>OX421956.2:10734398-12217648 GCA_949128155.2 Xanthia icteritia
TGAATAATGGACTAACATCCGTATAACTTCCAAAGCATTTTTTTTTCCAATTCTGCTTTTTTACAGGGCGATGTTGCCGATTCTCTTGTCACAAATGCCTCTAAACTAGACTAAAAATCATCTAAATTTAGTTTATTCCTGTCAAACGATGATTTCCCATTCTGAAATAGACTAAAAGTGACACAACTATATTTTAGTTTGACAGCACTAAGATGGCTCTGACATTTAAATTTAGTGAAAATAACAATTTTGCTATTCTGAATTTGACGTTTTTCACCTAAAATTTTGATTGTCTAACTAAATCTGACCATTTTTAATCGCGATTAAAAATGGAACCCTTATTTATACCCCTAATAATCAACACGTAGGTAATAATTTTTCATATATTCCATACAAAAAGTGAAAAATTCCATATAAAACATAGGGCAAAAATGTACCACGTGGAGTGGCGATTGTCAAATTCGATTTTAGTTGTCAAAAATTTTTTTAAATTTAGAGATTTTTTATTCAAAATTCAAAATATTTTTATTTCATATAAACCTACATGGGCACTTATGAAACGTCAGAAGCTAGGTGGTTTACGGTTCCAATTGGTTGTTTCCTATGGAGAAGAGCCGGCAAGAAACTCCACGGTTACTCTTTTAAAAATAATGGGCTTTTACAATATTTTCAAATAACAGTGTTATTAGGTATGGGAGGACAGTGTAGGTCTTTCATTGCAGAACAGCGTTGAGATTCTCATAGCCAAAACTAAGAAATTTTAGTGATAGTTTAGTTCGCTGTACAAGAGAATCGGCACCAATGACAAGACAAATTGATATAATTTTTAGTTTTGAACGTACACCGTCAATCAGAGAGGAATCACCATACTTCGTTTGTATGGAAGAATGACCGACTAGCCCTAACATGAGATTTAACTACAGATTAAAATAAGCTTTCAAAAACCGCGACTTACTGCTTCAACAAAATGTTTGAGACTCCACAAAGTCGATAAAAATATAATACAGATAAATAAGAAATTGAACACCGCTAATGTCTGTGGTTAGCAGTTCAATTAGTTATTGGACAACAGAAAATTCAGTTACAGCGCGATGGAAAACTTTTGTGGCTTTTTTTGCAAAAAAAAGTATTTTTCAATGAAATAATTATGTAGATTGATCGCGTACTCTTTATAAAACCTTAAATTGTTCCCTTATTTTTTATCAAAGTTTTTCATTTATTGGCTGAAAATATACTTTTGTTAAAACATTGCCTCAACAAGTTTTCTTATAATAAGTAGGTCATAGTTAACTTTCAGTCAAACCTTACATTATTAAATTGGAATATAATTTTTTTAGAGAAGAGTGACTGCCTTTCACAACCTTTGCCCTACCAACATACTTTGCCCTACCGATAACCCATTAATATGTCATGTTTGCAAGCGATATTTTTCCAACCATACAAGATTTTTAAATTTCCTCCACATCATATTTCCTCACACCAATAATATGACCGATCGGTATAAATATTCTAGTCCCGCGAAATCTGGCTCGAAGAAAATTTCCCAATAAGTAATAGGTATAGATAGCGAATATATTACTTGCTACGAGATACGGCTACGCGGCTACGAGCTACGGTGCTACGCTTCATGGTTCGGTTCGCTACGAAATATCAGGAAAACAGAAATATATTACAATTTCTTCTTTCTTAATATAAGAAAAAGTTGTGTTATTTTTGTAAGAAAATTGTATTTAGTATTAAAGCAGGTTTGCTTAGAACTTAATGCCTTAATCACAGAATAACTTGAGCGTAACATTATGGTCGAGATTTTTGTTATTCCGGAGGTAGATAAAACTGTGGTTTTATTATTCTCTGTTTGTTTCTATGAGATTTTCGTGCTGCGATGTGTGTTGTGTATTGTTGTGCTTTTAAGAGAACATTAAAAAATAAAAGAATCGTGTTTGTATTGTAGAATTTAAAGTTCTCAGAGATATTTTCCGGGTTTCAGCAGATAAAGTACTTATTTTCTTGTTTAGAATTTCATGATTTTTATAATTAAAGACTAACGTTTTCAAAGTTTATAAAGTGGTAGGTAGATAGATCGTGGCTTGTAAGTGTGTGTGCTATTTATTTAATTAAAGACAACAAATTGACAACACTTGATCACTGCATGTCGGAGAATTTACTATAGATGGTCCCACTAAAATAGATGGACAAATTTGAACACAGCGTTCAGTATATCTAACCAAACATTTCGGAATTTCGAATTTAGAATTTCCTGAAGCAAAAAAAAAAAACTATAAAGGGATTTTATTTTGACCTAAAATAATAAATGGCATTGGGTAACCAACATTTTTAGTGCATTTTCGTTAGCTGATTTATTTTTCTTGTAAGTATCTAATGCGTTTTTCTTTTTTTACCATTGTCCTTATTTTGGAGGTTTGAATCATTTCTAAAAGTTTGTCCATCTATTTTAATGGGACCTTATATATTAAGAATTAAGTTTTTCACGATTTCATTATTCACTATAAGTCAGTGGTATATTGAAGATTAATTTTAATCCAATCTCAAATAAATTACAATTCAACAACTTTCTGGTGTACAACTGTTAAAGCCACATTGTTGCTTACCAGGTTTGAACCTCCTTACCCATGTCTTAAACTCCCAAAGCCTTCGAATCATAGATAGATAGAATACTCTTTATTGTACACTATAAAAATGACAGACATAAATTTATAAATTTTACATAGGGTGACACAATGGGCGGTCTTATCGCTTAAATCTTTTACAGACAACCTTTGGATGGATTAATAGTAACGAGAGAGACAATACTGCAGGTACATATACAATAAATACATACATAAAGCATAAACTTATTCATATAAATATATATATACATAGATATACTTAATAAAATAAAACTAAATTTTCAATCTATTAATATTCAATTCAATTCAATTATTTATTTTAATTAAACTTAAAATGAGCGTAACTTATTCGGTATGAGAAGTTTTGTATCATTATGTTATTACTATAGCAAATCATTTTTGTATATAAATTATTTTCAATCTAATAATATTCAATTTAATTCAATTTAATTTAATTAAATTAAACTTAAAATGAGCGTAACTTATTCGGTATGAGAACTTTTGTATCATTAAGTTATTACTACAGCAAATCATGTTTGTAAATAAATTATTTTCAATCTAATAATATTCAATTCAATTCAATTTTATTTAATTAAATTAAACTTAAAATGAGCGTAACTTAATTTGTATGAGAACTTTTGTATCATTTTGTTATTACTATAGCAAATCATGTTTGTAGAAGGAAGGCGCCGGTGTCTGTAAGACAGTTAATACAAGCACAGACATCGTCGTTAACTCAATCTTTAAAATGCTCAAAACTCTGGACATTGTGTTTTTGTTTAGGATAGATGAGTTGTACCAACATTATAGTTAATAAAAAATATTAAATATTTTTTATTAAATTACTTATATAAAATTATAAACGTGAAACAAGAGCAAGGACTATATGTAATAATAATGTTTAAGGGGAGAGGATTTTTTTTTTTTTTTTCCATAATTTTTTGAAGTCACCAACGTCACCTACATATGCTATTAATTCATAAACCTCCCTTATATGAGCGGTTGTAACCCCCGTTATCAATAATTATGTAACCCCATCGATATCAGTTTGTTACCCTCAGAATTTGGGTGATCAATACACCCCTATAATTTCATGGTGTTAGATAACAGACCACCATTAAAACTATTTTAATGGCTTTCGAAGTAGCGTGGTCAGATAACTGAATACAGGACGAGGTATTTTTGGCCCAGTTATAGTGATAGATTTCTTTTTAGAAATCTGTCGAGTTTTTTAATAAACTTTCCATTTAAAAGTAATTTTGTCATTACGATGTTTCTTACACCGTGTATTTTTAATTATTTTCACTGAAAATGGATTCTGATATTTGTAGCAAACAAAAAGTACTTGGAACGTACATAATTTTTTTTTTACAAAAAATTGTATTTGATGATGACCAACATTTAACAACACCCTGTCTGCACTTGGAATATTATACTACCCTCAATTCTACCAAAAGTATTTAAAGCAGTTTAGCTAAAATGTATGTTCTAATTTGGTAGAAAGTTTAATTTTATGATCAAGGTGAATTACAACGGTTACTAATTACTTGAGAAGAGATATTTTACTAAGTTTCGGGTAAAATTGTTGGCTCTTTCAATTTAGTTTATGATAAAGGCCGATTATATTTGATCGGGAATTTTAGTTAATATTTGGTAGGTTTGTGGTATTTGCCAATAAATTTTACGAGTGTTATAATCTAGCTGGCGAAATGTGGGTGTACTTAAAGGTACACTTCTGCCTCAGGCTATGAATTTTATGATTTAAAAAAATATTTTGAATAACTTTACTCTTTAAAAAAGCCTGTGCAACAGGAGGTTGAGTAAGAGTATTTTGTTATATCATAACTTTAATAAGGAAAAAGATAACACGTCGCAGAATTCCGAGAAAATAAAGAATGGGATATTACGTAATGTATTGCTTTTCTGTGTTCAAGCTCAGTCAAATGGAATAATGTTGAATTTGATTTAAAATCTGTAAGACATTTTTTTGAATAGACAGTAGGTTGTCAAAAGGTAATTGGTAAGTTGATTTGCAATGTAAATTTATACCTTTTTTTTTTTTTTTTTGGGTGGGAAATTATCAAATAACTTCTCCCGCTCTGGGTGGAGCGGGAGGGCGTGTCAGACTCTTACTGACTAAAACCCACCCGTGTTCCTTCCGTTGCCTGTACATTGCCAGGGGCCACGGTATCCCTTTCGGACTTTCCCGCAACCCCGGCAGGCATTAGTCCTATCGGACCCCTTCACTTGCTGACATCTCTTTGAGGCGCGCGTGGAACACAACGCGCCGTCGACTCGGGCCTGGTCCTTATCGGACGGCGAGCTACCCATTGCTCACCGTCCGCAAGCCCGCGCCTACGGTGGCCGGGAATCGGCCTGCGATTCCCGACGCCCAGGGTGTCTCCTGCGGCGGCTAGGGGCGTGAGGGCGCGAAATTTGCCTCTATAAATTAATACCTAAATACCCAATATCGTGCATATCACGAAGCCGACACAAAGTCAAACAAAACTACAGAATGATAGTTACTTAACTCACAGGACAATTGAAACGCTAGGTCAAGTGTACAAATTACATAACATTTTCCAATCTTCCCCTACATACATACATCTGACCACTATAACCTTCACAAACAGTATCAACATCATTCAAACAAATAACCCCTAAGTACACCCCTTATACTTCAGGTCCAGTTGAAAACCAGCGTCAGGCACTAATTGTCTGGCATTTTTGCTGAGCTGGGCCTATTTGGCGCAGGCGCGAGGCACACATTCCTGCTAGTATCTTACAACGCACTTTACACTTTTTATTTTGTATTCTTTCATTTTACTTGTGTGCCTTTTAGTCTGTGCTAAATAAATGTATTTTCTTTCTTTCTTCCTAAGTTTTAACTACTAAAATACTACTGACGTCAAACTCTATGTACTTAACAGAAGGCAATCACTTTAGGAACACGTCACGCGTCACGCGTCAGTGATTGGTGACGTCATTTATATCGCCACTCACATTGAGGTGCGTAGGTGAGGCTTTATGTAGCAGGCTACCTTGTTGATAGTGGTAATATCTTAGTACCTCAGCTCAAATTCACTTTTTATCTCGCTCGCATCATACTGCTCGTAGACTGAGTGAAAGCGAAACTGAGTGGTGTGCTGACGGCTTCAACGGCTACGGCGCCGATAGTTTACGTATTTTATTTTTACGGTGAAAATAATGTTAATTTAAAAAATATAAAAGAACATGGTACCTGGTTTATAATTACTTCAGTTATTATGCAAAGTTTCATGAAACAAATTTGAAGTTCTTTTTTTTAATACTAGCGGTTTATTGTTCGGTTTCGGAGCTCGTGGCTAAGTAATAACAGCCACACGTTTTGATTCATCAGGCTAAGCTAGGCTTGCCGGATTTGGTCTGTGGATGGGTGACTATCTTTTCATACCGAGACTCCTCCGTGCCTCGGAAAGCACGTTAAGCCGTTGGTCCCGGCTGTCATTCGTGGATCTTTGACAGTCGTTACGGGTCGTCAGAAGTCCGAAAGTCTGACAACCTGTCTTACCAAGGGGTACCTATTACCCAGTTACTGGGTTGTGGAGGTCAGGCCAAAAGTACACCCACATTTCGCCAGTTATGTTTAAGTCTCATGTAATAGTGGCTAGCCTATTGCCATTAACCGGGCACAAATCTCTGGATTTGTGCCCGGTTAATGGCAATAGGCTGCTACTGAGAAATTCCAGATAGAAAAGCCCAATAACAATTGGTCCGACCTCGGAATCGAACCGCTGGACCTCATGCTCAACAGTAACGTTTGCGACCACTAGACTAACGAGGAATAATAATGAATGAATAATGAACTCTAATATTCTTGTTTTTGTGTGGTTAATGACTAACCTGGTGTCAGAGTTTTAAAGCCGCCCATGGGGCTCTGATTTGGCTTTTTTTTTTTTTGGGTGGGACATTATCAAGTAACTTTTCCCGCTCTGGGTGGAGTGGAAGGGCGTGTCAGACTCTTACTGACTAAAACCCACCCGTGTTCCTTCCATTGCCTGTACGTTGCCAGGGGCCACGGTATCCCTTTCGGACTTTCCCGCAACCCCGGCAGGCATCGGTCCTAACGGACCCCTTCACTTCTGCTGACATCTTTATGAGGCGCGCGTGGAACACAACGCGCCGTCGACCCGGGCCTGATCCTTATCGGACGGCGAGCTACCCATTGCTCACCGTCCGGACTTGGCTTCACATGCCGTCGAGAAATATCTCTCAAGCATGCCGGTTTCCTCACGATGTTTTCCTTCACCGTTTTTGAAGCAAGTGATACTTATACAATACGCACATGTACATGAACTCTCATGAAAAACACGACTTGTCCTTACTTTTATTTTCTTCTTTACCTTCTAGCTAACTAAACTCAAAATAAGAAGACTGACGTTTTCAAAGACAATATCTTTAAGGACTATCGGAGGCATCGCATCGTGACTGACGACGTCATTTGTCGGTATCCACCGCCGTAATGTCGTTTGAATTATTTCCCACCAAACGTCTGAATACCCACATATATTGACTTGAAAGGAATAAAGAAAAAATGGTGTTCGTGTGTGTAATGGTGAAGTGAAAGATATTTTTCTTAGGGTAAAATAGATTGGGGGTTTGAATATATGGTTTGGACATGTTGAGTGTGTCGTGTCGAGTTCGGGTTTGAAGTACATTGTTTGGGTCAATGAACTTGAGTTTTGGTTTGTCGTTTTACTATAGACTAGCGACCGATTTTTTACGATTTGACATAATAATGAGATTTCTTTATTAGGTTCAAGTTTAATACGAATCTTTGTGTCTACTGGAATAAATTCTCAAAATGATGGTGAGACCTGCACCAAAATAAATTGCGCAGTATAAAAAAACAATGCATATACAAAGATGGGCTCGAAAAGCGACTTTAAATTATAGTAGGTATAGAAACATACAACATACTTTATTCTAAAAACTCCGAAAATGAAAAAAAGAAAGAAAGAAAGAAAAATAGGTTTATTTGTCACAGAAACACGTGCATACAATAAAATAACAATATAAACATAACAGAAAATTGTTGTAGTTGTAGACTGAGTACCTTAATAAATATTAGGATTGCTAAGGAAAAAGAAAAACGTAGACGTGTGAGATGGTTGCTGTATTCAAAGTTCAAAATACAAAATTATTTTTTATTGACATTAGAAAATATTCATAAAACCTAACAAATAGTAAGTTGAATAAGTAGGTTTTACAACATCCGCCCTTAATGGCAATAAAAAGATAAAGTAGTAATGCTGAACACAATAGAATAAAATAAAACATTACTACCAGACTAAACAAAAATATAAAACATAAACCGACGAAAAATAAATAAATAGAAAAAATATTCTACTTATTTATCATTAAACCCATATTAACAACGCACCTAAGATGATCTATGCGCCTTAAGGGCTTGGTTAAAACATCGGCTGTCATTTTATCCGTAGGTATGAACTTTATATCTATAAGACCCTCAGTAACCTTTTCACGAATAAAATGATATCTCGTATCAATATGTTTAGTTCTATTGTGGTGGATAGGATTGAGCACAATTTTCTGTGCACTTTGACTATCGTTGTATAGCAACACCCTATGAGCAAAACCAGTAATGTCATACACTAACCGTCTGAGGAAAATAGCCTCCTTTGCAGCACTGCTCAAGGACATATACTCAGCTTCTGTAGACGATAAGGCTACCGTCGGCTGCTTCTTACACTCCCAACTAATAGGTCCACCTGCTAGCGTGTAGTAATAACCAGTGTACGACCGACGGTCATGTACACAGTTCGCCCAGTCAGCATCCGTGTATCCACACAGACGTCCACCGACTTTTCTGTAAGTAATACAGTAATCCATAGTACCTTTCAAATACTGTAACACCCTTTTAGCGGCCAACCAATGTCTCTTATCATGACAGTTATTAAACTGACTTAAATAGCTTGTGGCATAAGCTATATCGGGTCTCGTATTAACAGCTAGGTACATGAGACATCCTACCAAGTTTTGGTAAGGATATTCACCAAGAGATGTTGGATTACCTTTCTCCAATTTGTTATTCTCCAAAGGTGTAGACATTTCCTTGCAATCTCGCATATTAAACCGCTCCAACACTGACTGGATATAGGTCTTCTGACTGACCACAATTTTATCGTCAACACGGTTAACATTTAAGCCTAAACAATACGACAATGCACCCAAATCTTTTAGCGAGAAAAATTTCTCCAAGTCATTTTTGACAGCGTCAAACGAACTTTTTTCTTTATAAAAGACAATTAGATCGTCAACATAGACTGCAAGTATTAAGGTTTCATTACCAAACTTTTTTATGTAAACACATGATTCCGCAGATGTTCGTGCAAAGTCAATTTTTGATAGAATTTGATGCAATTTGATATTCCAGGCTCGAGCTGCCTGCTTCAAACCATAAATGGATTTTCTGAGCAAACAGACTTTACCTTCTGCCCCGTGCTCAGCAAATCCCTCAGGCTGTTGCATGTACACTTCCTCCTCTAAGTCCCCATTGAGGAATGCGGTATCGACATCCATGTGTTGGATCTTTAAATCCATTTCTGCAGCCAACGCTATAAGGGTACGCAAAGATGAATTTCGAACTACAGGTGCAAAAGTCTCGTTATAATCAGTCCCCCAAACTTGACTAAAACCTTTCGCAACTAGTCGCGCCTTATACTTGACTATTGCACCGTTCGGGTCCCTCTTTATCTTGAACACCCATTTACATGGAATAACCTTTTTATTTGGTTTATCCACTAATGTCCAAGTCTGCTTATTCAATAAGGCGTTGTACTCATCCTTCATTGCGGAGATCCAGTTATATTTATCATCGCTATTAACAGCTTCACGATAACTTTTTGGATCATCACACAACAAATCAACACCGTGAGTGCCGTATGAATAATAATCAGGAGGTTTACGTACTCTTTCAGGATACCTTCTCTCAGGACATGCATCGTTGAGTTCAACTGAAGGAACCAGGGACAGAACACGTTGTTCACCTGAATGTAGAGACTCCGTGTCACAAACCCCACCAGCTTCTTCAGTCGCGTCCACAAAATCGTCAACTTGCTCTACCTCCATGTCCACACTTTCTGAAATAGGTGAAGAAGTAGAAGCAGATGAGATAGAAATCGCGCGTGGCGATGTGGTATCTGAAGAAGTTTGTAATAAAAGATTAATGACATTAGGGCTCACAGCAGCTTCAGGCTGAACAAATTTGTCCTTCAATCCTGAAAAAATATTTTCAAAAAACGTAATATCCCGTGACTTAATCAACCTTCGAGGGTTTTCCGCGCTACGGAAATAATAACTCCTTGGATCGTCTGAATATCCAACGAAGATATGTTCAGAAGTTTTCATGTCTAGCTTAGTTCTCTGACATGAAGGCACATGAACTAAAGCTCGGCAACCAAACACTCTTAAATGAGACAGGTCGGGTTTACTACCACACCACATTTCATATGGCGTCATACCATTAAGTGCACGATGAGGTGACCTATTCTTTAAATAAACACTAGTCTCAACAGCATCCTGCCAAAAAGCTTTCGACAAAGAGCTCTGTGCCAGCAAGGAACGGGCCTTCTCCACAATGCTACGATTGCTACGTTCACTTACCCCATTTTGTTGAGGGCTGTATGGTACAGACGTTTCATGTCGTATCCCTTGAGCCTGCAAATAGTCTGTCAGGTCCTTGTTGACATACTCAGTACCATTGTCTGACCGAAGGGTTCGAATCTTAGTACCAGTCTGTCTCTCAACAAGTGCTTGGAAAGCACAAAAAAACTTCTGAACTTCTGTCTTAGATGACATACAATAAAGGTATATAAAACGTGTATAATCATCAACAAAAATAATGAAATATTTATTACCTTTAAAAGATTCAGTGGTCATGGGACCACAAACGTCCGTATGGACCAATTCTAATGGTGACGAAGCCTTTTTATACTTAATCCCTTTGAAAGGCTTCCGCGCCTGTTTAGCCTCTACACAAGGTACGCATGGTTCTTTGTCAACATCAGTATACTCTACACCAACAGCTAGACCTTTTTTGAGTAGATCCATACCAATACGGCAGAGATGTCCTAGACGCTTATGCCAAAGCTGAAACTGGGACAAATTAGTGTAAACATTATAAGCTGAAATACCTTGCGGTTTTACTGTACAATCTAAAGTGTACAATCCACCACAATTAGAACCATGTAAAACAGGATCCTTTTTAAAAGAAACATCATTAGAATTATAAAAATTACAGCCATTCGTATCAAAAACAATCGAGAAACCTTTCTCTACTGCCTTTTTGACTGAGAGTAAATTACAATCTAGGCCAGGAACATGTACAACATTAATAATCTTCTTAAAATTGGTTTTTGTGTCAATATCAACATCTCCTAAACCCACAGCCGGCAAACATTTACCATTTGCTACAGTTATCTTCCCATCACAGGATTTGTAACTATTAAACCATTCAGCATGTGGAGTCATGTGAGTAGACGCACCAGAGTCGATTATCCACTTCTCAGACATCTGAACACTTGGTGCAGACAAAGCCAGTCCCGTGACACCATCCAAAAACAATTCCGTGACACATGCATCCATATTCCCTGAACTAAAAACAGTCAGTCCCTTATCTTTAGAACAACTTTCTGTTGAGCAACTCGCCTTTGCCTTTTTCTCCTTCTTTTTGAGAGGACAATTAGGACTCTTGTGCCCTGGCTTCTTACATCGAAAACAAATAACTTGCTTGTTAGTATGCAACGCAGCCACATCATCTTTAGTCTCTTTCGTCATTTCGCTCAATAACTTACTTCTTACCAAATCTGTTGTGACTTCAACGCTCCCATTCTCAAGCGCCATTATCAAGGGCTCGTAGCGAGACGTTAGACCTCCCAAAATAATAGCTGCTAAAGAACTATCTTCAATGGTTTTGCCAATGTCGGCCAGGTCTAGTGCAGTTGTAGTTATTGCCGTTAAGTAAGCTTCTAAATCAGAAAAGTCAGATAAGGTGTACCTGTACAACTTACGTTCCAACGACAGTTTACGACCCAAACTACGATCCTCGTAGGATTTCATAAGAGCATCCCACGCTTCTTTTGCGGTCTTAGCTGGTCGAACAATCGAAATAGCAGCACCATCCACAGTAAGGCATATTTTAGAAAGAGCTTTTTCATCCTTCCGTACATCGTCGGGCGTCTTACTCCCTACGACAACTACTACGCTTACAGTTTCCCACAACCCTTCATGGATTAACAACATGCGCATTTTAAATTTCCACAGAGTGTAACTTTCTCTATTACAAAGTATCGGAATACCATTTATTAGAGACATACCATGAACTGCAGACGACATGATGACCAATATGTTAACTAGGTATCAATTATTTCACCACCAATCTTCTTTTAAGTTCGATCGTAGATCAAATATAGATACAGAGCCGTTCGTGCTGATAACGTGTTGTAGTTGTAGACTGAGTTCCTTAATAAATATTAGGATTGCTAAGGAAAAAGAAAAACGTAGACGTGTGAGATGGTTGCTGTATTCAAAGTTCAAAATACAAAATTATTTTTTATTGACATTAGAAAATATTCATAAAACCTAACAAATAGTAAGTTGAATAAGTAGGTTTTACAACAAAAATATTCGGCAGCTACACGTCATGACTGTGACAAGAAGGCTTCCACTCAGCATAATGCTGTGCTATGAGGGACCCACAGCACAGCGCTGATTTTCAGTGGTCACCCGAAAAATACGTACGGACATCAAGTCAGTAAATAAATATGAATAAATTCAGTTTGTAAATATAAATTAAATCCAGTGTTCTGAAATGCGAATGGGGTTAATGAACCTTTTAAAAATCTTGTAGGTATATAGGTACCTACCTATATCGTTTTTGTTTTGTTATCAAAACCTTGTTATATTTTCTCAAAGCTTTTAAACACGATCTTCATTAGAGCTACGACTGTTTACGTTTGTAACGGGTTTAGGCTCTATTTTACCGATTCCAGTAAATTTAGTCGGAATAATTTACACTTTCTTGGAGAAATATACAAGGTGGTGACGACGATACCACATTATCTTAAACCGCGTATATCGATAGATAAGATAAGATAGATAAAACATTTATTCAGTAAACACAAAAGCACAATTAAATGATAACAAAGTACATGAATATATATAACAAAATGAATGTGTGTGTGTGAATGTTGTGTATGAATGTGTACAAGATGCCAATATACAAAAAGAAAACATAAGTACTCAATAAGGAAAAACAAGGTGCGGTGTGCGTCTCAAGTTAGCACCAAATGGGAGTCCAGCTCAGCATGTGCCGGGCAAATATACCTGATATTCTGCTGGACCCCTGCAGTGACATGCGGACGTCGAGCAGACGAGATGAAATTGGTGTTGTTACAATGTGTTATGACGACGATCACGACCGACGATGTCTAATGACGTTTCCAGTCTGTATACGAAAATTCAATCAAATGTGTCCGATAGTTTACCCACTATAACAAATCGGCTGATCGGCAAAATCCGTAGTCGGCCCATCAACTACTACTCAGTGAATTTGAAAAAACTTTTTTTTTTATTTCGATATTACGCTTTATTTGATAGTTCTAGAATACTCCTGTAGAATACCTCCCCGCATATAGTTATAAATTTTCTAGCAGATAAAGCTTATTAAAATATAAACGAGTTTTTAGATGAGAAATTATGACCATGTTTTACTAATTTATTATTTTTAATGATCTATATAATCATGTAATTTTTAAATAATTGGACTCGGAGTGACATGTTTACAAATTTAATATTTTTAAAGATCTATATTACCATGAAATTTTTAAATAATTGAACTCGGAGTAACATTATAGGTATCTCATTTTATTAATATTCGTATGGCAAACGTGATGATCTGTTTTTATGTCTACTTTTAACATCTCTTGCATGCTGAGAATTTGTGTTGTATGTATTGTACCTACTCATGTTTGAGCAAATAAATGATTATCTTATCTTATCTTGCCAGTGTTTTCATTTATTGTCGTGTGGTTGTCACCACATTGAATAAATCACTACATTAATTGCAAAATACAAGGGGAGAAAATATGTACCTTTTTCATCAGAATATTTTTCATAAAACTTTCTTTTAAATATACGGTAAAAAGAAACAATTGGAAAATTCTTACAGATTCTTACGTAACATCGTACATACACAAAAATTAATTAACAACTTTTGCGAAAAACTCGAAAACGCGCGCTGAAAAATTCAAACGGTAAGGCACGGTTACTTAAGAATTCACGTCGCCTTTTGAAGTCCATTTCAATAATAAATTATGTTGAATACAAAGGTCGACAGTTAAGAGGACAATTTATTTAGAGCACAAAGAGGTAGGGTTGCGGGGTAACTGTTTTTGTTGAAGCCAAAGTTCGACGTGCATAGGTTTAAAAAAAACCGACCAAGTGTGGATTGGACTCACACACAAAGGGTTGGGTTCCGTACCACCGTAAAATATATAGCAAAAAACACCGGGAAAAAAGGTTTCTTGTAGTTGAGTAAGCTCGGTTATCAATACTTCTGTCGTCTCTGTATGAGAAGGAGCCTTCGTGTTATCACCTAGTATCTGAAAATAAACATCCTACCTTTTTGCCTATAAATATAGTTAATCCTTTCAATCCGTCAATGTTTACAGTTAAAATTAAATCAATTAAGGGTAATTTTAATGCATGCGAGTTCGGAATCTGACGGCTGTGACGGCTCATTTCGCATGGTCGTCCAATTTACATCGACATCAGTACATTGTGACGTTTTCATAATTAGTCATTATTGTTGAAAATACAGAAATGCAGGTTTGAGTGTCGCGCGATCCGCTGTTGCAATCGGACGCGCTTACACTGTAAGCGGAAATTATTATTATCGCCGAACGCGGCAAATGCCGCTGCCACCATGCGTTCGGAAGAACTTGTGGCGAACGAGGTCCTCGCATTCCTGCAGTATCAGTGCAGATCCAGATCTGCATATTCAACTTCAATGAAGAGGAGATACGCAGAGCGAAAACACTGCTGTATGGCCGATGGTATACATATGGCCGATCGAATGCCGTCCCGCAGGAGGGATGAAAGGGGAGAGCGGAATCTCCAAGACATTATAAACGTGTTGAAGGAGATCGACCCGGACGACGTGCCGACTTTCATGGCGAAGGATTTGCGCAAACTGCCCCCGTCACATTCGACCACGTTGACGTCACCAGGCTGCTACGGGACATCACAACCCTAAGATCAAGCCTGGTCGAGATGCAGTTGAAGTTGGAAGCATCGCAATCCACCATCTGTAATCTACGTATTGAGGTAGCAGATTTACGAAAGACGGTATGTAGGTCACACGAGCCAGTTACCAGCGTCAACTCACGTCACGGCCAACCACTGAATAGATTTCGATATAATTGGCAAGGAGATAGATGGCATCCTGGGAAAAGACATAGGCTACTTTTTGTCAAAAATTATGCAAAAAGGGGTGAGATGAAAGTTTCTATGGGAAACTAAGCATTTCTTAAGTTAGGGATATGAAAATTAAAAATAATACTGTTGGTAATAAATAAAAAATTACATGTTTCAACGTTTTTGTGAAATCATGCTCCGGGGAAAAAACAGGGGATGATTTAAAAATTTACATGATTATTAATAAAATTGTGTACCTCTTTTTAGTGGCTAGAAAGGGGGTGACTACCGAGATGGCGACAAATAGAGAAGTATGGAGGAAAGGGACATGTTGCGCCGACCGCAAATAAATTGCTATAAGGGCAGGAAAGAAAGAAAGAAAAGAAAGAAAATACATTTATTTAGCACAGACTAAAAGGCACAAAAGTAAAAAGGAAGAAAATAAAAAGTGTAAAGTGCGTTGTATAATACTAGCAGGAATGTGTGCCTCGCGGCTGCGCCAAATAGGCCCAGTTTAGCAAAAATGCCAAACAACTAGTGCCTGAGGCTGGGTTTCAACTGGACCTGAAGTGTGACCAGGAGAATTATGTGTACCTCTTTTTAAGAGATTTAAGGGACATTTCCAACATCCTCGCGGGCGAAACCGCGGGTAGAAGCTAGTAAGCCATATTTAAGTAATGTTACCATGTCAATGACATCAGTTATTGGCCAATTTAAGCTTATTATAATTATGTAGCTTATGAGAGGATTACAAGCTGCTGTGAGCTTAGATGATTTAATCCAAAGTAAATGCTCTAATTGAAATTAATGCACGTAGTTCCACACTGCACAGAGTTAGAGTCGTATCTGATTTGATCTTATCAGTCAGGGAACTGGACTGTTGAGCTGAAGGCCAAATTAAAACATTCAAAATTTAGTAGCAAGCTCATCTCAACGACAATAAAATGTCAAGAACTTGATAAAAATGTAGAAAAATTCTAGATATTCTTGACATAATTGAGATTAGAAGGCCACTGTACAATATTTTGAAAAAAATATCAACTGTCTACCTATGGATCATGACTTCATGAGATACAGCCCTCTGACAGACAGACGGACCGACAGCGGAAGCTTAGTGAGAGGGTTCCGGGCAACTAGCTTCAACTTTCTGACTAACTGACCGACTCTTTGACAATTCAAAAGTGTCTGTAATTTTAAAAAATGCAACCTTCGGCTATGAACACTTAAAACGGAAAACTTTACCAGACTTCTGTAAATAAAAACAAAATTCAAATATCTTTTTTACTTAGTATCTTGTTGTAGCTATTTCAAAAATAATTTAATTTTGTCGTGAACTTCTGAACCACATTATTCCTAGATCGAACATAATTAGGTGAAAAAGGTTTTTGACAAGCTAGGTAGGTACTTGTAAAGAAGGTTTTTGAAAGTAAATTCCTTGGGGATAATTAAGTGAATACCTACTTACCTTTGAACTTTTTCTTTGTAAGTTCCTTAGATAATATCTAAGTCTTACTTTTTGTTATCTTCTTACAGTATCTAGATATAAAATTACTGAAATTTTTGCTCATATTGCTTTGTGTTTTACAAGTTATGTTGGGTAGAAAGATTTTAACAGAATTTTATTATCTGATCTTATTTTGTTCTATATTTGAGAGAAAACTTTTATATTTTCGTTTGTAATTAATAAACTAAAAAATCACTGCACCGATTTAAAAAAATCTTTCACTAGTCGAATGCTATATTAAAAAATATGGCTGGCGAAGCCGCTGCACGCTGGCGGAAGCTAATTGTTGATAAAAAGATGTTTATTTTTTATCCGTTTGCCAAGTTTAATGTTACTTGCCCGTTATAAAACAACAAGGTTTATTTTTCTATTGTAGCAGTTAGATAGTTTC
This sequence comes from Xanthia icteritia, assembly GCA_949128155.2. Classification (NCBI taxonomy): domain Eukaryota; kingdom Metazoa; phylum Arthropoda; class Insecta; order Lepidoptera; family Noctuidae; genus Xanthia; species Xanthia icteritia. Next base: position 10,751,398 of record OX421956.2, read on the forward strand.
AAACTTGTTGTACAAGGATCTTTTGGAGCGTAACCAAAATCGGAACTAACGCCGCCATCTTGCTTTTTCAATGCAATTTCACAAAATAATCTTTCAAAATCTTACCAACAGCGCCCCTGCTATGAATGCCATTCAAGCGCCAAAAAATCCCTTGTAGCACTGTACTGGGAATTGTTGTCAAAGGTGGTAGAGAAATTGCGAAATCGATTATACTTCAACAGAACTTTTTAGATAGATACTTTTTGTTTTTCCTTCTTTATTTTGCAATCGATGGTAAAACTGCAGCAAATTTTTTGTGCGCATGTTGACTACTGAGGTCTATTCCTCCAGCGAAGAATCATTCAAAGAAAGAAGTCTACTGCCGGAAATAGGCCCCTCCCAAGAACCGCCAATTCGACCGGTTCTGTGCTTCCTGCATCCAGCGGATTCCTGTCATCGGTGGGAGGCCTTCCACCGCTACGTCTTCCATACGCGGTCGCCACTCCAGAACCTTTCAGCCCCATCGGCCATCTATTCTGCGCACTTAAGTTTAACAATTCTGCGAAGAATTTGCCTCTTAAAATTACTTACGATTTATTAAGTAAATTCCTATATATGATATACTTTTATTATTGGTTCACTTAGAACTATGGCTAAGGTGTTGGCGTATAACATTCGATATTTGTATGACTTGATCATGATCTTAGATCTGCCCACACAAATATTCGAAACTTTGAAATAACTCCAATCACAGATACCTACACAAAGCCGTCGCTTGGGTAACAACTCACAAGAGCACATATAAATTGAATACCGATACTTTACTTTTCCATTCTTAATATTTTTTTCCTCTCAACTAACAAAACTGTACTCTACTGTAGCAGTCTTAAGGTTTAATAGGGGTATCAATGGTAAGGAATTGACAGTTGACACAGATAACGATTGATCTTTGTTAACAAGCTTTTGTATATTCAATCTTTCGCTTGAAGGTGTGAGCAGAGAGATCATTTGTTATTTGACGTTTATGCGAATTTATTGAATTATGTCTTTGTACACATATAACAAAAGATGAGGAGCCAGTCTCGTTTACGCTAAAGATATGAGTACATCAAGTTCTTTTTAAAATTTTCGCGTTGGTAATTTGGCTTAGAAAAGGTTTTTTTTTCAATTGGAAGCTATATGCAAGGTTTTATTTCTTTATAGGTACTTATGTTATTTTATTAATCCCACCTCTACTCATACTCATCGGATAAAGTGCCGCTAGCGGTATAATAATGGCACTGCCTCGGACCGGCTAAAGTGTAGTAAGCATTGCATTGTCACTGTTACTTGTTATTTTGTTTGTTCGTTGAGGTTAGTTCGTTGTAAAATACCACATTTCCAAAACATTACATTCTCTTGTGCCTAAACGGACCCTGGCACTCGCCGGCCGCTACCGCAGCACCGCTCGCTTCGCTTCCTCAGCTCTCGCGTTGTGTGGTCACAGTTCTAACCTAACCTACCTTTCCGCCATTTCCATTTGCTAAGCCAAAGGGTTTTGATTACACTTAAGTTAAGCCGGCTATAGATGACAAATTAACATTAGCCTCTCCTCAAAAACAAAATAACTAGTGACAGTGACAATGACAATGCAATGCTTACGGCACTTTAGCCAGGCCAAAACCACTATTATACCGCAAATAGCGGCACTTTAACCGACAGGGATAAAGTGCCGCTAGCGGTACTCTATACACTTCCTATATTTAAAGGTGTTATATTCGTTTAAGTTTCGACTAGAGGCGAAATTGAGTTGCCTCCGATTCTCAGAGAGCTGAAAGATAAGGTAGGTATGCGTGATTGGAAATTAAAGCGTCAGTACCTATGAATATCCGCAGGAGACGCCCTGGGCGTCGGAAATCGCAGGCTGATTCCCGGCCACCGTACGCGCGGGCTTGCGGACGGTGAGCAATAGGTAGCTCGCCGTCCATTAAGGACCAGGCCCGGGTCGACGGCGCGACGGTTGTGTTAAACGCGTGCCTCAAAGAGATGTCAGCAACTGAAGGGGTCCGATAGGACCGATGCCGCCCGGGAAAGTCCGAAAGGGATACCGTGGCCCCTGGCAACGTACAGGCAACTGAAGGAACACGAGTGGGGTTTAGTCAATAAGAGTCTGACACGCCCTCCCGCTCCGCGTAGAGCGGCAGAAGATATTTGATAATTTCCCATTCAAAAAAAAGTACCTTTGAATATAAAAAAACTCCAACAATGTATCACGAGCTCTGAAATCGACGAGGCTACATAACATGAGGTGTCAATTCTCCACGATTGCCACAAGAATCCTCCACTTCTCGCTAGCGTGACCTACTTAAATATTGTGAAGATCTCACCAAAGAAAAAAGTATAGAAAATCCACTTTGAAACAATGCGATATTAGTGACTGTACAATGTATTAGCCGTATGTAAACCTGACCAGATCGTAGCAATAAATAAAAGAGCATACACGTGTGACCATTCTGTACCGTTAATTGGGCCTACAGTCCTTAGGGGGTATTCGTTCCCAACCGCCACCCTACCATGTTTATTTTTTGTTTTTTTTGTTGTTTATCCAGTCTTCAGTCGTATTACCCAGTAAGTGGGTTTGGGTTGGAGGTCTGATAGGCAGTCGTTCCATGTAAAATACTGGTATTCAGCTGCATCATGACATGATTATGTACTTTATAAAGTATTATATTATTTTAATGATTGTGAATGTGAGGACTATGTGGTTTTTTTTATTTCTCAGTTAGTTTTAATGATGGTCTGGCAGTTTGAGTAATTTATGCGGCCTACCCAAATGTCCTTTCTTTGGTAGTGTTCGTCGAGTTGAGCTCCTTAAGTTCTGAGTTGAGCTCCACGATTACTGACAAATGCTTGCACTAACTGGACAGATCTTTTCAAATCTGTGTGGTTCTTTCCTCAAAAGACCATTTCAGACACTACATGTTCCTCATATGGTCTGACCAAGATTATGTCTGGACCTTAAAAGAGACTGTGACCTCTGAGTTTGTTTCGGCCTTTCTTCTCAGAGTAGTCGGATAGGAAACGCCGAACTCATCTAGCAAATTTTTTATATAACGTATAAATGTAATTGCAATATCCTATTTACAGAATAAACAATTTCATTTCATTTCATCCAGTAAGGCTGGAAGCCGACCCCAACATAGTCGGGAAAAGGCTAGATAATGATGGACGATGTTTTTAATTGGTAGCAGTTCCTACTGCAAGCTGACTGACTAACTTTTCTGCACCATGGCAAGGTTAATTTTGTTTGGCTTGTGTCACCACCGAATTCAAAAAAGAGGTGTTGTTATAAATTGCCTTAAGGTTTTTTGTTGTTTCCGTAGCAGCGAGCGACTTCATAGAAATTAGATTCGATTTCTTAGAAATACCATAGAAACCACAGTGTCGCGGCGACACGTCGCCTGCTGCTGCTGACTGCAGTCGGCTACGGACTGACACCTTTATAATCGATAAGGGAATATATCAGTGTTCCTACTATTCAATGGATTTGGTGATCCCAGTATTTAATTTGTTTTTGAACCATTTACGGCCCATTCTTTTATCGGGTTAAAAGCGGGACTTAGCCCTCAAAAAAAATACTGTATCGGCTACTAACGTAAGAAATTATCGCACTATTTCACTCGCCTTCTGTTTTTTCTTTCCAGTGATCTTACTTATAGGAACGTTTCTTTTATGTTTTATAGTACAGGGTGTATTTTAAACCGGGCAAGCTTCAACGAGGTAGAAATAAAAGGAATCTATTGAAGTATCTTTTTATTGTTTCAGTTGAACCTAGCTGTGAAAGTGGTTAAATTACACAGGTTCTTGCTTTATTATTTTCTTAATTAAGTTTTCACTTTGTAAGGTAGTTGGTGTGAAGATCGCCTTGTTCTTGACGGCTCGTTTTTCTTAGAAGTGTGGAACTTATCGTTTATTTTTCAGACTAACTAACTGGTCTTCATAATCATCACCATAGTAACCGAAAACGTTAACTGCATGGGTCATCCATTATAAAGAGCAATCATAAGGGTAATTTCTTTTAGTTTTTGTTATCGAATTCTTTGTTGTTTCTTTATTTATTAAAAGTTTTATAGGTACTTAAAACCGTTGTCACGGTTTGTCTGTAGATCCGATCATGCAAAATAATAGTGCGGATATTAAAATTATATACTTGCTTTTAATATTTTACCTTAAAGAGGATACTTTTAGGTAAGCGTACACTTACACGATCTTCACAGGGTGGCTGGTAGGGGCTGGAAGAGAGTTGCCGAGAATCGAGCTGAATGGCGTGCAATTGGGTCCAGCAGTGGTCTGCTGTAGGCTGGTGATGAAGCGTACACTAGCGCTGACCGCGTCATCGCTTACTATCGGATGAGATACATAGTGGTCACGCGAGCCAATATAAAAATTTTGTTTGGCAGACATTATTTTCGGTCATTTCAATATCTTATATCCGACAGCATAACTTTATACTGCTTATCCTCTTAAAAAGTATCCCTCGCTGTTAAGATAAACAACGCTCCGTTATTTCTTCTGGATAGGTACGATAAAAGTATTTCCAAGTCGTGCTGCAGTATCCTTTTGCATATTTATTACATAGCAAGTCGTGTGCCCGATGGGAATTTCCATCGGCAAAAATGATGGACTTCTGTAAAACTTTTATCCGCTATGTAACCCCTTTAGGGGATGAATTTACGAAAAATCCTACGAATATCTCATTCTATGAATTTACTAATCCTATGTTTACTTTCGTTACATTAGGAACTCTTGTGCAAAATGTCATGCTTCTAGAGCCAGTGGCTTAGGCTTGTGCACTGTTTATTGGTGAGTGAATGAATTTTCGCTGAGTTTTTTGCAATTTGCCGGTCAGTATCAACCTGACACTGACCTGCAAATTGCAAAAAAACGTAAGAAAATTCGAATTTCGCGGGATACCCTGTAGTTTTCACCAGCAGTTTTCTTTAGTCGTTGTTAACTATAGAGTCTGTGTTCAGAATTTTCCCGGGCAAATATTACCATTAGTCCTATTATTTTCTGTCCCCAATCAGCATTTCGGTATTCCGAAAGTAAAGGGGAAGACTTAATTGATCCGCTCAAAACTTTTTGATCTTTTAATGACGTCCGCCTGTTTTACTCACTGATCTTCTGTTAAATTTCTAATATTTTTCAAAACCATCTGTACCGTTAAAATTGGTCGCAGTTACTAAGCTTAGAGCACGCCACTTTAATGGGTTAGGTAAGAAATGTGACCAGCCACGTTGGTCGAAGTTCTAGGCTAGAGTCCTAGGCAAATTCCTAGAATTAAGTCCTAGGCAAAGTCCTAGTTGTAAGTCCTAGGCAAAGTCCTAGTTGTAAGTCCTAGGCAAATTCCTAGTAGTAAGTCCTAGGCAAAGCCCTAGTAGTAATTTCTAGGCAAGAGCACATCACACAAAGACATGGTGTGTATATTAGCGTACCGAATTGTATTTTTAGGAAATCAAAATTGCGATTATTTGGGGATTATTTAACACAACAATCACGCCAGTATTCCTCAAAGCGTTAGGCAGAGGTGTACCTATAGTACACCTACATTTCGCCAGTTATGTTCAAGTCCCATATAATAGGGGCGAGTCTATTGCCATCAACCGGGCACAAATCCACACTCCGGGCTACTACTGAGAAATTCTAGATGGAATACGACGCCCTTAAATCAAAAATTTAAGGCTTGTTAATATTATACGTACTCAAAGGTATTCTTATTCATTTGAATGTATTTTTTTTCAATTTATACGTTGACTCAAAAACCTTTTATTATAATTGTTCACCTTCTGACTGACAAAAGGTTAGTCTTTTCCCCAAAGAAAATTAGATGTACGGCAGATTAAATGAATATTTTAAAAGTTGTTATAAATATTTTAAGGGTGGATTCTGGAGAGCTATAAAGTTGAGCAAGGCTTTTAAAGGGTTATAAAAAAGATGGAAATCTCGGGAATAGTTTTATTTTATTAGCTTTTTTATTGAGTCCATTTTTGGAGTGTTGAATCTAGTCTGGTATATCAAAGGCGGCAGGAAAGTGTTAAGTTTGGTCCTAGATTTATTAAGTTTGTTTCTACCGAGATTTGAAACAACTTAGGATAAAAAGGTAAAGTGCTTTCAACATCTAACTAATGACTTCTTCTGTATCGCTTGAATACTCAATCATATCTTGCTTTCCACAATGTATACTTAGAGCCTGTGCACACGATGCGTTGCTCGGCGGAGCGGCGCCGGAGCGGTGTCGCTGCGGCGTCCTACATGAAAATATCCATGGTATGCCACACGGTGCGTTCCGGCGTCGCAACACACGTACACTGGACATGCAGCCCGCGAGACGAGGCGGGAGAGGTGTACGCGTTGCGGCACTTGATTTACCGCTCAGTAGTTTTTGCGTTGTCAAAAACACAGATATTCGACAGATGACAAATTACGCGCTTAAAGGCGCGGTGCGGTGCTAACTTAAACTTTTATGAGATCAATATGGACCCTTTTGGGTACAGCAAAATACATAGTAGGAGAGAGGAAGCTTTAAGAACTTAACTTATCAGTCTTCTTAACTATATCGTATGTATCTGTGAGTATATCTGTCTGGCTTTTATGTGAATGTCTTCTGTGTCTAATATGTAAAGAAAGAAAAGAAAGACGACAACGTCATCGCCGGCTGTCGCTGAAAACCAGCGCTGGGGCTCTGTCTTGCATAGGGTCGCAGCATTATGCTGAGCGATGGCCGTTTTGCGTGGATGTGACGCATATTTTCCCTAAACTTGTTTCTTTTTTAATTTTGTGTTCTTTTTTTGCGTCATGCTTACCGCAAAAAAACGTATTTTCTTTCTTTTTTTTGCTTTCAAAGAAAATACATTTATTTGCGGTAAACATAAGCCTATCACAGTTCACTGTTGGACATGGCCGCTCCCAAGCTGCACCACAACTCCCGGTTCTCCACCTTCAGTATTCAGTCTGTTTCAGCAACCTTTTGAAGGACAAACTAGTAACATTTATATGTGGCCCAGTGGTAACGGCCACGATTAACGAGTTGTTGTTATAGGTCCAAACCCAAGGCACTTAACTCTTTGTAAAGAACACAAAATAATAAATAAATATGTGTGTCTCGAGAGTACTTCGATTTACTCGTGAAAGATTTTTGAACTCCGAGAAATGAATATCTTTCTATAGTATAGGTGGCACAGTGAAATAGCACGGAACAAAATATTCGTACGGCCTACTCTCCTTTAGAATGATAGTTGTTCCAGTTCAATGATTTGGTAAATGTGAGAAGTGTCTTCAAACGCACGTTTGATAAAATTACGACTAGAGTCCCAGAAGTGTTAGGCAGAGGTGTACCTATAGTACACCCACATTTCGCCAGTTATGTTTAAGTCCCATGTAATAGGAGGCGAGCCTATTGCCATCAACCGGGCACAAATCCAGACTCCAGGCTGCTACTGGGAAATTCCTGACGGAAAAACCCAAAAACACTTTGCTCGACCGTGGAATCAAACCAAGGACCTTGTGCTCAGCAGTGGCGCTTGCCTTACCTAGTATATGTATAAAAGTTTTAAAATTAGTGACATTTTCCAACCAATAAAGTATTAAATCAACCTAAAACCGTACCATTTGATAACAACGTAATGATCGAAGTTCCTATACTTTGAACCGATCGTTCGAACAAATTCTAATATTAATGACGTATATACGATGATTGATGACGTCACCGCTATACGTAATCGTGATAACAAATGTTCCCAAATGTTGAGCGATTCGTATCTCGTTAAGTGTGGTTTATGTTCGATTTAGGCGTATTTTGGGGGGATGGTACTGAAGTACCTATTTCAGGACTTGATTTATTGAAGTTCTAAATTTTATCGTCTGAAAACCTTTACCCCCTGGGAGGGGGTGAAAAACCGTGACTGTTTGAAGGTTTTTCGACATGGTTTTTGATAAACTAGGAATTTCCCTGACATATCATTCTTCTCCTTGTGGTTAGTAATTAACCTGGGGTCATAATTTTTAAGACAGACAGTCAGAGACCCATGAGCATGGGTCTCTGACTTGGCTTCACACGCCGTCGAAAAATATCTCTCAGGCATGTCGGTTTCCTCAATGTTTTCCTTCACCGTTTTTGAAGCAAGTCATAATTATACATTACGCACATGAATCCGAAAAGTCAGAGTTACGTGCCTTGGGTTCGAACTCGAGACCTATGACTTGGCAGTCCGACGGTCACACCGCTAGGCTATCACTGCTGTAAATGACATATAATGATATTATGAGTATTGTCAGTTGTTAAATATACCTACTTACTTGAATCCTGAGGAAACCTAGAAAGGCCATAAGCAAGGCATGAATCGTGATGTTTTGCCAAAGATGTAGAATAACAATTTTGTATAAATACATTCTTTACTTCAGACTACACATACATGTACACGCAATCCAGTGTTAGTATAACTTTTTACAAAAAAAAAAAATTACCGACTTTAAAAAAAACACTAAAAAGTGCAAAATAACTTTAATTTCGGAAGTCGGTGTCATGGTTTTGTATTTTAGTTTTTTGCCACCCCACAAAAATTCGAATACCACTACCTGCTATGTAAACAACAGTGACAGGAACTGATAACATCATCCATATAGACTAAGTGAGAAATATACCTCTTATTAAAGCTTACTCAAAAACTACCCAAGCAAAGTTAATACAATTTATATGGGACCACCTCTGAAGTATGATCTACCAAACAAAAAAAAACTTATTAAAATCATTTCATAATTGACAGAGTAATCGCGTAATAAACATACCTCCGTTTTGGAGTCGGTTAAAAACGTCTTAAAAACTATGTTGGTTAACTTCTTCAAACGAATATAACAAGAACTAATATGAACATGGCCTAACATAATTAGAGCAAATATGGTGATCCGTAGGTTCACACGTTGCTCAGTACAGGTTAAAATTACTCTCTTTAGAGCCTACTGCACAACTTTATATACATGTAGCCTATGGACCAACTACACGCAGAGATCGTACGGCGCCCTTCGTGTCCAGTACAACAATGCGTTCAGGATGTTGTTGGGTCTCCCCCGTTACTGCAGCGCCTCGACAATGTTTGCAGAGGCACGCGTAGATTGTTTTTACGCAATGACGCGCAAGAGAGGCACTTCGCTGGTGCGACGAATGTGGGGGAGCTCCAACAGCATGCTGGCCGCGCTTTCAGAAAGGCTCGACTGCGCCTACATAAATCATTGCTGCAGGTTGCACATTGGATGCGGGTAATTCATGTTTGTGTTGTCCAATAATTTTAAATTTTTTTTGCTCAATAAATTTTCCTGATTTGTATTATTCTTATTTTATCAATGTGACTGGTTGTAATAATTAATAATGTGTATATGAGTCTTGGTAACTTGAAATAAATGATTATTTATTTATTTATTATAATTATGTTGACTGATAGGTACTGAATTAAAAGAAGGTGCGTGCCTGCCTAGCCTTTTCCCAACTATGTTGGTGTCGGCTTCCAGTCTAACCGGATGCAACCCAGTTACTGGGTAACGATACCCCTTGGTAAGACTGGTTCTCAGACTTTCGGGCTTCTGACTACTAACGACTGTCAAAGATCTACGAATGACAGCCGCGATGCACGGCTTAACGTGCTTTTCGAGGCGCAGGGGGTCTAGGTATGTTATGAATGGTCACCCATCCACTGACCGTCCTCGGCAAGCGTTGCTTAACCTTGAAGATCGACCCGTGTGGCTGTTATTATTTGACCACGAGCCCCCCCCCTTAGTTAAAGGTTATAAAAAAAAAGCTTTATTTCAGACCTACCTCTTTCTTCTTTCTTCTTCTATATATTTTGTAACAATATTATGATTTAAAAGAGTGTCCGTGGAGTTTCTTGCCCGTTCTTCTCCATAGGAACCTACGCTTTGGAATGGGCAACTAGCTTCATATTTCTGACTGACTGACCCCTTGACAATTCAAAAGTGCCTGTAAATGGTTTAATAATAATGGTTGACGGCACGGTTGGCGCAGTGGTTAAGCGATTGACTGCTGCACTGCGTGTCGCGGGTTCGATTCCCGCACGGAACAAATATTTGTATGACCTGCAAGTAGTTGTTCCGGGTTTAAACTCACATACACAAACAGCCAGGTTTGTGTATGTGAGTTTAAATGTTTGTAAACGCACCCACGATACAGGAGAAATTCCTAGTGTGGGGCAAAGTATTTTTTTTAAAAGAAAAAAAAAATATTAAAAAAAAAAATTGAAATAAATGTTTTGAGTTTGAGTTTATAATGTAATTAATACACACTACTTAAAATCTATGTTAGTAACAAATGTAATAAAAAAAAAACATGAATCTGTTGCACTCACCAGACGCACCGGGTACATGCACCCAGTGCGCCATAATAGCGCAACACGGCTTATCACTAATGACCTTCCGAACCCAGTTACCTTAAGTTTGATCTCACCCCAGCAAAATAAAATCTAGTAAATATGAGAACTACTTACATGACAGCAAGCAGGTACGTGTCAAGGGAAATCATCTCAAATGTGGGTAGTCTGAACTCACAAGCTTGACATATTAGTGAACTAAAATGTTAGTCGAAATAATTTACATAAATTTTTCGGGTGACGAGGTACCTAATTGGAGTTTTAATTAAAACTGAAAACGTGCTGGTTGCAACTTTGTGTGAGAGAAATAGTTACTCATTCAAAGTTGTGACCAAATAAATCGTAATATTAATAGTGTACTTTATTGTTTACAGGTATGGGTTCAGTGACTTCAACTAAAAATTGCAGTAAGTTTAAAAACATTACGCGTGTATTTTCCAAAGGACTTTTACAGATGGGCTATTGTTATTTTGACAGTCTCGTTGGTCAATCAGGGTTTTCTATAATGACGTTCACCAGATGGCAGCACTGAGACGTCAGATCCAGGCACCTGTCAAAAGTGTCAAAGCGCCTATATTTTCTCTAGACGTGACTGAATGTTGAACGAATGATTGGAACGAATGATGAATGTCATCATATATTTTATATTCATTGTCGAAATGGAAGACCTAATGTCAAAGTGGCGCCAACTGGTGGCGTGAATTTTCATGATCATTGATCGTAAGTGCAGCTGCTGAGCATGAAGTCCTGGGTTCGAATCCCAGGTCGACAAAATGTTATTGGGATTTTCCTTCAAGAATTTCTTAGCTACAGCCCGGAGTCTGGATTTGTGCCTGGTTTATGGCAATGACCTCGCTCCTTATTACATGGAACTAAATGATGACTAGCGAAACATGGGTGTATTTCTGCTTTACTCTGCAAGAAAATCGGCGTGATGTTATTTTATGAGGAAATCAAAAATCTGCACAAATAATATCCAACATTTGTATGTGAATTCAAGTTCTCTGACTGGATAGCATTACCTTCACTTTAATGTCTCCCTGGAGCTCTGCCTTCCAACGTATAATATCGTAATGTAATGAATTCCATATCTCATTCAGAATGCGGTTGCTATCAAGGTTGTTTGGGAGTGAAATCGGTTTCCTTTGAGGTAGAAGGTTTTTGTGATGATGCTTCAAAGTTTTGGTTTTAGGAATAATTGTTGTAGGTGGGAGATTCGTTGTTTAGTTAGTCTACACTATAGAATATTATTTATTGTAAAGAGAAAAGATTGTTTTTTTTTTGTACTGAATTGAACTCGTAAATAATTGAAGGGATAAAAAAAAACATCAATAGAAGGCTATATAAGGTATCACTGAGTAACATAATAGTTTATGTAAACTAAAATTATAAAGAGAAAAGATTTCATTTTTTGTATAGTTGTTTGTAATGAATAAACTCTAAAACTACTGGACCGATAAAAAAAAATATATGTTTTCAGTAGAATGTTATTTATCACTAAGTAACATAGGCTATAATTTATAAAGATATCACGTGAATGAAACCGCTGGCGGAAGCTCGTTATCTATAATTTCGTATACCACTACGATGATCCCCTTTATATCGATTCTCAAAATAAATAAATAAAAACGTTTTTTTCAGAATCACTTCCATATTTGTTAGAAATAATTTAAACTTATCTAGTGTTAGTATCATTTATTCTAAGCTGCGTGAGGCATGCCGATCCCGGGGAATGCCTACTTGACTGCGTGCAGTCGTATCCACCGCCCCAAGATCGGAGAGTCCCACCTTTTTTTTCTTTATTTTTTTTTTTTCTTTTTTTCTTTCTCATTCAGTTTTAATGATGGTCTGGCAGTTTGAGTAGTTGATGTGGCCTACCCAAATGTCCTTTCTTTGGTTTTGTTCGTCGAGTTGAGCTCGCTTAAGTTCTGAGTTGAGCTCCACGATTACTAACAAATGCTTGCACTGACAGGACAGGACCACTCAAATCTGTGTGGTTATTTTCTCAAAAGACCATTTCAGACACTAACCTACATGGTCCTCATATGGCCTGACCAATATTATGTCTGGACTTTAAAAGAGACCTTTGAGTTTGTTTCGGCCTGTCTTCTCAGAGTAGTCAGATAGGAAACGCCGAACTCATTTATTTAATACTTCAAGCACACAAATGTACAGAGGCGGACTTAATGCCATGGGCATTTTCTACCAGTCAACCTTCGGGTGATGCAGAGACAAACAGTGGTAGGTGCAACAGAGAGATTTGAAGATTTTAATATTTAAATATAAAGATATACATATATACCTATTAAAAACTATAAATATAATAAATACACCTAATTATACATAAATATAAGTACAAAAATAAGACAAACAATGGGAAAAAAATTACCGTTGTGATGATACTGCCAGCTTCTTGCGAATATGCTCGCGAACTTTAACTCGAAAAGATAACCGGTTGGTCGCCATCCTGATTTCCTGGGGGAGCGCATTCCACAGAGAGATAGACTGAATGAAGAAGGAAGAGTGAATGAAGTCTGTGCGGTGAGTGGGACATTGAAGAACTTATCTAGTGATTCCAATATCCTATTTACAGAATAAACAATTTCATTTCATTCCTATCAGTCAAAAGACACTTGTTTTAAAAATTTCATTTCCAAATTTTCCTTATTTATTTATTTTATTTAGTCTCTTGGCGGCTCCTCCTAAAGGGTCACGTAAATGCTTAGATATATTTTCGAAATAAAATAAATATTAAAAACATTCACTCCGAACATATAACCAAAAGCATCGAAGTTATTTTTTTTTTTTAATCCGAATACTTTTCTGACCTAAAAATTTTGAAAATATTTACCAAGACCTGTGTAGTGAGTTCGGATGAGTATATTTTTATGAAGACACTAGCTTTCGTCAGCAGCTTCGCCCGCGTGATATCTTTATAAATTATAGCCTATGTTACTCAATGATATAGCATTCCACTGGTGAAAGAATTTCTAAAATCTTTCCATTAGATTTTTTGGTGTATTCATTACGAACAAAAATACAAATCTTTTCTCTTTATAACATAAGTGTAGATTATGGACCAATGTTGTAAATCAACCCTCAATTTATAAAACCAGCTTAAGACGCAGATATATGCCAGTGACCTTGAGTGGTTAGCTTGCGTGTTCTGTACTGAGCTTACGCAACGCGTCGTATGTCCAGTCAGTAATAGGATTCGTCCATCAAGGAGCGCAGTCCCAAATTAGACGCATTGTTAATTTATTATGCATAAAACAAAAGGTATTTTAATAAAGCACGTATACTAAAATATAAATAGTTAAATTATCTTTAAAATGGTGAAGGTTTCAGAAAAATACGCTTGATAGATTTTGCGTGATTTTCAGTTTTTTATCCGCGTTAGACATAACTTTACAAATTAACTGCACAATGTAATATAAATATAATCTAAAGTATTCATATACCTATTCAATTATTAAGAAACTGCTCTAATATAATGTATTTTTTTTCCAAATCATTAACACTACTCGTTTAGAATCTTTAGTATAAAATCTTTAAAAGTCGGTTATCGTCGCCTTAAAAATGAATACTATGCACAAAGACTGTATAATAATTATGCTTCCTAACGATGCACCAACCGTGTTTACAACGTTACCTTCAAGATTTTAATCACGCAGAAGTAATCTATTGCCAGCGCGGTTATACTGGTGCCAAAGAAAACCTCTGCCAAATAGATAAATATCTAGAGTGCATATTTAATGGGATGTTTTCGCCAAAGAAATAAAGACTAAGACGCCTCATATTGGACTTAGTACGGCGATTATCGCTGTACTTATTCTCTTTAAACTGACTTTTTAGTGTTACTGATGTTATCAGACTGAAGTATTCTAGTGCTGAGCAAAGGACTCCTCCTAAGACTCTGGTTTTTAGGGTTCGGGGTGCCAAACGGAACCCTATTAGTAAGTCTCGACTGTCTGTCCCTCTGTCTGTCAGCGGGCTGTATCTCATGAACCGTAATAGGCAGTGTAACGAATCTACTGACTATTAAAATAAAAAGGAAAGCAGACAGTTAAAATTATATAATTTGAGATAAAATTAAAAAAATAACACAGAAAAATAATTAAAAAAGAACCTATCCTACCTAGCGCTCTCAGAAAAGAAAATATTTACAAAGGAAGTTGTTATATACGGGACACGTCAATGAAACAAGGCGGATCAACGCAGACTGTTTATTGATGCATTCGTTCAAGTTAACCACATACATAACACTTTTCCCTCCCAAATTTCGAACATAAATCTTATGCGCATAATACCTGACACACAGTTAAAAGACTGTTGTGAAAATATACATAAGTTACATAAAGTTAACACCAAACAATACGTTAGTGTTTACATATTTTTAAGTTTTTTTATACAACGAATAGCCGCTTTCCTGTGTACGCGACCAGTTTTATCAGCAGCAGGTGGCGTGGGTGGCGGGGTTGACCGTGGTGACTGCGCCGCGATCCCCGCCCTCTCTCCCACACTATCAAAGAATTCATCTTTGTCACCCGTGTCGCCCTCAGAAACTGCATGTTCTGTAACTTGTTGTTTGCTATTATTTTGATCGAATGATGTTACGTCAATTGCCTTACTCAAAGAAAACCGCGATTTACGAGATTGTAGCTGATCAATATGCCTCTTATGAGTCTGACCGGCACTCGTTTCCACCGTATAGGAAACAGGGCCCGTACGCTCGGTCACAACACCCTCAGTCCACTTACGATTTGATTTCGTGTAATCTCGTAACATGACTGGTTCTTGCTGGGCCAGCGTCCGCAGCGGACGCTTGTGACTGTCTTCGCGTTGCAACTGGTCGCTGCGCACACGCTCCGCTGTGTCAGACCGCAGCAAATCAAGACGGCCACGTAATCGTCTACCTAGAAGGGCTACCGCCGGTTCAATTCCGGTGGTACTTTGTTCAGTGTTTCTATGCATAAATAGAAATCGATTTAATGCGGTATTATAATCTTCTCGTTCTAATTGTGCCTTTTTAAGAATACGTTTAACAGACCGCACTGAATTTTCCGCGGCTCCGTTGCTAGAGGGGTGATATGGGGGTATTAAAGTATGTTTAATACCATTGCGTTCCAAATATTGAGCAAACTCAAAAGATGAGAAAGGTGGCCCATTGTCGCTTACTATGCGTTTAGGCAATCCGAAACGTGCAAACAACCGTCTTAAACAGTCTATGACAATAGTGGCAGACGTCGTGCTAACTGGTTCCACTTCTAACCACTTAGAGTGAGCATCAATCAATACAAAAAAATATTTATTATTAAACGGGCCGAGGAAGTCTAGGTGCAGACGTGACCACGGCTCTGCCGGCCAGGGCCACGAATGAAGCGGAGCGGCGGGGGGCGCGGGCCGTAGCTCCCTGCAAGCAACACATTCGCGCGCCACGCGTTCGATGTCTGCATCAATATTCTCCCACCATACGTAATTACGCGCGATTTGTTTCATCTTGACGATTCCTGGGTGCCCATCGTGAATTTCAGTCAAAACTGGCTCTCGTAACGATCTTGGTATGACAATACGATAACCCCATATTATACAGCCTTGATCAATGTGCAAGTTGTCTCTTCTATTGTGATAAAAATGTTCTATTCTATCAGTGCATTTGTCAGTGGGCCACCCGTACATTATAAAACCGTATATTTTACTTAATAATGCGTCCTTCCGAGTCTCAGTTTTAATATCTCTAAAACTGATTGGAAAATGTCCCTGCGCGTAATTTAAATAGCTACATTTTTCGCCTTCACCTCTAACTTGACGCTTTGTCAAGTCTAGAGGAAGGCGAGAAAGAGCGTCAGCAAAACAGTTTTTAGACGACGTTACGAATTCAATATTGAAGTCGTAAGCAGCCAACTTAACAGCATAACGCTGTAAGCGGCTGGCAGCGGTCACTGGTATTCCTTTATTTTTACCAAAAATGTAACTTAAGGGGCGGTGATCACTGCGAAGTGTGAAATGTCTGCCATAAACATACTGGTGGTGCTTAGTTACACCGAATACAATAGCCAGCGCCTCCTTATCTAACTGCGAGTAATTGACTTCGGCCGAGTTGAGCGTCCTTGAAGCACAACACACCGGGCGCTCGCAGCCGTCAGCGTGGCGCTGCGTCAACACCGCGCCCACACCATATGCGCTGCTATCCACTGATAAGATTAACGGGAGACTGGCATCATAATGTGCTAAAACAGGAGCGCGGCTTAACACTTTTTTTATCCTTATAAAAGCCCTATTACACTCGTCAGTCCATTGCCATTCTACATGTTTTTTTAACATACCATAAAGGGGCTTTAGAATGTCGCTCATATTGACACAAAACTTTGAATAGAAATTTACAAGTCCCATGAAACTCTTAAGCTGTGTAACATTTGTAGGTTCAGGTGCTGCTACAATGGCGTCAATTTTTTTATTATCCGTATGTAACCCTAACTTATCAATTTTATAGCCCAAATAAGTAACACTGTTTTTAAAGAAATCACACTTTGCAAAATTTAGTCTCAAACCGTTTTGATTGAGCCTTTGTAGCACCGCTTTTAAATTGACTAAATGTGTAGTTCTATCTTTACCAGTTACGCAAATGTCATCCGCAAAAACCGCCGTTGACGGCAATCCACTTAACGTTTCTTCCATAATTTTTTGAAAATTTTCGGGTATGCATTTAATACCGAATGGTACTCTTCTATATACAAAAGTGCCAACGTGAGTTGTGATTGCCGTCATCGGTTGGGAATCCTCATGTAAAATACACTGTTGGAAAGCGTTAGATAAGTCTAATTTGCTATACTCCTCTCCCCCACCTAAAATGGCGAACAAGTCCTCAATGCGGGGCAGCGGGTAGTGGTAATCTTTCAAAAGTGGATTAATTGTTATTTTGTAATCACCGCACAGTCTAATGCTGCCGTTAGCTTTAACCACCGGCACTATAGGAGTGCCGTAGTCTGATCGCTCCACTTTATAGATGACCCCCTCCCGCTGCAACCTCTCGAGCTCCTGCTCCACTGGCTGGCGTAAGGCCAGTGGCAACGACCGTGCTTTTACATAAACTGGTGTATCATCGTTTAAATAAAGGTGAAATTTAGTTTTAAATGTGCCTAAACCTTCAGCAAAAACGTCTGGGAATGTTTCTCGTAACGGTGCCGCCAATGAGTTGTCAACTGTTAAATTGTAACATTCTACAACAGCCAACTTTAAATACTTGATCCAAATACGGCCCATTAACGGCGGGCCGCCATTATCAATCACATATAACTTTAGTTTTGCATAATGTTTACCACATACAACGTTAACAACAATGTAACCGATGGTCTCAATGACGTCACCTGTGTAAGACTTCAAAGTTAACAGTTTATGTTCGATTGGAACGTTTGAAAAGTAATTGTCATAATAACATTTTGAAATAACTGATATTTTGCTTCCCGTATCTATTTCGAATCTACATTTAACATTTTCAACGATTAAATTTGCGTAGTACGGTCCGTCACCATCACTGTTAACTACCAAATTATAGAAGTTGCAAATGTCATCTTCCGAATCTGAGTCATTCAAAAAAAACTGACCTTTAGATCCTTTGGTGTTCTTATTTTTAACACACACTGCTTTTAAATGGCCCTTTTCACCACACAAATCACAACTATATTGCTTGAACCGACATTTGGCCTCGGAATGGCCCGATTTACCACATCGCGGACATATGCGCTGCGCTTGCGCACGACCTGAGCCTGCGCCGCCGCCTCCGGTGCCGGCTCTGCCGCCCGCGCTCGCGCTGATCCTATTCAAGCCGTCATCACCGTGCTGCGCTGGCACGGGTAAGCCACCGCCGCCGCCGGGCCGCGCGGCTACCGCGCCAGCCGAAGCACACGCCACAGCTGCGTGCCGCTCCGCCGCCTCCAGTGCCAGCGCCAACTCCACGGCGCGCTTGTAACCAATACCACGTTCTGCGAAGATCCTTGACCTCATGTCTTCATTGTTCAGCCCCGATACAAATTGGTCTCGTAGGCACACTTCCAAACAAGAACCGAAGTTGCACGTTTTAGCTAAATGTTTTAGTGCTTGTAGGTATTCGCGAATATTTTCACCTTGCCTTTGTGTTCTTTGCCGAAATATGTGCCTCTCAGCGATTTCCGACCTGTCTGGTTCCAGGTGCTCCTTAACTAGCGCAACTACTTGATCAAAAGATTTTGATTCCGGGGTGTCGGGAGCACACAAATCACACATCAATTCGTAGCACTCCGCGCCTACCACCGTCACTAAAGTTGCTAACTGTAACGCCTCGCCAATACTATTCAATGTAATAAATTGTTTGACCCGTCGAATATACGCATCCCAATTGTTGTTTTTTAAATCAAATGGTTCTATACGTCCAATTGGCATTTTTAACAAAATGTTCACACGCGTAGGTATTTAGTTATCGTATCGATGACACCGCTCGTCGCCAGTGTTATATACGGGACACGTCAATGAAACAAGGCGGATCAACGCAGACTGTTTATTGATGCATTCGTTCAAGTTAACCACATACATAACAGAAGTATGTTACGGCTTTCAGGTTCAAGACGTCCGTCAGTTCTGAAACATCCAGATTCGTTTCCCAGATATCTTGATTGATTCACAGGCAATGTAGAAGACGTCAGGCCTCGTTAGCTCTGAGGCCTGAAGATCCGCTTCCAGTCTCTCAGACAGTCCAGACAGGACTTAGAAGTGGAAGGTCCTCCTGGCAAGAAACGTAGTGCCGTGAAGACAGAGTATGATTTCAGGGTGAAATGTATGTAGACCAATTTGCAAGACTTTTCTTGAGGAGATGTTTCCTTGAGCGCTTCCAGATCAGCTCTGCCGCATGGGTGCGTAGTCCCTCCGAGGTTTATTTTTCAAATCATCTTTTTCTTGTTCTTTACAGAATTTAATTTCAAATTCAGAGATCGAAAAGGGCCAGACATATTCGTACCAAAAAAAACCTCTTTGATGAATTCTGAGAGCGTTTCAATTATTATTATAAAATGTAAGTTAGGATACAAATATTTTACAGTAAACAATTATAATTGCCTATAAAATACCATATTTGAGCTAAACATATTGATAAAAATAATTTAAATTATATAAATCAAAAGTAACCTTCATGGACTAAGCCAGTAAGAAAAATAGAGAGACAATTAGAAGAAAAAATAATGACAGCTTGACAGCCTGACGTAAGTGTCATAACATTGAAAAATATGAAAATTAAAGAAAACTAATCGTTTTAGAACGATTCGCAAAATAATAATGCAAAATCAATAAACGAGTATAATACATAATATTAATTAATGCATAGTGTAAGTATATGATGTAGTGTCTGTAGTATGTAGATACTATAGCAGACAGTTGAAATTTTCACAGATTGTGTATTTCTATTACCGTTTTAACAAAAAAATTATGTACAGACGCCAGCACATTAACCTACTACAATCTGTCAAATTTCTTTAATAGATTTTCAACTTTATCACTAAAGTATAAGGTTCAAAGTAAATTGGGAAAATTTGACAGTTCCGGGTAGGTTGACCTGCTGGCGTCTGTACAACAACAAAATAAAAATAAAATAAAGATAAAAATTAAAAGGGGTCGATACAAGTTAAGATGTGGAGTAGTCGGGCCCGCCATCTACATGGTCTACCATAATCCTATAATGATATCCTATAATAAGCCTATAATGTTGCCGGACACAGACCTTCGAAAGGGAGTGTGCTGTAATCCACCTCGCGGGCCCAGTGTGGGTGAATAGAAGTCACATGTCTTCGAATTTTTGGTTCTAGGACATGCCAGCTTCCACACGATTATTTGACAGCAGTAATGATGAAAATTTTTACATAAAGAAAAGCGGGGGCTTGAACTCACTCTACGTGGACTACCGCTAC
This sequence comes from Xanthia icteritia, assembly GCA_949128155.2. NCBI lineage: Eukaryota > Metazoa > Arthropoda > Insecta > Lepidoptera > Noctuidae > Xanthia > Xanthia icteritia. Next base: position 10,771,721 of record OX421956.2, read on the forward strand.
GCTATCAGGCATCCATGTTTTCTCCAAGCTCAATCAGCTGTGGGCTAATTTATTACTGTGGGTGATGCAAAAGACGAGTAAGGGATGACTTAAGAGACAATTGACCTTTATATTTATAAACTACTGGCTCATGGCTGGTTGTAACAGGTAAATTCACATATGTGTTCCACCTGTTCCTGTTCCACATAAATAACAGCTCCAAAAACCTGTTACCAAATAACAGCCTGTTATTTCATACTGTGAGTGAACAGACTATAGTGTGTTCTCTGTTACCAAAGATATAAAGTATAAACTTTTAACCTGTTTACTATAACAACTGTTCTTAGGTGTTACATGTATTTTCACGGTTCATAATAAAAATCATCAACTTTTTGTACGTCATATTATGTCGTCAACACTTATACAAAAAAAAACAACAACAAATAAAATTAAAATTATACATAATGCGGTTGAATAGTCATTTCGTTAAGATGTGTGTGTATCCGATCGCAGTAACAGGTAGGACAATAAAACCTACGTCGTACTTCTCTTTCTAACTAAGGTGTTAAGCCTATGCGAGAAAAGGAAAGAGCTTGTGACGGCTGTAACAGGGTGTCACAGTGTAACAGTAACATTTTTTATCTTATTCTAACTAAGGTAACTGTCATAAGAATGAATAGAGAAAAGCTTGTGACTGTCATTTATGGGATTTTGTTATCTCGTGGAACAGAAGCTGTTATTCCAGTTTGTTTGTCACAGTTACAGTCTGTTATCTTATGATACCTGTTTTATTTAGCTGTTACGATAAATATGCCTCACTCATAATGGCCACTAAAAAGTTACGATAATTATGCACTGACGACGCATATCATTGGCAGACCCTTTGCGTGATTATTATGACAACATCTCTCATTGTTCATTTTGCGCAGAAATTTAATATAACAGTGATAAGTTAGTGTGACCGTCAGTCTGCCAAGTCATAGGTCTCGAGTTCGAACCCAAGACCTCTGACTTTTCGGATTCATGTGCGTATTTCTTTTTCACTTGTTTAAAAAACGGTGAATGCTTTGGAGATATTTCTCGATGGCATGTGAAGCCAAGTCAAAGGCCCATGGCGGCATAAAAACTCTTGACACCAGTTAAGTCACCAACCACACGAGAAAGAACTAATAAACGGTAGCAACTCCTGTTTAAAATAGGTTACCCAAAATATCTCAAAAATCCGAAAAAGCGGAACAAAACTCCGTAATGGAATAAACAATTCACTGCAACTTTCGAAAACTTAACTTAGAACTCGGTTCCAAAGAAAATAGACGGCGTTAATGAGTACGTTAGCAACGGCGGTATCATTAAAAAACTTTGAGAATCACTGGCGAAAACTTTCCACACAATTTCCATTGAGTCTCAAAGTTCCGAGACCAAATTTTACGGTTCACACACTTGAAATTAGTCTTAGGAGTAATGCCTTGTTCAGACTGGGACACATTTGTGTTGTCACATTGTTGTCGAGTTACTGCTTTATTAAAAGTTCGTCGACTGGTTCTTGAATCTTGGTAGGTACTTTTACTCAGTATCGGTGTTTGTGTAAAGTTAGACTAATTAAAATATGGTGTGTGGGAAGATAATGGAGGTAATAATATCATGTACGTGTTTTTGATGGGAGCTTTAGTTTATTGTTTACGTTTGGAGTTTAATTTTGCTCATTTTCTCATGAATAAAGACAGTTTTGTGTTTCAAACGTGTTCATACACACAGTTTATCTTTAATTATATTAATTATTACTTAAACGTGCGACAATTTCCATAAAAATACCAGAAAGTTTGTGTTTTCTGCGACTTTTAGCTTGATATTCTTGCCAGTTGGGATGTGGTACCGATGGCCGGTGGAGCAGACGAGCCCTGGAGTGGAGGATGGACCGATGACCTTAAAAAGGTGGCTGGAACAGACTGGATGCGAATGGCGATGAACAGGGTGTTGTGGCGCAGCTTGGGAGACCCCTATGTCCAGCAGTGGACTGCTGTGGGCTGAGTTGATTGATTGATTTGGGATTTGATAACAGTTAACGGATCATAAAACGACACGGCACAAGCATTTCTGGAAGACGAATGGTTCCCTTGACTATACTGTAATATTGGCAAAGATACTAGAATGCTAACTACAATAATAGCTAGCTATTGCCGATTATCATAAACATATTTTATGTTAAAACAAGAAGTTGCACGCAGACGAAGTCTCGGGCAGAAGCTAGTCTTAAGTATATTTCTTTCTTTCCAAAAAAAAGAACAATCCAGAGAGCTCAATTGTAGCTCATAACTCTTTCATGAACAATAACTACAGTAAGTCCATACATAACTAAGTTTTCCCTCACGTCTATGAACATCTAACCCTCACATAAATACACGTCACAACTGGCCATATTCCCGATGCGTCACTCCCGATACGACCCATTACTCATACATAGGCGACATATGTGTCGCCGTCTGAACAAACCCTTACAAATGGCCAACATTATTTGAGTGTTAGATAAGTATTTTGTTTTTGTAACAATAGTAAAGGCGACCGTCCACTGCCACGTAGGATGTGCACGAAGAGCTTTGCCACTTTAGGCACTTGTCCCACCGCCGACGAGAAAGCGAGTAGCTAATAAAGATTTTCTCGAGCAAGAAACGTACAATAGATTGTAGGTCCCATGTAAGTAAAAGAGACACATGTATTAATAGTAGATTTCTGACTGTTTTGATTTATTTATTTATTAAAATCTCCCTTACAACTATCATTACAGGTGTATTTACCCAATGCGACAGTGCGGTCATTTACAAATCTATATATGCTAACTAAATTATTTACAACTTAAATATACTTACTATAAAGGACTAAAACAACTTGTTACATAATAGGAACTTTAGCACAATACAACACAATAACATACTACCAACATTAATCTATATTATAACATAAAATAAATAACAGTGTCCTTGCGAATTCACTCAATTTGGCGAGTAGGTTGGTCCTTGCCGTCGGCACGGCCAGCAGTGGTGGGCGCCGCCGCCTCCACACATAGCGGTCTGGTACGCAAAAACTTAAGCGCTGCAGCACTCCCGGATTATGCTCGATACCACGAAGTAATCTTACAAGATACGCGACACAATGTTCACACCTCCGGCTAGTACTTATTTGTCGCAGCGACAATAGTGACTCACGCCTGGTATACAGGATTATTGGTTATATGTCGGCAATCCATTAAGAGGATGTCGGACCTCTCCTACATCATGGACATCATTCATCATCAATGGATCATTTACAACCAAATGACCCCTTTTGACTCCTATGCAAATGACAACAAATTTCGAGTCATTTGACGTTTTATATTTTTATTTAAATGTCAAATCGCTCGTTGTCGTGGCGCACTCGTTGCTCTTTCTCTCGCCAACTCGTTTTTAGTTGCTAGCTTTACTCACGTCTCATTAATCAACGGTGGTGGGACAGGTGTCTTAAGTCGACTATCCTCTGCTACATAGGATGTGCACGAAGAGGTTTGCCACGTTAGCTTCGCGGTTCATCTGTTCGTCATACATACGTGCGTAGCGTGGCCGTGGGTCACAGTGAACTTCTATACACATTTTCATGCAAAGTTGAGCTAAGTACAAGTGCGTAGCTTAGCCGTGGGCGGCTGTGGAAAGACGCCTTTACTCAGAGTACAAATGAAACAGTATAACAAAAGTCGTAAAACAATGCTGGGTATACTGTTAATATATTCATGTTTTTGTTTTGTATTTCGTTAGCATGTGTGTATATGTTATGGGTGGCAGTTTTTGCGAACTAAAACCTTTTTGCTTTGTATTTGCATATTTTTTTAGGTTTCTATTTAGTATGCCTTAGTATTTTTATGGAGGTTATTAATTACAGCCGGCGGGTTTGTTCCTATAATGTGGCGTATGTAGAGAATACATAATTATTAAACCTGGGAAGGTATTAAATATTAGCTTTCTCGTAGTATCCTGAGGGCTTAGCGCACTTAGATGTTATCTTTATTAAATACCTTATTGGAAATTTATACATACGTGAATATTACGTGGAGCAGACAGAAAAGGAGCATTCTCCTTTACCAATAGATCAAATCTCTGACCCAATTTCAAGCGAAAATTGTCATTCATTTGTCAGCCTCGTTCCGCCCAATGCTGATTATAGGTCTCATCCCTTGTCTGCCTTCTTCTCTTGTTTATGCGAGTCTCATTCAGGTCTTACTCGCTGTCTTGTCTATCCAACCATCACGTGCCTACCGTTTTCCCAACTATAATAAGGTCGGTATCCAGTCTAACCGGATGCAGGTGAATACCAGTATTCTGAATGGAACGACTGTTACATGACCTTCACAATCCAGTTACTGAGCACAACCCTTGGTAATACTGGTTGTAAATTCTTCGACCTTCTGATTACCCATAACAACCAAGACTTGACTTGAGACCTGAGATTTTTGTAAAACTATCAGAGCGTGTGACCGTCGGACTGCCAAGTCATAGGTCTCGAGTTCGAACCCAAGGCTCGCACCTCTGACTGTTCGGATTCATGTGCGTATTGGATAATTATCACTTGCTTCAAAAACGGTGAAGGAAAATATCGTGAGGAAACCGAGTGCCTGAGAGATAATTCTCGACGGCATGTGAAGCCAATTCAGAGGCCCATGGGCGGCTTCAAAACTCTGACACCACTTTCGTAAAAGAAGAAGACCTGAGACCGACAGCTTTACGTGCTTTTCAAGGCACGAAGGCGTCTCGGTAAGAAATAGATGTTCACACACCCACGGACCGACTGTGAAAAGCGTAGCCCCGTTCAGCTGTTACTTAGCCCTTTGTGGAGCAAAATACAGGCTATAAATTAAAGCGTGCTATTCAACACGAGGGCAGAGGTCATCTCCCCATCCAATTTGGCATTTAATGAAATGAATTCAGCAATTATTTCAGTTTCACATTCGTTTATCATGTCCACTGCAGCTGCGTTTTCGAAATAAGTGACTTAATTTATATGAATGCGGTAATTATATTGTTTTGAGTTATCAAAAACTGTCTCTTCGCCAAAAAAATTGGTCAGAAAACTAGTATGTAGGTAATTTTTTGTAAATTTTTCTTTAGTTTGATATCGGTCTTTGAGGTAACCAAAACCTACAAAATTGTTCTTATACTTTCGTGTACAAATAAGCACAATTAGTCCAGGAGAGGGAAGTTAAGATAATTCCTGGTTAACATTCACTGCAATTCAGAATCAGTGACAATATTTTTGTGAAATCGTGTTGTTTTTTCATCATTTTATGTTTTTATTTTGATTGTAAGTATTTAGTATTTATTGACGAAAGGATTCGTCACTTCAACTTGCCAAAAGTAAGTAATAAATTGAAGAAACGATCACACATGTTTTGATGAACGTGGCACAAGAACAGCAAAATATATAGTCGATACAAAAAGCCTTGCTATATTCATTTTAACACCATAGAGTATTTTACCTAGTAATTCAGCCTATCCCAGGTAATAACATAGTTTCCCCTGTCTCATAACGGAAACAAGTATGTGAAATGGTGAACCCTATATATTCACATTTTACGATCCTGCAAACTGCGCTCTATGCATAAATCCAGTAATGCCATGCTCTTGTGTGCGATGAAGAATTTCTATGCAATTTTCATATAGATTTTAAAGGAAAATGTTCGATGAAAGCTGTTGGAAAAGAATTTAGGTAGAATAGAAAGTTATTTTGTAATTGTGGTGCTCTTTCTGATGTTTGCAATAGTAACTACTATGACTTAAATTAAATAGAAAGAAAAGAAAGAAAGAAAGAAAATACGTTTATTTGCGGTAAACATGACGCAAAAAAAGAACACAAAATAAAAAAAGAAACAAGCTTAGGGAAAATATGCGTCACATCCACGCAAAACGGCCATCGCTCGGCATACTGCTGCGACCCTATGCAAGACAGAGCCCCAGCGCTGGTTTTTAGCGACAGCCGGCGGCGTTGACGTTATGACGTCGACCGGTGCAGCATACAATGAAATATAATTATGATATAAAAATAAAATAAATATACAAAAATTAATTCTACATAAATAAATAAAGTATAATATTAAAAAATGGCAACATTCCGTCAAGTCGGCAATCGAAATGTGAGGGCAGTGGTGGCCCAGTAGTACCGGCTCCGACTTACGAGTTGTAAGTCGTGGGTTCGAACCCAGGCAGGCGCTTTTCTTTGTGTAAATAATTTCACCACCTACTACTCTCAAAACGGTGAAGGAAAACATCGTGAGGAAACCGGCATGTCCTATAACCAAAATTTTGAATGCGACATCTACCAACCCGCACTGGTCCCGCGTGGAAGATTACAATTTACCTGGAAGCCTGTGTACCAGCAGTGTGGGAACAATATAGGCTGATTATGCCTATATGTGTTAATCACCCGGTAAGCAGCACGATTCCATGGGTATAATGTGTATTTGTTCTTCTTTCGTACCGGCACAAACTAGCCTCGTGGTCATGTGAGAAGCATCTTGCAACAGTGACTGCAGAAAAAACAATTGGAGAAGTTGCTAAGAGCATGCCACGAGTCACCATGGACGCGACTTGCGGAGCACTGGACGGAAACAGGAGATTCGCGGGCGTGTCGTTTGACGCAAGGCACGTCGCAAGTCGCGCTGCAAGTGACTTCAGTCGAGGTCGTGAACGGAGTCTATGTGAGAATAGCCCATAGGTGAATCAATGTGCCTAGCCTTGTCCCAACTATGTTGGGGTCAGCTTCCAGTCTAACCGAATGCAGCTGGATACCAGTATTTTACATGGAGCGACTGCCTATCTGACCTCCACAACCCAGTTACTAGGTAGCACGATTTATCCCCAGGCAAGACTGGTTGTCCGACTTTCGGGCTTCTGACTACCCGTAATGAGTGTCAAAGATCTACGAATATCAGCCCGGACCAACTGCTTAACGTGCTTTCCGAGGCAAGGAGAGGTCTCGGTATGTTATGGATGGTCACCAATCCACGGACCGACCTCGGCAAGCGTAGCTTAACCTTGAAGATCGACCTGTGTGACTGTTAGCAACGAGCCCCTAGAAATAGCTAATAGGTACCATAGTAAAATTATTAGCTGGCCAGGCAACACTACCATGTTGCTGTTCGTAGTAGTAGAATATTAATTTTTGTTTACGTCACGAAACCTTGCAAAGTTTTCTGGCATCACACCAAAAGGGGAAACAGGGCATTTGTATTAACTGCCTGAAGGTCTACTTAGTATTCGAATTACACATAATCTAAACAAGCATGGAAAAAGCTCTTACACAGGCATCTGATTCAGATTCAGCATAAAATTTAGTCTATCCTATTTACTTCATATAAAACTATTATTGTAATTTATACTACCTGAAAAGGATGACATTAATATTACTGAATAATTGTATTAAAATTATAATTATTGACATTTAATTTTGACATAACTATAATTTCTATATATATATAAAAGAAAATAATTTAGTAATAATAATGTTTAATGCGTGCTAATTTAGGATGATAAGGGCAGTCGACTGACAATTGCAATGCTAAAAGGCTGCTTTACACTAAACTTGTTAGCCCTAAACTTTTATTTTTATTTGTATTTTATATTATTAATTTCCGATTAATTTAGAATTTCAATTTTTATTGGACATTGATTTGCTTATTTTTATTTATAATTTGATTACAACGTGTTTCGTAACTTGTGATTGTAATATGGGAGAACCCGAAATAAATGGATTTTATTTTATTTATTTAGTTCGCAATAAACGTTTTGATTCTCAAGACTAGATCGATTCAGTATTTATTTTCGTTTCGACTAACAATTATAAGTCGGTCGGTTAGATTAGGTACGGGTTTACTCACGAATATGAACAGTTTATTTACTAACCTTAATTTTTTTGTTATCATTTTTGTCGAGTCGTCTTGTACAAGAGTAAATGATGACCGACTTGTCCCTTCCTTGGAACTGTTGGTTAATTTCTCAGGAGCAGCCCGGAGGCTGGAGTCGTGCCCGGTTGATGGCAATAGGCCCGCCGTGTATATAACACGGGACTTAAACACAACTGGCGAAATCTGGGAGTTCTATACGTGCACCTCTGCTTCACCTTTCGGGCAACATAGGCGTGATGCTATGTTGTTATGTGATATAAGTCGTTTGCAGGGAACGACATATAATGGTTCGTCGGTTCTTTTGTATGTTTTTGAACGAATTCGTCATTTCTCACGATTCATATGCGTGTGAATACGGTAGGTGTTCATGGATACCGGAAAAAATGTCGATTCGTCAATTTTTTAATCGTTGGTTACGTTAATTGTCAAATTAACGTAACCAACGATTAAAAAATTGACGAATCGACATTTTTTCCTCTTTGTTTTCTATAATTCTATTTATTCTCTGTTGTTGTTTTTAATCGTTGGTTACGTTAATTGTCAGTGCTGTAAAATAAATCTGAGATCAAAAATAACTTATATTATTTACTAGTTTCAGCCCGCGATTTCGTCAGCGGGAATTCTTGTACCCACCCCGTCGCATCGCGCTATTACTTCGTTTTCGCTTAGCGTTCTTTCTGACTATTTTTCTTTTTGCTCGGCTCCTAAGGGTTCTAGCGTGATATTAAATAGCTTATAACCTTCCTCAAGAATTGGGCTATCAAATGCAAAAAGAATTTTTCAAATCCGACTGGTAGTTCCAGAGATAAGCGCGTTCAAAAAAACAAACTCCTCAGCTTTATTATTAGTATTGATATAGATTTAGATACCAGACAAGTCGTGTGTCCGCTGGATCTCCCATTGGCAAAAATTACAAAGTTTCATCCCCTGTCAGGGCTGAATTTTCAAAAATCCTTCCAAAAAAAACCCATAAAAACTTTCCAATAAACCTATTTTCTTTCTTTCTTTTCTTTTTTCCTTAATGCTCACCTTCGTTACATAATCACACACAACATCTTGAGCAAAACAAGCTTTTAGACCCCGTGGTTTAGGCTGTCCATTGTCTGTCAGAGAATCTAAAGTCGAATTTCACCAACGAAACTGAACGCGATCAGCATTTCTAAAACGCATTGAAGAGCTGTCAGTGTACAAAATTCCATATTCATTCTTATATTCCATTGTTATGGAATTTAACACGTTCAATTTCATCAGTGGAATCCGCACTAAGATCTTTATAAAGTAGAACATTCCTGCAGATTCAAGCTTTACAATGTGCATTGCAATTCCCCATAAAATTGCGGCCAACACATCTCAATGTGATCCAACAAAAATCTGCCAGAAAATGTTTATGGTACAGCCACTGTCATTGGCATCCGACCAAATAGACGTTGATATAAGAGATATGTTTGTATCGTCCTGCCAAATGTTTTTATGGAAACTATTAGACCAGCCATTTGCTATACGAGTGCTTAGACGAAGTTCCCTTTATATTTGATACAAATTACTTGAATGGATGTTTTGCTTGTCGGTTAAGAATGTTTGGTTAATGGGTCAGTAAGACGATATGTTTTCCATTGATTTCAGAAGAGGCTATACATATATTTTCAGGTTGAGTGCTGTTAAAAATCGTTGTAGAGTCCGCGCCACCACTGAAGTCCGGCGGAAAATAGTGGAACGATTTTTTTCTTAAATACAATTTGGTGCACCGACAGCCACTAGCGCCACGTCTATCGGGCGCGGACTCTAGGATTTTTTTAAGGAATTTATAATTTTCTAAGGGACACATTCGAGTCGTCTGCTGTTGATTTATCAAAAAACAAAATCAACCCAGACATTTATTTATTTATTAACTCATCATCACTATTATTACAGGAATTTCCTAATTCAATTAGTGTGGCCATAATTACAGTTTTATTATTTCCTATAACATATTCTGTCTATGTTGTTTTTGTGAACTCACTCAGAGAACAAGTATCTAAAATCTATCTATTCCTCATAGAACATCTCATAGAGTATCTGTTCCTCATAGAACATTTTGAGAACAGTGATATTCAAATTCCAATTAAATATGATGTGAATACTCGACAAGCCAAATCAAAATCATTTCAAGTGCCACGCAAAAATAACTTTTATGGCAGGCGTACCGCTTCTTTCATAATACCCAATTTACTAAACCAAATACCTGTAGACATTAGAGACTCAATGAATAGTAAAAACATAAAGCGTAAGCTGAAAGAAAATTACATCAACTCGATTATAACGCGTTGATCAAATCTCAGGCCATGGCATGCTAAGACAGACCCCAGAGGTCTAATTGTGTGCTTCGTTTATGTGTAAGGAATTTATATGTAAAAATAAATAAATGAAATAAATAAAAATAAATAATAAATAATATAATTTTGAACTTAAGGCCCTGGTTTCGATTCCCAGGTCGGGCATAGTGGTTTATCCTTCAGGAGATTCTCAGTAGCAGCCCGGACTCTGAATGTACGCCCAGTTGATGGCAATGGGCTCGGACTCTATTACATGGGACTTAAACATAACTGGCCGTGTTACCTACAGTACTGTACACGGTATAAAATCAAAGTGTACACGCCTGCCCAACCCTTCGGGGATTACTGGCGTAATGTTATTTAGAACTTCCCTTATTTAAGGCGAAAGTGTCAGGGTAGCCGGCGAAATTCAAATTTTCTTACGTTTTTTGCAATTTACAGGTCTGTATTATGTTGTATCTTGATCTACATATGATTCACGGCCGTATCAAATGTTTATTTGTAGAATTATAATCATAAAAATGATCAATTGAACTATCTAAGTTCATGTAATCCTATTGAATGACTATTTCATGACATTTAAGGATTATGCTAACTTAAGGAGTTGTATTGCTGATTGTAATGATTATAATTCTGTAAAGCCATATTTGTTACGGTCGCGAATCATATTCTAATCAACATAGAACCTGACACTAACCTGCAAATTGCAAAAAACTAAAGAAAATGTTGAATTTCGCGGGCTACCTTAGCGCATCGCCCAATAAACCAATCTTACATACCGAGTTGATTTTAAAATGCACTATAAGTAAAATATAGGTACTTTCATGAAGGCACAGGCTACAAAATTACAAAATTAATGCGATATAATAGGTTGGGGAAAAAGTCTTTTCGCATTATAGTATGTATGAACTTGTAATAAAATCTCTTTGGCTATACTATGTGTATCTGGCTGGTTTTGGTATCATTGAAAGTTTAAATTTTAAAGAACATAATTCCAAATTCAAATTAGGAAAATGTGTGATTTTTATTTGTTTTTCGTACTGTCAAGATGAGTGAATCTAATGAAGAAATTCGATACATTTTAAAATTTTACTACAAAAAAGGTAAAAATGCAACGCAAGCCGCGAAAAAAATTTGCGATGTTTATGGACCTAGTGCAGTGTCTGTGAGAGTAGCACAAATTTGGTTTAAGCGTTTTCAATCCGGAAATTTTGATGTCAAAGATGCACGTCGCTCTGGTCGCCCTATTACGGATAAAATGGATGCCATTTTTGAAAAAGTGGAGCAAGATCGGCATATTAGTAGTTACGACGTAGCTGAAGAACTGGGAATTGACCACAAAACAGTTTTGGCGCATTTGAAAAAAACTGGGTACACAAAAAAGCTCGATATTTGGGTACCTCACGAGCTCACTGAAAGAAACCTAATGAACCGTGTACTCATTTGTGATTCTTTATTACGACGTAATGAAACCGAACCATTTTTGAAGAAGCTGATAACTGGTGATGAAAAGTGGATCACGTACGACAAGAACGTGCGAAAAAGGTCGTGGTCAAAGGCCGGTCAGGCTTCACAGACTGTGGCAAAACCCGGGTTAACTCGCAACAAGGTGATGCTGTGTGTGTGGTGGGATTGGAAGGGCATTATTCATTATGAGCTGTTACCACCAGGCAGGACCATCGATTCTGAACTCTACTGCGAACAACTGATGAGATTAAAGCAAGAAGTTGAGAGAAAGCGGCCGGAATTAATCAACAGAAGGGGTGTGGTTTTTCATCATGATAACGCTAGACCTCACACATCTTTAGCCACTCAGCAAAAATTAAGAGAGTTTGGCTGGGAGGTGTTAATGCATCCGCCGTATAGTCCTGACCTTGCACCTTCAGATTTCCACCTGTTTCGGTCTCTTCAGAATTCTTTAGGCAGTGTCAGGTTAACATCACGGGAGGACTGCCAAAACCACTTGTCGCGGTATTTTGATCAGAAGTCCCAAAATTTCTATAGCAATGGGATCATGTCCCTACCTACAAGATGGCAAAAAGTTATCGAACAAAATGGTACCTACATACTTTAGTTAAATGTAAACATACTATGTTAAAAAATGTTTTGAATTTTCTTAAAAAATGCGAAGAAACTTTTTCCCCAACCTATTAAAAGCGTCAGTAATGAGAATAGCAGCGTAGGATTAAGCGATAATTATGTTAATTAGTGCCTTGAGCTCAAAGGGTATGTAATTGATGGTTGATATGCATGTAGAGATAGCACTTACTTGTTAAGGACATTAACTGTGCTACCTACAGACCATTCATACACGTGTTTGTATTTGTAGATTAATATTGGTTGTCAATACCACGAATAGGGATTATGACTGGGTAAAAAAAAACAAATCTTTTTAGTCCGTCAGTCAGATATAATTAAAAACTATTAGACACGTCTTTTTTGCTTTGTCATATTAATAAAAAATTACTTAGATAAAACGCATTAAAGTTGAGGAGTGAGGGTTGCTCCGTCACAAGTAAGTATAAAACCTACATACTCGTGACGTCATGGCAAATTTTAACTCAATGTATCGCCGTAGTCTTAAGTATATATCTTAAGTAAAGTACGTTCTGCCGTTGGTGCCGGCTGTCATTTGTAGATCTTTGAGTAGTTACGAGAATCAGAAGCCCGAAAGTCTGACAACCGGTCTTACCAAAGGGTATCGAGCTACCCAGTAACTGGGTCATGGAGGTTAGATAGGCAGCCGCTCCATGTAAAATACTGGTATTCAGCTGCATCCGGCTAGATTCAAAGCCGACCCCAAATAGTTGGGAAAACCTAGGTAGAAGGTAGGTAGGTAGTGTCTCAAAATGTGTTCTTTATCAAAGAAAAGACCACCACTTTTGTTGCAGAATGAAATACTGCAGCTTCTTCTACCAGATCACCATTACTAAGAATGTTAATTTTGAATTTATAACAAGTTGCCAAAGTCGGTTACAGAACTTAGCGATGGAAAGTTCAAAACCCACATCAAACGTGTCCTTATTAAAAAAGCATATTATAAGATACGTTGAAGACAAGGAAGTTTGGCTATAATTCTTTCTGCACATGTGGCTTCCCTGGTACATCATTAACGGCATAACTATGTAAATGTCTATTACCTGCTCCCAAATTAAGATGATTATTTTATTTAACCTTTTTTCTTCTACATTTTATAATAAATTAGATTTGTTACAGCTGTAGTGGCAATTATGTCATTTGGTTTGCATAGGTTTTTATTTTTATTATTTTATTTTGCTTTTATATAGATTCTTTTCTTTTAGATTTTGTAAATGTGAGAACATTGTAGGCTTAACAGACTGTAGATCTGTCAACCATTTTCTATCTTGCTAAGTACCCGGTACTCGTTGATAGGCCTACACTGCCCTCTCATACCTATTAACACTGTAATTTGAAAACATTGTAAATACCATTTACTTTTAAAAGAGTAAAAGTGGAGTTTCTTGCTGGCTCTTCTCCATAGGAAACGACCAATTGGAACCGTGCACCTAGCTTCTGACGTTTCATAAGTGCCCTTGTAGGTTAATGCGAAATAAAATATTTTGAATTTTGAACTGTTTTTTTTAAATTTGTATTGAATTTGAATAACCACCACCTTATAAAGACATTTTTGTGAACTCTTACATCAACAAAATATGTTTGTCAAAAAATCTTTCCCTAAATCTTCCCTCCTTTGTATTTAATATGTACCCAAACACCCTACTCGAAAGTTTAAAAATCTTCCCTTCTCGAAAATCAGAGCATTATTTTTTCCCCACTGTCTTATTCCGCAAATATAAGGAAAGAATCCTTATAGCACTTACGACAAGGATCAGAGACATCCTCAAGTCGGATTGTAACAAAATGGAATCCGTCACTGCCAGCTTATCGGGACCAAACGTTCGTGCCATCGATCATCGCGGTCTTAGGAGTCAAATGACCTATTACGACCGCACCACATTGCAAGGTGACGTCTTGTGGTCTATAACTTAATTGTGACTGATGGGGGTTGACCAATGTTTGTGGGTTAGCGATTTGCGTGTGTTTTTTGGCCAGTAGCTGTCAAATGTTGGTGGCAAATCTATGGCCTGTTTCAGACTGTTTTGGTGGAAGTACCGATGAAAAGCAAGAACTTGAGAATTTGAATTTACTTCATCTTTCTTTCTCTGGGTGTCGAGCTCAATGTAGTGTCACAAAAGGCATATCCTTGATTGATATGCCACAATAGTGATATAAACAAGTGTGCTAGCCAATCAGCCAATGTATTCTGTAGAATTCTCACCGTAAATACTTAGCTTGTAGTGAGCTGTCAATCCCCAGCGGCAACAGCGTCAGATGTAATGACAGCTCAATTCACCAAAATTTTCAAGGTCAGATTTTTACAGATTAAACCGGCTGATATCAACAGGACCTCCAAATTAATTTCGTCCTGTAAGTGCCTTCTTCTTTTTGTGTGCAACAATAAAAATGATTTAAGTAAGCAGCTTTATTATATGTTACCGTCAAATCCGCCATTTTGGCAGACGCCCCAAAAATTCCATCTACACAATTTTTTGCGTTCAGCGTTATTTTAATTTATAGTGTAATTATTAAAATTCGCTGACGTGCAAACAATTTCCACGTTGGGATATTAAATCATAACAAATATCCTGACTACTTGAACATGAAATAAAAATTCAATGTGCTGTGTTTACAGCTTATCAGTGATATAATGGCAAAATATATTTAAACAGGCAGGTTTTATGGTCGATTTTAAGTAGTTACTTGCAAAAAAACGTTGAACTAACAATAAATCGTCATGTTTTAGAACACTCTTCACCCCTTCCCTCCTCCCCCCACTTTACCTGTTTTCTCTTTCTCTCTTTTTTTGCTTGGAAGTAGGTACCCTGCGTGTTAAGGTACCATTCGGTACCCGACCGCAGGAGGCAACTGCAGGCGACGTGTCGCCGCGACTGGCTGGTTTCTATGAATTTCTATGAAATACCTTCCGTAGCTAGCGACACGTTGTTGGCAGCTACGGGCGAGTGACAGGCGACACGTGCAGCCCGACCGTAGAACAGTGTCGCCAACGCTCGAGCGATAACACGTTTTTCTATCTTCTATCTACCGACTGGAATACGGGCTGCTGCCGCCTGTGGTTGGGGTCGGAATCATGACTGCAGCAACATGACGCCGCGACGTGTCGCCGAGACATGACGCCACGACACGTCGCTTGCAGTTGCTGCCTCCGGTCGGGTACGGAATGGTACCTTTATTGTCACTCATGAATTTGTTCTTTAGAAATCTTCGATTACCAAAACGTCAAACTACAGCTTATCTCAACCTGACCATGACATAATTTTCTGGTGCATTTGAAGTAGATAAAGGTTTTAGCAACTTTCCATGTGGCTTGGAAAAATAACCCGGGCATAATAACACCATAATCAACCGGCCTACCCTTTTCCTAACTATGTCCTTACCTTATATTGTATGTTGACTTGAAAGAGCATGGCAGTTGAGAGTATGTCATGCTCACTTAAATGTCTCGCTGATGGTAGCGAGTGTGTTGGATCATTCGGTTCCCCACAAAATGGTTGAGCTGGATGGTGCTGATCCACGCGTCATGTTCGTGAACGGGCGCCGTCGGTTGAGACTGGTCATCTCTTATCTGCCATTGCTTATTTTTAATCTTATATTTTTAATTGTTTTTGATTATTTTTATTTTGTTTACATTGTTCTCACATATAGAAGCAACAAGAGTAATGTACTCAGGATTTTGTAATTGTTCTATATTTAAAAGAGTGTCCTTGGAGTTTCTTGCCCGTTCTTCTCCATAGAGATCTACGTTTTGGAATGGGCAACTAGCTTCAACTTTCTGACTAACTGACCGACTCTTTGACAATTCAATAGTGCCTGTAAATGGTTTAATTGAAATAAATGCTTTGAGTTTTGAGTTTTTGTCGGGGTCGGCTTCCAGTTTAGCCGGGTGCAACTGCATACTAGTATTTTACACGGACCTCCACAACCCAGTTACTGAGTAACACTACTGACACTATACCTCTTGGTAAGACTGGTTGTCGGACTTTCGGGCGGGTGACTACCCGTAACGACTGTCAAAGATCTATGACAGCCGAGAGCAACTGCTTAACGTGCTTTCCGTGGCACGGCGGGATATCGATGTGTAATGGATGGTCACCCATCCACGGACCGACCTCGGCAAGTGTTGCTTAACCTTCGATCGACCCGTGCGCTGTTATTATTTACACAAAAATATTCTTTACACTGTTTACTTACCGGAAAAAACTTTAAGCTTTACCAATTAATTTAAACTTACCATTTAAATCACTTCCAACGAAAGTTTCAGCTCATTACATAAAGTATAAACTTCAGACTCTCGAATAAGACAATTTGATACACCAATTATTTTGAAAGGGGTCTAAAAGACCCACCGCCCTTCCCACACGCTAACTTTTGAAGGGTTGAAACTGTTTCTAACTTCTGAAATTTCGAGCAAAAAGTTTCGAGATGTCATTTACGGTATGTAAATGACATCTCGAAATCACTCTCTCATCTCTCTCTTTTGAGAAATGTTTTAAGCATTTCTGTGATATTTTGGTCTTTTTACTGGCAATCTTTATCTTTTTGTGGGGTTGCTGTTTTCTTTTGGGATTTGTTTTTGATAGACTGCTGGCAATCGTTCTTATTTCTTATTTTTTATAGAGCTCATACGTTATACGTATGGCGACATATTGCAAGTTGACTCCAGGATGATGACCGGCATTAAGTTTGCGCTAAAGCTAACCCTCGAGGAGTGTCACCGGCATTAGCTTTGACATCTTTTTAAAATATACAACAGATTTTATTTTCACAGTTTATAATGCGAGATACGCTAAGCAAAGCCTAAATTTAAAATGAGCCCTCCGCGAGGGCTCCCGGCATCCCATATGCGACTTGAATGAAACCTCCAGGAGGGCTCCCGGCACTGAACGTGTTAAGAGGCCGCGCAAACTGTGCGTCTTATCGCTGCAACAAGAGCAGCTGGGCTGCTTTCTTTGCGTCTGAGTGCGGTTAGTGGAAGTGCTCAGGTGCGGTTCGGACGGGTGCTGTTGAAATCAGTGCTCTGAGTGGAATATCTCGACAGACGTCATGCAGAAAGCGATCATTTGCTTTGAGTATTCCAAGTGCTTCGATGTCCGATTTGTAAACATCGACATCGTACGTGTCCATGTTGAGGTTCGCACACACGTGCACATTCCTCAGCGCTCGTGACTCTGCAACCACGCCAAGAGTTTTGAACACAATGTCGGCCGCACCCTGTCGTTGCGTCTAGTCGTCGAGCTGTCGCAAGCGCGTGTAGCATAATGTGCGAGGCAGTTCACACTAATTGGAAGTCCATCTAGGTTTTCCCGACTAGATTGCGTTCGATTTTGCAATGTAAACAGATGCGGCTGACTATTCACATTTTACATGTAAATTGCGCCGTGGAAGACAGCAGTGTGTCTGACCTCTACAACGCAATTTCTGGGCAATGTTCAAATTTTGGGATATAGCTACCGACTAATTGCCAAAGTTCAGTCGTAGATGTTCATGCATTCTCCTAGAATCCGACTGGAAGAAATCTCCACGCCTCATTAATTCCCAATCGAGTACAAAACACTACTTCCCAATCAAGTATCGAACCCGTATCTCATCTGACCCAACTCGGATTGATAGCATAATAGTTATGCTTATGGCAGTATCCTCAACAGAATCCGTTGTGGAAACAAATGAACAATGGTAGCTGGCCCGCAGCAGACCCTTTTCATATGGATTTTGGACTTTGTTTTAGTTAAGGTTCGGTGCATTGTTAAGAGTTAGCGAATTAATTTAGACTCATATTTGCTTATAATCATGTCTTACAGTGTAAGACCACAACATAGAAGTTAGAGTGCGCGCAACTAAAGAAGGCCGGCGGAACTCTAAACGAATGATTTTGACGATAAGTTACCGTATAAACTTAACTTTAACAAAAAAACATAAGAGTCCATTTTGATTGAATTTATTTCATCATGCACACTTTGCTATGCAGAGAGATGAATAAAGAAAATATCTTAACTATATATTTATTTATTTAATACTTCAAGCACACGAATGTACAGAGGCGGACTTAATGCCATAGGCATTTTCTACCAGTCAACCTTCGGGTGATGCAGAGACAAACAGTGGTAGGTGCAACAGAGAGACTATTAAAAACTATAAATACACCTAATTATACATAAATATAAGTACAAATAAGACAAACAATGGGAAAACGTTACCGTTGTGATGATACTGCCAGCTTCTTGCGAATATGCTCGCGAACTTTAATTCTAAAAGATAATCGGTTGGTCGCCATCCTGATTTCCTGAGGGAGCGCATTCCACAGAGAGATAGACTGAATGAAGAAGGAAGAGTGAATGAAGTCTGTGCGGTGAGTGGGACATTGAAGAAGACGATTGTGAGATGAACGTAGATTATATAATCCTAACTATCCTAACTATATATATTATACCAATATTATAAATTCGAAAGTAACTCTAAAGTGTCTGTCTGTCTGTCTGTATGTTACCTTTTCACGCCTAAGCCACTGAACGGATTGCGACAAAATTTCGCTAGGAGGTAGATGGCATCTTAGGAAAGGACATAGGGTACATTTTGTTTCAAAAATAATCCAGTAGGGGGTGATATAGGTGATGAAAGTTTGCATGGGAAACCCAGCATTTCAAATTTATGGTTTTGGTAAGAAATAAGGAATTATGTAAAATAAGGGAGGATTTTAAAATTAACATGTTTTTGTATACTTCATTAAAAAAGATTTAAGGGATGAGAAATATAGTCACACTCCATACTGACTATGACTATATTCCCCATCGCCTTAATTCTTGAGATAAAGTTTTGTCTTGTTGATTTTTTTTCTCATTCTTATGAATCTTGTAGTTAAAGAAAGAAAGAAAAATGCGTTTATTAGCATTACCGCAGAAAAATACACCTTAAAACTATAAAAACAATAATGCCAAAACGGCCTCAGCTTAGAATAATATCAGATGACAACACAAAGTGTACCACCTAACGCTGATTTTCAGCTGCAATCCACGAGTGCCATACGCTAGAATAATAATCACAGGGAAGTGTGTGTCCATTTTAATAACTTGAGAGAATAACTTAAAGGAAATATAAGATAGGATAATATAAAAAACTCGTACAAAATCAAATAAAATGTTGTGACGTACATGAAAAGAAAGAAAAGAAAGAAAGAAAAAAATAAATAAAAGAAAGAAACATAATATTTATTCGGACACAGGTTGTGAAACACATAATAACAAAATAAAAAGTGAAAATAATCTTATAGCAGTAATAATGTGTGCCTCACGGCTGCGCCAAAAAGGTTCAAAAGTCAATGTTGATTTACATGAGTCGTGTGTGTTGTGTTGTGATTATTTTATGTGTGTGTATATATGAAAATAAATACCTAATATCTGGGTCATAATAACTACATTAAAATAATAAATCTATCATCTATAAATATAAAGTAGGTATACCTTCAAGGCAACATCGTGTGACTGCGTTGTTCTTCTAAAATACGAAATGGAACGGATGTGGTTCGTGCCAATACAAGAAAATAAGTGATTTCAGACCACTAAATTCCTTTAATATGTTTTCTTCTGCCATAGAATCAATGTAACTGTTCTTTAATTTATAGATCAGCACTTTTACTTGAAAACAAAACTACTATGTTTCAATTTAAAACTAGCAGGAGTAAGCTCTTTGTGGCAACTTGCCAGATTGTCATTTACAATGACCTTATGTATCTCAATCTGTTTGTTTAAACAGAGATAAATCTTTTGAAGTTTTTGATATACAACTACATACATAAACCCACGCCTTCTTCGTATGGGGGTAGGCAGAAACTATAGAACGCCACCAGCTACGATCCTTACATACTCCTTTTTGCCTCGTTTATGTTCATACATCTGGCCATACACTCACGCCGGTTGCGAGTTTTACGCTCCTGACCTTTCTAAAGAACATCACCAATAAGGGGCCACTATAAAGCCTTCTAGAGTGTCCTCTCCTGGCGTTTCCATTCACATTGCCTTGTTACCTTTTGTAAGTCGCCTTTCATTCATCCTCTCAACATGACCAAGTCATCTAAGCATACTCTTTTAAATGTTTGTTACTACATCTTCTTTTAAACCGTACCGTATTGAATTAGGTGTTGTAATCGTTTTAGCTGCGAGAGCACTAAAGAGCGATATTTCATAATTTAATTTAGTAATATTGATAAAGCGAAGGTACATGATTGTATAAAGCGTGTTTTACATTAAAATAACAAAATATAATAAATTCCGATAGTCTGCAGTAAAAGCAAAATATTTAATATTGAATTCATTACTATTCGACTAGAACAATGGCAAAATTTTTGGGAGTCCATGCATATTTCCATTTCATTCAAAAGCATCAACAAAAATAAAATACAAATAGTTGCGTATTCGGAGTATCACTACATATTATATTAAGCTGCATTATGTAGCTTAATAAAATTATTTCTTGGAATTTAATCGTGACATTTTTATTTTTGAAAACACGGTTTTTTAAAACAATTTTTTATTGATATTCTCTATTCGGAGTATCAGTAATTCAGCATGTATGTAGCTTAATTAATTCGTGGAATTTAATCGTGATATTTTTATTTTTGAAAACAAGGTTTAACAGATTTTTATTGCAATTTCGTTAGTTGTTACTTGTAAAGGGGCGAAAAAAATTTAAAAGAATTGGCTTTGTTTGTCACCACAGAGTACGAATTCGATGGTGAAGATGACAACGTGTGCGCTCAACGCACTTTCGGCGCCACGAATTTTATTAGTACTGCTGTTGCCGTCTCTAAACGCTGCCCATACGGAGATAACGTGATCTATGGTTAGCACATTTTGGGCACGTAACCACATAAGCTTCTCGCTCATCGCTAATCGCTATCACTGCGACCTTTCCTCATCCAATAACACGTCTATTCATCTCACACGGACCAGTTTCGTACCTCCGGCAAAATTGTGTTTTCTGAACAAGCTCCCAAGTTTGTGGAGTCTATTTATGCCAATTAAATTTGTTTTGGTAACATCAAAGATTTGTACGGATTCTATAAGATGTTTGAGGTTTCTCTTAAAGATTTTTCTGGAATAATAAATTAATTAATAGGAAAAATGAAGGAAACAGGGGCTGAAAATACGAGCTTATATTTACTTATCAATTACGGCCGTAAACAAGTTTCCTATGACGCTGCTTTAACGGAAAAAGGAGGGATTAACATCGTTAGCAGTTTTGGTTGACGAATTTGTGGATTCGAATTTGTGATTAAAGGCATTAATGTTGTGATCATTTTAAAAGAAAACAGAGGGGCAATTCAACTGAAGGGGTCCGATAGAATTGATGCCTGTCGGGGTTGCGGGAAAGTCCGAAAGGGATACCGTGGTCCCTGGCAACGTACAGGCAACTGAAGGAACACGAATGGGTTTTAGTCATTAAGAGTCTGACACGCCCTCCGCTCCGCCCAGAGCGGGAGAATTTATTTGATAATTTCCCATAAAAAAAGGGGCAATTCCCGTATTTTTAAGGACGTTCGCATTCACATCTCGAATGTCAATCCGTCAAAAATACTTCTAATTTCCCTACATTTTTGACAAGTTTTTGACACTGATTATCGCTGAGATGAGAAGGCGTAGTCGCCTTCTCATCTAATTTGAATGTTTTTATTTACGAGAATTGTTCTTTTGAAAAATTAATGTAAAAATGTGGCCTATTTACTGAAAATATAATTAATATGTCTTTTTGTCTGTTACAGGTAAGCCGGTTAACATTTCAATCAATATTATTCTGTGAGTTGCACACTTCCAATTTTGTATTATAAAATACAATTATAGTTTTCAAATGAAAAAAACCAAAAAAAAATATTATAAAAAATACGTCGAAAACCGTTTGCTTTTCCTGATAGAGAATTTGAAAACCGTTTGCTTTTCCTGTGAGAGTTTTTTAAACTTCACACTCCTTTAATTTGGTATTATAAAATCCGATAAATTATAGTTTTTAATTTGACAAAAAAAATCATATTTTTTAGAAAAAGTTTTATCAAATAACAAATTTCTCTCCCTGGAAAAGCAAATGGTTTTCAAATATTTTTAAAACTTCACACTCCCATAACCGAATACCGTGAAAATAACGGACTATTTACCCGTCGTTTTTCTATCGCGGCGAGTATCAAAATTGGATGTCAGTATTCCGACTGCATGTGCATATCTACGCCGAATGATTTATGGTGACAAATTGCGTTTTGTCAGCAGTGCGAGACATAGCTCTATGGATTACCAAATACAATTTCGCTAAGCCTGGTTTGTTGAGTGTTTTTTGGAATGGAAAATTACCTAGAAGAATTACCAAGAATCCTTATGAGAAACAGACGTGGAAAATATTTATAGGGTTTAGAAGCAGTCGTGGTTTCTGGATTTGTTCCCGGTTTCTGGTTATAGGCTCGCTGTTACATGGGACTTAAACTTAACTGGCGAATGTACTATAGGTATACCTCTGCCTAACCCTTCGAGGATTACAGGCGTGATCTTATGTTATTTGACTGCATTTGCAATATCTGTGCCGAATGATTTGTGGTGACAAATTGCGTTTTGTCAGCAGAGCGAGAAATACCAAATACAATATTGGTGAACCTGGATTATTCCGTGTTTTTTGGAATCGAGAATTAGATGACTGCTTCGTTGGTTTAGTGGTTGCAAGCACTACTGGTGAGCACGAGGTTCTGAGTTCGAATTCTGGGCCGGGAAAAGTGTTATTGGATATTGGATAAGCAGCCAGGAGTCTGGATTTGTGCTCGGTTGGGTTGCCCCTAATTACATGGGACTTGAATATAACTGTCGAAATGTGGGTGTACTATAGGTAGACCTCTGCCTAACCTTTCGAGGATTACAGGCGTGATGTTATGTTATGTAATTAGATGAAATACTGAGAATCGACATGCGAGCAACCGTACTATACGTGGCAAATTTTGTAATAGTTTTTGTTGTAACAAGTTCAAAAGTAGGGGTTAATGCTCTTGTTTCTGAAGTAGAAACGTGATTTAGAAACGTGATTTATTTAAATTTCATAGTGCTCTTGGTAATATCTTGACATAACGGTTTTGAACGTTCAGTTTAGGTAACCTACATATGAAATAGAAAACTATTTCGAATCAATTGAGAGTTTATCTTTGGACATCAGAAACATGGCATAGAAGTAACAGATCGTTCTAAACCTACTTCAGGTTTTTTTTTTTTGTTGTGGTAGTAGGTACCACAACTAAAAAGTGAAAAACAAAAACTTAAAAAAAACAACCGACAAAAAGAACACCATAAAGTAAAAAATAACTTTAATTTCTGTCGCCGGTGGCTAAAAACGAACATTCAAAACCAAAGACACCGACTTCCGAAATTAAAGTAATTTTTCACTTAATAGTGCTTTTTATGGAAATCGTTTTTTTTTGGTGTAAAATCTTGTCTCTTCAGATTATTAGTGTGGAAATATGCTCATTCTTCTTCAACATTGTAGACAAGGTAAAATATAAAAGTGTTAAAAATAAGGCGCTTACCATAGAAACCTTTTGGCTACCAACCCTCTTTGTATTCTATCCGTGCCTTAACAATAACTCACCTTTTAGAATTCGGTGCAGACAAAGAGCACACTCAAATTTCTTGAGGTTCTGCCAAGACTGAAGTGGCTAGCTGTACCTAGGAATCATCGATCTAGGAATTGGATGGGGCAAAATTGTGGCGACTTTTGGGTTGGATCGGCGAGATGTGCTGGTAAAATATGACCCTACAATCGATAATAATATTATAAATGCGAGCGAGATGCGTCTGACAAAAGCTAGTCGACACTAATATTGTGAAGAGAAAAGATTTGTATATTTTTTTCTAATGAAAACAAAAACAATTACTGGCTCGAATTTAAAAATTCTTTTACCAGTATAGAATGCTATACACTGTGTACCATTGGCTATAATTTATAAAGATATCACGCGGGCGAAGCTGCTGGCGAAAGCTAGTTACATAGAAAGAAAGAAATAAAGAAGGAAAGAAAGAAAGAAATAAAGAAGGAAAGAAATAAATAGTAGGCAGGTAGGCAAATGTATTAAGTGCGCCCAGACCGTATTTGGGCCATGGCGGTCAATCTCAACGGAGACCAGCCTTCGGCGCGGGAGATATTACAGTGCACAAGTGTGTGCGCAGACACAGATGCACTCTCTCTTCCCTCACTCTCATAGTCCGATAGGACGGCACGCAATCCGACACAACCGGAGAGAGATCAGGCGCAGGACCAACGGCTTAAGGCGACGATAACCGACATTTAATGAGTTTATACTGAAGATCACGTCTAAACGAGTAGTGTTAAAGATTTGGAAAAAATATATGTTAAATAAGAGCATTTTCTTAATAACTTAATGTATGAATATTTCGCGAGGCACGGGCTTCCAAAGTCCGGGAAAAAGTCCCATACGTTACGGTGGCAATACGGTGACCAGCGTATTGCCATCCGTCGAGTACAACTTATGAAAAACCGAAATGCTTGGCCCGGAAACTTGAGCCCCGTCGTCCAACAGTCAAGTTTGCGAACGTTATCCACCAACAACCAGTCTAAATCTGTTACCTCTATCTTAGATGCGAATATCACTTCATGAAGTGCGTTTTTAAACTTAAATCTCATTGTTTTTCAGCATATTATGGCATGCACCCATCAGCATTGAAAAGCGCAAACCGCCACAATCCCAAAACTTTTAGAAATTCAGCGTTGCAGCGCTGACCTGAATTTTTCCATCTCAGAATATAAATCACGCAAGTGGCTGAATGGTGAAAAACCAATATTTTGTAGGGAATATTTATGGTTTTTCTGGCACGATAGTGGATTCTTTGAATGTTTTTCGGAAAACACATAATGTACCTATGCTTATATTATGTACCTATAAGATTTATGTCATATGAATCATGATAAAGGGGAATCAGAAATATATGTTTGTTTCTATGAAAGTGTGTTTGTAAAGCTTATTACGATTTGGAATCGCGTTTGATTTAGGATACAAAGAATTGTCTGTAAAGGAAAGAGGACTATATATTTACGATGATTAAGCACAGTATTGCAGTTTAGAGAAATTACACTGGGAATCATTGCATTTTAATCAGGTTATGTTATGGCGAGGGAAGAAGCTTGCTATTTGAAAAAGATGAGGAACGAGAGCGGCATGAGAGAAGAATGGCACACTTGTATTTAGAGGAGGAATATTAGATATTAAAAATAATGAATTTTAAATATAACACAATTGTAGCTTTTATTATGTATCAAAATAGGAACGATGTCTTGGTCAAAAAAAAAAAAAAAACTTTTTAGTCCGTCAGTTAGACAATAACAAAATATTAGACTCGTATTTTTTGCTTTATCATATTAATAAAAAAATACTTAGATACAACGCACTAAGGTTGGGGAGTGGGGGTTGATAGGTCACAAATAAATATAAAATCTACTAGTGACGTCATGGCACATTTTAACTCAATGTATCGCCGTAATCTTTTAATAACGTAAAAAAAGAAAAAAATACGTGTACGTATTTTTTTTATAATCTACATGACGGACAAAAAACATTATTTTAGTCATCATCCCTATTGTTTGCTATAGAATGTCCCACTGCTGGGACACAGCCCACACTTTGTGAGGGGAGCTAATCAGTGATACTCTAAAAGCACCAACACGTATTAAAAAAAAAACAAAACTCGAAAGTCATTTACTCAGACTAGGCTGAGAATCAGCACTTTCAGAACGTCAAAATTACCTAAATAAAACAGTCCCCCAAAACGCCCACCCTTCACCACTTCCTAGTGCTTTAGCTGGGAAGAAGAAGTGGTGCAACAAACAATTAGTACTGAGCAATCGTAGCTATTATTGCTCGTTTCTTCTTAGTTTGAGAAGAGGCTTTTGCCGTGCAGTTACAAGCAGAAACAACAGCTATCTTTATGCAGTCACACTACGTTTTAGACAACCTAACTATCCTAACTTAATATTATAAATGCGAAAGTGTGTTTGTTTGTTACGCTTTCATGCTAAAACGGCTGAACGGATTTCGATGAAATTTGGAGCATGGGTAGACCATGACCTGGGTTAGGACTTAGGATATTTTTATCCCGATATTCCCACGGGTTTGAGATCTATGCTTATATTGTGCAGCTAGTATAGAATATACTTTATTAACACCAAAACTGTTACAAGGATCTTTTACAGTTTTTTGTATATCGACAAAAACCTTTAAATAATGTTATAAGTAGCGCAAGTTGTGATACTAAGAGCTGCTAACCAGTCAGCAAGGTCAGTGCAGTATTGACTACTGAAAACTCCAGTGTAAGAGTCATCACTCATAATAATAGTACCGCTCCGACAGAGCAAATAATTTGTCATTCAAATTAGAATTTTAAATCAAATGCCTTTAAGTAAATTTTACGATGACAATACAGAAATTGTGCATTCTTCCCACCCTCACCTACGGAACGCAAACATGGTCTCTTACAAAGCGTCAAAAATCCGCACTCAGAGTCTGCCAACGGGCTATGGAGCGAAGTATACTAGGTGTCAAACTCACAGGCCACGTTAGGAACTCTAGGTATACTCCGTTCCAAAACACAAATGGCGAACGCTGGCCGTACAGTTGCTGGACTAAAGTGGAACTGGGCTGGCCACATCTAACACATGTCTGAGCAGCAATATGCAAAAATCACCAAATAGCAGGAACTGACTACGCGGCAGACCCAGAAAGAGATGGCGAGGTGAACTGGACTCCTTCTTAAAGGCAGTAGACCGGGAAAAGTGGAAAGATGCAAGGTAGGCCTTTGCCATGCAATGGGACAACACAGGCTTATAATAATAACACAGAATAGTGGCCGTAACTGCGCTGGATCGTTGCGGTTACCATGAGCGATGGTCTTAAGATGGACGAACAGCCAAACAAGCTTTTATAGCTGTTTGTCCAGCTAGAAAGTAGTTATAAGTTAGCTGCCTGTATATCAAACAGCTGTTTACTATCCAGGCAGCTAACTTACAACAACTTTTAAACAATATGAATATGCTGTGTTGACAATTTATTTTATGTCACTCTGTGTTTGTTAGAGCTTAGAGCAGTGGTGGTCCTATGGTAAAGGCCGCGATTTACGAGTTGTAGGTCGTAGGTTTGCACCCAGACAGGCGCTTTATTTTGTGTTAATTATTTTAACACCACTGCTCTCAAAACGGTGAAGGAAACCGGCATGTCCTAGAACCAAAAATTCGAAGACATGTGACATCTACCAACCCGCAATGCGCCCGCGTGGTGGATTGCGGCCCACTCCCACTCATTAAGAGGAGGCCTTTGTCCCAGCAGTGGCCAGCAAAGCAAAGATTAAAAACTTACACGCAATAAAAATTAATATTGGCAGTGTTCGTACTCTTTGAATCTCTTTTAATTAACCCAAACATAATATGGACAAAAGTAATCTAATTGATCTTTATATACTCAAAAGACCGACCCTTTCTATCCATGATGGAGTCGAAATTTTTGCATTATGTCAAGGGTCAATTCGACCCGACGTAATTTGAGGTACCCTCGAGGGTCAACCGAGGTCTAATAAGGTTTTTTGTCAATATTGCTCGAGGGTATAGGAAAATAATAAGATGGTAGGTACTTGACGGGATGGAATTGTATTTCTACGTACTTACGTAACGATTAGCTATAGATACGCCCATGATGAATGTGGTATTATTTAGAAAGAAAGAAAATATATTTATTTAGCACAGGCTAAAAGCGGGCATGTTTGCTGACGCAAGAGTCGATTACTTTTACGTCATTTAAATGCGTAAGAAAACAGCTTCTCTGATGCGCCGGATTCGGGGGAGCGCCAACAGAATCCTAAGGATGATCTCTGAGAGGCCAGAGTCTGCAGTGCTGGGTAGGTTCATCCAGCTTCACGTGACGAGATGATACTATCATTTTTGACACGAGTGATTTTTTTATTTTTTCGTTTAGAATTTTATAAATGATGACTAACATAGTTTTTAGGACCTTTGTAACTAACAATTTATGGACAAATCAATTAGTTTGAATTAAATTAATATATGTATATAATAGGTAAGGCACACAATAACTATATGCAGCAGATAAAAAAAAGGTGTAAAGTATGATGAAAGAAATTAGCAGGAAAGCGTGCCTCACGGTGTGTGTTTCAACCAATATAATATCCTCTATCTACTGACAAAAATATTTATGTACCTACATAGACTATCTGCAGCATAAAACGGTTCTGACAGATTATTAAACACTCAATCAACTTAGCCTATCGCGGTCCACTGCTGGACATATGCGTCTCCCAGGCTGCGCCACAGCCTCTCCTCGGCCTTCCCCATGCAGTCTGTCCCAGCCACCTTTTTAGGTCGTCGGTCCATCTAACTGGGGGGCGTGCCACACTTCACTTACCGATACGCGGTGATAAACACTAATATTAGTAATTTGTGGTTGCAATCAATGACTTTAAACTGAAATACAGTCAGGAAAAATAATTGTTTATCAAATTTTCACACTATGTCTATTTGTTGTGTTAGGCCTTTCCTCACTGGTCGGTATGTCAGCGGTGCGGGAACACCATGCTCGGTATAGTCAGTACCGAAAGCTTACCGAGCGCCTATATTTCAATGAGCGTTTCCTGATTGGCTCGATATACGCGCGAGCGGGGCAGTTTATAGCGTCTCGGTAGAAACATCCAGTGCAAAACCCGCTCACGTCACCTGTTTTACAGCATGCTCTGTATACTTGGTACCGAAAGCTTACCGAACATCTATATTTCAATGTTCGTTTCGGATTATACCGAAAAATAACGTCAGGTCCGTAAATGAAGGCAGTTCGGTATCGTTTCGGTATACTGAGAATACTCTACCGAAACGATACCGCACCGACCAATGAAGAAACAGTTGTGTTTTGACTATATTAGTAGTCAATTTATGTCGCTAAAAAGCCTCTATTTTAACTGCTCCAATAAGTTGGTGTTAAGGGATATCTACTGTTATACAAAGAAAAAAAAGAAATAAAATACGTTTATTTGCGATAAACATGACGCAAAATAAAGAACAAAAATAAAAAAAAAGCTTAGAGAAAATATGCGTCACATCCATGCAAAACGGCCATCGCTCAGCATAGTGCTGCGACCCTATGCAGGACAGAACCCCAGCGATGGTTTTCAGTGACAGTATGCTTATCATTTCATTGTATAACACCTTGCTTGGCCAATTAACCATTACCGTAGTTTTCTCCTGAACAAAATAATATACAATATTCTTATTTTGGGTGGAAAGTTCAGCCTAGTATTTTGCTTTTTTCTTTAAATATTTCTGACGCAACTGCTGCATAAATGCTAGATCTCTGCTCTCAATCCTAGAATGAATACCTTCCTACTGTTGCAATTCCTGAACAAACCCTACATCTGATTACGTACGTACGAGAATTCTACTATTGCAAGGTTCTCTAGTGTTTAACTTTGAAAATTACAACTACATCGTTCCTAAAGCACCACGTACCTACAAAGTACTTTGTATAACTAACTTTTCTGGCTAATAACTAACTATATTCTAATGCCTTCCAAACTAACTCCATCATCAATTCTAGTTTCAGTTCATACTAAATATTATAATCCCTATTTAAACATTTATTCAAACTGTACGTTCGAATGTGAGAATTCCGGCTAATGGGCGACGGATGCCGTCAGCAGTGTCGGCGAAACGCAGACTATGCCGAACAAACGCGCTAATCCCGCTGCATTGTCAGCGACTGGTGGATTGTTTGCCTATGTTTTGAAATGCTTTAGTTTGTTGATTGATAAAACTCCAGAAACTAGCAGCTTTACAGAGACTTTTGAAAAATGGGGCTCGTGTGTTATGATTCCGCTTGCAGAATCCTCATGCAAAAGAGGAAATGTACCGAGAAAATATGCTAGCATATGTACGTAATATCCACTAAATAAAAATACCCATTCAAAGTGCTATTTGAACGTGTGAATTGCACGTTTGCAATTGCACGCGAAATGTGTCGGTTAATGGCCCTCGGACGCCGACAACGGTGTCGGCAAATGCTGAATGCCGACACGAGGAACATACTCGCCAATCCTAGAGCATTGTCAGCGAATGTCGAAATGTTTGCAGTATGTGTTGAGCTTTTTCTGAATTTTTCGTCATTCATCCTAGTTTGGCAGCAGATGTTTTTCATATTTAAATGTTTGTTTTGATTTTTTGTTTAAAAGGTATGCCATAATTTAATTTGCCTGAATGTTTGTTTTATTTGGATAGTTTTTAACAGTTTTTAACATACCGTGTTAATACAATTTTTTAGCTTGTGCAACAAATTGTGAATGTGTACAATTGTTGTGCGAAAATTGCAGGTGTGCAACAAATTGTCTCACATAGCAATCCCTTATTTTAAACCGAAAATATTCGTAGTAAGTGAAACGTCGCCCGGGAGTTGAACCCGGCACGACATAGGTCATATAATGAAACGCAGTATCCAGGTGAAGAACACAAAGTATATTGTAATAATTATTTAGGTAAGACAACAAAAAATTAAAAAAAATAAAAAAGTCCGCGTATGATTGGATGGATGATATAAAATATTAGGTCTTTACCTATGAAATTGCCGTTCTGCAGTACTGGCCATTTCAAATCAAAATAATTTTTGTTTGGCTAAGAATTCTAATTCAAATTAATTTTATTTTAAAAACATGGTTTTTTTTTTCCAAAAGTAGTCATTTGTTTATTGATTAGTGTTACATTTTCATCGCATTTCAATCTTTTTCGTCATCATGGGTACGTTGAAAATTCGAGTAATTATGGAATAGGAGTACCGTCGTGGCAGCAACGCACAAGCGGCACGCAACATCAACGACGTTTACGGAGCTAACACTACAAACCAACGCACCACCTGTTATTGGTTTGCTCGCTTCCGTTCTGGAAATTTCGACCTGAAAAATGAACCTCGCGGTCGTCCGAAGACTTTGGTCGACCATGACGAATTAAAGGCGATTGTGGAAGCTGATGATACACAATCTACGGCTGAATTAGCAGCAGCTTTCGACGTTAGCGTCAAAACAATATTGGTCCATTTGCGTCAAATTGGCAAGGTAAAAAAGCTTGACAAATGGGTGTCCCACGAACTCAATGATCGCCAGCGCGAAGTACGCGTCGAGACGTGCCTTGCACTGCTCAACAGACACACAAATGAAGGAATTTTGAACCGCATTGTTACCTGCGATGAAAAATGGATTCTGTTTGATAACCGTAAGCGCTCAGCAAGTTGGTTGGATCCTGGTTCAGCACCTAAACAATGCCCTAAACGAAAACTTACCCCTAGAAAAGTGATGGTCACTGTTTGGTGGTCTAGCACCGGTGTGATTGATTACAACTTCTTACCAAACGGGGTGAGCATTACTGCAGATGTGTACTGTGAAGAACTGAAAACAATGATGGAGAAGCTGGCACATCTCCAACCAGCATTGGTCAATCGCTCGTCTCCGCTGCTCCTGCACGACAACGCGCGACCTCATACTGCACAGCAGACGGTCTCCAAGTTGCAAGAACTGGGGTTGGAAGCTCTCCGTCATCCGCCCTACTCACCAGACCTTGCGCCTACAGACTACTACTTTTTCCAGAATTTGGGTAACTTCTTGGCGAGAAAAAAATTCAATACCCGAGAGGCAGTACAAAATGCCTTTGAAGAATTTGTTGCCTCCCGTCCAGCTGATTTCTTTAAGAAGGGCATCAATAAATTGCCACTGCGTTGGCAAAGATGCATTGATTGCATGGGTGATTACTTCGATTAATACAAATAAAAAATACATGAAAAAAAATCGTTTAATTTTTTTCATACAAAACGGCAATTTCATAGGTAATGGAAGTGTTAGAGGAATAATAATTTGTGATTAATTTTTGTCGCCAAAGAACGCCAGGCCCTTCGGCATACGTTAGTAATCTCTTTTTGTTTTTGCGTGGTATGAGTGAACGTGCGATGGCCAACGCTTCCTAAAGTTCCCGTCAATATCCGTGCTTAAGTTCATAATTTAGACGTGATGAACCCACGCCTCTACAGTGCAAAGAAACCTGAATTTGGCTAATACTTATGACGAAAAACAATTTACCTGGCGGTAATACGAAATTAAGGAAGATAATAGAAAAAATATTCAAGGCTGCATGCTGTGGAACCGCTGTGAGTTGCCTGCATAAGAGTGTGGCGTCGCGCCACTGGTAGACGTTAGGAGGCGCTCACCGACGTCGCCGGCTCGCGATCGCTCGCAAAACCGTCCGCTTCGCTTCAGAAGCGCCAGGTTGCGGTAGTCGGTTCCGCGCGGACAGCGTTAGGGCAGGGCCGGGCAACACTGAGCCCTGGTCGTGGTAGGGCAGAAACCAGTCTTTTATGTTGGTACGAAGGATACCTTATATGAGAAGATTATCCCGGTCTCTTGATAGGACCTCAACGTTTCTGTTCATAAAAGAAAACACACCGGTAAAAATGTAGTACAAAGTCAATTTACATGTCCAGGTAAGCCTGGGTAGCGGACGACTGACCGCAAAACAAGCACGAATCTTTTTTATTTCTCCTTCCATCAAACAAATTTTAAATTTGTACGAAACGTGCCAATATTTTATAAATAACACATTTTCGGCCTTCTTCGCGTGTAAAGAGGCCTATTTGGTAGCGGAATAACTGCAGTAGGAACAGTACCTATATGGAATTAATTTTCATGAACAACACAATTTGAAGACTTTGTACAGACGCCAGCACATCAACTTACTACAATCTGTCAAATTTCTTTAATAGATTTTCATCTTTATCCCTAAAGCATAAGGTTCAAAGTTGATTGGGAAAATTTTATAGTTTCGGGTAGGTTGACCTGCTGCCGTCTGTGCCTAATGGAAATGGTTAATCTATCCATTTAGCTATACAGTCAGATTTTTCTGCCATCACATTTCTTGCCTTGATTTCAGACCACAGATGTATGCTGTCCATTATACCCACCTATCCGTAGTAATCCCTTAATGGCCATTTACGATACCCCAGGGAAAACGGGCGTGACCATTAGACGAGAAATACACGCATAAAAAAAATGGCAGACATATTCCTACTCTTATGTCTAGCTAAGAAATTTCTGGCAAGAAGAACACTATTCACGCTAACGATCCACGTAATTTCTTGTCAGGAATCAGGAGTTCAAAGACACGCGTTAAAAGAGGCCAATACTTTGATTCAAAGGAGTGTCCATGAAGTTTCTTTTTGATTCAAAAGAGTGTCCATGAAGTTTTTTTTTTATTCAAAAGAATGTCCATGAAGTTTCTTTTTGATTCAAAAGAGTGTCCATGAAGTTTTTTTTTGATTCAAAAGAATGTCCATGAAGTTTTTTTTTTATTCAACAGAGTGTCCATGAAGTTTCTTTTTGATTCAAAAGAGTGTCCATGAAGTTTCTTTTTGATTCAAAAGAGTGTCCATGAAGTTTCTTTTTGATTCAAAAGAGTGTCCATGAAGTTTCTTTTTGATTCAAAAGTGTCCATGAAGTTATTTTTTTTATTCAAGAGAGTGTCCATGAAGTTTTTTTTTATTCAAAAGAGTGTCCATGAAGTTTCTTTTTGATTCAAAAGAGTGTCCATGAAGTTTTTTTGTCTCCATAAGAACCTTACTACGCTTTGGAATGGGCAAATGTTTTCATCTTTCTGACTGAACGACTAATTGACAACTAAAGAGTGCTTTTTTCTTTCAATATAAATAATAGGACCTGTCTCAGAATGCAGAGTTAAACAGTAGCGTCCTCTTTTGTACTAATAATAGGCATCAAATGAGATTACGAATGACTTCATCAACCCTAGTGACTTTGGCATGGACGAATAAAAAAAGTCGGACAGATTCTCGCTTTAACAAGAAACTGTGTCATTCAAGTCGGCCAGCTCGCTGTACGTATGGGTGAATATTTATATGTGAGTGTTGACGTTTCCGTGACTATTGGCCGACCAACAAATGTGTGACTGTGTGCCTGCGTACAGCAGGCTGGCCTACTCGAGTAACACAGTTTTTTGTTAGCGTGAATCTCTCCGACTTTTTTTATTCGTCCATGGACTTTGGTAATTTTTTCGAAATTCACCCTCTGATAAGGCCGTAATATTAAAGAACTTTTTCAGGCCTAAAGGAAAGAAAGAAGAACACAGCAAAAACCGAGCCTACAATTTACTCTCTAATTTCTTACGTCGTCACCATAAACCACATTAAAAAGCAACAAAAGCATATACAAACACACATTATATGCTCCTAATGTGCTTTAATTTAAATTCTCGCTTGCCGTTAATAAATCAGCCACGGCTAGTGTTGGCAGGCGTCTCGGATTCCGGGATCCCGGGGCCCGGGATGTCTCTAAGGAAATGCTACGTGGTTAACACCGGTTCCGCGTTTTCTATTTTGTTGAATGTTACCTGCCAATGAGGGTTGTACGTTTCATTTTTAAAAGCGGTATTTTTTAAGAGACATGAGAGGCTCAAATGAAAGACGCTAGCTTTTTGACACCTAAATCTCATAAAATAAGCTAGTCTGAACAAGTATAATGAGAATAATATTTTCTTAAAATATTTATTTTTTCTTCTGCCGAGTGACTTTAATTTGGTGTGGGACTCAAAACCTCGGCAGTTTTATTGAACCTTTTTTCATAATTCATAGAAAGATTCTAATATAATCTTGCCCATCTTTTACCTTATGAATGAACTATTTTCCATGATCTATTCTGACGCTAACGCAAAGAAAAATAGTCATCCTTTTATGCGCTAAAATGCAACGTAAAATTAATCGAACAAAATAATCTTCCACGCCAAAAACCGTACTCTGAAAACATACAAAGTTATCCAGCGGGATTTATACTCCTAACCCGATGTTTGTACGTAAATATGACATAACAACGAAAACCCCGGGGTTTTACCACAATTCCCGTATTTTCCATCCCGATGAATTGCATATCCTACACTACCTTCGTACAAACGGATGAGAAATATAACCTAAATAAGTACAGGATGTAAAAATACAGGCGGAATGCTTTTGTTAAATGACCTGAGTGACAAATAAACAAATATGGGATTAACGGATGACTGCTAGCGGTTGTGGTTTGACGCCTTTTTTCGGGTTTATATTCCAAATTCAAATCACTTTTAGTCCCTAGGGATTAAAAGGCTATTTTAGTCCCTGTTTACGAAGAATAAACTAGCTCTTTTTGAATAAATGTGATAAAAAATATATATTCTTAGTTTGGTTTGAACACCGTCTCTTAGAATACAGGCTATACTAGTCTAACAGGCAGGTTATATTTTTTGTAAAGATTTTGCAACTTGTAAATTATTATAAATGTGTTTCTGTATTTTTTTTTTAATGAATAAACCTTTATATTATATAAATTCCCGCGCATTGTTTGAGAAAAGTCTTGGCCGCAACCAGGTATTGATTGAATTTACGTTTGTGTGCCTCGGCTTCGATCGTCCATCAATGCCCTAATTGCTGGCCGCGACAGTAATGTATTATTATTGTGTCACTGGTTTAAAAACTCTTCTAAACGTGGTAAGTGACAGCCTGTAATTTTCCTATTGCCTGAAAAGGACCAAATATTTATCACCACGCTTGCTTAGGTACTATGAAGTTCAGATTTCCTCAAAATATTTTCTTGTACAATAATATTTAATATTATTAATATTTAATCATATTAATATTGAATATTATTAATATTTAATCATATTATTATTTAATATTTTGTTGTTTTATTTGTTTTCTTGTTATTATTTACGTAACTTAATAAATACTACTACTACTAAACTGCCTCGTTGGTCGAGAGGAGCAACATGAGGACCTTGGTTCGATCCCCGGGTCGGGCAGTGTTATTTTTTTTTCCATCTGGAATTTCTCAGACGCAGCCCGGGGTCTGGGTTTCTGCCCGGTTGATGGCAATAGTCTCGCCCCCTATTACATGGTACTCAAACATAATTGGCGAAATGTGGGTGCACCTACTATAGGTACACCTCTGTCCAACCCTTCAGGGGATACAGGCGTGATTTTATGTAAGTAAATTTGTGCTTATTCTTGTCTCTTTTGTGATGTGCGTCTTTTTGTGTAGAATAAACAATTTTTCCTTGTTTTATTCTTTCTAAATAAGACAATAAAAAAGACTTATATTGAGAAATGTGACTGTTTGAAGTAGGTATGCCTTCGGGCGTTATGACCTTCACTATCTCGACGCTTTACTGGTCTGGTCTTCGCCGTACAATACGGCCGATGAATCATGGCCGATCTGAACATAGGGTCTCCGAACTTTCGCGCATGTTCTCCAAAGTCAAAGTCATTTAAGTATTTCAAAAAGTCACGTACGCTTCTGAGCGTCAAAATTTACAGAAAAATAGAACTGTTATCTGATTGTATGTTTGTTTGTTTGTAATGAATAAGCACAAAAACTATTGGACCGATTTAAAAAAAATCTTTCACCAATATAATGCTATATTATCACTGAGTAACATGGGCTATAATTTATAAAGATATTACGAGGGCGAGACCGCTGGTGGAAGCTAGTTAATTATATAATTAATGTGAAGACAATGCATCCAGAATAAAATTACTACATCACAACAACTTTGCTTCATATTTTTTTTATTCTTTTTACCTATTGTGATCAATAGGTAAAAAGAATAAAAAAAATATGAAGCAACAACAGATAAATTAATTAATCTCACTCACAGTCGGCTCATAACACCATTTGGTGCCTTAAAAAATACGGACATGCTGCCATGATCCATCGGCCGTATTAAGGCTCGTACAGACCAGCGCGACGCAACGGCGCGACGCGACTCGAACAATACAATTTTAAAAAAAACTTCACGGTATAACAATAACCGGTGTCGCGTCGCGCTGTCGCGTCGCGCTAGTCTGCACGAAGCTTTATACTGTACCTAGAATATACCTAGGGTTGGAGTGGCTGGGAATAATGTGGCAAATAATAGTAGTCCATTATTTTGACCTTCAGTTACATTTTCAACGCCCACTGAATCCTTTTATTTTTATTCAGATTCGGCGGTTATCGTAATCGCTTTCCGCAAAATGGTGAGAAATTATTTTTACACGTCATTCCCAGCACCCGGTTCTGTAGTAAAAGAGTTTTAAATGCCATATTTGGCTGTTACCCAAGTGCTTGGGTGTTAACTACCGATTGAATCGTCGTTATTTTACTCGTGTTGAACTAATTGTGATGAATTTACTTGCAATAGCTTTTTTTGAAGATATACTTTTAACCGGCTTCAGAAAAAAGGAGGTTAAATATTCGGCGCGTTGTATTTTTTTTAAATGTATGTTTTTTTAAATTTATGTGTTGTGATTTTTCCGTGATTAATGGGCCGATTAACGTAATTATTTTTAATTTTTTTAGAGGAATTTGGCACGGTGGTTCTATATACATTTGACTAACTTTGCTGGAGCAGTTTACGAGTATGAGTTAGCTTCAACAATAGGTTTTTAATCCACGTCATCTATGTTATGATGTTTTATCATTCACAAGTACCTACAATACAAAATACTACCTACATCAACTAAAATTGAAAATTTAGTAGCAAAAAAAAACAACTGTGAAGTCGATTTTTTTGGTGAAATTCCGTACATATTATAATTTGTTCTATGACTTGAACATTTTTGGATATTATTCTAAAAACCTTCCATTATTCCAAGATTTTTCTAAACTATAACTTTGAGCAACCAAAACAAGGGGTTCCAAGGTTGTATGCAAAAATACAAGCTGGCTACAGTTATTTATAGAAATGGTTAATTTATAGAAGCAGTCATCCATACAATACTTGCGGTAACTTTCATAACGAACTTCAAAGGCAATCTGTATTATAATTTATTAATTTCAATCTACAAAGCCTCGGCTACGAATATAAATATCCATCTACCCTCCAGAGCTCGCCTGAAAATTCCTGAAAATCATAATTTAAACGAACATCTGTAGTCTCGTTTGCTTTTTAACGAACACTTTTAAAAGGCTGTTTTTACATAATTATGCGGAACCCGACCCACGTGATTACGGTCTACTCTTGACGTTGTAATCAGGGATCCCAAAAGGTACTAAAAGCCTGTTTTAATTCAGAAAGGTGAAAGGGTTTTTAAAGCTTTTGTTTACAAAGAAAAGTACCTAATTTTAAAAGTGAAATTCTAAGAATGAGATGGTTGTGCTTAAGTTTGTTACGTTAAAAGATTAATTTGGGGACATTATTATGAAAAAAATTGTGGCAAATAAGTGGAGGGACTTGTTAATGCTACCGCAGACAGGCGCGACGCGACACCGGTAGAACAATATCCGTGAAGTTTTCATAGAAATTGTTCCACCAGAGTTGCGTCGCGCCTCTCTGCGGTAGCATTAACAAGTCCCTCCACTGCACACACACACAACCTTTAACCTTTCTTTAGTAGGTACTTTCATCCTCCTAACGTAAGTTACAAATTCAAACGGAACGGTGTATCGTTGTGAATCCGCAACGACTTACTTTAAAAACAAATAAGTTTGCTTCTAAACTGTGTGCGGTCACTTGAGTGAGGTTCGAAGTGTACTTTGCAGAAAAGCACTGCAGCACGCTTAGCATGGCCACAAAAGATTCGGGTTTTGTCGACGGAAGAATAGACAAAATGACAGATAAACAATCACAATCTGTCATTTTGTCTATTACACACACACACACACACACACATACTACTATTTGACACAGTACTATTTATTTTTCTGTTATGTTTTTTTTTGTTTTTGTGTGAATATTGTGTGCCTTAATCTGAGGCAAATAAATTTCTTTCTTTCTTTATTCTTCCGTCGACAAAACCCGTAGAAAACCCGTTTCTATGGTTGTCATGCTACGTGTGCTGGCATTATTCTCTGATCATGAGTAAATAATCCTGTTACATTTACGATTTTGTGAAGAATCATCTTTGTTTTGATCTGTGGTTTCAAATTAACCCCTTTCCATAAGCGATTTCTGTATATATTTCTTTGTAATAGGGTAAGTAGGGCAACCAGTACAGTTCTCATTTGATTGATTACTTTCGCGTTGTTCGGAATAATACAGACCTCTTTTGTTCGGGAGTGCAAACGAGGAGGCTTTATTGTCAGTTTTTATTGTTGAGATGTAGGTAAAGAAATTTGCGCTTTTAACTTTTTTCACTTTAATGGATTCATCAGGCATCAATTAATTTATATATTTTGATAGCAAGAGAGGTGTGAAAATTTTCAAAATATTTACTACATCCCCGTTTTGTAGGAGAGATTATTAGCGGGTAGGTAAAACCAAATTTTCTAATCAATAAGTGGAGTGAACTTTTTGCTGATGTTATAAATACTTATAAATTTAACTTATCACGAAAAAGACTTGAAAATAAGTCACGAATCGTCAGTCATCTGTAAAGGAACTCGTCACCACCAGCATTCAAAAAGCTTGCTCAAGCCCACGAACACAAACTTCACCGACACGTGAATGTCGATGCAATCCAGCTGCTACACAACACAAACAGTGCATAGGCTAAAGATAACTAAACCAATTAAGTTAGTGTAGTGTATAAATAGTGACAAGGTAACCGACATAGGCCGAATAATTGCCGAACTGAAATGGGCAGGGCACATTGCTCGCAGAACAGATGGCCAATGGGGCTGAAAGGTTCTGGAGTGGCGATCGCGTACCTGAAGACGTAGAATTGGAAGGCCTCCCACAAGATGGACCGATGACCTTGCAAAGGCCGCAGGAATCCGCTGGATGCGGGAGGCACATAGCAGTCGAAGTGGCGGTGCTTGCGGGATGCCTATGTCCAGCAGTGGACGTCTTTCGGCTGAAATGATGATGATGATGATAAATTACGAATGAGTAATAGTAACAATGATGTGCGTTTAACTCATGAACAAAGTGTTTTCATCAATTATCAGACCCTAACAAAGTACTACGAAATTGTGTAAAAGTGCAAATTGAAAGAAAAGAAAGAAAGAAAGAAAGAATAATATTTATTTGGACTCAGTTCGTGAAACACATAATACCAAAATAAAAAGTGAAATAATTATAAATCAATAATAGTGTGTGCCTCACGGCACAAAAAGACTGCGGAATAATTGACACTATTCTTAGTTATAATTATGTATAACATAATCTATCACGTAAAATAATAATTTAAGAATTCAATTGCTTATTATTCTAGGTTGTAATCAATTACCGACAATTCTAGTTCTTAATAATGCAGAAAAAAGAAACTGTAACTCAGTCTTCATTTGCAAAGCTTTACTCCTGTTCAACACATCAATATTAATTAGTGTCTGACATGTCAACATGGTTACAGTAATGTATCATGTATAAACAAATTATTCGAGCACTAAGCATAATATGTCAGTCAATCTGTTTCGAGAACTCGAAACAGTTGACAATAATAATTGTACGCATATAAACTACTGAATAAAACATGATACTATGTATTAGGCTGTCGTCACGGGTAGTCAGAAGCCCGAAAGACTGACAACCAGCTTTACCAAGGGGTATCGTATTAAATTACCCAGTATAGATAGTGTCATCCTTGCAGACGCGCCCTACTCCGCGATTACTGCTGATCTATTCTGTAACCATCTCACCGTGAGAACTTAGGTGAAGTGAGCACGGAGTGAGCTGTCAGTCCCTAGCAGCAGGTGGAATGACAGCTCACTTCACGTTCACTTCACCTAAGTTTTCACCGTGAGATTATTACAGAATAGACCGGCTGTACTGTAAGCGCGGAGCTGAGCGGAGTGGGGTGCGTCTTCGTGGATGGCATACAGTAACTGGGTTGTGGAGGTCAGATAGGCAGTCGGGACCAACGGCTGAACGTGCTTTCCGAGGCACGGAGAGCTCTCGATATGTAATGGATGGTCACCCATCCACGAACCGACCGCGTCAAGTGTGGCTTGACCTTCGATAGACCCTTACGCCTGTTATTATTTAGTCACGAGCCCCTGTGATGTGCCGCACAGTCTTTGCTAAAATACTGCCCAGTTGGTAATTTTTATATGGGCTCTATGTATTGTGGGTGGGGTAGGTACTATACACCTGCCTACCTCATCAGGGAAATACAGGTATTGTTATGTAATCAGCAAAATTACCGGAAGTTACAAATTGACCGAAATTAACAGCAAACTTCAAACAAACTTTTCTTTTATTTATTTATTAAGTAACTTACTGCGCCCCCGGTTTCCCCCGCATAAGTCTCGATTCCGTGGGAATATCAGGATAAAAAGTATCCTATGTCCTAATCCAGGTTATGGTCTACTCATGTGCCAAATTTCATCTAAATCCGTTCAGCCGTTTTAGCGTGAAAGCGTAACAAACAAATTCACTTTCGCATTTATAATGTTAGTTAGGATTAGGTTGACACTCGGCAATACTGTAGCTTTCCATTAGTGAAAGAATTTTCAGAATCAGATCAGTAGTTCCGGAGATTAACCCATACATACAAACTTACAAAAAAAAATTACCTCTCTATAATATTGATATAGATTATTTTTAATTTTAAGTAACTATTTACACAAGCCTCTTCCAATTCATTGTTCATCAAAACTGGCCTTTTATAGGTTTACATAACCTAATTAATAAACGCATAGGTATTTTGTAAAATTTTCAATTCAAACCTAATTAATATTCAGTCATGCGCTCCTGAAAAAATTACAATAAGCTTCAAGCAAAACTGACAAAAAGTCTGACCGCCTGCCGCAAACATTACCCGCAGGATATGGAAATAATGAGCTAATTTCGTGAACAATTGGCCATGTATTGCTCATTTGTACAGGCTAAGCCCGCAATTTGCTTAGGTCATTTCAGGGTATTTTTTTCAGCTAAGATTTGTAGATGAAAAGAAATATGATCGTTAGTGTAGCCTTATTTTGTAAACCTTTTGGGATAATGAGACCGTACAAAGAGTACTGGCACAAAATAGATACGTACAGAAGGTCAGCTTTTGACATATGGTCTTATAATAAAATTAATGTTTGCATGGTTTTTTACAATTTTGTTTATTTAAATAATATTTCGTAATTTAAATTGAATTGCATGTTTCTTAATAATAATAATCTGTGTCATCGTCATTTTTACTGAATAAATTGAATTGCTTCATATACTAGACTCAATGCCCACCCCCGCGCTTTTCCGCACTGACTCGCTTGCCCACTCGGCGAGTATAAACATACACTCGGTGTTTACTCGCCACTCGGCATACTCACGTCGCTAGCAGCAAGCTACCGTACAATTGTCTTTTTGCGATTCATTGTCTCGGTAGTCTGCAGCGTCGAAAGTGACTGACTCGGTGGCAAGTTAAAAAAAAAGTGTAATTACCTACTCGTCCACCCCACTCTCTTGGCTTAGTAAAATTTTGCTGTCTCGCCCATCTACTCGATACGTCAATAGGGATGAAGACTGGGTCAAAAAAAACAATTCTATTTAGTCCGTCAGTCAGATAATAAAACACTATTAGACACGCATTTTTTGCTTTATCATATTAATAAAAAAATACTTATATAAAACGCATTAAAGTTGGGGAGAGGGGGTTGCCACGTCACAAGAAAGTATAAAATCTACATACTCGTGACGTCATGGCACATTTTAACGCAATGTATCGCCGTAATCTTTTGATAAAGTAAAAAAAGAAAAAATACGTGTCCAATGTTTTTTTAATAATACAACTGACGGACAAAAAAAATGTTTTTAGCCATCATCCCTATTGTTGTTCAAGGCATAACTAGGCTAAACTAAACTAACTTTAAAATAACTTAGTTTAGCTGGCGGTGGACGGCTCGCTGAACACGCTCCATGTACAGCTAGTGCAAGCGCACTCGCGACTGGCATTTGTTTGAGATCGCCGCACGAGTCAAATAAATTTATTTTCTTTCTTTCTTTCTTTCTTTCTTTCTTTCTTTCTTTCTTTCTTTTTTTTTCTGTTTTTCACGTGTCTGTGTGCGTGCGCGTGTTTACGCTAGTTGTATGGAGTCGGCCTTTTGTACCTATCTGTTTTGTGGAGGGTCAATGTAGCCTGGGTTTACGGTACAAATTACCTAGTAGTTTACGTAAATACTTACGTTAGGCCACGTTAGTTCTTGTGAGAATCTAATTAAAGCGTAGTCTCTGAGAAATTTCAACACGTTAGGGTTCGTTTGTGTAAGAAGTGTTCTATTTTGTTCTTGTAAAGTTTTACATAACATCACGACTGAATCCCCGAAAGCATAAGCAGAGATGTACTTATTTCACCCACATTTGACCAGTTATGCTTAAGTCCCATGTTATAGGAGGCGAGCCTATTGCCATCAACCGGGCACAAATCCAGACTCCGGACTGCTACTGAGAAATCCCG
This sequence comes from Xanthia icteritia, assembly GCA_949128155.2. Classification (NCBI taxonomy): domain Eukaryota; kingdom Metazoa; phylum Arthropoda; class Insecta; order Lepidoptera; family Noctuidae; genus Xanthia; species Xanthia icteritia. The sequence goes on from OX421956.2 coordinate 10,815,420, forward strand.
ATGAAAAAACCCCTAACACTGCCCGACCTGGCAATCGAACTCAAGACATTTTGCTCTGCAGTAGCACTTCCGACCACTAGACCAACGAGGTAGTGTTTGAGTGAAGTTTTCTTTCTGTTTTAAGTACCTATTACATTACCAAAATATTGGTTAACCAAGTGTAATAATTTGTTATTCTGTACATCTGTACTTACCGTTGTCTAATTTCTAGTTTAATATTTTTATCAGAGTTTCTTTGTTCAAAGACACATGACTACAAAATGATATTACGTGTGGTTTCTGATGAAAAGTTAGGTACTTTATTTTACCAACTCAAACTCAAAGCATTTATTTCCAATAAACCAATTACAGGCACTTTTAAATCTTCTTTTGTCAAGGGGTCGGTCAGTCAGAAATATGAAGCTAGTCGCCCATTCCAAAGCGTAGTAGGAACCTATGGAGAAGAACGGGCAAGAAACTCCTCAAGTGTCTTTATGGCAATTTCTTCAGAGGATGGGCAGCAGGACAGCAACATCCCTTGTCTATGACGTAGACGAATACGACTAATGTATTGTTGACCATTCAATGTGACATAAGTTCGACCACAGAATAGTTCAGAAGGCGCACTCCGCATTTTAGGTATGAAGCTACAAGTACGCGGTGGGCTCGTCTTGTTGGGCCAATTCAGTGAGTGTACCGTAGTGAGAAGACAAAAGAGTTACGCGATAGAAAGAGAGGCAACTTCTAGGCGAATATAGCTGTAGGTAATTAGCGCTGCGCGACCTGAATTGCACTTTATTGTGTCGTAGCAAGAGTTTCTTTTTATTTAATTTTTTTTTGCGGAGTGAACTATCTGTATCAATCTGAGGTTCAGCAGTGAAAAGTCTAACTACATTCAGTCCTTGTCATATTAGAAAGTATGATAACAGGGACACGCCCCTGCTTCGCACGGTTTTTACGACTTGACAAAATATCGAGATTTATTTATTATAATTATGCAAGCTTAATATTATGTTCCTATTATACACATAAACATTCTGAAATAAATTCTCTAAATAATGTCGAAAACTGCAGCAATATCCGTTCCTTAGTTTAGAAGAACAACGCGGTCACATAATCAGACACGAAAAACTACTTCAATTTATAATATGTACCATCGAAGAAGTTCATCATACACCGTAAGGATTATTTCTGCTAGCAGCGCTCGGCCGCTATAGAACCGGGGCGGTAACAGATGTGGTCATCGTATTCACGGGATTTAGTTTTCAAACTGCGTAGATATGAACTTCTTCTATAATACCTATGAACCTATGAACGCAATCAAGCAAGTCGACATTGTAGATATAATAATAATAATAACCGAATGCGTGAATTGGTATTTGCACGACGATCGCTATCTATTAGGACACCCCTGTGTCTTGCCGTGTCTGATTACATCAGCACGACATCTCATGCTGATGTAAACAGACACACCAAATTGATTTCCTCGTTTTTAAAAGACAGTTCAAAATAATACTTCAACCAGAAACCTCAAAGCTTTAATACTACATTTACCAAGCTAAAATATTTCCATATACGTCTCATTTTAATATGAGTGTGCCGGAATTTTGCGTATTCGCCGAAATTAGAGTATAAACCATGTTTTTATACTGCAAAGAGAATATATCAACTGTAATCTAAACCCGGGTTTGCTTGCACAGTTTTAATTATGATGGAGTTTCTTTATTTTAATTAAAACTTAAAAGAATAATGTTTGATCTGTGCTGTTTTGTGAGTACCAGGTAGTGCAGACGCATTTATTATTAACGGTTTGAAATGCAGAAGCGGTTTATACGTTGAACGTAGCTATAATTAAAGTTTTCTCATGCATTTTGGTTGAATAGCCGGCAATATCTACAGAAAAAGGTGTTTTTTTTTTTGTTGTGCCCCAGCCAATTCTTAGTCTTATAAGAATTCTGGTACGGAACTCTGATTGCGTGATCCCGACTCGCTCTATAATATCTTTGAGTATTTAAACTGCACCCACACGAAAGTTTCATATTTTACCTCTTTACGAATCATGTCTTGGCTAACAGTCGTTCCAAAATGATGATCCAAACATTGAACGGCAAGAGAGAGCGCGGCAGCAACACGCAATGTTTGCAGGACACATTTCTGCCGCGCTCTAGTTAGAAGTAGAGAGCACAAGCCACGCGCGGCAGCTGCGCGCGATTGCCGCTTGATGTTGGACTCACTTAATACCCCATTATTCACGAAAAAGGCTTCTCCCGAAAAAATCCCTAATACCGACTAATGAGAACAAACCGCCAACACCTAAAGTCAAATTAGGGATCGTCCCAAACTCACGGATCATCCTTTATTCCAGGTTATCCTGTCCAATTAGCCCAACCGTGGGACGATAACATGGCTTCACATAATTTCACGTCGAATTATTTTACAAGAAAATTCGCTTGTGATTCTGTGCAAGCTTATGTGAGACTACGAGTTTTGGAGGGTAAATACGTGCTTGGATTTATGTGTGAATTCGCTCGGGAAAGGTCATCAGGAGTTGGGAACCTTACAGCATATGTATTATTAAGGGATTATGATTAAAATTGAGGGATTGATTTATGATTATTTTCACTTTTTATTTTGTTATTATGGGTTTCACGAACTGTGTCCAAATAAATATAATTCGTTCTTTCTTTATTTTACAACAAAAGTAATCGGAACTTGGTGTTTACTAAACGGAACTCGGAAGGGCATATCGAATTTAAAATTTCAAGCCTAAAACAGGGACTAAGGTTCCTCAAAGAGGCAAATTTCGCGCCCTCACGCCCCTTGCCGCCGCAGGAGACGCCCTGGGCGTCGGGAATCGCAGGCCGATTCCCGGCCACCGTAGGCGCGGGCTTGCGGACGGTGAGCAATGAGTAGCTCGCCGTCCGATAATGATCAGACCCGGATCGACGGCACGTTGTATTCCACGCGCGCTTCAAAGAGATGTCAGCAGAACTGGCGGGGTCCGCTAGGACCGATGTCTGCCGAGGTCGCGGGAATTTCCGAAACGGATACCGTGGCCCCTGGCAAAGTACAGGTAACTGAAGGAACACGGGTGGGTTGTAGACAGTCTCCCGCTCCGCCCAGAGCGCGAGAAATTTTTTGATAATTTCCCAAGCAAAAAAAAAAAGTTCCTCAATAAAAATATGACTACATATTATAAGTCCCGCCGCGTCTGGCTCTCTGTCTGAACGCGATAAACTCGAAAAACTACCGAACGTATTTTCATCAGATTATCACCAATGGACGGAGTGATTCAGCTGTGATAAAGGTTTTGTTAAAATTGGTTGAAATATGATGATGGTTGTTGAAGATGTCGCAAAAAATCATGTCAACGTCCCGTGCTTCTTTTCCGCGTTACGTTAGTACGTTTCCGTTGGATACATTCGACCTCCACACGGGTCAAGCGAGCAAAAGCTAGTATATTATGATTTCTATCGTTAACAGGGATAATTCTATCGAAGTTAGGTAGTTAACCTTTGATCACGCGGCCTACCCAAATGTCCTTTCTTTGGTATTGTTCGTCGAGTTGAGCTCCTTAAGTTCTGAGTTGAGCTCTACGATTACTGACAAATGCTTGCACTGACTGGACAGGTCCACTCAAATCTGTGTGGTTCTTTCCTCAAAAGACCATTTCAGACACTAATCTACATGGTCCTCATATGGCCTGACCAAGATTATGTCTGGACTTTAAAAGAGACTGTGACCTCTGAGTTTGTTTCGGTCTTTCTTCTCAGAGTAGTCAGATAGGAAACGCCGAACTCATCTAGCATTTTCTTCTTTTTTTTTTTAAATATTTTTTTAATATGACGTGTAAAAGTGATTGCAATATCCTATTTACAGAATAAACAATTTCATTTCATTTCACGTTACGTGGTACTTAATGATAACAAACCAAATTCAAAATAAATCATAAATTGCTTTAATTTTTTTTTCCATTGTTTTTTGTTTTTTTTTCCACATCGGGGAAGCTCTTGGCCTGCATCTCACCTGATGGTAACTGATGACACAGGCCGAAGGTGGAAGCGAGCATCTTCCTTAATCCTCAACCACAGAGACAGTAATTCATATTTTTATTGACAAATTTATTGAATGACTGCTTTGACATTGAATTGTATCTAAAAATATGCTTATTGAATTGTAATTATACCTAATCTTTAATGTATAATGATGAAATGTAATTTTGATGAATATTATCACGGTTTAAGCACCATCTCTTCCTACTAATTTGTACGCCAAGATATGCGGCTGAACATGTTAGAAGTTTTCTGTATCCCATTACTATCCTGCATGCAATGTTTAAACAAATAAAAATTACTTACTTACTTACTTAGAGGAACTGGCTATCTTACCCGTAACTTTTGAAACAAATATATATTATGATCGCATATCATCTCAAAAAGTCTCGTATCTTTGCTGATCTCAGCATATTTATTACCAAACAAGCTACCTCAGCATTTTTTCCTACCAAATATTTTCAAGGATTTTTCTCACAATCATTTTCCTTCGCTTATCGGAAATATCGTTGAACTGTCATAGCTGTCATTTGGCCGCGTCAGCCAATCAGCAACGGTAAGCGGGTGAAATTGGGTAACAAGAGAGAAAAGTGAGTTCATATTTTCCTTTACATATTTGTACATAATATATATATTTTTTTTATTGTTAGATTGTATGTTATATTTTAAGATTTGACATTAAAACAAAAAAACTTAAAAAAATAGAACAGAGAAAATAGGTTAGGTGAGGTTACTTACTTAAATTAGCCTGACCAAGATTATGTCTGGACTTTAAAAGAGACTGTGACCTCTGAGTTTGTTTCGGTCTTTCTTCTCAGAGTAGTCAGATAGGAAACGCCGAACTCATCTAGCATTTTCTTCTTATTTTTTTTTTTTAATATGACGTGTAAAAGTGATTGCAATATCCTATTTACAGAATAAACAATTTCATTTCATTTCATTTCATTTTCATTAAATTTTCGACACATGGTGGGACGCGTAGCTTGGTCGATTTGTGGATGGGTGACCATCCATAACACACAGCACAATACGTTGCCGACCCAACGTAGTAACTAGATTTTGTAGTGATGTTTATTTTTATTTTTATTATGTATTAATTTATTATTATATAAGATTATTTTGTGTATTTTGTCTATAGGTCTTAGTTGCCTGAAAATAAAGCAATTATTATTATTATAACATATCGAGACCCGGAGTGCCTCGGAAAGCACGTTAAGCCGTTGGTCTGCTCGGTCATTTATAGATCTTTGATAGTCGTTACGAGTAGGTCAGAAGCCCAAAAGTCTGACCTGTCCTAGTAAGGGGCCGTATCCCAAAAGTCTGTCAACCAGTCCTACCAAGGGGTATCGTGTTGCCCAGTTACTGGGTTGTGCAGGTCAGATAGGCAGTCGCTCCATGTAAAATACTGGTAATCAGCTGCATCCGGTTAGACTGGAAGCCGACCTCAACATAGTTGGGAAAAGGCTAGGCAGATTGACATATATTTTCGACGAAGATAAGCTTACTAAATCTGCCTTACTGACAAGTTTAGTACTATCCTGAAGGAAACTAGTTTTGAATAGAGATTTATGTCTATGTTCTAGAATTTGGGTCTGAATCGTAAACTGTTCAATACAATCGGGCATTTATTTCCCGTTTTGTGAGCTATCTCACAATAAGGATACAAATCCAAACTCTGGGCTGATACTTAGAATTACCAAATGGTGGAAAACCCAATAGGTACTTAACATTTTGCCCAACCCAGGGATAAAAAGAAAATAAAGATAAAAATACATTTATTTGCGGAAAAACATGCCGCAAAGAGAAAACACAAAAGAACAAGTTGGGGAAAAATATGCGTCACATCCACGCAAAACTGCCATAATTTAGCATAATGCTGTGACCCTATGCGAGACAGCCACAGCGCTGGAATTCAGCAAAAGCCTATCAAACCCAGGTCGAGTCAAAGAAGTGGAAATTACCCTAAAACAGTTCGTAAAAGGTTAAAAGACATTATGAATCTTCGCACACACAATCACGATCAAAAATTGGAATAAAAGTAGTTTTAACTTCATTTAGTACTTAGAAAATATCATTCGTTTATAAAAAAATCACAACCACTCACATCCTACGCCTTGACACTTTAAGATAAGACCTTCTTTCAACCCCATTGATCCCTATTTCGGGGTTCAAAGAGGGATACAGTCCCCAATAAAGATTATCTTAATTAGATTAAATAGAAACATATAATAACGACCCTTATTTGATTAGAAATCTAACGTACACTTAAGACGTGTGGTCACATAATAGATAGATAGGTACAGAAGGTCGGCTCCAAACAACAAGCGTACGCACACATAGAAGCGTTCGTACAGGCGGCGATCTCAAACGAATACCGGTCGCGAGTGCGCTTGTACTCGCTGTACTTGAAGCGTGTCTATATGTGCGTGCGTTTTGTTCGTTTTTTGAGCCGACCTTCTCTATCTACCTATTTTGTGGCGTAGGGGTGAAATGAGGGGTGAAAGTGTACAGGTTTATATTATATACCAAGTAAATGTCTTTCATTGATGTTTTGTAAATGTAATGTTGATTGAATGTTCCTATTTACGTGTGATTCTGTACGTCGTTATTAATATCAAGGTTTAATGAAAAGGGATCGGCGTAATTACTGCTGATATGAGGTACTAAATTGCTATTTCTGGTTTTGTAATAACGGTTGTAAAATGTATCTTGGTGTTCTTATTGATGAAACTGTTATATATAGTTATATGTAGCTTCGTATTATTAGGTTTTGTGAACTTCTGGTATATAAGGCTGTTTTGTACAGAATGTTTGGGTATTCAGGTCTAAAAAAATAAATCCAAATCAGATAGGCCATATACTTTTTCATAATATATGTTCATGGACATATTGTATATTTCATGTAGGTTTCGTTTTTCCCGACTTGTTTCAGACTTGAACTAAATCCCTTTTCATTAAAAGGGACTTAGTTTTAGTTAGTTTAGGGGTTTAGTTTAGATCAGGGAGAGTTTACGTTTTAAAACTGCCTTACTTTCCACTCCCACTGTGGTTGCAGAATGTCGTCAACAGTATGGAGGCAAAATAACGTTCAAAACTCATTCACACCTTATTCCCTTGTCTTTTATTCAGTAAATAGGATATCAGAATCACTTGTACAGGTATGTAAAAAAAAGGTAAGCCTGATAGAGTCGACATTTTCTATCTGACTACCCCCGAAACAAGCTCAGGGGTCAGTCTCTTTATAGTGCAGACATAATTTTGGTCAGATCATGTAGATTAATGTCTGAAATTGTATTTTTGAGGAAATGAAGCCTTTCTCCCTCTGTAAAATTGGCAAAGCTTGACCAATTCTCCAGTATTGCAGCACGCTTAGCATGACCACAATAGAAATGGGTTTTGTCGATGGAAGAATAGACAAAATGGCAGATAAACAATCACAATCTGTCATTTTGTAATTTGCCAATAGGTTGGCAGAATTGTCGACGGATTGTGTTTATTTCTGTTATTATAAGAAACGGTTATTGTCGAAGGAAGAATAGACAAAATGACAGATTGTGATTGTTTATCTGTCATTTTGTCTATTCTTCCGTCGACAAAGTTTCTTATAATAACAGCAATAAACACTACCCATCAGATAATCCGTCGACAAGACTGCCAACCTATCGGATAAAAAAATCCATTATCTCCGAAATCCAATTAATTCTCTTCGTAGTTTGTGACATGGATTAATTGAAAACTTTTTTCATTGAATGATCATTTAATTTTTTCACTGGAGTTTTCATTCTTAATCTTATCTCAGAAGTTGTTAAAGTTAGGATAAGGCCAAGATTATTATTCTGCCTAAGTTTCGGCCTAAGAGAACATCATAAGTTGGTATTGTTTGGCCTGTTTTTGATGAATCTTCAAGTTTGAAGTTGTTCTAAGAATTTGAAGATATTAAAATGTTAAGAAGTTTAGATTAACAAAGCTTCTGGACTTAATTTGTTGCGTCCGGTCTTAAAACTTTATGCTTATAAAATTGTTCATGTGTTAGAGAGCTTTTATTGAAGGAGCACTTCGTTAATAAGAGCATTACATCAGAATAGTCGATATTACCAGCCCTCATGCCAGGAGATTTTCTGAAAGCATTGTAAAAGCTGCCTCGTTGGTCTAGTGGTCGCTAGCGCTACTGCTGACCGTGAGGTCCTGGGTTCGGTTACCAGGTCGGGCAGTGTTATTGGCTTTTTCAGGAATTTCTCAGTAGTAGCCCGGAGTCTGGATCGGTGCCTGGTTGATGGCAATAGGCTCGCCCTTTGTTACATGAGACTTAATTTTATTTTATTTATTTTAGACATAATTCTAGTCCATAGTTTTACACTCATACATTTAGATTATAAATTATTTATTATAAACTATTTACTAAAAACCCAAAATAAAATTATGATTCATGCAATTTAAATATTCAACAATTCAATAAAAATAAAAACTTGACGGCACGGTTGGCGCAGTGGTTAAGCGATTGACTGCTCCGCTGCGTTCCGCGGGTTCGATCTCCGCACGGAACAAATATTTGTATGACCTACAAGTAGTTGTTCCAGGTCTGGCTGTTTGTGTATATGAGTTTAAATGTTTGTAAACGCTCCCACGAAACAGGAGAAATTCCTAGAGCGGGGCAAAGATTAAAAAAAAAAAAAAAAAAAATCTTATAAAAACAAAATTGAAAAATTGTGAAATGTTATAAAAATGTCAAAATAAAAAAAAAAAAAAAAAAAAAGTGGCGAAATGTGGGTGTACCTACTATAGGTAGACTTCTGCCTAACCCTTCGGGGAACACAGGCGTGATTTGATGTTATGGTAGGTTATGAAAAAGCTGCCTGCAGCTGTCCCTCTACAGTGCATGCTTCTTTTTATACAGAGAAGAAGCTAACCAGTAACTTAAGGATAAGAAAACTTCTTTTTCGATAAGAAGACAGTATATGTATATGATTGAAATAATTTTATTCGTGTTCGAAGCCTTTCTTCGATTTAATACTTCTTTTGTAAAATAACCATCAAATATCTTAGTTAATTAATTGAGGAAATCCATTATAAAATACAATAGACGACGTATATTTAGTAACCTAATCCGCTTAACTGCTCTTAAAGAGTCATAAAGAACCCTGTAAGAAATCGATACGTGTTTCACCACTCAACGAAGCATCCTCAGGCTGCTGAGGATGCTTCGTTGAGACGACGATTGACGATTGACTTGTTGCGAACTCGGACACGACGTGTTGCCACGTCAAGCGCCGAACGCAGTTCGTTCGGCGTTCGGCGTTTGACGTGGCAACACGTCGTCGTCACGTGTCGATTTCTTACAGGGTTCTTTATAACTCTTTAAGAACAGTTAAGCGGATTAGGTTACTAAATACACGTATTATATTTGTATTTTATCAAACATCTTGCTTTAGTACATGATCGATACGAGTGTGTAGTGTAGTTACTTTTGTAGGTATCGTCACAGATCAATACAGATGGAACACTCCGCTAAATCATTTAAATAAAAAGCGACTTTTGCTACGACACAATAAAGTGCAATTCAGGTCGCACAGCGCTAATTACCTACAGTTATATTCACTTAGAAGTTGCCTCTCTTTCTATCGTGTAACTCTAAGATCTTCTGACTACGTTACACTCACTGAATTGGCCCAACAAGTCGAGCCCGCCGCGTACTTGTAGCTTCATAAACTGCGGAGTGCCCCATCTGTATTCATCTATGACATGACGTTAAGGCCTTTTGTACACACATTTTTCTTGCCGTGAAAAACGAAGATTTATTTACCGTGTGTAAGCACGGTTGTCAGTGTTGTATGGATTAATATGGAAGCTTGTTGACAGACGCGTTTTTTCTGCGACGCGCCGTACCGTAAAGAAACCATGCCGTGTACAATGGGCCTAACGACTTATAGAACTTGGTCCGAAAACCTGTAATCATTCGACACATAATATGTAAAAGGTTAGTCTTTGTGTCTACGGTTTAAAAGGCTAACTACCCCAGAACCTCATTACATAAACTACCCTCATTTTGTAACTACGCAGCTTCTAGTTTAAATGAGGTTTTTGACTAAAAGTGTGGTCGAGCGTACAACCTTAATTTAAAGATCAAAAGGCACGAGTTTGTCGAATGTTCGCGAAGCTTTCAAATCCGATTAGTTTAGAATCCCGTATAATAAGTAAGTTACAGAAGCTACAAGTACCTAACCTAAATTTATTGAAGTGTCTATTTTTAATGTCAAAATAACAGCTTTTTACTAAATGCAAATGAAAGTTTATATACCTGTACCTACGCCATTTTTTTTTTTTAATTTTTGTATTTATATGTTCCGGCTAATCTCCGAAACGGCTGGACTGATTTTGACGGGACTTTCTCTAACAGATAGCTGATGTTATAAGGAGCAACTGAGGCTACTTTTATTTTAGAAAAAGAATTAGGGAACACGCGGGCGAAGCCGCGCGCAGCAGCTAGTCGTATTTACAATGTTAGTTGTAACGTAACGAACTTTATTTTAAACTCTAATAAGTGTTTGTTTTTGAATAGTGCAAACCATATTATAAAAAGTGTTAAAGCTTCAAAAATTGCCAATTTATAAACGTTTTGGAATAACTGCTAGACAAATACGGCATTATCACAGAAGTGACGTCACGACACACGGGTAGACCATGACCAGGATTAGGACATAGGATACTTTTTATCATGATATTCCCACGGTATCGGGACTTATGCGGGTGAAACCGCGGGGTGCAGCTAGAACTAATATTATAAATGCGAAAGTGTGTTTTTTTGTTACGCTTTCACGCTAAAACGGCTGAACGGATTTCGATGAAATTTAGCACACGGGTAGAACACGACCTGGAATAAGACATGGGATACTTTTTATCCCTACATTTCCGCGGGATCGAGATTTATGCGCGTGAAACCGCTGGGCCCACCTAGTAATATAATAATATTATAGATGCAAAAGTGAGTGTTTATTTGTTTGTTACACTTTCACGCTAAAATGGCTTAGATGAAACTTAGCGCACGGGTAGACCATGACCTGGATTAGGACATAGGATACGTTTTATCCCGATATTCCCACGGGATCGAGACTTATGCGGGTGAAACCGCGGGGCCCAACTAGTTTCTAATATTAGTCATCATACCTTGTATGCGGTCACTTGAGTGAGGTTCGAAGTGAGCTTTACACAACAACACTAAATACTGGAACTTCTGTCCAATTTTTATATACCTAACCAACTTTTTCGGATAACATCAAAATACCGCTTGTCCCCAAGTTAACACTCGTTTGTAACTATTTTGGGTCAAACATCTGTGACAATGTAAATATTTAAACTTCAATGCGGTTTGGGATTATATTAAATAGCATTTCCTTTTGTTACAGTCGTGTGGTTTCCGGGATAGATAAGGCCATCCTCTATTTTCTCGAGGGTGTCATAAATATGGTCTGTATCGTTGGTCTAATAAGCGACCGCTCAGCTTGGGGTCTCGAGTTCACTAAATTGGAATAGTGTTGCCCCCTGCTATACACATAGGACATACAACATAACTCACGAAATGGCTGCCCGTCTCTCGACACCATAAATAGCCACCTTTACAAAACCCCTTCGATACTATGTTGACCTAAGACAAGTGGCAATCACATTTAGAGCGTTTCGTATGTCTACAACGACTTTCAACAGAATTGACGTAAGGTTCTCGGTAGTTTATGTCAATCCAATACATTTTTGACTTTTCCATCGTCGTTATGGCTGATAGCACGTATGTCACTTTGTCCAAGCACTCAGGAGAATCACGTAATCCATTCACTATCCATTCCCAGCTGACATATGTCTTAATATATTTTTACTATGTTTAGCCTCAAAATAGCAAACTGTTTACAATGTCAATCCAATACATTTTTGACTTTTCCATCATCGTTATCGCTGGTACGAGTAGAAGGGCTCTTTGTCTGGGCACTCAGGAGTAACACCTAACCTATTAACTAGCTGCAAGCTGACATATGTCTAATATGTTTACTAGTTTTAGCCTCAAAATACCAAACTGTTTACAATGTCAATACATTTTTGACTTTTCCATCATCATTATGGCTTATAGCATGTCACTTTGTCCAGGCCCTCAGGAGTCTAACCTAACCCATTCAATACATACCAGCTGACATAATATGCCTAAATATATTTTTACTATGTTTAGCCTCAAAATACCAAACTGCTTACAATATCAATCCAATACATTTTTGACTTTTCCATCATCGTTATCGCTGATAGAATGGCACTTTGTCCAGGCACTCAGAAGTAATACCTAATCCATTCACTAGCTACAAGCTGACATATGTCTAAATATATGTTTAGCCTCTAAATACCACGTTGCTTACAAAACCTGTCCAAGAAAATACGCTAAACGATCTAGCTAAGAATACCCGAATCGAAAACTTACGGTAAATAAAATTTTTGGCTCTCGAGAAACCAAAGCATGAAGGAATTTAAAGATATATCTTGCCTGCATCTTGAAGACGACGCCACGGTATGTGGGTAGGTATAAATAAAGTCTAGTTCGTGTAGGATTTCTTCGAAATGTAGGTAAGCTTTTAGGAAAGTCCTCAGTGAATTCTACGAACAAACTTACCGGTTGTCGGGTGACCATGCTGAGATAAAGGGTCCCGAAACGATCAATTGCTATTGACAATTTTAACGTGTTGATACGCAAATTGATCATCTACCAAATGTCTATATGTCATTCTTTAATCGTTCATTATTTTTACCTATCGTGGTATAGTAATCTTATTCTAGGTGCATCGGCTTCACATATAATTATATAATTGATGTATACAGGATATTGTGAAAACATTTTAAAAGAGTAACGGTTGAGTTTCTTGCCCATTCTTCTCCATACGAAAACTACCTTTTGGAAGGGGCGACTAGAATCAATTATTATTTTTTTGTAAATGTTGACGTTCTAAAGTGCCTTTTTTGTGCCTAATTAAAATAAATTATTTGACCTTGACTTTGAATGCAATTGAAGCGATTTACAATATTATTATAATTGCAATTCATTGCCATTAATCAAATTTGATCGTTTCGGGGACCCTTAAGACGGATATAAAAAAAAAGAAAGAAAATTGTTTTCTGTTTGTTTTTTTTTTGTTTTGTTTGTTTGGTTAAAATGTGTTCCTTCATTTTAATGTACTTATAGCCTCAGAATAAGATTCTCTCTATGCAACTTTCTAAAGGCTGGTTGCAGCGCCATACGTCTTTTATAACAGTAGGTAATTTTGTCATTTTAACCGACTTCAAAAAAGTAGGAGGTTCTCAGTTGGTCTGTTTTTTTTTTCATTTGTTTCAACTTTCATTGTTTCACTTTTCGGAAAACAGATATCGGCCCATATTTATATACTATGGTCTGATGGAGGAGCTCGTGGCTAAGTAATGGGTCGGTCCCTATGGGTCGATCCATAGGGTTAAGCTACGGTTGTCAGTAATCGTGGAGCTCAACTCAGAACTTAAGGAGCTCAACTCAGGTATGAAGCTACGTCTACGTATTTTAGGTATGCGGTTCGTCTTGTCGGGCCAATTCAGTGAGTGTAACGTAGTCAGAAGACCTAAGAGTTACGCGATAGAAAGAGAGGCCACTTCTAGGTGAATATAACTGTTGGTAATTAGCGCTGTGCGACTTGAATTGCACTTTATTGTGTCGTAGCTAGAGTCCCATTTAAGTAAATGTTTTTGCAGAGTGAACCATCTATATTAATCTGTTACGATACCTACAAAAGTAAGTACACTACACACTCGTATCGATGTCGAGATGAGGTAGAACTTCCGTTTAAGTACCTACCTAACGACCTTGCGTATTGTGTGAAGTAAAAGGTCTGGCATCAGGCCGAAATATCTCTAAATACACACATCAACACGGTCTAGGGATATTTTTAAAAAAGCGAATTACTATCAATGTGTTAATTATTTATATGACATGTATATATTTAAAAGATACGTTATTTAATATTCTACCATTTTTTAATAATGGTTAAGGTACTTCGATTAAAATTTCAGGATTTTATGGAAAAAAAATGAAGCATAGACGGAAACCGTATATGAATTAACTTTTAATTTATGAGTAAAAACTGAAAAAAATAAAAAAATCATTTAATTTGTGTTTATAAACTTGAAGTTAGTAGTCTGAGAAAGCGCCCATGATGTTCATAACACATCGGCAACGATTCGGCATGCTCAGAACAAGGTTGTAAATGTCTTGCTGCGGAATATTGTCCCATGTCCTTCTGAGGTGCGCAAAAAGTTGATCTTCTGTAGCCAGATTTTCAGGAACTTCCTTCAGAGCTCTTCTTTGCAGCATATCCCACGCATGCTCAATGGGATTAAGATCTGGCGATTGAGCAGGCCAGTCTAAGGCCCTAACATTGTGTGTATGTAACCAAGCTGCTACCGTTCTCGCCGTGTGTGCCCGGGCATTGTCGTGCATGAGCAGGAAATCTTGCCCCATTTGTGTTCTGTGGGGCAAGATTACGGGCCCCAGCACCTGTTGGACGTATCGTTCTGCCGTCATATTGCCCCGCACCCAAACGAGATCCGTCCGTCCTCCAAGACGAATTCCTGCCCAAACCATAATTGTTCCTCCTTGGTATGGGTGAACTTCCTGAGGGTTCTGAAGACGGCTCCATCGTCCAGGAACTCGCCAAACACGCGTCCTTCGTGAATCTGGATGGAAGCCGAACCTGGATTCATCCGTGAACAGCACATTGGACCATTGCTCACGGCCCCAGTCCACGTGGTTCCGAGCCCATTCTAATCGTCGTCCACGATTGCCTCTCCGTAAAGGTGGGACCCGGAGTGGTCTACGAGAGTGTAGATTGCTTTCATGCAGTCGCCTTCTTACAGTTTGGTCACTCACAAGCACTTGGTGTTCCACTCGCAGCCTTTGGACCAATTGAGTCGCCGTTGCATTTGGTTGAGCTCGCGCAGTAATTTGCAAAAATCGATCGTGTCTGGGGGTAGTGATGCGACTTGGCCCCCGGTGCCTCTCCGCTACTTCACCTGTGGCACGATAGCGTGTCCACAATCTTGAAATTACATTTTGGTGGGTCCCTATGGCCTCAGCAACATTACGCTGAACAGACCCAGCTTCCAGCATTCCCACAGCTCGTAACATCTCCGCCCTCGTCAAATGTTGGCGTTGCATGGCTACATTACCTCAATTTTAACTTTATCTTTCGTTTAAAAATGAAAAAAAACTGTAACTAAACGTAATTCGTATTGTTTTCTAAATTTCGCACAAATGAAAATTCCCTCTCCTACACATCAAGACATTTTTATGCCACCGAAACAAAAGAATTTTCAAAAATTTGAATTTGGAATTAGTCTGAGATAAATTACAAACAAATCGGTGTATGAAAGATTACAATGCGGCCAGTACTTTTCGAGTTATTTAATTGAGTATGAAATATCCCTAGACCGTGTTGATGTGTGTAGTAGGTACCTATAAAACAAAGACGTTTATTCGCTTACCAATTAACGATTTAATGCATTTGGATAAAATTTAACAGTCATTTAGGGCTGATTTTTCAATCTTCAGATAACTTTTATCAGCGGAATAAAAGTTGTGTATTGACAGCTTTTAAATTGAAAATTTATGTTAAACCGCCTTATTAATTT
Source organism: Xanthia icteritia (assembly GCA_949128155.2). NCBI lineage: Eukaryota > Metazoa > Arthropoda > Insecta > Lepidoptera > Noctuidae > Xanthia > Xanthia icteritia. Next base: position 10,831,130 of record OX421956.2, read on the forward strand.
ATTCTTAAGATTAATCTGGCGGCAAAAAGTTGGCCCGTAAAAAGAAGTTTTAGTATTGTTTTTTTTTTATTTCACATCTACGAACCTAGTCGCTAGTCCACTTATATAGGGTGTACGGTAAAGAATGGATAACCTTGAAATAGCATAAATGGGCCATATGGATGTACTAAAAAAATGCAAAAATAAATATGTCCCAAGTACCTAAGATTTTTAACTACTTAACGATTTTTTACATTCTTTTTAACCACGACTATAAATTAATGAATTCCATTGGTTATTTGGTGTAATTATTGTACGTTGACTATGCCGACAGAGAGGCAGTAAATAATGTGACTAGAAATTTCACAGTTTTTTTTTTTATTATCGTATCTTACGGAAGTACTTGTCGTACTTGGGTTCTTTTTTGGTATTTTTTTATAACGGGCATAGCGTCTATTATAAATGCTATTTCAAGGTTATCCATTCTGTACTGGACACCCTGTATAAGGAAGAGAAAAATCCAGAAAATCTTAAAGACATGTTCCTCCTAGTTTCTGGTAAGTGGCAGACATGCAGTTTTATTTGTTGTCTGCAGTTACAAACTATTTGCTTCACTACGTAAATAACATTCTTGAGATTTATTTACGTCAACACTTCCTCTTCTTCTAGGGACAAAACAAGGAAGTTTTACTGTATCACAAGCCGTGGGCCCGATTTTTGGTGGTAAATGACTAAATAACTTCTCCCCCCGCTCTAGGCGGAGTTGGAAGGCGTGGCAGACTCTTACCGACTAAAACCCACCCGTGTTCCTTCAGTTGCCTGTACGTTGCCATGGGCCACGGTATATTTCGGACTTTTCCGCGACCCCGGCAGGCATTGGCCCTAGCGGACCCCGTCAGTTGAGCTGAGATCTCTTTGAGGCTCGCGTGGAACACAACCTCCTTAGGGGCTGAATTTTCAAGAATCTTTCCTTAAAGCAAAAACAACGAATGTGATCGTTTTTTTAAGGAACTCTTGTACTTTCATGGTTCAAGATCCATCGGCTTATAAACTATGCGTTGTCTGTGTTTAAGTATATTTAAGTTTTTTTTTTAAGTAGAGATTTGTGCGTGATTGACCAATCAGAAAATCTTGCCTTTTAACTGTAAGTTCCCTTTTTTTACATAATCTAACAGGACATTCCATCGTAAACCTCATTGACCGCTTTATTGTAATCAAGCGAGTTCAAGGGCAGACCTAATCCGTAATAAAAATAAAATAAATATGGCATCACACCCGTATTCCTGGAAGGGGTGAGCAATTCACTGGTTATAAATGTTCCAAATAGGGAGCAAGTTTCAAAAGACTAAACCACGGAACCGACAGCAGTGGTGGCCCAGTGGTAACGACCGCGAATTATAAGTTGTAGGCCGTAGGTCCGAACCCAGGCAGGCGCTTGGGTAGGTAAATTATTTCATCACCCCTGCTCTCAAAACGGTGAAGGAAAACATCGTAATCCCCGGCATGTCCTAGAACCAAAAATTCGAAGACGTAACTTCTACCAACCCGCACTGGGCCCGCGTGGTGGATTACGGCCCACTCCCTCTTACAGAGAGGAGGTCGGTGTACCAGCAGTGGGGACATTATATGCCGATTATAAGCAGAAGGATTCGAAATATTATTTTTGCATTTGATAGCTAGATTTAACATCACGCTACGGCCACTAGGAGCCGAGCAAAAAGAAAGACACGTAAGAAAAAACGTTAACCGAAAACGAAATAACAGCGCGGGCGGGCAATAATTTCACGAGGACAAAGTCACGGCAGAAGCGAGTGTTAAATATAATATAGGTTTAAAGATATTTATTCTCAAAAAAGACACAGTCACTTATATGAGAACAATTCTTAAAATAAATTATAAATATAAGGTTATTCACAGACGTCACGGTTGCAATTATGTTATTGTTATATACATATAAAACATAGAAACAAGAAATTCATTAAAAAATATAGAAAATATTGCAGCCACAACGTTGTTCAGAAATAAGCTACAGGATACATAACAGTGAAAATAATCGCTATGGTTACAAATACTACATTTTTGGTTATTTTTTTCTTAACTAACGTGTTCAATATTTTTTGTAAATATCCATAGAAATCTCAAGACATTTGGTACACAAAAAAATAACACTGAGTACCTATAGGACTTGAACGTATAGGGAGCAGAAACAAAAATGTCTACATGTTCAAAAGTCCCATTGTAGGAATCGACCATTCCACGAACAGGCGAACCCAAGCCAGAATTGGACTTGCAAGTACCCACTGAAAATAATCAACCAGCGCGCACGTTACGCTCGTGGATCGTCCTTGGAACCGCATAGCATACCATGTTGGACAGTTCAATTATATAGAACCATTGCTTCTAAGAACTTACGTCTATTTTCAAGTGTTGCGAGCTTATACTTTGCAAGCAAATTCTGGTTTCCATAGCATATATAATGCATGGATCGCAGGAATTTGTATTGAACACGCTCAATCATTTCAACGTACTTGTTGTAATATGAACTCCAGACGGACAGCCCATATTTCAGTTGAGAGCGTACTAGAGAATTGTACGAGCAAATATAAGAAGAAGGCTTTTTTAAATCGACAGTTGATCGCATTACAAATTCGTATAGTTGATACTCTTTATTAAATATAATATATATAATATTGCATATGCATTCAGCTTTTAGGAAGGGTCTTATTTGTGATTAAATATTTAGCTAAAGAAAAAAGAAAGAAAGAAAGAATAATATTTATTTGGACACAGTTCGTGAAACACATAATACCAAAATAAAAAGTGAAAATAATTAAAAATAGCTAATATCTAATCTATTTCATTTATCATCTCAAATATAATATACATCTAACACTAAAATATATAAATTATGTACAATAAAGAGAGGAAAAAAATAAAGGAAGAACTCATTGGGCATCAAAAAATTCGTCCGCATCGCTGTCAGTGGGAAAAGTGCCCAAAAGGCTGGCAGCATTGCCACGTTGGATAGCAATGCTGCTAATTTCAGCAAATTTTTTTTTACTTATCCTCATCTTTGGTAAAATCAGATAACTAGCTCGTTGAGTTACACTTTTGTTGAGTGCCTTACGAATGAAAATACATGTATTGTAAATATATATCTGTCTAGGTAATGTTCATTAATTTGGTTTCATCACAATATAAGTATCCTATTTGTTGTTTCCCGTCACAACCTTGCTGCAACTATTTAACAGTAAGGAGCAAACACTTGGGAATTTCAATGTAAATTGCATTACTTAGTGTTTCTGCAACACAGCTGTTATTGCATTTGTCGACAGTTTTAAGCAATAAATCCGTTTTAATTGCACGATAATGTTGTTAAGACAATATTGTTGAAATGTTTTAAGCAGTAAAGTAAGATACTTAGTTGTGGTAGCTTGAGTTAGTGGAACAGCTTCCTTATCTAAATCTGACGTGTTACAAGATACAAAAGATTTATTTTTACTTAAACCATACGAAGGCTGTAATGAAATCTTCAATACATATTATAAAACAAAGTCACTTTTCGCGTTTGTCTGTATGTCCGCGTTGTTCTTGTAAATTACGCAACAGATTGTGATGAGGTTTTCACCATCGTTTAGAGAATTTATTCCGGAAAGTTTAAGTATTATATAGTTACGTTTACCTAAGAAATTAAGATGTTTGGTCGAGTCGTTAAAATTGTGCGAAGCAGGGAGCGGGCCGCTAGTACAGTCTAAAAATATTCCGAAATTACGAATAAACGAAAAGGAGAAACGTATAGGACCTAGGTTTCCAATCCCTCACTTCCTACCGACTTCCGTCCAATTTCTATCCTTCCCTTCCTATCCAAAGTGCTTGAGGCCTGTGTCCACAAACAATTCTCCAACTTTGTTCATCACCACTCACTCATTAGCCCTCTTCAATCTGGGTTCAGGCCTGGGCATAGCACTATTTCCGCTCTCCTTAAAGTGACTGGCGATATAAGGGCAGGACTGGAAGACACCAAAGTTACTGCTCTAGTTTTGGTGGATTTCTCGAATGCTTTTAATACCGTCAGTCACGACATCCTGTTAGCCGTTTTGTCATATCTTATGGTCTCTCCCGAAGCACTGGAATGGTTCTCCTCTTATCTTCAGGAACGTCAGCAGTCTATTCAAGTTGGGGATTCTTCTTCATGCTGGTGTGATTTGGATACTGGCGTTCCTCAAGGCGGTATACTTTCTCCTCTTCTGTTTTCTATTTTTATTAATCTTATAACTTCCGAACTTCAGTGTGCGTATCATCTGTATGCAGATGACTTGCAGTTGTACTGTCAGGGAAGGGTTGATGAATTACCTGACGCTATCGACAAATTAAACAGGGACTTGAATGCCATAAAAACCTGGGCTGATAGATTTGGTGTAGCCGTAAACCCTACGAAGTGTCAAGCGATCATCATTGGCAGTCCTCGCGGTATTAGCAAGGTGGATGGTACAACCTTGCCACCAGTTCTCTTCAATGGTACGATCGTTCCTTTTAGCACTGACGTGAAGGACTTAGGCTTGCACATTGATAATACCCTAAACTGGCGTACTCAAGTCGCTAGGGTAAGCCAGAAGGTTACTGGAACGCTGCGGGCTCTATACCGATTGAAAAATTTATTGCCATCAAGTACGAAGACAATGCTTGTGCAGTCCTTAATCTTCCCTATCATCGATTATGGTGATGTGTGCTACTATGACCTGAATGCAGATCTCCTCAATAAACTTGACCGTCTTCTCAATAACTGCATTCGATTCGTTTTCAATCTGCGTAAATATGATCATGTTTCTGCGCATCGGTCGCTTCTAAGGTGGTTGCCCATACGCCAGCGCAGAGAGCAAAGGGCGCTGACCACCTTGTTTTCATTTCTTAACTCTCCCTCTTCCCCTAGTTATCTGGCCCCCCACTTTCAGTACATTTGCGCCAACCACAATAGAAATCTACGTTCATCTCACAATCGTCTTCTTCAATGTCCCACTCACCGCACAGACTTCATTCACTCTTCCTTCTTCATTCAGTCCATCTCTCTGTGGAATGCGCTCCCTCAGGAAATCAGGATGGCGACCAACCGATTATCTTTTAGAATTAAAGTTCGCGAGCATATTCGCAAGAAGCTGGCAGTATCATCACAACGGTAATGTTTTCCCATTGTTTGTTTTATTTGTGCTTATATTTATATATAATTAGGTGTATTTATAGTTTTAAATAGGTATATATGTATATCTTTATATTTAAATGTAAAAATCTTCTTTTCTCGCTATTGCACCTACCACTGTTTGTCTCTGCATCACCCGAAGGTTGACTGGTAGAAAATGCCTATGGCATTAAGTCCGCCTCTGTATATTTGTGTGCTTGAAGTATTAAATAAATAAATAAATAAATAAATAGGACAATAGCGAAACCCCGCAGGCGTTATGGATATCGATATAAGTATAAACGTGACAAAAAAAAACATGTTTTTTTTTGGGAATCCACCTCTTGGCATAAAATATTAAGGCATAATATTGTTTGGCATAATGTTTTTCATTTCCATAATAATACTGTGGTATAATAATACTTTGGCATAATGCAAAGGTTAGCATAACAGTTATTTGGTCTAATTTGTTTTGGCATAATTTGGAGTTGCATAAATTTTTAAAGCATAATATTTATTCTCTATTAATCATGAGCCATAAATAGAAACATTATTTATTATAATTTGGGAATGACTATTGGATGAGGTTATGGCGCGGCGGCTGAGCCGCGAACATGTTTGTTTTTATATGAGTTATATTAGGGTGTAAATCATTATACGTTTATAACATTATGCTTTATAAAATTATGCTTCATTTTTACTATCTCAACAGTATTTGTGGCAAAACATTTATACCTAATAATATTATGCGTAATGATCATTATGCCGTACCCAAAATACGCGCTTTGACGTGGAGTAGCGGAAACCAGCCCGTATTACCTATTACCTAATGATCATTATGCTGAATTTCGTTATGCTAATGTAAATTATGACAATATATTTTATGCTTATCATTAGTATACCTTTTTTTTGGGGTAACGACCACTGGTATTGTTGTAACTTAAAGTATAAGTTGAGAAATCTGTTTTTATTTTTATTTATCATGTTTAGACTATCGATACCAACCACGTTTGCAGTGTGAACTATACACAAAAAAAACTGATAATTTAAGTGATTACACTAAGATGACTCCAAAAAAAGCTCATCATCGTTTAGATGTCGATACCCATCGCGTCTGCGGAGTTTCGCTAGCTAATTTAATTTGACCATAATATACATATTAAGGTCAATTGCACGCCAGAAGTAACACTTGACTTACGAAAACCGTCCTAACTGCTACGAAATAAAGATGCTTTTAAGGTCAAACAGTTACCATGCTTTAAGCATATTCAGCCTATAACGTCCCCACTGCTGGGACACAGGCCTGTTCTGTGTGAGAGGGAGTGGGCCCAGTACCTACAGGTTGGTGAGTCTCCGTATTATTGGTTTTAGTACAGGCCAGATAGCCGACTGTCTGACTAAAACGAAAAAACCAAAAAAAAAAGGATTTTCGCTGTTTTGTTTATCTATTATTTTTTTAAGCATTGGTGGAATAATCAATTATACAAAGTAAAGAGCCTGCCTGGGTTTCACGACCTACAACTAGTAAGTTGAGGCTGTTATCACTGGGCCACCACTGCTTATTGATGTGCGATTGACTACATACATAAAATCACGCCTTTTTCCCGTAGTCATAACCACTACTAAAGATAATATATCAGTCCATAAACACTTCCTGTTAAACATATCTCTCAATACATAGTCATGGGGCAGTATTGATATAACCACAAAGCCTGCATACCTACGCTATAAGTAATCTATTAGGTATAGAGCTTCCTCGCAAAACATTTCTGAGCAATTCGCCCTGCCACAATTATCATAGTTACCATGTACTTAGCACATTCAGCCATTATTGTCCAGGCCAGACAGTCGGCTGTCTGGCCTCTACTGAAACCAAAAAACCAAGCTTTTTTATCGTCTATTTTTTTGAGGGCATAAAATCACGCCTTTTTACCGTTAATCCACTTACTCGTAGATAATGTATGCCAGGTCATAAACACTTCCTGTTAAACATTTATCTCCCAATACAGTTATGGGGAGAATATTGCCAAAACCACAACGTTTGGCAGACTTACCTTATAAGGAATCTAGAGCATCCTCGCAAATCTTCTCTGGGCAAATCTTTCCGCCACCATTGACATAGTTACACAAGGTACTTACGCAACGCTAACCCTTGGTTCACGATAGGAACTTATGTAACTGTTAGTACCAAAAACGTGTCGTAATTCGTAAGGGCTTACGTTTCGCAAGTAGTAAGTACGAAGTACGTATCGTAATTCGTAAGTGAGTATCGTATAGGAACAGGATCGTATAGTTTTATTGGATGCCGCGCTTATTTGCAATGCGCTTACGTGTAGTGGGGGACAGCGAAATTGGGTCGTTGTTTAAAAGTAAGGTGAGGTTTCGATGTGAGAGGATTCGGAAATTATAGGAGATTCAGTGTGAAGGACTTTGTCCGAGTTGAGTAGTACATGATAAAAAATTATTTTGACATCTAGGTAGCTCTTTAGCTCACATAAATGTGTGATTTTATCAATACTATATTGAATAGTATAATAGCTGTTGCCCGCGATTTCGTCTGCGATCCAGGATGAAAAGTCTAGCCTATGTCCTTCTCTAGGCCAAGGTCTGCCCCTGTGCCTAATTTCAGCCAAATACGTCCAGCCGTTTTAACGTGACAGCGTAACAAACAAACAAACTCATTTTCGCATTTATAATATTAGTTAGGATAACTATATTTCTGAGTAGCAGCCCGGAGTCTGGATTTGTGCCCGGTTGAAGGCAATAGGCCCCTTGTTACATGGGACTTAAACATAACTGACGAAATAGGGGTGTACTATAGGTAGTTTACTCTGAAATCGGCATTTTGTTTTTGTTATGTTTTTGTTGTCATTTGCCAATGTCGCAACCACAGAGTATGTAATGTTGTTACAGTAATTACGTAATATTGTCTTTGTCTGTGGCCTTGACATCAACCGATGAATGAATCAATTTTATAAATAGCGTTTGTTTCTTGGCTGAATACGAGGCTTTTGGCTACTTTTGTATTTGTGTATTTTGTGTTTTTATTTTATTTAAATGTGCGTTTTGTTTGTGCAGAATAAACGTATTTTCTTTCTTTCTTTTTCTTTTCTTTTTAGGTACACCTCTGCCTAACCCTTCGGGGAATACAGGCGTGATGTTGTATCATATTGTATAGTTTCCAACTCATATACTTTTTAAATAATTTCCTGGAGCCATAATTTAGCAAAAAAATATAGGTACCTAACCTTTATTTTTTTGCAAATGTATGCGTTGTTCCAGAGAAGTAGGAAATAGTTGTGAGACCAGAGCTATTCGTTGTGTCTTTTCTATTTTATTTATGTTAAAACTTGTACACGTATACGTATATTTTACTGTCCACCTAGATTCTAGAGAATATTAAAAACATCCAACTTCTAGCCAACTTACCCTGCACTCCACTATACAACACAAGATAGTACATAAACGTAATGTGCAGAGTTGCCCCGTTTTTTTGCTCCGACGTGCAAAGTTTTGCAAAATGGCCGACAAAGTTCGGCCTACTTTAGTTTTTGTTACTCTTAATGACTTCGACACGACGAATCGGGAAAAAAAAATCCGTCAAGGAATGGCATTGCTACCTACCTATTGTTTTGTATGTGGGAGTGTAGGGAAGTAAGTATGGGTCTGTCGATTTTCCTCAAACCTGCGATTAGGTTAGGGTGTTCAGAGTTAATTTAAGGCGACGATAACCGACTTTTAATGATTTTATACTGAAGATCACGTTTAAACGAGTAGTGTTAATGATGTGGAAAAAATATATGTTAAATTAGAGCATTTTATTAATAACTTAATATTTGAATATTTTAGATTATGTTTATATTACACATTGAAATTAATTTGTAAAGTTATGTCTAACGCGGATAAAAAACTGAGAATCACGCAAAAACTATCAAGCGTATTTTTCTGAAACCGTCACAATTTAAAATCGTAAACTAATCTTTCTATTAGGTAGATTTTAACGTGCCATTTGACCAAAATCGGGTTCAGCACATGTGTCGAAAAAAAAAAAAATTTTATGAAAAAAAAATTGTGCAATATCCCAGCAGTGCGTGTACTTGAGCTGTAGATGTAGTTTGTCTGTCTACACCGGGAAAACTTTGCGTCACTTTTGTAAATGTGCTGTGCAGAACATTTGTACACGAACATGTTCTTTGCGGGAGCGCTCTGCTTTCAGTTCAGTCGTTAACGTACGCAGTCCTCGCACGCGTCGACATGATATCCCAGAACCCGATGATTTCGAGTCGGTTATCTTTTTCTTCTCTCTGCGGTACTAAGCCAAAATAATTTTCCATTTCCTCAATACCTCAGTGGAGACACAATTGAAAGTTAGACTCATTTCTTGAGTAGCATCATGCTTTTTATTCTTATTCTTATAGTCTGGGTGACAAGAATAGTATCGGATATGTTTCGACCGCTTGTATAAATTCAACCGTCCGAATTTAGAACATTCCCATTTCGGATTGAACTCGGATCTTGAATTCGGATTCGGATCGGACGTAGTGCGACACGCTGTAATCCTGTAAAAAGTATGACGTAACAAAACAAAAGTGAAGGTTTAACATTGCAAAAAAGGAACATAATTAAGTACCTATGGACTTTTATTTGGAAACAGTTCGTGAAACACAAAATACAAAAAACAAAATAAAAAAAGAGAAAAATATTTTTTAACAACAATAGTGTGTGCCTCATGGACGCGCCAAAAAGGTTCATTTCAGCATTAATGCCAGACAAATGCTGTCTGACGCTGGTTTTCTAATGAACCTTTAGGGATAAGTGACGGGAAGTACAAACAATTTCAACATACCTAATACATTTTAATACTTATAAATAAATAAACTAGCAATCAAACAATAATATAATTACAAAAACAACATGACCTGTCTCAGCAAAATCTGTTCTTAGCTATTAGATTAATACGGTGACCGTGTACGGTGCACTCACAAAGCGCTACAGGCCGCCGAGCGCCGCGGACAAAACACCGACATATTAATCAACGTCCGTATTAATCATGTTTAACTTTTTAAATTACTTCAAAATCCTCTAGGGCAGCCACAAATTAAAAACCTCCCAATAATATACGCAATGGTTGAATTGATGGAGCCAGGATTATGAAAGAATCCTGGCCATTATTTTTCATTATTACTCGTATTTTAATAGGTAGTCGCTCCATGTAAAATACTGGTATTCAGCTGCATTTGGTTAAACTGGAAGCCGACCCCGACACAGTTGGCAAAAGACAACAGATGATGACTTTTATTTTGATGAAATCAGAAACGTGAAAAGAACAACCCAATGCGGAAATTTTTAAATATTTGGTGGTAATCACAGTCCTACACATGTTTTGTTGTTCTAAATAACCTTAATTGAGAGGAAATTTTGAGTTAAAAGCTAGTTAAAGTATTCGTAAAAAAAGAAAATTGTTGAGAATTATTATATAAGTCCCAGAACGCAAAAAATACTATCGTGTTATTGTCAATTTAAATTAGTCAGATCCGACTATTAATGATTTTATACTGAAGGTCACGTCTAAAAGAGTAGTGTTTTAGTAGCATAAGGAACAGGGATCACTCACATCACTCATCCACCATAGAAAAGGGAGGATCCTTCGACCAGACGGGTGTCGTGTCTGGTGGGCAACTGCCCGATGTTTTATGTCGGATAGTCTTATACAAGGTCCCATTAAAATATATGGACAAATTTTAACACAGCGTTCTACTGAACGCTGTGTTAAAACGTCTTACCAAAGATATCCAAGCAAAAAAAACACTGATTAAAGTGATTTTATTTTGACTTAAAATAATAAATGGCATTGGGTAAACGAACATTTTTAATGTATTTTCGTTATCTGATTTATTTTTCTTGTAAGTATCTAATGCGTTTTTCTTATATTTTTTTTACCATTGTCCTTATTTTGGTGGTCTGAATGATTTCTAAAAGTTTGTCCATCTATTTTAATGGGACCTTATATATGTCATTCGCGCGGTAAACTCTAATTGCGCGATGCAGGATTTGTGTGACGTCAGGATTTTGTGTGACGTCAGGTCTTTGATGCGTAGTTCGTATGTGGCGATGTAGATGCCGCTACAGTGGTAATGATTTGGAAAAATATATGTTAAAAAAATAGAGCATTTTTTAAAGAACTTAATCTGTGAATATTTTAGATTATTTTTATATGACACAGTGTATTAGTAAAATTATGTCGAACGCGGCTAAAAAACTATCAAGCGTATTTTTCTGAAACCTTCACCATTTTAAAGATAATTTAATTATTTATCTTTTAGTATACGTGTTTTATTAAAATACCTTTTGATTTATGTATAATAAATTAATAATGCGTCTAATTTGGGACAGCGCTTTTTGATGGGCTAGTCCTATTACTGGCTGGACGTACGACGCGTTGCGTGAGCTCAGTACAGAACACGCAAGCTACCCACTCAAGGCCACTGGCATTTAGTGGCATCTTAATTTGTCTCATTTTGTAGCTTGCCGTAATGATTACTATATAGATATTAACTCGTGCTATTATAAGTCAACCATTTATGACGGGGACCGGAATTGTTTCTCCTAAATACAGGTTTATTATTTTGTAACCTATCTAGGAGAACAGTACGGCACCCACTAACTAGATTAAGAAACTTTATGCTAGTGCCTTATATATTACATCGCCATTTAATCTAGTCCTTATTTATTTAAATTTGTTTCAAGTTAATACCTTAAAACATGGCTGCCCAACCAATTTTGAAGGTGGGCCATAATTTTGATTCCTTGTCAGCCGTCGGGGCATCTAGTAAAACTTGCTTACAGTTATGGCAGATACCTAGCTATTATAATTAAGCAAAACTTTAAGTTACTCATAGTTTAAATAATTTAAAAAAAAACTTCACCTTTGAAGAGGTTTTTATGCTAACAAGTTACAAAGTTGCAATATTTGGCGACAAATCTGAGGTCGATAGTAAAATCAAATCAAAATATCTTATAACCAGCTATCTGATTAAGCAACACATTTTTCGTAAACGATTACGACAAAATTGTTTCATTTTACAGTTCAACAACATTCATTGCGTTATTTACGTCGTTGAGCAGCTTTTTTTTCGAACTTATGAAGCAATGGATTAGCGATTTGTTTCAAAACGATTCAAATTCCGATTTATCGTGCATTATGTAATTACAGTATTGGTTTGAAGTCCTGAAATCTATTCTCAAAAGACTATCGCCAGCTGATAGCTTTTGGCGGGCCAATTTAAATGTGTTGGCGGGCCACTCGGTGGCCTGCGGGCCATGGGTTCAGCAGCCTTTCTTCAAAACATAACAACTTTATATGACAACAATTTGCAGTAAAATCCATACAATAAACCGAATTTCCATCCATAAAATCAGTATGAATTGTCAACTAAGATCTTAAAACTAGCTCAGTTGCAACTTTACATTTCAAGAGCCAAGTAAATTATGTAAATATATTTATTCTTCGCATTCGCACTATACAACTGTATCTTTGCTTGTGACAGAATAAATGGCTTTCCAACTTAATAAACAACTTGCCAACAGAATCCAGTCAATTGGTGCAGCATAATATTTTATGTATTATATTGAATCTGCCAAGTATTCATACGTTTTGTAACAATATTCATTGTCTATTGTCACTTCGCCACTATGTTTAGTTTTCTATGTGGTATTCAAATTCAAAACGGACACTCCATATTACCATCTGCTTACCTGTTAAACAAAGGATTCTAGATAAAAGAAAATTTCTTATCATTGCTTTGAAACAAGGCCTTCTTATCCTATTTATACTATTAATGAGCAATATTTGTATATATATTTGTTTTCACGTTCTCGAAAACGGCTCTAACGATTTCGATGAAAGTTGTAATATAGGGGTTTAGGGGCGAAAAATCTATCTAGCTAGGTCTCATATCTGGGAAAATTCTTTTTGTCCATTTTCAACCGAGCAAAGCTCTCGCCCAATGTTTAGATCAAGATGGCTACCTTAGAATATTGACATGGCAGTATGAAATTAGTATGTACTATCATGGCAGTATGGAATTAGCATGTAATATCATGGCAGTATGGAATTAGTATGTACTATCATGGCAGTATGGAATTAGTATGTACTATCATGGCAGTATGGAATTACCATATAATATCATGGCAGTATGGAATTAGTATGTACTATCAATTCAGTATGGAATTAGTATGTACTATCATAGCAATATGGAATTAGTATGTAATATCATGGCAGTATGGAATTAGTTTGTAATATCATGGCAGTATGGAATTAGCATGTAATATCATGGCAGTATGGAATTAGCATGTAATATCATGGCAGTATGGAATTAGTATGAACTATACATGGAATTAGGATATAGTATGTAATTTTATAGGATGTAGATTAAGGATTTAGCATGTAAGGCCACTTTATCGCATTGGATCGCAGATCTGTATTGGGTGTTGTAGGTAAGATTTGCGTAAATAAATTAGTATGAACGATTTCTATATTATTAAATGAGTATTCTCTATTTTCACCAGAGCAGAGCTCGTTCGCCCAGGTACTAAGACATTAAGTGGCCTGACGGATCATTGGATCTTCTTTTTCTGCCTACTCTGGCCTCATGTTACTTGGGTTTAACGTCTAATCCTTTGCTCTACCATTCTTCCGGTTCAGCCGTCATCTTACCACTCTTTATAATGATATCATCCTTCAATCCGTCAATCGTTTCTTTGGTAACCCTTTACCAAGGACATAGGCCTCTTACGAGCACCGCTACTTCGACCGGTTCTATACTTCTCGCATCCAGCGGATTCTTGCGGCCTTCACCAGCACGCGTACCATGACAACCATAGAAACGGGTTTTGTCGACGGAAGAATAGACCAAATGAAAGAATTTTGTCTATTCTTTCGTCGACAAAACCGTACCTGCGTTTCTATTGTAGTCATGCTAAGCGTGCAGGTCATCGGTCTACCTTGTGGGAAGCCTTCCAACGCTACGTCTTCCGCTATTGCCATAGCCAAAAGCGTCGGTGATCAGTGATCACGATAAGTGATCCGACCGTTCACGTTGGCCGCCTTTTTTGCTATCCAATACCGTTTAAAAGTCGACTAAACGCGACGCAAAATTGATACAGCCACAAAACGCCAGTTTCCAATTCCAAAAATCCGTCGTGTGTTCAGAGCTTCAGTCAGTGATTGTACCCTCAATACTTTTTAGAAAATAAGAGCGAAATCACATCCAATATTGGCTCGATTTACCCAAAGTCCTTCCTTTGTTGAACTTAACCATCTCAAACCTTTTATTTTTATCCGATACTTCGAGCATTTTGATCCTCCCGGGATTTAATCGGCTATCCAAAAATATTTAACCGTTACTTATACCAATACTCCTTGTGGGATTTTCATCAAAGTAAAGTGCGAATCAGACCTCGCACACGAAGGGTTCCGTACCACCGTACAATATTTAACACTACATAATATTTAAAAAAAGAAATACATTTATTTTACACAGATTAAAAATCACACAATTTATTCACCCGATACAACAGATAAAAAATTAAAAATAAAAATCAAATAAAAAGTGTAAAATGCAATGTCAGAAATTAGCAGGGGATTTTTTTAACACGTTTCTTGTATGTGGATCGCGTTAAATTTTTAGGGTTCCGTACCCATAGGGTGAAACGGGACCCTATTACTAAGACTCCGCTGTCCGTCTGTCTGTCACCAGGCTGTATCTTATGAACCGTGATAGTTAGACAGTTGAAATTTTCACAGATGATGTATTTCTGTTGCCTCTATAACAACAAATTCTAAAAACTGAATAAAATAAATATTTAAGTGAGGCTCAAATACAACAAACGTAATTTTATTGCCGTTTTTATAGATAATGGTACGGAACCCTTGCACTTGCACTTGGCCGGTTTTTTACTTTATTTTATTTTGTTGTTATAGCCGTCATAAATAGTACCTACACACTCTGTGAAAATTTCAAGTGTTTACCTATTGCGGTTCAAATGATACAGACCTGTGACAGGCGGACGGACAGCCGAGCCGTAGTAATAGGGTCCCGTTGGCACCTTTTGGGTACTGAACCCTAAAAACACAAATTCAATAAAACTGTGCCTTAACCGCAACGATTTTATCTTTCTTATATTCTCTGCGCAAAAATATACGAATCAACATTGCGTGTTCGCACGCTATGGTTTTTGTTCGCGGATATAAATTTAATTGTACGACTATCGTAAAAACTAAAGAAGTACTTTTAAGTTTATGTTTCCGTGAATTTTATTTAGTTTTTACGGAGTTTTTAGCTATAAATACAACGGATCCTAAATGTAATATTCTAGTTTCGGTTTGAGCTAATGTTTTTGCATGAAACATTGCTTTATATAAGGTTCTGAACAAACTGTTACATGCCTTGTTACGTTCTGTAGTATACTCGAATTAAGTGTACTTAAAGACTTTCATAAACTTTTCGTATTTAAGGGAAAATCGATATCAAGTAACTGTTTCACTGCTTTAATTCGTATTTAGCTGAATGAATAAATATTATTACAAGTAAAAATTGTACAATTATTATTACAGGTACCTTAAATCTTTTCAATAAATTATCGTAAAACCTGAGCCAAGGAAATTTAATTTTCTATTCAGCGTCGCTTTTCAAAACCACAACCACATTCAACGGGTAGGTCTGGCATAAGCATAATCAGCCTATACTGTTCCTAACGCTGGGAAACAGGTGAGAGGGCTGTAATCTACCACGCGCGCCTAGTGCAGGTACCTGTCACGTCTTAGAATAGAAATGATGATTTTAAAAAAAAATTGTCCGTCTTGTAGATTAAAAAAAAAATTACGTACACGTATTTTTTCTTTTTTTATCTTATCAAAATATTACGGCGATATATTAAGCTAAAATGTGCCATGTCGTCACTAGTATGTAGATTTTATACTTACTTGTGACGTATCAACCCCCACTCCCCAACTTTAATGCGTTTTTATCTAAGTATTTTTTTATTAATATGATAAAGCAAAAAATACGAGTCTAATATTTTTTATTATCTAACTGACCGACTGAATAGAATTTCTTTTTTTTGACCCAAATTGTTGGTTCTAGATCATACCAATTTCATCACGATGTTTTCCGTCACCATTTTGAGAGCAAAGGTGATGAAATTATTTACACAAAGTAAAGCGCCTGCCTAGGATCGAACCACGACCAGTCGGGGCCGTTACCTGGCCCACTGCTGGGTAGGTATACTTCTTTCAACGAACCGCCACATTCCCTGTCCCTCTTTCATCCCGGATGTTTTTAAAACCAATCCATAGAATGAGTCAGCGAGATTACGAGTAGGTAGTGTTGTACTCTACATAACGTAGAGATATAGTTCGAATTTCGAACGGTTGCATTATGTTGACAACAGTTTGCGATCAATTATTATGCGATTGAGATTAAACTTAGTGGCGATTTTTTGGCTTCTAAGTTAGTGACAGTTCATCGTCTGCCTTTTCCCAACTGGCCACCGGCAACTGGCAACCGGCTGTCGCTGAAAACCAGCGCTGGGGCTCTGTCTTGCATAGGGTCGCAGCATCATGCTGAGCGATGGCCGTTTTGCGTGAATGTGACGCATAGTTTCCATTTTATAATTTTGTGTTCTTTTTTGCGTCATGTTTACCGCAAATAAACGTATTTTCTTTCTTCTTTCTAACTATGTTGGGGTCGGTTTACATGGATCGACAGCTTATCTGACCTCCACAACCCAGTTACTGGGTAATACGATACCCCTTGGTAAGACTGGTTGTCAGACTTAACGGGTTGACGTGCTTTCCAAGGCACGGAGGAGTTTCGGTATGTAATGAATGGTCATCCATCCACGGCCCGACCTCGGCAAGCGTAGCTTAACGGCTGCTATTATTGAGCCACGAGCCCCTCTAATAAGTTAGTGACAGTTATATCAAGTGATAACGATACTTGATATCAGTACGTCTGTGGTCAAATATCTTATTAAATTATTAGACTAACGGTTGTTTTTTTGATAAATCAATCACAATAAATAAATTGAAATATGAAAACAGTTTTAGATACTGATCGCAGTTGTTATCGGAGTTCCAGAAACAGGGATGGGGATCTAAAGAAAAGAAAGAAAGAAAGAAATACGTTTATTTGTCGTACCTCTAATAATACGGGTTTTTCGCTCATAAAAATATTATTGAACACAATATTATAACGACCGCCTCTTTTCGTGAACATCAGAAGAAAAAAAAATTGCGGTCCTAAAAATACTAAATAGCCAAGTAACTGCGGCCAACTTGGATGCCAAATTAAACAGGGAGCCGGACACTCGGTGTCACCATTACATCCACTGTGGGGAGAACACAGCGCGGCATACACTGGCCGAGTGTGCATGGGAGGAGCCGCGCCGCGCCCTCGTATCAGAAGTCGGAGTCAACCTGTCGCTGCCGGCCGTTCGATGGTCGGGAGTGCCGAGTCGTGGGACACGGTGGTATCCTTCTGCGAAACAGTTATCTCGCAGAAGGAAGCTGCAGAAAGGGAAAGGGAGATCACAAGTCCCGCAGCAGGCGCACTGGGCGTCGGTGGAGGGCAGATAACGCCCTCTTCCAGACCTACTAAATGGGTCCCGAATGGGACCCGAGATGGCGGCGCTTAGTGTTCTACGCGCGCCACTCTAGACGTAACAGGGAGAGTTACAACACCTCACTCCCCCTACGGAACGGGGCCCGCAGAGCGCGGGCCGTCACCAGTCCGGGGCAGTCGAAGTCACAATGTCGTAACTGCAATCGAAGCCCCCCGACGCAAGTGTGTGAGGGAGGGGTTATTTTAACCTAACCTAAACCCATTTGGTCGGAGTACCCTAACTTACTGCGATCAAATGTGAGTAAAAGCCAAACGTTTTAAAAAGAAGCGCAGTCAATAAAAAAAATTTTAGAGGTTAATTAATTTAAAAAAGATTTCATCATTAGAAGGTCAATAAGTTTTTAGAGGTCCAGTTAAAATATTTAAAATGTTGCGAAGATTACGTGAAGGTACCAGTCCATAGCCGACGGCTACAGAATTGTACCTTTAATCTGGTTTTCAATTGGTCTCATTTGGTTTTGAACCTACAAGAATATCTATTACTTATTACTTACTACCCACTCACTCTTTATTACTTATTGTAAGTTATTTTTAATTTTTTCTGTCTTTTTTTTTGTTTTTGTCTGAATATTGTGTGCCTTACCCTGAGTCAAATAAATTTATTTTCTTTTTTTCTTTTAGAAAATCTTGAGAATTTAAAAAATAAATGTATGTACCTATTTATTCAACAAGAAGCAACCTTCTAACTAACTACGTAGGTATATATGTATAATTGGATAGACATCTAATTAAATCCAAGTAATTAAGTATTGATGAATCTCAGGACCCTAGAGATGCTTCACCGAATTACTGCCTCGGTAGATTGGAAGTTGGGAAAATAAATTAGAAATAAGTACCTAGATATTACTTTTAATGAAGACTAGCTGCGCCCCGCGGTTTCATCCGCATAAGTCTCGATTCAGTAGGAATATCGGGATAAAAGGTATCCTATGTCCTATTTCAGGTCATGGTCCACCTGTGTGCCAAATTTCATCCAAATCCGTTCAGCCATTTTAGCGTGAAAGTGTAACAAATAAACTCACTTTCGCATTTATAATATTGCTAGCTGCGCCCCGCGGTTTCACCCGCATAAGTCTCGATCCCGTGGGAATATCGGGATAAGAGGTATCCTATGTCCTATTTCAGGTCACGGTCCACCTGTTTGCCAAATTTCATCCAAATCCGTTCAGTCATTTTAGCGTGAAAGCGAAACAAACAAACTCACTTTCGCATTTATAATATTGTTTAGTATTAGGAATTAAGGATTAGGATAATCCTAATAGTAAAGTTGAAGAGTTTGTTTTTTTCGCGCTAATCTCTGGAAATACCAGTCGGATTTATAAAATTCTTTGTGCATTTGATATCCCAATTCTCGAGGAAGGTTTAAATTAAATTAAATTAAAATTCTTTATTCGAGTAACCATGACTCAATAATGTTAGTAATACTTAAAACTATGTTAGTATCATTTCACAATTTAATTTATCCGACAATATTCAATCAACTCACACGAGTCACCGCTGCTTCACCCCATGCGAGACGGCACAACAATGATTCACGTATGAGCAATCCAGACGCCCAGCAATCATACTCAGGACACTGTTGGAGCTGGCCCGCACCCTGCGCACCAGAGAAGCACACCTCTTTCGCATGGTCGCATAAAAGCAATCTACGTGTGCGTCAGCAAACATCCCCGATGCGCTACAGAAGCGAGGCAGCCCCACCAGTACCCTAAACGCATTATTGTATTGAACGCGGAGAGCGCTGTACGACTTTTGAGTATATCTGGCCCAAAGGCTACACGTGTAGAAAGAAGTACAGTAAGCTCGGAAGAGTGTGATCTTCACCTGAAGGGAACAACGTGCAAACCTACGGGCCAGCATGTTCGCTCGAACCGACAACGCTCTCCGCTCCCGTTCAATGTCGTCATCGTCGTGGAGGTTGGGGGTCAATAAGTGGCCCAAATATTTAAACTTATACACTCTCTTTAGTGGCATTACACTGAGTGTAACAGGTGGTATAGCACTAGTGTTTTTTCCCCCAACCTCGAAAACCATAATTTCCGACTTTTTGGAATTATACGTCAGACCATGTTGTTCTGCGTATCTTTCACATTGGGCCACAAGTTTTCTCAACCCACAGACCGACGCACTTAACAGCACCATATCGTCTGCGTAACTAATATTATTGACGCAGACACCATCTACATGGCAACCGACTCTGGTGCTGCCAAGTTCCTCAATCAGCTCATTCACATAAAGGTTAAAGAGCGTAGGTGAACTTAATCCCCCCTGCCTCACCCCGCACTCCAATCTATATGGTTCAGACAGCTCTCCATTCCACCGCACATTGTTGATCTGGCTTCCATACCAATATTTAAAGATGTTAAGGAGTTCTTTTGGCAGGTTAGTGTTTTCCAATTTTTGCCACAACTTATTGTAGGAAACCAGATCAAATGCCTTAGAAAGGTCCAAAAAGCAGGCGTAAATGGGTGTTCCTCTCTGAGTGTAATACGTGACAGTATGCTTAAGACCCAGCACTGCAGCCTCCGTTGACAGCCCAGAACGAAATCCGAACTGGTTGTCGTTAAGGCTGATGACAGAGTTCAACTGAGCATTAAGCACACTGTCAAACACCTTTGACATTACCGTGGCGAGTGAAATCGGTCTATAATTGCTACTGTCTGCGAGGTCCCCAGTTTTGTTTTTAACAATGGGTACAACAACTGTACGTGTCATCTCATCTGGCATGTAACTATGATTCACACAAAAGCTGTACAACATAGCAAGGACCCTCGGTAGATGTGGACCCGCATATTGAAGGTGTTCAATGCTTAACCCATCGTGGCCAGGGGACTTACCTCGCGTCATAGATTTTATAATTTTAGCTATCTCAGTAGCGTGAAATTTAACCTGTAATTCCACTCCGGGTTGAGCATCCAACACCATACGTGACGGCCCTATTGGCGATTTTACAAAAAACCGTTCTTTAAAAAGGTTGGCAATTTCTTTTGAATCACTCACGCCGTCGACGCTCACAGGCACACCCGCTTTACTCTGCAAAAGAAAGAAAGAAAGAAAAATAGGTTTATTTGTCACAGAGACACGTGCATACAAATAACAAAAATATAAACAACAGAAATATTCGGCAGCTGCACGTCATGACTGTGACAAGAAGGCTTCCACTCAGCATAATTCTGTGCTAGGGACCCACGAAAAATACGTACGGACATTAAGTCAGTAACTAAATATGAATGAAATAAGAAAAATTCCAGTGTGTAAATATTGATTCAATCAGTGTTTTAAGGCTATTTAACATCGCGCATCATACCTCTATAGGCCTAATAAGATTCAGGTTGAGTTTTTGAACAGGGCGCAACTATGGCAAACGTTAGGTACAATTTCTAGAAATTGTGGGTCATTATTTTCCGTATGAAATGTTTGTGAAATGTGAAAGTTTATTTAAGTAAATGTATAGGTAAGCATTTATTTCAGTTTTTTGCTGTCAAGAATAGACATAACATCACGCCTGTAACCAACGCAGAGGTGTACCTATAGTACAACCACGTTTCGCCAGATATATTTAAGTTCCATGTTATTAGGGACGACCTTATTGCCATCAACCAGGCACAAATCCAAATCCCGGCGTGCTACTGAGAAATTCTTTCTGTCAAGAAGTCAGTCAGTCAGAAAGTTGAAAATAGTTGCCCGTTCCAAAACGTAGATCTCTATGGATATTAAAAAAGACAAGCTATTTACAAAAAAAAAAAAAAAACTCCCCAAAGTGAAAATTTCTATATTTCGGAAGTCGGTGTCTTTGTTTTTTAATTATTTTGTGTTTTAGATTTTTCACTTTCTAGTATTTTTTTTTTTTTTGTAAAAAAAGTTTTTATTTTTCACTTTTTAGTTGTGGTACTTACCCCATACAAATTCTAATATCATTACCTGCTATGTAAATAACAGTGACAGGAAGTTATTATAACATCAACAAAATCATTTCGTAATTGGCGTAAATCGCGTAACAAGCGTACAAACAAAAAAAAAAAACTTTCGAATTGAGAACCTCCTCCTTTTAGTCTGTTTTTGAAATTGTTTTAAGTTATTTTCCACTTTTTAGTGTTTTTTTTTTAGTCGGTTAAATTTTTTTGAAAAACGATTTTTTTTCTAAGGTTTTTTCAACTATGATTCCCCATTAAGATTCTTACGTAGCGATTCGAATTTTTACAAACTAAAACCTCTTTCAACCAGAATACAGGCACACATATAAAAATTCTTTCATAAAACCTTAATTGCGATATTCAGCCTCATAATTAGTGGCTGACTGTACTAATGGCGTGTCTGTGTGGCTCGTGGCTCGAGATCTCGAGCACTCTTAGCTCGTGTGTGCATGGCTCCAAAGTAAATGTTGGACGTGTGTTGTCTGTAGGGGTAAAGATGTTGGACTTTTGATGTAATGTTGCGTGGGGGTTTTACAAAAGCGTCTGGTTAGGTAATTATGAGGTGAAATGCAACATGATAAAAAGCCTATGTCAATACTAAAAGATTATTTTGTTTATTTGTGGGGAAACTCTCATCTGGGTAAAAAGGAGGTTAATTTCGGACTCATAGCTCAAAATTCAAATTCAAAAGTCTGAGAATCAGCACTTTTCGAAAGTCAAAATTACATAAAACAGTCCCCCAAAACGCCCACCCTTCACCACTTCCTAGTGCTTTAGCTGGGAAGAAGAAGTGGCGCAACAAACTCCCCAGCAGCACAGCTGTCTGTTCAGTTAGAAAAAAATGATTCTATATAATAGTATGCAAAATTATTTACATTACGCTACACAAAACATAATTTAAATTATAAAATTAATAGCCATATGACAGCTAGCACACGCCAATATACCAACCAAAAACATCGAGAACTAAACTCAGGCAGAAATAAAAATAACTAAACGAAAACAATATCTAAATTAAAGCCTCCAGGCATAAAGGGCGTGCCCGCTTACATATAGCTGTAACTAGAAGTTATAATTGATTATAATTGTAAAATATAAAAATTGTCGAGGTCGCTAGCTAACCACATATTGCAATACAACTCATAAAAAAAAACATATTATATAAATATTCTATATAATAAGTATGCAAAATAATTAACATTACGCAACACAAAACATAATTTAAATTATAAATTAATAGCCATAGGTTTCCTACCGATTAAAATCTTATGGTGTTCCTCTTTATAAAATGGTAGGAGTCCACGCCCAGCACATATATATATATAAAAAGAAAAACGTATTTTCTATTTATTTCAGCTTGAGAGAAGGATATTCTTTTCTTTTGATACTATCCCCAATGTAGGTAGACCAAATAAAAAACCAAGACAGCGCTTTCAACAGTGACGTAAGGCCGGTTTTGTAATCATGTGTGCACTTTTAACCTGATTTTTATAACTGTGTAAACGTCAAAATTTTACAGTGTATGTGGTTTTAATAATAACAATAACAAATTAACGAATAATAAGATAGAACTGTGGAGACGACACGAGTTGTGTAGGTAGACCGTATTCAGAGGCGTCGGGGCACTTAGAAGGTAACCGGGCGGGTGAATTCACGATTACGATTTTGACAGCCATAGTCATAGTCATTTATTCATAAACAAGTAATTTGTATCTGAATTTAAACACAAACATTACACAATTACAGTTGACACATCAAGATAAATTACATTTGTATATCATAGTTTCAAACATCAATATCGATATGTCGACATGTACATATATAAAACAAAAAAATATCGCTAACAGCTTCACACTTAAAATAATAACAATAAAATAATTAACAAAAGATAAATTTGATAGATTGATAGAATTCATTAAAAATAATAATATTAAATTTATAGATAGATCAATAAATTAGAATGAACCAAATCCAATAAAATTTAACATGGTTTTCTCAACAAAAAAATAAAAAAAAACATACATAACATACAACATAACAAAATAAAAATACAGCTCCAAGCGCACAGTAATAAAATCGATTTATAGTGAGGTGTAGTTTGATTGTAAATGGTTGTAAATGTGTGCGTGTGAGCGTGTACTGACAGAGCGGAGGTGTAGTTTTGGCATGCTTCACTGTATTGTTCGCAGCGCTATGTCTTGGTTTTTTATTTGGTCTGAGAATGTAGGCATAAATTCCAATAAAAAATACATTTTGTCATTTCATGTCGCAATAAGCAGTTCACGCTTAAATCGCGATAGTATAAAAGACGAAATACATGAAATTCCTAGCATAAAAAACAGCCAAAATAAGGCTCTAAACATACAAACACAAATAGAAAGTTTTGCTCAGAGTTTATCACTGGATATAAAGTAAACCATTTTATGTTCGTTCCCGAGAATGTAATGAATCGTCCTCGTAAAATTAGGAACAGTCTGGCTTTGAGATTAGTACTAAACTCTTGTATATTGGATCACTTGAGTTTTTTGGGAATAAAGTCTTATCTAGATTAAGTGAATTCAAAGTATTATTACATTCTTTATTTGAGAGCTCTATCAAAATGTTATCCATAGTTAGTATGTATGGCATAATGCTTAAATAGGTAATAGTTGCCAGTATTGAAAATCACACAAACGAATTCTAGATCTTTTTAACGTAACATAACATCACGCCTGTAATCTCCGAAGGGTTGGGCAGAGGTGTACCTATAGTACACCCACATTTCGCCATCAACCGGGCACAAATCCAGACTCCGGACTGCTACTCAGAAATTCCAGATAGAAAAATCCAATAACAATTTTCCCGACCAGGGAATCGAACCGAGAATCTCATGCTCAACAGTAGCGCTTGCGACCACTGGACCAACGAGGCAGTTCATTATTCAAACTACTATTTTAACAATTGATGCTTCATTGTAAATTACTAGTAGAGAAAATCCCTAAAAACATACCAAAAGCAAAATGTTTTATTTCACATAAACCTACATGGGCACTTATGAAACGTCAGAAGCTAGGAGCAAGGTTCCAATTGGTTGTTTCCTATGGAGAAGAGCCGGCAAGAAACTCCACGGTTACTCGTTCAAAAATAAATGGCTTTTACAATGTTTTCAAATCACAGTGTAAATAGGTATGAGAGGACAGTGTAGGTCTGTCAACAAGTACCAGGTACTTAACAAAATAGAAAATGGTCTACAAATCTACAGTCTCTTAAGCCTACAACGTTCTCACATTCACAAAATATATAAAAATAAAGGATAAATAAAATAATAAATATAAAAATATATTAAAACCAAATGACATGGCTGCCACTATATGTTTGTTTTAGCGACACCATAAAACAACACGTTTCCCGATAAATAAAGACACCTGCCACTAAATTACAGACATTTGTCACTAAATGACTTCCCACATGGTACGTATAGTGTTATGAGACCTCATGCCATGAAATTCAGGAATCTTTTGTTTTATGCGAGGCCTTTTTATGGGACCCGTTTGTCGGGTCTACGCCCGTCTTTTTGCAACGTAATTCGTTTGTCACGTTTTAGTGATGTGCCCAAGGCATTATCGATAAAATGCTTGTTATCATGCATCTAAAAATACGTACGTAATGTAACGCCTATTTCCAACTAGAGCAGTACCCCATATTTTATGGTTATACTGACTTACATACTCTTTAAAGATCGTCTTCAGAGATTGAGCAATGTCAGTTCAAACACGTTTCGTGAAAATAAAGTTTTTTTTTAAATCTTGTTTATTTTAATCGTTTATTGAAATACTAGCTGTTGCCCGCAACTTCATCTGCTATCCAGGATAAAAAGTAGCCGATGTCCTTCTCCAGGTCAAATTTCGTCCAAATCCGTTCAGCCGTTTTAGCGTGAAAACGTAACAAACAAACAAACTCAATTTCGCATTTATAATATTAGTTAGGATATTTATTTACAGGGAGATTTTCCTCGTAGATTATAATTCAATAGCCAAATTAAATGAAGATCTTATAACGATGTAGCATGTTTATGATATTAATATAACGTTACAAAATTACACATGAATAATATTTTATTCGCATTATTTATTGGCAAAATACAGTACCTATTTAAAACGTATTCATTCCTCCGAATGGTATTCATGGATAAAAAAACATGTTTTATTTATTTCTAATATAAACATGCTTTTAATTATATGTTAACGTTGTCTAGCTTACTGCCGCAGGTCCTAATTCTACAATACATCAAAAAGATTTTATTTAAGAACGCTAATTTTGTAAAAAAAATACTTTTTCACAAAGAAAATCTATTTTATAAGTTCGATAAAAACTTGTAAAATCATAATGATGTAGGTACCTTCTAGTGTTCTTAATAGTCTTTTGTATACAAAACTCATTATATTTAGAAAGCACAACAATTTACTTATGACATTGAAAAATGATTACGCATTGAAATTCAGCAAAACTCTATTCGAATTTTCCAGTCACAGGCATTTTATCGGAATAATATTTCATTTACTCTTTCAACTTCTCGAAAACAAATGTCGAAAGTTGAAATATATCGATAGTCTATAAGTCACGTCACTAGCTGAAGTTTACGCAAGGGTATCTTCTATAGAGGAACATTTACATACAAATGTCGGGTAGTACTGCGAATGACATAACATTATAGTCTAGGAGCTAGCGCTTTGGGAAATGCGTTTTTCCGGCTGCTTGGAGTTTTAAAAGTTAATACTAGTATTAACAATTGTTCTATTTTTGTTTCAGGTATATGATGCAGATATCACGACCCAGTAAATAGTTCGTACTACTTTATCTATTTTACAAAATAACTCATAGGCGTAAATACAATATCGAACAAAAGATGTTCTGCACCAAACTTTGCCAATACACTTCTCCTAAACCGAAGAACATAATGCTAATATAATCTCGCTTATGGTGGATAAGCGGATTAATGATCTATTTTACTATCATGACTGTAACCTTCAATAAATTACACCAAATATTCCGCTGCATTCCAATATTGTCAAAACAAATAACTCCGAGATCATGTGAACTTCAGCTCCCTTTCTCCTAGCCTAAGAAGAAAACAAGCGGAAAATGGAGGACTATTAACTTAACGTTTTATGTGTGTTATGATCGATACAATATGAGTTTTGTATTGTGTAAATAAGGTTCAATTTCCGTTGCTGTGTTTTTGACAATGTCTGTCACAAACATCGGATTACAATGGCCGGACCATTTATTGATGACAGGTTTCATAGAATTATGCTCAATTTTTTGGGGCATGTAATGGTGTTTGTTAAAGTATTTACTTACTTATTGATACGCTTTTCCGGTCGCCTTTGGTTTTTATTTCGTGCGTGCAATCCAGTTTTTCTGTGAAATCGTTACGAGTGCTACGAAATTTAGAGAAGAAAATTGGATAATTGGCTGTTATTTCGAGGGGTTTCTTCTGAATACGTGCTTTATTATTGATACTTAATCAATTCTGTCAAGTTAACGATTTCCTCGTAAACACAGACTTCATTACGAGGGTCAAGTAATAAAAATAAAAATTGATTTGTTGTTAATATATTGCAAACTTATTTTGTATTTTAAATAAATAAATGAGCGACTTGTATGTAAGAATATAGTGCATTAGTCAGAAAAAAAATAAACACGTAATTAAAAAAAAATGCACAGCATTTCGTTTCATTCCGCTATTTAACAATCAAGACACGTATTTCCCTAGCTCTTAGGCTACATTGATCACCGCAGTGACGTCAGACGTAAAGCGTCTTCACGTTACTGAGGCAGACACTGATAACAGTTGTCACCAGTGCGTAGGTACGTAAAGTTCTTTTGACAAAAAAAAACTTTTTTTTTTTGTTAATTTTGACTTTCAAAAGTGCCTTATAAGGGCCTATTTGAAATAAATGATTTGATTTTGGGAAGCTAGAAAAGTAATTCAAAGGACCTAATCTATCACAAAATTATAACGATTTTACGTAACAAAACAAGTTTTATTGCATAAAATCAATTACCGAAATACTTGCACAACAAGCCACGCACCCTTGCTCTTAGCCTACATTGATCACCGAAGTGACGTCAGACGTAAAACGTCTATAGACGTCGATGTTTACAACCAATGAGTACGCCACCGAAGCTGACACTGATAACAGCTGTCACCAGTGCGTACGTAATGTTCCTTTAGGGAACCTGGCAGTGCCAATTCCAATTAGGAGAATGGAGGATGAATCTGAAATTGTGGTCATGAATGTAGGGAAATTTAAAGTGTATGAAGGAAAACAAGATTGCATGTGACTAAATGCCACTTAGACAAAAATCATAGTGTATTATTATATCTTTTCATTGTTTGTTTTAAGAATTTCGTGATGAAACTTAGATCAGATTCGTCATTTTCCTTCGCCCCCTATTACATGGGCTTTAAATATAACTAGCGAAATGTGGGTATACAGCATAATCAGCCTATAATGTTCCCATTGCTGGCACGCAGGCCGCCTCTCTGTGAGAGGGAGTGGGCAGTAATCCACCACGCGGGCAGATGTCAGTCTTCGAATTTTTGGCTCTAGGACATGCCGGTTTCCTCACGATGTTTTCCTTCACCGTTTTGAGAGCAGTGTAGATGAAATAACACAAAGTTAAATGCCTGTCTGGGTTCGAACCTTAAACTCGTAAGTCGCAGCCGTTACCACTGGGTCACCACTGCCCTATAGGTACCCCTCTGCCCATCCCTTCGGGGAAACAAGGCGTGGTGTTATGTTATTTGTAATGTCAATCCTTCATGGCGAAAACTAAAGCTCTTATGTTCGCCAATGTCTCTAATACGACAATGTCTGTCAATGTCAGCTGAACATGGAGACCACTTTACTAAAATTTGATGACCGTACACCCTTTTTAAGCATTTATTATTGGCTCTAGAGTTTATTAAATTAATCAGTTGGATATTTATATATAACATTCTAGGTCGTTATGAAAAATAACTATCTTGGTGCCGATTCTCTTGTACACCGAACTAAATTAACTAAATTCACAAAAATTTACTTTTTTTTGGCTATGAGAATCTTAACGTTATTCTGCAATAAAAAGTCTTTAAATTTAAAAAATAGTTTGACACAACTAAAATAGAATTTGGACAATCGCTACTCCACGTGGTACATACTTGTTTGCCCTACCCCGTGAATTTTTTTTGGCGCGCAAGGGGGCAGCCTCAACGTGCTTTATATGAAATTTTTCACGTTTTGTATGGAAAATATGAAAAATTATTATCTAAATGTTGAGAGGGTTTCATAAAGGGGGTCGAAATTTTCATTATTTTTGC
This sequence comes from Xanthia icteritia, assembly GCA_949128155.2. Classification (NCBI taxonomy): domain Eukaryota; kingdom Metazoa; phylum Arthropoda; class Insecta; order Lepidoptera; family Noctuidae; genus Xanthia; species Xanthia icteritia. The sequence continues at coordinate 10,860,224 of OX421956.2, forward strand.
GATAGAACACACCATTTTCGAGATATAAGCAAAAGAAAAGTAAAAAAATATATATACAGTACTGTTTTTGCACCTGAAGTCCAGGTGTTCATGCGAATTTTAGTTCATGACAACTAATAGTACTCCACACCACTTTTAATCGCGATTTGAAAATGGTCAGATTTAGTTAGATAAAGTTTTAAGGTGAAAAACGTCAAATTCAGAATAGCAAAATTGTCATTTTCACTAAATTAAAATCTCAGTGCCATCTTAGTGCTGTCAAACTAAAATATAGTTAAGTAGTGTCATTTTAGTCTATTTCAGAATGGGAAATCGTCGTTTGACAGGAATAAACTAAATTTTGGTGATTTTTTGTCTAGTTTAGAGGCATTTGTTACAAGAGAATCGGCACCAATGAGTCTTATTTTCCTTAATTTCTCTTAAAAAGAACTCACAAACCTAATTAGAATCATCACTCCTCACCCTTTCAAATTAAACTTTTAAAAAAAGATCCTCACTTATTATGTAAGTAAGGAAGCCCATGCATCAATCGCTATGTAACATTGAGTTTAACTCGGCGCGCTGCACACGAGGTCACGTCACGATGAATGGCTCGCTTTGCATAATTGGGGAATGATTCTCTGTGTCCAGAATAGAATGGTCTTGTGTTTGTGTGTCTGTGGTTGTGGAGATCTGTCTTGCCAGAAAATATAGATAAATAAGTGTTTATTTATCTATATTTTCTGGTAAGACAGATCTCCACGATCCCACAGACACACAAACACAAGACCATTCTATTCTGGACACAGAGTTATTGTAATATTATCTCTTGTTTTGTCTGAAAAAATTATTGCTAAGTAATTAATAATGCAATGGAAACAACTACCCACTAGTCGTCATGGATCCCTATTTATAGTATGAAAAAACAATCACAGGATAAACTTTAGTAACAATACTCTTACTTTCTTGTCAATTGTACATTTTGAAATTTCCGCCCACTTTCTTTATTGTTAATTAAGTTTCAGGTAATCCGGAAGTAACTTATACTCCATTTTAAATAAGATTAGATATTTAAACAAACCTTTTGTACAGTCCGTTCTACCGATTCTGACTTCTATACCGTAGGCATAAGGATGGCATTAAAAGCAAAAAAGTGGTAACAATACCAACTGCTTACTGCAGCTGCCATTTCTCATGCCACCAACGCAATAGCAGTCAAAATCGGTTGATCAGACTGTAAAAAAGGTTTAGTTAAATGTCTAATCTTATTTCAAATGGAGTATAGATAGGTTAGTTGTCAGTCTTTCGTTTTTTTTCTGAATTTTCCTGATTATGAATTGCCTTTTGTATAAACACAAGATTTTAGTCGTAATTTACGTCATCGATCGGGTACAAACCAAACCCATAATCCAATATCTTTGTTTCCATATCCAGCACAAACCGGGGGTTGTCTTTGGGTGCACTTGCATAGTGCATACTGGGATAATCGTCGGTTGGTGCCTCATTTCATTAAAAACGTCTAACGGGCCCCTGCGAGTTTTCTTCGGCCACTCGTACGCCTTCCAAAAGTCCGGGACCCCAGGGTCCCGAAAATGTTACAAATAATAACTTTGACAGTTTTATAGAATTCTCTCATTCCACATTTCTACCGAGAAATTACAGTCACACAGCATTCAATTAGAAGCACTCACACTTCAAGACTACAAACTAGCAAGTTTGCATAAATTAACTGACGCAACATGTGCATCTGACTGTCAAGTACATAGCTTTGTAGAGCACTAAGTCACTGATACCGCTTTCTACTTGGACAAGTTGCAATGAAGATCTAGTCTTTTTGAATAAGTTGGGTGTAAGTCAACTCCCGTAAAGGCTTCCACAGACAGGCACGATATGACGGTGCGAAACCGAACTATAATGCTCGTACGTAGTCGGCCGAACTATAGTGCTCGTACGTAGTCGGCCGAACAATTTTTTGCTAGATTTGCCTTTTAATGCGTTCAAAACTAAAGTAAAATCCAACCTCTCTTCAAAGGCATACTATTCTATCAACGACTAGTAGACGGTCGCTGTGAATAACTCAAGACAATGCTTAAATGTCCTTTCTCCAGAATTAGCTTACTTACTGACAGGTTATATTAGTTTATATAATTGTTTATAATTTTACTTTATAAGTCAATTTAATTTAATTTTATTGTTGACATAATCTACTCATTACAATGTTTTTTGTAATGAGTTGTATTGCAATATGTGGTTAGCTAGCGACCTCGATAATTTTACAATTATAATCAATTATAACTTCTAGTTACAGCTATATGTAAGCGGGCACGCCCTTTATACCTGGAGGCTTTTATTTAGATATTGTTTTCGTTTAGTTATTTTTATTTCTGCCTGAGTATAGTTCTCGATGTTTTTGGTTGGTATATTGGCGTGTGCTAGCTGTCATATGGCTATTAATTTTATAATTTAAATTATGTTTTGTGTTGCGTAATGTAAATAATGTTGCATACTATTATATATAATCATTTTTTTCTAACTGAACAGACAGCTGTGCTGCTGGGAAGTTTGTTACGCCACTTCTTCCTCCCAGCTAAAGCACTAGGAAGTGGTGAAGGGTGGGCGTTTTGGAGGACTGTCTTATGTAATTTTGACGTTCGAAAAGTGCTGATTCTCAGCCTAGTTTGAATAAATGACTTTTGAATTTTGAATTTTATAGTGCTCGTACGTAGTCGGCCAAACGCAGCAGATCGAACCAAACATAAAGTAGAAAGTGAGTGTGTACACTACTTCAACCGACATGGTCCAATAAAGTGTACGCACTCAGTTTCTTTAACATAACATGTTTGGTTCGACCGGCCGACGACGTAGGAGTATTGTTCGGCCGATGACTGATCAGCAGGGCTAACATGACAAGCGCGAGAACGCTCTTTTTCTCGTTTTGTCGAATTTTGTCTACGATTCTGACGTCATTCTAAACCCTAACATGACCGTAAACGACGAGTAAACTCGAAAAAAGCATTTTGACACTTCTATATCTCGCGACGAGAAACCGATGTTGCAAGTTATTAAAAACAAATTATTTTTATGATAGCAACATCGGCTTGAGGTTCCGTTTCATTCATTCAATGGTGCCGATTTCCTTGTCACAAATACCTCTAAACTAGACTAAAAATTACCAAAATTTAGATTATTCCGTTCAACCGACGATTTCCCATTCTGAAATAGACTAAAGTGACACAACTTAACTATATTTTAGTAGTTATTAATTTCTAAAATCATATAAATCTAAAATTCTGATTGTCCAAGTATTTAGTCGCGATTAAAAAGGTGTGGAAATTAATTTTCATGAACTAAAATTCACACCAACACCTCGACTTTTTTTTCTTTTCTTTTGCTTATATCTCGAAAATGGTGTGTCCTATCGCAAAAATAATGAAAATTTGAACCCCCTTTATGAAACCCATAAACCCCTAACACCCAACATTAAGGTAATAATTTTTCATATTTTCAATACAAAAAACGAAAAAATCCATATAAAACACGTCGTTCCAATATAAATAGTAGTTTAAAACTAAGTATTTTCATTATTAATATATTGTAAAATAAAATGATGACTAAAATAATTACAATTATGAAACTGCCATGTTATTTTGGAGATATTTTTTGTATAATAATTTTGTCTACTCTTCTCGTCGTTCTCGTCGTCAAAATCGAGGACGAGTAAATACGACTTAATGACAGAAGAATCGGAGATTATCTCGTGTTGAATTGTCAAACATCGAGATAACTAAGGTGCCATGTTAGGGTTTGTCGACAAAACATAAAGTTTGACAGAAGGAGTCGACTATTTTGTATGGAGGCGCTGTCAGAAAACGAGAAAAGAGACAAAATAGACAAAAATTACTCACGCGAGAACGAGTAATTGTCGCGTGCGTCATGTTAGGCCTGCAGGGGCCGTGTTATGACGTATTAATGCTACCATTATTCCAGTGTGAGTGAGAGATGGAGCTATACGAGGCCGCTAGCACCATCCTTTTTTCGCAGTGGAATAATGATGGTATTAATACTTCATAATAAGGCCCCAGGTGTACGCGAACCGTTAGACGCTGTGCTGTCAAGGCATCCGCACTTTGGTCATAGAAAACAAGCACGGTTGTGTTATCTTTCCTACTTGTAAAACACATGACGTGATAAATAATTGAATAAATTGATCTTTTGGCAGCCTTTCTCGTTCTTGTTATTTCATTTCAAATTATGTTTCTTCATTTGTCATATTGTAGGTCACGATGCAAAACGAGAAAAAGTGACATTAATGTGAGCTTTGTCATGAAGTTAGGTAGTAAAGTTATCTAATAAGAATTAATCTTAAAACAGCCATTTGCAATCCAATCCAGAATTTAATAAAGTATCGTCCTTGATTCAGCGAATTGTTTGACTGGAAATAAATTACTACCCATTTTCCTCACTATTGTATCTTTAGTAATTGACAGCGCTCGCCGTTAGTAATTCAAGTAGACTGAAAAAGATTTAGATTCTGTTTCAAGGTTTTCAAATAGACACTACCAGATTAATTGCGAAATAGAATAGAAAAAGTATTATTTATTGTTGCTGCAGATGGGTTAACAGATAGTGGGTCAAAATTAAAAAAAAAACCGGGTAAGTACGCGTCAAACTCGCATACGACGGGTTGCGTACCATTTTAAGATCTAGCAAAACGCACCAAAAAAAAACATGCGGGGCAGTCTTTGGGGACTGCCGATAGAAGTGAAAACTAAGCGTGCGGTGACGATGACGCGAGTTTCACGCTTTTTGTTCACCCAAAAAGTACAAATATATACACAGTATACATATAGCTCATGGAAAGCGTTCGGTGGCGATGACGCGAGTTCCATGATTTTTGTTCACCCAAAAAGTGCTCAACGCGCCTAAAGAAGTTTCCACTTCAAAAACTTTTCTTGTATTCCCTTTAATTATTAAATTTATTTAATTTGTATTATTTGTTGTTATAGCCGCAATTAAACAATCTGTGAAAATGTCAACTGTCTACCTATTACGGTTCATGAGATACAACCCGCTGACAGACAGACGGACAGCGGAGGCATAGTTAATGGGTTCCGTTTGGCACCCTTCGGGTACATAAGCTATACATTTCCAGTATAAGCTGACCTCGCATTGTACGCAAAACCTATGTACAATGTGAGATCAGCATAAACTAGAAATGTATACCTAGCTTGATATGTAGCCGTGTGTACAAGAACTATTCTAAGTAATAATACCAAAAACATGGGATAAGATAGAAATATAAGATAGGTAAATTCTACGCATAAATTTACAAAGAAAACCGGCCAAGTGCGGGTCGGACCACGCACAAAGAAGGGTTCCGCGCACAAAGTTGGGATGAATTTATCTCAAAAACAAACTCAACTTTGTAGTTGAAAAACATGTTCTCCCATACTTCGATATACGTCGCGGTCAATTCTCCAACTGCTACTTGATACCGCCTCGAAAAATTTGAAAAATAAATTGAGAAATTTGGTCTTGACAGATTGTTTCTCCTTAAATTTTTTGGGACTCCTATTCTAAGGATTCGTCAACATATTCATTAACAAATATAAACATTTCTATAACAATAAAATTTGCAATTGTTTTTTTACATATGAAACCACTGATCAGATTTTCATGAGATCTTATCCAGAGATGGTGAATATATCATAGCCCTTATTATTGGATAGGGACAGGAGGATGAAGAGGAAAGGAGTACGTAAGGATCTTAGCAGGTGGCGTTCTGCCCACCCCATTGGAAGAAGGCGTGAGTTTATATATGTTTATGTCATGACGGGAGGGTGATGTTGACGAAGCCGCATTCTTCGTGCAAAATTGATAGTCAGTTCATACCAAAGGTGCAACCCGATTCAAACGGCGGCTCGGAACATGAGGCGAGTCGCTGCGCAGTAACAAATTCATGGGTCAGCGGGCTTGAGGGGCGCGGTACTGCGCAGCGAGGAGCTAACTTCCGAGCCGCCATTAACATTGAATCGAACTATATCAATAGTCAAATCCATATATCCGTACAAGTCTAAACCATCAAATATCTCACACACAATAGTATCATAACATGACATTCAATTTAACTCGGATGCTGTATGCAGCGGCTGCAAACAGCGGAGTTAGCATAAAATAGTGCTGCATGGACGATTAAGCGAACTACAGCACAATTGTTGATCTGCATACATATGGTGTTTCTCGTGTGTGTACACAATTAAAGTAATGTTTGAGTTGATGGAGTGTATGTTTTGTTTTGGAAGTAGTCGAGGTCTTTGCAATGGAGCTCGTCTGGGGAGTACCTATTGTTTGGGGAAATTCTTCCACCATTTATATTTTACCTGCCAAGCAGCGTTGTTGTGTTCCTGTTTGATGGCTATCAATGCCGTTGAATTGACAGTTACGTGACTGGGTCGGTCATGAGACGTATAAATATGATCGTTGGGGTGTATTCTTGTGTGGAGGCCGCAAATAGGCAACAGTAGGGTGGGACGCTATTGAGTGACGATCTTCGCATGGTAGGTGGCAGCAGCTGCCGAGGATCGAATTAAATGACAAATGAGTAGTTCGTGGTTAAGTAATAACAACCGCACGGTTCGATCCATCAGGTTAAGCTACGCTTGCCGGGGTTGGTCGGTGGATGAGTGACCATCTTAACATACCGAGACTCCTCCGTGCCGGCTGTCTTTCGTGGATCTTTGACAGTCGTTACGGGTCGTCCGAAGCCTGAAAGTCTGACAACTAGTCTTACCAAGGGGTATCTTATTACCCTGTTACTAGGTTGTGGAGGTCAAATAGGCAGTCGCTCTATGTAAAATACGGTATTCAGCTGCATCCGGTTAGACTGGAAGCCGACCCCAACATAGTTGGGAAAAGCCTATGCAGATTGATTGATTGATACTGAAGATCAAGTCTAAACGCGTAATGTTAATGATTTAGAAAAAATATATGTTAAATTCGAGGGTTTTTTTAATAACTTAATATATTCATATTTTAGATTATGTTTATATTACATAGTGAAATTAATTTGCAAAGTTATGTCTAACGCGGATAAAAAACTGAGAATCACGCAAAATCTATCAAGCGTATTTTTCTGAAATCTTCATCATTTTAAAGATAATTGAATTATTGATATTTTAGTATACGTGTTTTATTAAAATACCTTTTGTTTTATGTATAATAAATTAATAATGCGTCTTAATTTGGGACAGCGCCCCTTGATGGGCGAGTCCTATTTATTACTGGCTGGACGTACGACGCGTTGCGTGAGCTCAGTACAGAACACGCAAGCATAGCAAGGTCACTGGCATATATCTGCGTCTTAAATGTTTCATGTATGAGAAGACAACGTTCTGGCAGTTAGACAGTAGTGTTAATACTGCAAAGCTCCTCCAAATACCAGGATCTCCCATTGTACATTATATAAATCCTAAGTCAAGCGTTGCCAGCTCTCCATACATTACAGTGTCGACACTGCATATTTATGTGAGCTACGCTGCACTGTGCTATATATCTTGTAAGTTCAAACGCCAAGACAATCGCAAATGTAAGTGACTTGGTGCAGCTGGAAATATAGGGGCAAAAGTTTGATGCGTGGACGCCTGCTATTTTTAACACATTTTCATAAACGATTACGACAAATTTGTTTCATTTTAACAGTTCAACAAGATTCATTGCGTTATTTACGTTGAAGAGCAGACTTTTTTTTCGAACTTATGAAGCAATGGGTTAGCAATTTGTTTCAAAACTATTCAAATTCCGATTGATCGTGTATTACGTAATTAACTGGAGTTTCTAGTGTCGATGTGGGTAGTGACTGAACTATCATAATGAATAAACAATCAATAATTTAACTGACTGCCAATAATATTTGAACATTTGAAATGCCAGTAATAATAGTTTTGTGCGTGGTCGCTTGGCGAGTCGAGTGTCGATATAGGAAGTGAACACAAGAAATAAAAACAGTCTAAAATAAGAATAGATCGGTCTTTCTTCCAAATAGGAAAGTACCTGACTGGCATGAAATACTAAACATTTGAAATCCGAGAATTAGGTACACCGGTTTTTACGTAAACTATTGACAAGGAAGTAAAGTGGGAAGGATTGCTAACAAGTCGTAAACGAAATTGTGTGTCAACATAATAATCATTGGTATGCATCAATTGTTTATTATTATCATCTCACTATAAAAACATTTCATACGTCATTGTTTCTGATAAGATTTTCGAAAGATAAGCGAGCCTGTATCAATTTAGTTTTTCAAAGATGGTATTTCTTTGAAAGCCCTTCAAACTTGGCGAAAAATTCAGACAGTTATCTCTAAAGAAAGAATTTTTATTTTCCTACACTGGGTTTGTAACGACTGTCGAGCTATTTTTGTTTGTCAGGCAACAAACGCCGCGAGCCCTTACACAATTCTCTTCTGTATGTTCCCAAATATGTTCAAAGTAAATACTATGCACTACTACTGCAAATGAATATCAACTACCAGATGCAGGAGACGCTTTAATGTAACTTGTACGTGAATTATTATATTATATTATTCACTTTAGTTTATTGTTCTTGAGACAGTTCTAACTTCCTGTGAAGAATTACCTACAGTTGCGTTACGTATCGTCTAGAAATGAGGACGTTTGTCTTGAAACTGTTTTATGTAAGCTTTTGGCTAGGTATAGTCCTCCAGACCGTATTTCGGCCACGGCGGCCAATCTCAAAGGAGACTAGCCTTTGGCGCGGGAGATATTATAGTGCACAATTTCACACTCACTCTCATAGTCCGATGGGACGGCAATCCGACACGACCGGAGAGAGATCAGGCGTAGGACCAACGGCTTAACGTGCTTTCTGAAGCATATCACGCCACCAACTTCCAAACTCCGGGCTGTTACTAAGAAATTTCTAATGGAAAACCCCAATAACTCTTTGCTTGACCCGGGAATCGAACCCAGGACCCCACGCTCAGCAGTCGCGCTTGCGACCACGAGACCAACGGGGCAGTTACAGTTTGGCTAGGTAGTAAGGTAATGAAGGGTGAGATTTTGTTATAATAAACTGGCGGTAAAGTCATCAAGCCATATTCAAAGTCAAATAATTTATTTCAATTAGGCACAAAATGGCACTTTTGAACGTCAACATTTACAGAAAAATAATAAATGATTCTAGTTGCCCCTTCCAAAAGGTAGTTTTCATATGGAGAAGAATGGGCAAGAAACTCCACCGTTACTTTTTTTAAATGTTTTCACAATATCTTGTATACATCAATTATATAATTATATGTGAAGACGATGCACCTAGAATAAGATTACTATACCACGTTAGGTAAAAATAATGAAAAATTAAGGAATGACAGATAAATTAATCATGTGATAGATGCATGGTGCTCACATATTTACAAACTTTGTAAAATTATACGATATTCCTAACATTTTTACAAGTAATAGGTACTAATAACTCAGTGTGTGAGTTCAAGTAATCACAGAATGTAAAATCAATATTAAAAAATATATATATATATGTATATATATATATATATATTATACAATTAAATTACCAACCAGTTAGATTTTGTCTAGATTCTAAATTGTCCTATGGAGCAGGACCAGCATGTTTCCAAGCATTTTTATCTTGGATATAATCCTCTAATTTGTAATATGCTTGTTTGCAAAGTGTATTTTTTATATGAGTTTTAAATTTTCTTTCATTTAATTCTAATATATCACAAGGTATTCTGTTGTAACATTTAACACAGTACCCCATAAAAGATGTATGTACTTTAGATAGTCTGAAAAATGGTTGATCTATTTTATCTTTATTTCTAGTACTAACATTATGTCTATCACTTATTTTGTTAAAAAGATGTAGATTTTTTCTCTCGTCTTTTCATTCGTCAAGGGAGTGATTCTAGCCGTCATAAGTAGGTACAGGCGCCAGCAGGTCAACCTACCTGAAACTGTCAAAGTCTCCCAATCAACTTTGAACCTTACGCTTTAGTGACAAAAGTTGAAAATCTATTAAAGGAATTTGACAGATTGTATTAGGTTGATGTGCTGGCGTCTGTACATACATAAATATCTTTCCCTATGAAACACATATTAGAAGGGCTATTCCTATATTTTTGATAACGTTCGCATCTGTCTCAATTTGTCAATAAAACCTCTAACTTACGTACATTTTTGCCAATCTTTTGGGGCTCCGTACTCTGAAGGGTGCCAAACACCGCATTACTAAGCCTGCGCTGTCCGTCCGTCCGTCTGTCTGTCAGCGGTTGTATCTCATGAACCGTAATAGGTAGACAGTTGAAATTTCCACAGATTGTGTATTTCTATTGTCGCTATAACAAGAAATAATAAAAATGTAATAAAGTTTATTATTAAAGATAGATAGATAGATAAATCGTTTATTTAGTGCACACAAAAAACAGCACAACATACAAAAACACGATTAAATAATGACCAATTAGCTATTAGGAAATAGCTGCAAGGTGCCAATATAAAAACAAATAAAAAAGGAAGAAAACAAAGCATTGTGATGATACTATTGGCTATGACACACTTTAAAAAAATGGATTGACAACGAACATAAAAAAGTGCGGTGTGCGTCTCAAGGTTGCACCAAATGGGAGTCCAGCTCAGCATGTGCCAGGCAAATATACCTGACGCTGATATTCAGCTGAATCCCTGCAGTGACATACGGACGTAAAGGGGGTTCCCATAAAAGAAACGTGTTTTTTTTTGCGTTTTTTGCTCGTTCTTAATACGGTACGGAACTCGTCGTGTGTGACTCCAACTCGCACTTAGCCGGTTTTGTTTTCACATTGTTTATCGCTGAGATAAGATTGCGACTAGACTTTAACATTTTAAAGCACGAGAGTTAGCCATATTTGTGCGTAAAATACTTTTAATCCGTATATATTATGTAGTTCTACGATAGTTATGACTAAAATTACCGAAAACCTCAAGTATCTAGATAATGTCCTTACTTCCCAAGACAAATCTTCAAACCAACGACCCACAACAACGTTTCACAGCGTTGTTTAGTCTAAGAGCTCACCAAGAGATCGTTCTTAATGATTATTACGATATCACGTTCGAGTCGACGTGTAATGGCGTGAATTTCGACTTGATGTTCAGAGAGTAAGTAGAAATATACTTAATGACACATTATGTGGGAGAGGGAAAGAGGATCGTATCACGCAGATATTGGAGATTAAAGTATAACCTTTAAAACACATTTGATTTTTTGGAATAATAGATGTTTTGCTTTCCAAGGTCTGTTATATTCATAATATCACGATTGTATTTTCGAAGAGGTATGTGGAGGTATTTAAGGCGACGATAACAGACTTTTAATGATTTTATGCTGAAGATCACGTCTAAACGAGTAGTGTTAATGATTTGGGGAAAAAAAATGTTAAATTAGAGCATTTTCTTAATAACTTAATATTTGAATATTTTAGATTATGAATAGAATAGAATAACATTTATTTGGATAAAAACATGGTATAGAAGATGGTACAAGAGTTATATACAGAGCATATGTTTTTGCTTAACATTTTAAGCGTAAATTTTTTCGTGCATTACAGTTAAATTATTTACAGTTTTTGTCATAAAACTCTCTTACACTATAAAAACTATTAGAGAACAGCCGATCATACAATTTACATTTAAATAATCTGGTATTTAGAATTTTTAGGCTACTCGGTATCTTATTAAATACAATTTCTACACACATATACAAACGGCTATGTTTATATTACATAGTGAAATTAATTTGTAAAGTTATGTCTAATATATTGCCAAATGCAAGGCACTGCAATTCTCGATTCCCGGCCACCGTAGGCGCGGGCTTGCGGACGGTGAGCAATGGGTAGCTCACCGTCCGATAAGGACCAGCACTGCTATTCTGTAACAATCTCACCGTGAAAACTTAGGTGAAGTGAGCTCGGAGTGAGCTGTCAGTCCCTAGCAGCAGGTGGACTGACAGCTCACTCCGAGCTCACTTCACCTAAGTTTTCACGGTGAGATTGTTACAGAATAGCAGTGCAGGCCCGGATCGACGGCGCGTTGTGTTCCACGCGCGCCTCAAAGAGATGTCAGCAAGTGAAGGGGTCTGATAGGACCGATGCCTGCCGGGGTTGCGGGAAAGTCCGAAAGGGATACCGTGGCCCCTGGCAACGTACAGGCAACAGAAGGAACACGGGTGGGTTTTAGTCAGTAAGAGTCTGACACTCCCTCCCTCACGAGAAGTTATTTGATAATTTCCCATCCAAAAAAAGAAAAAAAAAATGGGTCCACCTTGTGGGGTCTTCCAACCAAAAACCGCCACATACAGCCACAAAATAAATAACACTATTCCGTTTCAGATATAGGTCATCAAATATTCCTTTAGTACAGCCTCAAAATTAATTGAGCAGAAACACGATAACAACACGTAGTCAGCACTATAAATTGTAAGCTCTAAACTTCATTCATCAATTAGTTTAGAAACCCAATGTTTTAGTGTAGATGGAAAACAATTAAATTGAATGGAAGATGGAGTTGTTTTTGATTAATTAATCAATTGATTTTTATGAGTTTGACCTATATATCTTATTAGGCTGGTGATAGTAGAAATATATAGAATCTAGTTTAAATAAGTCATTGTAAAATGGGCATTGTAAATGATGTCTGAGGAAATAAATAAATGTAGATATTAAAAGCAACGACTGCCTCGTTGGTCTAGTGGTCGCGTTACTACTGAGCATAAAGTTCTGGGTTCGATTCCCGGGTTGGGCAAAGTATTATTGGGTTTTTCCTTCTGAAATTTTTCAGAAGCAGCCCTGAGTCTGGATTGGTGCCCGGTTGATGGCAATAAGGTCACCAAAGTAGGGGTGACCTTATTGTCATCAACCTCATACCTTATAATTTATTACTTGGACATAACTGACGAAATGTAAGTGTACTATAGGTACAGCTCTGCCTAACCCTTCGGGGAATACAGGTGTGATATTTGGGGGGTACTTTGGACACCAATTTGTATCGTAAATAAACGTATGATCGTGGTCGTACGAATTGAGTGCACACTGAATACGTTTTTCTCCGTTAAATAGGTAGTGTTCCGGTGATATCGCATTGAACGCACGAAAAATCCCAACAAGTTCGGATTGTTTTCGGACGTCGGAACTATACGTACGACTAACTCGCACTCAGTCAGCGCGCTCCCTTAGTACTTGGAAGGTCGGGATTGTTCGTGAGTGATCGTATGTATTCGCACGAGTAAAATTCGTACGAAAACGCGTCCAAGATGCGCACGGTCAACTACAACTCACTTAAAAGAGAGGTAGATTATTTATTTATTTTCTGTAAATTCACGTTGCATAGGTTTTAAAATAAAAGATTTTATTTCTGTAAGTAGGATTGTACAAACACTTTTACGCGTCAATCAAGTTTAAAAAACTATGGACGAAACAAACTCAGAGGTCACAGTCTTGTAAAGTCCATATATAATCTTGGTCAGATCATGTGAAGACCATGTAGATTGGTTTAAAAAATGGTGTGATTGAGAAGACCTGTCCAGTCAGTGCACGCATTTGACAGTACTTAATAAATATTGTAAAGAAGTACCGACCTACGTCAGTAACACTATCCGATCCCCAAGGATTATCTTACCCACAACCAAAACCTACACAAATATGTATATCAACGCAATACCTTTCGGTGCATCCATTTCCGAGATCCCAACACACATACCTACACACCTCTTTATTAGTAAGATAAGCCAATTTTATTCGTTTGACCGTAGGTGTAACAATCAACGCCTACACACTATAAATTGAAATGTCTTCATAATAAAAATATATATCTCTATTAGACATTTTATTTATGAGAACAATTTGAAACTAGTTTGAGTCGTGATCGAGTTTAGGCTTCGATCAGACTGAGGCATATTTTTGTTGGTATACTGTGTTGTGTCGCTGCGATTTTTGATGTGTCTTTCAGTTTTATTTGTTGGGTAGCCAAATGCGAATTAGGCATTTAGGAATGTCATTAATGTTGACGATCTATTTAAGGGGATTATCTGCATGAGTCATATCCAGAGCATATATTTTGAAGAATTAATTTATTTATTCATGTACACACAAAACACTTAATACAAAATGTATTTAGTTACCAGCAGTTTTGTTAGTTACCTATCCACCAAAGTTTTGTCATGTAAATGCATTTTGTTGAATTTCTGTTTGGAGATTTCGACCTTTTGGTAAAACTATCAGTGCGTTATAACACTGCAAGTCACTAAGTATCCGTCAGTCAAGGATAGCCTAGTGGTGTATAGCCTAGTCATAGGTCTCGAGTTCGAACCCAAGGCTCGCACCTCTGACTGTTCGAATTCATATGCATATTGTATAATTATCACTTGCTTAAAATACGGTGAAGGAAAACATCGTGAGGAAACTGGCATGTCTGAGATTTTCTCGACGACATGGGAAGCCAAGTCAGAGGCCCATGGGCGGCATAAAAACTCTGACACCAGATTAGTCACTAACCACACGAAAAAAAAAGACGAAAGACCACCCACTGAACGCAATACAAACACATGCGATCTGCATCACACCCTTTAGACCCCAATGTGTTTTCGCCCTTAGCTGTCAAATCGAACTAAAACTCACTTACCAACCATACAAACGAACGAAACTTTGTTTTTAATGTCTATGATTTATCTCTTACTACCACAGACATTCTAGAACTCACAGGCCATTATAATCTACAAATGGTAGGTGGAACTGAAGTTCTTAACTACTACCCTGTTTGTGTTGAAGTTCTAATGGATAGGTACTTAAAGTACATTCAAATTCATGCTCAAGTTTACCAGGTAGTTGTAGGCTGTATACAGGCTTATGGCCACATAACATTGTAGTTAATGGCGATTAAGGCTATCAAATAGTGTGGCTAGTCAATCTTCTTGTAGTACCTCGTATGTCTTTAATGGTATGTGCTGAGATCGTGGCGTTTGGCATTTGGGGCATTGGTGGATTGGCTTTACTCATTGAGCTTATAGAGGTATGAGGAACAGGGTAAAGTTCCATCATCCTCTATTGAAAAGGGAGGATCCGCCGATTGATGTCTGGAAGTTATGTAAGTATATATTATGCTGATATATTATGCTGATATATTATGCTGAGTATGGAAGTATATATTATGCTGATCGCGCGGTAAACTCTGCTTGCGCGATGCAGGATTTCGCGTGACGTCGGTGTGATGCATAGTTTTCGTGTAGATGCCGCCACAAGCTTACCTGTCCATGGAAATTCGATACTTCATCATCATCTAGCCTAGCCTTGTCGCAACTATGTTGGGGTCGACTTCCAGTCTAACTAAATGCAGCTGAATACCAGTATTTTAAGCATGGACTGGTTGCCCTACTTTTGGGCTTCTAACTATGTACTTTTCAAATTCAAATTCAAAATATTTTATTTCACATAAACCTACAAGGACACTTATGAAACGTCAGAAGCTAGGTGCACGGTTCCAATTGGTCGTTTCCTATGGAGAAGAGCCGGCAAGAAACTTCACGGTAACTCTTTTTAAAGTAAATGGTATTTACAATGTTTTCAAATTACAGTGTTAATAGGTATGAGAGATTGAGAGGACAGTGTAGGCCTATCGACAAGTACCAGGTACTTAGCAAGATAGAAAATGGTCGACAGATCTACAGTCTGCTAAGCCTACAACGTTCTCACATTCACAAAATCTAAAAGAAAAGAATCTATATAGAAGCAAAATCAAATAATAAAAGTAAAAAGCTATTTCTCGTAACAGTCATAGCTCACGGAAGAGTTTCGATATGAAATGGATCCTATCCACGGTCCGACCACAGTAAGCATAGCTTAACCTTTATCGCTCGAAAAGTGCTGTAGTGACAAATAAATAACATCACAAAATTTATGTTGCAATGCTAAAACTGTTGTGTTGGCGTCAGCTTGGATCTGTATTTAAACCGACTTAAAAAAAAAAGAGTTTATCAATTCCACACGACCGTATGTATGTAATATTATTGCAATTGCAATATATTCATATAATTATGATAATCTATTAAGGCTTCCAAATAAATATACAAAATTTTATAAGTGTATGTGTATTTGTCCACGCATTTCTTTCTTTCTGTATTGGTTTTTTTTTTATTGTATATTCATTTTCTAGTAGATTATATGAAATTATGAAATCTATTCAAATCAAATCAAATCATTTATTTTTGCATACATGGGTAATTGGTACATAGATATTTTCTTAAAAAAGTAGTCCTACATATTCTACCGTCTCATGGGCATGCAAATAATATTGAATTCCAAAATTAAACAGATTCTATTGATTGATACTGAATGAATGTAAATTTCAAATCAATAGAATAAAAAAAAAATACAAAAAACAGACTAATAACAGTAGTGACATTTTGTAGTAATGTCAAAAAAATAATATAGTATGTCAAAGTGTCAATAAGAATAAAAATTGTAATTATTGTAACGTATATAATATATTTAATACATTCATATCAATAAAAATGTAAACGGAACGAAGGAGCCTGGATCTCACGACACAGGGAATCCTAGTATGAGTTCCAGCAATCAACGCACTTGAATGTAATTTTTTAAACAATAAATTATTGTTATTTGTTTGAAACTATTTATCGGATCGTGACCATTTTTCGTCGGTGGCAAAAGACGAAAATACAGAACCAAAGACATCGACTTCCGAAATTAAAGTAATTTTTCACTTTTTAGTTTATATTTTTTTAAGTATGTTGTTTATTTTATAAAAAAGTAGTAACTTCTGGTGGTCTAATGTCCGATTGGATTCCTCATTTAAACGACATACAAACTCATTATTAATGTCCTTGACAACACAAATACTGCCACAGTAAACGATGAAATAGAACGCTCGAGGCATAGCCGTCATCATATAAATTGTAGCGGATTTACCATCGAAATCATAATTACTGTGTTAAACCACAGTAATTATCATTTCAACAATGCAGGCTTTTTAGGAAATAATGAGAACGTTTTGGGATATTGGTAATTTTAGTAAAAGGTGTAGGTAAGTAGGTAGAATAATAGTTCGGCAATAATATGAGCAATATTTAGTATGGAATTAACTTGAAATTAGAGTAATATTATATGTTGTAAAAGAATAGTACAGAAGCCAGCACATCAACCTACTACAATCTGTCAAATTTCTTTAATAGATTTTCAACTTTATTTCTAAAGCTTAAGGTTCAAAGTTGATTGGGAAAATTTGAGAGTTTCAGGTAGGTTGACCTGCTGGCGTCTGTACAAAACTCAAAACTCAAAGCATTTAATTCAATTAAACCATTTACAGGCACTTTTGAATTGTCAAGGGGTCAGTCAGTCAGAAACATGAAGGTAGTTGCCCATTCTAAAGCGTAGGTTCCTATGGAGAAGAACGAGCAAGAAACTTCACGGACACTCTTTTAAATCATAAAATTGTTACAAAATATTGGTTACATCATTCATGTTGAAATTATACATGTGAGAACAATGTAGAAAGTCGTGCACGTAAAAAGCGTCCGTAATAAAATGATAAAAACAATTCAAAAATTTAAATAAGCCGTGGCAGATAAGAGATGACCAGTCCCTACTGACGACACCCTTTCATGAACATGACGCATGGATCAGCACCGTTTAGCTCAACCATTTTGAAGGCAACTTAACGATCCAACACACACGCCACCGCCAGCGAGACATTTGAGTGAGCATGACATACTCTCAGCCGCCAGGGCACATTCATACAATGAAAGACGTACCCAGTAAATTGTAGCTTTATAGAAGGTACATGGTCACAGTGCTCACACATGTGCTATGCAATTATACAATACTCCGAGATTGAAGTTATACAATTCAAAGATAATTTATGCAATTTTCGTACCCCACATCAAACATCGCAAATGCGCATGTAACTACGATTTTTTTACATGTAGTTGTTTTTGAGAGTAGTTTATACCCAAGTTTGCAACCCTGAAAACCTTTTGCTATTCCCATGGTGCTCGAAAAACTGCGAAATTCAGCCATTTGTTTCAGTTTTTATGAAAAATATATAAAATATATCTTTCGTCTCGTTTCGTAGTTGTTAACTAGGGAGAAAAAAAAACTATTTAGTTCGTCAGTCAGATAATAAAAAAATATTAGACACATATTTTTTGCTTTATCATATTAATAAAAAATGGTTTAGATAAAACGCATTAAAGTTGAGTGGAGTGGGGGCTCGCTACGTCACAAGTCGGTATAAAATCTACCGGGGAGTGACGTCATGCCACATTTTAACGTATTGCCTACTCAATATATTGCCGTAATCTTATGATTCCAGATCCAGACGATGGATATTTTTTTTTGTCAACATCCCTATTCAGTGCACACTGTAGGTACAGGAAATTAAAAATTACAGGAAATAAGCTATAAAGTGGTAAAAAAAAATTACATTCAGCAAGGCTGGTGTAGGGTTGACGATTCTGGATGTAAACGTAAGCATTAAGCGTCATCACTCGTGGAGGGCCTTGTGGCTAAGTAATAACAGCCGCACGGGTCGATCGATCAGCTAAGCTACGCTTGCCGAGGTTGGTCCGTGGATGGGTGACTATCTTTACATACCAAGACCCCTCCTTGCCTCGGAAAGCACGTTAAGCCGTTGGTCCCGGCTGTCTTTCGTGGATCTTTGACAGTCGTTACTGGTCGTCAGAAGCCCGAAAGCCTGAAAAAAATCAAAATTCAAAAGTCATTTATTCAAACTAGGCTGAGAATCAACACTTTTCGAGCCTCAAAATTACATAAGACAGTCCCCCTAAAGGCCCCCCCTTCACTACTTCCTAGTGCTTTAGCTGGGAAGAAGAAGTGGCGCAACAAACTCCCCAGCAGCACAGCTGTGACAACTAGTCTTACCTAGGGGTATGGTATTACCCACAACCCAGTTACTGGGTAATACGATACCCCTCCATACATGGAGCGACTATCTAACCTCCACAGGTTAGATAGGCAGTCGCTCACTGTAAAATACTGGTATTCAAGTGCATCCGGTTAGACTGGAAGCCGACCCCAATATAGTTGGGACAAAGCTAGGTACATGATTACTCGTGGAGGGCCTCCATGAGTGATGACACTTAGTTACGCTTGATATTATCGTCGAGTGCATTTTCCAGAACTATTATTCCACATCAAAACCACCCATAAATACATACTTACACCTTTCAGTAAATGAATGCATACCTGATATTATAATAAGTCACTGTAGTACTCATTTAGGTCACAGACATAACATTTTATTACAAAACCACTAAATTGATTTAATAGTATACCTACATTTGTGACTTTTATACATTCTTTTATAATCCAACCTATAAATTTGTTTAATACCGCCTTTGTAGATGGGTGGTATAATCTTTTTATGAGAAAGATTTCTATAGAGTATGTGGCGTCGATGGCACCGTAAATAAGTGGAGTAATTTATGATAACTTAATTTTGAAGTGGAGTAAGATGTTCCGAAGTTGAGTGGGTTATTAAGTGAGCTATTTAAGTTGATAGGTACAGTCAGCTTCAAACATATTACACATTTGGTACCCAATATCGTAGCTACAGAAGTACAAGTTGAAACAGTATTATGGAACGCAAATTGTAGACAATCAAATTGATTTAAACATCTTTTTGAAGCAGTATTTTTACTGTTTTTTTTTTTGTCTGTGTTTTTTTGTACTTGTATTTTTTGGTAACTTGAATCGGCATCAGTGGAAATTACTTTTTTAATAATTTTACTGTAATCGTTCGATTCTAAAACATTAATAACAGATAATAATAATGTTAATGTGCTCAAAAATTTCATCTGAGCTGAATTGCGTAATTTCTACAAACGCTTAGGTATCGCTAAGGTCCCTCTTTGTAATAAAATTCCTATAACAATAAGGTCCTTGAAATTCTCGAAAACAGTCCAAATAGTATACCATTAATTCTAATTGTCACATAATTCTTGTTTGCCTGACTCACCAAAACTATTTTAATTTAAAATTAATACCAAACCGAAATTCTAATCAAAATTCTAAAATGAAGCAATAATGTAAATATCTATCACTAAAGGAAAACCAAATGAACTATTATTTCTAAATGCTTTCATTTAGAAATAGTTCATTTGGTTTCATTACATTTAGTAGTAGTTGTATTCTGTGAAACATTAATTACATTTTAGATCTGGATATTAAATATCGTGTAATTGACATTTATTTTGCTCCATTTTGAGGCCTCCACGTGCTCCATTGTGAGGCCTAGAGAAACCGCGCTAATCCAGACCACAGCTTTATAGACATTATTGCCGATTCTCTTGTACACCGAACTAAACTAATTAAACTATCACTAAAGTTCCTTACTTTTGGCTATGAGAATTTTTAAGCTATTCTGCAAAAAAAAATCTCTAAATTTAAAAATTATTTTGACACAATTAAATAGAATTTGACAATCGCGACTCCACGTGGTACATACTTGTTTGCCCTACCCCGTGAATTTTTTTAGAGCCGGAGGCGCGCAGTGGGGGCAGCCTCGACGTGTTTGATATGGAATTTTTCACTTTTTGTATGGAAAATATGAAAAATTATTACCTACGTGTTGAGTATTAGGGTCTTATAAAGGGGGTCGAAATTTTCATTATTTTTGCTATTGGACACACCATTTTTGACACATAAAAAAAGAAAAGAAAAAATATACAGTTGTGTTTTTGCACCTGAAGTCGAGGTGTTCGTGTGAATTTTAGTTCATGACAACTAATAGTATTTATTCCAAACCATTTTTAATCGCGATTAGAAATGTTCAAATTTTGTTAGAGAATTAAAATTTTAGGTGAAAAACGTCAAATTCAGAATAGCAAAATTGACATTTTCACTAAATTAAAATCTTAGTGCTGTCAAACTAAAATATACTCGTAGTTAAGTTGTGTCACTTTAGTCATTTCAGAATAAAAAATCATCGTTTAACAGGAATAAACAAAATTTTGGTGATTTGTAGTCTAGTTTAGAGGCGTTTCGTGACAAGAGAATCATCACCAATATGGTCATTATAGTTAGTTAACATTTACCTCTAAGTTACATCAAACAAATAACTAGATATTGTGCAAATTTCTGAATTTCCCACTTTGTTTCTGGCTTACGCAACATCAACACTTACGATTTAATAGTAACACACTTACATTATTTCGTATGATTTATATGTTTTCAAAAAGCAAATTGCTTTTGATATTATGAAGCTAAGAAACTTAACAGCTATTTTGCAGACCATGTCTTATGCGTTATACGATTGAACGCAGGCAATGCGAGGTAATTTCTATAAATATTCCGTATTGCAAATAGTCCTTCACAATGTTACATTTCTCCTAATAAGTCCTGAGTCCAGGCAGTATTTGGACCACAATCTCACAGCACCTGTTATAGTTGAGCCTGAAAATAATCGTTTATATTTTGGGGCCTTATCAAGCAGTGATAGTATCTATGTAGGCCACTCATAATCAAAATCAACTTTTTCTGTTTTGAGAAAGGACGCGGCCTCCTGAGCTTGTAACAAAAATAATGATTTAACTTTTATTACTTAATACAAAAACATACCAACATAATGCCTAGTTGTTTTAGGGCCTCTAAAAACCGCAATGGTATTTACGGACTATGGCTTTACTTACACTGAAAACAGAGGCCTTTTTTTTGGTGGGAAATTATCAAATAAGTTCTCCCGCTCTGGGCGGAGCGGGAGGGCGTGTCAGACTCTTACGGACTAAAACCCACCCGTATTCCTTCAGTCGCCTGTACGTTGCCAGGGGCATCTGAAGGAACACGGGTGGGTTTTATCAGTAAAAAAACAGAGGCCTCAGATTGACTTTATACTGAAGTTTTCAAATACAAAAGCCAGAACGTAGGCCTCAAAATAAATCTGAATTTACTCATATCCCGATTTATTTTGAGGCCTATTCGTGTAGAACAAGCCACAATGTAACTACAGCTCATACATCTTCACGCAACTTATTTATTTTTCAAATAATATTTTACCATACAAAGGCCATAAAATATCCCGATCCATTTTGAGGCCTGAAACCGCGATAGTCCAGGCCACAGCCTTATAGCCACAATTCGGAATGGAGGCGGCGCGGCGGTGGTCGAGCCCCGCGACGCGTGAAAAACCAATTAAAATAAAATAACTTTCCCTTGTAATTTGTTTGAATTTAACTGGTAATAATTCAAAAGAACAGGAGTATTTTCTTTATCCAGGCTTCTGTTTGTTAGCTTTAGGAATTATTGGGTTCAGTGGGTGATTTTGGGTAAAAGGTCGGGTTATTTTAACTTATGTTCTGGTTGGTAACTAGGTAAGTCAGTGACCTAACGTAGTGTCCAGTTGAGTTGTGTCGCTAAATTTGGTTGAAGATAGTTACTTCCCCCATAAACTATGAAAAGCATTAAGGTTCGTGCAGACCAGCTCGACGCGACGGTGCAACGCGACTCGAACAATACAATTTCTAAGAAAACTTCACGGTGTAACAATAACCTGTGTCGCGCCGCGCTGTAGCGTCGCGCTTGTCTGCACGAAGCTTTAGTGCTCAGGGACAAGACGCCGTCGCCGCTCCGCCACCGTGCCGCCGCCGCGCCTGTTTAAATGCAACGTTGCCAGCCCGCTGCAGCACTTGTAGAGTGATATGACAAAATCAAGCGGCAACGGCGAAGCGCGGCTGCGGTGCCGTCTACACGAGCCTTTCGACAGGCTATGATATATATGTATAGAACTAACGGTCCTAAATAAAGTCAGGGAAATTCATTGTTAAGCAAATTGATTAGGTACCAACTTAAATTGGTCGTATATTCAAATCACAACTATCGTTCTTTAATAGCTATACGAAATTACTATAACACGGCAAATTGATTTAAAATGCTATTTGCTTAATTTCTGTGACTAGTCGTCACTGAACTGACTTCAGGCCCAAGTAGTACGTAACGATTCACCAGAATTCGGGGAAGTTAATTTGGGCGAGTCACCAATAAGCCATAAAAGCTAGTAGTGCTGTTAAAACGATTATGAAAAAGAAATTAGAGAGAGAAGATTAGTCATTTTAGCTTTTAGTTTTAATGGAACTATAAATATTGTTGTGGTTGGCTGTAGATTATTTTGTAAATATTTTTATAAATTATTTAAGTCTTTCTGCAACTGACTTCCGGTCCTGAAAATACCGTTTCCGGTTAGTAAACGCAAGTCGATTGCAAACTGCATCAAAGTAATCCTAACTAATATTATAAATGCAAAAGTGAGTTTGTTTGTCTGTTACGCTTTCACGCTAAAACGGCTGAGCGGATTTAGATGAAATTTGGCACATGGGTAGACCATGACCTGGGTTAGGACATAGGATACCTTTTATCCGGATATTCCCACGGGATCGAGACTTATGTGGATGAAACTGGGACGATGAACCGGGACGCAGTTAGTGTTTAATATTTTATTGCCGACAATTGCTTAGCACACCACGTATTTGCAGTTTTTAGATGTAACATAACATAACATCACGCCTAATGTCCCTGAAGGGTTGGGCAGAGGTGTATCTATAGTACACCCACATTTCACCAGTTATGTTTAAGTCCCATGTAATAGGGGCGAGTTTACTGCCATCAACCGGGCACAAATCCAGACTCCGGGCTGCTACTAAAAAAATCCATATAGAAAAATCCATTAACACTGCCCAATCTGGGAATCGAACCCACGACTTCATACTCAGCTGTAGCGCTTGCGACCACTAGACCAACGAGGCAGTTTTTAGATGTAAAAAGGTATAAAAGCAAATGTCAGTGTATTTTAAACTTAGTTCCGTGTAGAATAAAGAGCTATAAACGTTACACTGCTCGATTCTTTGTCCTAATTCGTTCTGATTTAGTACGACGATTTGCAAGGCTTTTCATAATCAAGGGTTTGTAAACAAATTGAAAAGCAAGTGGAAACTCGTCTACTTCAGTACAGTTAAGGCGCTGAAAAGAGGCAAATGTTAAAGTAGGCTTTACTTAAACAAAAAAAATGCCGAATCTATATAGTTTTATGGTAGGTAGCGGAAAAAATATGTTAATCTTGAACATATTTCTCAGAACTTGGTTGTCACAAAACGCGTTTTAACAAAAAAAAACTCGATACGAATTAACGGTAAACTAACATTTTACCTTGAGTTCTAATCCGAAGTATCTGTATTAAATATCAACGTACGTTGGTATTTTAATTAATAACAAGAACGTCTTATTAGAATGCAGAACTTGGTTGTTTTTTATTATAGATTTCTCAGCAAATGTTTGAGTAAAAGACAATTGCTTCATATTTTGCAATAAATTACAAGCGTTGTGTCTTCGTGCTTCTCTTTCTTTTCTATGCAGTCCGACAGTGACCGCAGTTTAACTCTTGTCAGCGTCTTAAGCCGCACGTCCGTAACAAAGCAACCTGATTGTGTAACAATCGATCGATCATAATCCCTTTTCCATTGCGTTATTTACGTAGTTACGCAGACAAATTTTTCGTACATATGAAGCAATGGATTAGCAATATCCTTCAAAATGATTCAGTATATGATTGATCCTGTTTTACGCAGTTAGGTTACAGTATAACCTCCATTGAAACTCCGTACCACGCTAGGCGAGCTCAAGGTCAACGTGTTACCTCTGACGTGCGGCCTACTGTACCTCTTCGAAAAACAATTTCGTTTTACTTTGCAGTGTTAGCTCTCTTTGGTTGAAAGATCAAAGTAGCCTGTTGCGCATGTCTGTCTGTTTAAAAAATAAGTCACGAATAGAAATAGTTCCTTCAATTTTTTCTGTAAGTACGTGAAGCGAATACAGCCTAGTTTTGGAAAAATACTGAGACTGTTTTCTAAAGCCAAATATACTGAAATTCTGGTCGAAATCAACGTATTTTTTTTCTCCACTGCTATGTAGATAACATACCTACATATAACATTTGTACACATATCATCTCGCCTGTAATCTCCGAACGATTAGGTAGAGGTGTACAAAGTACACCCATATTTCGCCAGTTATGTTTAAGTTGCATGTAATATGGGGCGAACCTATTGCCATCAACCGGGCACAAATCCAGACTCCGGACTGATATTGAGAAATTTCTGATGGGAAAAATAACTTTGCCCAACCTGGAAATGGAACCCAGGACCTCATGCTCTGCAGTAGTGCTTGCGACCACTAGACCAACGAGGCAGTAAATTTTTGTATACATTAGCAGTAATACCTTTTCTAGATACTACTTATTGTTGTTGTTGGTGTTTTTTATTAAATAAAATAAAAATCTTGAAGAAAACACCTTAGTTACAAAAAATAAAAACTACATACATCTTGAAACGCAACACATATGGCGTTAAATTCTGCTCACCCCCGAACAACAACTCAACGACCTCATAAACTGGAAAAACAGCGAAATCTCCTAAAAAAACAACTTTAATACCGTCCACAAAAGTATAAAACCGACATGTTTATAACCAAAAACGTAAACGGGCCCCCTAAATCAGCTCGTTCGCATATAATATAATCAAAAAGGTCTCGCTCTCATGAATTTTTAACACAAAAAAATATGAATCCCATTCAGCACAAGAATTAACAAAATTCCGGACATAATTCTTCGTCGCGTAAGACAGGGGGAATCCAGAAGTATCGTTGGAATTACGTAATATTTGTAGCTTCGTATGGTGTCTATTCAATTTCAAAGATAACAGAAATGACAAGTTTGCGTAAATACATTTTTTATTTGTCAGATGCCTCATAAGAGCGGAGCATACACAAGACGCACCGTCGCCTCGCCCGCGCCACGCCTCTTGTGTATGTTCCGCGCCACGTCGTTCCTATACATTTTGTATGAAATATGAAACGAGCGACGCAACGCCCATGCCGCACTGTCACCACGCCCGCGCCACTCGCCATTTGTGTATGTCCCGCGCCTAAGGCATATGTCACATACGTGGCTTACGATTCGAAGCACATGCCTCGCACAGTGCCTTGCACAATTTGTATTATTTAAATGCTATTACAATATCGATGATTATTTAAATGACAAATAGTCTAAATAGTCAAAATAAAAAGCCCTCTTCCTCTCTCCTACTTGGCTGTGCCCGACAGGGTCCACAATGATCATATTTTTGTAAAACCTACCACCTAAGTTCACATGTGGAAGCAATAAATGTATTGAGTATTGAGTACAGTCTGGATGCATCTTAAAAAAACAAATTAAATACATTTATTTTTGAAGACGGCAATTTCCTGTTTTCAAATACTAGGGAGGTATATCCATATAGATGGATATCAGAAGTTCAGAGCCAGCTGAAAATTTTCTTTATTTGATTCCTATGATACACTTTTTAATAAAGGAAATTCGTGCTATCCTCTTTATATTGTTTATAAAATAAGTATAATCATGTCAAAACCTTTTATACTTCTTGACAGAAACTTACACAAAGTTAACCTACCATATTTATCTGTTTAGCAGCGCGGATTGTCTGTGGTATCAGAATGGCATAAACGCGGATTATGCACGTCGGTATTTTAACGAGCAGAGCCGTGAAGCTAAAATAACTTGTTTTCTATTTTGTTTAAATACCGATTGAGTAACGTAGAAAAAATCGACGAAGATTTTGTCGTTCTAGAAAAAAGATGACAGCAGACAAAGTTTAATATAGTATGTGTAAAGTCTATTCAAATCCTTGTTTCTAATTGATGTTATTTCCACTTAAAAAACTACAAACTTTATGCAAATCTTTAAAGTTGTTGCGCAAATTGAACTTGAGTGGGTAATAATGTTTTTTTTTTTAAATGGTTATTTGTTTACATGTTTCTAAACTAAATCGCGAACGCAGTATAGTGATTT
Organism: Xanthia icteritia; assembly: GCA_949128155.2. Classification (NCBI taxonomy): domain Eukaryota; kingdom Metazoa; phylum Arthropoda; class Insecta; order Lepidoptera; family Noctuidae; genus Xanthia; species Xanthia icteritia. Next base: position 10,887,133 of record OX421956.2, read on the forward strand.
ATTTCTCCTTTAGTGCTTGTGTCATTATTAAGTCTCTTTTCATGCTGATAAGACAAACCAATTAGCAAGGTTGGTACCGAGGCTGACTGAAAATGAAAATGCTCCTTTACTGCACTTTACATTTTGTACAATTTGTTCTCTATCTTATATAGCGTAGTAAATCGTAATAAACGCTGTTTTTAATTAAGTAAGTTTACTGCAAAAGTTGTTGCAAAGTTTAAAAAAATTAGTTGTTTTTCAAATTGACTACAAACTTAAATTGTTCGCATATTCGAATCACAACTGTCATTCTTAAACAGTTGTGAAATGGCTATCAAACGGCTAATTCTCTGAATAGACAAGCCATTAAAATTAATTTCAAAGCAAAATAGGTATACGAGAATTACTTCCACATATCAAACCACTGTCTCATTTTTATAAGCTTGTAGAATTAATAACATACAAAGCATGTTTCGCAACACCGCATTTCCCATAAATAAAAACACCATCAAAGCTATCCTACCGCACATAATCTGTTTCATGGCACGTCAGCTACATCAAAATGGCGTAAACGCGGGATTATGCACGTCCGCCATTTTAACGGGCTGTTCTAAATTTAAATCTTCATTCTTTATTCAAAAATGTTTCTTTTGTCAGTTAATTGGGCGTGACTGTGCTAAATCGGCGCGTCTTAGCCATTTTGCCGATAATTTTGAACCGATTTGGCTAATAGAATGTCGTATAAATCTCTTTAGTATTGTATTTAGCACGGAGGATTCCTTTGAAGGGATTATGCCGCATCTCATAGTAATAAGAGTGGAGTTGGGTTTTAAGACTAGTTTAATTTCCTGGGTTTTTAACAGTTTTTTTTTTTGTATATTAATATACATTAGCCAAAAAAAAAAACACAAGGACTTAATTTTACTCATTATAAGATGTTGTCAATTGTTATTCGGTCGTAAAGTGATATTATTAATATGTATCATTTAAACTATACAAAGTATTAGTTAAAGTAGCTTTTCATGTCTTTCTGTGACTTTTTTTAAGGGTACCCTGGTTGGTCATTCTTCCATACAAACGTAGTATGGTGATTATTCGTCAGTTTTACGGTGTACGTTCAAAACTATAAATTATATCAGTTTGTCTCGTCATTATCTAGCCCTCTATAGAAACAGAATTGGAAAAAAATATTGGCTTGGAAGTTATGAGCGTCGAAACTTCCATATTTCAACAATAATTTTAACTCGTCTTTAGGCGTAAATAAATAACTTATGTAGTAAGAAAATGGACTTTTAGTAAACACATCCAGTAGTATTTTCATTATATCTATACGCCCAAAGGTCTGTTCATGAAATTTTACGCGCTCGTTTTTTTTTATAAATCATCGTCTATTTCACTAATTAATAAATAAATAAAAATAAATAAATAAAAAGTAGATAAATATATAATTAGACTAATTAGCATGCATATAGTCACGCCCACCAACGAGTTCGAGCCGTCGACTAGTGTACCCTTAATAGCTTAAGGGTACCTAGTAGTAGACGAAACGGATTTTAATGCAGTTTTTACCATCATTTAGAGAATTCATTCCAGAAGGTTTATGTGTTCAATACTAAATATTAAATTTACTTACATATAATAAAAATATCTCGATGTTTTGTCAAGTCGTAAAAACGGTGCGGCGCGGGCGGTTCGCTAGTTAAGATCATATCACAGAAAAAACCCTTTCAGTCTCTGCTAGCCTTTACGACGTTTTTCATCTTATTATTTTGCCTCATGTCCAGCCCAGTCACAGTACGGATAAGTAACAGTATTATGTCTTCATAGAAAACGGCCGAAACGACGCGTTTAGTAATCTCAGTGTATAACAGTACGCAACAGTCTCGAGTGCGCGGCAGATACGCACGGATGCCAAAAGTTTATCTACTGAGCGGCCGTAGGTAATTATTTCAAGATCACTGCCGAGACATAATACTGTTACTTTATTATACTGTGTCCCAGTTTAGTGCCACAGTAATCCATCATAGGTATCAAAGTCTTATCATTATTACTTTTTCATCTATCTAGACGTTTCCACTCGCCTGAGCACATTGATGCTCAAATAATGGATCTAATGTGACAAATATCTTACAGTCCATTTTCGTTACGGCTATCTTTTTTAGGATAAAATGATGACTTTGTCGGAATTAAAGATTAAATGTAGTATAAAAGATACAAGCATCTAGCACAATAGATTGGAAAAAAAATAAAAACAGGCCTCTTCTCATATAGAGAAGGCATGAGCATTAAACACCACGCTTGCTCAAGATGGATAGGTGAATTCCGACTAGAAGAAAAAAAGTAATTTGTTCAAACTAGGCTGAGAATCAGCACTTTTCGAACGTCAAAATTACATAAGACAGTCCCCCAAAAACGCCCGCCCTTCACCACTTCCTAGTGCTTTAGAGCTGGGAAGAAGCAGTGGCGCAACAAACCCCCCAGCAGCACAGCTGTCTCTTCTGTTAGAAAAACTTGATTCTATACAATAGTACTTATACAAAATAATTTACATTACGCAACACAAAACATTAAATTCAATTATTTGCTATAATATGTCAGCTAGCACACGCCAATAGACTAACAAAAATCAAGCGAAAATAAAAAATAAAAAGTAAACAGAACTTAACACCCGAATGAACATTAAAGTAAAAATTGACAAGTTCTTAACATCAAATTCTCAATTCAGAAACCAGATGTTATGAAATCTTCTGTTAAAATCACAAATTCTACACCTCCCAAAGATTAACCTTTTAATTATGAAATGCAATAGGCAGGTTACCTCTTTCGCAAATTTTATGACGTTATAAAACTTCCGAAAACCATAAATTAAAAATAAAGAATTAAAGTAAAACTTTAAAAACCCTGCGGCACCTTTACAAGTCAAACTACTCGACAAAATTAATTGAAACTATGTTTAATTAATGAAAAACGTAAAAGTTATGGCGTAGGCTAACAATTATTAATTCAAAGTGTTTTGTAATTAGAAAAACAAATAAAGCAGGCGGACGGGGAAACTAATCATTGTTCGTGGATTGGTCTAAGTTATGAGAGATTTTATTCATAAAGGTTTTCTCTTGAAATCATGTCGTTATTCAATGAAGCTTTTCTGAACTGACGTTCACCAGGTGACAGCACTGAGACGTCAGGTCCGGGCTCCTATCAAAAGTTTCAAAGCGCTTATATTTTCTTTAGTCGTGACTGAATGAGTAACGAATGAATGAAACGAATGATGAATGTCAATTATATTTTATATTCACTGTTGAAATGGAAGACATGACGTACTTTGACAAGGAAATCAACATTTGGATGGACACGGCTGCAGACCGATATAAGATGATGAAGGCTGTCAGTGAGATTTACAAGAAACATGAAACGGATAGCAGCGAGGCTTCTGACGAAGACATAGAAACAGCTTAACGTAACACAGCACAGCAGCGATATAGAAAAGCGCCGAGAAACCAGCGTAACCCCGTCAAACGATTCACCGGTGAAGATCATCCATCATACATAGATAAATAACACTCGTCTCTCCACTATTCCATTGCGTACTCTAGTATGCATATCCGGTACGGCTCGCCAATCCTTTCTTATCCTAAGGGCACGTCTTCCTTATCATAACCGCGCCACCCGGTCTATTCCTTGATTGCATATCAAGGACCGACCGAAGGAAAGACCGGGTGGCCTCTGTAACCCCATGAAACATGAGGCTTCAGGGGCTAGTGAAAATCTTGGGGTTCATTCGATTTATCGAGTCTGGTTAAACCACGCTGGGATCGGTGCATTTAATTCATTCATTCATTGTTGAAATAGAAGACCTCTTATCAAAGTGACGTCAACTGGTGGCGTGAATTTTTATGAAACCCCCTCATTACAAGACTCTACTGAGCAGCACTTTCACCACTTTGATGGGTCTTCATCTAGCGGATTCCTCCAATCCCTTTCATCTGGTGAGCGTCGCAGGATACGGTTATCGGTCCACCTTGTTTCTTGAAATACTGCTATGCTATTGTGTAGGACTTATTGGAGAAGTGGTCGTGACAATAATATGTTCCTCAAAAAGTCTTGAAAGACGAGAAACACTTTGTTGTAATTTTACCGATATAAAAATAGACACATTAACACTTTTGATTTCAAACTTTCTACTATGTGTTCTCCTACACTTTTGCTGTGACCTACAGGGTCCGTACTGATCTAAATTATATAGTTACCACCTAAGTACACGTTATGGTAAAGCAATATAGATATTGAGTATTGAACGTCCGTTCCATCGTGACATATGTGTCGTACAAATTCGTTCTCTAATCCCTTGGTTCAAGACAGTGCCCGCTACCGCTTATCCCTTATCTCCTTAAGTGATAAAATGCGGCGATAAAATCAGACCTGTGTTCATTAGGAGTACATTAATAAATCACGTGCTCTCACTATATGTTACAAAAGCCAAATTCTTTGTAAATACTGACTTCTAATTAGTTAATACCTTATACCTACGTAGACTGGTTGCCTATTGCCGTCACGAGTTTTTTTTGAGATTCTTGACATTCTAATAGGCTGGTTAAATGGCGCGTTTGCAGCGTCAGATTTATACAAATAGAGTAGAATAGGGTTCATCCATACTTTAAACTTCTTTTCTTGTATTCGGCAATTGGCTTCATCATTTGTCTAGTCTTTTCCCAACTCTCTTGGGGTCGGCTTCGAGTCTAACAGGATGCAACTGAATACCAGTATCTTACATGGAGCGACTACCTCTCGGATCCACAACCCAGTTACTGCGTAACACCTTTCATAAGACTGGTTGTCAGACTTTCGGGCTTCTGACGACCCGTAACGACTGCCAAAGATCTACAAATGACAGCCGGGACCAACGGCTTAACGTGCTTTCCGAGGCACGGAGGGATCTTGGTATGTAAAGATGGTCACCTATCCACGGACCTACTGCGGCAAGCGTAGCTTAACCTGATTGCTCGACCCGTGAGGCTGTTATTACTTAGCCACAAGCCTCTAGTATTCGGCATGAGCTAAAAAAAAACAGCTCATGCGTGGTTATAATTTAAGTCAGTCAGAAAGATGAGACTGACTATTCAGGGTTCATCTTCATATTAGTATCGCCACTTATAGTGGCGACCATACGATGGCCTCGAGCTACAGCAGCAGATTGTGGGTATGGAGCTGTGGCACAAACTAAGTCCCACCGCTTATCCAGCCGTCTGTGCCTCAAAAAATACTGCCTAAAGATACCTCTGCGCTGCCACCGACGATATCGTGGAAGTAGCGAAGTTTTGGGTCAACAATAATTTACTGCCGAAGAAGAAATGGCCATTGTAGACCATTCTTATTGCGTTAGAACCGACCATTCTTATTGCGAAAGAGTGTCCGTGGAGTTTCTTGCCCGTTCTTCTCCATAAGAACCTACGCTTTGGAATGGGCAACTATCTTCATATTTCTGACTGACTGACGCCTTGACAATTCAAAAGTGCCTGTTAATGGTTTAATTGAAACAAATGCTTTGAGTTTGAGTCATTTGATGATTTAATAATACACTGCTACGTGTTCTTCTTTCTGATTTTGATTTTATTTATTTATTTATTTATTTATTTTAAAGAAGGCTTACAGACTAACAAACCAATGATATAAAGAATATAAAATTTAAAAAAATTGCTAATAACAAGCCTCCACATATAGTTTAAGAAAAAGTCGATAAAAAGAAAGTACATAATGTTAATATAATTATTATAAAGTTAAGATAAGTTATAAGTATAATTAGTATAAGGTTCAGATAAGTTAACTATCCTTGAAAAAAAGACTGTGCCAAAAGCCGTCTTAAGGTCGCCACACTGGTGCAGAACAAGTCGACATTAAGGTTCCCAGGAAGCCTATTGAAACTTAATGCACTTCTTATTGAGAAAACATTTCGCCTGTAATTAGTCATTGCGAAAGGTACATTTAATATTGGACGTTGACGTAATCCCATCAGATTCGTGCGTAATGATAGATTAGCAACGAGTTCAGGACAGTCAATGTGGCCACTTGCGATACCCAATAGAAAACTCATGTCTCCAATATAACGTCTCATCTCCAGAGGAAGGAAGTGGTACCGTTTGCAGCGGTGCTTGTAGTCAACTGAGTATTGCTGAGCCCTATAATCTAGATAACGTAGAAATTTTCTTTGGACGCCTTCAATACGGGACTTATAAGTCTCATACTGCGGGTTCCAAACCTGAGACGCGTATTCTAAATGGCTGCGCACGAAAGAACAATACAAGATTTTAACCGGTTTGAGAGATCGGAAACAGGCCGTGGTGCGTAGTATAAATCCCAGAGCTTTGGATGCCTTAGTAACTATGCTATTTACATGTTGATCAAACATAAGCTTACTGTCTATGATTACCCCTAAATCTCTTATGCTATTTAGCCTGCCAATGAGCTGACCGTTCATGGTGTAACTAAAGTTAATCAAAGAAGTACAACGTGAGAATGTTAGAAGAAAGCATTTAGAGACATTTAATTGGAGTTTGTTACGGATGCAATATATTTCAAACCTATGCAGGTCGTCTTGCAACTGACATGCATCAGACATGTCTCGCACGACTTTATGAATCTTCATGTCATCAGCATAAAGTAAAATATACGAATGACGGAAGCATTGTTTGATATCTGCAATGAACAATATAAATAACAGAGGACCCAAAATGGAGCCTTGAGGTACGCCTGAAGGGACAGAACTCCAACCAGAGGTGTAGCCCTGAAGCACGACAGCCTGTGTTCTGTTCTCTATATATGAGGAGAACCATCGGTATAGGTCCCCATGTATTCCGGCAAGAAAAAGCTTCTTCAGCAGCATGCAATGATCAATTCGGTCGAAACACTTACTGTAGTCAGTATAAACTACGTCAACTTGTCGCTGTGCCATGCCGTTTGTAATAAATTCCTGTGACAGAAGTAAGTTAGATGTGGTAGAGCGGTTCCTAACAAAACCGTGCTGTTCCTCGCCAAGAATTGACTTGGAAGCAGCATACAAATCGGTATAAACTAAACGTTCAAGAATTTTAGAAAAAAGGCAAATTTTAGATATGGGGCGATAGTTTTCAATATTAGCCTTATCGCCCTTTTTAAAGACGGGAGTGACGAAAGCAGACTTCCAAATCTTCGGAACTTTACCCTCGGAAAGAGAGCGCTTGAACAAGATAGAAATGGGTTCAACTAGACTATCTGCACAAGAGACTATGAACATAGGAGGTATTAGGTCAGGCCCACCTGATTTACTGAGGTCTAAAGATTTTAGCAGCTTTAATATACGTGAGTGGTTTATGTCAACTGTACTGACAGACATTGCAGTATTACAACATTGTTCACTGGAAGTACGTCCATTATCAGCCGTTGATTCAGGTTCAGAAAAGGTGGACTGGAAATAGGTAGCAAAGAGGTTGCTAATATCTTGTCCTGTGTTCACAGAGGTCTCACGGTAGAACATCTCATTAGGAAACGAACCAGCTCTCCGCTTACTTTTTACGAACGTCCAGAAATATTTGGGATTTTTTACAATAGAAGCCTCAATGTTTGTCATATAATTGTCATAACAAGTTTTTTCCAGCTCAAAAACTCTGGTACGCAGTAACGAAAACGAGTAATAATCAGACATGTTACTGTATCGTTTATATTTCTTATGATACTTATGTTTTTCTCTAATCATTTTAATTAGTGCTGGGGTATACCAAGGAGGATAAGAGGACTGTTTTACTGATTTCAAAGGTATGTGTCTGTCCCTAAGCTCATACAGTTTGGTATAAAAATTAGTGACGGCATCTTCCAAGCTAGTACACTGTAACAACTGAGACCAGTTAATAAGATCAAGTTCAGATTTAATAGCATCATAATTGCCCTTCGAGAAGATATAACGTTGCTCAGGTTTGTCGACAAGTTTTTGAATTTCAATAAATTTTGTCTCAATAATTAAAGGCTTGTGATGAAGATCAATTGGCAGAGCAAGTGGGTCCGTACATCCCGAGACAGTCACAGTATCGTTACAGAATACAAGATCAAGTAGTCTACAGTTAATGTTCCGCTCACCATTATATTGTGACAAGTTGAACGTTTGTATTGCATCGAAGAACTGAATCACATGCTGAGAAGAGATATTTTGTTTTTATGAATCCGTAACCCCGATTTCATGTATATGATTCAAAGAGATAACTCAATTTCTTCATTGTTATTCGCTTTTCTTACACTTCGTTTGCTTTCAACCCTAGTACTTTAGTCATCTCATGTGGCACATTGAACACAAGCAGCAAACTCAAACTCAAAGCATTTATTTCAATTAAACCATTTACAGGCACTTTTGAATTGTCAAGGGGTCAGTCAGTCAGAAATATGAAGCTAGTTGCCCATTCCAAAGCGTAGGTTCCTATGGAGAAGAACGGGCAAGAAACTCCACGGACACTTAGCCGTCTGCAAGAGATGAACTTAGCCGTCCTGCAAGAAATGTTAAATGCGGACCCCATTGCAGCCTTGAGTCGAGCGTGATCCCCAGGAAAACAGTTTTATCAACGAATTCTAGTTTCTCCCTATTCAATACTATATCACAATCACTACTTTTAACATTCGGTAAAGCAAATCTTATGCATTTCGTTTTTTTCCCATTTAATACTAAATTATTTGCAGTAAACCAATTTTGGACCTGCAGTAGGGCGTTATTTACGTCGTCAAGATTTGATGCACGTCTATTTATCTTAAAAATTAGGGAAGTATCGTCAGCAAATAACACCATTTGTGGTTGGTTTTTTAATAAATGGGGTAGATCATTAATATAAACATCATTAGGTCTAACATCATTGTTAATTGTTATTTTCGGGTTTTGTTCTTTCCTTGTGTCATGTGTACCGCAAATAAACGTATTTTCTTTCTTTCTTTTTCTTCTTTCATTATATCACACCCAAATCCGATGTAATAATAATCTTCACTTCACATTCATAACCTTTCACTTTCAACTATACCAAAGAAAAGCATTCTCACATCGGTATGCTGATCATAATTATTACCGCCTAGATTAGCACTTATCATTACAGTATTATTAATGTTATTAAAACTAGTCACGTACAACTTTGAACAGATAGCCGTAATGCTTAATTAGATCTTTTATGAGCTTTTAACCCCCTTTTTCTATGATATGCTATGAATAGCCACAATGAGTTCTGGGTCTTACTATTGGTATGTATTAATTGCTATATATTACTGGCGACTCATTTGGTGGAATGGTGAGAAATCTCTTGGTTATGAATTCGATTATTGTTTTGAAAAGAATATTTATGAGATGTAATGTTTTACCTCCTCCACATAAGTTACATGACGTACAATAACACATGATTCCATACAAATTCTATTCTATTTTCCTATGGATAGTGGCTATTTGGATACTATAAAACAGTGAGTCGAGACTCCCGTCTATGTACCGAAACCTTGAAGATTAATGTTAGAAGCAACTCTTGTAGCATCCTTAATCACAGTTTAAACAGTCCTTTTAAAATTATGTCAAGTAAATATATGGCTTTATAAATGTTTATTCATTCATTCTCCTGCCCTTAGTCCAATTCCCACATCTCAATCTTTAAAAATGTTATTTTTTTTCTTGATAATTATAATGATCCTTTCCAAATGAAAAAAATTCGTAAAACATTTTTGTTTTTACATCTCTTACGTTTCTCAAGGCCGAATCTAATTTACAGAGGCTCTTTAGAAGCTTTTCATTAAATAAGACACCAACCAACGATTATCCCTGTACACAATATGTAAGGACAATCCCTGGTTGGTGTAGAACTATTGCAGGAAATGGAAACAAAGATTTTGGGCTATGGGTTTGGGTGGCTAAAGTGGACTGGTTACCTACAAATATGGAAGGACGCTGAAGTATGTCTAATCAACGTTTTATATATACATGGATAAAATCTAGGGGTGAATTGCACACTCAATAATGGACTCCCGAAAACTGTCGTAGCGACAAAGCGGCAACATATCCTGAGGTACTTGAGAAGTGGAGAGGTATATAATTACAAGTATCAACAATTTAAGTAAGAAAAGTAGAGAAGAGTTAAAGAAGAATAAGAGTAAAGAAGAGAGAGAGTAGATTAAGTTGAAGAGTTTTCCCCAGTTGTGGCTCAGAAGTAAGAACTGGCTGGAAAACAAACCTTTCTACCGAAACCCACAAAATCTAGGCTCATCTTTATTAAACTATCAAACCATATTTGCAGTTCCGTTCATAGAACACAATGCTTTTCAAATGTAACCCTAAGTGACCACTTAACTACTCCATATAACACGAACCTTTCCAACTACAAAAGCCTTCTAAAATCCAAATTCCATACACAAAAGTGTTACAAAGATCTTCATTACACGCAACTTCATTCCTTTTAGACTTATTCATCAATGTTCGGTGACAATGGACCCTATTCGGGTGACATATTTGCTCTCAAAGTCCACAATGGCTTGGCCCATTTTTCTGCACGGCTCGCCGATCGCCGTATCCTCGTGACAATAACATTGGTATGTGTTTGTGATTACGATGTTGGGACGTTGGACGTATATAAAATTATGAATATTTATACTTGATATTCCGTTGGATATTACGTTTACAATAATCAATAGGCTGGTTTTGTGGAGGAAAATCCTTTGAACTCTTTTTTATGTTTGGTAAATACGATATAATCGAATGTGGTTGGTGAATGTTACATTGCTTTAATTATATAAATATAACACCCATATTATTCAAATCTCGGAAAGAACCACCTCTGTGATCTAGTGGTTAGACCACCTGTCTCAGACCCCGAGGTCCCGGGTTCGATTCCCCGTGGGAGCAAAATTATCTGCTCAGTTTGGTTGGTGGTAGGGCTTCTACTAAGTCCAGGTAAGATTGCCAGTTCCTCTGAGGTTGATGATTCCGGGTGAAGCTTGCTTCCACCTTCGGCCTGATCATCACTTACCATCAGGTGAGATGCAGGCCAAGAGTTTCCCTGTTGTGGTAAAAAGAAAGTACGTTACGCCTTTGGTCCCGGCTGTCATTCGTATATCTTTAACAGTCATGAAGGGTAGTCAGAAGCTCAAAAGTCCGACAACCAGTCTTACCAAGGGGTACCGTGTTACCAAGTAACTGTTGGAGGTAGTAACGGTTGTGGAGGTCAAATAGGCAGTCACTCCATATAATATACTGGTATTAAGGCTGCATTTGGTTTGACTGGAAAACGACCCCAACGGCAGATCCTACAATTTACTGGAACAGAGCGAAAGCGGCACTTGGTAGTGTTTATTTGAAAAACCTTGGATTCGTATTGTGTAAACCCAATTCTAATTTCGAGCTTATTTATAGAGCAACAATTTAACGCTACGTAAGATTTTGATCTCTAAATACCAAAACAAAATTTCTTAAAACCACAACCATGCTATAATGAAGCCGAGAAATCCAATCTTTTTTTATTCCCTTCCCGAGTTCAGTCTATTAAACAGCCTGGCATTGAACGTAACACAGATGCTTACTACATGCAAATGAGCTATCCTAGTTAGAAATCTAATATCATTATAATACCATTTGTATTTGAACCACGTAGGTCCTTGTCTGAAGGGAAATGTAACGTAAAGGTTTGAACAGACGAGCCATAAACAAAAACACAGTGGCAAAAAATGGTACATTAATACTTACGACAATTTACACTCGCGTTCAACAACATTCACCTGAACACAACGCGGCCAAATACAAGGACACAGCGGATAGCTAGTTAACGACGCAGCTGACGAACTTGCTAGACGAGGATCCAGCACGGCAGTCTGTGGACCCGAGCCTATCGTACCGATCCCCTTCAACCAGGTATCCTGAACCACATACGTGGTTACAGGAGCTCACCCACACACAAGCGGAGCACTGGTGGGCCTCGATACCGGGTTGCAGGCAGTCCATGGAAGCTATGCCATTCTTGGATAGCAAGCTAACCAGACGTTTATTACGCCTGGACAGGAACGACCTGCGCCTGGTGACGGTGACCATCACGGGACACTGCTCACTAAACAAATACTACCACACAATAGGCATAACGGACAGTCCTCTGTGCAGGGCGTGCATGGAGGCTGAGGAGACCGTTGCGCACGTGCTCTTTGAACGCACGGGCATCGCTCGGATTAGAACAGTAACAGATGTTCTGTACAGATCAAGAGATTTAATTATCTTCTGGAGGGAGGTGGGCTGGTTGGAATAACCACCAAACGACCGCTATGGCCCACGCACAAGGTCCACCTGACGGACTGAGTGCGGAAAACAAAACCCATAACATAGAACATAGAAGACATCGCGGAGACGAACTCACTTCACCAAATATGATTCAGTTATGAGGCCTTAAATTGTTACTAAAACTACATCACAAGCATTCATTTGACGACGACGTCACGTTTTTGACGTCACAATGTATAATAATAATAATGTAAATAGCTGTCAAATATTTACCTGGTTTGAATAATTTGGCAATACTACTGTATGGAAATAAGAAATATGGCTAACTAGTGAACAATGAATATGAATAGTGAATTGCAACAACAACACTGAATTTGATTTTGTAACCGTTTTAGGTGTAAAAAAAGCATTTGGAAAGTTTCCAAATACTTTTACTTTCACGAAATATTCGGAATTAATATTTTAGTTCACTAGTTAGCCATATTTCTTATTTCCATACAGTAATTTCACCAAATTAATCAAAACAGCGAAATATTTGACAGCTATTTGCAACGTTGCCCATTTTCTGTATAAACGGTCTTATAGCGGCTTCTTCTGTTTCTTCGTCATTTTAATGATCCTATTTATCTGTTTTAAATAAGCTTCTATCGGAAATCGGCCACTAAATAGCTAAAGTGACAATAATATGCACGTTGACCACTGTCCATAGTCCAACGGCATTTTTGCTGCTGTTGTGTACTGTGGCAGTGGCACAATTGAAGAGACTTACGGCGCTTGCACATGGGTCTCTCACAAGTTTACGGCCGCCACTAGTTAGCAAAAGGTAATTTACAACAATTTTCATATATTTACCGAGTGGTTGCCACCGGCCACACTTGGCTTATGCGGCGAGCCGGTGTGCGGCCGTGAAAAGTTGCTGTCGCTGACCACACGTGGCGATTTCGAGTGGTTCGTCTGCCTTAGTCTTGAATTTTGGTAAGTAATATTCGCATTTCTGGTTTCTCTAACGAAGTGTTAGTAGGTAAAGGTTACTGTTCGGCTCAATTTATCTAATGTTATTGTTATTGTACTTCGTGTATTGCTTCTCGGTGTTAGTGTTATTGTTATGGGCAGTTTTAATTAAGGATTGTGTTCTGTATTATGGGGAATACGTTTTTAGAGAATGACGATTGTGGGAGCCACTTTGGATAATTGTAATGATGATTTTGGGATGGGAATGTAATTATATCTAGGAATTTTACTTCTTTTATAATATTTAACACACCTAATTATTTACACTAGGTACTAAATTAAATGACTAATTATACAAATAAATACAAAAACAAAATTAGGCGTCAAGTACTAGTTCGCATTGCTATCATCCTGAAAAGTGCCCAGAAGACTGGCAGCATTGCCACGTTGAATGGCAATGCTTATTCTTTGGCCAAAGAACGAGCCAGCCTTCTAGTCACGTGAGGTGTCGACTGTCGTGGATACCGTGGCCCCTGGCAACGTACAGGCAACTGAAAGAACACGGGTGGGTTTTAGTCAGTAAGAGCTGACACGCCCTCCCGCTCCGCCCAGAGCGGGAGAAGTTATTGGATAATTTCAAATTAAAAAAAAAAAAAAGTGTCGACAAGTCGGCGAGAAAGGAGACGCGCATTCGGGCCCCATGACCCGAGCTTTTCGTATTGTTTCGGAATTTTATTGATGGGCAGAAGTGTTTTCTCGTAGTTGATAGAAATTTGAAAACAACTCAAATCTAAAACAACATGAAACTACGTAGGTACAGTACAGTAAACCGCTCGTCAGTGTTAGACTTTGACCTTGAGCTATCCTAGTATGCTAGCACAGCTCAAGGTCAAAGTTTCAATAGAATAAAAGGCCAGCTAATACTGGTTTTGTTACCTTAATTCGATCCACCCTGCCCCTTGCTGTCCTCCTAAGCCGAGGTCCGTACCCTACAGAGAGTGACCTTAGCGTGTAGTCGCTTAGTTTATAAGCTTATGCCCAAGCTGGAGGTCTCAATTTATTGAGGCACCCACAGGAAAGCCCGGTTAAGCAGCCAAAGACCTCCTAGGTTGACCTGCGAGATGACATTCATAAAACTAAAAATAAAACCGGTCAAGTGAGTGTCGGAATATGCACAATAAAGGGTACCCGTAGTTAGGATGAATTTATCCCAAGAACAAACTTAACATTGTTGTTGCAAATGTAAGTTTGTACTTTGTACGCACAATATTGAGTGATTTAACATGTCATTTTAAGACCATAGACTTCATATATGTTTTCCTTTAATCTATAAGTATATAAGTATTCTGTGTTTTTTTCTAAATTTAAGGCTCAGCAGTTTCGGAGATAAGAGGGGTGTATAATTTCGTAAATTTTCTTAGATATCTTTAAAGGTATTTTTTAATCCCAGAAAAGCGACCCCCATTTAAAAAAAAAAATCAACCACAAATGGTGTTATTTGCTGACGATACTTCCTTAATTTTTAAGGTAGATAGACGTGCTACAAATTTTGACGACGTAAATAACGCCCTACTGCAGGTCCAAAATTGGTTCACTGCTAATAATTTAGTATTAAATGGAAAAAAAACTAAGTGCATAAAATTTTCTTTACCAAATGTTAAAAATAGTAATTGTGAGATAGTATTGAATCAAGAGAAACTAGAATTTGTCGATAAAACTGTTTTCCTAGGAATCACGCTTGACTCAAGGCTACAATGGGGTCCTCATTTAACATCTCTTGCAGGACGGCTAAGTTCAGCAGCATATGCTGTCAGAAAAATCCGTCAATTAACTGATGTAGATACCGCCAGGCTAGTCTATTTCAGTTATTTTCATAGTATCATGTCTTATGGTATTCTGCTGTGGGGACGGGCTGCAGACATCGAGTCTATTTTTATTCTGCAGAAAAGAGCTATCAGAGCCATATATTATCTCCGTAGGCGCGATTCTCTAAGGGAACTGTTTAAGGACATTAACATCATGACGGTACCTTGTCAGTATATCTATGAAAACATCATGTACGTAAGAAAAAATTTACATCTTTTTAGTAAAAGAGGTGATAGACATAATTATAGTACAAGAAATAGGGATCTATTAGTTCAACCAGGTTTCAGACTGGCTAAAGTAGACTCATCTTTCATGGGGTACTGTTTAAAATGTTACAATAAAATTCCTCTCCACATACTTCAACTGAATGAGACGAAATTCAAATCTTGTATAAAACGCACACTATGTAGGCAGGCATATTATAAGTTGGGGGATTACATAATTGATAAAAATGCTTGGCTCATTGCTGGTCCTGCTCCACAAGCATAAACTAATTAATTAGCATTTGAAAATACCGTTGGAGCTGCTGAAGATTTTAAAAACTATCTTTGCATTGTATAAATTCAATGTCTTAGCATTGTATAATTGCATAGCACATGTGTGAGTACTATGTACTGACTATAAAGCTACCATTTAGGTACTGGGTATGTCTTTCATTGACTTGAATGTGCCCTGGCGGCTGAGATTATGTCATGCTCACTCTAATGTCTCGCTGGCGGTGGCGCGTGTGTTGGATCATTTAGCTCCCTTCAAAATGGTTGAGCTGAATGGTGCTAATCCATGCGTCATGTTCGTGAACGGGCGCCGTCAGTAGAGGCTGGTCATCTCTTAGCTGCCATGGCTTATTTTAATATTTTAATTTTTGAATTGTTCTTTGTTTTTATATTTTTATTACGGATGCTTTTAACGTGCACGTCTTTCTACATTGTCCTCACATGTATAATTTCAACATTAATGATGTAACCAATATTTTGTAACAATTTTTTTATTTAAAAGAGTGTCCGTGGAGTTTCTTGCCCGTTCTTCTCCATAGGTACCTACTACGCTTTGGAATGGGCAACTAGCTTCATATTTCTGACTGACCGACTTCTTGACAATTCAAAAGTGCCTGTAAATGGTTTAATTGAAATAAATGCTTTGAGTTTGAGTTTGAGTTTGAGAAAAATCAGTTATTTACGTTACATGTCCGTGTTTCGATCACAGAAATTCATATGTGTGTACTAAATTTCAACTAAATCGGTCCAGGAGATTCGAAGCAAATTGGCTGTGACAGACATACAGACAGCCAGACAGACAGACACACACGAGTGAGTGTTTTTTCATTCGGACGTACGAAACCCTAAAAAATATTTTATGACCACACACGTGCGGCCTACCATACTTACCTCAACTCATACTGAAACTTTTTTGTAGGTACCTTAAACCTTTCGCAGGACTCGTTAACGTGTATTTCTAAAAGCGAGATTATTTATAAAGTACGTATTGTGGATTTAGTCCAGTGAAGCTATTGAAACGCTTCATTACAAAAGTAAAACGTAACTTTGTACCGACAAAAAAGACAAACAAACAACAATCTATACTACAAAGCGATTGCAAATAAAATCGAGCACGTAATCGAGTCCGATCCGAGTTGAATCGAGTAGAATCGACTCGGGTGTTGTTACTGGCGCCACATTGTCGGTAGTCGGGTTAAGAATGTGGCATTCGATACTGTTATCGATTAAGATTAATTAATGGTGAAAAGAATTGTAGGAGGTGTCGATTTTAATTTGCTGTTGCTAACTTGGTCGGATTGTGTACAATTGTGGTTGTTCAAGGTAATTGAAGAATGAGTTTTGTTGTATGATTTAGTTAGATACATTGTAGATAATTTTATCTATTGCTTGCTTAGATTTAGTTCAAATTCTATGCGTGGATCAGATAAAAATTTTAAAGGTTAAAAATACAAAATAAGTACAGTTCGACACAACAAAGTTAAATTCAAATACTTTATTTCAATTTGGCACATAAAAGGCAATTTTGAACGTGAACATTTACAAAAAAAGAATTGATTCTAGTTTCACATTATCTTGTATACATTAATTATTTAATTATATGTGAAGACGATGCACCTAGAATAAGATTACTATACCACGATAGGTAAAAAAAATAGATAAATTAACTATGTGAGATGCATGGTGCTCACATATTTACGAACATTGTAAAATTATACGATATTCGTAACATTTTAACAAGTAATACTAACAAGTTAGTGCCTGAGTTCAAGTAATCACAGAATGTAAAATCAATCTTATATAAAATAAAAAATATATTATACAATTAAATTAGCAACTAGTTTGATTTTGTCTAGACTCTAAATTGTCATATGGAGCAGGACCAGCATGTTTCCCAACATTTTTATCTTGGATAATTTCCTCTAATTTGTATACACATTTGGTTTACAAAGTGTACTTTTTATATGAGTTTAAAATTTTCTTTCATTTAATTGTAATATATCACAAGGTATTCTGTTGTAACATTTAACACAGTACACCATAAAAGATGTACTTATGTACTTTAGCCTGAAAAATGGTTGATCTATTTTATCTTTATTTCTGGTATTAAAATTATGTCTATCATTTATTTTATAAAAAAGATGTAGATTTTTTCTCACATACATAATATTTTCATAAATTAATTGGCAAGGTACCGTCATAATATTAATCTTTTTAAATAGCCTGAACTTTACTAGACCTATATATTTAAAATCCAATGTGTACGTCTGGCGTTCAGATAATAATAGCAATTTGAGTGCAATCGATAATTCTTGTGTTGTCGTAACTGACATGAGATCGCTGAACACTCGAGTTAATGAAACAGAATTCGATATTAAGAACACTGGTTAGATATTTTAAATGAAAACTTCTTTAAATTGGATTCATCGAAAAAGTCGCTAAATATTTAACTAAAGCAAGCTACCTACGCATTTTATCAATGTTCATCGAAATAGAACATACTGACCAGTATGTTCTTTATTTATTTGCAATATAAAAAATAAAAAAACGGAAATACTACTTTTGAAAATGTAGAAAATGAGAAGTGTCTTATTCTATCCGAAAATCAATACTAGGTACATTAGCAAATTATTATGTCTCCAGAATTTTATCCAGTCAAAACCACCCTTCGAATCACAACACAACCTTTCACAGGAACTCAAATAGGTACCCCATTACAATTACCCATTTAAAATTCCACCAACAAAAGCAATAATTAATTGAAACAATTATTTACCATCACGTCAACCCGACACAACCAATCGGACCGTTGTCAAAGAAACGTAAATTTTTAATCAGCCAATAAGCATCGAATGTACCGTCATTAACGAGAACGCGATTGGTTGGACTGACGGCTTAATTTGCTCAGCTTATTAAAGCATCAATCAGAGGTTTTTATGTGAAATCGGTTAATTGAACGTTGCCACTGGGTGTGGCAAACAATGGTGTGTTATAGGAGATTTCAGTTGTTTTGCAGCAGTGATAGCCTAGTGGTGTGACTGTCGGACTGCCAGGTCATAGGTCTCGAGTTCGAACCCAAGGCACGCACCTCTGCCTTTTCGGATTCATGTGCGTATTGTATAAGTATCACTTGCTTCAAAAACGGTGAAGGAAAACATCGTGAGGAAACCGATATGCCTGAGAGATATTTCTCGACGGCATGTGAAGCCGCGGCGGCATAAAAACTTTGACACCAGAGTAATCACTACCCACACGAAAAAGAAAGAAAAAGAAGTTGTTTTGCAAATGTCGGCCATATTGGCCGTAAAACCGATGGCCGTTGGAGTAGATGGTGTTCTTGAGTGAGAGACAGCGAATCGGCAAACGTAAGGTAGGACTCCCTGAGCTAGGTGGAGCGACGATCTTAGAAGAGTGGCTGGTAGCAGCAAGATAGGAGATGCGAGAATTAAAAAAAAAAAAACGCATAAACCTACAAGGGCGTTTCCTATGTAGAAAGCCGGCAAAAAACTCCACGGTTATTATTTTAAAAGTAGCAACAATAATAAGTAGTAACAATGTTTTCAAATTACAGTGTTAATATGTCTGAGAGGACAGTGTAGGCCTATCAACAAGTACCAGGTACTTAGCAAAATAGAAAATGGTCGACAGATCTACAGTCTGTTAAGCCTACATCGTTCTCACATTCACAAAATCTAAAAGAAAATAATCTATATAAATGATAAATAAAATAATAAAATACAGACCTATTTAAACCAATAGGGGAGGCCTATACGTCCAGCACTTACAGAGGAGTTTAAACTGGCGTGAATAGTCGCGTGACTTCCTAATTATTAAAAGGCTAGGTGGAGGGACGATAAGAGAAGCTGCAGATTAAGATAGTTAATTGACTCAGGCGTAACTTTGCGGAAATCCATCATAAAATACAATAGACGACGTAACTCCGTGTAACACTGCGTTCGGCGCTTGACGTGGCAACACGTCGTGTCCGGGTTCGTAACAAGTCAATCGTCATCCTGAGGATGCCTCGTTGAGAGGTGAAACACGTATCGATTTCTTACAGGGTTCTTTAAGAACAGTTAAGCGGATTAGGTTACTAAATACGCGTCGTCTGTTGTATTTTTTGTTGTTGTTGAGAATCGAGTTAGATGGCGTGGCGTGTGTGATTCATTCATACAAAAACCCGACTGCAAACACACATGACTGAAAAGAGATTTAGGTAATGCAGGCGGGTTTGTAATATTTCTATTAATATATATCCATAAATGTATATTTGGAATCGAATCATTACTAGCTTTTATTTGATACCAATATTGTAGTAATTTTTTTTTAAACAAAAAACCGTCCCCTTTTTTTTTTGCATTTGCAGATGCAAGATATAAAAATTATATGACTTATGTCACTCACACAATTAAGACAAATCTAAAGACAACTCGTATTATATTGCTCGATGGATTATCAAGCCGTTTAGGCTACAGAGCGTGCAATTAAATAGACATAATACACACATCAAAAAAAGTTTGTGATCACTAGATAAAAAACTTAAAAAAAAAAAGTTACATTTAAAAAATATTTTTTTAAATTATTTTTAAAATTTAACTTTATCAAGAAAAAGTGTTTACATTATATCTTTTTTTAAATAGAAATACACTGTGTTAGTCCAGCCTGGTGTAAGCAATTCCGAATGGTCTGAGTGCTAACTTCAAGTCCAGAGGCGGCCCACACTTCTGCTTTTATTGTAGTGGCGTTGATTGTTTGGTCACGGGCTGCCAGCAATCTGATATAGCGCTTCTGAGCAGCAGTCAGAACAGTTGGGCGACCACTGCGGGGTCGGTCAGCTAAATTATCCATGCCGTGGTGCCTCTGCAACGTCACCACGACACATGATTGGAATACAGCAACTCTGCGTGCTATTTCTCTCGTGGAATATCCTTCTTCACTCAAAGTTACAATTCTTGTTCGTAAAACTTCTAATAATCCTCTTAGCATTTTATCAATAACAACTTTCCTCGAAAAATATTATAAATCCGCTTAAAATTGACCAAGTCAGATTTCTGAATGACCGTAAACTTAGATTGAATTTCTTTTTTTATGAAAAAATAATTGAATTTTTTTTGTGTTATTTTGTAATCCTATATTTTTAAGTAAAGAATCTAAAAAGAAGAAGAAATTATAATATACCTACCGTAACAAAAAAAAAACGATACTTCAAACTGATCGCAAACTTTTTTTGATGTGTGTAACAAAATCCCGTGAACACGATGACCACATCTGTTACCGCCCCGGTTCTAGAGCCGCCGAGCGCTGCAAGCAGAAATAGTCCTTACGGTGTATAGATATGAACTTCTTCGATGGTACATACTCTCGAAAAACATACCCTCTTGAGGCAGTCGGGTAAAAATTGTATAAACTTCTTTTTTCTGAAGTGGCCTTGGTACAAATATTGCCCAGCCAGAAAGTTGTTAACGACCTGATTTGTAACTCCCAGTAAAAGTACTCGACGACTCGAAAGGGAGAAGATGTAACCCCCCAGAAAGCATAGATACTTTTGTATCGTCGATCGAGAAAACTTGAGTTATTTTTACCACGAATTCACAACAGAAATAAAACAAAATTGTTTCAAAAGATAGACACTTCACCCATACAAGATTCACCGAAAAAAAGGCATTCGAAACGTAAACAGATCTGAAGATTCGATATCGATCATTGAGGTCGTCATTCGGCAAGTCTGAAGTCTGAGGGTACATCTCTCAAGTTATTTATTTCGACAGAAAAACAGATATACATCTCTGTGAGGACTTGAAATGAGGTTCAGACGTGTTTCTTTTCAATGTCAGAATCTGTGGATATTGCAGTAGTTTAAAGTAATGCAACAGTATTTTCTATTATATTTCTTATTATGGCAAGCAAAGCCGATGTTGATCATTCTGCCAATGTCTAAAGTGAATTGGAAGAAAAAGTGAGCATAATAAAAATTTTAAAAAAGAAGAAAAAAATTGCAACATAAAAATCTTCGATGATACAGTAGGTAGAACAGTATTTTATAATGTGCGTCTTATTTGTGCAGAATTAAACATTTTATTTCTTTATTTCTCAAAATTAATATTTTTTTCTATTCTATTTATCTGTGGCCATGGTGCTAATTTCGAAAATTCTATAAACGGAAAGTCGGGTGAGATCTTTAACAAAAAGGTTGGTAAATTATAAAATGGATCTCAGTGTGAAACTTGTTGATGAGTATTAGTGACACATGCTATTGTGTGTAGAGACCTTGGACATGACTTAAATCGAAAATTGGTTATTCGATTGTTTACCATAATTGATAAGGGTACCCTAGTCAGTCATTCTTCCATACTAACGTCGTATGGAGTTTATTCCAAAGTCAATGTCAAATAATTTATTTCAATTAGACACAAAAAAGGCACTTTTGAACGTCATCATTTACAAAAAAAAATATAATTGATTCTAGTCGCCCCTTCCAAAAGATAGTTTTCGTATGGAAAAGAATGGGCCAGAAACTCCACCGTTACTGTTTTAAAATGTTTTCACAATATCTTGTATACATCAATTATATAATTATATGTGAAGATGCACCTAGAATAAGATTACTATACCACGGTAGGTAAAAATAATGAAACATTAAGGAATGACAGATAAATTAATTATGTGATACATGCACGGTGCTCACATATTTACAAACATTGTAAAATTATACGATATTCCTAATATTTTTACAAGTAATAGGTACTAATAATCTACTGTTATACAGTGTGCATTATAATTATATCTACTTGTCTCGTCATTATCTAGCCCAGTACGGAAACAGAAAAACAAGTATTGGTTTGGAAGTTTAGTTCCATATTTCAACACTCATTTTAATGCATCTTTGGACGTAAATAAATAACTCCCGGAGTATAAAAATGGCAAAATTGTTACCGTACGGGGATAGATAATTTATTCAAGAATTCAAATAACTTTATATTGAATAAATGAATCCAGTATTTTTTTCATAATATCGGTGCGCCCAAACGTCTGTTCATGAAATTTTACGCGCTCGTTTTCGTAATAAATTATGGTCTATTTCACTAAATAAATATATAAATAAATAAAAACTAAATAAATAAATACTTAATAAATACCACCAACGAATGTGAGCCGTCGACTAGTGCAAGCTTAAAATCGAAAATGATTAAACCTAGTAAGCCAAATATTGTCTAAAAATGTTATTTTGTTAGTGTAAACCTACATAAATAATTTAAGTCAATCAATTCTATCAGAAGTCTGTCAGAAGGCATGTTACAAAGCCTAAAGATTTTTTTCTTTTGTTACAGAACCCCAATGGATTCTCAAAAGTGACCATCTCATCAGTGAATACAAGTGCTAGTGATGTACCACCTAAAAGTGCTTCATATCGATAGAAACAGCTAGTGTTGTTCACGATGTCGTTCTTGAGGTCGCACGTGATCTCTGGGGTGCTGTTCACCATTCTTCTGCAGTACTGCGTCGAGAGCCAGCAAGAGAATCTCATTGAGGAAGCATGTAAGTAGATAGTTTTTAGTTTTTGGAGTAATTTTAAGGTACCTACGCCGTCCGTAGGCGAGTATTCACGTGTTTTTGCGTCTAGAGTAGACAGTGCGAGGCATGCGCTGCGAATGCATTTTTTATGACAGATTTCTCAGCCTGAGACGTTCATCAGATGCTGGGCTAACCATTCGAAGGTACGAGCGTTTTTCGTTTGAGAGTTTTGTTGGTGTATTTAGGTACTTGCCTTCATCAAAGTAACTTCAAACTCACGACTCTGTATGTTAGGGTAACTTAGATACTGCCTAACAGCTTAAAGAAATGAGTAGAATAATGTTAAAAAAGACTGAAAACTTGTCAAATATGTAGATATTTTTTTATAAAACTTGTTCTTCTGCGAACAATAGACCTCGCGAGCAACAATTTTTTTTTTGCAACATTTATATACCACTAAAGTTACCACATATTTACCATGTTTTTTGTTTTTCTGAAAATTGTTTTCAGAATTCCCTAGTTGAGAAGGTGGTCCCAGGTGCTTCATCAATCCCTACCTAATAGATAAACGGCCGATTCTACTGGTAGAAATCTAAAAGTGAGCAATTTACTGCATTTTGAGCAGCTATTCTGCTCATCACGCCTAACATCCTCATCAGATCTTCACCAAATTTTAATGAGATCAACTTAAAGTTACTTTAAGTTGATTGCGAATGCGCCATGATATTTGTTATGTAACCAGATGTCCAAACGTCATACATATAGTTTTCTGACAGCTGCGCGCACAGACTACTCTAAGCCGACGGCGCGCGCGTCGATTACCACAGACTACATATGACACTACGTATGTCGATTACCGACTATAACGGAATATTGCCATTTTTAAATATTACACTTTTTTTTTATTTATGTAGAATTAATTATTGTATTTTATTTTATTTTTTATATCTTAATTATATTCATGGTATGCTGCACCGGTCGACGTCATAACGTCAACGCCGGCTGTCGCTGAAAACCAGCGCTGGGGCTCTGTCTTGCATAGGGTCGCAGCATCATGCTGAGCGATGGCCGTTTTGCGTGAATGTGACGCATATTTTCCCAGAAACTTGTTTCCATTTTTTTATTTTGTTTTCTTTTTTTTTGCGTCATGTTTACCGCAAATAAACGTATTTTCTTTCTTTCTTTCTTTCTTTCTATTTCATTAAAATAAAATAAAAATTTGGTGAAAAAATACCTTTCAAATAAAAAAGAATCATCTAAATCGGATCTCATAAGGAGGTATCCAGTAGCCCCTTTTTGTCCCTTTTTGGAGAAAGTACACTTCCAATCAAAAACCCTAACGAAAAAAAAATGTCGTGTAAGTACCAAGTTTCGTCCAGATCGGTTGTAAAATACGACCTGTATTGGAGTACCAAGAAACTGACACACGAAACCAAATTTTGCCAGACTTGATGCAGAGACGCTTCGCTCGCTTGATCAATAATAAACAATATAGGATAAAAAAATATGATTCAAAGCTTGCAAACTAAGTGCGGATTTCACCAATTAAATTGAACGCGAACAGCACATCTAAATGCGTTCAAGAGCTGTCAGTGTACAATATTCCATAACAATTTTGACTCTGACAGCTCTTGAACGCGTTTTAGAAATGCTGATCGCGTTCAGTTTCATTGTTGAAATCAGCCCTAAGAATTTATAGAAAAAAATCTGTATTTATTTGAATAATACCTTTTGTGGTAGGATTTTCATAAGGAGAGGAGAGGAGAGGGCCAAAGCCGAGGATTATAGACGATTTTTATTTGAGATTTATATTTTCGGATTATTTGTTAAGATTGAAAACATTCGTAAGATTTTATTTAATCTATCAATAATAACTATGCCTCGACAGAAAGATACCTGTTTAGTAATGCAGTATTAACTTTTATAAGATTATCTGCAAACGATCCGCCCCTACTTCGTTCGTTGACCATTTTCAATTTTGTTAAGTACCTTGTTGACAGGCCTGTACTATTCTCCCATACCTATAAACACCTGATTTTGATTTTGATCGTGGTTTCTATGTATTTACGTATAAACCTTGCAGAGTAAATGCTCTTAATCAATGCTCCTAAAACTGCATCAAAATCCTTTGCGGTTAGAAGATCTAAGTGGTCACACAGACGAACATGAAAACCGACTTTGTTTTATACTAGTGGCCCAGTGGCATCGGTCCAAACTTACGAGTTGTAGGTCGAAGGTTCGAACCCAAGCAGGCTTTCGTTTGTGTAATTACCGCTGCTCTTAAAATGGGGAAGGAAATTCGAAGGCATGTGAAATCTACCAACCCGCACTGGGCCCGCGTGGTGGATTATGGCCCACTTACTCTTGCCGAGAGGAGGACTGTGTCCCAGCAGGGGGAACATTATAAGCTGATTATGTATGAAGCATGCATTCTATTAATTTTATTAGTATCTCTTTGGTCTAGTGGTGCAACAGCTGCACGCGTAGCATGACCACAATAGAAACGGGTTTTGTCGACAGAAGAATAGATAAAATGACAGATTGTGATTGTTTATCTGTCATTTTGTCTATTCTTCCGTCGACAAAACCCGTTTCTATTGTGGTCATGATAAGCGTGCAGCTTAGCTTAGCTTTTATATGGTTGGCATGCTACGCGTGCTGAGCGTGGAATCCTGGGTTCGATCCCAGCCGTCCGACAAAGTGTTAAATTGTTTTTTTTCATTAGAAAATTCCCGGATATTTTCTATGGACTAGCACTTTACCTAATAATACCTACCTATTATTGGCGAAGGTCTGTGTTTTAAATTAATTAAACACGTTCGATAAATAAAGGCGAGATGTTATGTAAAGCCTCGTGCAAACAGACGCGACGCAGAAAACTTCAGAGAAGAAAAATGGTGCCGCGTCGCACCAGTCTGCAGTGGTTTTATACGTAACTAATTCTCACTACGAGGTGGGCGTAATACATAGTGAGCCTTTTATTGAACCCGACTTTTCCTCACTTACTACTATTTCATTAATCCCATAAGATTAATAGGAGGAAATGTTTATTTATTTCATTACGGATTTGCGGAGGTTGCATGGGAAAGGTAAACGTTGTGGTACACTGGTTTTTGGAAGTAGGTCACAGGTACTTAATCCTTTTTAGGCTGTGGTCTATCAGACCACACGCCGACCGCGACCGACAACGCACTGTGACTCGAAAAAAGGCTCTCAAAGACATATTGAAATGGCTTCTAATAGCCAATATTATGCATAAATATATCATAGGATACAATCTGGTAGGCAAATTGGCAACTTATATTTTTTCGTGCAAAAAAAATGTATGGACCTAGAGCTTATATCTCCGGAACGGAGATTTTTTGACATAGGTACATCATATATTTTATTAGTGCAATTTTTTTTTTAAATACCCGTACCTAATCTGAAAAAATGTCAAAAAATCATAAATAAATAGTTACGTCATTAGTTATCGCGTTGTGATGGTCCGCGGCATGTCGGTCGTCCGTCGTGACATCACCACACGCTGTCGGTAGCGTCTGACGTTCTAAAGAGACCGTAGCCTTAGCGCCTTTTTGAAAGATCGTTTTCTTTTAATGTCTGTCTATGTCAGTTTCTTACTTCCAAAAAAGGAGGAGGTTCTATGTTCGTCTGTATGTTTTTTGGCCATCTGCCTAGCCTTTTCCCATCTATGTTGGCGTCGGCTTCCAGTCTTACCAGATGTAGCTGAATATCGGCATGTCTGCCTATCTGAACTCCACAACCCTGTTACTGGGTAACACCAATCAATCTGCCTAGTTCCCAACTATGTTGGGGTCGGCTTCCAGTTTACCGGATGCACCTGAATACAAGTATTTTTTATGGAGCGACTGTCATGCATAAAAACTGTGACACCAGGTTAGTCACAAATTACATGAAAAATAAAGAAAACCTATAGATGACCCCAGTAAACATAGTAAGTAATCCTATTTGTCGATCCTTTTCTGCCTCCATATTTTGTTGACAAGCACCCTCAATTCTGTCTCAAAACACTAAAGCTGAGTACCCTGAATCAGGACCACTCGTAGGGCTACCCCAGTCAATATTTGCGATTGAAGATATAAATAATAACAGCCGCACGGGTCGATCGAAGGTTAAGCTACGCTTGCCGCGGTCGGTTCGTTGACCATTCCATTACATACCGAGACTCCTCCGTGCCTCGGAAAGCACGTTAAGCCGTTGGTGTTTGAATTAGTTTTTATTTTTATTTCTAACGGACTTTTTTAATGTTTTGCATCGTTCTCACATGTACAACTTCAACTTGAATGATGTAACCAATATTATGTAACCATATTTTGATTTAAAAGAGTGTCCGTGGAGTTTCTTGCCCGTTCTTCTCCATAGGTACCTACTACGCTTTGGAATGGGCGACAAGCTTCATATTTCTGACTGGCCGACCCCTTGACAATTCAAAAGTGCCTGTAATTGGTTTATTTGAAATAAATGCTTTGAGTTTGAGTTTGAGGTCCCGGCTGACATTCGTAGGTATTTTGACAGTCGTTTCGAGTACACAAAAGTCTGACAAACTAGTCCTACCAAGGAGTATCGTTTTACTTAGTAACTGGGATATGGATGTGATCTGATAGGCAGTCGCTCCATGTAAAATTCTGGTGTTAAATGCATCCGGTTAGACTAGAAGCCGACCCCAACACAGAGGGAAAAGTTAAGGCAGATGGACACGTCCCTAGTAAAAATAGTAGGTAATCCCTTTGGTCGATTCTTGTCACTCCATCTTTATTGACAAGCCCGACACAATTGTGTTGCAAAACACAACCTGTAAGTAAATAAAGCTGAGACCACACAACCCTGAATCAGGTCCACTCTGAGAGAGCGCTGACAGAGTCAATATTTGCGAGCGATTGTTATTTATAATAGGACGGGATTTAGGCTGCCTGTCCACTGGAGCGGAGAAGAGAGGAGAGGAGCGGAGCTGTGCCAATATTAAACAATAGAATGGAAACTCTGGAGCGGAGTCTAGGTTCTATTGGTTAATATTGGCACAGCTCTCCGCTCCTCTCCTCTCTTATCCGCTCCAGTGGACAGGCAGCCTTAAGTCTAACACTGTTGGACGTGCTCTTGGGGTTTGCCAACTCTGTATAAGGTGACGGTTGAAAGATGACCTCTACTTTTTGAATGTGAAAGAATTCTATTGGTTTGCTAAACAATTGTTTGGTTTGGAGAAGACAATTCGTATTCAAACGGCGGAGATAGACTTCGCCACTCATCACGCTGAGTCTCGAAGAAAAGTGTGCTGTGGGTAGTTGGTTTTGACAATCTGCAATCTCTGTCTATTTCTATGAGAGTATGGGCGTGCGTATAAGTATGTATGTATTTATATTGTCGGGTATATCCAATTCGAAGGTATCTTAGAGAAAAAATCACCAACTCACCCCTGATGCAAAACAAATAGCAGTATCACACATTTAGCCATCGAATCTTATAGTCAAATATTTACACGATAATTTCACAAAAAATCTGTAAAATTCTGAGCTACATCCTTTATCTGTTCGCTCTGGGTTTGTTATTCATACTTGATGAGCATTCTCCTTTCGGGAATTTAAAAGACTTTTATATCTCATCAGATTTCTCAAAGCATTTTTATTTCAATTACATTTAGGTACCTATTAAAGTCCCTAATACATGATGAAACATTGTAACTAGATTTTCTCTCGATTATAGAATAAATGAATTTATATTTTTATAATAATTTAATGACTATGATCCATGTAAAACGGTTTTTCGTACCAATTTACAGATATAAATATAATTTATCATTAGACCCTGCTGCATGCGTAACATGACAACCATAGAAACGGGTTTTCTAAGGGTTTTGTCGACGAAAGAATAGACAAAATGATAGACATTTTGTCTATTCTTCCGTCGACAAAACCCGTTTCTATTGTGGTCATGCAGCACGGCTCAAAAAATATAGTATGTTTTAGCATAGACTTAGACGAAAAGAAATTCACAGAATCAATTACTTAAATGCTTGGATATAACTGAGAAAGGCCTAGTAGAGCAATAATTGACAAACCTTTATAGACCAGTATTATATAACCCAAAAATATTAATATAATAAAGATATATACGGCCTATCTATAAAAACAAGAAGCGACACATGTTCAATTAAATTCACTAAACCTATCCCACTAATTACCAATGGACCCTCATTACACCATAAAACAAATAATTAACGTCTGCACACAACCAAAATTCAACCTTAACATACACCTTTTAAGGTTAAGAACGGCAAATAAATAATTATCATCCACAACCACATGAATTTCAACCTTAACAAACAATTTACAAGGTTGATTTTTGCAAAAAAAGTATTCGCCCGCATAGTCCTTCCTAATTACGTGTCTGAATGAATTTTGACATAATCATGTTAATGTTCAATTCGGTGTTAATGTTTGTGATGGCAACAGAATTTAATTAAAATGAGATCTGTTTTTATTTGCGATGGATCTCTCCATCATTCTTTGGGAATTTATTTCATTACTTATGATTTTGGAGTAAGGAAGTTACCTACCTGTCACTAATAGAAATGTAAATTAGTACCTATGGAAAAATTATAAACCAGATATCAGTATTTGGGAAACATCATTAAAGATAAAGATAAAGATAATTTTATTTGTCTAAACATGCGTATACATGCAAATTAAGCACGCAGGATGTCACAATATTTCGTACGTACATGTTTCACCCGTAAGGCGTACAAATTTATAAAATTTACAATAAATAAAATGTTAACTAAGTTACAAAATAAAACTAAATTATTAAAGGCACTTTAATCTAAGTACCTATATTGTAGCGTCATTCAAAAAGTCGTCTATACTATAATAACATTTGTCTGTTAATAAATTTCGCATCTTTTTTTTAAACAAATTTACTGGCAATGCTTTATATGACTGTGGTATTTTATTAAAAAAATTTGGAGCCATACAGAAAACACTTTTTCCCATTAATGCCGTCTTTGACGTGTGCGAACACAGTTGATGTTTGTCATGTCTGTTACGGGGGAAGGTGTCAGCTAGTCTTGGAAATAGAGATTGATTTACCCTAACAAATGCCGCAATTTCAAAAACATACAGAGATGGTAAAGTTAATAATTTAAATAATGGCATACAGCTTTCGGTCGACTTCAAATTAAATATAGCACGAATGCATCTCTTTCATTGGTCAAACAAACATTATTTTGACTTCGATTTGATGAAAGCCTGATGCAAAGGTTACTGAGGAGAGCGGTGGCGCCACATAGCGTCCGCAATTTACTGACGAATGACGTCACTGAAACGTTTTATGTAAATCAGTTTGTGAGTGCTTTATGGTGTCACAAACGCTCCCTGCGTTTGTGACAGCGTAAAGTCAAACCCCGGTGCTATGATTTTCATGACAGTTGTCACTGCGGCCATTTTGTGGCGGCCACGGCTCTTCTAGGAAACAGTAGTTTTCAGATTTTCCGCCTTTTTTCTGAGATTGTCGCCCTACCGGATTTTTTTTTTAGATATCCAAAAAAACGAAAAAACAACTGGCATCCGCCAGCGGCTTCGCCCGCGTGATATCTTTATAAATTATAGCCTATGTTACTCAGTGATAATATAACATTTTACTGGTGAAAGATTTTTTTTTAATCAGTTCAGTAGGTTTTGAGTTTATTCATTACAAATAAAAATCACAAATCTTTTCTCTTTACAATATTAATTAGGTTATGAGGGCTTGTTTTACAAATTGCTAATTCAGAAAACTTATAAGTACAATAAACCTAACCACCAACTCGTCATAAACATTCAATCAACCAAAATTTTGAATCCCAATTTCGTCGAATTCATTCATCATCGATTTCCTGTAACCATTATAAAGCATTGAAAAACTTCGAAAATAATATTTCACTTTCAATAAGTTTTGATTTGTGCTCATTCAAACAAATTCAGATGTTCTCAGAAATATGCTGGAAGTTTGAACCAAAAAAAAATCTAAAGTTGATAAAAAGTATAACGACTTCAAGAGATTTACCGCTTGCGACTTTTTTTGGCTTTCAACAGTAGCTATAAATTTTTGAATTGGCCATTTCAGTAATGGATAGAGTTTTGGTAGCTAGGAAGCAGAATTAATGCACTGAAATCGTTTTCCAAAGCCAACACTTGATTTTCTACTGCTACTAAGCGCAGCTAGTTTTTGCATAGAAGTTAGATAGCTGTGATTTTTAAAAGACCTTTAACGAGTTCATGACGGTATAATAGAACGAATAAATACCTTCTTGAAACTGTTGGTACTCCCCGTCACTTGTCCATAAGGGTTCATTAGAAAACCAGCGTCAAACAGCATTTGTCGGGCATTAATTGCTGAAATGAACACTATTATTGATTTATAATTATTTTCACTATTTATTGTGATACTATGTGTTTCACGAAGTGTGTACAAATAAATATTATTCATTATTTCTTTCTTCCTTTCTTTCATTCTTTCTTTATTTCTTTCTTAATACAGGTTGAAGCAAGAATTCATGCAGGGGGAACACAGGCATCATGTTTTGTTATGTTTATAGGTGAATTGTTGTTTAAGCTTGTTAAAACTGTATTTTTAAGGATTTTCCAAATACTTCAAACGGTTTTCCAATATCAATTCTGCAAAATTTAGTTATCAGCTCAATGAAATAGAAATACTTATATTTATCTTTCTGTATGATTATGGATTATTATAAGGTCCCATTAAAATAGATGGACAAATTTTAACACAGCGTTCAGTACGTCTAACCAAAGATATCCAAGCAAAAAAAACACTGATTAAAGTGATTTTATTTTGACCTAAAATAATAAATGGCATCGGGTAACCAAAATTTTTAGTGTATTTTCGTAAGCTGATTTATTTTTTTGTAAGTATCTAATGCGTTTTTCTTATAATTTGTTTACCAATGCCCTTATTTTTGTGGTCTGAATGATTTCTAAGTCAAAGTCAAATCATTTATTTCAAATAGGCCCGTATAAGGCACTTTTGAACGTCAAAAATTAATTGATTTGAGTCGCCCCTTCCAAAAGGTAGTTTTCGTATGGAGAAGAATGGGCAAGAAACTCCACCGTTACTCTTTTAAAATGTTTTCAATTTTTTCTAAAAGTTTGTCCGTCTATTTTAATGGGACCTTATATAATATGAGGTATAGGTACTCTGATATATTGCATAGTGTATATTGTGTGTGATTAGGATATTGTTAAC
This sequence comes from Xanthia icteritia, assembly GCA_949128155.2. Taxonomy (NCBI): domain Eukaryota; kingdom Metazoa; phylum Arthropoda; class Insecta; order Lepidoptera; family Noctuidae; genus Xanthia; species Xanthia icteritia. The sequence goes on from OX421956.2 coordinate 10,919,428, forward strand.
ACGTAAAATTAAGTTTTCTTCTAAATGCGTTTTCAGACTCAAAAGTAGCGAATAATAAAAAATAAAAAAAAATACGCGTATTCCATTCTCAAAAACGTTTTCCTGTCTTCCAAAAAACTTCATCAAACATTGAGCTGTTTATTCACTTCCCCAATTTTGAATTACACCACTAGCAAAGCGCCACGTCACACTCCCAACGTTCGGGAGCTCTCGGCAATTTCCGCTTCTCCGAACTCCACCGAAATTGAATGATTAAATTACAGTGACCGCACGGCGAGGGCTAAAATTCGGGCTTAAGGAATAGTGAGACATGGACGTAAATATATTTGTTTTTCTTATAATTTTGTTTGCTGTAATAAGAGGGAAGACTGTGTTCATAAATACTGGGTCATTTCAAATGTAATATTTGCATAGGTGCTATTTTCGGCTCAAAATTACTGTCGTTTTTAACTCATTATTTTTTCCGTGTTGATCTTAAAAGAAAGAAAGAAAGAAAGAATAATATTTATTTGGACACAGTTCGTGAAACACATAATACCAAAATAAAAAGTGAAAATAATCATGAAGCAATAATAATCTGTGCCTCACGGCTGCGCCAAAAAGGTTCATTTCAGCATTAATGCCCGACAAATGCTGTCTGACGCTGGTTTTCTAATTAACCCTTATGGACAAGAGACGGGGAGTACCAACAGTTTCAACATACCTAATACATAATTTTATACCTCTAAATAAATAAATAAACTACATAAGGTCTATTTAAATAATTGTTTCGAATTGATCTTATTTCCGCTTAAATAAACATCAACTGTATGACAGTGTGAATAAAATTGATTTTAGACTGTCTAGTACTGTTGAAAAAGTCATATAAGTAATATGAAGTTGTATCACAAACTGAACCCTATGTGTAGGTATTACAGTTGTTTTTTCTAAAATTCCGACTCTTGACTTCCGAACTTTCCGTAACCATTGTCATAGCTGTTCTGTTGCCATCATAAACAGCCTATAATGTTCCCACTGCTAGGACATAGGCCACCTCCCTTCGAGTGAGAGAGTGGATGTAATAAGACCACGTGGGCCAGCGCGGGTTGTTAGATGTCACATGTCTTCAAATTTTTGTTTGCCGCTCCTACCGGTTTCCTCACGATGTTTTCCTTCACCGTTTTGAGAGCAGTGGTGATGAAATTATTTACGCAAAGTAAAGCGCCTGCCTGACGGTATTCTGAGGCCGTAGTGTGAGTTTCTTTTAATCATCTCGATTTTACGCATCGACCGCGTTTGGCGCTCCGATTGGCCGTTCACTAGTGAAGGCCGGCTGGCTGCCAATCGGAGCGCCGAACGCGCTCGATGCGTAAAGTCGAGATGTTTAAAACAAACTCACACTAGGGCCTCTGTTGTCATTACCTGGTAATCCGTGAGGAATCATCTTCTGATTCGAAAGGCGTCTTCTACTGGATATAGGCCCTCTTAGTTCTGTGATATGGAGAACGACAAATAAAAACTCTTTCGTATTTTATCTTTATGGTTGCAATACACTGTGAATAGTGTCTACACAGGGCCACTCTGGAACATCCCCAACGTTAGGCAAGTCTCACACATTTCCTTTTACACCAGTCTGTGTTTCGGCCTGTGCAAATTGCACACTCACAGAATGACACACAGAATTTCGTAGGCCTGCCGGCTACGCTGCACTTCCTTAGTAATTTGCATGTATAACATAACATCACGCCTGTATTCCGCGAAGGGTTAGGTAGAGGTGTCTCTAATAATTGTACACCCACATTTCGCCAGTTATGTTTAAGTCCCATGTAATAAGGGCGAGCCTATTGATTAACGGCAAATTATGTAAGAATCTATTAACTGCTCCCAAATTACCATGTATACATTTTTTTTTTTTTTTTTTACATTCTTCTTTGACATAATCACCCTATTATTTGACATTATATACCTAAAATTTTATTTCAACTCTTTATTAGTGGCTTTTGTGGACATGATAATTATTAAGATTTGATACAGCCGTAATAGCAATCACGTCATTTCGTTTAAAATACGTTTTTATTTTTATTAATTTATTTATCTTTATATAGATTCTTCTCAATTTTGTGAATGTGAGAACGCTGTAGGCCTAGTGAACTGTAGATTTGTTCACCATCATTATTCTGTTAAGTACCTGGTACTTGTTGAAAGACCTACACTGTCCTCCCATACCTAATAACACTGTTATTCGTAAATATTGTAAAAGCCCATTATTTTTAAAAGAGTAACCGTGGAGTTTCTTGCCGGCTCTTCTCCATAGGAAACAACCAATTGGAACCGTGCACCTAGCTTCTGACGTTTCATAAGTGCCCATGTAGGTTTATATGAAATAAAAATATTTTGAATTTTGAATTAAAATTGTCATCAACCGGACACAAATCCAGGCTCCGGGCTGCTACTAACAAATTCCTATTTGAAAAATCCTATAACACTGCCTGATCTGGGAATCGAATCACAACCTAATTACCTCATTATCAGCAGTAGCGATTGCGAACATTAGCAACAAGGCTGTCTAAATTAATGTTCAGTCTCTAACAATACCTCTGTTTACCCCGTCACGAATCATAAACCTTGAAGCTTAGGGCTTATTGATAAAGATCCACAAATAAACTTGTGTCTATTTTCGCCAAGTCACTACACCGATATTAATCATCGAATTTCCTATAGACGAAGCACTAATCCTCTCTTCTATCTCTCGAAGATAATGTTGATCCCTTATGACGTACAGTCCTCTAATTATGAACAAATATTACGTAATTCTTGGAGTTATGGAGCAGTTGATCCTTCGGTATTAAGATCTCGGAGAAAATGTTGGTGAAGCTGTGAAAAATGGCGTAGGAAAGTTTCAAGTGATAAAATGTAGATTTGTTCTGGTACTGAACACGTTCGAAGTTTAGTTATATCTTCAGATAGAAACAACCATGACTGCCGCCATTTTGATTTTGCTGTCAAATGGTTAGCGGTGTTTGACTGGCGCGCGATACATTCTGAATTCAAAGTCTACCTGTCGGGTCGACTTCATGCATAATACTTAACGCACTTTTGAATATAGTGATACAAAATATAACTTTATTTACTGCTCAAAAATATACACATTTAATTGAAATAATTCGAAAATGCCTCTCGGCGCGGCGTCGCGCTGCACCTCGCTGCGCCTCGAGATGTCTCGCGGCACCGCGCTGCGAAGCGCTAAACCTCTGGCCTCTTCAAGCATCGTCGCGTCGCGTCACGTCTCGGTGTGTACTGACCCTAAGCTTTCAACTAAGTATTATGCATGAAGTTGACCCGACGGGTAGACTTTGAATTCAGAATGTATCGCGCGCCAGTCAAACACCGTAACCGTTTGACAGCAAAATCAAAATGGCGGCGGTTTACCAGGATATCAGCAATGATTTTCTACTTAACTATGAAAGTCTTAAATTTACTGACAGATAACGCACAGCCCAAACCGCTGGCTCTAGAGGCTTGAAATTTTTATATGCATAGCGAAGGTGAACTGAACACTAAGGATTTTCGAAAATTCATCCCCTAATAGGGTACAAAAATTTGTGTGGAAATACATTATGTTTTTTTACCGATGGGAATTACATATATGAGAAATTCCACCATGCGCACGGCTTGTAGTTTTTTTTTTTTCCTCCTTTCGCTTAAGCTCTGGCCTGCATCTCACCAGATGGTAAATGATGGTCAGACCAAAGGTGAAAGCGAGCTTCACCCGGAATTCTCAACCACAGAGAAACTGGCTATCTTATCTCTTACTGCGGAAACACAAAATTGCTGTTAACATTGTTGTTATGGCGACAGACTTAGATAAGATGGTGGTAGCTAGCCAGGCGCCAACTAAACCGAGCAGAAAATTTAGCCCCCAAGGGGAATCGAACCCGGGTCCTCTAGGTCTGAGACAGGTGGTTTAACGACTACACAGGCGGTTATAATATTATATATATAAAATAAAATCTTTACTTGTTGGTTGGGTTGCTGATCTTCACTATCTCAAAACGTTTTTTTAGCCACATCGTAAATCTTCTAAGTACGCACAGGACACTGGCTTTTGTCTGAAATCCACCTTTTCACAAAGTGGCCGTAAACCCTCTTAATATGGCCACTAATAAAACGGTTTCCACACACATTGGCCCAAGAATTTTCAAAGTTATAGCCCATCCCAGTATACGTATTCAGATATTCATCAATAGACTGTTACGCGCCACGAATTTTATATGACTTCCAATATTGGACATAGGGAAGCCATTTTGAATTTACATGGGCATAGCATATTGCTGTTCGGTATAGTTTTGGGCTGGGAAAAAATCTCCTTTATCATTATGGTGGCGTAAAAGGATTGCATCAAAAAGATAAGAAGCTTTACAGCAACCCATCCCAAAATGAAGCACCATTTTGCGATCGGTTGCTGTAAAGCTTCCTCTGTTCCCTTACTTCCTGTTTCGACACGAGCATAGATTAGTACAGATTGAACACTCCGCAAAATAATTTAAATAAAAAGCGACTCTTGCTACGACACAATAAAGTGCAATTCAGCTATCTAATTGCGCAACACATTTTCGTAAACGATTACGACAAATTTGTTTCATTTTGACAGTTCAACAACATTCATTGCGTTATTTACGTTGTTGAGCAGATTTTTTTTTCGAACTTATGAAGCAATGAATTAGCAATTTATTACAAAACGATTCAAATTCCGATTGATAATTAGGGTACGGGTCGCACAGTGGTCATTACCTACAATTATATTTACCTAGAAATTGCCTCTCTTTCTATCGCGTAACTCTTATATCTTCTGACTACGTTACACTCACTGAATTCGACAAGTCGAGCCCGCCGCGTACCTGCTTGTAGCTTCATACCAAAAATGCGGAGTGTCCCATCTGTATTCATTTGTGACACGAGCTAGACGAGAATCAAGAGTTCATTTTATGAGAGAAATACGCGAGTTAGCAAGGTTGTTAAGCAGCGTGACTGACTGTCCGGGGCCACCATCATCATCGTTTGCTGCCGAAAGACCTCCACTGCTGGAAATAGGCCTCCTTCAAAATTATTTTTTTGCTGATGTACGGACCACAGGGGCGAGCGTTTTGCCACTAACCTAGCACAAATTTAGGCTCCAAAATACCACTAAACAATACCTCATGGACAACCCAATAAAATGCCCGACCGAAGCATCGAACCCAGGGGGCCTACCACCACCTCTTTAAGCAGTATTATTTTAATATTACTTTAGTGTGGGAAAGAGATGAAGCTCTACAGGACGTATTGCTCCCAGGGACCATTTGGGTTACCCATTGAAAGGGTTTTCGATTGGGTTTTTCTAAGCAGTTATTTAAAAACCCATACGATGTGGGTAACCCATTTGAACGGCTTAATTTAAGCCGATAGGGTTTTTCTAAGCCGTTATTTAAAAACCCATACGATGTGGGTAACCCATTTGAACGGCTTAATTTAAGCCATTCAAATTTCCGTTACCCATTGAAAGGGTTTTCGATAGGGTTTTTCTAAGCCGTTATTTAAAAACCCATACGATGTGGGTAACCCATTTGAAGGGCTTAATTTAAGCCATTCAAAAGGGTTACACTTTCAACTCTCCTAAAACGATAACAGCGTAACATTCCGACTGACGGAGCAATTTAATATGATCTCTCTATGATGGGCATAGGTTGCAAAATGGAATAGCACGCGTTAAGCGGCCGCGGCGGCGCCTTTGTGCCTACTTACCGAGCGGCTTCTAAACAGGGATCTATGATCATTATTGCATGTAATATAGTGTTTATTTTAGCTTTGCTGCCTGGATATTGAAATTACATAATATTATGATTTTTTCATGTCTGGACTTGTTACTTACTTTATTGCAGGCATTTGCTGGGACCGTACAATTGTCATTCTTGCTGTTTGATTTTTTGAACCCGGGCGTCTTTTGCGATATTATTAGGTATTTATTAGTCAGTGCGTATTTGTGAATTTTGAACAATCGCTATAATGCCAAAACCAAGACGAGATGCTGTACATCGCTATTATTTATATGATGCATCAAATAACACAAGTAAATGTAATTTATGTGGAAATTTCTTAAAGGTCTGCTGTGAAAAATCAAAACCTAGCAAGTGCTTCAAGGCAAATTTTACAATAGAGCAAAAACACGACTTGTCTACTTTAAGGGCATGCCATTTTATCTTAGCTTGTTGGGAGTAACTCCAAAGTTTGCAGTATATGGTTGGCTATGAGAAACAGTATTAATATTGTGTCTGTACTGTTAATTGTGTGTAAGAGTGCAATTACTTAAGAATAAATTGTTTTATGAAGTCAAAGTATGTTATTGAAGCAATTTAAAATCTTAGCAACGTACTTTACTAGGTTTCTACATATTCTCAATGAGTGATAAAATAAATAATACTACAATTTCATAAACCTAGTAAGAGTTATTTGAAATAAAACAAACCATCAGAATAATAATAATAATGTATATTTATAATAAAATTTCAATAATCTACAAAAAAAAAAAAATAATCTCCGGCGGGATCTCATGGCGTCATGGAGAGTGCGATTGTCGCAACCCAGTGCTGGGCACGCCTCAATTGCGGCGATAAGTCCCCTCTTTGAGGAGTGGCTAGAGAGACGCCACGGCGTCCTCACCTTGCGCCTGACGCAGGTCCTCACGGGACACGGTTGTTTCGGGAGGTTCCTGTTTCGTATCAGGCGGCGGGGATCTCTCGCGTCCGGCCCTGGTCCAGGCCATGGTATGGAGCGAGAGAGCATGGGAGGCCGTCACCTCCTTCTGCGAAGCAGTAATGCTCGCGAAGGAGGAGACGGAACGCGTGAGGGAGAGGCAAACTTCGCGCCCTCACGCCCCTAGCCGCCGCAGGAGACGCCCTGGGCGACGAGAATCGCAGGCAGATTCCCGACCACCGTAGGCGCGGGCTTGCGGACGGTGAGCAATGGGTAGCTCGCCGTCCGATAAGGACCAGGCCCGGGTCGACGGTGCGTTGTGTTCCACGCGCACCTCAAAGAGATGTTAGCACCTGAAGGGGCAATTATAGACGTAGGAAACTCTACCGAAGACAGGGAGAACGTTTTAATATTCACTCAAATATACTTACAATTCAACGTCTTGATCCTTCAAAGCACTCATTATTAACTTAGATATATAAAATTGTCGGTTATTCATCTCAAATGGCAAATTATCGATTAAACAAACAAAGCCACAGCGCGCACGGTGGTCGCTCAACGCATACTAGGGTGGCGCGTCAATCCGCGGGTTTTTTTAAAGTGAATGTTACCATTTTAAAAACCTAGCAACTGCAGTCACTTGCTAGGTTACCAATTGGTTGGTGTAAGATGCTAGGTTATAGATAAGTTTTTTTATACTTGTTTCAAAATTGTAGTGTAGTTGCTAGGTTTTTGATTATTTACAACTTCGTTTGCGAATGATTTTTAGATGTTTTGAGAAGCACAATATATCGGAAAATATCTAGCAAGTAAAATATTGTAAAACACCGATTTTTTTAGAAATGTCAGTTGCTAGGTTTTAAAATTGTACAGCCGAGGTGATATCTACTTAATTATTTGTTATAATTTGCTTTTACTGTAAAACCTTACAATAGTTAGATAGATTAAGGGCGCGTTTGCAAATCGGACAAAATTCTGCTGTTTTTCGGTTCATTTTGTGACAAAACTAAATCGAATTTTATATAACTAATAATAACTAGCACATATAGATTGGTTCTTCATCTTCAAATTATTGGAAATTTTGTGTTCAAAATTATAGTTTTTTATATTGTAATAACGATCTTCCGTTGCCATTTTCCACAAATTAACGATACTGGGTTGAGTTTCAGTACAGTTTTTATTCTATTATCAACATATTTTGCGATTTCTAAAAATACTATAAGTAGGCAAACATAGATACTCATTTCTAAAACTTAGTAAAAAAAATTTTTCAAAATGTCACAAATAGTCGCAAAAAAAAATAAAAACCAAAACTAACTTTATCACATATTTTGCTATTACGGATGAATCTTAAAGCATTGCATTAAGGGTTATTTTATTTTGGTTCCTTATTTTACTTCGGTGACTGCTACTGGTACTCCTCGACTAGTAGAACTAGGTGTACCGAGTTTGGGCTCGTTTTGTTAGTTATGATGAGACCTTACCTCCGGACTTGATGGAGTGACCAGAAGGTGTACTTCGGTGACTGCTACTGGTACTCTACGATGAGTAGAACTGGGTGTGCCGAGTTTGGGCTGTCCGGAGGTAAGGTCTCATCCTAACTAACAAAACGAGTCCAAACTCGGCACACCTAGTTCTACTCGTCGTAGAGTACCAGTAGCAGTCACCAAAGTACACCTTCAGGTCAGTCCATCAAGTCCGGTGGTGAGGTCTCATCACAACTAACAAAACGAGCCCAAACTCGGCACACCCAGTTCTACTCATCGTAGAGTACCCGTAGCAGTCACCGAAGTACATCTTCAGGTCACTCCTTTCAGTCCGTAGGTAAGGTCTCATCATAACTAACAAAACGAGCCCAAACTCGGCACACCTAGTTCTACTAGTCGAGGAGTACCAGTAGCAGTCACCGAAGTACATCTTCAGGTCACTCCTTTCAGTCCGTAGGTAAGGTCTCATCATAACTAACAAAACGAGCCCAAACTCGGCACACCTAGTTCTACTCGTCGTAGAGTACCAGTAGCAGTCACCGAAGTACACCTTCTGGTCACTCCATCAAGTCCGGAGGTAAGGTCTCATCATAACTAACAAAACGAGCCCAAACTCGGCACACCTAGTTCTACTAGTCGAAGAGTACCAGTAGCAGTCACCAAAGTACACCTTCTGGTCACTCCATCAAGTCCGGAGGTAACACCTAGTTCTACTCGTCGTAGAGTACCAGTAACAGTCACCGAAGTACACCTTCTGGTCACTCCATCAAGTCCGGAGGTAAGGTCTCATCATAACTAACAAAACGAGCCCAAACTCGGCACACCTAGTTCTACTCGTCGTAGAGTACCAGTAGCAGTCACCGAAGTACACCTTCTGGTCACTCCATCAAGTCCGGAGGTAAGGTCTCATCATAACTAACAAAACGAGTCCAAACTCGGCACACCTAGTTCTACTCGTCGTAGAGTACCAGTAGCAGTCACCAAAGTACACCTTCAGGTCAGTCCATCAAGTCCGGTGGTGAGGTCTCATCACAACTAACAAAACGAGCCCAAACTCGGCACACCCAGTTCTACTCATCGTAGAGTACCCGTAGCAGTCAACGAAGTACATCTTCAGGTCACTCCTTTCAGTCCGTAGGTAAGGTCTCATCATAACTAACGAAACGAGCCCAAACTCTGCACACCTAGTTCTACTCGTCGTAGAGTACCAGTAGCAGTCACCGAAGTACACCTTCTGGTCACTCCATCAATTCCGGAGGTAAGGTCTCGTCATAACTAACAAAACGAGCCCAAACTCGGCACATCTAATTCTACTCGTCGAGGAGTACCAGTAGCAGTCACCGAAGTACACCTTCAGGTCACTCCATCAAGTCTGGAGGTAAAGTCACATCAAAACTAACAAAACTAGCCCAAAGTCCACAGCCCACATCTTTCTACCAGAAGAGGGCTTCCAGTGCCCCCTAGCAATAACTGAAGTAGGTATTTGTATCTAAGTATTATTTAGTAAAAATACAAACAACAATACGAAATATTTTTTGTAGATGCCTATGTATTATAAAGAATATAGAGAAAAAAAAACTTTCAAAGTACCAAAATTAGTTCACTTGACTACTATTCCCGCAACTAACCGTGCGTACACTTGTGTGTGTGACCTTTGTCAATGAAGTAGTTCGATTCTATACCTATCAAATTTGCAAACGCGTCCTTAAGAGTTTAGATTGTTAAATTACCTAAGTAACTGTACCATAGAAACTTAAAGAAAAGACTTAAAAAAAAAATTGTAATGTCACCCTTTGTAGGACACATCACCTTACTCCGTGTGTTTCGTCTACAAGCCTACGATATCTAGTGAAATAAAAGCAATGCGCGTGGTGCTCGCCCCACCCCACCATCACCTATTTAGCACAATTTTATTGAAAAACCATATGATAACCCGAACAAAACCCTTATATTATATGGGTTATCATAATGAAGGGGTAACCCTTTCACTGCGGTTCGAGTATAGAACCCATTCAATGGGTTATCATGTAACCCTTTCACTGGGTTTCAAGTATAGAACCCATTCAATGGGTTATCATGTAACCCTTTCACTGGGTTTTAGGTATAGAACCCATTCAATGGGTTATCCATATTGAAGAGATAACCCTTTTAATGGGTTTTGAGCACAGAACCCATTCAAGGGGTTACATCAGATAAAGGTAACCTCATAAACGGCTTACCCTTTCGAAAAGCTTAACTCTTAACCGGGGTTGCACGGTCCCTGATTGCTCCATCTCTTTCCCCCACTGAAGTAACATTAAAATAATACTGCTTAAAGAGGTGGTGGTAGGCCCCCTGGACTTCAGCAGTTGCGTTTGCTTAAAAGACCAATGAAGCAGTAAAAAGCTTACAAAAGAAATAACAAGAAAACCATTAAAAAACAAACAACAAGAAAACCATTACAAAACAAATTTATCCGTAAACCTGCCAATATAAATACATCGGCTTCCTTTAAATACATAAAGGCCCCCGCAGACAGGCGCGACGCAACGGCGTGACGCGACTCTGGTGAAACAATTTCTATAAAAATTTCACGGAAATTGTTCTACCGGTGTCGCGTCGTGCCTGTCTCCGGGAGCCTTAACCCCATGCTCATATATTAATGGTTTTATGGTATTTTTTTCCTCATTTGCCAGCTGTATGGCGCAATAGGTTTCCAACTAGGTACAATGGTGACCTGACCCCATTGCAATTGGTAATGATTGATTCTTGGTAGTGGCATATAAATGTAGGAACAATTAATTGATTGTTTTAAACCACAGAGTATTAAATAAATGGATTGATAATATTTTTCAATTTTATTTTATGTATTTCGATTAGAATTTAGAATTACAAAACTTTAAAAAAGACAAGAGTATTTACGTGAAAAGTTATTTTCCCAAAAATCAAACAGGCTGTTTGAATTTTGTTACATAAAAAAATATTTATATTTACAATAAGGATCGGTGTAAACTTTCAGTTTCTTAGTAAATATCACTTGCGGTGTAATTATGAATGATAGGCTGAGGGATGGAATTTAAAAGACTCTTCTTTTAAAGTGACAAAAATTTTAAAGAGTATGATTAGATGGTTTAGTCATGTTGAGAGAATGAGTGAAAAGCAACTAACAAAAGGTATTTACAAGGCAGATGTGAGTGGAAACGCCGGGACGCCCCTAGAAGGATATTATAGAACCTTATTGGTGACGTTCTTCAGAAAGGTCAGGTGCATAGTACTGGCACCGGAGTGGGTGTGCGTGTGTAGTTTCTACCTACCCACCCCCATGGAAAGAAGGCGTGAGCTTATGTATGTATGTATGTTCTTAATAAATACCGCACTTATACCAATTTTGCATTTAAATGAACAAATCCACGCTTTAAATGAAGAAATATTTTATTCAAATTCATAACAGCAGCTCTATTCAAGTTTCATATTTGGACCTAAAATATAATACTAGAAACTTAGGTTGTATTTGCATGATGTTACAATCAAACTCAATGAATAATAATCGCCCATATTTGCGAAGCGACCTCTGGCGGCAATCCAAGGGATTAGTCCTATTAACAACTAATTTACGACCAGCATAACTCTTAATCCATTTTGTATAGGATTCATTTTCCTTTAATTTTGAGAGACGAAACTTTTACCAGCAAATTCGAGAAATTGTAAATACTACGAATGGTTTAATAGGACATTTATTGGTACTTAAACATTTTTTATATATATATTGCTTTACTTAGACTTTGGTTAGTCTGGAAGCCAACTCCAATATAGTTGGGAAAAAGGCCAAGCAGATGATAATACAAATACAACTTAAAATATTTTTAAATATAGCGCCGTCACAGCGAGATCAACATTAATTAGTTCTATAAAAAAAAGCAATAATCATTTAACCAACATTCATGTTTTATGTCAAAAAACAATAAAAGGCATCTCTAAAGCTCAAAACCATCAACAATTGGTCACAGTATACTTACAGAGCTACACTTTATGACCTAATTAGTTACCTGTCTCCTTTAAATTCGAGAATTATTTTTCAGTTTTTTTTTTTTATAATCTTTGATTGATTAAGTACATGGGTCTTTTGGCTCTTGAATGACACTGACAGGTGGGCGTTGTTTGTAAAGATTTGTGAAATTAAATTTTAAAAAAGAACAAGATGGCGGCGTTAGAGTCCGCGCCACCACTGAAGTCTTTTTGACGTGGCGCTAGTGTCTATGTCATTGCATCACATTGCATTTAAAAAAATGTAGTTGCACAATTTTCCACCGGTCTACTTTCGTGGCGCGCACTCGGAGTTCCGATTTTGGCCATGCGTCATTTTCAAAAAGATCCTTGTACAGACGCCAGCAGGTCAACCTACCCGAAACTGTCAATTACCCAATCAACTTTGAACCTTATGCTTTAGTAATAAAGTTGAAAACCTATTGAAGAAATTTGACAGATTATAGTAGGTTGATGTGCTGGCGTCTGTACAACTCATGCTCAATTTGACAATCCAAATACCTCAGTGGAGTTAATAATGTTAACATAAGTTCAAGGCAGTAGTGAGTACAAGTAGTCTCGTAAAAGCAAAGAGGTCAATATCGCCTGAAAGGAAAATCGGTCATGTAGACACTTGACCTAAAAGAGTGCGATTTAAACCGAGGGTGCATTCAATGTTTGTTTTCTAGTTTATGTTTAGTACGTGACAACTAGGGAATGCGGTTATGAGACGTGAGAAAAATGGTTTAAAAATAGTTCACTTTAAAAGTAGTTTTTTTAAAGATACTAAGGTCCAAGTGTTGTTTCTATCTGAGTAGCAAACCGGAGTATGAATTTGTGCCCGGTTGATGGCAATAGGCTCGCCCCTTATTACATGGGACTTAACGATAAAATGTGGGTCTACTATACAGGTACACCTCTGCCCGCCCTTTGGGAGAACAAGGTGTGATGTTATGCTATATTACGTGTAAAGGTCTGTTTAGACCAAATGAGTGAATTCGCATTCTATCCCCACTTTTCTAAATTATTTTTGTGTAAACATGAAGCAGTTTTCTTCGTTGGTCTACATAATAAAATGAAGAAAATAAAATAATGTTCTGGTTCTATGTTCATTTGGTCTAAACCCACCTTTATAAGTGTACTAGGTTCCGCCCGCGGTATGTCGATAAACAGTGTATTACATCCCTAGGGTTCAAATCATTTGGTATCGCTATACCAAATTTCATCAAAATCAGTTCAGCCATTTAGCCGTGAAAGAGTAGCAAACAAACAAACTCACATTCACATTTATTATATTACTTAGTTAGGATAAGAACATAAAGTACATAAAGTAAGTGTAATAAGTACATAGGTAATAGGATATAAAATAATTCTAACTTAATAACAAGGAAAATTAATAAAGCGTTCTTCCTCTCTCTACTTATTTAAAAATTTGCTGTGTCCGACAGGGTCCATAATTGTTTCTATTATTATTTCTTTTATTTAATTGTACATTATGGATTGCAATAAACGATTTGAGAATTAGGATTTAAGTTCTTTTTTTTTGCTTGGCGTTGTACAAACTCAGAAGTTGTCCAGATGTGAAGTACCTCATCGAATGCAGTCTGTGCTTTTGACTCCATGGTTGAGCCGAAGTTGAGATTTGACGTCAATTCCCTTCCCAAAAGCTCAAGCGGTCGGTAACTGGTACAGATGTACCTCGGAAAGTAGAAGATATTGAAAGAAAGAAAGAAATAATATTCACACAAAAACAAAAAAATAAAAATAACCCCAACAACATCATATTGGATTTAATCATTGCTGTCATTTCTAAGACGAGAAACAACAAGACAAGAAAACACAAAACACACTTCCTGTCGAATGGTGCTAGTTAATATCGAAAGCTTTCGTAGAATTTTGACACCCATCACTGGCCAATAACACTTTAAATCTTTTCCGTTCGACAAACGAAATGAAATCGTGAAAATCTTTAAAATTTCAATGAAAACGCCCGTCAAACTTAATTCAATTGCTAAGCAAGATAAAAAGATCTCTCCGAGTCTTTGAATCAATAAATTAATAGCTCTGGCTCAATACTTCCGAATACCGAATAAAGCAATCTAAAGGTTCGAAAAAAGAATCTCGAGTTTGACATCGAAATTCGACAAAACGCGGCTCTTTCGAACCGGTCAAAAACATTATTTTACAGAAACGTCAAATCAATTTGCTACTCAATTTATATAATTCCGTTCTTTCGACGGAATTGGGGAGTTTCGAAATTTAATTTAGACACAGCCTGTGTGTAGGTTGAGTAATATTTTTGCGTGAGTATTTTCTGTGTATTAGCACAGCGTGATACTTAATAGCAGTTTTATTTTAAGAGTGGACTATTTTATTCAGTTATTTGAACGTTTGGCAGATAGATTAGCGATTGAAGTAGATAGGGATAGGTACCATCAAAGAAGTTCATATCTATACACCGTAAGGACTATTTCTGCTTGCAGCGCTCGGCCGCTATAGAACGGGGCGGTAACAGATGTGGTCATCGTGTTCACGGGATTTGATTTTCAAACTGCTTAAATACGAAGATCTTCAATAGTACCTACTTAGACGTTTTAAACTGCTGCTCAATTGATTGAAGTAACCTTATAATCGTAATTTGAAAACATTGTAAAATTCAATTATTAAAAAAAAAAAAAAAACTGTGACCCTTACAGTAGTCGCAAGATATGTAACATATGAAATCTTGGCTGACGTAAGTATATATGATATAAAAAATATTCATCATCATTATCATCAGCGTCATCGTCATCTTGTTTACAACCTCTCGGAAAATTGTTTGGAACCATCTGACGACCAACTCTAGCACCGCGCGTGCTCATTGGTCAAATCAAATAGCGCGTACGTCCCCGGCTTCCTGTTACACACTTCCGTCCCTTTTCAAGAAATCATTCCCACAGATTGCAGGGCAGCGAAAGGAAAGATGTTACACGTCAAAAATACCATGGAGTTTCTATCGGCTCTTCTCCATGGGAAACGACCTATTGGGACCGTGCACCTAGCTTCTGACGTTTTATAAGTGCCCATGTGGCTTCCTGTTACACACTTCCGTCCCTTTTCACGAATTCACTCCCACAGATTGCAGAGCAGCGAGAGGAACGATGTTACACGTCAAAAATACCATGGAGTTTCTATCGGCTCTTCTCCATGGGAAACGACCTATTGGGACCGTGCACCTAGCTTCTGACGTTTTATAAGTGCCCATGTGGCTTCCTGTTACACACTTCCGTCCCTTTTCACGAATTCACTCCCACAGATTGCAGAGCAGCGAGAGGAACGATGTTACACGTCAAAAATACCATGGAGTTTCTATCGGCTCTTCTCCATGGGAAACGACCAATTGGGACTGTGCTCCTAGCTTCTGATGTTTCATAAGTGACCATGTAGGTAGATTAAAGTGAAATAAAATATTTTGATTTTATTTCCATTTCGTATTTTTCGACGCCAGAGGTAGAAACGAATTCTTGGTTATCGGTCACCGATTTATTGCTGGCCGATTGCTGCTGACAGATCCAAGAACTCAACTTTAAAACGTTAGAATAACATCATCAATATTGGACAGAGTTTAATTTTATTCGCGAAACACCGAATGGTTGAATCATCACTTTTTCATAAAATAAATAATAAAAGTACATAATGTTAATAAAAAAATATAAATGGGTACAATTTTATTCTTGTTACGTTTCCAGGGTGAGAGCACCAATTCTGCGAACTGTTTGCCTCGACCCCATAATTTTAAAAATAAACTTGTTCTTTTTTTGTATAAATTTGACGAGCACGAACATATCCGCCGATAGAAATTTCCTTTCGTCTGTCAGTCCAGCTACGGCCACCCCACAATAGTTAGTTTTGTTTTTTGTTAAAAAAAGGTTACTTTCGTTCGTTAGTTGTGACAATTTTAAATGAATTTATTGGTTTCGCGTTCGTGCTACCGTCGTATTGTGACGATTGCTTTGAAAATAGACAGTCTTTATACATGAGTGAGTATTTTTTTTCATATTGCTATTTACACTATTTTTTTTTATAAATCATTGCTTAATTTTTAATAGTTTGTACCTATTAAGTATAGATTTTTTTTATTGTAGGCACATCGTCTTCACATATAAATTATAATTAATGTATACAAAATATTGTAAAAGAGTTCCTTGCCCATTCTTCCACATACGAAACTACCGGTCTACTATCTACTACCTGAATTATTTGACTTTGACTTTCTGTTTTTTACAAAAAACTCATAATTTTGCCAGGGTTTTACTCATGAAATGGATGAGGAAGAAAAAATTGTGAGACGTGACTAATAAAACAATTTCTGAGAAAACTTCACGGTTGAACAATTACCGGTGTTGCATCGCGCGACTTTTCGCAACTGTCTGCACGAGCCTTAAAGCCAAAACTCTCTACTTACATAATAATATTCATAATTCATAATATTATCCTACTTCATTATGAACAAAAATTCTAACAGGAAACTTCTTGAAAATATTCATTCTTAGACAGAAAAGGCGCGCGTAAAGTATTTTTCTGTAACTTGAACTTAGCTCAGCGAACTTTGAATAAACTTATATAGTTTCTATTTAGTTGAGCTAAAAGTTTTAATTGAATTCACAATTTCCACTTAACTTGTCTAGTTTTATGTCTACTTAAAATGCCAAGGTTATACTGAATAAGAAGTTAGATACTGGGTACTACTATTTAGGTATTTGATACTGAGAAATATTTAACTGATTCTCTAAAAACTTAATGAACGTATACACTTTTCTAAATGATTGACCCTCTAAAATCTTTTTGGGCTTCTAATAATGCATTATTTTTAATAATTGAGCCTCTTTTTAATTTTCTGGCCTACTCTCACATTTGGCTGCAGTAACTAAGGTTGGATGCCACGATTAAACCTGTTAGGTTAGGTTAGAACTGTGACCAACCACGCGCGATTTGAATTGGTCGCAGTTACTGGGCTAATTTGTATTTTTAGGACCCCAAAATGGGCATTATTTGAGGTTTACAAAAAGATGCTTATTCGGCATACATACGTAATATTCTTAGGAAAGCAAAACTAATATTATCTGAGGTTCGAATAAATAGAAACGTTTGATAATCTTAACATAATATTTGACAGTAACATTCAACTGAATGTGTGACAAGCTGGTAAGTTTCCAGTTTTCATAAAATATCAATTGTTATTATTTATTCATCGAATTTTGCGGAATCATTGGGCTACTAAGGTGACTCGTGGCTAAATAATATCAGTTGCATGGGTTGATCACAGGTTAAGCTATGCTTTCCGAGGTCGGTCTGTGGATGGGACCATTTATTAAATATCAAGACCCCTCCGTGCCTCGGAAAGCACGTTAAGCCGTTTGTCCGGCTGTCATTAATTGTAAATCTATGACAGTCGTTACGGGTATTCAGAAGTCCGAAAGTCGTGACAACCAGTAGCCAAGGGATATCGTGTTACCCAGTCATTGAGATTCGATGTGGAAGTCAGATAGGCAGTCGCTCCATGTAAAATACTGGTATTCAGTTACATCCGGTTAGACTGGAAGCTGACCCCAAAATAGTTGGGAAAATTCTAGGCAGATGATGATGATTGGGTTTCTAAGATTTGATGGTTAGATATTGAAATTGGGCCGCAAGTAGCTAATTTGGTGGACAAAACCGAAGAAGTAATTTAGAAAAGGTTAGGTTGATAAATCAATGGATAACATGGTGTTCCATAAACAGGATTAAGTCACCTTATCTTATTGTGGATATTTCAAGAAATGCGTAAATCCTGAAATTCCTGAATATTGCCTAAGGCAAGGCTGTTTAGGAAAGTACTCGAAATCTTTAGCATAAACCTCTAAACCGCTCTGAAAGCCAATTCTAATACTAAAAAACTTTGACATTCAAGTTGGAATCTGTCAAACTTGTCAAAAATGTTGGTGAATAGATTGTATTTTTGTCAGATTGCGTATGAGATGCGAATTCGAAAGTTCTTAAAAATCATGGGAATTGCCCCTTTTTTTTTGGGAGGGAAATTATCAAATAACTTCTCCCGCTCTGCGTGGAGCGGGAGGGCGTGTCAGACTTTTACTAACTAAAACCCACCCGTGTTCCTTCAGTTGCCTGTACGTTGCCAGGGGCCACGGTATCCCTTTCGGACTTTCCTGCAACCCCGGCCGGCAGGCATCGGACCTATCGGACCCCTTCATTTGCTGACATCTCTTTGAGGCGCGCGTGGAACGCAACGCGCCGTCGACCCGGGCCTGGTCCTTATCGGACGGCAAGCTACCCATTGCTCACCGTCCGCAAGCCCGCGCCCACGGTGGCCGGGAAACGGCCTGCGATTCCCGTCGCCCAGGGCGTCTCCTGCGGCGGCTAGGGGCGTGAGGGCGCGAAATTTGCCTCTCCCTCAGAGAGACCGCCACCGATCGCCTCCACGAGGACACGGCGATGCTCTGCCCAAGCCGGGCAGACCTCCACCGTATGCTCCACCATGTCCTCCAATTGCCCATCTAATGTCAACGATTCCTAAGCCTGTCATTAAAATTCAATAAATAGCACTTTATGAAGTTAATCCATTTTGTAACCGAATGACATAAATCGCACCAAAAAAATCAACGGAACTATTAAAAGTTTCAACTCGCCAATGAAAAGTTTTCTATAATTACGAACGCTCGCCGGTAATTGGTGCATTAACCTCATTGTCTGCCGTCAGAGCAACCGCGCTGCACTTAAATTTTTATTTCTGTCTGTTACAATCACATTGCAGATAGACACAGAAGAATCGTACAATGGACTATAACGTCGGAATTGTAAGACAAATGACATTAAAAGGCTGGTGCATTGACGAAATGCAGCATTACAGCAGCCAATGTGTAATGTGTATGAACTTTGTCACATCAGCTTGTGAATGTCCCTTCTGCTGAGCTGTCACCCACTGACCGTAAACCAAATAGGAAAGTGTTGAAAAGAGCACATTTACAATACAGTATGATCTAACTTTATACTAATAAAAACTTTTGACAAAAAAAACAACCGACTTTAAAAAAAAAACGAGAATTCTGAACCAAAGAAATTTTTTATTTTTCACGTTTTAGTTTTACACACAAATTTGAATAAGCTGCTATGTAAATAACAGTGACAGGAAGGTATTATAACCTCATCCACATAGACTGAGTGTGAAATATACGTATTATCAAAGCTAACTCAACGTGCACATCTTTCTACATTGTTCTCACATGTATAATTTCAACATGAATGATGTAACCAATATTTTGTAACAATATTATGATTTAAAAGAGTGTCCGTGGAGTTTCTTGCCCGTTCTTCTCCATAGGAGCCTACTAGGCTTTGGAATGGGCAACTAACTTCATATTTCTGACTGACTGGCCCTTTGACAATTCAAAAGTGCCTGTAAATGGTTTAATTGAAATAAATGCTTTGAGTTTGAGTTCAAAAACTACCCAAGCAAACTTAATAAAATTTTATGAGACTACCGCACTCTTTTCTTCTACCTAAAAAATTACAAAATTGACGAACATTATTTAAATATTTTTTTATTATAAAATTGACGAAAGGAACACAGACGAAGTCTGTTAAAAATAAGTATGGTGTCGAATAGACTGAATTCATCAACACGCTATCAGCAAACATGGTGGTGACCAATGCTCGTACCGTCTCTGATTTAAAAAAAATGGATGGCAAAGACAGTAACAAGAAACGCATACGAACGAAGTAAGAAAAAAAGCCGTACCCGTAAGTAGGACTGTTACAGGCATAATAACGGACTACTCATAGTCATCATCTGATCCAACTAGATCTTTTGTATTACCTGCATGTAGGGTTAATCCCGCTCAAACAGTCATTCAGTTGAATCGTAGGTAGTTATTTCAGGGTTGAACCATCCCCGTTTGAAGTTTCATTGGGAATTATAGATAAGTTCGGATGTGGGAAAATGAAAATGTTCCCAAAGTAAGCTGTCAATGTCGCTTCTGATTAAAAATTGCAATTTTTAACTGGTTTTCTTGTATAGGACATTATAGAAGTTATTTCAAATTGTGCGGCTTTTGTTGGAATTTCCAGAAAAAAAATTCTTGATTTTTAACTCTTTTTATCTACTTTCCTATCGCGGGTATACTGGAAGAAATTTCTTGAGAAATAAGTATCACCTTCGTATCAGGAAAACATCCATCGTGAGGAAACCGGCATGCCCTAGAACCCAAAAATCGAACACATGTGACATCTACCAACCCGCACTGGGCCCGCGTGGTGGATTACAGCCCACTCCCTCTGTCCCAGGTGATTATGATTATGCTTATGCTTCTACGTATTTTTCTGTTCTTGGCTGTTTATATATCAGTGTACATAAATGAATAAATAATTAAATAAGTTTCATTCAGAGTTTTTGTGTGAAAGATGTAAGGTGGTGACTACCCAGATGACGACTAACAGAGAAGTGTGGAAGAAAAAGAGATGTTGGCCGACCCCAAATAAATTAGAATAACGGCAGAAGAATGGTGATGAAGTTTAATTCAGATAAAGTTTCTAATTCGTTAATTGATTTGCTTTAGCTGTCGATATTTTCTTTCTATTTCTTGCTGGTAAAGCGATTGTTTTACCTGTATATTTCGATAGATTCTAAAATCAGAAGCTCGTATTGTGTAACATGGTGACACTGAAGCTGCCGTGATTTTTCCTAATATCGTATTCACCAATTTGCCCTTTTCAGGGTAGCAGTCAGGCGAAAACGTAAAGGTACCATTCCGTAGCCAACCGCAGGCGGCAACTGCAGACGACGTGTCGCCGCGACACGACTGGTTTCTATGAATTTCTATGAAATACCTTCCGAAGCTAGCGACAGGTCGCCTTCATAGAAATATAATATAGAAACCAGTCGTGTCGCGGCGACACGTCGCCTGCAGTTGCCGCCTGCGGTAGGCTACGGAATTGTTCCTTAATTATTTTGACTTGTCCGTCTAGCCGACTGCCCATCTATTTGTCACAGGATTTTCTACCCTAAGTCGACCCCAAAATAGTTGTGAAACTAAGCAGATACATTGTGAATGATGATAAATTATATTTATTTCTGTTATAAAAAAAAAATACTGTAAAATTTAAATTGTGTTTTGAAACTAGATGAGTTCTGGGCTTTCTAACCGATGACTCTGAGAAAAAAGACCTGTTTCTGTCTTATTTCTCAGAGTTATCGGTCACAACTCAGAGGTCACAGTCTCTTCTAAAGTCTAGACATACTCTTGGTCAGGCCATATGAGGACTACTTTAACTCACAGAAACTCACTTTAACTCATTCTTAAAAAGTAATTACCTACATCTGCTCGATCCTATATCACGTTTTACAATCTACCGTCACAAAATTCTTGACGTACCTACACGGGTACATTTCGGTGTCCTATAAGGGCAAGAACACACCGACCGGAAAGTCGTATATCTGATTTATTACCCACTAACTGAACGCGTAAAAGTAGCGTAATATTTTACGCGAATGTGGGCAAGAATCAATAAATCAAACGGGGGAATTATTAAAATGTGGTTTATATGGATTTCCGTGGTCTGAGAATAGGTGAATAACATATTATTATGATGGAATTCCGTTTTAGGTAACATGGGTATCTCGTTGGAGACTGCTAATGGGAATAAAATAAGGGTTCCGTACCCGATAAATATGAAATGGGCTGCATGAGTAAATACGTTGTTGGGTTCATTTTAGCGAACCGCACCTCGTGCGCAAAGTCGCACTTAATTTATACGACATTTTTATTAGCAGCCCACAGGCTGAAAATTTTTGCCCTGTTAAGACGCTGACAAGAGCTAAACAAAGCATAGACAGCATAGAAAAAGAAGAAAAGCGCGATGACACAACTCTTGTAATTTATTCAAAAAAATATATAAAGCAATTGTCTATTTACTCCAAAATGAGTTGAGTAATCGAAAATAAAAAACAACCCAGTTCTGCATTCAAATACGACCCTACGTCCGTTGATAGTAATACAGATATTTTGGATTGAAAATCAAGGTAAAAGTTTAGTTTACCGTTAATTTGTATCGATTTTTTTTTCAAAATGTGTTTTCATTACAACCAAGTTCTGAAAATATGTACAAGATTAACAGATATTTTTTCCGGTACCACAAACTTATACAGGATGGTCGAAATTTTTCGTCTGTTATTAAAAAAAAAAATCTGCTGTTTCATAGAAAAGTGTATGGGTGTATAAAGTGTATGTAACCTACGCGGTCAAAATGTATGGAACAGCAGATTTTTTTTTTCTTAATTTAATTTCAACGCAGTGACGTACAGAATCACGTACTGAATCCATGGTAACAGTTTTTGCGTTCCCTGCCACCCTGTATAGATTTGGCTTTTTTTTTTTGATTAAGGCAATCCTACTTTTAACATTTGGCTCTTATCAGCGCCTTATTGGTAATAGACTCGCCCCCTATTACATGGGACTCATACCATGACTACCGAACGTATGATTTAAACATTTCTGCTTACCTTTTAACAGACACTACAGATAAATCACAGACATGGCTTATGTTATATTAATAAAACACTCTCCAAACAAAATATAATCTAACACACATTTTATCAAATTTCCTTACGAAATAAATAAAGAGAAAAGATAAAGAAATTCTATACCATAAACTACCGCAAACAAAATGAAGCATATCTGTTTTATCCTAGAAAAGTATTGGAAAAGCCGAAATATCTTATATCTTACGTGACATGACTCAAACTAGATGTTTCTTTTTGTATCAAAGGATTCAAAATCGTTTTCTTTTCATATACTTTTTTATAGAAAAGATATGTTATGTGAGTGTTGTGACATATGTGATGAAGGGTTCCGTCATTGACATTATTTGTTTTTTTTATGTTAATTTGCGTTCATTTAAATTAGTAAGTGAGTTTTTAAAACTTCGTCACGGTGATATCAATCAGCCTAGCCTTTTCACCACTATATTGGGATCGGTTTCCAGTGTAACCGGATTCAGCTGAATACTAGTATTTTACATGAAGCGACTGCCTATCTGACCTCCACAACCCAGTAACTGGGTAATACGATACCCCTTGGTAAGACTGGTTGTCAGACTTTCGGGCTTCTGACGACCCTTAAAACTGTCAAAGGTCTACGAATGACAGCAGAGAATAACGGCTTTCCGAGTCATGGAGAGGTTTCGATATGTAATGGATGCGACCTGACCGCATCAATCGTGCCTTAACCTTCCATCGACCCGTGCGGCTGTTATTATTTAGTTATATACAACAATATACTACAATAATTTATTAATTGTGTAACATACTACCTACTAATGACAATAAATTGCTTAAATATAGATAATTTATTCAAGTAACATTCACTGCGCCTTGTGTTTTGAAATCCGTTTTCACGATAACCAAACCAAGTCAACGCAATGGATGTTGTTAAACTGGTAAAATGACAACTCAAAATTCAAAAATTCAAATTCGAAATATTTTATTTCACATAAACCTACATGGGCACTTATGAAACGTCAGAAGCTAGGTGCACGGTTCCAATTGGTCGTTTCCTATGGAGAAGAGCCGGCAAGAAACTCCACGGTTACTCTTTTAAAAGTAAATGGTATTTACAATGTTTTCAAATTACAGTGTTAAAAGGTATGAGTAAGCATTTAATATTTTATTAAACTATTGACAGGCAATTTTGAACTGTCAAGAAGTCGGTCAGTCAGAAATATGAAGCTAGTTGCCCATTCCAAAGCGTAGTAGGTTCCTATGGAGTAGAACGGGCTCGAAACTCGATGGACACTCTTACAAAAATATTAGTTACATCATTAATGTTGAGTTTATAATTAAAAAAAAAGAAAGTAATGGCCATTAGGAGTGCGTTGCGTAATTAAGCTAAGGTTTCCTAGGAAAGCGGTTCCGTCATGAAAACCTGGAATTTTCTCCAGTATTTGACATTTAGGTGTCAAAAAACTCTGTATTTGGACAGCCGTTATTGTGTGACTGTTCACCGCTTTATTAGTAAAACAATTTTTTGGGCTGTATGGGAACCTTTCTTGATATTACATTAGGGATTAAATATTTCATTAAGGAACCCCAAAAGTCTCGTATATATTTCTTCCATGTCACTGCTAATGTAGCGTTAGGAATACTTGTGGAAATCAACCTAAACTCATTTGAGTGTGTATATACTTGCAAAAGAACATGTTACACAGTTATTTCTTCTTAAAAGGGTTATTCGTCTTGTACTGTGGCTGTCTACTACTTACTTACTAACCTACTACGTAGAATATTAAAATATTCTCTTTGACGAGTGGTATAGAAGAGTAGAAAAAACTTGGTGGTAATATTAGTCTGCAGAAGCATGACTTTTTCTACTGTATTTTTTGTGTTTTCTTTGCAAACTTGTAGGCAGGCGGTGGTTGTATTAACAAAACCAGAAGCATCTCGATGCATTGCTAAAAGTGAAGTAATATCATCGGCACTCAGAAATACCCTTCAAACTGGAATACAGCAACTTTGCTTGACGACAAAAATAGGTATAGTCGTGGCGTTTCAGCACGACAATATCGGTCATTGACCCACCTACATTTTCTAGATTTTTTTATTTAAAAAACTGTAATAAAGTTCGTTAACGTCCTGAGTCAATATCTTTCGTAATCTTCAATGTGTTCTAATAAAGAAAAACTATACATAGTTTATTGTTTGGATTCCTACAGAGAGTTATTAAGGAAAGGGCGACCGCTATTTCCATGCTAAAACGCGACTACTAATACTTCTACGAACGAACTCCTTCACAAAGAACTCTTACTACTAACAACTAATAGATAAAAGAAAGAAATCTGACACGTATCATGTATCCGTTTCGCCCGCTCCTCCCCCTAAACTAACCCTTTGTAAGGGATAGGGTGAAGGCGGGCTTTAACAACCACGTCGGGTAAGGCGAATAGTTTGACTAACTTTTGGGGCTATCTATCAAAGTTTTGGGCATAGGACTTAGACTGATCGTGTATTATTTATTTTGCTGCGGAAATGTTACAAAGGACTGCAATAATGAAATTTTTGCAATAGTTTTTGCTATTTCGAAGATTTCTAATTGTAATAAACCCGGTTTCTATAACGAAAATCAACACAAAATTAGCTAAAAAAGCTGTCAAACACATGTAAACTGCTGTGGTTTAAATTTTAAATGTTAGACTTTAGATAGAGTGTCAAAGAATTAAAACAAAAAGGTCAACTTTGTCATGCTGGTGTCCGCAATAGCTACGTCTGACACTCGCGACACGTCATCGTGCTGTCATTGTGCTTTTCTAGTGTGCGTGCATTTAGCGGCCAACAGTTGGACGCAATTTTTTTCGAAGAGTTCACAAGTGTGTCTCATATTTCTGTCTTTTCTATCGGATCACTTGACATAGTTGCTTTTGATGTAGATTTCGAATTTAATGCTACAAAATTACTACATAGGTCTCAAGGCGACCAAGAAGAATCGTGTTACCCAGTAAAGGAATTGTGCAAAAGCTACGCTTGTCGGGGTCGGTCCGTAGATGGGTGATCTTTACATACCGAGACTCTTCCGTGCCTCGGAAAGCACGATACAGTTGGTCCTGGCTGTCATTCGTGGATCTTTGACAGTCGTCACGGGTCGGCAGACAGAAGTCCGAAAGTCTGACAATCAGTCTTACCAAGAGGTATCGTATTACCCAGTTACTGGATTGTAGAGGTCAGACCGAGACAGTTTTTATTTGTATGTTTGTCACACGATTACTCCGCCAATTATGAATTGATAATGTTGATTCTCGTTTTGTTTGGTAGGTAGGCTTCAGAGGTGGTCAATAATACGTATTTTTCCCACTTAGTCTTCCTATATGGATGATATGATAAGCAGGGACTTGAAACGTTACTCAAAATAACGTTACGCGTAGTTCCAGTACCGATAATTTGTACCGTTCCACCAGGATCGTAACAAAATTAATACCTTGGCTATAACGATACTGACAAACGGAACGAAATCTTAAAGTGTTCACTAACAATATTATCAATATATCGTTATTAGTATAACAATATAATAACGTTATTCAAAAAAAGTTAAAGTTGACACAATCACATAAATATATAGAAGTAGGCAGATGTCGGGAAAAGATGCGCACTCTCGATCGAATACAGTGGTGGCTTGTGCCGAGGCTACCGGGCGACGACGGAGCGGTAGTCAGCGAGAAAAGTTCTTAAGAATAGCGTTACAAATGAATCTGTAACGTTTCACCTGTAACGTTATTACAAGCAGATAAGCTTAATGTTACTGATACCTGTAACGTTACTTAAAATTTTGTTCTACGAAAATGATATTCTTTAACGTTTCTTTCTTGTAACGTTATTGGTATTTTTAAGTTTTAGTATCGTTACAAATTTTGGAACGTTATACATACATTTATGACGTTATACATACGTTTACGTTTACATTAATGATAACGGAACGAAATTCATTTCGTTTTCAAGTCCCTGATGATAAGTTCCTGTCACTGTTATTTACATAGCAGGTATTCGAATTTGTGTGGGGTAGGTACCACAATTAAAAAGTGAAAAACAAAAACTTTTTAGTCGGTGTCTGGTTCTATATTTTCGTTTTGTTGCCACCGACTTCCGAAATTAAAGTTATTTTGCACTTTTCGTTTTTTTTTTAATCGGATAATTTTTTTTGTATTAAGTTTTTTTTTTTATTATATATGTACACAGTAAAATATACACAGATACGACATATTTTATAATTTTCAGTACAAAGGTAGGTACTGCTTATTTTTTAAGAGAAAAATATGAATATGCGAAGTCTTAAATTAAAATATACCTACACGTGTAACGCAAACTATTGGATATTCAAAGACTCCCTATATTTGGTATTCCTAATATTTCCTTAATATAATTTCTCGAGAATCACATTTTTCATCACGTTTTCTATTTCATATAAGTAATAGATTTTAGCAAGGTTTTATTGAAGGAAAAGCCAAGAGCATATTTTAGTTATAAGTAAAGTAGGTACGTGACAATTTGACTAATGTTAGCTCTAGGGTAAAAATGTAGGCTAGGAATTACTTTTGAGCTTTTGAGCTGGGTTTACTTTGGAGCTTGACGCCTATAGACAGCATGTGAGATTGGTCCACACACGCTCAAGACAGAGGAGTGGAAAGGTGAAAGGGAGGCCGTACCCCTACAGTGGGACAGTACTGGCTAAAAATAAATAAAATAGGAATTACTTAATGGATATAATATGTAAACCTTTATGGAGTACTAAATGAATTCCCTTGGGTTTATAAAATACTGAGTGATTTTTGAGGTCTTTTACTATGTAGATTTTTGGTCCATTTCCAAGATTTAGTGTTAAGCAAACTGAAACAAAATAGATTATGTTAAGACGCAGATGTAAGCCAGCGGCCTTGAGTGGTTAGCTTGTGTTCTGTGCTGAGCTCACGCAACGCGTCGTACGTCCAGCCAGCAATAGGACTCGCCCATCAAGGATCGTTGTCCAAAATTAGACGCATTATTACTTTATTTTACATAAATCAAAATGTATTTTAATAAAACACGTATACTAAAATGTAAATAATTAAATTATATTTAAAATTATGGAAGTTTTTGCGTGATTCTCAGTTTTTTATCCGCGTTAGGCATAACTTTACAAATTAATTACACTATGTTATATAAACATTATGAAAAAAAACATAGACAAAGTTATTATAAAAATGCTCTTATTTAACATATAGTTTTTCCAAATCATTAACACCACTCGTTTAGACGTGATCTTCAATATAAAATCATTAAAAGTCGTTTATCGTTGCCTTAAGATTCATAGACGAAAGTATTAACAGATATCTAACTATGAGGAATTTTGTTTCTTATGTATCTATTCTTATAAATCTGTAGAGTTTGTTTGTTTTAACGCGCTTATGTCTAGAACTACAGTCGGATTTGATAATTCTTTTTGCATTTGAGAGTGTCGTAATTTTTTTTTGTCGTGTTTTGATATCGATACCTGTCACGTCTGGCTGCGGCGCTAATTTTATTTGACCCAGCATAATATGTAAGTTGGAAGATTCTGAATCATAGGCAGTTGACAGAGTATGTAATGTTGTTACAGTAATTACGTAATATTGTCTTTGTCTGTGGCCTTGACATCAACCGATAAATGAATCAATTTTATAAATAGCGTTTGTTTCTTGGCTGAATACGAGGCTTTTGGCTACTTTTGTATTTGTGTATTTTGTGTTTTTATTTTATTTAAATGTGCGTTTTGTTTGTGCAGAATAAACGTATTTTCTTTCTTTCTTTCTTTCTTAGTTCGGTAGTTTAGTCATTACGGAAATATTGACCAAAGAAAGGTATCTATTAAGTAGTTTAAGTAGTTTATAGTTTATTTCTCTCAAAAAGGTACATTGTTACAGTAGTGTGTTTATTAAATTTTGCCTTATGCCAGAACCTTTGTGAGAGCTGGAGTCTGAACTAGGTTCGGGACCTGTATGACAGATCTCCAGGCTCACACCCCTTTAAACATTTATCATATTTAACGGCATTATTGTTCACATCACTATTAGCAAACAGTTTGGATGGAGAGCTAAATATAAAGGTGGTTGCACCTGCTTACTGTATTACCTGGACAATAAATATTTATTTTTCTAATTTCTATTTGTGAAGTGTAATGTAAGGTGATTTTATTGTAGGAATGCGTGTGAAGTGTAGTGCGTGAATGTGTGACGGTGTTATGTGTATGTGCATGTAAGTGCTATATGAGAATTTGTGCTTATTAGTAGAAATGAGTGGGAAGTACGAACAAAATTATTTAATGGTTTGAATGATACTTTCTGTGCTTTCATAATCCATGTCCATCAGCCAGTTCGTTACAGTAGTTTTGCATTTATATTTAACCATTGAGTACATATGTAAGATTGTATTAACTTTGTTGTATACATAAGGACCAAGGAAGTAAAAGAATCGTTGAGCTAGCTTTGAATGAACAGGAATGGACGAACATACTGTATGCTTCCGTCTCAAGGCTTCGAACTTTTCGGGATTATAGGCATTGCGGGAGTGGACTGTTAGAATTAAATTTAGAATGAACAATTTCCGAATAGAGAGGACCTTACAGGTTTTATAAAGTTCGGTGGTAGGAAATTGATAAGGAAAGAACCAACCTACTTTAAGGATCGCTCTTTGAGCACGTTCCAGTTTTAGCAAATGTGTTTTTGCTGCCCCACCCCAGGCAACTATACAGTACTGTGCAATTGACTGGCAGAGGGCTAGATATACTTGTCTAAGCACCTGTGTGTCGGCCACATGGCGGAGATTCTTAAAAATAAATATCAATTTGCGCAGTCGGGAGGTAAGCAAGTCTATATGGCTATAAAATGATAATGAGTCATCTATTTGAACACCCAAATACCTTACACTATCTATGCGACTTAGAAGAGGACAGCTACATGGTGTTTGAGGTGATGCATTACAATAATGTGCAATCAAAGAAAAATTGGATGTTGAAGGTTTACTAACTTTTGACAGAGAAAAGGTAAGATATTTAGATTTATCTACGTTTAGAGTGAGTAGGTTGTGTGACAACCAGTTAGTAACAATGTCGAGTCCTAGTTGTGCGTATTTAAATGTCGACTCCCAGGAATTCCCGTGGAATATTAAGGCAGTATCATCTGCGTAGGTAAAGATGGATCCATTAGAAAGTTCGTGACGACAGAGGTCATTAATATAGATGAGAAATAAGGTCGGGCCAATGATACTACCCTGGGGCACACCGTAGGTTATAGGGAGTTCGTCGCTCATCCAGTCACCTATTTTGACACATTGGCGTCTTCCTGTAAGATAACTTGCGAAGAGTGAGAGCTGGTCGCCTCTGATACCAATCTTTTCAAGCTTAGCAATGAGAGCGGGAATTGAGATTGTATCAAAGGCTTTTGCCAGATCTAGGAAGACGCCAATAACATACTGTTTGTTACATCTGACACAATGTTATTTGTGAGGTCTAAAACCGCATTGCTGGTGGACAATCCCGAACGAAAGCCATATTGGCTAGAGGACAAAAGATGATTTTGCTCAAGGTATTTGACGAGCCTATTATTCATGAGCCTTTCTAGCAGTTTAGATAGTGTAGGTAAGATTGATATGGGTCTGTAATTATGAGTTTTATCTCTATCACCACTCTTATGCACAGGGTGAACGATTGCCAGCTTGAATGCCTCAGGAAAGACTCCTGTACTGAATGCCAGGTTGTATAAATATGTGAGGTGGGGAATAAGTAAGTGCTTTAATTTTTTAAGAAATGTACCCGATAAGTTATCTGAGCCCACTGCACAATCAGTTCTAAGCGCGTTAATTAAAAGTTCCAACTCAGAATCGTCAGTATGTAAGAGGACAAAGGTTTTGTCATTCTGGATATCATCCTGTTGTAAGGGTGTAACTGGTACGAGTATGTTTTCAGCAAGTGAGCGTCCAATATTCGCGAAATAAGTGTTGACTTCACTAACAGAACATTTGGGATCAGATGATGACAAAAGCTCGGTTGCATGTGTTTTTTGTTTAGTTGTGTTGGTAATTGTTTTTATAGCTTCCCATAATTTTTTATTATTGTTTTGTGCGTTGTTAATAAGATTTTTATCGTAGTTACGTTTAGCAGTTTTGAGCAACATGGAACAGTAATTCCTGTACCTTTTAAATATAATTTTTAATACCTCGTTTCCTGGAGATTTCTTTAGTTTTAGATGCAGGTTATCACGGTTTCGGAGACATCTTAAGAGCCCTGGGGTCATCCATGGCTTTCTCAGCCGTTTCCGATAAGGCACAGCTTTAAGGATCGTGTTTTTTAGTATGATTACATTTAGCGTATTGATAAAGTAGCTAGTAGCTTCATCAACATAATGTAAACTGTATAGAGGACTGAAATCGAATTGGTCAAGCATTTGTTCAATTTTAACGTAGTCGAGCACTTTTGAAGTTTTAGTTTTTAATGGAAGGGCATTGAAGGGTTTAGAAAGTTGAAGGAACAACAGAACAGTATCATGGTCAGTGACTGAGGTGTTAGCGACATACGAGAAAGCTGGGAGTTTAGATTTTAGCATTACATGATCAAGGCACGAGCTATTGTAGCGGGTGGGAAGCGTATGTGCCGGCAACATACCGTGAAATGCAAACATAGTGAGATACTCAGTAACACGAGTGTCATTACTGCTGTCGGAAATGTCAATATTGATGTCACCCGTGACAATAATATTAGTATATGAGGAAACAGACATAATAAGTTCGTTTAAAGACTGAATGAACGGGGAGACATTGCGGTATGCAGGTGGGCGATATATAGCTATGATTATTGTGTCTTTATTAAGTTTCACCACGAGACAGTTTGCATCCTGAAGTATGTGTTCCGTGACGGAAACCGGGCGGTGGTTCCTAAAGTAAACCACCACTCCTTCATTTTGTGTGCTATGTTTGCTAGTAGCCGCGGAAGTATAGTCGTCAAGTATAGGCAGTGGAGGGGAATTATATAACCAGCATTCAGTCAGTACTATTATATCCCAGGATATTCCGCTTCTTTCAAGTAAGGCAGTGAGTTCAATAAAGTTCTTATTTACACTTCTTATATTTTGACATAGAAGCTTTAGTGCATTTCTGTGTGATCTAGCAATTTTG
Organism: Xanthia icteritia; assembly: GCA_949128155.2. NCBI lineage: Eukaryota > Metazoa > Arthropoda > Insecta > Lepidoptera > Noctuidae > Xanthia > Xanthia icteritia. The sequence goes on from OX421956.2 coordinate 10,951,321, forward strand.
TTGCACTCTTCTATGTTACATGTTGCAGAGTCGGCTACTGAGACGTTATCCAGCTCATCTTGAATACTAGTTAGATTATCGAATAATTACGGTAAGTATAACAGTGGTTCGAACTTTGGTAGTGCTCAGAGAGGAAGGAACGATGTGGTATATGAGATCTTGGATTACAGTGTAAAATTTTTATATAAATGAAACGCAAAACAGACAACAAGGACAAAAAGGGAGCGTGGCTTATACAGGTATGAAAGCAGTTTGGGTGCAATGTAGGGTGTAATTTACTGGTGGCTGAAAATTGTGTGTTTGTATATATTTGTGTTAGGTGCTTAGTGAATTTAGGTGAGTGTAAATGTATAATCATTGTAACATATAAGATCGTTAAACCGGGTAACAAAGTAATAACATAAAAATTCATAATAGTACAACAAACAAAGCAAAATAAGAAGTACATAATATTTGTGTGAGAACACATTACAATGCAAGTTTCTACACAGCATTCCAAGGAAGACATATATCGATAACCTAGTCATATTTCAACAGTCTTAGGTAAATCTCCTTCCGAGCTAATGCAATACCGTTTCGCTCCGTCTTCTTTGCGAATGTACACTTTGCCATGAGCTGACCAACAGTGTTTGAATTGATGAAGAACAGCAAATTCTCTGGCCAGGAAGAATAATTTCCTAGTTTTCGTAGGCAGATTATCGGAGATGTATACCGGGAGTTTTGGACCATCAATCTGCAGGATGGCGGTGTTTAGTTTGTTATTACGGTTCTCCTTATTGTAAGTCCTGGCTGCTTGCATCATATTTTCCTTTCTTATGACTGTTGTGAGGTCTACAATGATGGTGTTATTCATGGGGGTGGACGAATGGATCCTAAAGACGTCCTTAATTTCGTTTTCCGCTATCAAGGGTCCAAGGGTTTTGCTGATATTTATGACCACATTTACGAGATCCATTTTGGATTCGTTAGGTTTCTTTGGGATGTTTTTTATTTCAAAGCAGGTGTTTTTTGCTTGCTTTTCTAGTTGATCCACCCGATCTTCAAGCTTCTTAATGTAGAGATTACTCTCCTTTCTTTCAGCCTCATATTGTAACATTTTATTCATTACCTCATCGTACTTCTCTGCCGTGAAATCGACAGATTGTTGCAGTTTGCTGTACTGAGATTTAATTTCTTGAAGTGAGGATTGCATAGATGATAAAAATGAGGATTGCTCTTTTTTAAGATCTTTTATCATAAGAGTTATTAATTCATGATTAAAATCTTCTACGTGATCCTGGTTTCCCTGATCCGTACGTTTCCTCTTAAACCGACAGGTGATCTTAGAAGGCGCACAATCTTCAAAAAAATCCTCCTTAGGAGAATTTAAATTCGGCTCAGAATTATGGTGAGCAGGTGAGATTTCTTTTAAAACAGCAGGCGACATTGGTGGTGTACGTTTAAGTGGCATTATAAATGCAGAGAATAAAATGCAAAAAGAAAAATATATAAAAATGTAAAAAGTTGATTCCAGTCGGACTCGGATTTGATCCTGAGACTCGTCAATACTGCGAACGAGGTAGCTTGCTTTTCGTCGGAGGTAACTTAGCTCTACCAAACACAGTCCAAATTAGTGACCGGTTTCCGCAGGACAAAGCTTCGCCGAACACGCAGTAGTTGGGTGACTCAAGATGTTTTTATTCACCGATGTTCGTTAGTAATGAGGTCAAAGTCCAGAATGACACTATAATTTGAATTTGCATGGACGGTTTGAGTTTTAAAATTGTTGTTATTGTTAGTATTTGAGAGTTATTTCACTTTAATTTCTGCACATAAGTGTCACTGTTTTTTAAAAGATTACGTATGTATATAGTTTGTAGAAACAAACCACCTTTACACGTTTTATGAATTGTCAAACACGGAGTAAACCCGCCGCAATCAGAGTTATTTCACTATAATTTTTGCACATAAATGTCACTATTGTACTAAAGATTCCGTATGTATATAGTTTGTAGAAAACAATGCACTTTTTACACGTTTTACGAATTTTCAAACACGGAGTAAACTCGCCACACGTCTGTTCACAACAACGTCGCGGGGGGGGGAATTTACTTTCTACAAAATATCCATACTATCACTACATATGGTAAAACAAAGTTCGGCCTGCCGCCGCGTCCGTCTGTTTGGCTGTTTGAATGCGATAAACTCAAAAACTACCGAACAGAGTAGCATGCGGTTTTCACCATTCGACGAATTGATTAACGAGGAAGGTTTACGTATATAATTGAGTAAAAGGTTTTGTATAAATTTACTGAAATATGACTGTGATTGTTGAAGATGTCGGACAAAATGATGCTGACTTAGCTTTACTGGCGTGCGCCACGTAAACCAATAGAGTTACATGAAAATTAAATTAGATTTGTTGCAGCTGTAGTGGCAATCATGTAATTTGGTTTGAATAGGTCTTTATTTTTATTTTTCTTTTATATAGATTCTTTTCTTTTAGATTTTGTGAATGTGAGAACGTTGCAAGCTTAACAGACTGTAGATCTGTCTACCATTTTCTATCTTGCTAAGTACCTGGTACTTGTTGATAGGCCTACACTTTCCTCTCATACCTATTAACACTGTCATTTGAAAACATTGTAAATACCATTTAGGTAGGAAACGACCAATTGGAACCGTGCACCTAGCTTCTGACGTTTCATAAGTGCCCTTGTAGGTTTATGTGAAATAAAATATTTTGAATTTTGAAAACAATGTTTTACGGAATTAATACATTGTTTATCTGGATTAACACATACGGTACTTTTAATCCCGGTAGTACTATCCCTTGGGATATTTTCCGACATCTACCTAAGCGAAGCTGCAGGCAATAGATAGTAAAATTTTAAATGCGAAAGTAACTTTGTTTTTCTAATACCTTTTAATGTGTTTATCGTTTTCTTTTCTTTTTTTTTTGGTGGGGAATTATCAAATAACTTCTCCCGCTCTGGGTGGAGCGGGAGGGCGTGTCAGACTCTTATACTAAAACCTACCCGTGTTCCTACCGTTGCCTGTACGTTGCCAGGGGCCATGGTATCCCTTTCGGGCTTTTCCGCAACCCCGGCAGGCATCGGTCCTATCGGACCCCTTCACTTGCTGACATCTCTTTGAGGCGCGCGTGGAACAACGCGCCGTCGACCCTAATGTGTTTACCTCTGAACGGATTTTGATGAATAGTACACATATATACCATGACCTGGGTAAGGACAGGTTACTTTTTACCCGGGTAGTACGTTCCCGTGTGATAATTTCCGATCACCACGCGGGCGAAACCGCGAGCAAAAGCTAGTAATTATTAAGACGCTGACAACAGCTAAACCGCGGTCACTGTCGGACTGCATAGAAAAGAGAGAGAAGCGCGATGACACAACGTCTGTAATTTGTTGCAAAATATGAAGCAATTATCGATTTATTCAAAAATGAGTTGAGTGATCGGTAATGAAAAACAACCAATTTCTGCATTCAAATAAGACGTTCTTGTTATTAATTATAATACCAACGTACGTTGGTATTTAATACAGATATTTTGGTTTAGAACTCAAGGAAAAGCTCTAGTTTTACGTTAATTTGTATCGAGTATTTTTTTTAAAACGTGTTCTGGTAACAATCAAGTTCTGAGAAATATGTTCGAGATTCACATATATTTTTTCCGTTACCACAAACATTTTTTTAATAATTAATATTTTTTTTTGTTTAAGTCAAGCCTACTTTTACCGTTTGCCTGTTGTCAGCGCCTTAAACTAATAAATCAACAAAAGAGAAAACTACTTTAAATCTCTCAGTACGTCCGTATGTCACTGGCATAAGTTCAGAAACTAATTAGCATTTGACCTCCTTAATTACCGACCCGACGGAATTCATGTTTATATTACTTCCCGTTAGAACTATCCTTTGATTGATCTAGTTTTGTTAATTTAAACTATTTTGTAAGTATTAATTTCAATGACTGCCTCGTTGGTCTAGTGGTCACAAGCACTACTGCTGAGCATGAAGTCCTGGGTTCGATTCTCAGGCCGAGCAAGGTTTTAATTGGGTTTTTTCTATCAGGAATTTCTCAGTAGCAGCTTGGAGTCTGTATGTGTGCCCGGTTGATGGCAATAGGCTCGCCCCCTATTACATGGGACTTAAACATAACTGATGGAAAAACCCAATGATACTACCCGACCTGGGACACAAACTCAGGTCCTTAAGGGGGCATTTTCGTTAAGTGCATATGCCTATAAGTGATGTATTTATACAGTAATAAAGATTCCTGATTATCTACCTATTGTTACTATGCTTGCAAATATGTCGTTGGTGTGCTTAATAAATAAATAAATAATAATTGATAAAAAGAAGTATGAGTTGGTGGTACTTATCATCATAGTGATCATTTCAGCATGGAATCGTTCACTCGGAGTCGGTATTAAAAATAGGCTCCCTGTATGTTACTTTTCATTAATATTCTGAAACAGTCACGCATACAATCAAAATGGAACTTTAGTATATGATTTATTGGATATTTTTCTTTCCATGTACAGACGCCAGCCGAAACCGTCCATTTTTTCCAATCAACTTTGAACCTTATGCTTTAGTGATAAAGTTGAAAATCTATTAAAGAAATTTGACAGATTGAAGTAGGCTGATGTGCTGGCGTCTACAAGACAGTTACGTAATTGTAAAATTTTCGCTCGTTGCATTTTTTATTTAAAAAATATGTCTATTTTTTAAAAATTATTTAAATAAAATCAAGAGTATTTAGTATTCACAGAAAGAAAATGTAGTTTATTATCCAGCCACAAGATATTTTTTCTCTACATCAATTATTACTTTAGTTATAAACGATATAAGAATTGAGACTTACGCCATTTAGTTTCGTGCTCGAACACGATCAAAAACCGCACGCGATAATCAACTTTATTACTGATGCGTTAGCGTTTAGCACACATATCGGAGTGTCGGGGTTCCTGGGGGCGGAGCTCGCGCGGAAATTGTCTTTAGAGGACTGGTCTCAAGCCAAACCAACCTGACCTGACCGAAAGCTGAGTCAGATAAATATATTTTCTTTCTTCTTTCTTTCCTTCCTTTTCTTCAATACGTCCCGATTATTCCGTCTAATAAACGATTGAAAGCAGAATCTCAAGAACTCTCAAAGTTAACGACAGAAATCAGATTATGATTAATCTATAGGTAATCATTTTTTACGTCATTTGTCGGAAGAAACGACAGATTAATTACATATTCATTATGATACCCTAATTATGTTCTTAATTACTTATCATTGGCAATGACATAAAATCTCCTAAGATTAAAGAGATTCAAAGTAATTTGTGTTAATTTGTCAGATTGGACCTTATTTTGACAAAATTATTATGAACTCTGATTTTTTTTTAAATACCATTTACTCATATATTATAATGTCATATCTCAGACGGCTGATGGGGCCGAAAGATTCTGGAGTAGCGAACGCATCGGAACATGTAGCGTTGGAAGACCATAAGGTGGACCGATGACCTGGTGAAGGTCGCAGGAATCCGCTGGATGCGAGAAGCACAGAGCCAGTCAAAGTGGCTGTGCTTGGGGGACACCTTTGTCCAGCAGTTGACGTCTTTCGGCTGAAATACACGGATCATTTGGCGCGTGTCCAAATTCGGAACTAACGCCGCCATCTTTTTTTTTCAATACAATTAAACAATATATTATCATTAATGTTAACCGACAGCGCCTCTTCTGTCAATGTTATTCAAGCGCCAATACCCTGGTAGCTCTGTAAGCTCTGTGAAGGATTCAAAATACTGACCAGAAAGCTATAATACGCTGTTCAAAAGTATTAATATTGGCAACTTGTAAACAATTCTAAATAGCATAGCATAATCAGCCTATAATGTTCCCACTGTTGGGAACACAGGCCTCCTATTTCTGGAAGGGAACTCAAAACTCAATTCAAACTCAAAGCATTTATTTCAATTAAACCATTTACAGGCACTTTTGAATTGTCAAGAAGTCGGTCAGTCAGAAATATGAAGCTAGTTGCCCATTCCAAAGCGTAGTAGGTACCTATGGAGAAGAACGGGCAAGAAACTCCACGGACACTCTTTTAAATCAAAATATTCTTACAAAATATTGATTACATCATTCATTTTTAAATTATACATGTGAGAACAATGTAGAAAGACGTGCACGTTAAAAGCGTCCGTAATAAAAATATAAAAAACAAAGAACAATTCAAAAATTAAAATAAGCCATGGCAGCTAAGAGATGACCAGTCTCTACTGACGGCGCCCGTTCACGAACATGACGCATGGATTAGCACCATTCAGCTCAACCATTTTGAAGGGAGCTAAATGATCCAACACACGCGCCACCGCCAGCGAGACATAATCTCAGCCGCCAGGGCACATTCAAGTCAATGAAAGACATACCCAGTACCTAAATGGTAGCTTTATAGTCGGTACACATCGGGAGTGGGCCATAATCCACCACTCGGGTCCAGTGCGTATTGGTGAATGTCATATGTCTTCGAATTTTTTGGTTAGGACATGCCGGTTTCCTCACGATGTTTTCCTTCACCGTTTTGAGAGCAGTGGTGATGAATTAATTTTTAACCCTAACCCACGATACAACTTTAATTGCAGCCATTACCAATGGGCCACCACTGCTAGAGGAGTATAATACCTGCATATGCAGAATCTATACGCCAGTAGTGCGATCCTTACATATTCCTTTTGCTTCATCCGTGTTCATACATTTTGGTTACACACTGACTTCGGTTCCGAGCACAATACACAGACATAATCATCGAAAGTAGATTTTCTTTCGGATTCTTAAGATTCTACTTTGCGGGTCCTAAAATATTTTAAATAACACAAAATGAGTGCCGGGAGAACAGCCGGTCTCAATTACATAAACTACTCGAACATCGCTTCAAAGATGCTGCGGCGATCCTTGAAACCCGAGTTACGTGCTGAAGTATTAAACCGTGATGATTCCAATGTCCGTATTACTCCATGGCTTAACGGCAAGCTCGCTCATCTAGCTCCTGCTGCCAAGTAGAGAGAATTGAATCCTTTACCAGCATGCATGATTGTCAGCAAATAAATTAGTTTAATGTAAAGTTTATCAATAAATTATTGTTGTTATTCAAGACACACATGACCACTTAAAAGACATCACTAATAAAATACACATAACTTCACGCCTGTTATTCCCAAAGGGTTAGGCAGAGGTGTATCTATAGTACGCCCACATTTCGCCATTATCTTTCAGTCCCATGTAATATGGGGCGAGTCTATTGCCATCAACCGGGCACTTATCTAGACTCTGGGCTGCTACTGAGAAATTCCAGATAGAAAAACTCAATAATAGCAAAGACTAGACCTGGGAATCGAACCCAAGACCTCGTACGCTTGCGACCACTAGATCAACGAGGAAGTTACTAATAAAATCGGTGTAATAAAACAACCCATTTGTAATCCGCCTTTTAATCATCCTCTCAACATGACCAAACCATCTAACCATTACAAAAAGAGATCAGAACGTTTAATTTGGAGCTAAAAACCTCAAAGTCCCGTATAACATTCGGTAACTACTATACATACGAACCATAATTTGGATCCAAACTTAATCCCTTTAGACCGGGTACCGGGTACCGGGACCCGGGCACACTACTCCTTTTTGAGTTCCGTCAATCCAACGTTTTGTTCTCATTTGGGGCCCTATTCTGGTCCTTTTTTGATTTCATTCGCTTCGTTTTTGTTTAGGTGCGCGATATTTTCCCCAAAATTCTCTTATGCAGCAATAAGTCAGCAGGTTTCTCATTAATACATATTATTTAAAAAATCTAGTGTTTGTAGTAACGTGAAGGTAATAATGTCGATAGTCGACATTATGTGTTGTGGTTGGATATTTATTTAAAGAAAGAAAGAAATAAAATACGTTTATTTGCGGTAAATATGACGCAAAGAAAAAAAAACGAGAATAACAAATTGGGGGAAAATATGCGTCACATCCACGCAAAAACGACCATAGACGCGATTTTGCTGTCAATTCAATTTATTTTTGCAATATTTTAAATAATTTAGTTTAATGTTTTGTGTTTCTTTGTTAATTAGTTTGCACAATATTCTATAGAATCAAGTTCTTCTAACTTAACAGACTCACCACTTCTTTTTCCCAGCTAAAGCACTAGGAAGTGGTGAAGGAGACTGATTTATGTAATTTTGACGTTAGTTAAATGCTTATTCTCAGCCTTATTTGTTGAATAAATGACTTGATTTGAATAAAAAATTGACAGTAATACTATCTCTAACATCTACATGATTTGTTAGCAAAACAAAAGAAAATGCCGATTATTTATTGACAATAATAGCATCAAGTGTAGATACTTAATTGCTTGTAATAAAGTTAATGCATCCAAAACTAAAATTACTCACAAAATAGTGCAGTTATGATAACATCGATAGTGTTACAAATACAAAGGTGACAAATACAAATACAAAGGTGACATTATTATAATCATGCCTGTTTCATTGCGGTCTTTGTTAATAAGCTAATTCAGTCATAAATACGGTTATTTGATATGGTAATTAGTAAAATTAGTTCAATTATAACCTAATTAGTTCCGAGTGTTTGACAGACTTTTGATGGTAGACCATTCCATATAGCTAATTATTACACATAACATAACATCGACCCAGTTTTCCCTGAAGTGCTAAGCAGAGGGGTGTGATCATAGTTCGCCAGTCAATAACTAGCCCATAATATAATTCCCACTGCTGGTACTGGGGATTATAGGTCCGGCGTATCGGGTGCATATCTTCGTTTACACCACACACACACCACCACATCACACACCCACCACCACCTCTACAAACTTCTGCGAAACCTTTCGGGAAAACATGGCGGTGATATTATGTTATATCTTCGATTTTTTGGTTCTAGAACATGTCGGACTGTTGCTGTTGTTTTCATTCATGGTTTTTTCACCAGTCGGTACCTCATCAGGTATATTATACGCCTGTAATTGTAGGTACCACTGTAAGGCATAGGTTTCAACTAAACTAATATTAAGGCTCCTGCAAACAGGCACAACGCGACTTTAATAAAACAATTTCTAAGAAAATTTCATGGTAGAACCGTTTATAAAGAGGTAAAATTGTTTGCTTGTAGGGGCCAATCTCTGGAACGGCTGATCCGATTTCAGAAATTCTTTCTCTTATAGAAAGCTACACTGTTGAATTCCACGCGGACGGAGTTGCAGGCAGAAGCTAGTATCAAACACAGAAGGAATCGGCATTGATTATCAGTCATCACGGCACGCGCACATTCACCACAGCATGACTGCTTTTCCACCAGAGATGTGCTATGAAGCTAAGCTATGGGTATGTGAAAGCTAAGCTACGAAACTATGTGACCATTTTCACTAATGCTAAGCTGTGTAGCGGAGCGAGTAAGATGTGCTATGAAAATGCGCCGCCGCGAGGTAGCTGTGCGAGGAAGATGCGCAGCTCGAGTTATGCTATGCATCGACAGTATCCCGAGGCTCGGGGAGCGGCTGTGGCTGCTCTGCACATAGCTACACCACTCGCGCATCCATAGCACGCATGCTTCCATATAAAAAACATAGCCTAGTTGAACCCGTGTCCACCAGTTGTATGTGGACCAATAAATATGATTGGTGTATATCAAACGCATCCATAGCAACGTACCATAGCACATCTCTGGTGGAAAGACACCATTTGTCATTCTCGAACAGCCCGTACCAACTCGAGTGAAAAGATCCACTTACCGTTAAACTTATTCAAAAGATCCCATATAAGATCCTTTGCTGCAATCCTCAAAAGAAAAACCCTCATACAATTACACAAGCAAAAGCATCCTTATCTCAAACAATTATAAAACCGACAAAAAAATATGACCCAAACACACTTATTTCGACCTTTTTCTCATTACAGAAGATTTTCAGAATAGGCCCCTTGAAAAGGACGTTGGACCCCTCGGAGTCAATATTAGCATTGCTTTGTAAGGGTTAAACCTTGTTTTGTCCAGCCCTTTGATAACAAGGTACCTTGAAAGTATTGTGATAGGAGGCAAATCATTGTGTCTGGTCGTTTGATAAGGGGCTATCTCCCTTATCAGTAAGTCTGTTTTGAAAGGAATTTAATTGGCTTGGCTTGTTGTATGGGATTTCGCGATGATTTATTTATTATTTTCGTTAATAAGCAAGATTGTAAGGAAGTTGGAAGGTTATGAACTGGCTAGTTAAACGGGGAATACCGTCTTTTTTTAGGATTAGTCACAACAGCATCCCTGTTGACTAAAAAAATGTGTTTCGTCCGTCATGTAGATTATGAAAAAATAACGTACACTTATTTTTTCTTTTTTTACGTTATCAAAAGATTACGGCGATACATTGAGTTAAAATATGCCATGACGTCACGAGTATGTAGATTTTATACTTACTTGTGACGTAGCGACCCCCACTCCCTAACTTTAATGCGTTTTATCTAAGTAATTATTTATTAAGATGATAAAGCAAAAAATACGAGTCTAATATTTTCTTGTTATCTGACTGACGGACTAATATAATTTCTTTTTTTTCAAAGTCAAAAAAAGTCAAAATCAAATAATTTATTTCAATTAGGCACAAAAAGGCACTTTTGAACGTCAACATTTCAATAATAATTGATTCTAGTTGCCCCTTCCAAAAGGTAGTTTTCGTATGGAGACGAATGGGCAAGAAACTCCACCGTTACTCTTTTAAAATGTTTTCACAATATCTTGTATACATCAATTATATAATTATATGTGAAGACGATGCACCTAGAATAAGATTACTATACCACGTTAGGTAAAAAAAAATAATGAAAAATTAAGGAATGACAGATAAATTAATCATGTGATAGATGCATGGTGCTCACATATTTACAAACATTGTAAAATTATACGATATTCCTAGCATTTTTACAAGTAATATAACTCAGTGTGTGAGTTCGAGTAATCACAGAATGTAAAACCAATATAAAAAAAAAAAAAAAAAATATACAATTATTAGCAACCAGTTAGATTTTGTCTAGATTCTAAATTGTCCTATGGAGCAGGACCAGCATGTTTCCAAGCATTTTTATCTTGGATATAATCCTCTAATTTGTAATATGCTTGTTTGCAAAGTGTATTTTTTATATGAGTTTTAAATTTTCTTTCATTTAATTCTAATATATCACAAGGTATTCTGTTGTAACATTTAACACAGTACCCCAGGCATCATCCCTATTAGTCGGGCATAACTACTTGCCTATGTTTAAAACCTGGCCAGTACCTATGTGACTGTTTTGTGCTTTCTTAGATATTTAGATATTTGTGTTCATCAGTGTGTCAGGAGTCAGTCGATTCTGGTTCTAACCCCCGACGCAAAAACAGGGGTTTTATAAGTTTGACCGCTATATGTGTCTGTGGCACCGTAGCTCTTAAACGGGTGTACCGATTTGCATGCGGTTGTTTTGTTTTTTTGAAAGCAGGTTTTCTAGCGATGGTTCTTAGACATGTTTTATCAAAATTGTTTCAGCTCTTTGAAGATTATCAGCTCTTTTCTAGTTGATGAATGGATGTGAGCGTCTTCCACAGATCTGATCGATTTGAAATTTGGTTTTCTGTTTTCAATGATATTAGAAAAACATAGTAACCTTGAACTGATGCTGCAGCATCACCTGGAATTGGCAGGATACCCAACTCCCAGACCAACTTACAGCATAGTTATCGTGTTTAGGCTCATTGCAATGGTCTCAATGAATAAGTTATAGATAGATGATGAACAGCGTCTGGTGATGGAGTAGCCAAGTTTTTTTTTTTTTTTTTTTGGTTTATTTGAAATAAATGCTTTGAGTTTGAGTTTGAGTAGGAAAGAGAAATGACGAAATATTTGTGTCGGGGGTTTTTTTAAATTTGAATATAATTTCACTTGTTTATTTAGTCCATAAGTAGGTACATTTCAGCCATCTTTAAATATACCTAACGAACATTTTTACGAAAATTGTCAGCTTAGTCTTGGACCACCTGATAGTTCACCACGACCACCACGACCACCACTTTCTCCTATATCTGAGTGATGTAACTCTGTCTCATTCTACCCCGGAATTTCACAAAACCTTAGTAAATGGTACCTAATTAAAAAAAGATCAAACAATAGAACTGTATGAGTAAATTAATTCGGAGAATATCTACCACTTTTAGACAGCAGTGGTGGCCCAGTGGTAACGGCCGCGGCTTACGAGTAGTTCGTGGGTACGAATCCAGGCAGGCGCCTTATTTTGTGTAAATCATTTCATCACTACTGCTCTCAAAACGGTGAAGCAAAAACATTTGTGAAAACACCAGCATGTCCTAGAACCAAAAATTCGAAGACATGTGACATCTACCAACCCGCACTCGGCTCGCGTGGTAGATTACAGCCCAGTCCCTTTCAAAGACAGGAGGCTGTGTGCCAACAGTGGGATCATTATAGGCTGACTGACTATGTACTACATTTGTATGGAAATGCAAATAGCTCCGAACTTGTTAAGTAAAGCAAACTTCCAATTCCCAAAGTCAACTGTGAAAATGGTCGGAAATCTCTAACGAAAATATAGCGTGTATTTTTTCACTAGTTAAAAAGGTTAAAAGGTTGGTGCCTACTGGAATGAACTGACGGAAATGTTCCTGTAGATAGATAGATAGATCTGCCGGGGTTGCGGGAAAGTTCGAAAGGGATACCGTGGCCCCTGGCAACGTACAGGCAATTGAAGGAACACGGGTGGGTTTTAGTCAGTAAGAGTCTGAGCCCTCCCGCTCCGCCCAGAGCGGGAGAAGTTATTTGATAAATTCCCATCCAGAAAAAAAAAAGATAAGTAGATAGAATACTCTTTATTGTACTATTCTAAGTAATTTTTATTATTGTCTGTTTTTTTTTTTGTTTTTGTGTGAATATTGTGTGCCTGAGTGAAATAAATAAACCTGAGTGAAATAAATTTATTTTCATTCTTTCTTTCATTTACACCACAAAAATTACGGACATAAATTTAGAAATTAGGTTTTGTTAGAACCTTCAAATACTGTACAAATAATTCTACAGGTTAGGGCAGGGACAGCGACCCTCAACCTGTTACCATGGATTCAGTACATGATTCTGAAGCCCCAGGCACTTAAATTTTTCGTCAGTTGTTAAAAAAAAAAAAAATGCTTTGTCCTACAAAAACCTACGTGGACAAAATGTATGGAAAAGCAATTTTTATTGCAGAGGTGTACCTATCGCACGCCCACATTTCGCCAGCTATGTTTAAGCCCCATGAATTAGGGGGCGAGTCCACTGCCATCAATCGGGTACAAATCCAGAAGGGCTGCTACTGAGAAATTCCTGTTAAAAAAACCCAATAACACCTTGCTCGACCCGGGATTCGAATCCAGGACCTCATGCTCAGCAGTAGTGATTGCGACCACTACACTAACGAAGCGGGCATGAAATTCATTGGGCATCATAAATCGGATAAACTAAAGAAGTACATGTTAAAATGACATGGGCTGACAAATTCTCACCAAGGGATCCTCTCGTCCCTTTTGACCGCCATTTTGTATGTTCACATACAATTCGAAATCCTGCGCTACCATGCCGACCACGTGGGAATCATTCGCATTATTTTACTACCCACATAAATCTTACAACAGACTTCAAGATTGACAAACTTTGCATTACCGTAACTCAAAACTTTATTGTTTCAACAATAAAGCTGAAAGTTTATTGCTACAATTGGAGTATAAGTTTGCATTTTACAATGGTACCAACATCCTTGTTTCTGGTACATTTTATTACGGTATTTACAATGCAAATACACTATAGAGATGCTTGTCAAATGTTGTCTTTTTAAGGTTTTATTTTAGGATGCTTATCGTGGGAAATGGTTTTTTTTTTTTTGGATTTATGCTTCCGTTCTTACCCAGTCTTTGATTTTGGTCTCATATTTTTATTTTACTGGCCTTTTTGTATTCGGCTGCATGGCGAAATCCTGACGAAAATAGCACTAAGGCGCTGAGCTGACTGTGGACAATTTGTCCGCAGACAACATGGAATCCTATGGAAATTTTGTCCTACGTACAGACGCTAGCACATCAACCTACTACAATCTGTCAAATTTCTTTAATAGATTTTCAACGTTATCACTAAAGCATACGGTTCATAGTTGATTGGGAAAATTTGACAGTTTCGGGTAGGTTGACCTGCTGGCGTCTAAATTTCCATACGACTCCAAATAGTCTGCCGACAAATTGTCCATTCTTTCACTCAGCGCAGTCCTTTGATGTTTTTCTACAACTGAGGAAGTTCTAGTATGTCCTAGTTGTTTAAAATATTCGTTGCATAATGATCAGTCATCCATAACAGACCGTGAAGTAGTTATAACTTCCGGGGAGTATTCACTCCTAACTTTGCCATCATAACAATCTAAGTTTAGCGGACCAGACACAGACACTATTAGTAATTTATTATTATTATTTGAATGTCTTTGACATTTCTCGGGACCCTCGGGTCCCGGACCTTTAGAAGCCGTACGAGGGGCTGAAACCAATTCGCAGAGGCCCGTTAGACTTTTTTAATGAAATAAGGCAGAATACTTCCTTCCTCCGACCACGTTTGTTCTTGTGAATCTCCACTCAAGCCGGCCAATTAAGGCAAGAATCCACCTCATTCTTGCCCTTGTGTTGAGCTCTGTTCCTTGTCAGTGTTCACTCCAGCCGGCCAATAAAAGCAAGCCAGAGATGAGGAACAAGATTTCTCCCGGGTGATAGGGTCGCTACTGCTTAACAGCTCGCCACATGCTGCCCTGCGGGTTTCTGTATCCCTCTTGGTCTGGCTCCTCATTCTAGTGTTCCGGCAAAGTAAACACTACCGGCACAGATCTAGAGTTTGGAGCGCGCAAGCCCCACCACCACGTCAACGTAGAGATACGGCGGTGGGTTATTATTATTATTTATTTATTTAACAAACAACAAACGCCCACACTGGCAAATAACAATCAAAAATATTTAAAAGTTGTTGGTAAAAATTATATACTACGTTAGTACCAGATACTAACTTATAGTACCTATATACTACGATGTTAGTAACAATGTGGCTTATGATCTATGTTTGTACTTATACACTACGAGAGACAGTGTTGTTTTGATGAGATGTCCCATTATGGGTCTCATCAAGCCTGTCAGACGCCTTCACGAGGCCGTTGCCACTGCCACATAATCTGGCGAGCAGAGACGGACTTTTCTTCCGTACGTTAGCTGAGAAACTGCCAACGCGACGGCACATTTGGTACATCTGAACCATAAGGCGCTTCGAGTACAAAGATGTGCAGTGTGCTTTAAATAATGACATCAATATTACTGTCATTCCGTCATTTTCAGGATATTGTTGGAGCTGGCCTGTACCCTGCGCACCAGGGATGCACACCTCATTCGCATCGTTGCGTAAAAGCAATTTATACGTGCGTCCGCTAACATTCCCGATGCGCTACAGACACGGGGCAGCCCCATCAATACCCTGAAAGCGTTGTTGTATTGGACACGAAGGGCGTTGTACGACCGTTGGGTATATCTAGTCCACAGGCTGCACGTGTAAAACGTTAAAGATGCCAATTCACTCTTGCTTTGAAAGCTCACTGAGCTGGTTAAAAGTGGAAGGGAACACAGACGCTAACAGAGTGTTCCACACTTTGACCGTGTGCATAAAAAATGTGGACGAGAAGTTCTGAGTACGACTAGCCGGTACATCGACCAAGTGCGGATGCTACACCTTTATTTTTTTGGGCTGGGTAATTATCAAATAATTTCTCCCGCTCTGGGTGGAGCGGGTGTCAGACTCTTACTGACTAAAAGCCACCCGTGTTCCTTCAGTTGCCTGTATGTTGCCAGGGGCCACGGTATCCCTTTCGGACTTTCCCGCAACCCCGGCAGGCATCGGTCCTATCAGACCCCTTCAGTTGCTGACATCTCTTTGAGGTGCGCGTGGAACACAACGCGCCGTCGACCCGGGCCTGGTCTACCCTGCAGTACGTCTTGGGATTGGTGATAACTATTAATACTCCTATGAGTTCAATTAATAACATCGTACTTTTCGATGTTATGAATCGATAAGGTCTATCTCCAGCATATGTCGTGATGACCCAGTAAAGGCCTCATGCACGAGGTTGTGGGTTCAAATCCGGGCAAGTACCAATGTGACTTTTTCAATTCATATGTACCTACTTTCTGAGTTTATCTTGGACATTACTGACATATGTGAAGGAAAACATCGTGAGGAAACCTGGACTATAGTTGATATAAGTCTGAAATCACCAACGCGTCTTGAGCAAGCGTGGTGATCAATGCTCGAGCCTTCTCTGAATGAGAAGAGAGGCCTTTGCCCTGCAGTGGGACAGTAACACCAATGATGTGCTATAGACTTCTGATAATGTATTTTCTTTTTTTCTTTAAATGTATTGAAGGCTCCCGTAGAAAGGCGCGACGTGACTCTAGTACATTAATTTCTATAAAAACTTCATGGAAATTGTTCTACCAGAATCGCGCCGCGCCTGTCTGTAGGAGCCTTAGGCTGCTACCATCTACCAGAATCGCGTTGCACCGGCACGCCGAGCCTGTCTGCAGAAGCCTTAGCCTGCTACCACCAGATTTTTTTTGTTCCTCTAATAATACCTTAGTTGATAGATTCTTTGACACTTACCGCTAATACCGGTTCGTTGCAATCATCTGAATATTTCCTCATTGTGTCACGTCGGTCAACGACCTAACGACCATGTCAAACCTAATGGACATTCTCATCTTTAAGCTTGCCTCTAGTACTTACAGCGTTTGAGAAACGCCGACGTATTTAATGTAATCAATTATCAACATGACTGGCGAAATGTGGGCCTGTTAGTACTTCTGCCTATCCCTTGGGTTAATACAGACGTGGTGATAATGTTACTTTTTCATTTCGCAGAAATTACTACTGTTTGATATTCCATGTTCGTCCCCCACATTGAATGAAGGATAGGATTTCAATCAGTGTTCCCGGTTTTCTTGTATCCGGAAATCCCAAATGCATCTTTCTTTCATCTCAATTCTCGTAGGAAAAAAGCTTTTATCTATGTCTGTATGTATGTACGTTTCCTTGATTTGTCTAAACAATTGTTGTGTCTATTATAGTAGCGATTCCTATTATTTCTGACGTAATATCCTGGGATTTAAAGCTTCCTCTGACAGGCGTGACGCGACTCCGATAGAACATTTTCCGTGGCGTTTTCATTGAAATTGTTTCACTGCCTGTTTGAGGGAGTCTTTATATCGGATTGTTCCCTCTTAAGCCGTTGGTCCTGCGTCTGATCTCTCTCCGGTCGTTGCGGATTGCCTTTCCATCGGACTATGAGAGTGAGGGAAGAGAGAGTGCACCTGTGTCTGCGCACACACTTCTGCATTATAATGTCTTCCGCGCCGGCCTAGGCTAGTCTCCGTTTAGATTGGCCGCACTGGATTTTCAACTCTCGGTCTTGAGCCGAGCGTTGAGAATCCAACGCGTTGGGACGCATTTTCGTCCCAACGCGTTGAAAAAACACACTATTAGATTTTCAACTCTCGACGCTAAGCAGAGAGTTGAAAATCCAGCGCACGAAATCGACGCGATTTTATTACGTCGTGGGCTAACTATTGTTTATTTATTCAACAATTTTAGTGTTGCCAGTTTATTCTGTTACTTGTTTTAAGCCCATGTGTCTTACACATTACACCCTCCTACTACATTTATTTAAACAGCTTAACAGAAAACCCATACCGTGATACCCTTTTCATTGAATGGGACTGTTGGTATAAAAGCTTACCGTATAATATATGGTTACACAACAAACTGCCATTCAATCTGTCCCATATATGGAACGGACCGAAAATGGTACAAAATATATCGGGTTACCTACAGGGCTGGCAGTTTGTGGGGAACGGTCAAGGAGTAATTGTTTCTGTACGGTTGTTAAAGACTTTGTTGAAACGTAAGTATTCCTTGGATTAAACTTAGAAGTTTTTTTAAAATAAAAAGCAATAAAAAAAAATTAACTGACTTCGAAAGAAACTAACCAAACATTATGAAATAATATTTTTATATATAAGGTCCCATTAAAATATCATTTAGACCACCAAAATAAGGACAATGGTAAAAAAATAATAAGAAAATCGCATTAGATACTTACAAGAAAAATAAATCAGCTAACGAAAATACACTAAAAATGTTGGTTACCCAATGCCATTTATTATTTTAGGTCAAAATAAAATCACTTTAATCAATGTTTTTTTTTTGCTTGAATATCTTTTTGGTTAGACATACTGAACGCTGTGTTAAAATTTGTCCATCTATTTTAATGTGTCTTTATATACGCGAAATTAACTAACAAAAGGTACGAAACAAATTATGGGCCTATATTTTTTTTGAGGTCGGTGTTTTCCTGTTTTTGAATTCGGTAAAAAGGCGCGCCTATAAAGTATTTTTGGTACGGTAAACAAAAAAAAAACGATTGACACAAAATCTATCAATTATCTACTTCTGAGGCTATAAGACCTAAGAGTTAAAAACCCGTTAAATAACTTCTGTTCCGATATTAATGAAATATTATGCTCAATAGTTAAGATTTAGAAAACTGAAGTGTCCATTGGCTTTTGTTGCTGACTGTACCACAAAACTGTCGCCATAAAGAGAACGATAAATTAATAAATACCAATAACTAAGAAAAAAATAACAATTACTGTTTTATTACTCAATAAACAAAGGAAGAAAGAAAAAGTATTTATTGAAACTCGCACAGGAGATCACAAATTAAACTAAACACACATTTATAATTCACACACTTATATATTCTCTCTTTTATAAATTTAAAAATTCAGAATTGATTTTAATTTTTTTTTGAATCGGTTATATAGGTTTTTTTATCTGTGTCACTAGCTAGTTTTTAAATACTTCCAATTGTAATCTGTGGAGAACGTAGTGGGTAGCATAATTGTTATATAATGTAATATTTAAGATATTATGTCCGTTCATTATTGTGCTACTGTTTGTTTTTCCTTAAATAAATAAACATAAAAAAACAAAGTAAAATGAACAAAAAAACAGAAAGTCCTGTACGATACGATCTCAAGAACAAATCAGCATTTAACACCCTGTATTTGATAACAAAACAGAATCCACCTAATCGACGTTCGCAATTTATTTGCCAAACATATAAACAAACACGAGTTTACGGAAAAACAACTGTAATGTGTACACATAAGGTTCAATTTGAGCTACAACTTCATATTTTTTAATGACTTTTTAACAGTACTAGTCACTCTAAAATCAACTTTACTGAGACTTGTATAAAGTTGATGTTTGTTTAAGTGGAAATAACACCAATTGGAAACAAGGTTATAAATAGTTTTACATAACACAACAAAACAACTAGCCACTGGATCCCAAGTAATGAAAGAAAACCATAAAATGTTTGTGAATCGTAAAATCCTACTGAGATAAGTATTTCCAGCATTTGCTAGAACATTCTAATTGTCAGAACACAGTTGTCATCATCTTTATAGCTTCCTATCTCTATAGTGTCCCATCTCTATGAAATTGCATCGTAAAATATTCATGCAGAGCGTAGAAACAAAATATTATGAATGTTGTCTTCGTGGTCATAATTTTTGTGGTGGTCCTGTTGTTTTTTTTAACTAATTTTGCTTGTGTCTACACATCTGTGCAATGTTTTTAGTTTTCCGGGCTCAAAAATGTCTATTCTTTGTATTTGTCTATTGCATAGGTGCTTTAGGGCATATTGCAGAAATGCTCTCCGGTATGATCTCCAGTATCCACTCCAGAGTGGTGACCGCTTACCGGCAGACGTAGCGTTGGAAGGCAACCGCATGTCCTAAAACCAAAACAGGTTTTTGGAACTGTTATTTACCTGGAACAATAACAGGTGGAACAGATATGTGATTATACCTGTTACAACCTACGCCTAGTGGCCATGAGCCAGTAGCTTATAAATATGAAGGTCAATTGTCTTTTAAGTCATCCCTTGCTCGTCTCCCACACTCATAAACTAGCCCACAGCAGATTGAGCTTGCAGAAAACCTGGATGCCAGATAGCGTAGCGGTAGACAGCTACGCTATCTGGCATCCATGTTTTCACGTAGAATGAGTTCAAACCCAGGCTGCTGTCAAACAATTGTGTGGAAGCTGGCATGTCATAGAACCAAAAATTCGAAGACATGTGACATCTACCATACCGCACTGGACCCGGGTGGTGGATTACGGCCCACTCCCTCTGATAGAGATGAGAGGGAGTGGGCCATAATCCATTATCCATAAGAAAGCCTTGTCCCAGTAGTGGGAAAATTATAAGCTGATTATGAATAACATTCAGAAACAAAGACTGCCAAATCTAAATCTGTCACCCCTAACATTACACACGTGTCAAATACAGATGACAATTGACATGAAGTAAGTAGTGTTGTTTGAATTAACGGGATCACGTCACTAGTGATGGGCACTGATTGGATTTCTTATCGATACATTTCGTAATCGATGACGTCCGGGCATCATAACTTGTCAACGACTGTCGGTAATGTGTTCCGGCTTAAAATAATTTGTAAATATTACTTTCCACTCGTTTTTAGATGGTAAGCGGTTTGAATAGGAGTTTGACAGCTGATGTTGTACTTAATATTTTTTTTGTGTATCAAAAAATATCATAAACAATGATATTTTTTGTTGTTTTGTGATGTTTCTGCCAGGCTGTTAACATATTATTGATAATTTAGTATACTGATGAAATAAACTATCATAAAACTGCATTTTGTGATGTTTTTAATTACATTTAGCTAAGGAATGATTTAGAGAATGCTTTCTATTATAAATAAAAGGCTATTGTGGTGCATAGAAGTTTTAAAAACAAATAAATTATAATGCTGTCAGGAACAATATAGTCTTTCCTTTTGTCTCTTGCCTGGCCTGTTGACCTCGCTTGTCCAATGCGTTTTATTTTGCAAGTAAACAGACGGATAGCCAGTTTCCCTTAGCTTTTTATCCTTTCTCGTTTATATTTCAAGTTCCCTGGTATTTTTTGTCGTGTACTACAAAGGAGAGTGCTTCTCATTTCTATTTTATTATGAATGATAAAGAAATTGTAAACAAAGTTAGAACATAAACACTGATTTATTTTACATTACAAAATAAAAATGTTTCTTCACTTATAAGTTTTAACTACAAAAGAGAGAACAGACCCTTTATAAACGTTTGTTTATTTATAAACGCATATTAAAAATACTGTTATGATAATTAGTATGTTTACGTTAGTTTTCCTGAAGGGACGACTAACCTACAATTTAAATTATGTTTTGTAATGTGTAATGTATTTTATTTTGCATACTATTATATAGAATCATTTTTTTTCTAACTGTTCAGACAGCTGTGCTGCTGGAGAGTTTGTTGCGCCACTTCTTCTTCCCAGCTAAAGTACTAGGAAGTGGTGAAGGGTGGGCGTTTTGGGGGACTGTCTTTCTGTAATTTTGACGTTCGAAAAGTGCTAATTCTCAGCCTAGTTTGAATAAAATACTTTTGAATTTTTGAATTCTATATTATTTATATTAAATACTAGCTCACCGACAGACGCTGTCCTGTCAGTATATTATAGTCTTGAGTTCATATAAAAATTACGTAGAAAAAGCTCTTTCTGATTTTCCCGAATTTTCTAATATTTCGGGCCTCATGACCTATTTATTATTATAATTTTAAAATAAAAAAATTACCAAATTGGTCCAGTGTTAAGTAGTTCGCAAGTGTTGCGCTTACCAACGAACAGCATTTTATTTTTTATAATATAGTAGATTTCAAATGCACTCTGTACAGACGCCAGCAAGTCAACCTACCCGAAACTGTCAAATTTTCCCAATCAACTTTGTACCTCATGCTTTAGTGATAAAGTTGAAAATCTTTGAAAGAAATTTGACAGATTGTAGTAGATTGATGTGCTGGCGTCTGTAGGTACATCAATATGGGCAAAACATTTATCGCACAAACACAAAACTAAAGTTCGCCACGACTCTGTCCGCATAATTTCCCATGTATCGTAACGCGACTCTTATTGACATAGAAAACAGCCAATATCCAGCAACAACATCGCGAACTAAGTCACCTAACCCACAGCTAATTAATCCTATCGACAATCGATAAATCGATTGTGCACGTCACTATAATCCGTCACCCGTTGCCCGCACACGGATATCGGATTACAAATGCGGACCGACGAACAACACTAGATACTTTATCTTCCTTCTCTCTTGCACAAACCATTCTCAGTATGAGTGTGAAAGAGATGGCGAACAGTAAGGATATCTCGAAAACTACTAAGTGTGAGATTCAGGGAATGCTTTCGGGAGTTATAAGTTTGCTTGAATTGAGGTCGATGACCCTTTGTAATAAGGATATTTTTGGGAGCAGTCACAGATAAATACAGATGGGACACTCCACAGTTTAGATATGAAGCTATAAGTAAGCGGCGGCCCCATCTTGCTGGGCCAAAGAAGATCTAAGAGTCACGCGATAGAAAGAGAGGCAACTTCTAGGTGAATATAACTGAAGGTAAATAGCGCTGTGCGACCTGAATTACACTTTAATGTGTCGTAGCAAGAGTCGCTTTTTATTTAGATGATTTAGCGGTGTGTCCCATCTGTATTAATCTGTGGTACAGTTCAGATGTGTCTAATTTATTTTTTGATGAAACAAAATGATTTGGGTCAACTGATTGTGAAGTGTTTATTGAAGTACTTAATTGTCATGCAACATTGCGATAGCAATTAAAACATGAATTAAAGTCAAGCCTTACCGATCGTTATTGGTGAAACGAAGTTATGTGTGATCATCAACATATTTAACTAGCTTCCACCAGCGGCTTCGCTTGTGTGATATCTTTATAAATAGCAGTGATAATATAGCATTCTACTGGTGAAAGAATTTTTTAAATCGGTTCTGTTTTTTTTTCATAATAAGTTAGTTGTTAGTTGGTTAGTTAACTCATTACAAACAAAAATAGAAATCTTTTCTCTTTATAGTACTAGTGTAGATGAATCAGAATAGACTAGCAGATGATCTAGATTCTAGACCAGGTATTCCCTACCTTTTGAGCGTTCATTGCTTATTTATTTTTAGACAGTAGGATATAGACTCGAAGAGTAAGCATTGGTTTGAAATTATTTCCCAAATATTTTATTTATATTTAATTTTTTATTTACCATTGCTTTGATAAATTATAGGTACCTAATCGATACGTTTTTCGGATTACTTTGATAGAGAAGGTAAACAGCTTGAAAATCACTCCCCCTTTGGAATTTATGGGTAGGTAGGTGCAAGTAAATATTCATCATAATTTCAGCCGAAACACGTCCACTGCTGGACATAGGCCTCCCGCAAGCACCGCCACTTCGACCGGTTCTGTGCTTCCCGCATCCAGCGGATTCCTGTAGCCTTTATAAGGTCATCGTTCCACCTTGATTGAGGCCTTCCAATGCTACGTCTTTCGGTACGCGATCGCCACTCCAAAACTTTTGTGGCCCCATCGAGGATCTGTTTTACGAGCAATGAGCCCTGCCCACTGCCACTTAAGTTTGGCAATTCTTGGGGCTATGTCGGTTGCCTTGGTTCTCCTGCAAATCTCTTTATTTCTGATCACGTAGGAAAACTCCAAGAATACCCCTCTTCATTGCCCTTTGGGTGAATTTTAGCCTTCTAATAAGGCCCATTGTGAGCGACCACGTTTTAAGTAAAGATCTATATTTGAAATACTCATAGATATTACCTTATTTAGGTAGGTACTATCATTTTCTTTTGCATGTACGATTGCTTGACAGAAATACAACAACAATCAAAGAAAAGGTGATGACATACAGAGATCCTACGTAAAAACAATTAAGTTTGTACATCACAATGGTTTGGTTTGACCGTTGACCCCCATCCCGAAGCCACAGATTAATACAGATGGTTCAATCCGCAAAATCATTTAAATAAAAAGCAACTCTTGCTACGACACAATAATGTGCAATTCAGGTCGAACAGCGCTAATTACCTGCAGTTATATACACCTAGAAGTTGCCTCTCTTTCTATCGCGTAACTCTTTTGTCTTCTCACTACGGTACACTTACTGAATTGGCCGGAAAAGACGGACCCGCCGCGTACTTGTAGCTTCATACCTAAAATGCGGAGTAAACGAGGTACGTGTAGGCAACGTGTGTAAGAGTAGAAGAGAGAATAAAATACACTTAACTATTCACTAATTTAAATATAAAATATGAGAATATACTTACATACATACTTCTAAAATAAATATCAATAAATTATAATGTATTTTAAAATCATAAATACACAAATATGCAACTATATTAGTCTATAAGGCTAGTTAAGTAAAGCGTGTATTATGTTGTGCGTGTGTTTGGTTGAGTGTCAAGTAGTTGTTCCGGGTCTGGCTGTTTGTGTATGTGAGTTTAAATGTTTGTAAACGCACCCACGATACAGGAGGGATACCGTGGCCCCTGGCAACGTACAGGCAACTGAAGAAACGTGTAGACAGTAAGAGTCTGTCCCGCTCCGCCCAAAGCGGGAGAAGTTATATGATAATTTGCCACTCAAAAAAAAAGGATGAAAGTGTGAGAGAAGGATCTAGAACGAGAGAGAAATCGAACCCAAGGTCCATGCTTAGCAGTAGCGCTTGCGACCACTTGAGCAACGAGGCAGACATATAACTTAACACCTCTCATTCCTGATTGCCACCGTAATCAAATAAAAGTGTTGTCGAAAGCAAATAAAAAAAAGGTTTCGTTCATCCCTCGAGCTGACGACAGTAATTAATTGACTAGAATTGGACCCATTCGTCCCCAGCGCGATGGGAAATCAATCCCAAGGGGAGTATTATTGGAAGATATTGGCTTTTTGTTTCTTTACTATGGTTTCAATTATAATGGGAATCTTTGTAAGTGTTGATTGGTTCGTAATGATGAGCCTGAGCCTTTTCTTTGCTATGTATATTAGGGTTGTCTTCTAGTCTTACTAGTGTGAGTACTGTGACCATGTACCTTCTATAAAGCTACCATTTACTGGGTACGTCTTTCATTGACTTGAATGTGCCCTGGCGGCTGAGAGTATGTCATGCTCACTCAAATGTCTCGCTGGTGGTGACGTGTGTGTTGGATCGTTAAGTTCCCTTCAAAATGGTTGAGCTAAACGGTGCTGATCCATGCTTCATGTTCGTGAACGGGCGCCGTCAGTAGGGACTGGTCATCTCTTATCTGCCACGGCTTATTTTAATTTTTGAATTGTTTTTATCTTTTTATTACGGACGCTTTTTACGTGCACATCTTTCTACATTATTCTCACATGTATTATTTCAACACGAATGATGTAACCAATATTTTGTAACAATATTATGATTTAAAAGAGTGTCCATGGAGTTTCTTGCCCGTTCTTCTCCATAGGAACCTACGCTTTGGAATGGGCAACTAGCTTCATATTTCTGACTGACTGACCCCTTGACAATTCAAAAGTGCCTGTAAATGGTTTAATTGAAATAAATGCTTTAAGTTTGAGTTTGACTGGTTGTAGCTGAATACCAGTATTTTACATGGAGCGACTACCTTTACAATCCAACCCGAGAACCCTTGGTAAGACTTGTCTGACTTTTGGGCTTCTGACTACCCGTAACGACTGTCAATGATCTACGAATGACAGCCGCGACCAACGGCTTCACGTGCTTTCCGAGGCAGGGAAGGGTCTCGACTTATAATGGATGGTCATCCACGAACGACCGCGGCTAGCGTAGCTTAACCTTCGATCGACCCGTGCGGCTGTTATCATTAAGCCACAAGCTTCTCGTTGTTTGTATTTGAATGGTGGAATGTAAGTCAGTAATTTAAGTTTTCGGTGAAATCTTACAACTATAATACTTATCTGCGTTGTTTCATTGCCATAAAACCGAAAATGTTTGACACTTTCTTTATCTTGTAGTCTTGTACCGCGACTACTCATGAGTTCGATCTTCAGATGGAGAAATATGTTTTTGTGTTTTTCCATAAGGGATTTCTTAGTATAAGCACAGTATAATAAAGTATTATCTCTGGGCAGTAACATTGAAATAATTACCTACGGCCGCTCGGTAGATAAACGTCCGCATCCGTGCGTAATTGCCGCACTCGACACTGTTGCGTACCGATACACACTGCGGTTTCGAAGCGCGTCGTTTCGGCCGTTTTATAGGAAGACATAGTACTGTTACTTATTTAAACTGTAGTATAAGGTACTTCACCGACTGGTGTTCAAAACGCAATCACATAAAATTAATTACCTTTTTGTTTCTGCTAAATATTTCCACATTATTCTCAGAATATCTAATACCGCTTACAACCAAGTCATTACTTAATTCCGCGTACGGTTCAAACATTAATGAACGGTTAAAATTACTGGAATTTGCCATCGATTCTACTCAGCTTTATTTGTGTGTTCTCTTCTGTTCTTTAAATAGAACACCTCATCTTTTCTTATTAATAATCATTAATTTCTTCAAAGAATTCCAACCTTACAAAGTCACACAAAATTCCGCCATGTTGTTTTAGAATTTATTACGAAGGTTTGTGGCAAACATCGGAACTAACGCCGCCATCTTGTTTAGTCAATACAATTTCTGAAAATGTTTACGAACCACGCCCCCTGTCAATGTCATTCAAGCGACATAAGGACTTTGTCTCTCTTCTAAACCTACAGCACGTGTAGCAGATATAATATTTACAGAAAATAATACATAACTTACATAAAAAATAAACAAAAAGCTTCCTTCATCCAATATCAGAGACAAACTTCCGCCAGCATACTCCAATTATTTGAATAATAAGGAAAACTTTTTCTGTTTATCTAAACAGTCTGAATTTATTACTAAGGCAGCAAGATTATTATATTTTTGTGTACGGTGTAAACAGTTTAGAGATCTGCCTGTCGGCCATTTTGTCCGAAAGTTGTTAACAGTGACCTTGTTGTGGAGTAAGTCCGTTGGTACTTTTTTAGGCCACAAAGGAAATTCGCTGAATTCATTTAATCTTATTCGTTGAGAATATTTGTCTTGTCTTGTTTCTTTTGATATGTAACTTATATTTTAAGGTTTGGCAGGTGTAAAAAAAAAAAAAAAAGGTTTAGCAGGTGTTGTTATATAAATCATTTTGTCTGAACTAGATTGAATAAAATGTGCAGATGTGTTTTTCTTTTGCTACTTAGTCCTTAGTAAGTAATACTACCGCAAGCACAATCGTCTGCGTAGATACATGTGAGTCTCATGTTGCGGAGCACTTCTCACCCTTATAATTCTGTAAAGCCATATTTGTTACGGTCATGAATCATATTTTAATCAACATACAACCTGACACTGACCTGTAAATTGCAAAAAACGAAAACAATTTTGAATTTCGCGGGCTACCTTAGCGCATCCCCCTTAATTTAAAAATATTTTATAATGAGATATTCTAAATACAGTTTGGGAGTTTGTTATAGATTTTAACTCCAATACCAATTACACTCGATTTAAAAATGTCGTAGGGTATAATTTTTTTTGTCAATTAATATCTGTGACTGGAACAGTCATTATTGTAGTACATATTGTCATTGTTTTCTCGTCTCTAGTCCCTATTAATTTACTCAGTACAAAGGATCGTGCCTCCTCTCGTGGTATTGCTTAAATCCGAAAGACATTGCCAGAATACCGGTACCGAAAAAAATTCATGAGCACAAAAATACCGATACCCAAACATCCGAAAAATTTTCATCAGCACAAAATTATTAAACAAAGATAAAAATAAAAGAAAAGTCGTCTCTTTTCTTTTAAACAAATTGAAAAATTTCAAAACAAAAAGATAACTAAACCTTACTTATTGAAATGAAAACAAGAATTCTAATACAATTTATTGAAAAGTGTACGGAACCTTTGTTGGACGTAAAATTTTCATCTTATCTGTTATTTCTTTTGGATGAACAACTGATGAAAGTTTCCGGTGTATTTAGTTTACGCTACGTTGAATTTGTTTTGAAAAATTGCGTGTTTATTGGGAACCATTGATGTATAGCATAATCAGCCTAAATGTTCTCACAGCTGGAACACACTTCTCCTCTCTGTAGGAGGGAGCGGGCGTAATCCACCACGCGGGCCCAGTGCGGGTCGGTAAATGTCACATGTCTTCGAATTTTTGGTTCTAGGACATGCCAGCTTCCACACAATTGTTTGACGGCAGCCTGGGTTTGAACTCATTCTACGTGAAAACATGGATGCCAGATAGCCGCTACGCTATCTGGCATCCAGGTTTTCTTCACCGATTGATGAAATAACTTACACAAAGTAGAGCGCTTGCTTGGGTTCGAACCTACGACCTACTCGTAAGTCGCAATCGTTTCCACTGGGCCACCACTGCTCCCTGTCTTCTGACACCATTGATGTAAATTATGGTTCCTAAACACCAAAAAAAAAACTATAATTTATTCATCTGCCTAGCCTTTTCACAACCATGTTGTGGTCGGTTTCTAAATACCAGGCTGAATACCAGTATATTAAATGGAGCGACTGCGTACGTCCACAAATCAGGTACTGATTAAAAAGGAACGACTGGTTGTCAGACTTTCGGGCTTCTGACTACCCGTAACGACTGTCAAAGATTTACGAATGACGGCAGGGACTAACGGCTTAACAAACCGATGATCGCAGCAAGCGTAGCTTTGCGATCGATCGACCCGTGCCGCTGTTATTATTTAGCCATGATACCCCAAACTCTAATGGTAAAAGTCTGAAAAAATCACCTTATTTTATATCAAACCATTCATTTACTAACTCATCAGATCATCAAATCAGAAGATTTACAAGTAAAACCTAAGATTTTTTTAAGGCAATATAATTTTAGATTCTACGCCAGAAATAAAACGGAATAAGCCTGCAAAAATCCAATTATGATGGCTTGGTCGACACAGCGGCTTGCTCCTAAATAGCTTTAGCTTTGTGGATCCCAGGTCACAGGGAAGGCACAAATATTTGTCTGGATCACAGGTAATTGTTCCGAGTCTGGGGAGCTTACCTAGCTATGTTGACAACTTGATGCTAGCAAAGCTAGCTTATTCCTTTATATTAGAAGGAAAGTCATCTACTTTATTCTGCATTAAATTTTATATATAAGGAATGGAAATAGATAGAGATAGGACGATTCTTAAGGTACCGTTCTGTACCCAACTGCAGGCGACGTGTCGCCGCGACACGGCTGGTTTCTATGAATTTCTATGAAATAACTTCTGTAGCTAGCGACACGTCGTTGCAGCTACGGGCGAGTGACAGGCGATACGTGCAGCCCCACCGCAGACCAGTAGTGCCGCCAACGCTCGAGCGATAACACGTTTTTCTATCTTCTATCTACCGACTGGAGTACGGACTGCTGCCGCCTGCGGTCGGGACATGACGCCGCGACGGTTGTCTATTGTTTGCCCGAAGATTATATGCCATAATCATCATTTTCCCGAATTTCATTTACCCGAATTTCATTTGCCCGAATGTTTCATTTGCCCTAAAAGACATATGACATACTTTTAATTACCCGAATTTTAGATACCATAAGATACGAATGCCATAAGTATTGTTTGCCTTATTTTTATGTGCCATAATAATTATTAGACATAATATTTAAATGGCATAACAAGTGTAGTGCATGGTTGATGGTGGGCTAGGTCGACGGAGCCCCGCTTCGCGGGGCTCCTACTTGGTATACCGCCGTTTACCCGAATTTTATTTGCCCTAATATCATTTGCCATAATAGTCAACAGCCATAATATCATACGACATAATACTCATTTGCCCTACTCTCATTTGCCATATTAGTCACGTGCCAGAATCATTGTTTCCCATAAAGTCACTTACCATAACATCATTTGTCATAATCATTGTAAGCCCTAATTATCACATGCCCTAATTATCACATGCCATAATTATGATATGCCATAACATAATTTGCCATCGACATCGGGTGTGTAACGGTTGTTTATATCAAGAGAAATTGGATGCAATTGGGACTTTAGGGCACCCCGACTCGGACAGGTTAGGTTAGAAGGGGATGGCGGGGTCGTGTGAGCGAGCGAAGCGAGCGAATAGACCCCGCCATCCCCTTCGTGGTTATTTTTTTATAAACCACACAGAAGTAGGAGCCCCGCCAAGCGGGGCTCCGTCGACCTAGCCCACCATCAACCATGCACAGAAAAAAAACCATGCACATACTTGTTATGCCATTTAAATATTATGTCTAATAATTATTATGGCACATAAAAATAAGGCAAACAATACTTATGGCATTCGTATCTTATGGTATCTAAAATTCGGGTAATTAAAAGTATGTCATATGTCTTTTAGGGCAAATGAAACATTCGGGCAAATGAAATTCGGGTAAATGAAATTCGGGAAAATGATGATTATGGCATATAATCTTCGGGCAAACAATAGACAACCCTCCTACTTCTGTGTGGTTTATAAAAAAATAACCACGAAGGGGATGGCGGGGTCTATTCGCTCGCTTCGCTCGCTCACACGACCCCGCCATCCCCTTCTAACCTAACCTGTCCGAGTCGGGGTGCCCTAAAGTCCCAATTGCATCCAATTTCTCTTGATATAAACAACCGTTACACACCCGATGTCGATGGCAAATTATGATATGGCATATCATAATTATGGCATGTGATAATTAGGGCTTACAATGATTATGACAAATGATGTTATGGTAAGTGACTTTATGGGAAACAATGATTCTGGCACGTGACTAATATGGCAAATGAGAGTAGGGCAAATGAGTATTATGTCGTATGATATTATGGCTGTTGACTATTATGGAAAATTATATTAGGGCAAATAAAATTCGGGTAAACGGCGGTATACCCGCCGCGACACGTCGCGTGCAGTTGCTGCCTGCGGTCGGGTACGGAATGGTACCTTTAAAAGCAAAAATTTGTGTTAATCAAAATAGTTCACCAAAAATCTGTAGGCTTCACAAGAAAAGTATACGATCGTAAAGATTCACTTTCAAGTACGACAAATCAAAAACATGGCACTACTACTAAACGGTGCGCTACTGAGATGCCGTCTTCGCACAAAAATGGGGGGTGCCAAGATGCTTCTTCGAGTGTGATTAGAACAGCCAAAACTCGTACTGCTGACGAGTTTTAGGCAGGTAGTCTACATGCCCCTAGAAGCGATCAGCTTTAGCTCCCTTCAAAATGGTTGAGCTGAATGGTGCTGGTCCATGCGTCATGTTCGTGAACGGGCGCCGTCAGTTGGGACTGTTGGGACCATCTCTTGGCTTCCATGGCTTATTCTATATTATTTAAATTTTTGAATTGTTCTTTGTTTTTATCTTTTTACTACGGACGCTTTTAACGTGCACTTCTTTCTACACTGTTCTCACGTCCCGTTGGTCTCACAATGTTTTCAAATTACAGTGTTAATAGGTATGAGAGGATAGTGTAGGCCTATCAACAAGTACCAGGTATTGGTCTTATTTCGTGTGGTTAATGACTAACCTGGTGTCAGAGTTTTAAAGCCATCCATTGGCCTCTGACTTGGCTTCACATGCCGTCGACGACGATATGGTTGAGGGATGGGTCACATTCACGTCACGTCATATTGATAACGACATTGAAGAAAGAATAGGCACAACATTAGCTATTTTTTTTCTCTTACCTACTTTAGTTTCAAATCAAAAACATCTTTACTCCATTTGAAATAAGATTAGACACATCAACAAACTTTCAACCGTTCAACCTATTCTGACTTCTATATCGTAAGCATAAGGATGGCATTAAAAGAAAAAAAGTGGTTACAATACTAACTGTTTACTGCAGCTGACATTTGTCATGCCACCAATGTAATAGAAATCAAAATCGGTTGAACGGACTGTAAAAAAGGTTTAATCTTATTTCAAATGGAGTATAGTTTTATTTTAATATTATTTGTTTGACGCCAAAAATATAAATGGCCAGCGGCCGTAATATAAAAAATCTACCATATATCCAAGTGTACCCGAGCTAAACATATTTCACAATACGGCCCTCCCTCGTAAAAGTAAATAAACCATATATCAAACAATACCCATTTGTATACAAAACAATCATTTTGCATGAGTTGCCTCTTTCTGTTTATCTTCTACGCATAAAAATGCTGGTCTATCTAGGTTTATTCGCTTATAAAATGAGAAATTTCGCGGATTAATATTGTTAGAAACGAACAAAAGAATGTGCGTATGATTTTTAGGGTTCTCTACTCTGATTCGGAAAGGATCTAGCAACCGCCATTTTGTTTTATAAACAAAAATACATTAATATGTCTTTGAATCAACTATTTGACAAATACCTCCCACTTTTGTAAGGTTCACGAAAACCTGAAAATCTGACAACCAGTGTTGCCAAGGGGTATCGTCATACCCAGTTACTGGGTTGTGGATGTCAGATATGCAGTCGCTGCATGTAAAATACTGGTATTCAGCTGCATTACCTGGATGCAGCTGAGACCTGCTGACTGGAAGCCGACAGGGAAAATGCTACAGATGATGATTTGACTCACGAAAATCTGAATTAATTTATCGAGAGCAAATAAAACGAGAGTAGTGGTGGCCAAGTTGTAACGGCCCTGACTAACGAGTTGTAGGTCGTGGGTTCGAACCCATGCAGGTGCTTTACTTTGTGTAAATAATTTCATCACCACTGCTCTCAACAAACGGTGAAGGAAAACATTGTAAGTAAACTGGTCATGTCCTAGAACCAAAAATTTGTAGACATGTGACATCTACTAACCCGCACTGGGCTCGCGTGGTAGATTACAGCCCACTCCCTCTCGAAGAGAATAGGTTCTCTTCGAGCCTTTGTCCCAGCAGTGGGAACATTATAGGCTGATTATGTTATGTAAATAAAAGCTTAGGTCATTTTTCATCTATATAAAAATTAGCTTGTCTACATAATGATAGTTCATGATAATGTTTCACAAAAGAAACTCTCAAAAATATCATATGATAAATTTACTTTCGCCTATATTTAAATTAAACAGTTAAATAAATCAATTGATTAATTTAACTGATTTTTTGATTTTTTTAATCAATACAATTTTCTCGAAGCTATCCAATTTAAAAATCAAATTTGGCTCAGTAACCCAGCCTAGGGTTTTCAATGTAAAAATTATTCCATATTGGTTAACCAGCACAGTGGATGGAAAACATCAACGTCTGGCAATCGGCTTTCATTTTTGACTGCAAATGTTATTTTTTTTAATCGTTTTTGTAAATAACTAGTAACTGTGTTTACTACACACTTCTAGTAAGCTCCCATAACACAACTTTAATCTTAGCTTGTGTGTCAGCGGAGACAGACACGCAATTTAAAAACCATATTGTCCTTTTATGAAAATTGTGGTAATAAAATTAATATTTACTAGCTTCGCCCCGCGGTTTCACCCGCATAAGTCTCGATCCCGTGGGAATATTGGCATAAAAAGTATTCTATATCATGATCCAGGTCATGATCTACCCATATGCTAAATTTCATCCAAATCCGTTCAGCCGTTTTAGCGTGAAACCGTAACAAACAAACAAAAAACTCACTTTTGCATTTATAATATTCTTTAGGATTATTACTATAGTAATGGGTTTACAATATTATGTTACACCAATATTATGGAACAAGGAATGTGTGTGGGTCTCCCACAAAATGGACCGAATCCAAATCTGTTCAGCCGTTTTAGCGTGACAGCGTAACAAATAAACAAACGAATAAACTCACTTTCGCATTTATAATATAATATTAGTTACGATTTACGGACAAACAAGACCAACACGAGAAAACCCACACAAAATGCTAGTTTTAAGACGCAGATATATGCCAGTGACCTTGAGTGGTTAGCTTGCATGTTCTGTACTGAGCTCACGCAACGCGTCGTACGTCCAGCCAGTAATAGGACTCGCCCATCAAGGAGCGCTGTCCTAAATTAGACGCATTATTAATTTATTATACTAAAAACAAAAGGTATTTTAACAAAAAACGTATACTAAAAGATTAATAATTAAATTATCTTTAAAATAGTGAAGGATTCAGAAAAATACGCTTGATAGATTTTGCGTGATGCTTAGTTTTTTATCCGCGTTAGACATAACTTTACAAATTAATTTCACTATGTAATATAAACATAATCTAAAATATTCACAGATTAAGTTATTAAGAAAATGCTCTAATTTGACATATAATTTTTCCAAATCATTAACCTTACTCGTTTAGACGTGATCATCAGTGCAAAATCATTAAAAGTCGGTTATCGTCGCCTTAAAATCAAATTGATCCACTTCCATTTTTGTGTGTGTCTTATTGGAAAAACTACGGCACAAACAGTCCATTATGGACTATTTTTGCCTGATTATAATATAATATTTCATTATAAGACTCAGGTACGAAAAAACCTCTTATAAAACTTTATTTTCCTTCTTTGATAATATAATAATGAGTTTTCTAGTCGTTATGTAAAGAAGTCGTAAAAATGAAAATATTATGAGCTTTCTGTAGAATATAAGTATAACTGGATTCGTGTTGGATTTAGTTTAGTAGGTCAATCTGAATAACAACTTACCTATTGTTAAAAATAGGCGT
Source organism: Xanthia icteritia (assembly GCA_949128155.2). Classification (NCBI taxonomy): domain Eukaryota; kingdom Metazoa; phylum Arthropoda; class Insecta; order Lepidoptera; family Noctuidae; genus Xanthia; species Xanthia icteritia. Next base: position 10,986,057 of record OX421956.2, read on the forward strand.
TCTATTTTATATCTTTAGCCTAGCAAATGTATAAGCATAATCAGCCTATAATGTCCCCACTGCTGGGACAAGGACCTCCTCTATTCGAGAGGGAGTGGGCTGTAATCCACCACGCGGGCCCAGTGCGGGTTTGGTAGATGTCACAATTATGTCTTCGAATTTTTGACTCTAGGACATGTCGGTTTCCTCACGATGTTTTCCTTCACCGTTTTGAGAGGAGTGGTGAAGAATTATTTACACAAAGGTACTCGTAAGCGTTTGTCTGAGTGCGAACCCACGACCTATATACAACTCCTAAGTCGGGGCCGTAACCACTGCTCACTGGGCTACCACCGCTCACAGTGCCTATATTTTTTTAAATCATCATCATCATCATTTCAGCAGAAAGACGTCCACTGCTGGACATAGGCCCCCTAAGCACCGCCACTTCGACCGGTTCTGTGCCTCTCGCATCTAGTGATTCCTGCGGCCTTCACCAGGTCATCGGTCCACTTTGTGGCCTTCCAACGCTTCGTCTTCCGGGACGCGGTTGCCACTCTAGAACCTTTCGGCCCCATCGGCCATCTGTTCTGCGAGCAATGTGCCCTGCCCATTGCAGCTTAAGTTTAGCAATTCTTCGGACTATGTCGGTTACCTTGGTTCACCTGCAAATCTCTTCATTCGATAACCAATTCGAATTCAATTTCCTCATTTTATAGTAATGTAAGTACAGAAACAAATATATGTTTTTGAAATGATTGTGGTGTAAAAAAAATAGGTTTAGTCTATCTGCCTATTTTCTAGGATTACTTGAAAACGCTCCATTTTTAATGCGAACACTGTTGGTACCTACTGTAGTAGTCTTCATAGGTTTTAGAGCCAAAATACTTGTATAACCTATATGACTTAAGAATACTGTTAGAACTTCAGGTCTCCAGGTTTTGGTTACTGTGTCAAATAACAGAACAAAATTGCTTAAGTACATTAGATGGGGAAACTTCTTTGTAAATACATGCATACATAAACTCAAGCGTTCTTGCCATGAAGGTAGGCAGAAGCTACAAAACGCTTTTTTTTTCAAATAACGTCTCCCGTTTTGAGCGGAGCGGGAGGGCGTTTAGTATCTTACTGACTAAAACCCACCCGTGTTCCTTCAGTTGCCTGTATATTGCCAGGGTCCACGTTCATTCCATTTCGGACTTTCCCGCAACCCCGGCAGGCATCGGTCCTATCGGACCCCGTCAGTTGCTGACATCTCTTTAAGGCGCGCGTGGAACACAACGCGCCGTCGACCCGGGCCTGGTCCTTATCGGACGGCGAGCTACCCGTTACTCACCGACCTGCTACGATCCTTACATAGTCCTTTTGCTTCGTTTACGTTCATACATCTGGTCATACACGCAAATATATACAAGTAACCTTAAAAACCGCTCAAAAATACCTGTATTTCCGACAAAAAATTGCAAAATACCTTTCTGTCCCCAGCTAATTCTGTCTTATGTAACTTTTCATTCTAAAATGCTCGGCATTTCCTTGCTAAGTGGCTTCCGCTCCTAATCCTGTGAAGTACTCTTAAAATAAAGTGGCTCTCTTCACTTCCCAACCGTCTGAAAAGCCTCGAAATACAATTTCTTTCAGGTTTTCTTCCGATCTTCAAACAAAGTTCGTAAAAAAAAACACTTTTTTTTTGAGGAATTGTGCTGCAATTTCGTAATTATATGGATATGTAGACATAAACCATTTTGGACTGTAATTACGTAATTAAATGGATATGCAGGTATAAACCATTGTTTTTGGGAGATGTCGTGGTAGCTTCTGCTTATACCAGCAGTTTAATGCAATAACTTTTACATTGGTCTCGATTCCACTTGGGACACCAACCTTTTGTCACCATTTCGTCATCTGGATGATAAATGCAAATTATGCAAATTACACTGACTGGACAGGTCCACTCAAATCTGTGTGGTTCTTCCTTCAAAAGACCATTTCAGACACTAATCTACATGGGAGGACCATGTAGATTAGTGTCTGAAATGGTCTATATGGCCTGACCAAGATTATGTCTGGACTTAGACTATGTCTGGAAAGAGACTGTGACCTCTGAGTTTGTTTCGGCCTTTCTTCTCAGATTAGTCAGATAGGAAACGCCAAACTCATCTGATGGCCGTTTTGCGTGGATGTGACGCATATTTTCCCAAAACTTGTTTGTTTTTTTATTTTGAGTTTTTTATATTTTTTTAATATGACGTGTAAAAGTGATTGCAATATCCTATTTACAGAATAAACAATTTCATTACAGACATATTTTTAACTATGTCTCCAGGAGATGAAGTTGAAAATATGCCTGTAATTTCGTGAGTAGGTACACATTAGTATTCTTCAAACTGGAACATAGCAACGTCGCCGCTAGGTGGAATTTCTTCAAAAATAATCGAATCTCGTCTCAAGTTTTCAATTAAAATAACGTCAAACTAAAATTCAAACTTCAAAACTCAAACTCGAAAGCATTTATTTCAATTAAACAGGCACTTTTGAATTGTCAAGGGGTCAGTCAGTCAGAAATATATAGCTAGTTCCCCATTCCAAAGCGTAGGTTCCTATGGAAACTCCACGGACACTCTCTTAAATCATAATATTGTTACAAAATATTGGTTACATTATTCATGTTGAAATTATACATGCGAGAACAATGTAGTAAAACGTGCACGTAAAAAGCGCCCGTATTCAATCTTTGCTGTCCAAGTAAAACATCAATTACCTCTACCAAGAGGCACACGAGAATAACCCAACCACTATCCCCCATGTGACAACTCTATCAAAAAACCAAGTCCCCCAAAGTTCATTCCATGGTGAGAAGTTCCCCAATATAAATATATGACCGGTCCTTACCGACCATTTCATGGCGAGTGTCTTTCCGTGTACAGAGGACTAAATTGTAAAAAATGTTTGCGACCCCTAATTTATCTTTATCATGCTGACTTGTATATACTTACGGGAGTCATCTTATTTGAGGGTAGTGACTGCCTCTATCTCTATGATGTAGGGGAAAACAAAACAATTGCAATTTCTCTATTATGGGAAAACAAAACAATTGCAATTTTACTACATATTGTGGACTGAGGACCTACCAAGAACGGAGATATTCTGATTTGTTACAGTTTTAATGGCAATCATGTCATTTGGTTTAAAAAGGTTTTTTTTTTTTTTAATGTGAGGACGTTGTAGGCATAATAAACTGTAGATTTGTAGACAAAATTTCAAAATTTCCAATATTCAAACTAGGCTGAGAATCAGCACTTTTTGAACGTCAAAATTACATAAGACAGTCCCCCAAAACGCCCACCCTTCACCACTTCTTAGTGCTTTAATGGGGAAAAAGACCATTTTCTATTTTGTGAAGTACCTGGTACTTATTGACAGACCTACACTGTCCTCCCATACCTATTAACACTGTTATTTGAAAATATTGTAAAAGCCAATTATTTTTAAAAGAGTAACCGTGGAGTTTCTTGCCGGCTCTTCTCCATAGGAAACGATCAATGTGAAGCGTGCACCTAGCTTCTGACGTTTCATAAGTGCCCTTGTAGGTTTATGTGAACTTAAAATATTTTGAATTTCGTTTTTTATTTTTTTATTTTTGATGATGCTATTATATGCTGATCGCAAAATTTTTAACCAAAACGATATGACCTAGGTTTAGTCCACAATTTTTTTTACGTTGCCCCACACTAGGAATTTCTCCTGTATTGTGGGTGCGTTTACAAACATTTGCAGCAGTCAATCGCTTAACCACTGCGCCAACCGTGCCGTCAAAATTGGTCAGTGTTATCGGGTTTTTCAGTAGCAGCCCGGAGTCTTGGTTTGTGCCCGGTTGATGGCATGGGATTTGTGATAAGAATGTGTACATCTTACTATTTACTTACCCGTTTCCATCTTTGTTTAACCCTGTGTTATCCAAAGGCTATTTTGGAAATTCGCTTTACCTTTTTACCCGACAGCAGCAAAGACAAGGTTAAGTTTTTGCCAATGTGCTTTGACCCTTACTAAGGGTTAACGCACGAACACAATGACTCAAAACTGGGTTATCCAAAGGTAATAAAATCGGGAGTTCTTGGTACGTGGCATTTTATTATTTCAGAAAAACAGGACAATTTTTGTTTGATTGTTTGACGAGCTTCCCGATATCTGAATAAGTAAATGCACTTTGTTGTTCATATGGAAATTAAAATTGTATGCTGTTACATTGCTACTATTGCCTGTATGAGCTTTTTTCATGATAATATTGTGAAACAGACCATATTTATATTTAGATGAACAAAATAATTGATTTCTAGGCCGTACGCAGACCTAGCCAAAACTGTCTTAGGTCAGACCATCACTGTATGGAAATAATTGATTGTGAGCACACCGAAATTAAGCAGTCTCGACAACGAAGTATAATGTTTGAGACTGTTTTGACTTTAAAGGCGAATTCTATTAAACTTTTATACCTAGTACATATTTGTCTTATCCTGAGAATGAAGGTAAAAAGCCGTAGCCGACTGCAAGCAGTAGCAGCAGTAGTGTCGCCGCGACACTACTGGTTTCTATGTATTTCTATGAAATACCGTAGCTAGCGACACGGTAATGATTTTATGACGGGCGTCAATATCATTCCACGGATTAAATATATCTATCTGACTTTGGTAAAAACAGCCTTAAGTCTGCGCATAGATTTAGTGCAGAACTTTAATTAACTTTTTAAATTGTTTTACTCAAAAGATTTAATTATTCGCAGTAAGATGGTCAGGTTAATTAATTCCAACTTTACGCCCAAAGTCTCAATACACTCGAAAATGTGTCAAAACAATGGAAATTACCTTTCAAAAGCGCAGTACGTTTACTTGTAATAGTTTCCACTAAAAGCTGGTAATTTAATATCTCACCCGAACATCGGCTCATCCTATCAAGGGCTGTCGACTCCTAATTGAAGACTTCGGCACAAAGCTGATGTGCTGTTAATTACATCTGATGTTTTAATTAGAACTGAACAGATTTTGGTTCAAATTCGAGAGAATTTGGGAATTTGATCGGGTTTGAAGCTAGCTGATTGATTAGTAGGTAAGCTTTAGATCGTGGGTACGATTCTTGTATTTTAACGTTGGTATACGAACAATAATATTACCGACTCGACTCATTGGTCTAGAGGTCGAAAGTGCGACTTCAGAGCGTGAGTTCATGGGCACGAATCCAGAATCGTTCAAAGTAGGTATGATTTAGGGGGGCTCCCCTATGTATCATTTATCATCTACCTTCGGAATTAAGATAAGCCAGTCATAAAGAAAGAAGGATAGTAAGTATATGTCGCAGTAAGATGGTTGAAGCCGTGATATAGTTATATCCCATAGTTATATCCATATTTAGCTATATACCGTAATACAGTTATATGAGAGCGGTTCATAACTGTATTATAGGAATATAACTATGATACGAGCTATATTACTTATATTACTAGATGGTTCTAGTAATATAACTCTTAGGGCACTCCGAACCTTTTTTTTTTTTTTTTTACGGGGGGAAATCCTCATGGATGGCCTCCGCCCTGGGGAGAGCGGAGGGGTTTGTCAGACTCTTACTGACTAAAACCACCCCGGTGCTCCGTCTTACACTTGCACCGGGGATCACGGGATCTAATGCGACTTCCGCGATCCCCGACTAGTGCCGGCCCGCCTCTGCGGGCCACCTCGAGTTAGGGGGGAGTGTTAAACTCCCCCTTTACGTCATTGAGAGGCGCGCGTGGAACACTACGCGCCACCATCTCGGGTCCTAAGGAGTAGGGGGCGACGGATTTAGGGCAATCCGACCCTAACCTAACCTTTTTGGTTAGGTTAGAAGTGTGACCTGTGACTGTGTATGTGTGTGTGACTATGTGAGGGTGTGATTGTGAAATAAGTCGCAGTAACAAAATTAGGACAGTTATAAATCGCTTTCGTATAATAATATTACGGTGCATAGCTATATCCCTAGGGATATAATTATATCACGACTTCAACCCTCTTACTGCAACACATATATTTATTGTGAAAATATGCGTCACATACGCGCAAAACGGCCATCTGTGGCCATGTGGTAGCCAATTAAAGCGGATCTAACTGCCTAGATTGTGCTGGCCGTACATTAAGATGCACGTCAGTTGTAAGAATGATACCAAGTCGCAGGGTTTGAGTTCGAACCCAAGGCACGCACCTCTGACTTTTCGAATTCATGTGCGTATTGTATAACTATCAGTTGCTTCAAAAACGGTAAAGGAAAACTTTGTGAGGAAACCGGCATGCCTGAGAGATATTTCTCGACGGCATGTGAAGCCAAGTCAGAGACCCATGGGCGGCATAAAATCTCTGACACCAGTTTAGTCACTAACCACAGGAAAAATAAATAAAGTACCTAGTGGTAACAATACCAATATAAGCTGGCCATTCGCGCATTCTATTGAAATTCCTGACCACACCAGGTCAGTTCAAGATCAGATTAATAGTACCGACCAGTCTACTGTACCAAATACTTGTACATTAAACATATCCATATCTACCTAGCCTTTTACAGTCTAACCGGTTGCAGCTGAATACCAGTATTTTACATGGAGCGACTACCTATCTGACCTCCACAACCCAGTTACTGCGTAATACGATACCCCTTGATAAGACTGGTTGTCAGGCTTTCGGGCTTCTGATGACCTGTAACGACTGTCAAAAATCCACGAATGATAGCCGAGACCAACGGCTTATCGTGCTTTCCGAAACACGGAGAGGTTTTGGTATGTAAAGATGGTCACCCATCCAAGCGTAACCTGATCGATCGAACCGTGCGTCACAAGCCCCTTCGTACAATAAACATAATACCTCTCATAATAAATTCATGCAGATATTAAAACTCAATTCCCATGAATTCTCTACCGATTCGCATTCGAAAACCACACAAAGGCCTTCGACCATAAAAACCCTGGTATATAAATCAACACCTACACGGTTGAAGGTAGGTATAAAAACCTTATTGTTCTATGACCCAACGTTTTTTTACAGATAACCTTACATTAGGTAAGGTACACATTATTGGACCGCCCGCGGTGGCAATGCTTTTGTGGCGACGTCACACCATAAGTATGGGCAGAAGATCCAATCCACAAAGCTCTTGGAAGAAGTATTTTTATTTCCAATAACTGAGCAGCAAAATTAAGAAGGCATTTTGTTTTTTACGAGGCCTGCTCTTGAGATTGACCTCGATCTCGCCTGGTGGAAAGCCATGGATGAAGTTTACGATTGAACGAACAAGCACAGAAGATGCTTGCTCACTCTTGCTTTGAAGGTAGACGAGTTATACTGTGTTCCCGCAAACGCTGGCATTTTTTTAAATATTATTAAATGGCAAACAATCTGGTAGCCTGATCGTAAGCGGTCGAAAGTCATTAAGGTGACGATAACCGACTTTTAATGTTTTATACTGAAAATCACGCCTTAACGAGTAGTGTTAATGATTTGGAAAAAATATATGTTAAATTAGATCATTTCCTTAATAACTCAATCTTTGATTATGTTTATATTACATAGTGTAATTAATTTGTAAAGTTATGTCTAACGCGGATAAAAACTATCAAGCGTATTTTTCGGAAACCGTCACAATTTTTTTTAAAGATAATTGAATTATATATCTTTTAGTTTACGTGTTTTATTGTACCTTTTGTTTTATGTATAATAAATTAATAATGCGTCTAATTTGGGACAGCGCTCCTTGATAGGCGAGTCCTATTACTGGCTGGACGTACGACGCGTTGCGTGAGCTCAGCACGGAACACGCAAGCTAACCACTCAAGGCGCTGGCTTCTGTCGGCGTCTTAATAGCAATTCCAGGGATGCAAAGCTGAACGTCTCCTGTCCCCGTAATTACACCGGCATCCATACCACCATACCCTTTCAACTAGAACACAGGAACGCTGCTTGGCAACCCTACTACTAGCATACATAGTCAGCCAATAAGGTTCCCACTGCTTGTACTCAGGCCTCCTCTCGGGCCCAGTGCGGGTTGGTAGATGTTACATGTATTCGAATTTTTGGTTCTAGGACATGCCAGTTTCCTCACGATGGTTTCCTTCACCGTTTTGAGAGCAGTGGAGATGCAATAATTTACATAAAGGCTAGGCTCAAACCACCGACCTACCACTCATAGGTCGCGGCCGTTAACAACTGGGCCACCACTGCTCACTACTACTAGCATGCAAGCAATTTCTATGGATACCATAAATTGAGGGAATGTGTGGGAATTAGCGGCTATGAATTCAACTCCTTTCCGTCTATTATGCTATAGCCTATTATGGAAATTTGGATTAAGTCTGTATGCAAGTGAACCCATGTGTGGAATAATTGTTTAATTTTATTTTATTATAATAATATTGTGGGGTTATTATGATGCAATATAACAACAAAATTGATATGTGAAAATAAGTGGTATGGCGTGCTTATTATATATATGCGATAATAAACACGGAACATTATGCATAAACCATGCCACTAAATGACTGTTCAATTATTCCACGGTATATGTTTGTTGTAGTTGATTCAATAACCCGAAGAAGTTTTTCATGCACACTCATGAGTTTTTTATGATATTGTGGCGGCATCTAACCTACCGGCATCTAAATCTACCTGACGTCACATAAATCCTGCATCGCGCAATTAGAGTTTACCGCGCGATCGACATTTTTACAAGCTCCCGACTTTTGGGCAGTTGCCCGCCAGTCACGAAACCCGTCTGGTCGGAGTATCTACCCTTTTCTATGGTGGATGAGTGAACTTTACATCCTATTTCTCATACCCCTAAAATATCATAGCGACTATAATATTGTTAATCACATCGACAGTCTAACAACCAGTCCATTTTTTTTTTGGCTGGGAAATTATCAAATAACTTCTCCCGCTCTGGGCGGAGCGGGAGGGCGTGTCAGACTCTTACTGACTTAAACCCACCTGTGTTCCTTCAGTTGCCTGTACGTTACCAGGGGCCACGGTATCCCTTTCGGACTTTCCCGCAGCCCTGGCAGGCATCGGTCCTATCAGACGTTCAGTTCTGGTGACATCTCTTTGAGGCGCGCGTGGAACACAACGCGCTGTCGACCCGGGCCTGGTCCTTATCGGACGGCGAGCTACCCATTGCTCACCGTCCGCTAGCCCGCGCCTACGGTGGCCGGGAATCGGCCTGCGATTCCCGACGCCCAGGGCGTCTCCTGCGTAACAACCAGTCTTAATAGGTGATATCGTTTACCCTGTTGTGAAGGTCAGATAGGCAGTCGCACCATGTAAAATACTGGTAAGATTTAGCTGCATCTGGTTAGACTAGACGCCGACCCCAATATAGTGGGGAAAAAGCTAGGCATATGATCATCTACTTATATTATTTCGATTCGTGATAATCATCTACTTATATTATTTAATTTTCGACTCGTGTTTTTTTTCTTATTCAAGAATTTTTTGACTGGTTTTATACACTGGTCCTTCTGTCCGTTCCTTTTATAAGTTAAAACGAACTACAATAGGGTAAAGGCTTACATCTGTTCTGTTTTTGTGAACATTATAAATTGGATTACAAAGAGGTTAGTTGTGGATTAATGTTGAGTTTGGTTCCGCACACGTTTATTTTCATTCCTTTTAAGTGATAGTATTATATATAATAAAGTAACTACGGATTTTTGATCTGTTAATAGAACTATAGGGATGGATACTGGATACGTGTATTTAAAGCCTATTAGTGTTTGGTTTTTATGTATATTTTATTAAGAGTCTGACAACAGTCGGTTGCATAGAAAAGAAAGAGAACCGCGGTGACACAACGCTGGTAATTTATTGCAAAATACAATTATCTGTTAAAAAAAAACTATAAATTTGACTAAAAATTAAAACACTATTACGTTAATAGGTTTTTTTAAGAATAATCTGACAAAAAGTCAGAGAGTAGAATGATTGCATGTAATATGATTTTTAATCGTTAAAAGAAATTTTTAGAGGAATCTTCGTGATTTTTTTCTATCGTATCTAAATAGTTGTTGTTGTTGTTATATTTTAGATCCTGAAGAATGTCATATATTTTCTGATTTTGTTTAATGCAGTGGATCATATACTTTTAGTCATAATAAAACATGCGTTTAGGTCCTGTAGTCCCCTTAAGATTATATTTAGCCGTAGGTATAGGGACTACTTTTACGAGATAGAAAGTTCTAAAATGAATTTTATTTTCTTGTACATAAATTTTGACATTCAAGTGCCTTTCAATAGCCTACTTGAAATAAAGGATTTGACTTTTTTGACATTGACTTTGCTTTGCTTTGTGAGGTTACGTTTTCGTGATTATATTGTACCTATTAAAGTCCCTTTTCCAGCGACTTAATTGGTTCAGTAGTTAAGTTGTTAAAAATTACCAATTTTTTTTTTCTTCATTTATAATTCTAAGAATATACAAATAATAATGTTAGTGGAATATAACGTAGGTAATCTTATTCAAAATACAATCTGTTTTAAAAATAAAAATCTCAAATATTTTTCTAAAATCTTTTCAGACGTTCTAACAATGACGGTCCCTTGGGCGTAAGTCTGGTCTTTTACAAATTTAATTTAGTAAAAGATAGATCACATGTCTGGAATCGATTGATTCGATTCTCTTTGATTGATAAGACCGATTAATTGTTATTGTTTTGTGAATAAAATTATAGCGGATGGAATTTTAATTTAAGGCATCGTTTTTTGTTAAGGGTGGTGGCATAGCTGTGTCTGGTTATTTCGAAGTTATTTAAATGCATGAGAGTTAACCAATTAATAAAGTAATTTTTTTATTCCTTTAATCTTGTTAATACGGATACCAGCTAAAGGTATATAATACCGACTTTTTATTTACTCAATGAAAAACTAATTAATCTTAAAAAAAAAAAAAAAAAATTTGTTTATATGCATGAGAATTCGCACAAGAGTTCCGTATGTACTAAGGCAGAATTTATGAAAATTCTTACCCCAGGAGTGTATGGAAGTTCATCACTTTTTCTGACCGTAAGTCCCATCGGACGCACGGCTGATATGGTAAAAATACCGTAGTGTACAAACTGGACATTATTGCCGCTAACTAGCGTGCCTGTAATGGATAATAAGGACCAAGGGCGACTTGTTATAACTACAGAGAAAGCAAGTCCTCATTATTAAAGTTTACGTTATTTATACCAAAAATACTCCATGTTGGCTGTCAATACAATAAAGTATACCAATTTGCAACTACACAGATTCAAAACATACTTGAACTTTTTTTTTTTTGTTCCTAAATTATCTAATAACGTCTCCCTCTCTGGGCGGAGCGGGAGGGCGTGTCAGATTCTTACTGACTAAAACCCACCCGTGTTCCTTCAGTTGCCTGTACGTTGCCAGGGGCCACGGTATCCCTTTCGGACTTTCCCGCAACCCCGGACATCAACATACCCAACACAAAATAATTACAAAAATATCAAAACACTAATGATAAAACTGAGTAACTAAAACCAGTCTTTTACTTGATCTCTGGCTCGAGATTATAATTTAGGTTCATTAAAATATACATGACCAGTGCTAATTTTGACCCTTTAAACATTGAACTTAAAATAGTCCAATACATCTATATTGATATAATTAAGCTAAAGAAAAAAAAAGAGCGAATGCTTATTGTAATTTTCGTGTTTTGCTCTTTCCTTGCGTCATGTGTACCACAAATAAACGTATTTTCTTTCAAAGAATGAAAGAAAGAAAAATGCGTTTATTGGCATTACAGCAGAAAAATACACCTTAAAACTATAAAAACAGAAAACAATGATTATAATGCCAAAAGAGCCTCAGCTCAGCCACTTAAAGAGTAAAGCGAAAAAAAAGAGAATGAGTTTGTTTCTTTGTTTGAACGCGCTAATCTCTGGAACTACCGTCGGATCTGGAAAAAATATATTTGCATTTGATAGTCCAATTCTTGAAGGAGGTTATAGTCTTTTTACCATCACGCTAGGACCCTTAGGAGCCGAGCAAAAAGAAAAAAAACTCAGTAAAAACTCCTAAGCGAAAACGAAGAAATGGCGCGGGCGGGCGATGCGATGCGACGCGTTGGGTCGAGAAGCGAGGGCGGCCGAAGTCGCGGGCAGAAGCTGGTTTGTCTCATAAACCCTATACATTTATCTGAAACGCCATTTATAGACTTATTACAACACAACTTACAAATAGTGCACCATTACGCACATAATTCACTCCCGTAAAGGTAGAAAAAATAATTATGGCACACAATGTTGAACTAAATATGGTATAAGGGTGATAAATGGTGCCCATTGGGCATACAGATAAATAAAGGCCATATTACGTCGCCATTTTAAATGGGTCTCTGTTCATTTGTTTTGTTTATGGCATTGCAAAATGATCAATGTGCAACTGATTGAGATGTTGTATTGTTGTTTTATTTTGTGCTGTTATGTCGGGTGTTGTTTTTTTGTAACTGTTTTGTGGAGTAATGTTAGCTTGGATGGGTGCAGATTTAGAAAAAAAGAAATTAATTTAATAAAAAAATATCTGTCACAGAAACACGTGCTTACAAAAAGATAAGATAACTCGAATAAAAACAAAACAGATTTATATACTTACTCACGATTTAGTTTGATCTTTGATGCCCGATTATTGAAGAAATTGAACATTATCTAATCAAAATTTATTACAGGGCTATTTTTAACAAATTAACATTTACTTAGTTGTCGTATGTACTAATAAAAACTCAATTATGAAGTTTAAATTAATATCAACAGTAAGCCCACGTTCGCACGTACGTGATAAAATCTTGGCGATTTTTTTTCGTGCACTGGATTTTCAACGCTTTGCTTAGCGCAGAGAGTTGAAAATCCAACAGTGTGTTTTTTCAACGCGCTGGGACGAGAGTACGTCCCAACACGTTGGATTCTCGATGCTCGGCTCAACACCGAGAGTTAAAAGTCCAGTGCGCGATAAAATTCCGCCGCGATATTTTTACGTCCGGGTGAACGTGGACTTAAAGTGACAAGAATAGGGTCACAGGAAAGTAATTCGGTAAAGGGATGCAGTAGGCCACCATACAACTTAAATGCAAATACATTTAAGGTGAATGGAAAGCTTGTAGAAATGGTTGAGAACATTTCCAAAGAAGAAGGCTACCAAAGTATTCAAAAAAGCTTAATTACAAAAAATCCAAACATGATTCAAAATTCAAAAGTCATTTATTCAAACTAGGCTGAGAATCAGCACGTCAAAATTACATAAGACAGTCCCCCAAAACGCCCACCCTTCACCACTTCCTAGTGCTTTAGCTGGGAAGAAGAAGTGGCGCAACAAACTCCCCAGCAGCACAGCTGTCTGTTCAGTTAGAAAAAAATGATTCTATATAATAGTATGCAAAATGATTTACATTACGCAACACAAAACATAATTTAAATTATAAAATTAATAGCCATATGACAGCTAGTACACGCCAATATACCAACCAAAAACATCGAGAACTATACTCATGATTGATTATCATGTTTATAAAGGTAAGCCAGTAAGAATCGTGTTATACAGACCTTCTGCTACTTATAATTTAAGATCAACAACAAAATGCAAAAAACCTTCATATATTTTATCCTTCAGTAATTCCTCTGGCTGTCAACCACTTCATTAAGGTACAGCAGTCATTAATACTTACTATAAACCCTCACTTGGCCCAAGGGAAATCTCTTAGCTGGATCGCCGACGATTAATCTTTAGTAAGTAGATTCTTTTGATATGATTCCTGCTATATTCTGCTGAGATTATTGGGTAATAAAACATGAAGCGGTTTTTTTAAGCACGACTATACTGTGTTCGTTTTTTGTGGATTGATGTGACAGGTTAAAAAAAATAAACTTATGCTTTTTTACGTCATTTTTTTAAAACTCAAACCATTTACAGGCGCTTTTGAATTATCTAGAAGTCATCATCATCATTTTAGCTGAAAGACGTCCACTGCTGGACATAGGCCTCCCCCAAGCACTGCCACTTCGACCGTTACTGTGCTTCTCGCATCCAGCGGATTCCCGCAGCTTGTAGAACAGATAGCCGATGGGGCTGAAAGGTTCTGCAGTAGCGACCGCGTACCGGAAGACGAGGCATTAGATCGTTGTGATCGAGGAGTCGGTCAGTAAGAAATATGAAGCTAGTTGCCCATTCCATCCTTTTTTAAAGTCGTTTAATAAATTATTTCCCTGGCTTTACAACTAGTTTTTGCGTTATGCACTACACTGCTCCGTAATACTATCTCGTTCTTGTCCGCCCCAACGGACAGGCAGCCTTACACTCAAATATTGATTGCAATTAAAGTACGTTTAATAGAGAACAGGATACCAATGAATGGGCCTTGATTACTGCCCAACTCCCTAACTGAATCGATGAAGTACCTACCTTGAGGTTTAGCCGGAATTATTGGACGTAGACAAACAGGGCTTGATTTCGTTCTAGTAGGTTTACGTTTTGAAGATTTTGGTGTAGTTTCAGGAACGTTGAATGATTCATACATAAACTAACGCCTACTTGCCATAGGGGTAGGCAGAAACTACAGAACGCCACCTGCTACGATCCTTACATAATCCTTTTGCCTCGTTTACGTTCATACACTCACGCCGGTTGCGAGTACTACGCACCTGTCCTTTCTGAAGAACATCACCAATAAGGTCAGTATTTATGTCCTCCCAGGGCGTTCCTCCCGGTGTTTCCACTTACATCTGCCTTGTAAGATCTGAGTGGATATTTTGTTAGTCGCCTTTCGTTCATCCTCTCAAAATGACCAAACCATTGAAGCCCTTTTCAGTTTTTGTCAAAAGATCTTCTTTTAAATCACACGGTTGTCTTGTCGCGTCGTTGGATGAAGGCCAACAATGTCATACGTACTTTTAAGATAATATTAACCATTATTGACTGGCGATATAGGAAAAACATAAGAAAACCGGCAGCCTAATTGCGAAACCTACTTCCAATCACAATACGTAATGAAGGAAATTGCTAATCCACTGCTTCTTGTGTTTGAAAATCCGTATACTCAAACAACGTACCTAAATTAATATCGCAATGAATGTTGTTGAACAGTGAAAATGAAAGAAATTGATATTGGGACTTTTCATACTGGCGATTTGCGAGCGTGTTTCCAGCGAGAATTTTTTTCCACGCGCTCGCTGCGTGTGCGTAGCGCTCACGCCACGTATG
The DNA here is from genome assembly GCA_949128155.2 of Xanthia icteritia. NCBI lineage: Eukaryota > Metazoa > Arthropoda > Insecta > Lepidoptera > Noctuidae > Xanthia > Xanthia icteritia. Next base: position 11,001,290 of record OX421956.2, read on the forward strand.
TGCAACGCGTTCGCCGTGTTTGCGTAACGAGAGTGATTGACGTTAGGGTACTAGAGAGAGTGAGACAAGCGAGTGTACAATTTTGTGAAAACGCGGAGAACACGTCGCGTAGTCGCGGCTAGCTCGCTTCCCACTCGTGAAGAGCACGCTCACAAATCGCTTCCCTGGAAACACGCTGGCGAATCGTCAGTGTGATAAGGGTCTAAGTGTGTTACGATCCCGCAGGATTTACGAGTACGAATTGGTGGTCTAAAAAACCATGCGTGGTGAGTACAGCTTGTTTCTTCTGCCCTACGATGGGACAAAGACAGCATGATTCTCCTGTCCTTATCTCATTGTTTATTCATTGTCAGCGCAACATGTCCCTTTGTTCCATACTTCTCTATTAATCGTCATCTCGGTAGTCATCCCTTTCTAGCCAAAAAAAAAGATGTTATTATCACAACCCATTATTATTTTTAATCTTCTGCTGAAGTTAAATTTGTCTTTGTCTAATTAAATAATTTTCTCTCGGAACGTACAAAGACGGATAGGAAATGTTTAATTGCAATGCGAAATTAGATTGTTCCGTATGTTTCTTGGATAAACTTTGGTTTTATTCTTTTTAAGTTGAAACTCTTAATTAAATTGTAAGGTTTGATTAATAAGGAAATGGCGTGTAGTATTTGGTTTTGATTTTCTTTTCATTCTGTGATTGTCGAGAACTGAAAAATTTTAAGATAAAATCTTTTGTGTCACTGTAACAAAATTGTACAGAAGAGAATATTTTTATTTGCATTAAAACATGGTATACTATGGTCTTATTAATATTAGGTTGGGGAAAAAGTCTTTTCGCATTATAGTATGTATGAACTTGTAATAAAATCTCTTTGGCTATACTATGTGTATCTGGCTGGTTTTGGTATCATTGAAAGTTTAAATTTTAAAGAACATAATTCCAAATTCAAATTAGGAAAATGTGTGATTTTTATTTGTTTTTCGTACTGTCAAGATGAGTGAATCTAATGAAGAAATTCGATACATTTTAAAATTTTACTACAAAAAAGGTAAAAATGCAACGCAAGCCGCGAAAAAAATTTGCGATGTTTATGGACCTAGTGCAGTGTCTGTGAGAGTAGCACAAATTTGGTTTAAGCGTTTTCAATCCGGAAATTTTGATGTCAAAGATGCACGTCGCTCTGGTCGCCCTATTACGGATAAAATGGATGCCATTTTTGAAAAAGTGGAGCAAGATCGGCATATTAGTAGTTACGACGTAGCTGAAGAACTGGGAATTGACCACAAAACAGTTTTGGCGCATTTGAAAAAAACTGGGTACACAAAAAAGCTCGATATTTGGGTACCTCACGAGCTCACTGAAAGAAACCTAATGAACCGTGTACTCATTTGTGATTCTTTATTACGACGTAATGAAACCGAACCATTTTTGAAGAAGCTGATAACTGGTGATGAAAAGTGGATCACGTACGACAAGAACGTGCGAAAAAGGTCGTGGTCAAAGGCCGGTCAGGCTTCACAGACTGTGGCAAAACCCGGGTTAACTCGCAACAAGGTGATGCTGTGTGTGTGGTGGGATTGGAAGGGCATTATTCATTATGAGCTGTTACCACCAGGCAGGACCATCGATTCTGAACTCTACTGCGAACAACTGATGAGATTAAAGCAAGAAGTTGAGAGAAAGCGGCCGGAATTAATCAACAGAAGGGGTGTGGTTTTTCATCATGATAACGCTAGACCTCACACATCTTTAGCCACTCAGCAAAAATTAAGAGAGTTTGGCTGGGAGGTGTTAATGCATCCGCCGTATAGTCCTGACCTTGCACCTTCAGATTTCCACCTGTTTCGGTCTCTTCAGAATTCTTTAGGCAGTGTCAGGTTAACATCACGGGAGGACTGCCAAAACCACTTGTCGCGGTATTTTGATCAGAAGTCCCAAAATTTCTATAGCAATGGGATCATGTCCCTACCTACAAGATGGCAAAAAGTTATCGAACAAAATGGTACCTACATACTTTAGTTAAATGTAAACATACTATGTTAAAAAATGTTTTGAATTTTCTTAAAAAATGCGAAGAAACTTTTTCCCCAACCTTATAATTATTTTATGATCTTACCTGTAACTTGTAGATGCTTATTACATACTTTTATAACTTTCATATTTTCATTTAGAAGTGCGGCGTTTCTAACAATTTATTGATTACTTCGTGAGATACGGTAAATAATTATGTTAGATATTCCATTCAGTACAACATTTTTTTTTTTATTCTGTTATACTAAGGTAGATCCTTAGTATAACAGAATAAATGACATTATTTCTACAAAAGTCACCTCACAGGTTTTTCCTTATTTTCCAGAACAGAATGAATAAAAGCCCTTTGACACCGAATTCTGGGCCTGGGAATATCCGGGCCAGTAGGAAGTTCTATGAAATTAACCATCACCGCGGTTCTTTTGTTTTAGCCGACAGCGGAGGCCTGAGTTAAATTAATTTAGTTATGTTCATGCCCTTTATTTTTATGTGGGGTTAATAGAAATGTAAGTAGAGTAGTGGTGTAGACATGTCAAGAGTTCTATACATATAATAGGGATGAGGACAAAACATTTTTTTTTGTCCGTCTTGTAGATTAAAAAAAAATCACGTACACGTATTTTTTCTTTTTTTACGTCATCAAAAGATTACGGCGATACATTTAGTTAAAATGTGCCATGACGTCACGAGTGTGTAGATTTTATACTTACTTGTGACGTATCAACCTCCATTCCCCAACTTTAATGCGTTGTATCTAAGTATTTTTTTACTAATATGATAAAGCAAAAAATTCGAGTCTAATATTTTTTTATTATCTAACAGAATTTCTTGTTTTGACCCAGGCTTCATCCCTATTCAAATACTCTATTTTAGAGATATTTTGTAGGTTAAAGTATGGTTGACTGACAGTATCATACTATTATCACACTAGTGGTTACTGAAGGGATGTAGAAGTGTATTATATAAATATAAGACTAATGTGTGTAATACCGAGACCCCCCCGTCCCTCCAAAAGCACGTTAAGCCATTGGTCTCGTGGTTTTGATTTTCTTTACAGTCATCGGAATTTTTTCCGATAACCAAATTCAAGGTCGCTCAGCGCGATAGGGAGCGGGCTACGCTTAGAGTTTCTTTGAAGTATAAGATCACAAATGAAGTTATCCGGACAAGAACCGGGAAATACCGAAATAGCCTGAGTAAGCAAGCTGAAGTGGCAGCGGGCTGGCCATGTTTGACGAAGGACTGATGGAGCAGACGATTCCTGAAGTGGAGACCGCGTATCGGCAAGCGTAGGGTGGGATGCCCCCCAGCTAGACGGACCGACGGCATTTAGAAGGTGGTTCAGTCTGGATGCGAAAGGCGGAGGACAGGGTGTTGTGGCGCAACCTGGGCTCTGATTATGGCCAGCAGTCAAACTCAAACTCAACTCAAACTCAAAGCATTTATTTCAATTAAACCATTTACAGGCACTTTTGAATTGTCACAAGGGGTCAGTCAGTCACAAATATGAAGCTAGTTGCCCATTCCAAAGCGTAGGTTCCTATGGAGAAGAACGGGCAAGAAACTCCATGGACACTCTTTTAAATCATAATGTTGTTACAAAATATTGGTTACATCATTCATGTTGAAATTATACATGTGAGACCAATGTAGAAAGACGTGCACGTAAAAAGCGTCCGTTATAAAAAGATAAAAACTATTCAAAAATTAAAATAAGCCGTGGCAGATAAGAGATGACCAGTCCCTACTGACGGCGCCCGTTCACGAATATGACGCATGGATCAGCACCGTTTAGCTCAACCATTTTGAAGGGAACTTAACGATCCAACACACACGCCACCACCAGCGAGACATTTGAGTGAGCATGACATACTCTCAGCCGCCAGGGCACATTCAAGTCAATGAAAGACGTACTCAGTAAATGGTAGCTTCATAGAAGGTACATGGTCACAGTGCTCACACATGTGCTTTGCAATTATATAATACTATGAGATTGAAGTTATACAATTCAAAGATAATTTATGCAATCTTCAGCAGCTCCGACAATATTTTCGAATGCTAAAATTAAATTAGTTTATGCGCCCTTGTGGAGCTGGACCAGCGTTGAGCCAAGCATTTTTGTCACCTATATAATCCCCCAGCTTATAATATGCTTGGTAGCATAGTGTGCGTTTTATACAAGATTTAAATTTAGTTTCATTTAGTTGTAGTATGTGGGGAGGTATTTTATTATAACATTTTAAACAGTACCCCATGAAAGATGAGTCTACTTTCGCCAGTCTGAAACCCGGTTGAACTAATTGATCCCTATTTCTAGTACTATAATTGTGTCTTTCACCTCTTTTACTGAAAAGATTAACATTTTTCCTGACGTACATGATGTTTTCATATATATATTGACAAGGTACCGTCATGATGTTAATGTTTTTAAACAGTTCCCTTAGAGAATCGCGCCTGCGGAGGCAATATATTGCTCTAATGGCTCTTTTCTGCAGAATAAAAATAGAGTCGATATCTGCAGCCCGTCCCCATAGTAAAATACCGTAAGACATGATACTATGAAAGTAACTGAAATAGACTAGCCTTGCGGTATCTACATCAGTAAATTGACGGATTTTTCTTACAGCATATGCTGCTGAACTTAGCCGTCCTGCAAGAGATGTTAAATGCGGACCCCCAGGAAAACAGTTTTATCAACGAATTCTAGTTTCTCCCTATTCAATACTATATCACAATCACTACTTTTAACATTCGGTAAAGCAAATCTTATGCATTTCGTTTTTTTCCCATTTAATACTAAATTATTTGCAGTAAACCAATTTTGGACAGTGGACTGCGATGGGTGGAGTTGATAGATTGAACCAAATGTTGATACAAAAACCATACCCCGTGCTAAGCCAAAACTACCTACATGACTGACTCTCCTTACATATTATAAAACAAAGATAATAAACTCAAAAAGTACCGAACGGATTTTCAAACGGTTTTTACCAATGTACGGAGTGATCCATGAGGAAGGTTTTGGTTTATAATTCATTAAGGTTTTGACGCTGAAATATGACGATTATTGTTGAAGATGTCGGGAAAAAACATGCCGACTAGGAGAATTACTGGCGTGCGCCGCGTTAACCGTAAAAAATACGTGAGATAAAAAGTCCGCGATGGCATATGCTTATCATTTAAGTATGCCCCACAGTAACCATTATTATCTTTCAGAATTTGATACAAATTTCATTGTTATTTCCGAAGCTATTTTAACCGGAATTGAATGAATCCTTATCTAACAAAAAATATTTTTTTTAAATTGGGCATTTAATTAAGATTAAAATATGCCTTGACATCATATCATTTAAATGAATATTTCAAAAGATATCACAGATTCAAAATTACGCGTTACAAAATAATTATAGTTGACGGCAACGCGGGCGCAGCGGTAGGAGTCAATGACCTTTTCCTCGGCTATTAGGTATATAATCCCGGTAGTAGATACGTTCCCGTGGGATATTTTACGATGTCCACGCGGGCGAAACCGCGGGCGAAAGCTAGTATGATAATAATACAATCTCAATATCCCAGTAACCGTTAAACTAAATTTTATAGCTCCGCTATCACGTAGCATGTAAAACTTAGAAATTCAAACTTTTGTTCAATTCTGTACGAAGAAGGGTGTGGTCTCAATTACAGCGGGTATTCACGCCATTATCATCATCAGCCGAAAGACGTTCACTGCTGGACATAGGCCTCCCGCACGCACCGCCAATTCGACCGATTCTGTGGCTTCTCGTAATCAGCGGATTCCCGGGCCGACAAGTTCGTCGCACCACCTTGTGCGAGGCCTTCCAACGTTACGTCTTTCGGTACGCGGTCGCCACTCCAGAACTTTTCGGTGCCATCGGCCATCTGTTCTACGAGTAATGTGCCCTGCCCACTGCCACTTATGTTTGTCGATTCTTTGGGTATGCACTTGCCTACATCTTTATAGGATGGCGGGTCTAGCACGAAAGCGCAGAGTAAACGTAAAGTGAAATATATTTACTTAGTTTTAAGACTTTATTCATGTCTGTGGGTGATAACCATTTCCTATATATACCTTGTCCACTTTGTAATGACGCGCCCCACTACCGCATTACCGCATTACTGTGTGCGTAAAATGCGGTAATGGGGCGCGTCATTTCAGAGTAAACAACCTATACTTGTACTCGTCGCAAAAAAATAAACCAACATGCTATAGGATAGTTGTATTTTCGATACAAAAATCGTTCGAATTCACGTTACATTTACGCACTATTTTATATTTGATCAGAATTGCCCCGTGCTGGAATTGTTGCCAACGAAAGAATCAAGGTAAAAAAATCGAAATAACTGTGAAACTATACTTCTCCCAATAGGAATAACAACACTTTTCTCATAGAGGTGGTATATAGCATCAATTCTTAACGAAGACATAAACAAAACTAATCACAAATAAACAATAAAATCAACAAAAAATCCTACCATTCACTAATACCATAAAAATTGTTTCGACAATATTGTGCGCCATATAAAATCGGGTACGCCATCTTACTTAACAACTTTCAGGCGCCTCAAATATAAAATTTTATTAAAATTATACGAAGAACAATAATAGTAAAACTTCATATGGGTATGTTTGTGTACATAGTGTGATGAATACAGAAGGTTCAACAACAAGAGTAACAACAACGTGGTGAGAGAAAAATGAATTGGTATAAATTTCAAATAATTTTTTAAAATCATTTAAATAAAAAGCGACTCTTGCTACCACACAATAAAGTGGAATTCAGATCAAATTATCTATAGTTATATTCACCTAGAAGTTGCTTCTCTTTCTATCGCGTAACTTTTATATCTTCTGACTACGTTACGCCCACTGAATTCGACAAGTCGAGCCCGTCGCGTACCTACTTGTAGCTTTATACCTAAAATGCGGAGTGTCCCATCTGTATTCATCTGTGACTGAGATAAATGAATTAGCAGATCTATACAGATAATGCATAGAAGAAAGGAAATACTAGCATTCAGCTGCAACCGGTTAGACTGGAAGCTGCTTTGTCGATTTTGTTATTTTGTTCTTCATTACATAGAAGAACGAAAGAACCACTGCTGTATTGTTGGCAGTGGGTATATCCTTCAAAGACCTAGATAGAAAACACCAAACTTAGATAAACTGGTGTTACCAACACTCAGAAGCTGGTGGGCGAAAATAAAGCCCAACAGTTTAGGGCACACCGCAACCTAAAATTGTTGGTGCCTCACGTAACGCAAGAAACGAATGAACACCGCCTTACTGAACGATTTCGCTGCAAAGGGATTTCTGCGGTTAAAGTGCGGTCCAGGCAGTGTAAACGAAATCCATGGAATTTCTGCATTACGATGTGACGTACCGTTGTGGTTGTGTGTGGTTGCCGTTCAGAACATGACTAATAGGCTCAGTCGATTTATTTGTTTGCAAGCATGAACCTTCTGTTAAAACTATTCAATCCATGTCATAACTTCATTCATTTATATTTTGTGTAATAAGTTTGTGTTATAAAATTTAAAATGGCGTCGTTTTTCTTTAATTGTCTCGATACTCTTACACAGAGTAATTGGAAATGTTTGTTATTTACGAGTTAAAGTTTGCCAATAAAACGATTGATGCATCTGCTCATTCGAACATTTTGGAAGTTTAAACACGCATTTTTTGCGCATCAGACAGTGTGGGGCATTTATTCGAACTGCTTCGAACGGCCTTTTTTCTAACATGCGGATTTGATTCCGCGTGCGTATCTGGCCCGTATGCGTGCCGCCCGCATCTTATCATTTCGTACATACTTTTCCAGTCATGCATGCCACACGAACGCGGGATGTGGAGAGTGTGCATACCCGCGTGACAGGAAAAAGGCCCAAATGGTAACCCACGCATGAGTCGCATGCCTTTTTTTTTTCTTGGATTGGAAATTATCATATAACTTCTCCCGCTCCGCCCAGAGCGTCGCCCCTGGTTTCGGACTTTCCCGCAATCCCGGCTCGCATCGGTCCTATCGACCCCTTCAATTCAATCTCTATGAAGCGCGCGTGGAACACAACGCGCCGTCGACCCGGGCCTGGTCCTTAACGGACGGTGAGCTACCCATTGCTCACCGTCCGAAAGCCTGCGCCTACGGTGGCCGGGAATCGGCCTGCGATTCCCGACACCCAGGGCGTCTCCTGCGGCGGCTAGGGGCGTGAGGGCGCGAAGTTTGCCTCTCCCGCACGCGTTCCGCCTCCTCCTTCGTGACATTACTGCTTTGCAGAAGGAGGTGACGGCCTCTCATGCCCTCTCGCTCCGAACCATGGCCTGGACCAGGGCCGGACGCGAGAGATCCCCGCCACCGATCGCCTCCACGAGGACACGGCGATGCTCTGCCCAAGCCGGGCAGACCTCCACCGTATGGTCCACCGTGTCCTCCGGGCGATCCACGCAGTGATGACACCCGGGATGTGATGCATGCCTCATGAGGCATCTGACATAAAAATAGTGCATTTGCAGCGCATACCTCGCACTGTTTAGACGCATCATTAAAACGCATTAGGCATTCATATGCGTGAAGAATATCGTACTATGCAGGCGGCTGAACAAAAGCCGTAAGCATTATATCATCGCCAACAATGGCGCCCAACCCCAAAACACCGGAACTACTCCCCGCCCGTATACCCATTTCCTCTAGTCATTAAGCATGCAGCTAACATGGGTAATTGAGTGCCTACTTTGTTATACTATAGTGTTTCAGGATGTTCCTATATTACTATAAGAGTTTACACTTCAAAATTGCGAGTATAATAATTAAGGGAAGTGTGTGGAATGCCGCTAGCGGCACTTTATCCCTGTTGGATAAAGTGTCGCTATTTGCGGCATATTAGTAGCACTGGCTCGACCCGGCTAAAGTGCCGTAAGCATTGCATTGTCACTGTCACTTATTATTATGTTTGATTGTTGAACATTGTATTGTCACTATCACTTGTTATTTTGTTTTTGAGGAGAGGCTAATTTTAAATTCTTTCATCTTTAGCCGGCTAAACTTAAGTATAGCCATAACCCTTTGGCTTAGCAAATGAAAATGGCTGAAAGGTACGTTAGGTTAGAACTGTGACCACACAACGCACGAGCCGACCGAGCGAAGGGAGCGGTGCCGCGGCAGTGGCCGGCGAGTGCCAGGGTCCGTTTAGGCACAAGAAAATGTAATGTTTTGGGAATGTAGTGTATTACAGCGAACTAACCTCAACAATCAAACAAAGTAACAAGTGACAGTGACAGTGATAGTGACAATGACAACGTAATTCTTACGGCACTTTAGCCAAGCCGAGGCAGCGCCACTATTATGCCGCTAACGGCACTTTATCCGAGAGGTGTACTGCCATAATTAAAACGTAAAATTGTGCATATGGGTAAAACCGTGGCCTTATTGCATCTAGGAGTTATTTAAACTTTCAACTTTTAATCGGCATTAGAAAGTCCCAATAAACATTCGTTGCCCTCTTAATCTCCTGAAGACTGAATTTTATCATCTTTCTACCCTAATCAATCTGCCTAGCCTTTTCCAGCTATGTTGGGGTCGGCTTTCAGTCTAACCGGGAGCGGCTGCCTAACTGACCTTCACAACTCAGTAGCTGGGTAATACAATACACCTTGGTTCCTTCGGGTTCTTACTCTTCGGGCTTCTGACGACCCGTAACGATGTTCAAAGATCCACGAATGACAGCTGGGACCTACGGGTTAACGTGCTTTCCGAGGCGCGGAGGAGTCTCGGTATGTAAAGATGGTTTCGCCCATCCACAGACTAACCCTGGCAAGCGTAGCTTAACCAGATGTATCGACCCGATCATTTACCCTAATCCCAATCCTGATCAACTAGTATATACATTATTTATTTTTCTTTTCAACGTCTATCTTTATCAGCCATTAACTCAGTGCTACCTTCTTCCTTTTACCCATCCAACGACGAGTATCTTCACTCCTCAATCTTATTTCCACTTCATCTCTGCCTACCTCCATTCCAATTTCCCCCACAACAGCACGTACGCCACAATCCATTACCAAAACTCGAACATTTAGATATCCACGAACGCGGTCCCAAATAATTTCAACTATAATAATATCGAGTTCAAAACTGCTTATCGATATTCGCAATCGAGATTTGCAAACTTCCGATTCCGAATGTTAGTCGAACTAACATGTTATTCGAACTAGTATTCGCATTAAATTTAAGACTTATCATAGTGCTAGCTTTTACCCGCGGCTCCGCGTGGAAGTTGGTATTTATCCCAAGGGGACGTACTACCGGGATAAAAAGTATTCTATGTCCTAACCCAGGTCATGGTCTACCCATGTGCTAAATATCATCCAAATCCGTTCAGCCGTTTTAGCGTGAAAGCGTAACAAACAAACAAACTCACTCACTTTCGCATTTATAATATTAGTTAGGATTAGGATAGTCGCACTCGTAATTCCTTTACCATCCTTAGGTTGAATTTCACTTGCACGTCATAAAACAGCAAGGTATCTCAAACTCAAATCATTTATTTCAATTAAATCATTTTTTTCACTTTTGAACTGTCAAAAGAGTCAGTCAGTCAGGAATATGAAGCCCATGTGACTATGTGACAGTACATTTGTATGTGACAGTTAGTTTCAATCTTAGTATAAAGGCTGCGTAAAGTTGACAACATCGCAAATAGCTGTCAAATATTTTGCTGTTCATATTAACTGAATGAAATGATCAAATATCGCTCTGCATTGCACTAAAATAGTGATTATGAATTGCAATAATTGATATCTTAACACTGAATAAGTATAAGTTTTAGGTGTAAAAAAGCATTTTGTAAGCCTAAAACTTTTTCCGTTTTTTTGAATTATACAACTTTCAATGTATTCAAGACTAAATTAGCTAAATATTGAATCGCAAATTATAACCCTTACTAAAAACTAAATGCATTGGATGGGTGTATCATAATTGATGCAGTGACGATTGTAACGAGCTTCATGTTCATAATTTAACTTAGAAACATTGTTCTCATGTAAGTGAGTTTGTGTTTTTTTTTTTAAATAAATATCTATTCTGTGAACCTAAACTTAAACTGTTACAATACGTATTCCAGTGTTATTTTTACTGGGAATTGATGTCAAAAGTGGTTGAGAAATTACGAGGCCCACAATATCTACTAAAGTGCTGTGTGAACGATATTACATTTGACGCCATTTGTATTAAGTGCGACGATCATTGCAAATGCATGCAGGTCTGCACGATTTAGGCCGTTGTGTCTATTTCTGGGTCTGTCTATGAATTTAGAATGATGATCATTAGGCTTTATGCTACTATTTTGGTATCTAATCTGGCCAAATGATAGACTTGTTGTGGATGGCAAAGGACTGTGTGTTTTGGCAATTTGGGAGAGGCTTGTCCAGAAGCGGACTTAATGTCGGGTCGGCTTCCAGTCTAGCCGGATGCAGCTGAATACCATTTTTTTTTATGGATCTGACCTCTACAATCCACCCCGTTACTGCCGTTACCCTTGGTAATAAGACTGGTTGTCAAACTTTGGGACTTCTGACTACCAGTAACGACTGTCTATAAATGACAGCCAGTACCAACGGCTTAACGAGCTTTCCGAAGCACGGAGGTGCAATGCATGGTCACCCATCCACAAACCGACCGCGGCAAGCGTAGCTTAACCTGCAATCGACCTGTGTAGCTGTTATTATTTAGAAGTGGACTGATAAAGGCAAAGATTATTGCAAAAAAAAATTACGGATCGAATAATAAATCTGGGAAATACTAATATGCTACAAAGGCTTGTAGGCAGAATTGAGGAATTTCGGCCTGCCCGAATCAAATGTCATAGGTATTCATACGAAAAATTTCAGTGGTATCCGAGGGGAATTTCGCATGTACCCGGACAAAAAATATCCAGGATATAATTTTATGCCTCATCTAAATCTATGCAACCATACGTATATAGCTGTCAAATATTTACCTGTTTTTATATTTTTTTTAATATTATCTACTGTATGGAAATATGAAATATATCTGACTAGTGACCTAAAATATTAATAATGAATTATAACACTGACTTCGATGTTGTAACCGTTCTATGTGTAAAAAAGGCATTTGGAAACTAAATTTTCGGTGTTATGATATTATTTATTGCATTTCACAATCAATATTTTAGTCCAGTAGCTAGCGATATTTCATTTCCATACAGTAATATTGCCAAATTAATCAAAACAGCGAAATATTTGACAGCTATTAGCGACGCGACGTTGCCCGCTTTCAGAACGCACGCATTAAGAGGGAACAGGGGCTGCAAGGAATTTGAAAAATAGATATTTGAAGAAACTATTGCCGTCTTCTTACCTCAAGTCTGCTCTCGTAGAGTGCGATAGGGATAGCTACAGCTCAGACCAATTATATCACAAAAAAATTGACGAAATTGACGTTTCGTATTCCTCTTTTTTCTCCCCGAAAACTAAACCGTTTCAATTATTTTTTACATAAAATTTTTAAGAAAGGTTACGTCTTGGTTCCTATCATTTTCATTTATGTTAAAAACTTTTCAAATTTCAATCACTGCGGTAAAAATGGGGCATTTTAGTAATATTTGGAGGGTCATGTTTTTTTTACCGATAAGTTGCTGAAAAAAAGGAAATAATAGGAACGTGACTACAGCACTTCACATTCATTTTATGAAAAAAAAAAAATGCTCTAGAGGCATTATTCAGGAAGAAAAAAGGAGAATACATTTGTATGGAGAATCGCACGCCCTGTTCCCTCTTAATACGTAATTGCGTTAAACATTTTCACAAACTTTCACATTTATAATATTATTAGAGATCATTTACTTTAAAATTTCATGCCCCTCCACTGCTTGATGTATACACTTTTCAAATGTTTGTATAGAAATTTTAATGGAGGGACGTACAGTTTTAAGGTTATCGATCGCTACTTGATATTAATGTGACTGACACTGGCATGACCACCATCAGGGATTTAAATATTGATAACACAAAAATATTGTCGCTAATTAGTCGAAATTTGTCGCCAAATATCAGAATTTGTCGGTCACTGGTTCAAAAGTTATAAGGGTTTATAGGAGCCCGATCTGGGGAGCATCTCCCCAGCTTGGCCCAAATGAATCTCAAAAGCTCACTCTCACAGCTCACTCTCTACAGCTCATCGAGTAAAATAGATGGACAAACTTTTAGAAATCAATCAGACCCCCAAAATAAGGACAATGGTAAAAAAAATTATAAGAAAAACGCATTAGATACTTACAAGAAAAATAAATCAGCTAACGAAAATACACTAAAAATGTTGGTTACCCAATGCCATTTATCATCTTAGGTCAAAATAAAATCACTTTAATCAGTGTTTTTTTTTGCTTGGATATCTTTGGAGTCCGATTCGCTCTTGGCGGGTTTTTATAAAAACGTTAGAAAATTTCCATCAGCGAGACTTACCTAGCTAGATTTCCAAACAGATTAAACATTGATAAAAGCAATATTCTAATAATTAATTTTATGAGAATTTATTACCCTTTACTTAATAGTTCGAATTGGATTAGTTAGGGTTGGTCCTATACTGATTTATATGGCGGAAGGGTCCGTGAAGGTCACGGACTTGAGGATAGAAGGCCTTTATTCTAATATTCCGTCTGGGAATCAGATACTGAACAGATTTGTGAATTTCGGCTTAGAATGGAGTCATCATAATCGCACAATAGAATAGATTATTCGATTTTTTGTGTTCCAGAAGATATGTATGAAATGGGCTGTTCTTTGTTAAAAATAACTCGATTGGCTTGTTTGCAAAACAAGCAACACTTTTTAGCTCCCGATTTCAAACTCAAACTCAAAGCATTTATTTCAATTAAACCATTTACAGGCACTTTTGAATTGTCATGAAGTCGGTCAGTCAGAAATATGAAGCTAGTTGCCCATTCCAAAGCGTAGTGGGTACCTATGGCAAAGAACGGGCAAGAAACTCCACGGACACTAATTAAATCAAAAAATTGTTACAAAATATTGGTTACATCATTAACGTTGAAATTATACATGTGAGAACAATGTAGAAAGACGTGCACGTTAAAAGCGTCCGTAATAAAAATATAAAAAACAAAGAACAATTCAAAAATTAAAATATTAAAATAAAAAACCATTCAACCATTGCTATTTTTTTTTATTTCACATCACAAATTTTGATCTGGAAAGGAAGTACTTAACCTAAAAAATTGGGTTAACATTTGTGAGAGAGTGCTGCCCAAAGAGGGCATAAAATACCTGTGTTACGGGTCACCAGGCCCCCCAATACTTAAATATGTACATATTAATTTTGATTAATAAATAAAGTAGGGCAGTTCCCCGCCAGACACGACACCCGCCTGTCGGAGGATCCTCAGTTTTCTATAGAGGATGAGTAAAGAAAGAAAGAAAATACGTTTATTTGCGGTAAATAAAACGCAAAGAAAAAAACACGAGAATAACAAATTGGGGGAAAATATGCGTCACATCCACGCAAAACGGCCATTGCTCAGCATCATGCTGCGACCCTATGCGAGACAGAGCCCCAGCGCTGGTTTTCAGCGACAGCCGGCGTTGACGTGATGACGTCAACCGATGCAGCATAGTGAAATAACAAAAACAAAAATAAAATAAATACAATACTTCTTAAATGATATAATTTTTAAAATGGCAACATTTCGTTCCGTCGGCAACTCAAGCGCCGCAGATGCAATCTGTGCGCGCAGCTGTCAAAACTATTTGTTTCAATGTTTTGACTTAGTACTGGTTACGTAATAATTATTCTTTGAACTGTACACCCTGTTCCTCAAACCTCTAAATACTAAATCTTCTTTTCTTTTATTTTCAGGTAAGTTTCAATCAAGACGCTATCAGGTGGACATGCACTACAGATAAGTAGGTACCAAGCGGTTATATCAAAACTGAGGTAGGGATGGGATTTAAAGTAGTAGCAGGCTGGGCTTTTTCCATGGAACTTATTGCTGAATGTACTCCGAAAAATTATGAGCTTACAAGACATTACCTCGGCTTCCTTCTTTGAGTATATAACATTGATGTGATGATAATATCAAGAGACTAACAAAAGAATTATCATCTAACCTAATTTACATACCCAAACAGAGTTTAATAATAAAACCATAATTCATAAAGTAATTTAAGACATATTGTTATAAATCGGGCATGATTTGAGGTTAACTATAGATATAAATCATTCCTTGATTAATGACGGGCATTTAAAGTCCTTTGTTTGGGTTTTAAACTAGTTTGTAACCGTGATTTTGTATGAGCTGCATCATCATTCTCTTGCCCATATATAAATTTATTTGGACTCGGCGTAACATATTGTCTTCTTCTTCTGTACTTCTGCTTGCTTTATTATTATTAGTTATTTAACATCAAGCACAGAAATGTACAGAGGCGGGCTTAATGCCATAGAGATTTTCTACCAGTCAACCTTTGGGTGATGCAGAGACAAACAGTGGTAGGTGCAATTACGAGATAAAAAAAAAGTAAATATAAAAATACACATATACCTATTACAAACTATAAATATAATATATATGCCTTATTATGTATAAATATAAGTACAAATGAATATACATAAATACAAGAATATACTAGAACAAATAAGACAAACAATGGGAAAACATTAACGTTGTGTTGATACTGCCAGCTTCTTACGAATGTGCTCGCGAACTTTAACTTTAAAGGATAATCGGTTGGTTGCCATCCTGATTTCCTGGGGGAGCGCGTTCCATAGAGAGATAGACTGAACGAAGAAGGAAGAATGAATGAAGTCGGTGCGGTGAGTGGGACATTGAAGAACGCGATTATTTGATGATCGTAGATTTTTACTGTGAAAGAAAGAAAAATGCGTTTATTGGCATTACAAAAAATACACCTTCAAACTATAAAAACAGAAAACAAATTATTATAATGCCAAAAGGGCCTGTGGTTGTCACAAATGTACAGAAAGAGAAATTAAGGGAAGTGGGAGGGTCAAGAAATGAAAACAAGGTGGTCAGCGCCCTTTGCTCTCTGCGTTGGCGTATGGGCAACCACTTTAGAAGCGACCGATGTGCTGAAACATAATCATATTTACGCAGATTGAAAAAGAATCGAATGCATTTATTGAGATGCAGGTTTCCTAGGAAAGGGGTTCCGTCATATTATAACTGACGTCATTATCTGTAATTTTCATCAGTATTTGACATTAGTGTGTCAAAAAACGCTTTGAATTTAGATAGCCGTTAAGCTCGTCACACAGTGAAGATAATATAATATTTTACCTTAAAGTATCTTGAAGCGCTATAACATATATTATCTTCGATGTGTGTGACGAGCTTTTTTGCGTGACCATTCAATTCTTAGGAAATCAAAGCTGTACAGTACATTCATTATAACTTGACCCGTGACACGATTGGTAGTGTGGCGGCATCTATATCGCCACATGCGAATTACGCATCAAAGACCAGACGTCACACAAAATCCTGACGTCACACAAATCCTGCATCGCGCAATTAGAGTTTACCGCGCGAAAACTATATAAGCACATATACAACTTCCCCGATATCAATCGTTGGGCAGTTACCCGCTAGACACGTCACCCGTTTGGTCGGAGGATCCTCCCTTTTCAACTTTGCACCGTGTTCCTCATACCGCTAAAGTAGCACTGAATTTTGCAGTCTTAGTTTCAATAATAATAGAGTTCAAAATGGAGACTGACAGAACAGTACCACCAACCACATGAGTGCAAAATTCAGCGCTACCAATCGTGTTACGAGTCAAGTTATAATGACCGCACTGTAGCTGTCATCTCTGTTCACCCTCTTTCTAGCCATTATCATTTTTAACCTAGTCCATCCATCGTTTCTCTGGTCTTCCCCTGCTATTCTTTGAGCTATGGAAGGATATCGTGTGTGTATTTTTGAATGAATTTTATTCGTTCTAGAAAAATGATCTCTTTTTCTCACTGTCTCGAAAAATGAAAATAAGGAAAGTTATTCAAACTAATATCGCTAGAAATACAATGGCATATCTTTGTTTTTTCGTGCCCCTGTGTTGCAGGTTGTAGGTTTAAAACCTGGCTGTAGTACCAATAAGGTTTTTCAATGTTTGTACACTATTCATTTATGTCAAAGAATCTATACATATTATAAATTAAAGTCGCTTTTTGCGTTTGTCTGAATGTCCGCGTTGTTTTTCTAAACCACGCAACAGATTTTGATGAGGTTTTCACCATCGTTTGGAGAATTTATTCCGAAAGGTTTATGTGTATAATACGTTAATATAAAAGTTCCAGTTAATATTGAACTGCCCCGTTGGTCTCGTGTTCGCAAGCGCGACTGCTGAGCGTGGGGTCCTCGGTTCGATTCCCGGATTGGGCAAAGTGTTATTAGGTTTTTCCATTAGGAATTTCTTAGTAACAGCCCGGAATTTGGAAGTTGGTGGTGTGATACCCCCGTGCCTCGGAAAGCGCGTTAAGCCGTTGGTCCTGCGCCTGATCTCTCTCCGGTCGTGTCGGATTGCCGTCCTATAAGACTATGAGAATGAGGGAAGAGAGAGCACCTGTATCTGCGTACAAACTTGTGCACTATAATATCTCCCGCGCCGAAGGCTAGTCTCCGTTGAGATTGGCCGCCGTGGCCGAAATACGGTCTGGAAGACTATACAACGTGTAAAGTTAAATGCACAAAACCTCAGACAACTGATTTTTAATTCAATTGACCTATTTCAGAAAGGAAAATCATTAAAGAAATTGTAAAGGTTTTATGGGCTGTTTTTAGTTTTACTGGCAATTCTGATCGTTTCTTGCGTCTGCAAGGACGCTCTTGTCTTATTCATGGTACTATATGGAAGGTTCGTATTTGCACTGAAATAAAAGCTATTATTATCCCGCGTATGAGAAAATTTAAATTGGTTGACAACAATTTGTGTGTGTTTACCTATTTTGGCGGGTTTGCGCATGTGATGGCTTGGCCTATTAATAGACACGGCAAAGTTTTTTAATGAAGATTTTTGAAAAATGTGACCTGTATTAAAAAGTGGTTCAATTGATTCTGCTCGTTATTCTGATCAAACTATTTTCAGGTTTTGCGCATTTAACGTTACACGTTGTATATTAAAGTTACGTAAAACTAAGAAATCTCGACCTTTCGTCAAGTCGTAAAAACCGTGCGAAGCAGGAGTGGGTCCCTAGTATGTAATAAACTAAAATAATGCTGAAATGAGAAATCTCTAAAACAAAACTCAAAACATGACATTTGCTAACAACATATTACTTGGTATGTTTGTTATGTTGGTACATATTAAAACATTTAAACAAGAAATTGTTTCCCTGAGACGTGATTGCAGCCAACTTAATGAAATTTTCCGGAAGCCACAGGATGCGAGGAAGTACCAACCTAAACGAAATTAAATGCTGGTATAACATTCTAAGATTCGGTTAAGTGTTTCAATTACTGAAAAGTATATTTCCAAGCGGCATTGCTGAAAGGGTATGTGTACCAATAAAAACACAGATAAAACTAATTTGCTATACATTTTAATTTAACATTATATCATCATCACGCTTTGTTTCTCCGAAGGGTTGGGCAGAGGTCCCATATTTCGCCAGTTATGTTTAACTCCCAAGTAATAGGCATGTATAGTCTACTGCCATCAACTGGGCACAAATCCAGACTCCGGGCCACTACTGGGAAATTCCAGATAGAAGAACCCAATAACACATTGCCCAACCTTTAAAAAAATAAAATAAAATTCATAATATTTTATTTCACATAAACCTACAAGGGCACTTATGAAACATCAGAAGCTAGGTGCACGGTTCCAATTGGTCGTTTCGTATGGAGAAGAGCCGGCAAGAAACTCCACGGTTACTCTTTTAAAAGTAAATAGTATTTCCAATGTTTTCAAATTACAGTGTTAATAGGTATGAGAGGACAGTGTAGGCCTATCAACAAGTACCAGGTACTTAGCAAGATAGAAAATGGTCGACAGATCTACAGTCTGTTAAACCTACAACGTTCTCACATTCACAAAATCTAAAATAAAAGAATCTTTATGAAAGAAAAATAAACCTGGGAATCGATGCCAGGACCTTATGCTCAACAGTAGCGCCAGCAAACGAAGCAACTTTTGAAATCACAGTCCATTAGAAACGTTTTGTTTGGTACATATAAGTTGTTACTCTTAATCAGACCAATGTAGGTACGGTAAGCCGAATGTTAGTGGTAATGAAACTAGTATAAGCTGACCTCAGAGCAGTGCTGAGCCAGTAGTGGTATTGGCCCCGACTTACGAGTTGTTATAGGTCGTGTGTTCGAATTTCGAGCCCAGGCTTCCGAGCTTTTCGAGCCCAGGCCCACTTCACTTTATGTATTTAATTTCATCACCACTGCTCTCAAAACGGTGAAGGAAAACATCGTGAGGAAACCGGCATGTCCTAGAACCGAATATTCGAAGACATGTGACCTCCACCAACCCGCACTGGGCCCGCGTGGTGGATTACAGCCCACTCCCTCTCATAGAGAGGAGGGCTGTGTTCTAGCAGTGGAAACATTATAGGCTGATGATGTAAGCTGGCTTCTTATTTTAAAGTCCGTACTACGCTAGACCAGCTCAAGGTCAAAGTTTTACCACCGAAACGCCGTCGACTGTATCTATGTTTAAAAATGTTGTGATCATAACTTCCCTGCTGAGACCCTTTCTCATATACGTCGTAGGCATAACAATAGACTCACGTTCTTATCTAATTAATCAAATAATGAATTTATTATTCAACGAAATTATTATAAATTAAATTTAATTATTATTATTCAATAAAGTTAAGTGTAAAACTTGTTTCAATGAAGTGTTATAGTAATAAACTTATGTAAGTTATTAATTACTTCAATACGTTGCGTGATTATTTTAATTGTTGAGTTTGGTATATGTGAGACTTTTACAAAAATTATAATATTTCGTACGCGTTTCAAATGGGATTTCTGATTAAATTTTTGTTTCTATTATTTTAGTCCCGTATCTGTACATCAAAATGTTTGTGGCTCCAATTGTATTTCCACAGACGAGTCCATTTTCAAAAGCTAAACGTGTTTTTTTCACTTATCGGCTCCCAGTACAATCGGATGCAGCTGAATACCAGTATTATACATTATGAAGCGACTGCCTATCTGCTCTCCACAACCCACTTACTGGGTCACACGATACCCCTCGGTAAAACTGATAGTCACACTTTCGGTCCTCTTACGACCCGTAATGACTGTCAAAGATCTATGACTGACAGCCGGGACCAACGGCTTAACGAGCTTTCCGAGGCACGGAGGGGTCTCGGTAAATAATCGATGGTCATCCATCCATGGATTGACCTAGGCAAGTCTCTCTACCTGCCTTATAAATATGATTAAATTAAAAGAAAAACGGACAGGTTTGATGACTAGCCTGTGGGTGGCCTAAGTAGTCTGACCTGTTATTAGTATGTTTGTATACGAGGTAATCTCAGAAACTTGATGAAGATTTTATAGAGCCTATTTGCACACTTATGTTTAGTGTTTGCTTGTTAGCATATTGATGAGAAAAATTGCTTTATCAATATTAATACATTATCTAGTTTCTTGTGGATGAGATTTCTTTTTAGATGACAGATACATTTTCCTCTTGCGCACCGTATATTGTGGGAGTAATTTTATCGTAATTAAGAGCCCATAGTACCTCAACTGAAATTCACTTTTTATTTCGCTCGTACGATACTGCTCGCGGACTGAATGAGAGCGAGACTGAGTGGGGAATTTACGGCTCCAAGACGAGAATAATTTAGGTAATTTCTTTTTACGTCGAAAATAATTGTATCTGCTTTATAGTTAGTTCAGTTATTATACTAAGTTTCATGATCTTAATTGTGGGTGTTGGTTTATTATTCGGTTTGGAGGTAACTTCAGAATTTTTTTCTATCGAGAAAATTTTATGGAATCGTGTTTTCGTCAAACATAGTACTTACTTAAAATTAATCCTCAAGTTAAACATGTAGGTATTTATTTCAAAATTAATGCTGCAGTATTTTCGATATAACGGATGATCGTGCTAAGCAATTTGAGGTAGTATAGGCCGTTAACGGGCTAAAAATTATTAGAAATTGTTCATGATACCTTTTTTTTTTTTGTTTGGTGGGAAATTATCACATAACTTCTCCCGCTCTGGGCGGAGCGGGAGGGCGTGTCAGACTCTTACTGACTAAAACCCACCCGTGTTCCTTCCGTTGCCTGTACGTTGCCAGGGGCCACGGTATCATGATACCTTTGCCCTGTAGCTGATCATCCTACAGGCTACGGCTGAGACAGAAAGTTTACATCACATTCGAAACAAAGTAATATAAACATAACATCACGCCTGTATTCTCCGAAGGGTTAGGCAGAGGTGTACCTATAGTACACCCACATTTCGCCAGTTATGTTTGAGTCCCGTGTAATAGCGGGGCGAGCCTATTGCCATCAACCTAGCACAAACCCATGACTTGACATGTCTGGGTTTGTGCTAGGTTTATTAGGAAATTCTCTAATTTCCTAATGGAAAATCCCAATAACACTGCCCGACCTGGGAATCGAACCTAAGACTTCATGCTCAACCAAAAAGGCAGTTTGCAAAAAAAAAATCTAAGAATCAGAGTTTCAATTCATAAGTTTTAATAGTGCCGAAATTATACAAGCGTTCATTCGTTTCTGAGAATTATCTTGTAAAAGTAATAAATATCAAGGCAGTACGCTCTGTGGGCCCAATCAGAAACCCTGCCATTTTCTTTTTCATTAAAGCCGTCAAAGGAGGGCCCTTTTAATTACACTAGGGTCTTCAGTTCTTTTTAATTTGATCATGGTTATCTTAATAATCTTATTTTTGATAAAAAATGGTATTTACCTTTACATTCATTGGAGGGTCGAGTGTTATATTGTATATTTTTTTGTAACAGTGTGGTAAATTAAAGAGCTGAACGATTTTTTAGGTAGGTAGTAAAATTATGTACACTTTGGAAGGAACATAATTTTTGTTTTGATAAAAAAAGAAGTTTTTCGAACTTAATTTACAAGATTTTAAAGATGTTAATGGAGTTAGAAGAAGAGATGATTTAAAATATAAAAAATCGTATTTTTTTTGCTTTTTCTCTGTCCCAGTGTTGCTGTTACTAGCAGGTACAGATTTTTTATTTTTTATTTCTAACTACAGGCGAATCCCGCGTGGGACGAGGGACGCGACTGGGCGTGTCGATTATTTTAATTAAAGACATTAGGAAGTTACGTGACTATTCGCCCCAGTTCGAAAACGTCCATAAACAATCGGCGCGAGTGAGTTTCGTCCCGCATCCCGCGCGGGCCTCGCTTTAGTTTGACTAGAGCTTTACGGTCGGGAACTGTACCTATTGCTTCCGACTACAGGGACTAAAAGTAGGTTCTAAGAACACGTAAATGAACATCCCTTTAGACCAGGGGTCGGCAACCTGCGGCTTGAGAGCCGTATGCGGCTCTTTCGATGTAAAGTTGTGGCTCTCCAGTTCCATACGCATAATTTATTGTTATGAGCCAGATTTAACCAAACTTTCAAAAGGCATGCAAAGCCAATTCTCTTACAGATGTAAATATGTATTATTCAATAACTGCTGTTATATTATTGGATTAATTATTTTATCATTCTAGCAGCTAGCTAAAATACTTTAATATGTTTTATGGTAAAAACATTCGTATGTTTCTATATGAACAATTTTTATTTCGTATGTAAAGTTAATAATTTTAAATCAAAAATTAAATATTATCTATAAGCAAATACTATAATATTGAAACGAAAATTTTTAGTGGCTCTTTATGCAGTGGCAAATTTGTAAATTGTATTTTATGGCTCTTCCGTCTCAAAAGGTTGCAGACTCCTGCTATAGACTTAACCTAACTAACGATCCCAAGCAAAACTTAGCACTTGTTTACAGCCCGTTTGACATGATTACAGAGTTAACTCTCTATGGCACTCTGCCAAACTAAGACAAATTGTAAACACATCGAGTTTCTGGTTGTTGGGCCCTGTTTCCTTGTAAGATTAAGCGAGTTTTCTGATCTTTAAGCGGGTAATACATGAAGTCGTAGAAAAATGAATGAAATATAAGTATATTCATTTGATCAATTTTATCCCCTATCGAGAACTAGCTGCACCCCGCGGTTTCACCCGCATTAGTCTCGATCCCGTGGGAATATCGAGATAAAAAGTCCTATCCTATGTCCTAACCCAGGTCATGGTCTACCCGTGTGTCAAATTTCATCCAAATCCGTTCAGCCGTTTTAGCTTGAAAGCGTAACAAACAAACAAACAAACTCACTTTCGCATTTATAATATTATAGTAATCAGTCCATAAACTTCTTGGGACACAGCGACACTGGCTTTCTCTATGTGGGAGCGGGGCGTAACCCACAACGCAGCTCCAGTGCTGGTTGCTAAATGCACATGCAGTCGATTTGTTTCGGTTCTAGGACATGAAAGAAAGAAAGAAAGAAAAATAGGTTTATTTGTCACAGAAACACGTGCATACAAAAAAAACAAAAATATAAACAACAGAAATATTCGGCAGCTGCACGTCATGACTGTGACAAGAAGGCTTCCACTCAGCATAATTCTGTGCTATGAGCGACCCACAGCACAGCAATGATTTTCAGTGGTCACCCGAAAAATACGTACGGACATCAAGTCAGTAACTAAATATGAACATGACGATTCCCTCCATCGTTTGGGAGCAGTAGTGAAAAATAAAATTAGAAAAAGTAAACTGCCTGCCATGTTGGAATCCACAACAATTCGTAAATCAGGGCCGTTACCATCTAATGACATTAAAAAAAAAAAAAAAAAATGTTACATAATAAGTTGACAGTTATTTTGACAAAATTTTGTAATTTGTGGGAGATGTGAAGTCTAAAACTAAGCCTAGGCCTGTATTTTAGAACTCCAGGTCCCCCATTGTAGCACATAGTAAAGATTGTCAACGTGATACAATTGCGAGTGGTTGATGGTGTGTCTGAGTGCATGTTTGTTTGAGTGTGTGTGCGTGTGTGTGAATGTCTGTTTCGTGTGCATGTGGGTATGTGTGTGCGTATGTGTATGCCTACATTTTTGTACATACAAATGCGACATGATTATAACATATGAATTTATTTAATTGCCAATGCTTTGCTCCTTTGTATGTCCTTTGCTGTGCCAGACAGGGTCCTAAGTTCACATATGGAAGCAATAAATGTATTGAGTATGTATTAAAAATCAAAATCAATCTGTCTAACCTTTTCCCAACTATGTTGGGGTCGGCTTCCAGTCTAACCGTATGCAGCTGAATACATGGAGCGACTGCCTATCGGACCTTCACAACCCAGTCACTGAATACCACGATACCCATGATTGTCAGACTTTTGGGCTTGTGACTACCCATAACGACTGTCAAAGATCTACAAATGACAGCCGGGACAAACGGCTTAACGTGCTTTAAGAGGCACGGAGGGGTCTCGATTTTGTGGGCACGCCACTATTGCGGCGATAAGTCCCGTCTTTGAGGAGTGGCTAGAGAGGCGCCACGGTGTCCTAACCTTCCGCCTAACGCAGGTCCTCACCGGACACGGTTGTTTCGGGAGGTTCCTGTTCCGTATCAGGCGGGAGGAAACGCCCGGGTGTCATCACTGCGTGGATCGCCCGGAGGACACGGTTGAGCATACGGTGGAGGTCTGTCCGGCTTGGGCAGAGCATCGCCGTGTCCTCGTGGAGGCGATCGGCGGCGGGGATCTCTCGCGTCCGGCCCTAGTCCAGGCCATGGTACGGAGCGAGAGGGCATGGGAGGCCGTCACCTCCTTCTGCGAAGCAGTAATGCTCGCGAAGGAGGAGGCAGAACGCGTGAGGGAGAGGCAAATTTCGCGCCCTCACGCCCCTAGCCGCCGCAGGAGACGCCCTGGGCGTCGGGAATCGCAGGCCGATTCCCGGCCACCGTAGGCGCGGGCTTGCGGACGGTGAGCAATGGGTAGCTCGCCGTCCGATAAGGACCAGGCCCGGGTCGACGGCGCGTTGTGTTCCACGCGCGCCTCAAAGAGATGTCAGCACAACGGAAGGGGTCCGATAGGACCGATGAAAGAAAGAAAGAAAGAAAAATGCGTTTATTGGCATTACAAAAAATACACCTTAAAACTATAAAAACAGAAAACAAATTATTATAATGCCAAAAGGGCCTCAGCTCAGCATAATGTCAGATGACAAAACAAAGTGTAGGTACCACCTGACGCTGATTTTCAGCTGCAACCCACGAGTGCCATACACTAGAATAAAAAACATAGGGGAGTGTCTGTCCGTTATAATAAATAAATTAAAGGTAATATAAAATAAAATAAAACAAACTCATACAAAATTAAATAAAATGTGGTGACGTACATGTGTGTGTGCGTTGAATCTGTGTATTTCCTACACTCAATTAAAAAAATTATGCAAAACCGTGCGACTGCGTTGTTCTTGTAAACTACGAAACGGTGGTTGATGCGATTTTTATTTTCATTTAATGTATAATATGATAATTAACAAATAAAAATTTAAACTGATAAAATTGTGATAAAATAAATGGGAAAAATTGACAAAATTGATAAATATTATAAAAATGATAAAAAATAAAATAAAATTTAACGCATTTTTTAAATGGCAGATATGTCGGCTCGAACATTTTCAACATCCTTTTGATGGCTCAATAAGAATTCTTTTAATTTAAATTTGAAAGTCGAGCAACTTTTACAATACTTTATGGGTGGAGGGATATTGTTCCAGCATTTGGTAGCTGCGTAGCGAAAACTGCCTCTGAAAGCCGCCGACTTGTGCCGTGGGATGGAAAGCTGTTGAGAACATTTTCTCCCCTCACCGATTTTGTGTCTTCTTGTCCATGATAGTCTGTCATATAAATAAGAAGGGGAATGAGACTTAATAACACCAAAGAGTAAGCTCGCCAAGTGGAGTTTACGTCTAGCTTTCATTTTTAAAATGTTATGCTCATTGAAGAAAGGTGTAACATGCCCCCTAAATGGAACTTTAAAACAGAAGCGTGCACAGGCGTTTTGAAGTCTTTGAATCATTCTTTCAGTTTTTGACAGTAGTCGTTGGCCATACACCGTGTCTGCATAATTTAACTTTGATAAAACCAAAGACTCCACAAGCAAGACTCGCAATTCTTCACTAAGATAGGGACGGGCTTTGTATAAAATCTTAAGTCTATAATAGCAATTACGGATAGACTCAGATACGTGTTTGTGAAAACGAAGTTCCGTGTCCATGATAAGACCCAAATTACGTGCTTCGTAGACCCGTTCGATAGGCTCTCCCATAACAGTCACACAGTTGGCACAGGGTTTAATTTTACCTAACTGGTTTTCGGTCCCAAAAATCATATACTTGGTCTTTTTAGGGTTCAAGGCAAGCGTGTTGGCATTGGACCATTGCACTATGTTTTCAAGATCTGTATTAAGATCGCTTAATGCTTGTTCATAATCTTCGGGCTTAAATGATATGTATACTTGTGTATCATCGGCATAAATATGGTATTTACATTTATTTATATTACTAATTATATCGGCACAATACAAAATAAACAATACTGGCCCAAGAATCGAGCCCTGTGGAACCCCTCTTCCTACTGAGCGATGTCTAGAGACAACTGTTGAGCCGTCCGCCCGCCGTATTTCAACGAATTGCGTACGATCGCTAAGATAGCTATCAAACCACTTTATTGTGTCCTCGTCAAATCCATAAAAAGCCATCTTTGACAACAATAGAGGAACGTTAATACAGACAAACGCGCGTGAAAAATCAAGCAACACTAAAAAAGTGCACATCCCATTATCTTGAGCCGACAAGATATTGTCTGTCACATCCAACAAAGCCGTGGCTGTACTACGGCCCTTCCTAAACCCTGATTGAACATCTGGGAGGATTTTATTTGTCTCTAAAAATTCAACCAATTGCGCACATACTACTTTCTCTAAAACTTTAGAAAGTACCGGTAGTATACTAATAGGTCTAAGATCCTTCATGTCCACTGCATTAGGAGTCTTCGGCAATGGAAGCACTTTGGCAATTTTCCATAACTCAGGGAAAGATGAGGATGTGACAGATGTATTTACTATAGCAGTCACGGCGTCCAAAGTCACAGGAAGAGTCAGTAATATCATATTCATGGTAAAGCCATCGCAACCTTCAGCGTTCGATTTAATAGTGATCAGTATGTTCGCGATTTCCTTACGTATTGTAGGTCTCAAACTAAACGTGGAACCATTATTTCGCGCAGATTTAAAATATGCAAGCAACGAATTACTAACCGTATCCGCACCCGGCACATTCAGAAAATGGTCACAAATCTTATCGGGATCGTTAAAGTGCAGAGGTAATTCCTTATGTTTAGATGGGAGCAGGGTAGACTTTAGGTTTTTCCAAAGTGTTCTGGAGTCATTGATTTGACTGTTGATCTTGTGTTTATAGTACGCAGATTTTTCGCAAAATAGAGACCTAGAAACAAGTGACTTAAATTCTTTGTAATAAATCTTTTTTGAATCAGATTTTTTGTTTTTTAAAAATTCTGCATGTGCTTTGTTCCTCAAATGCATCATGAATTTTACATTCTCAGTAATCCAAGGGTAACAATACTCCTTAATAACACTCGTTTTTAGAGGTGCATGGATATCAAATAGTGTGAGTAAGTTCGAGTTAAATTCACTGACCATTGTATTAACATCTTTCAGTTCGGTTAACGCTTTCCAGTTAAGTAACTCGAGATCCTGATCAAAACATTCCCTATTAATGTCCTTTAGTGGTCGATAAGTAATGGTTCGCGATGGAATTTTCAGACGCTTAAAACTAAATTCGCCGGAAATCAGCGCGTGTGCACCTAGATCCGGTATTACATCAACTGATACAGAGCGTGGTTTAACATTTGTACAGATGATGTCTATCAGAGAGTTGCCATGCACTGTAAAGTGCGTGGGTGACTGTACCAATTGTTTAAGACCTAGGCAGTTCAAAAATGAGACTAACTTGTCCGTCCTTGAGTCCGTATCACTAAGCATGTTTATGTTAAAATCACCCATTAATATCGTGTATTCACAATGTGTTAGGGAGTTTAATGAACCAGATACAGCGTCAAGGAAAAGATCAACATCTTGCCAGGGCGGGCGGTAGGCGGTACCTATTGCTAGCTTAACTCCGCGAACACTTATTGTGACCCACATCTGCTCGACCGTGGTGTGCAGTGGGCCAGCAGAGTGCGAGTGGCTTCGAACATTTATACCGTGCCTGATATAAAAACCAACACCGCCACCACGTCCCTTCTTGACAGATAATGGGCGCGGTATATGCCGTAGCCTATAACCAGGCACGGAGGGCGCGCGCCCTTCTTCGCCTGTTCGCAGCCACGTCTCATTAATGGCCATAACATCGACGTCCAAATCCAGTAATGCTGCTATAAACTCGTCGTGATTCGTGCCCAGAGATCCCGCGTTCCAAAAACCAACCTTAAGGTATGTAGTAGACATCATGGAATAGATAATTTACTAACGATAAATAAAAATATCACAGAATATACTAAATAAAAGAACTCACAGATTGATAAAAGATGTTTGTAAACAAGATTGTTGTGATAAATAAATAATGTATATGTATAATAAGTGTAATGTAAGTGAATTATTGTAAACGGCATAGAAAAAATATATAAATATAGTCTGGCACCGTAAGCAGCGTAGATTCTAAGTAAAACGTGACGACATAAAAAACCAAAGATACTAATAGGATGACACTGACAGGAACATGTCTGTAGAGTACAATCTATCTCAAAAATAGGTAAAAACAGAAAAAATGTATTTAAAAACGACTTGCAATAGTGAAATAAGAATGAGCTAGATAGTAAACAAAACAATGGGCTGATTTGAACATTCTCAAGTAGCAACGTGTAATCCGACCATAAAACATAAGAAACGTTGATAGCAATTGCTACTTTATACACGAACAAACCTACTGAGAGCTGAAAAAACGCGAGATGTCCTTTTCCGTTCGGATATGCACAACTGACTTTCCCTCCTCTTTACGAGCAAGTATGCGGCCATCTTTAGTCCAGGTGTACTTCCATTCCAGGCGACTAGCAGCTTGGCGAGTGTCGTAGAATAATTGCCTGTTAGTTTTAGTCAGGCGCTCGTTGAGGTAGATGCGGTGTGGCGCTCCCGGCACTTCGATGTCAGCTGCAGTAGTGAGGTTGCGGCGGACGCGCGCGGCATTCAGAAAATTATCGCGCGTCACGCGTCTTGCTAGTCGGACAACGATGATTCGAGGGCGGGGCGCTTCGCCTTCGGTGTGATCACGCCGAACGTTCCCAACACGTTTAGCGAAAACGATGTCATGTTGTTCGAGCTTCATCGCTAGTTTAAGTGCAAGGGTGTTAATTAACTGAGCCGGGTTTTCTCCGGTTGACTCAGTAACGCCAGACAGTTGAACATCGTTTAGCAGTGACTCTTGCTCGCGTTCATTCAGCTGCTGCTGTAGTTCCCCAATTGTTTCCTCCAGTTGTATTAAACGCGGGGAATTTGTTTGCTCGGTATTCTCTTCGAGTTTTTTGACACGAGTTTCCAGGGTGTCCATACGGTTACAGCATTTATTCACCTTATCATCAAGACCTGAGAACTCATCTCGAAACTGACGAATTTCATCTCGTAGGGCGTTATCCTCACTACGGAGACCACGGATTTCCATCGCTAGGCTGATCTCTTGAGTATCCGGTGCGTTGTTTTTTCTAGCAACTGGGATATCAGCATTATCATTGGGGCTGACCGCTGCTGGACTGATAGGTGAGCTTGACTCCTCTGTTCCCTTTACAGGGGTTTGAGAGTTGTCTACCCGAGGAACCTTTGCCTTACATCCAGGGCACATCCAGCTTACCGAGAATGTTGCGATGCCTGCCGGGGTTGCGGGAAAGTCCGAAAGGGATACCGTGGCCCCTGGCAACGTAAAGGCAACGGAAGGCACGGGTGGGTTTTAGTCAGTAAGAGTCTGACACGCCCTCCCGCTCCACCCAGAGCGGGAGAAGTTATTTGATAATTTCCCACCCAAAAAAAAAAAGAAAAAAAAAAAGGGGTCTCGATTTGTAAGGAAGGGAAGCTTAACGTTCGATCGATCCTTGTGGCTGTTATTACTTACCCTCCCCCAATTTATATATTAAGAATATTTAAAACGAGCCACCTATTTATGTACAGACGCCAGCAGGTCAACCTACCCGAAACTGTCAAATTTTCCCAATCAATTATGAACCTTATGCGTTAGTGATAAAGTTGAAGAAATTTGACAGATTGTAGTAGGTTGATGAGTCTAAGAGTATTTGAAACAAGCCTCTGCCAGCGACTCCGTAGGCGTGAAATTTTGGCCCCGACCCACCGCGTTGTATCGCATCGCCCGCCGACGCTATTACTTCTTTTTAGCTTAGCATTCCCTCTGACTTTTTTTTCTTTTTGCTCTGTTCTTCAGGGTCGTAACGTGATGTTATATAGCCTATAACCTTCTTCAAGAATTGGGCTATAATTAAAAAATATTTTTTCAAATCCGACAGGTAGTTTCGGAGATTACCCTACAAACAAACAAACAAACAGATTTTATATAATTTCATTTTTTTTTTAATGTACCGTATGTTAACTAACAGAGGGCGTTCCCGTTAACCCGCAATAGTATACGTTTTTCATGCAAAAAAAAGTTAACATTTAAAACAACAAAAGAAACACTCTGTAGACGCGCACTAGTCTTTCGACGTGGAAAAACAAGTGCGACAAGTGCGCGTCTACAGAGAGCTTTTTTACGTATCAATTAAATATTTTTTGTGATTATTTTACAAATAAAAAAAAAAAAAATCTTTTATTTTTAATTGTCTTTGTTTTTATTTATTTTTTATTTTATATTGCGGGTTAACGGGAACGCCCTCTGTTAGTTAACATACTGCATATAGTAAGTATAGTGTTATATATTATAGACAAGCCGTATTTAGAAGAACGAAGCGGTTTCAAAATAAGACAAAATATGTTGCACATATTTTCGTTTTAATTCATACATACAAGAGTATTTGCATGTAAGAAAATGTTTCATGTGTTGTAATATTTTAAGACTATACGTAAAGATATCGTTTATAACGAGGAGTACGTTTTAATGAGTAGGAAATGTGTTCTCTGTACGGAGTTAATTATATTTTTAATTTATACTGCTTTGTACGCGTGTGCCAGGTTAAGTTATAAGCGGCAGCGATTTAGACGCATGTTTATTTTATCTCGATTTCAGCACAAAATATAAATAAACTATTATGTTAGGAATGGCTATAAAAAACGGTGTGTGCTCATGACACACGGTTAGCACTGAAAACTTACGACCGACTGGAGCCGAGTATACCCGATTCAGCGTCACCGATCCGACCGTGACGGTTCAGTTTCGTTCACTGTTCAGAAATAACGCAAAGTGGCGTACTTTGCGTTATTTAATGAGGTTTTTACTTCAAAAAGCGTGGCAGACCAAGTAAATAATGTGAAATATGATAGATATGGCTAATAGGGCTATAGGGTAGCTATAAGATGACTGCTAATAGATATTTTTTGAAAAAGCACTGACTCAATATAAATGAGGACGATGATTTCAGCCAGCCTTTTTTGTTTTTAAATATATACAGTATTTTTTTAAGCTTTTTTCAGTTATAGTAATAAACATACCTAAATATCAAATATGAAGGCACACTCGAGGGGTCAGAGCATACTTTTGCATGGAAAAATATTATGAATAATATTTAATAATATTATTCAATATTATTTTTGTATTTCGATTTGAGTAGTTTTCAATGTTTTTGTTTGAATGGCGTGTGCCAGCTGACTTATGGCAAATAATTAATTTAATGTTTTGTGATTGATAATGTTAATTACTTTGCCTACTATTGTATAGAATCCAGTTTTTCTAACTGAACAGACGACAGCAGGGGAGTTTGTTGCGCCACTTCTTTTTCTCGGCTAAAGCACTAGGAAGTGGTGAAGGGCAGGCGTTTTGAAGGACTGCCTTATGTAAAAAAGTGCAGAACCTCAGCCTAGTTTGAATAAATGACTTTTGGTTTTGAAAATTAGGCACAATGGGTAGGTAATCTAACGCGATCTTTCAATGTACACTCTACAACGCTTCTACCCATCAGACCTACGCTTCATTACCTCATTTCATCCCGCTTCCTCAGCAGTGATAGCCTAGTGATATGACCGTCGGACTGAGAAGTTATAGGTCTCGAGTTCTAACCCAAGGCACCTCAGACTTATCGGATTTAAGTGTGTATTGTATAATTATCACTTGCTATAAAAACGGTTAAGGAAAACAACGTGAGGAAACCGGCAAGCCTGAGAGATATTTCTCGACGGCATGTGAAGCCAAGTCAGAGGCCCATGGCCGGCTTTGAAACTCTGACACCAGGTTAGTCACTTACCACACGAAAAGAAGAACCCGCTTCCTCTCATCCCTTATCCCACACTCAACATTATTGAATTTACCTACATTTACGGAGGCTCTTAACATTTAAGTAGAGAATAACGCTGCACAATTTAGTTCCAGCAATTACCGAGTTAATTTTGTGAAGAAACTGCCTAAGGCTTATAAAGGGTGGAAAGTCCTAGGTAGGGAAATACCGTATTGAAAGTATCGATAAACGTTCATTGGAATAAATTTATCGATATCGACTTATAGTTTTTTTTTTTCAAGCTATAAAAAAAATTACGACCTTGTTGCTCTAGGGATCGCAAACGCGAATGCTGTGAAGGTCTTGAGTTCGATTCTTAGGTAGAGCAAAGTGCAAATAGATTTTTCTCTTTTACAATTCTCAGTAGCAGCCCGAACGATGTTTGGATTTCTGTCCGTTTCATGGCAATTTTATCTCAAAATATTGAAAAATAATTAATATCGATAACGTAAGGTAGGTATCGTTAGAACCTGCTTGAATTGCATCGATAATAACAAAGATATCGTTAGAGTAGGTATTTCGGTCCGATATTTCTTACGTATCGATACTTTTTCGGTTCCTGTCTAGGGTTTACCCTTAATTGGGTACTTGTAAGTAGATAATAAGTTCTGTGTTTAGTTTTTAAAGTAGGGTGAGGTACCCAATTTTCAGGCAGTATGTTTATTGTTATTGTATTAGGTAGTCCTTTTTTTGTCCTATTTTATTGTTCAGTAATTGCTTGCGAAGGTTTTTTAGTTCAGTTTTTTACTGTTGTAAGCTTTTTTGTAAGGTAAGTAATTGAAAATTGGTTCATGTTTTTTGTAATTTAAAAAGGTCTGTTCACTGAAATATTGTTTTGCGCAATAAAAAGGAACGCTAAATA
Source organism: Xanthia icteritia (assembly GCA_949128155.2). Classification (NCBI taxonomy): domain Eukaryota; kingdom Metazoa; phylum Arthropoda; class Insecta; order Lepidoptera; family Noctuidae; genus Xanthia; species Xanthia icteritia. The sequence goes on from OX421956.2 coordinate 11,034,768, forward strand.
TTCTGAATACTAAATATCTTTATTCTAATCTATCTGCAGTAATTTGAAAGTGAACCAATAGGTAGATTTCTTGATTTATTTGTTCATTAATGGCCAGTTCCTGTAATGTACGGACTGATAATGGTTAAAGTTGAGACTCTTGTATCGTTTATCAATTTACAAAGCAATAATTTGTATAAGGGGTTCCCTCTCTTAGGGAAGTAGCTATCACAAGTAATAGTATATTATGCAATTAGCGAGTAAGTTCGTGATTCAAGTGTTAAAATCCTGAGCGACGCGAGTCATTCATGGCCCTCGATATAAATCCGTTTTATTCAAGAGTTGCATACTATACTTTATACCATGACTACAAGAAAAATAAAGATTTAAGCGGGAATAGACATTTAATAAAGAAAAAAGGAAGGTTAAATTAATTAAAATGCACATTAAAATTGGAACAATTTGTGTTCGTACAACTTACAGTATTCAAAATAGCGCCAATTTACTAATGATAGCAAAGAACACAAAACAGTTTTTATTCTAATGCTAAACTCCTTGTCGAAAATGTCGACCAATCATATCTCGAAGAGTTATTTGCACAAGGAGTTTGTATGTCGAGTATTCTTTGCACAAAGAGTTCGTATCGAGTATTTTTTCGCAAGGAGGTTGTATAGCATTGGATATATATAGGTCGAATATATTGGTGTGTTCTAAATTCAAACACCAAAATAGTGATTAAAAGTGCTTTTTATTCAATGTTTTCAGTGAATAAAATAAGCTTTTTAGAGCGGGAATGGTATAAAAAAAGCCCAGTTTGCCAAAAAAAAATACCATTTGTTACTTACAAATGGTATTTTTTAAACGGTTTGTTTTTGTTTATAGAAACCGAGCATAAGAATGGCCTAGAATTGCTCTTTATTCATACTTTCACAGCAACATGAATAAACTCAACATCTATAAGAATAGTTCGCCATCCATCTTTAAAATTAAAATACGGTGCCTCTGACATCTTCAACTCCAATTAATACAGCAATCACAAAAACTAATAACTTTCGCCCACTATTTTAATGAAAGCAATTCTCAAATTCAACCCCCGAAGCCAATCTATTAAGAGGGAACAGGGGCTGCGAGGAATTTGAAAAATAGGTATTTGAAGAAACTATTGCCGTCGTCTTACCTCAAGTCTGCCTCCGTAGAGTGCGATAGGGATAGCTACAGCTCAAACCAAATTGACGAAATCGACGTTTCGTATTCCCCTTTGTTCTCCTCGAAAACTGAACCGATTCAATTCTTTTTTACATTAAAATTTTAAGAAATAGTATGTCTAGGTTCCTATCATTTTCATTTATGTTAAAAACTTTTCGAATTTGTCTGGGACTCCTCGGCGGTAAAAATGGGGCATTTTTTGTAATTTTTGGAGGGTCATATTTTCTTTACCGATAAGTTGCTGAAAAAAAGAAAATAACAGGGACGTGACTACAGCAGACCTTCATTTTATGAAAAATGATATCGCAGGCCCTGTTCCCTCTTAAGAAAAAAAATAAAAATTACGTTTATATTACCACTTGGATTTTAACTGGCTTTTTCTCAAGCTTTTGCCACAGTATAATGGTGGCGGCATCAACATCGCCACATGCAGACTACGCATCTAAAAGACCTGACGTCACACAAATCCTGCATCGCACAATTATAGTTTATCGCGCGATCGACATATATACAAGCTCCCGACCTCAACCATTGGGCAGTTGCCAGCCAGACACGACACCCGTCTGGTCGGAGGATCCTCCCTGTACTATAGAGTATGAGTGAACTTTACACCCTGTTCATCATACCTCTAAATAATAAAGTAACAGAAGTGGGGGTTTATTTATAAACTTTGCTTAAAGTAATGGTTAGCGACTGCTTAACCATAATTTTTTGACGTTTGAACGTCACTTAACTTTAAGCATCGTTTATAAATAAACCCCCTAATGTCTCGCAGTGACCTTGAAATAATTACCTACGGCCGCTCGGTAGAAAACTTTCCGCGTCCGTGTGTAACTGCCGCGCACTCGAGACTTGCGTACTGGTATAGGTACACTGAGATTTCTTGAGTTTTCTATGAAGATATAATACTGTTACTTATTTATACTGTGCTTTTACTGAATAGACGAGGATTGAGTTATCTATAATAATATTATAAAGAGAGAGCGAATTTTGTTAGTTTGTGTATATGTGGCGGGTAATCTCCGGAACTACAGCTCCTGTTTATAATTTCATTCACTATTTGAAAGGTCCAAAACAATGATATTTACTTATAATTTCATTGGTCCACCATTTACAGGCACTTTTGAATTGTCAAGAAGTCGGTCAGTCAGAAATATGAAGCTAGTTGCCCATTCCAAAGCGTAGTAGGTTCCTATGGAGAAGAACGGGCAAGAAACTCCACTAACACTGTTTTAAATAAAAAAATTGATACAAAATATAGGTTACGTCATTCATGTTGAAATTATGCATGTGAGAACAATGTAGAAAGACGTGCACGTTTGTAAAAGCGTCCGTAATTAATAGAAAAAAAAACAAATACTTAACCTTTCAAAAATTTTAAATTAATTAATTAATTAACAAGTGTGTTGAAAAACGTCGGATGAAACGCGTGTGCATTGATCATTACCCACTTGGCTACCTTATCGAATAATACGGCCTCGAGTTTAGTGACCAACACAGCACACTAGTATCATAATGTACTATTATTCTCGTCACAAGGTGGGGAGCAGCTGATATTTTTTTCGCGATTTCTGCTCTGCTTATTCCTCGCAAGTGTGTTGAAAAACGTCGGATGAAACGCGTGTGCATTGGTCATTACCCACTCGGCTACCTTATCGAATAATACCGCCTCGAGTGTAGTGACCAACACAGCACACTTGTATCATAATGTACTATTATTTAATGAGTAGGTATTATTGTAAAACAGATTTTTGTTTGTGTTGTCGTATTTTATTATAGTGACTACTGAAATGTCGACTAAAAGAGACGTATGGAAGAAACGACATGTTGTGCCGAACACAAACAGAGAAATATTTCAACTTAATTTTTTGCCTGTAAAATAGCGTAGTTTTCAGATTGTTTTAATAAATATAATGATGTATATTTTACTAGTAGTTACAAGTAGGTAAAGTATAGCTATTTAACGGAACTATTTTTATCGTGAACATATTGATCTAATGGTCGCAAGAACTACTGCTGAGCCTGGAACTTGGTTCGATTCCCAAGTCAGGCAAAGTGTTATTAGGTTTTTCTATCTGGAACTTTTCAGTACCAGCCCGGAGTCTAGATTTTTGCCCGGTTGATGGCAATAGGCTCGCCCCATATTACATGGGACTTAAATATAACTGGCGAAATGTGGGTGTACCTCCTACAGGTACATCTCTGCCCAACCCTTCGAGGAAACAAGGCGTGATGTTACATATGTTAACAAATAAAGACGAAAATGTTATTAACTTACCTAATATCAATACAATAAAATAACATACTATTGTACCCGAAATAATAAATTGAATAGATTTACCCTTGAAACAGACAATAGATCTAACCTTTCAATATAAAGGCAATTTCAAGCTTAGGTAACAGGACAAAAATTTACTGAGCAGCATACTAAATACCGCCCTAGTGCATAACGGACCACGCGCAATGAAGGGTTCCGTAGTTGGGATAAATTTATCCCGAGATCAAACTTATCATTGTACTCGTAGTTGAAAAACATGTTCTCCCATACGTTCTAAATGGAAATGTAAGTTTGTAGGCACAATATTGGGAGATCTATGATATAGGTTTTCCTGTAATCTATGAGTAAGGACCATTCTCTATATATTTAAAAAAAAAATTAAGCTAAGTAGTTTCGTAGATAAGGGCAGGGGACTGGTCAATCTTCATCAATTTTCTTAAATATCTTTAAAAGTATTTATTTAAAAATTATTAAAAAATATATATTGAGATCCTCGCAACAAGCTCTTTCATTTAATATGTCACACGGTACAGTTTGCAAAACTTTTTTTTTTTTTTCTTATTTGCCGCCAAAAGTGACGCCATATTCAAAATTCATTCATTTACGTTACACGTCCGTGTCCAAATTCATATGTGTACCAAATTTCAACAAAATTTCTCCAGGAGATTCGGAGCAAATAGTCTGTGACAGACAGACACACGAGTGATCCTATAAGGGATTCGTTTTATCCTTTTGAGTTACGGAACCCTAAAAAATAAATAAAAGCTTGTAAAAATGGTCACGATTCGTGTGTGGGCTCTTTTATTTGACCACAGAATGCACAACAAAGCATTTTATTATTGTTAGCCCTAAGCAGGTTTCAAGCGCGAATAAATGTCACACGCTAAAATGATATCAGCTGGATGTGGCAGATGTGAATAAAACAAACAAACACGTATAATAAATGGATAATATTTATTTATTTATAATAATATATTCTTTATTTCGGACTACACATAACAACTACATACAATCCATATAGTGTTGGTAACAATGACTTTTTATTTATTTTATTATTTATGTACACACAAATACAGGTAAGACAATCATAATTATGAGTACAAAGGTATTGCTTATTTCTTAAGAAATTTCTTCCAGCAGACCTGCGATAGGAGAAATGAGAAAGAAATGTAGACAATAGTGTGTGAGAACAAGAAGAGACTTCTAAACTTAGAACAAGAAGACTAAGAACTATGTTAGTAAACTTTTACAAACTAAACAACTAAAACTGACGTGGCCCAACACACGTTGGCCGTGACCAAACACCGTTGACGTTGGTTATTTATGCACACAAATATAAACCGGCACCTGACTGCCTCGTTGGTCTAGCGGTCGCAAGTGCTACTGCTGACCATGAGGTCCTGGGTTCAATTCCCAGGTCGGGTAGTGTGATATTGGGTTTTTCCAGCGGGAATTTCTTAGTAGCAGCCCGGAATCTGGATTTGTGCCCGGTTGATGGCAATGGGCTCGCCTCCTATCACATGGGACTTAAACATAACTGGCGAAATGTGGGTGTTCCTGCTACAGGTATTATCGAAGAATTTCATAACTAAGTAGTTTGAAAATAAAATCCCGTGAACACGATTACCACATCTGTTAACGCCCGGTTCTATAGCCGCCGAACGCTGCAAGCAGTAATAGTCCTTACGATGTGTAGATATGAAGTTCATCGATGGTACACCTCTGCCTTACTCTTCGGAGAATACAGGCGTGATGTTGTGTTTATGTCAAGACAAGAACTCCTGCACTTTTGAAGAGGATAAATGACACTGATGCTGTGATTATTAATTAAAGCCATATAGTTGTCCCAGATGTACCCGTAGGTAAAGTCAAGGAAATTAGTTGAGAATCAAGCCGACTACCAAATTAAATTGTCCGTATATTCAAATCACAACTGTCATTATTTGACAGTTGTATGAAATGGCTATAACACGGCAAATTGACGTAGGGTGTCAATATCTTACTAAATCATTTCCCTGGCTGTACCTTTACTGTCGATCGTCGTATTTGTATAAGAAATATTGTCTTCTTCACCCCTGAGTTTGTTTCGCCATTTCTTCTCAGGAGGAGTCAGATATGAATGGGGATGTTGATAAAAAATGTCCGTCAGGTAGATTATACAAAAATATAGGACACGTATTTTTTCTTTTTTTACGTTAACAAAAGATTACAGCAATACATTGAGTTAAAATGTGCCATGACGTCATGAGCGTGTGGATTTTATACTTACTTGTGACGTAGCGACCCCCACTCCCCAACTTTAATGTGTTGTATCTAAGTAATTTTTTACTAATATGATAAAGCAAAAAATATGAGTCTAATATTTTTTTATTACCTAACAGAATTTTTTGTTTTGACCCAGGCTTCATCCCTATTCAAATACTCAGATCATATATTAGACACGTATCTTTTACTTAATATGATTAAGTAAAAGATATGTGTCTAATATCTTTTTACCATCCGACCGACGCACTACATAGAATTTTTTTTTTTTGACCCCGGCATCATCGCTATTGTCGAATCCGTCTAAAAACGATAGAAAGAAAAATATTTTATTTGGCACACAAAGGAAATACAAATACAAACAGATAAAAAAGGAGCATTTAAAACAAAAAACAAAAACCAAAAAGTTATATAATATGCGACCTGTGCGAAGCCAAAAAGGCTCCTATTTCAGCACATAATACAGATTATTTTTGAAAAAAAATTAAATTACGTGTAAAAGTGATTCCGAATTTCCGATATCCTATTTACAGAATAAATAATTTCAATTCTTTAGCCTACAGAAGACCACTACTAGTCATGAGCTACTTAAATGGCACGCTGGTACCATCATTCAGCGGCTAAAATACTTACCCTGCGATAATCCTCGCTCCACCTAGTTTCAGAGCGTCCTATACTATGTTTGCAGATTCATAGTAAATTCGATAATTAATGAAGATACTAAGAGAGTTTTAGATTTAACCATTTACCTTAGACACCCATTAAAAGCCGGATGTATGTCCCTATTATCATAAATAAAATAATTAGAATGTTCCTTTTACAAATTCGACTTTTATCAAATTGTACCTTCACCTGTCGGTTCCCTCCAAAACACTTTTTTAAAATCTCTTTTTTTTCTTACACTTAAATACTTTTTTCTTTCAAACCGGCCAGTACAAGTAACTTTTATTTGTTTTCATAACAATCTTATTCACTTTAACGTTTTATATTTTTCTTTATGGCGGCAACAAGCAGTAAAGTTTGGTTAAGAGGCCTCCTACGGCATAAGGCTTGTTACAGACTTACGACTTACGATTATGCGTGGGGATTGTCTTACGTAATTTAAGTTTAGTAGGTCGTCTGGTGAAGCGGGCTTATATTTCAGTACCATTATTTTATGTAGTAACCTACTGAGTACATTGTTCTTTATTATTTTAATCTGTTTTGTCTGGTTTTTGTTTTCTTTTGCATGTAAACTTGTTTATTATGATTACCAATTGTTGTTTCGGAGTTATGTTACGTTCATGAATTTAATTTGTATGAACATCTTAGTGATTTTACTATAGGTAGTTATTGTTATGCTTTAGTTTCAACATTTTAATTATTCTTTCCTCTGAAGAATGACACATTTTTGCTAATAATTTTCTAACCGCGTTCAAGAGCTGTCAGCGTCAATATTCCACAACATTGATGACACTGAGAGCTCTTGAACGCGGTTTTGATGCGCTGATCTTGTTCAGTTTTATTGGTGAAATTCGCCCTAAGTCCACGCTGTAAATAACAATGGCGTATTGATAAAAAAATCTAGACTGTGTTTTACGAAACCACCAAGGTAACAAAGTGTTTCGATGTTTTTCTGCTTTGAGTTAATGAAAATAAAAATAAATGCCACACCGGTTTCATAATTAAATCCGGAGAACTGTAACAAAACAAAAACAACAAAACAATTAATAAAAATAAACAATAAAAGCACTATGAATAACTATGTTAATTCTAAAACGGAGTAGTCAAGTTTACAATAAAACACCGTACCTACCTATTTAAAATTCAAATGTCTCTCTACCGTCTGAATTTCCAACCACTAAAATGGTTAACGACACACGACAATCGTAAGTTTGTTGACCGCCTAAAGTGGCTTAGGCTCGTTGTACACACACGATAATTATATAACTAATTTACTTTTACAAAATATTGTAAAACATTTTAAAAGGGTAACGGTGGAGTTTCTTGCCCATTCTTCCCCATGCGAAAACTACCTTTTGGAAGGGGCGACTAGAAACAATTTTTTTATTTTTTTATTTTGACGTTTAGATGTGCCTTCCCTATAAGGGCCTATTTGAAATAAATGATTTGACTTTGACTTTGGTTAGGCCATATGAGGACCATGTAGATTAGTGTCTGAAATGGAATTTTAAGGAAAGAACCACACAGATTTGAGTGAAACTGTCCAGTCAGTGCAAGTATATATCAGAAATGCCGGTGGTTTACAGTGTCAAAGTACAAGAGCTCTAGCGCACCGTACCGTAAAGAATCCGTGCCGTGTACAACGGGCCTAAAGTGGCTTATGCAAATACGACGTTTTTTATAGAAAATTAAGAGGGATAAGGTAGGCACTATTGACTCATTAGGACAGAATCGACATTTATCGATTCTCCAACTGAGTTTAGGGAAATGAGATGTCAAAGCTTCCCGGTTCAAATCGAGATGCTTTTGTTTTTTTTTTCATTTTATGCCCAAATGAATAAAACATTGATTTTAAATGGTGGATTTATAGAGTGAAATGTCGAAGGTTGAATCTCTTGGCTTTTATTAGCTACTGGTAACATTTTGACTGTTAAGGGGTATCGTATTACCTAGTTACTGGGTCGTGCAGGTCAGATAGGCAGTCGCTCCATGTAAAATACTGATATTCAGCTGCATCCGGTTAGACTGGAAGCCGACCCCAACATAGTTGTTTTAATTTTGACTGCCCCGTTGGTCTAGTGGTCGCAAGAGTGCTAAGCATGTCCCACAATTTATAACAAAATACCAAATATAAAAAAAAAAAACAAAATACCAAATATAAGAAACTGACAGCCCTATTACTTGATAAGTGTTATTATTCAATTAATGATTTTTTAAATGACCCTACTCTTTAGATTTAAATATTGACATTGTGTATTTATTTATTATTATTATTATGCTAGCTTTAAATTAGTTTTTTTTTTTGCCAATTTTAATTTTCTTTTTCATTCGATTTTGTTGTAATAAAATTTACTTTCAATGTTTGCATGCCTTAATTGGTAGATTGTACAGGAATCTCAACATTTTGTAAACACCTTTTATTATTTACTATCGAAGAAATTTATACTTAGCAGTTTGAAAACGAAATCCCGTGAACAAGATGACCACATCTGTTACCGCCCCGGTTCTATAGCGGCTGAGCGCTGCAAGCAGAAATAGTCCTTACGGTGTATAGATATGAACTTCCTCGATGGTACCTACTTTCAAAGCAAATAAATGATTATGATTATGAGGTGCTGGGTTCGAGCATCATTGGCTCCCATCTGGAATTTCTCAGTAGCAGCCCGGAATCTGGAATTGTGCCCGGTTGATGGCAGTAGGCTCGCCCCCTGTTACATCGGACATAATTAAGACATGTGGGTGTACTAGGATGCAAATAAGCATTTTTGGCGATTTGTAAGTATTGACTGAAATGAGAATTAAAAGGGAAATATATCTTTGAAGGAACTTTGTTATGACCATTTTGACGTTATATATGTCAGTAATAAATTTTCATAATATTCAAATTTAAAATATATATGTTTTGCATAAAGAGATTTGGTCGGTCACTTAATAATTTCGCAGTCTGATAAGTACCAATGTGGCCACCACTGAGTTTTATGAGAAGAAAAAACATCTTCAGAAAACTTAGGAAAAAGTCTAAAATTACCAAATAGCTGTCAGAAAGCGCGGTTAAAGAGGAAGAGAAATGCATTGATGCTCTTCTCTTCTTCTTTTGAGAAAAGTTATTTGCCCTGCAGAGTGATCATTTCTGGCTAATACCAACCCGCACTGGATGTGGTACGCACCCTTGTAGTGGATTATGGTTCAGTACCTACCAAAAAGAGGAGGCCTGTTTCCTAGCAGTGGTAATGTCGTGGCCTGATTATTCTTCTTTTTGGCCGTATACTTAAATATTGAAGGTCGTGTCTCTGAAAGCCTTTCGTGGTTTTATGTACCTATGATGTTCTTCTACTTCGGTCGGTTCTCGGCTTACCTCAGGGCGGTCGTAGCAGAGATTTCAGTGAGAGCTGTTACTTGGTCTTACCAGCGATTAGGCTGGTTATGCTATAGCAATATCAATACTATAATATTATAAATTCCAAAGTAACTCTGTCTGTCGGTCTGTCTGTTACCTTTTCATGCTTAAACCACTGAACGCATTTCGTCAAATTTTGGCAAGAAGATATATGGCATCCTAGGAAAGGACATAGGATACTTTTTGTTTAAAAAACAATCCTACAGGGGGTAAAATAGGACATGATTTTAAAATTTACATATATTTGTATACTTCATTAATAGAGATTAAGAGTGATGGGAAATATAGTCACAGTTGGTATTTGAGATAACATTTAGTCTTTATTTCATCAAAATCGGTCCACTGGGTCACAATTTATTAGCTGTCTGTCTGTTACCTTTTCACTACTTAACGGCTGAACCGATTTGGATGAAAGGCAGATACGTATAGGCCATGATTTGGGTTAGGACATAGGATACTTTTATCCCGGTAGTACGTTCCCGTGGGACTATATCCGACATCCACACGGGCGAAACCACGGGCAAAAGCTAGTCATCTATAAGTTTGACCGAGACCGCTGTACCGCGACTTAGGAATGCGCGGCGGGTCGCCGTGAGCGTTGACGAATGAGCTTCCTACTCTGCCGCGCACATACCTAAAGCGCGGTACAGTGGTTTCGGTCATACAAATACAGCATATTGTTCGTGATAAATTGTACATCACAAAGTTCTTCCTGTAACCATTTAATTTGTTTTTTCACAAACACCATTTAGACTACAGAACTGCAATAGTAAAACACACAAAGTACTTACAACTAACAAAACAGAAAACGTATTCAAACTAAGTTGCAAACTACCGCACTTTTTTACGTGCAGTTACAAATTTCAATTTCGCACGGTGTTCCCGTATCGTATCTATGTATCGTATCGTATTTAACTATGTAGGTATCGTATGGAACTATCGTGTTGTAACGTTTTAATTCACGCCCCTTGTTTGAAGTACCGATGGTTAAATACAAAGAAAAATTGAGAACAGAAGTTTTACTTGCCAGCACCCATAGAACGTAGCACACTTTCCATCATGAAACGAAGAATCTTGAAGAAAATTGCTTCAAATGTTTGAAAAATTCGTATCCTAAACAACGTAAATAACGCAATGAATACAATAAAAAGGCGTTAGATAGAGTGCCATCCACGAAGACGCGCCCAACTCCGCACTGTATTTGGTGCAGCCGCGAGGCACTCTTTTTGTTAATTTTTTACAACGCTGTTCACATTTTTTCATTTGTTTTATTTTATTTTATTTCTGTTTTACTTGTAGTACAATATGTTGTGTTGTGTGTTTTCAGTCTGTGCTAAATAAATGTATTTTCTTTCTTTAATTTTTTTCTTTACTATAGTGCGGAGCGGATTGGGATGCGTCTTCGTGGATGGCACTCTATCTATACAAGCAATTATATATAGCGCGATGTAAAAGATTTCACATCTTACCACTGCATAAGCGCAGACGCATTGTAGATATGACGTATTTATTTAAAATCGCAAATGGTTCTATAAATGCCCTGAGCTGTTAGGTCATTTAGGATTAGTTAAACACTGCAAAATGTTTCGCAAACCTAGCTTGTTGCAAATTCCTCATTCCAAGTATGCGTGCAGGCAGAATTCATTTCTAATCCGTGCGAGCAGAAGTTTTAATTACCTGTCTAATGAAAAGATTTGGATATATTCAATACCAGTGTTTCTCGGCTTAAGCATTCGTTGATGAAAAGCTTCTTTACGGAAAGTAATTGTTAGCAAAATAATGAAAATGATTCTTAGTTTGTAATTTATTGTGTATATATTTCCTAACTTTTATTTAATATGTATTTTATACCGACCTTTTTTTTTCGTTTTTATGTATATTGTTTATCAGTGGAAACTTGTAAATGGCCTTCAATTTTATATTGTTTAAGAACACTGTAAGTTAGCTGTAAGTTTCCCGAATAGAATAAAATAAATTACCATTGTAATTGTGTTACACAAACCCCGCTGGATCATCATCAGGTTGGTGCTGCAGGTCTCCTCGTTCATCAGACGTCATCTCAGTATTCACCCTCTTTCCAGCCATATCATCTTTCACTTAATCCATCCATCGTTTCTTTGGTCTTCCCCTACTCTTGTAGCTTTCCACATTCACCCTCAAAGCTTTCTTCACGACTTGTTCCTCATTCCTCTCCATGACATGCCCAGACCATGATAATCGATTTTCATACAACTTTTCAGTCACTGCAACCTCATCATTTCTTTGTCACTTTTGACAATAATTCCCAGTAAATTGAAACTTCTCTAATGTTGAAAATATATAACGGTCACACAGACTAATAGACCGTGTCAGTTTATGACGTGCAAGTGATATACAACCTTAGCAAAAAATACGTGTCTAATATTTTTTTATTATCTGACTGACGGACTAAAAAGAATTTCTTTTTTTTTATTTATAATCCTTATTGGATTGATACTGAAAACGTTTGCTGACTGCGACAAGCTTGCCTTTCATAACCAATCGATCTTTTCGCATGTTCATCTATAGATATATTCGTGTCCAGGGTTAACTGTTTGACCGCGTCGTTCTTCTAACCACCGCAACGGATTTAGATCCATTTCCACCATCATTTAGAGAATTTATTCCGAAAGGCTTACGTGTATAATAGATTAATATTAAACTCACATATAATTAAAAAATTTCGACGTTTTGTCAAGTCGTAAAAACCGTGCGAAACAAGGGCGGGTCGCTAGTCATGATAAATGATTGCAAATGAGCCTTCTGCAATTCCCTACTCTACGACCAAACGCATTTGCATTTTGCATGCATAGCCGCGTATAATCCTATCTAGCGTTGTATGATATCGAATGAAAAATTGCACAGTTATGGGTTTAATATTAGATGCCCGTAGCTAAGTTTAGAGCCTGGTTTATTGCCTAGGTGGATAGGTTATCGGGGTGTTAAATATGTAATGAGGTATTTAGCCATAACTTGTTGAATGGCTTGGGTAATGCTGCGGCCGCATCTGTGTAACAAAGCAATGCGTGCCGAAGCTTCGTATGTTTTGCTCGCTAAAATGTTATCGCGCTAATGCGGTGGTCATTAGCGGCTTTGCCACGTTTATTATGTACCGCCACCCAGGCGATAAGTGCTACGCAGCCCGAACTATCCCGAAGATAACCGATAATGGTTGGTCACATTTGCGTGTATCGTATCACTGTGCGAAGCTTCGTCATGATAGACGCAGATGCGGCCACAGCATAAGAATATTTGAGATATATATTTAATGACTGTGGACTGAGAGAGTTTAACGATAAGGTAGCTAAGGAAAGGAATTACTCGGAAATTTTAAGGAATATCTGGTTGATAAACATATAAGTGTGGGACGCCCCCCAGATAAACGGACCGACGACCTTAATGACTTTGAGTGGTTAGCTTGCGTGCTCTGTACTGAGCTCACGCAACGCGTCGTACGTGTCCAGCCAGTAATAGGAATCGACCATCAAGAAGAATCTCAAATTAGACGCATTATTAATTTATTATACATAAATCAAAAGTTATTTTAATAAAACACGTATACTAAACGATCAATAATAAATTATCTTTAAAATGGTGAAGATTTCAGAAAAATACGCTTGATAGATTTTGCGTGATTCTCAGTTTTTTATCCGCGTTAGACATAACTTTGCAAATTAATTTCACTATGTAAGTAAACCCTAGGTAAGTTAAATTTAAAAATGTGGGTCTGCAAACCCTACATAACAGCACAATCTTACATTATCTATCTATTATATTAAATTAGTAGTCACACCAACAATCATACATGTTGTATGTTAAGAGAGGTGATTTAGCCTATTTAATATCGTTCGGATTATGTTAGTTTACATTTAGAATAAGATCTTTTTGTTAACTTGTATTAACCATTTTCTGTTAATAAAGACCTTTAAATATCAAATCAAAATCAATTTCACTATGTAATATAAACATAATGTAAAATATTCGTATATTAAGTTATTAAGAAAATGCTCTTAATTAACATATATTTTTTCCAATCATGTAGACGTGATCTTCAGTATAAAATCATTAAAAGTCGGTTATCGTACCTTAAGACGGTCATGACAAACTGGATGCGGATGGCGATGGACTGGGTTCCGAGCTAGTAACTTGGTTTTGTACAAGTTTTTGATGAAATTCGTTCACAGAAAAGTATTTTTAATGTGGCAACATGCTGTCTCTAAGATAAGGTCTTAACACGTGAAGAATAATCATCCATCTACCGATTCGTGCTGCAAATTTGGCCACCAAAAAAGTTAAAATAAATAAATTCTATCTAGAGCTAGTTTGTAGTAAATAGAAGTTATTAAAATTGCTTCGTTATAACTAAAAGGTCCGATACAATAATCTTACGAGCTCAAAACCCAATTGCCGGAGAAGCTCAAAGCTCAAGACTCAACCCTCCCGCGGTGCCTAACCTCATAATAATCCCGTTGAACTTCCGAGCCATTTCAAAATTAAATTCAAAAACGATTGCCTGTACTTATATAAACATTATATTATATTTATGTACGCTTTGTTCATCATTTTTTCTCAGCGTGTGACTTTTATGGCACATTGTTGAAGATTGTATCTTTATTTTTGTAAGATTTTATAAATAAACGCCAAGAAATGTTTCTTAAAAAAGCGACCAAGTGCGAGTCGTACTCGCACACGTGGGGTTCCGTACCATCGCATAATATGTAACACTACATATTTTTTCGTTTATGTACAACAAGGGGTTGTTTGTTGTTATAGCGACCATAGTACACACACTGTAAAAATGACAACTGTCTATCTATTACTGTTCAAACATACAGCCCTGTGACAGATGCACGGACGGAGCCGTAGTGATAGGGTCCCGTTGACACACTTTGGGTACGGAACCCTAATAAACGCCAAGAAATGTTTCTTTAAAAGTATTTTTATGATATTTTGACGTTCGTTAGTTTTGTTTCGTTGTATATTGTATTGCTGTACGGACGTATAAATATATAATGTGTTGTGTATTTTATTTCCGTTTTCTATTTCCGTGGGTGTAAAGGGGTCATCAGTTATTTCGTCATAATGTGAAGTAGCAGTTTGTAGAACAACTTTTGTAGATAACAAATACATCTCTAAAAATCGAGGTCCATAATTTTAAAATTGAATATTAGTTGCCACTTGTCAATTATGATGTCAAATCCTAACTGGAAATCTGAATTCATGTTAAGACTATCCACTATCTTCTTCTTTTCGTGTGGTTAGTGACTAACCTGGTGTCAGAATCTTAAAGCCGCCCATGGGCCTCTGACTTGGCTTCACATTCCGTCGAGAAATATCTCTCAGGCATGCCGGTTTCCTCACGATGTTTTTCTTCACCGTTTTTTAAACAAGTGATAATTATACAATACGCACATGAATCCGAAAAATCTGTGCGTGCCTTGGATACTATAACTATCCATCTATCTATTGGGTACTTGACAACTATAACTATCCACTATAAAAAACAAAGACATATTTTAAGTTTTGAATCTCGTTGAACAAAACGGAGCTTAATATACAAGGTCCCATTAAAATAGATGGAAAATATTTAACACAGCGTTCAGTACGTCTAACCAAAGATATCCAAGCAAAAAAAAAACACTGATTAAAGTGATTTTATTTTGACCTAAAATAATAAATGGCATCGGGTAACCAACATTTTTAGTGTATTTTCGTTAGCTGATTTATTTTTCTTTTAAGTATCTAATGCGTTTTTCTTATTTTTTTTTTTACCATTGTCCTTATTTTGGTGGTCTGAATGATTTCTAAAAGTTTGTCTATCTATTTTAATGGAACCTTATATAGACAGAAATCTGCCAATTGTCAGTGTCACTGAGAAGAATAGAGAAGCACTGTGGTCATGTTGGCCAATTTAGGGTGTCATAATCTTTAACAATTACTTTCCTCGTCATTAATGCACCGAGCCATCGAAGCGAGCGATCCGTCATGGTGCATCAAGACTGGCAAAATTTGCTTTCACGTGTCAGTTTGTTGGTACTCCTCTGCAGGTTGGATTTTACAACCGATCTGGACCAAATTTGGTGAAAAGGTTTGACGACTTTAAAGTTTTTTTTGTCATCGGGGATTTTTGATTCGAGGGGTACTTCCTCCAAAAAGGGGCAAAAAGGGGGCTACCGGATATCTCCGCCTTGTGAGATCCGATTTCGATGATTCTTTTTTTATTTAATAGGTAATAATTATAAGTTAGTCTCATAAAAAATTGGTTAAGATCTGATGAGGATCTTCGGCTTGATGAGCAGAATAACTGCTCAAAATGCAGTAAATTGCTCACTTTTAGATTTCTACCGGTGGAATCGTACCTGTAACTACTAGGCAGGGATTGATGGAGCACCTGGGACCACCTACTCATCACAAAAAAAGTTTGTGCTCGCGAGGTCTACTATTCGCAGAACTGCTAGTATAAGATAAGCGATGGTTCTTTGAAAGCACTTCCTACAAGATCAGGTCGGTGTTTACTCTCCGACTACTCAGAGAAGAGACACTGAAACAAACTCAGAGGTCACAGTCTCCTTTAAAGTCCAGACATAATCTTGATCAGATCATGCGAGACCATGTAGATTTCTTAAAGGTCCTTGATACTCTTCTCGATCATCATCATCATTTCAGCCGAAAGACGTCCATTGCTGGACATAGGCCTCCCTCAAGCAGTGGCACTTCAGCCGGTTCTGTGTTTCTTGCATCCAGCGGATTCCTATGGCCTTCACCAGATCATTGGTCCACCTTGTGGAGGGCCTTATAACGCTACGTCTTCCGGTACGCGGTCGCCACTTCAAAACTTTTCGGCCTTATAGGCGATCTGTTCTGCGAGCAATGTGCCCTGCCCACTGCCACTTAAGTTTGGCAATTCTTCGGGCTATGTTATCTTGGTTCTCCTCTTCATTTCTGATTCGATAACGTAGGGAAACTCCAAGCATAGCCCTCTCCATTGCCACTTGGGTGACTTTCAACCTTCTAATGAGGCCCATTGTGAGTTTCAGTGCCATCGGTCGTCACTGGCAACACGCACTGGAGTCGTCGATGATTCAAAGCGCTCAAGACTCATCTCAATATCTTCTAAACTCAGCAAAACTATTGGCCTGGGTGTCTTAAGCTATGCAATTTCTTGCATCCCTCATTATGTATTCACCACAACATCTCAGTAACATGGATGAAACTAGGGAAGGTGCGAATTTACGCAAACAGGTTTTTATACCAGGTATTTTAGGCCAACCCGAAAACTCGCAAGACTTTAAAAGTATCTTATTCGGCTACTAGCTCCTTCGACGCTCGACGCGATTCTGCTCCTTATTTAATGTTCTATGCAAGTATTTTTACTTTAAAGGTTTTGGAAGAATTTTTTTTATGTAAACGGGATTGTGCTCTTTATTTATTTACGGACCAATGTTCATTTTTATTCCACCAAAGCTTGGAAGTTGGAAGTATAGTTTTTTGCATACGCGATTGTACTCCTTATTTGTATAACTCACGGATCTATTTTCGATGCAGAAAGAAAATACTTGAAAGTATTTCGCAAGGTGGACGTACTTGGATGCCCTGGTACTCGGTTTTGCAAGTACGACCCATGTCTAAATGAAACTTCTCAAATATTTCAGTATACCTATCAAGACTTGCGTCAACTATGCAGCAGGCGTTACAAGTTTGCACTTCGAAACAATCTGTGGTCTGCATCGTGACGTAATTACTTACAGTGTTTAAGAAAATGTAGGTTAACTAATAACCGTCTTATATTGATGACTGGTACCGTGTTACCCGGTAACTGGGCTGTGGAGGTCAGATAGGCAGTCGCCTCATGTAAAATACTGATATTCAGCTGCCTTCGGTTAGACAGGAAGCCAGCCCCAACATTTCTGGGAAAACGCTAGGTAGATGGATGTTGATTAAAGATTGATTGGTGTTTTTTTTGCCCTCGCGGATTAATGTTCTGAAGGTGGGGTTAAGCAACACTTCCCGCGGTTAAGTCAAGAATGGGTGACCATTTTTAATACATTAGGTACGGTTGGCGTACTATGACCATACCTACCATGACCGACCGACCATGACCGACCATACCATACTATGACCGTATCAATTTTGTTATTGGCAGGTAAAACAACAAAGCCCCTTTTGCACGATGCATATTTGTGGCAAACAATAAAATTGAAGCAACAAGTGACTTGCATCGTCCAAACACTGTTTAGACGGTGCTGCCTTTATTGTTGTTTCAACTTATGGTAGGTATGCAACAGGTAATTAAATTGGACAGTGTAAATCAGGGACTGCAGTGTCGACATAGGTAGCGATCGCTTTACGACCGAATTCGGTCGCAAAGTCCTAATGGCGTCCCGAGACGGGCGCAACGTGCTTATCAAGCACGTGATTTTTTCGTGCTTGTCTAGCAATTTTGACCGTCTAGAGACGCCATTAGTACTTTTCCTTGGTCTAAATTAAGAAAGTATATCAATTGTATTTCAAATCGTATTATGTCTATCTAGATTCTAGTGATCTGAAATATGAAATACTAGATATTACACATACAACGACCCTTAGCAAACACTCATTATTAAAAAATATATTAAGTTTTCTCAAAGATTTAATGCTGAGGCTGAAATTTGTAAGTCTAGACTGATTTCAATCGGTTCCAACAAAGGATTGTGCTAGCTTTGTTACTTATATGCCTTCTAAGGGTTGGCAAAACCACACATGTTTTTTTTGATGATTTCTCGTACACCTAAACCTCGAAATTCATGCGTAACAAATCCTCGAGGAAAAGCCTACAACTTGTTTGTGACGAAGTTTCAATATGCCGTATTTTGTAGAGCTTGCATACCCAAAGGCGAAGAACCAAGATCTTCGACAGTCGCTACGGGTAGTCAGAAGCCAGAAACAGGACAATTTTGAGTAGGGAATATTTCAATGGGTGAATGTTCGTGGTTTATCACGGCATACCTACCTATTTTCCATACCTTTTTCTGTTTTTTCTTTAATCTTGTGTTACAACATTGTAATTTATAAGTGAAAACTGGTAATTAGCAATGGTCAGTTGTTTACTACTTCGTTACCATTTACATGTATTAGTCTGTAAGCTTTCTTAAAATTGTAAAAATAAATAGATAGAAAGTCTGACCAAGAATCCAGTCTCACCAAGAAGTATCGTGTTATCCAATAACTAGGTTGGTGCAGGTCTGATAAGCAGTCGCTCCATGTAAAATACCGGTATTCAGCTGCATTCAGTTATACTCGAAGCTGACCCCACCATGTTCGGGAAAAGTTTAGGGAAATGAGGCTGTTAAAAGGGCCGTTATGAAAGTCATTTGAGGTGTTCTAAGTTTTATTATTTCTGCTGCCATTAGATAGTTAAAGAAACGGCATAATTATGTATTTAGTTGATCAAATTAGCGGTAGGTAGCGGCTATGAAATGGAAGTGGGCAGGATACTTGGCTAGACGTGGTAATGGCAGGTGGACCATAGCCCTAACGGAATGGTTGCCGAGAAACGGTAGAAGAAGCGTTGGCAGACCAATAGATAAGTGGGCGGACGACCTACACAAGATCGCGGGAAAGACATGGATGAGACTCGCATGCACTAGAGAAGCCTGGCACAAAAGGCAGGAGGCCTATACTCAGCACTGGGCTGACCAAGGCTGCTAATGATTATAATGATGATGCTGAAGTTTGATTCTTCAAAATTATGTAATATTTGCATCCTTGTCGTTCAATTTTAACCTCAGAGACAAGTGACCGCACGCAATGAAAGCGTATATCATTGTGTTTTAGAGTTTCTGAGCAATGTTTCGAGATTCAAAAGAGTCTTCAGAAAGGGTATCTAAAAGAAAACTTGTCTACATTCTGGGGTAAATAAATTGGACAACCCTTTTCTCTTATAACTTCGTTATTAATGTTAAAAGCCTTTACTCAACCATTATATTGAAAATAATTATACCTATAGTCCTTTGAAATCCTCAGCAGTAACGAAGTAAGTAATATCAAATGTGAAACTAAATTGGGGCTTTTCATTCGTAAAGTTTTTAAGAGGTCTGCTACTTAAAGAGTCCTCAAATTGCTTAGCATGATACTCCGTTATATCGAAAATACTGCAGCATTAATTTTGAAATAAATTTATGACGAAAATACAATTCCATAGAAACGACAGACAAAAAGTCCAAAGTTACCTTCAAACCCTCTAGAAGGTTAAAAAAATATTTCAAATTAGATCATTAAACTTTGCATAATATCTGAATTAACTATAAAGCAGATACTATGTTTTTAATCTTTCGAATTTACCATTATTTTCGCCGTAAAAAGAAATTACTTAAACTATTGGCGCCTTGGAGCCTTCTCCCCGACGCTCAGTCTCGCTCTCACTTAGTCCGCGAGCAGCATCGTGCGAGTGAGATAAGGAGTGAATTAGAGCTGAGGTGTTACGGACTCTTATAATGTGTTACATTATTTAATCTGTTGTTGTTGGTTCAAACATAACTGTCGAATTGTGAGTGTACTATTGGTACAGCTCTGCCCAACCCTTCAGAGAATACGGCCGTGATGT
Source organism: Xanthia icteritia (assembly GCA_949128155.2). Lineage (NCBI taxonomy): Eukaryota > Metazoa > Arthropoda > Insecta > Lepidoptera > Noctuidae > Xanthia > Xanthia icteritia. The sequence goes on from OX421956.2 coordinate 11,055,153, forward strand.
TATGTGTTATTTAATCATGTAGCTAGTTCACATGCATGTGATATTAAGGCGTTTGTGACAAACCAACCCGACACAAGATACAAAGCTTGACATCCTCAGTTAGACTCCCGAGCCGAATCCGATTCCGAGTAACCTGGGTGTTAGGATATCCGTTGGTAAATAGCAACAGACTCGCCTCCAATCATATGGGACTTGATGCCCACTACCACATTATAAATATGAACAGTACATAAACTACGTAGTAAACGTTCGAAACGACACACTCATGCAGATGCGCTCATTGACGAGACCTCAAGCGATTGTCGCGGTGCTGTCAGTTGCGGGTGCCGTGTCGAGACGAGGGGTCGCCGCGATCTTTTTACAAATGGAGCGTAGGTAATTATTTCAACAAATAGGCCATACTGTCCATATTTATATTGTGCCACTACACATTTGCAATCAAAATCTTCGGGGAACTCGATGTTGTTAGCGTTTGTTTGTAGGTCTGAATCTCAAAGACCATTGCAAACAGCTGTGATTCCTCCTTGCCGTCATCAAACCAGTCACGTGAGACATTTTGAAGTTGTGTCTAAGGTTGGCAAAGTATCTGCGATCCCCTCCGAGTTACAGGTATATATGGCCTATGGCGGTTACCATTTTTCGTGACTGCCAGCATTGTACAAACGTTAAACCTCGGACAAGGAGACTCGGACAGAATATCATCGTCATTCTGGCCTTTATCCCAATTCATTTAGGGTCGTCGCAACATGTCTTTTTCCTCCATACTTCTCCATTAGTCGCCATCTCGGTAGTCTCCCCCTTTCTAGCCATATCATCTTCCACACAGTCCATCCATCGTTTCTTTGGTCTTCCCCTACTTTTATACCCATTCAGATTCGTAAACATTGGTCTTTAAACCACAGGAAAAGAGAAAATAAAGTACTGCTAATTCTGTCATTTCATCAGCTAATCTACTTCGAGTCGTGCGGGACCATTCAGAAGGCTTTATACAAATATGGTCAGATCAGCAATTATATACACACAAAACGAATACCTAATCTAGTACACAATATTCCTATTCTAATCCCTACATTAAAACTAAACGCCACCACACAATAAACTAAACCAAAATGGTACGCGATACACAGAACATTCACACATATCTAAATGTTGCCAACCACAAATTGCGACCCGTATTCATCCCAGCGAATGGGTAAATATGGCACTATTAACAAAGTCTCTTTATTGAGATGCAGGCAGTTGGGTAATATAGAGATGAACTCGAGAAGGTTAATTTCGATAAACTTATGATAGCATAAGTGTTGGTGTGATCATGGTCATCATCTTCAGCCTTAAGCATTTCGCTGCTGGGCGACCCTCACTTATATCACTCCATTTAAATCGAATCTCGGTAACTCTTATCCAGCTGCTAAGATCATCGCTCCATCTGACCTAACGCGAGGCGTACCCCTAGTTCTTCATCGGCCGGACTCGGCCGATCGAACTAAATATATGTAAAAGAAAGTGGGTGCGTGCGTACACCTCTTTATCGGTCGTCATCGGATGATGTCGGTTGAAGTAGTGTCACTCACTTTCTGATTTGTGCTTCGTATTCCGAATGACCAACTTTAAGTATATTCCCGAAAAATGGCTGCTGGAATTAAGTAGCCGAGAGTTCATTTCTATAGTATTCAAAACTGTGGTTATTGTTAAATTGAATGAATTTGGCATGTTCAAATTGAAGTCCAAAACACACACACACACTTCGTGAGTCACAAACATCTCACATTTCGTGAGTTATGCTAAGTTGTACTTCTTCACTTAGCTGTTTAGTGGCAGTTGTGTTAACTTTTGGACTCTATGGTCTCTCAGCGGGTTAGTTATTAAGGTCGGAATACATTATTGGTGATTTCATTAGAAACTGAATTTGAATTCGGTTACTGTTTGAACGGTCCCCTATAGTTTTTCTGCTGTTCATTTAAAGTTTGTGAAAGTGTTCTAGATTTTTGGGTTATTTGAAATTTAAATGGCTGTGTTCCAGGAATAGAAAAATTCGTGGTGATTAATGCTCGTGCCTTCTCTGTATGAGCAGAGGTCTTTGCCCAGCAGTGGGACAATAATAGGCCGGTATTATTGTTATCTATTATTATATGCGTGGTCGAATAGACTTGATGGATTCTGCAATTCCGAAATTCCCAGTACATGGTTTGGATTTGAGAACGGTTTAGGTAAAAAAACTTGCCATAACACATAGGATTTTTAACATAACTGGCATAAAGTGGATGTGCATGCATACAGCACTGCCTTTTTTTTTTTTTTTGGATGGCAAATTATCAATTTACTTCTCTCGCTCTGGGCGGAGCGGGAGGGCGTGTCAGACTCTTACTGACTAAAACCCACCCGTGTTCCTTCAGTTGCCTGTATGTTGCCAGGGGCGAAGGTATCCTTTTCGGACTTCCCGCAACCCCGGCAGATGTAGCTCTGCCTGCTTCTTCGGTCAATATAGTCGTGATGATTTTTTATTTGTTTATGTATATACTTTACCAATTGTACAGACGCCAACCTACCCGAAGCTGTCAAATTTTCCCAATCAACTTTGAACCGTATGCTATAGTGATAAAGTTGAAAATCTATTAAAGAAATTTGACAGAATTTAGTAGGTTGATGTGCTGTACACTAGAGAAGATTAAACAAAAAAATACTATAAAACATGTCGATGGTTATAATATTAATAAAAATATTTTTTGTGTGTCGTGTTTAGCTTGAACAAAGTAAAAAATATTTTAAATAAAAGAGAGTTTATTTAAAAAAGATTCACAGTTTGGTTGTATAATGTTTCCAATTAAATTATTCCCAGTATTCGGATATCTAGAACACAGCTAGAATAACAGACGTACAGCAGCAGTAATTATTCAATTATTATTTTAAGAACAAGTCCTTATTTCAGTCTAACTTTCAGGTCAGTAGTTATTTACTATTTAGACTGTAGACTGAAATACGTAAACATAAGTTTCAACAAAACCGTTTTGATTTAAATTTAATGGAATAAGTTTTTGGAACGGGTTCAGGTTTTCAGATCTATTGCCAGCCTAGGTCCAGAACCTAGAATAGGAATGATGACTAAAAAAATATTTATAAAAAAAAAAATTAGGTACACGTATTTTTTCTTTTTTTACGTTATCAAAAGATTACGGTGATACATTGAGTTAAAATGTGCCATGACGTCACGGGTAAGTAGATTTTATACTTACTTGTGACGTATCAACCCCCACACCCCAACTTTAAGTTTAAGTCCATTGTCGTCAAGCCCAGAGGCCCTAGTGTAAGTTTCTTTTAACCATCTCGACTTTACGCATCGACCGCGTTCGGCGCTCCGATTGGCCGTTCACTGGTGAACGCCGGCGGGCTGCCAATCGGAGCGCCGAACGCGCTCGATGCGTAAAGTCGAGATGGTTAAAAGAAACTCACACTAGGGCCTCTGGTATCTTCGTATAGGTACAGTACAAATATTTTCTTTATGTACCTCGGCAAACTTCGTGTTTCGTGAGTCTTCGGATTTCTATCAGTTGTCCTTTGCACGTGCAGACCGGACGCTCTCAATCGATTTGGAAGTATATTATATAGATTTGTTAATAATCTTTTAACTTAATGTAATTTACTGATAAAAATCCGACGTCTAACGAACATTTAAAATCTAGTCGCAATCGGCTTATTGGTTGATTCGCACGAATTTACGCGCCCGAAACGGGCAAATTGACACTTAAATAAAATATTTTTTCTTGGATCGACAGCTGAAATACGTATTAGGCAATTGGCAGATTTTGAATTTTATGCAGTAAAGTTAGTGTACTTTTTTCTTAACCTATACCGGATCAATACTAGTTTTCTGAACCTCTGCACTAATCAATCTGCCTAATAGCCTAAGTTGGGGTCAGCTTACAGTCTAACCAGATGCAGCTGAATACCAGTATTTTACATGGAGAGAATGCCTATCTGACCTCTTCGACCCAGTTACTTGGGTAACACGATACACCTTGGTAAGACTGGTGGTCAGACTTTCGGGCTTCTGACGACCCGTAACGACTGTCAAAGTATAAAACTTCTGCACTACATTTAGCTAAATACCTACAGGCTGTTTTTTTTTTCTTAAAGGTATTAAAATTCTTATCACGTATTTTTTCTTTTTTTCAGGTAAGTTCTACGGCACGATATCAACTGAAGGCGTGAAGGTTTATTTGAAAACATAATATTTATTATAGCTATTTATTACCTTTCTACCCTTTTGAATAATAGGTTTCTATTTAAATAGGTCGTAATAAATGGTCGTGGAAAGTCGAGAGATTTATTTTATAATATTGGTACGTACCACGTGTTTATATTATTATACGTTAAATAAGTGGTTTTTTTATTTGAAGATTAATTTTTGAGGGCAAAAGAACGTTGGGCACGCCATAATTGCGGCGATAACTCCCCTCTTTGAAGAGTGGCTAGAGAGGCGCCACGGCGTCCTCATCGGACACGGTGTAAATATTGCGTGGATCGCCCGGAGGACACGGTGGAGCATTCGGTGGAGTTCTGCCCGACTTGGGCAGAGGATCAACGTGTTCTCGTGGAGGTGACCGGTGGCGGTGATCTCTCGCGTCCGGCCCTGGTCTAGGACATGGTACGGAGCGACAGGGCATGGGAAGCCGTCACCTTTTGCGAAGTAGCAGTAATGCTCGCGAAGGAGGAGGCGGAACGCGTGAAGGAGAGGCAAATTTCACGCCCTCACGCCCCTAGAGGACGCAGAAGTCCTGGGCGTCGGGAATCTTAGGCCGATTGCCGGCCACCGTAGGCGCGGGCTTGCGGACGGTAAGCAATGGGTAGCTCGCCGCCCGATAAGGACCAGGCCCGGGTCGATGGTGCGTTGTGTCCCTCGCGCGCCTCAAAGAGATGTCAGCACAACTGATGGGGTCCGGGGACCGATGCCTGCCGGGGTCACGGGAAAGGGTTACCGTGGCCCCTGGCAACGTACAGGCAACTGAAGGAACACGAGTGGGTTTTAGTCAGTAAGAGTCTTAAACGCCCTCCGGAGAAGTTATTTGATAATTTCCCACCAAAAAAAAAATGGTAAAAGAACGTTAAATTGCACTTGGAATTTCTGCTGTATTATTTCTATAATTTAAATAAAGAAATCCTAGGATGATTAGAATTTTTGTGAATTGCGACGCCAATTCAAATTCAAAATCCTTTGTAAAGAATGTATTGTAGATGTTTTACAATCATGTAGATAACAATTGTAAATCACAGTCTTGGTATGACCATATTTTAGCTTTCGGCATACAAGTTAAAAGTTACAAAATTCTCATTTACATACTTATAAACAATAATATTTGTTATGTGGTGGAATCGAACCCTTTATCGCGAAATGAAATCCAACCGCTCAGCTACTGGTAAACAAAGCCATTATATTTAAAACGATTTTCTTTTTGATCTATGTCACTAAAATGGGGTTTCAAAGGATCTAATTTAACCCCAATCGTGACCTCTAATAAATATTGGTGAACGGATCAGCTCCCCGATTGAAAACCTCAAAATTCAATATTGTAGCATTCGCTTTGACGTAGTCGGTTTTAATATTTCAACTCTTTTACAATTTAATGTATTTAGTCGTATCGATTGTCTTTTTGTAATTTAATTGATGTTGGATCGAAATTGAATGATTGATGAAAGAAAATACATTTATTTAGCACAGACTAAAAGGCACACAAGTAGAAGGAATACAAAATAAAAAGTGTAAAGTGCGTTGTAAGATACTAGCAGGAATGTGTGCCTCGCGGCTGCGCCAAATAGGACCAGTTCAGCAAAAATGCCAGACAACTAGTGCCTGACGCTGGTTTTCAACTGGACCTGAAGTGTGAGGTGACGGATGTAAATCAGTTTTATACTGCAATGTGTGTATGTACACTTGAAATAAATTGTGGAATGGGACACATAACATCAAGCCTGTATTCCCGATGGGTTAGGCAGAGATGTACAATTGTACACCTATTGGTACACCCACATTTCGCCAGTTATGTTTAAGTCCCATGAAATAGGGAACAGAAATAGAAGTACCTAGTAGTAATTGAATATAAGTAGGTTTCATGAATTAGTTTACGAAACTTCGCAGTAGTAATGGGTGATCGTTAGATTCGCTACGTAATCTACAGAAGTAAAAACCAAAAAAAATGTAGGTAATAGATTTAGCTTGTTACGTATTTAAAAGTTCTGAATTGGATTAAATTCCATTTTCGACATACAGATATTCGCGCTAACATTTTTAGGGAAATATTTAACTGATCGTCTAAAAAACTTAGTGACCATCTAATGATGGTCACTTTTTAAATTAGCGCATCTCAAAACTTTTTGTGCTTCTGATGATGCACACTTTTTAGGGTTCTACCCAAAGGGTGAAACGGGACCCTATTACTAAGACTCCGCTGTCCGTCTGTCTGTCCGTCTGTCTCCTGTCTGTCCGTCTGTCTTTCATGAACCGTGATAGTTAGACAGTTCACAGATGATGTATTTCTGTTGCCACTACAACAAAAAATACTAAAAACAGAATAAAATAAATATTTAAGTGGGCTCCCATACAAGAAACGTGATTTTTTTGCCGTTTTTTTTTATAGATAATGGTACGGAACCCTTCGTGCGCGAGTCCGACTCGCACTTGGCCGGTTTTAAAAAAAAATAACAGACTCTTTAAGTCTGGACTTTTCTCACAGTTGGTCATAGTAACTAAGCTTGGGTAGGTACCCCGACCAAACAAATTAGGTTAGGTTGGAACTGTGACCAACCACGCGTGAGCCGAGCGAGCGAAGGGAGCGGTCCTGCGGTAGCGGCTAGCACTACTTCAAAGTTGATTGCAGTTACCTGGCTTTTTAGTATTTTGGTTACCCCACAATAGTAATTGAGGTTCACAAAAAGAGGGGCAATCATTATAAGTTTTAGAGTGTTCAATAATATTTTTAAGATCACAAAATGATAATTAATAGAGGAGGAGCTCGTAGCTAAGTAATAACAGCCGTACGGTTCGATCCATCAAGTTAAGCTTGCCAGAGTCAGGTCTGTGATGAGTGACCATCTTAACATACCGAGACTCCTCCGTGCCTCAGAAAGTACGTTAAGCCGTTGGTCCCGGCTGTCATTCGTGGATCTTTGACAGTCGTTACGGGTCGTCAGAAGCCCTAAAGTCTAACAACCAGTCTTAAGAGTTACTAGGTTGTGGGGGTCAGATAGGCAGTCGCTCCATGTAAAATATGGTATTCAGCTGAATACGGTTAGACTGGAAGCCGACCCCAGCATAGTTGGGAAAAGGCTAGGCAGATTGATTGAAAATGAGGATTAATAAATGTTCCATTAAATAGGTAAATGCTATATTTTTACAGAATCCTCTTATTCTATGATCCTATATAAGACCCAAAATCGGGACATTTAAGTTTAAGTTATTACGCTAATGACTCTTTATGTCTACTCTCTAATTTCTCTTTTGTAAACTACTATAATTTAGACACCAGTTAAGCCTTAAATTCCCAAACAAACTCAGCTTAAATTGGAACTGTTGGCTCAGCTTTAGTTAGAAGCGGTCAAACGACCTATTTAACAGTAACTGCAACAAAAATAGTTTTTAAACCAGAAAATATGTGAAAATACTTAGGCATCTAGCCAAGTGTACTACTAATCGGCACTTGGCTCCGTTTTCACTGTTTAAATCACCGCTAAGTAACAGTTATAAAGTGAAAATACATTGTTCGGGAACACTGTTACCCTGTTTTTCACAAAACAGGATTTTTTTCTTGGCATGTGTGTCTGTTTTTAGACCTCAGATTCTGGAAATAATTTAAGTAACTTTTTGTAATACATTTTTTTAACACAATTAGGATTATAATCGACGCGTTTTATTTAAAAAAAAAAACATAAAAATAAGAATGCGAGGAGCTTTTAAATAAACTTGAACGGTTGCAAAACATCTGCATTCGTTTTGTTTTTAATCTTAAAAAGTATGACCACGTTTCTAACCTTCGCAAGATACTCAAGTGGCTCCCAATTCGACTTCGCAGGAACTCTCGGATATTATGTCTGCTATTTAACATCCTTCACAACCCTAAAACGCCATCCTATCTGCGGGAACGCTTTTCCTACGCCCGTCCTTCTGATGCTCCTTGCAGGTCGCATCTTAGAAATCTGCTTAAATCCCCTCCCCACTCAACCGACTTCTACTCCTACTCCTTTAGTGTGCATGCGGTACGGTTGTGGAATTCACTACCGCCTAACATTAGGGACTGCCAAACTGTTGCAGTTTTTAAAAGAAGAGTGAAAGAACACTATCTTTCCACTTCGTCATAGTTGCATATTTTGTATTTATTATTATATACCTACTAAATTATAATTATTAGTATATATATTTAAGAGATATTTATTTTGAAAGTATGTATGTAAGTATATTCTTATATTGAAGGTCATATTTTATATTAGTGAATGGTTAAATGTTTTTATTTTATGTATTTTATTTTCTCTTCTACTCTTACACACGTTGTCTACATCTCTTTTTATCCACTCTCCTATCGCAGGTATGCTGGAAGAGATTTCTTTAGAAATAAGCATCACCTTTGTACGTATTTTTCTGTTCCTTTTTCTTGTCTCTTTATATGTGTGTACATAAACTGTTAAATAAATAAATAAAATAAATAAATGCTGTTAAAGTCTCCCAAACCGATGTCGTACGTATATAACATTTGATCAATTTTCTCTGCAGTTTTTCTCTTACAATTTGACCATAAAAACTCAGCCTGTATACGTTTTATGACGAATTTAGACAAAAAAATTGTGCAAAATCGGTTTCAGCACAACAAAAAACAAATTTTGAATGTCATTCGTATCAAGTTACATTCGATTTTGACTCCTTATTTTACTGTTACCTCTAGCGTAATAATTACACATTTTAATATAAGTCATGATATTGTAGTTAGTAGCACAAAATCATTGCAGAAGACCGACATTACCCGTTACTGAAAGAAAGAAAGAAAGAAATAGTATTTATTGGGACAAGCACAGATCTTAATTAAACTAAACACACACTCACTAAAAATAAAAATAGAAAAAACAAACAGAGTAAAAATTAAAATAAAGTGGAAAGTCCTGTGCGAGGCCAAAAGGCTCCTATCTCAGCATGATGCTGCGACATTTAATAATAAATGTCGCAGCGCTGGTACTGCTCAGCCTATCGCAGTCCACTACTGGACATAGGCCTGCCTCAGGCCACACCACAACACCCTGTCTTCCGCCTTCCGCATCCAGTCTGTCCCAGCCACCCTGAAGGTCGTCGGTCCTTCTAGCTGGAGGGCGTCCCGCACTTCAGTAGCCGTTACGCGGTCTCCAGTCCAGGTCTCGTCTGCCCTTACTGGCAATGCTATTGCGCATAGTACACTTCGAAGCTCACTCAAGTGACTTCTTAGTAAATAATCTCGAATTTGAAACGAGCGAAAAATAACAATTCCTTTTACTTGCGTTCCCAAGAAAAAATGTTTTTTCTCTACCATAAATGTAATATGTCGGGAATGAATCTTCTCTTTATATACTTTCTTTATGTGTTTACAAAACATACGTATATTAGTATATACGTACCTACCTATAAAGATAATTACTACGTTCTGCGGTTTGGCAATTTCGAACGTTCTCCATTTTCTTTGAGTTGGAAACGGCGTGGTTTTATTAAAAGTTTCGCGAGAAAGTTTTACAAACAATATAACATAACATCACGCCTATAATCCTCAAAGGGTTAGGCAGAGGTGTACCTTTAATACACCAGAATTTTCGCCAGTTATGTTTAAGTCCCATGTAATAGGGGCGAGCCTATAGCCATCAACCGGGCACAAATCCAGACTCTGGACTGCTACTGAGAAATTCTTGATAGAAAACCCTTTAACACTTCGCCCGACTTGAGAATCGAACCCAGGTCCAGGCTCAGCAGTAGTTCTTGCGACCATTAGATCAATATGTTCACGATAAAAAAGTTCCGCTGTATAGTTATACTTTACCTACTTGTAAAATTAATTTTAGATAAAACTAGCTGACCCGGCAAACGTTGTTTTGCCATATAAATAATTTTTAATTGATTTATAGAAAAAAAAAAAAAAAAAATAGATGTTGGCCGATTCTCAGACCTATTCAATATGTATGCTTACAAAATTTCATGAGAATCGGTCAAGCCGTTTCGGAGGAGTACGGGAACGAACATTGTGACACGAGAATTTTATATATAAGACTAGCTTTACCCGGCCCGGCCTCGCACGGGTAGCACTAAGTACTTATCGACGGTACACCTACCTACCCTACCAAACTACTCTACCCTACCTACTCTACCCACCTACCCTACCTACCCTACCTACCCTACCTACCCTACCTACCCTACCTACCCTACCTACCCTACCTACCCTACCTACCCTACCTACCCTACCTACCCTACCTACCCTACCTACCCTACCTACCCTACCTACCCTACCTACCCTACCTACCCTACCTACCCTACCTACCCTACCTACCCTACCTACCCTACCTACCCTACCTACCCTACCTACCCTACCTACCCTACCTACCCTACCTACCCTACCTACCCTACCTACCCTACCTACCCTACCTACCCTACCTACCCTACCTACCCTACCTACCCTACCTACCCTACCTACCCTACCTACCCTACCTACCCTACCTACCCTACCTACCCTACCTACCCTACCTACCCTACCTACCCTACCTACCCTACCTACCCTACCTACCCTACCTACCCTACCTACCCTACCTACCCTACCTACCCTACCTACCCTACCTACCCTACCTACCCTACCTACCCTACCTACTATAAACCTCACGGAGCCCGAGACCTTTCCAACGAATGCAAAACCGTGGAAATCGGTTCGTGCGTTCTGGAGTTATAGCGTCAGGAAGGAAAACCCGACTTATTTTTATATAGTAGAATATACGAGTACATAATTATATTTATAGAAAATATCTAAAATTACGCTATTTTACTGGCAAAAAATTTAGTTGAAATATTTCTCTTTGTGAAATATAGCGTGTTTTTATATTCTACGTATTTTCAAAATTAATCAATCATTTGAACATGGCTGCAATATTTTTCTTGGGAATTCATGTTCCGTTTTATTAATTTTACATGGTCAAAGAGAGTCTACAATAAATATTAAAATTTCGAAAACAAGAACTAAGTTTAATTAAATTACAACGGTCCAGCTCAAACAAATATTTCTAAGAAATAGTCTTTGTGAACTATAGGTAATGGACACGTCCGAATTATTTAAAATTTTCTTCATTTAATTATCACTTTGTGCTTTGAAATTAATTTTATGCTTCGTGATGTACAGGTTGAATTATTATTTTAGCAACTTCTATGTTTTATTCTAGGTTGGCATAATTACTGCCTTTAGTTACCTGTCTTACCAAGGGGTATCGTGTTACGCGGTAACTGGGTTGTGGAGGTCAGATAGGCAGTCACTCCTTGTTAAATACTGGTATTCAGCTGTATCTCGTTGGATTGGAAGCCGATCCCAAGGGGAAATGGGAAAACATAGGCAGATTGATTGGTTGGCTACCTTTAGTAACGTGAGTTGTATGGTTTTGCTATTCTTTTTAACAACAATCTTTCTTGATGTTATTGGTGGACACAGAAATGATGTGAAGAAATAGTTAAAATAAAATTGACAGTTAAAACATAAGAATGTAGATCAAATATTACGAAATCAGTTTGTTACATATGCGGGTTGTTAGAAACGCCGGGATGGGACGCCCTGAAGGAGATATAGTTACCTTATTGGTGATGTTCTTCAAAAAGGTCAGGAGCTTAGTACTCGCAAACAGCGTGTGATGTATCGGATGGATCGTAGCAAACTACAAAACACTACCCATTTTGTAGTTTCTGCCTACCCCCAGGGGAAAAAGGCGTGAGTTTATATATGTACTGATGTATGAATGTATTTATATTAGTAAACCATAACTAAGCTGATTCAACAACCATCATTAGTCTTAGTTAAAAAACAAGACTTGTATATCTTCAGTGTTTAATCGCTTGCTTTTATCGTGAAAAATAAGAGGGATAAATCTTACAATTTATGAAATAAAATAAAACAGCACCCTGTGTTTAATTAAACGACCCTATGAACAATGCGCCAACTCTGCCTTGTATAAAAGTTTTAATTTAATTATATTAATGTTCACTTTCATCTCGCTTCTCTGTTTGAGAAGTCCAAGGGAAGACAAACTCAGTCCTATAAGAAATCTTACATTTATTTATAACTAGCTGCGCCTCGCGGTTTCACCCGCATAAGTCTCGATCTCGTGGGAATATCGGGATAAAAAGTATCCTATGTCCCAATCTAGGTCATGGTCTACCCGTGTGCCAAATTTCATCTAAATCCGATCAGTCGTTTTTGCGTGATTGAGTAACAACCACGCAAAAACGCAAACTTTCACATTTATAATATGGGCAAACCCATTGAATACTCAACGTTTAATGATATAAATAGTTAAACGCACGACTTCTTCATGATGTGGCCAAACATTAGTGATCATATCGTGAAATAGTTAAATTATTCACCGGTAGAGGCGTTGATGTCGCTGTGTTTTTGTTGTGCATCATGGCGGTGGCATACAACAAATCAAACAAAGTAGGGTGACCACGGAAGAAAAGTCGATGAGACTTTTATTGGGTTTCCAAATATGAAATTATGGAAAGCGATCAACTTGGAAGTAGCGCTCGCCGGCCGCTGCGGCGGCGTGAAATGCAACATAGCACTTAAAATCAGTTTAAAAAAATTACGCCGCTTTTGTGGCACCCCGACCAAATAGGTTAGGTTAGGTTAGAACTGTGACCATCTGCTACTTCCAAGTTGGTCGCAGTTACTTGGCTATTTTTACTACACCTTACACCCTACATTAATGATATGGCCATACATTGACTGACATATCATTAAACGTTGATGTTTAAACGATATGGCCAATGTTCGCTGGCCATTTCATGAAATGGTAAATTCTAAGATCTGGCCACGACATCGATACACATTAATTACCTATAAGTGCGTAATGGTACACGGTACGTGCGTGCACGGTATGTTGCACACTAGTACTGTAAGCGTTTCTTCTGTAGGAAGAAGAGTGGGGCACGTCTATATGTGACCTTATCTGTTTTATGTAGATAGAAAAACATAGCAATAAAATTATGACACATCTTAGATACCGCTTACAAACAGGATCCATCCCAAAATTACAACATTAATTACACGTTATAAAGCTCAATACGATTCCATGAAACAATAGCAAACAAAATCACAGATAAACCCATAAACCCATGTCTTTAAACCCCATGATATGATAGTATCCCATAAAATCAGTAGGCCTTATCGGCCGCCATCTTTTAATAAAAAGCGGCCAAGTGCGAGTCGTACGAGTTCCGTACCACCGTAGAATATTTAACACTAGACTTTTGTATGTACTTATTGCCATTATTAAGAGGGAACAGGGCCTGCGAGGAATTTGAAAAATAGGTATTTGAAGAAATTATTGCCGTCGTCGTACCTCAAATCTGCCCCCGTAGAGTGTGATGGGATAGCTACAGCTCAGACCAATCATATCATTTCCCCCCTCTTTTTTCTCCTCGAACACTGAACCGATTAAATTATATTTTACATTTAAATTTTAAGAAAAGTTACGTCTAGGTTCCTATCATTTTCTTTTATGTTAAAAACTTTTCGAATTTGTCTGATACTCTTCTAATCACGGTAGGCGATCTAGGCGGTAAAAATGGGGCATTTTGGGAAATTCTAGACAGAAAAACCAAATAACACTTTGCCTGACTCGGGAATCGAACCCAGGACCTCATGCTCAGTAATAGCGCTTGTGACCACTAGACCAACGAGGCAGTAAATTTGCAAATACCTACGTTATTATTTTAGAAAATCTTAACTAATAATAATAAAGAGAAAAGATTTGATTAATGTAGGTATGTTTGTTTGTAGATAAACACAAAAAAAGACTAAAAATTAAAAAAAAAACACCTATAGAAAGCTACATTATCAATGAGTAATATGGGCTGTTTTTTATCGACTTCCACGCGAACAAAGTCGGGGCAGAAGCTAGAAGGTAAATAAAAAGCTTAGCCATTCATTTAAAAGATTTACATCAAAATTACCTTTACAATATTTGTCTTAAAATTATTTCAACAGCTAAAGGTTCTACAGGAAAATCATGTCTAATTTTGAATCACCCCTTGGATACTTACAGTTTTTTTTAAATATTTTATTCACAAACGATATTACTTTTGTAAAAAAAATACAAAACGATGATAATAAAAATAACGCAAAATAAAATCTACGAACAGCAAAATCCTCTTACAATAACATAATCCAAGCTTAAAACGAACAAAAGCTTTCGAAATCAATACCTACCAATAGTTACTCGATAACAGGACCATTAAATGAGACGGGAATTTACTACCACGCCCTTACCAACCCTTATTTATTCAAATTACTACCTGTAATCGAGTTCAATTTAAAGGAATTCGAATCGATTTTGAAATATTACCGAGATACGATCGAATCGATTTTATTTTGTCACTTTGTAGTGCTAATACAGTTGTTCGTGTTTAGTGGTGTGATTTATTGGTGTTTATTTTTTATTGGTTTAATGCCACTAAAGTACACTGTTGGATTTTCAACGTTAAGCTCAGCGCAGAGAGTTGAAAATCCAACAGTGCACTTTTATTTAGGGATTCATTTACCTAAGTGTCACTTAGTGAAGGTGAAAACGGGCATGAGCCTCTCAGACGCATGTTTATTTGATACTACCTTCTGCCCACCGCGTCGCATCCCATCGCCTCGCCCGCGCTATTCCTTGGTTTTTGCTTAGCGTTTTTTCCGACTTTTTTTGTTTTTGCTCAGCTCCTCAAGGTCGTAGCGTGATGTAACATATCTTATAACCTTCCTTAAGAATTAGGCTATCCAATGCAAAAAGATTTTTTCAAATCTGACTGATAGTTCCGGAGATTACTCCTTACATACAAAACTTACTAACAAATTTTACCTCTTCATAATATTATTATGTTCTTGCTTCTGCCGGAGACTTCGTTGGCGAGCCTATAACCTGCCGCAAGAATTGGGCTACCCATGCCAAAAATATTTTTTCAAATCCGACTGGTATTTTCGGAGATTACCCCCCTACATACAAACTTACAACAAACAAATTTGACCTCTTTATAATATTAATAAATAATTATAATATATTAAATTATATATTATATTATTGTTATTAAATATAGATTGTCGTTTATTTATTATAATAGGTTTGCGATTTTTAAATAATTTCCCTCATTCATGATCATATTTATACATGTGTTAGCAATTAATCCCCTTTATCAAATTGACAATAAACCCGTTACCAAGAAACCCGAAGAATTTTCAAAGTGGCAGTGGGCAAGGCACATTGCTCTCAGAACTGATGGCCGATGGGGCCGAAAAGTTCTAGAGTGGCGACCGCGTACCGGAAGACGTAGCGTTGGAAGGCCTCTCACAAGGTGGACCGATGACCTTGTGAAGGCCGCTGGAATCCACTGGAAGCGAAAAGCACAGAACCGGTTGAAGTGGCGGTGCTTGGGGGAGGCCTATGTCCAGGAGTGGACGTCTTACAGCTGAAATGATGATGATGAAACCCGTTCCCTATAAGGCGTTTATAAAACACTTATCGACATTAGGTATCATAAACGATATAAAACGTCAAACATAATTTTATTCAAACCTAAGTACTCACCCATTGTGCGCTTTTATAATTTCTAACGTGACGATAATAATAAATTATCGTGGACGTCTACATCCATTTTCGTATGTTTCCATACAATAAAGGCAAACAGCCGCGACACGACAGCGCGATGCGTCTCTATAAAACAATTTCTAAGAAAACTTCACGGTAGAACAATTACAAGTGTCGCGTCGCGCGACAATCATGTCGACTCGTATCGATATTGTCAGTATTTAGGTGCTGTGTATCATATTGGAAGACCATGCTGCGATCTTGGCGTACTTGCCCTTTAGGATTGGCTGCTTGCTCTTGCGACCCATCGCGTCCTCTTCAGTGGATGCGTCCTCTTCTGGGGGTAGTTGTTCGTCAGGCTCCGGGGAATCTTCACTGGAGAACTCGTTGTCGGGGTCGTCTACCGTCCGCTCGGCAGTCCGAGGGTCACTCACTGGACACTGGGTACCCACTAAGTTCGTGATATTGGGTTCAAACAGGTCGTCCTGGCAAATGTGAGTTGCCGAGAAGGGCGGTGCAACTAGATGCTTCGGGTAGTCATCGCTGCATTGCAAGTACCTAAAATCCCAAAGTTCAATGGTGAAAACTGAAGTGTGTTAAACGCAGGTCCAGGGGCCGTATTATGACGTATTAATGCCACCATTATTCCAGTGTGAGTGAGAGACGGAGCTATACAAGGCCGCTAGCACCATCCTTTTTTCGCAGTGGAATAATTTTGGCATTAATACATCATAATAAGGCCCCAGTTTCGTAATATAGCCCACTCCTTTACATGCTCGACATGTAACTTATACCGTGTACAATCACCTTTACAGAGTTAATAAAGTTGTTCCATTTAAAAGATGTGATATATCGATGTTTATTTTTTTATTATAGATAGGGTATCGGTAGTCTGAACAATTTATTATGCTCGCTACATCGAGATGTATCGAGGATTATAAAAATAAATGTTAATATTTTTTGCTCATATTAATACTTTTACCGGATTATACATTTATTTATTTTTACTGATTGGTAGGTATGTATTATACAGCGGGCATGCGTAGTACTCGCAACCGGCGTGCGTGTATAACCAGATGTATGAACGTAAACGAGGCAAAAGGAGTACGTAAGGATCGTAGCAGGTGGCGTTCTTCTGCCTAACACACCGGGCAGAAGGCGTGAGTTTATGTGTGTACGTATAACGGCCTGGTGGCTGCACAGTCCGTCAGCCTATAAAAAAAAAAAAAAAATGAAAAAGTGTATTCACAGAAATATTTTTTCCAAAACATTATTACTTCTGCCAAACTACAAAGCAGTTTGTTGGTAGACGTAGCTCCTTTTTTTTGTATTGTACATAACATATATATATATTTTTTATATTAATGACATTTTTTCACATAAAGGTAAACTACTATTCCTTCATTTCTTAATTTAAAAAAAAAATTGACTTATTACTATTTTTGTTTTAATTAAATATTCTCTTCAGTGAGATTTTGACAAAAAATGTTAATGTTAAGTGTACAATTGCCTGCAATAAAAACAAACAATAAAAAACTTCTCGAAATGAGAAGTACCTAACGAACATTGATGACCACATTGCATTGATTCATTGCCTGTTACTACTTATCTTCCTGACACCTTCCGTAGCCCCTGAGCCGTATCCAGACCCAAGTGGGAAAGTGTTACTTCAACCTGGTAAAGTGGGGCTACGTCGACGGAACGGTGGCAGGTTGTGGATGTGGAATTGTTGCAAACTATGCTCCACCTCCTATCCTGCCCTCCGTGTTCCGAAACATGCAGTCAAAGTGGCCTCTATGCTGCCACCGACGAGGCCGTGGAAGTGGCGAAGTTTTGGGCTAACAATATTTTAAATACTGCGGTGCCAGCGACACAAATATTGCTTGTTAGCGACTTTAGACATCAAGCTAGGTACTGTAATCTATTATTATTATTCAGTCCATTTACTTAAGTACCTACCTACCTACCTACCATCAAAAAAATATAAAATAAATTAAAACTAGGGGATTTCTGAAATGACGTTTACCAGGTGGCAGCACTGATGTCACCTGTCATAAGTGTCAAAGCGCCTTTATTTTCTTTAGTCGTAACTGAATGTAACGAATGACGAAGGAATGATGAGCGAATGAAAGAAACGAATGATGAACGTCATTAAATATTTTATTTATATTCATTGTCGAAATGGAAGACCTCTTGTCAAAGTAGCGCCAACTGACTACAACTATAATTTATTAAGTAGCAATACCAGAGATTGTGATGAAACAGAAAATCAGCGTTACATACACAAATAAATCTCATTTCAGTCTGTTTGTTCGATTTAATCTGCAATACTGAGTAGTAGGGATACCATGATGCGTTGAAATCTATCGGACTAGTTCGCAAAAACATCGAAGAGATTCTACTTATAAAATACACAATTACATAAGGATTTCGTCAATATTAAACAGAAATATGATGTCACGCCTTTTTCCTCAATGGTTTAGGAAGAGGTGTACATAGTAAACACCAAGGAGATTTTAAAAGAGTAATAATAAATATTTTCTCTGAAAATGCTTTGAGAATTAAGAGTCAAGATGCTAACTTAAACAGTGTTATTATCAAATTCAATTTTCTTTAAAAAAAAAAAACAATTGAACTACAGAAGCTTTTTATTTTATTAAACTCATACTCAAACTCTTGAATTACAGGCACTTTTGAATTGTCAAGGGGTCGGTCAGTCAGAAATATGAAGCTAGTCGCCCATTCCAAAGCGTAGTAGGTACCTATGCAGAAGAACGGGCTAGAAACTCCACGGATACTCTTTTAAATCAAAATATGGTTACATATTATTGGTTACATCATTCGTGTTGAAGTTATACATGTGAGAACGATGCAAAACATTAAAAGCGTCCGTTACAAATAAAAATGAAAACTAATTCAAACATTAAATTAAAATCGCCGTGGCAGCTAAGAAATGCCCAGTCCCTACTGACGGCACCCGTTCACGAACATGACGCATGGATTATATCCTACAATCGGTGAAGGAAAACATCTTAAGGAAACCAGGAGTTTTTAATTTCTCTATGTAAGAAGAAGCTTTTGCCCTGCATTGGGTCAATAATAGGCTGGTATTATTATCTAAATAGTATATCCTAAAGAAACAAAAAAGTTGAAAAGAAATCATTTGGCTCAGTATGGGCATGTGATGAGAAGGAATGAAGCGCATATGACTAAAAGAGAGATGAATAGAAATATTGATGGATGGAGAGAGGGAAAGAGGCCAAAAAAAAGATGGATAGACTGTGTGAGGAATGATATGAAAGAGAAGGGAGTGAATGATAGCGTGACGGTTGACAGGGGAGAGTGGAAGAAGAAAAGGTGTGCGCCAACCCCACGTTACATGGGACATGGGCAGGTAGATGATGATGTTCATATAATAAGTCTCGATCCCGTGGAAATATCGGGATATAAATTATCCTATGTCTTTTTCCAGGTCATGGTCTACCCATGTGAAATTTCCTCCAAATTCGTTCAGCCGTTTTAGCCTGAAAGCGTAACAAACAAAAAAATTAATTTGCGTATTTGTAATATTATTATTAGTTAATATAAGTTAGAATAAAACAGTTGGTTTTGAATGATTGATTGATTGTATAAAAATGTCCTAGGGGTTATCTCCCTCGCAGTCACCCTACACTCAATAGCTGCGGGCTACCGTTCAAAACCGATTTGTTTATCTATTTGTCGCTTGAAATTGATATTGATGTGATACCCACTACTCACTACACTACCCAAGTACCCACATGGTTGCTAAGTCGCCAATTTATTATCATCTGGGTGGCTTAAAGTAAGCCGAATTGGCTCGTAAATTTTTCATAGTCTTTAGTTTCGTGTCATTGGAAGTATACAAGGTCATTTAAAACAAAATCTGGCAAAGCTTCACAGGGTGATGGGTATCGATCTATATCAAATTTCTGGTATTTCTCAGTATTAGCAGCCCGGAATCTGGATTTGTGCCCGGTTGATGGCAATAGGCTCGCCCCCTATTATATGAGACTTAAACATAATTGGCTAAATGTGGGTGTACTGTAGGTACATCTCTGTCTAACTCTTCTGGGATTACAGGCGTGATGTTATGTTATGTTATATTTTATTTAAACAAGAAAAAACAAAGATTTACTACGGGGTTAACAACCACAGGTAGTGTTACTTGAAATATTATTTAAGAAAATCAGTTTTTTTTGTTGTTTTTTCGTGTTTTAAGATATCGACTCATCACATCTATGAAGTTTCGCCTGCTATTTTAATTGAACCCTATGTTTTGCTTCTTTAGAAGATACGTGTAAAATAATTTAGTCGACACCAAATCCTATTTTATTATTGGGCCTTATTTTCTTACGCAAATAAATAATAAATTAGGCTTATCCTTTTTACTCAGTATTTCGCAGTCTGTAGGCTGATTTGATTGATTGAATGGATCAATCATGTCCTAGGATTATTTGTATTATTGTCACCCTTAATACTATTGATCTAGGTTTTGTTTGTTTGTTTATTTGTCACGTGAAATTGATTTATAGGTGTCTTGTGTTATTTGTATAACAAAATTTATTTGGCTTTCGGCACAGATTACTACAGACGGGACACTACGCAAAATCATTTAAATAAAAAGCGACTCTTGCTACGACACAATAAAGAGCAATTCATGTCGCACAGCGCTAATTACCTACAGTTATATTCACCAAGAAGTTGCCTCTCTTTCTATCGCGTGACTCTTAAATCTTCTGACTACGTTACACTCACTGAATTCGACAAGTCGAGCCCGCCGCGTATCTACTTGTAGATTATACCTAAAACGCATAGTGACCCATCTGTATAAAATATATCTGTGCTTTGGATAGGTGTCTGGACTACATATAGGCTGTTGACGGCCTTTCTGTCAGAAAGTGTATTTTTTACATATAAACATTTGTAGTGCCAAAGGTTTTTTCCACAGAGTACCGAGACGCCTCGATTGCTGCTGTTAGCAACGCTTATCGTACAAACCAAAAGTGGCAGTTGACGTCACTGTCTACTTATGTCCTTATCAATGAGGGTTTTTTGGCAGCACTGAGACGTAAGGTCCACCTGTCAAAAGTGTCAAGGCCTATATTGTCTTTAGTCGTAACTGAATGATGAACGGATGAATGAAGCGAATGATGAACGTCATCATATATTTTATATTCGTTGTCGAAATGCAAGACCTCTTGCCAAAATGGCGCCAACTGGGGGTGTGAATTTTCATGAAAGCGCCCTCATTTTGCCAATGCCTGTGACAGCCGAAATTTGCGTTCAGTGCAAAATTCGCGGGCACGAATATTTATTGCCTATTATTACATATTTCTGGAGTTGTCGATTCGCACACTAATAAATGAACTTCGTGCGAATTGCCTACTGCAAAAATAATATTTATAAGTGCCCATTTCGTGTGAGATAATTTGTGCAAATCAACCAATGAGCCTGTAGAAGTCGCAACCAAGAAAAATAGAGGTACAGGTCACTGTGTATTCTCAGAAAACCTAAAAATAAGAAATCGTAAAAACCGATTCGTAATAATAACACATGATTTAAAACACACTTGGGGTCTATTATACCCCATAAGGCAGACATAACTTTTTTCCGAAAAACTTCCCTAATCCGTTCGCACGGTAAACCCTGTGTAATAAATTCTTACTCTGCCCGAGGTTAATTCTGACAATAACCGGGCAATACCCGAAATGCCTGCACAGAAACGTTGTAAATTGTTGTTTATTAATGTATGACTGTTTTGTGTGCATTCGCTGGCAAAAGTGTTGAATTCTTATTGAATTTAAATTTGGTAGTGGTTTTGGTTATAATTAAGTAATATTAAATTAAATTTAATTTAATTACCTATTATATGAATTTTAATTGTATTTTGTATACAATATAAATTAGAAATAATTGGTGATATGAAAATGAGTTAACATTTTACTGAACTTTAGATATGGAATAAGATGTCATAGCTTAAACGTTGAAAGAAAGTCTGAAAATTAATAAAAGTCTGTAAAAATAATAATTCAGAACATATTTTTTTACTTTTCAACAAAAATACCAAAAAGCATGCATACACAATAGACAGATTTTTTAAGGCAAAAAAAATACAAATTTAAAAATAAATTCACCACCGTACTTCTGCTGAATATTTATTTCCACGAAACAATTTTAATCACAAAAATGTTTGTATAATCTGCAAACGCATATTTTTTACTTATTTTAGATATAAAAACACTGCACCCGCCAGTACATTCCCGTGTGTGGCCATTAAATGAGCGATGGGCCCGTAAATGCCGCTGATGTGTCGTGTGTCGTAACGTAACGAAACAATAAAAACGCACGTTGTTACGCTGCGACAATATGATAAAAAAGCGACCAAGTGCGGGTCGGACTCGCACATAAAGGGTTCCGTACAATATTTCGCACGACATATTTTTTTAAAATAATTTGGTAAAAAAAAAACAATACGTTTCTTGTAGGTATGTGTTTTATAATAAAAAATAAAAAAAACTCCTTTTTATTATCCCGGCCATAGTAGTTTACACTGAAAATTTCAAGTGTCCTATTACGGTTCTAAAGATACAGCACTGTGACAGACGGACGGACCGACAGCGGAGCCTTAGTAATAGGCCTTTAAAATCTATTTGTTATGACTCCGAAGTTAGGAATGATTGAGTTATTTACAATGCTGTGTCAATTTTATTTGTATGTTGTTTATGATAGGGTAATTTGTACCCCACACCTGTAGCATTCTTGTTGAGCTTTGGGTATAAATGTTTACCCCGGATTAGTGACGATTGAATGAACCAAACATTCCTTCTGTTGTGTACGAGCATGAGGAACGGAAGTAAATAATAAAGTTTTAGGTTTTGTTGCCATTTATTTGACCATTGTGAATGAACCAGACCTCATATTACGTCACTAACGTTCTAAATTAAAAGTAAACACTATTTAGCTTTTTATTACTACTTCGGGCAAAGTTTTATTGGCCTTTTCCGTCTCGAAATTTCTCAATAGTAGCCCGGAGTCTGTATTTCTGCTCGGTTGATGGCAATAGGCTCAACCATGGGACTTAAACATAACTGGCGAAATGTGGGTGTACTAGGTCTCTGCCTGACAAGGCGTGTTATGCTATGTTATTAATATTTCAAAGTACCTACCTTCTCTCTTTTTACACATTTTCGTTATATTTTTAAAAACAGTTTGAAACATAAAAAAATCCCGATCTACTAATGAGTTGGTTGCCATGGCAAGTTTTGGTAATATTAAGTTCAGTTAGCAAGCTCGATCGAGCATGGCTTTAATTGGTGTTCAGAAACTTTCTGATATATTGACATTTAGTTTGGAGAGCTGTCGAACTTCGGGGCCCCACTTTTTGCGGATTAAAAGTTGATCAACAAAAATCAAAAGTTATAACATTGGACTAGTTTTTGGGGTTCCGTAGCTCCGAATGAAATGAACGGAACCCTTAGCACAGTAAAAGACTGTTCTTTCCGTATATAAAGCGGGCCCTAAACGATCAATTATGTTGCACATACTACTACTTTGTATACTTATCTAATTGTGAAAGGCTTTATTTCAAATAAACCAATTACAGGCACTTTTGAATTGTCAAGGGGTCGGTCAGTCAGAAATATGAAGCTAGTCGCCCATTCCAAAGCGTAGTAGGTACCTATGGAGAAGAACGGGCAAGAAACTCCTATAAGTAAAGTGCAAAAGTACAGTCTTGGTTGTGCTAAACCATTTGTGTTAGTCACAGCACCTGATAATAGTTGCATCAGTTTTGCACTCTCGAAAATATGGTATTATATTTCGCCTTTGATTTATTTAATGAAGTTATTGTATAATCATATTAATCATACAATAAACATTTGATTTTATCCCAAAGACAGCTGAAGACTATTGTCTGATTTTTATATTTCTTGATATGGGTTTTTGGTTGGACCTTTATCACAACCAATAAATAAAATTGATCAAAACCAGTCCATTTCGTGCACGGCCCCTTAACCGCAAAACACATTTATGATTAAAAGTAAATAATAATATTTGTGTATGTAATTAGATCACATTGTTCGTGGTCATCATTTATTTGACGTGTTCATCTGTTAATGCCAACAATGAACAAACAAAATATTATCAATAACCACTTTAATGTTTAAAGTCGTAATTATCTATTCAACCGATTTGGTTACGGTTGTCGTCACAATATTGAACTAACTGATGACAAAATTAATTGACTATAAATAAAATTTGATGGCTCGGTTCATCCGTTAGCGATTTCAGTGCTGCGAATTTTAATGCCCGTACAAATATTTGTAGCTATGAACACACCCAAAATCAAACAATCTGCCCAGTCTTACCGCCTGCAGCTAGCCAGTATTTTACATGGAGCGACTGCGTATCTGACCTCCACAACCCAGACTGGCTGTCAGACTTTTGGGCTTCTCACTACCCGTAACGACTGTTAAAGATATGTAAACACACCTATGAATCACAATATGGGGAGAAAAGGTAGTACATATGTAATATTAAAGATTAAAAAATACCGTTGTAAAGGATTTTCACTTTCTCAAAAGAGATGGCCAAAACTGTATATTCTTATAGAACTTAGAATCGATTGAAAAAGCTGTTTAACATAATATCACGCCTGTAATCCCGGTAGGGTTAGGCAGAGATGTACCTCAGTAACTTCACCCGCATTTCGGTTCAATTTTGTAATCGGGGGCTAGTCTATTGCCATCAACCGGGCACAAAAAAAAAAAAAACTCAAAGCATTTATTTCAATTAAACCATTTACAGGCACTTTTGAAATGTCAAGAAGTCGGTCAGTCAGAAATATGAAGCTAGTTGCCCATTCCAAAGCGTAGTAGGTACCTATGGAGAAGATCGGGCAAGAAACTCCACGGACACTCTTTTAAATCAAAATTTTTTTTTACAAAATATTGGTTACATCATTAACAACATCATCAACAAATCCAGACTCTTTCCAGCTACATAGAAATTCCTGATGGAAAAACCCAATAACACTTTGCGTGGCTTGGGAATCGAACCCAGGACCAGACCAACGAAGCAGTCTGTGTAACAATAAACATTAATTGAATTCATCAAAAGTGCAACCTTCCCTATTAATTCAAATTAAAATTCAAATATTATTTATTCAGAAATTAATTGAAATGAATTTGTAATCTGTTGTGAATTTTATATGGGTGTACATATAAAATTCACAACAGATTACAAATTCATTCAATTAATTAATAATTAATTATGACAAAACAATAAATATTACAACAAAGCAATTACTATTTTAGTTGGAATATTAATTGCCATATGCGAAGAAATAATTACCCTCGTATATGGTCTCAATATTCCATTGTAAGATTTATTGTATTCAGTTCATAAAGGAGGCCTGCGACTTTCTCACGACTGCGTAAAAGTCATCTACCCTGCTTTCGGAAAACATGGCGGATGCACTAATATTAAATAACATTCTTACTTACTAAATGACTTAAGAGGGAACAGGGCCTGCGAGGAGTTTGAAAAATAGGTATTTAAAGAAAGTATTGCCGTCGTTATACCTCAAGTCTGCCCCCGTAGAGTACCTACGACAATCCCTATAGCTACAGCTCAGACCAATTATATCATTAAAATATTTGACGAAATCGACGTTTCGTATTCCCCTTTTTTCTCCTCGAGCACTGAACCGATTCAATTATATTTTACATTAAAATTTTAAGAAAGAGTACTATGTTTAGGTTCCTATCATTTTTAGTTTAAAAAAAAATCGAATTTGTCTGGTAATCCTCTAATCACGGCGGAAAAAATGGGGCATTTTTGTAATTTTTGGAGGGTCATATTTTTATTTTTTTTAAATTAATGAAATTACAGGGACGTGACTACAAAACCTTGATTTTATGAAAAAAAAATGATTGCTCTAGAATCGTTATTCAGGAAGAAAAAAGAGGAATATATTTGTATGGAGAATCGTAGGGCCTGTTCCCTCTTAAGATTCAAACATAGGTACACAATAACAAGTAATCCAAAAGAATGAAAAGAAATTTCTAGCCACATTTTTATTCTTACACTAGCTGCACCCCGCGGTTTCACCCACATAAGTCTCGATCCCGTGTGAATATCGAGATAAAAGTTTCCTATGTCCTAACCCAAGTCATGGTCTACCCAAGTGGCAAATTTCATCCATATCCGTTCAGCCGTTTTAGTGTGAAATTGTAACAAAAAACAAACTCACTTTCGCATTTATAATATTAGTTAGATTCTACACTACATACTAAATTAAAAATCAGTTCACAAAAGTTAAACCAACTATATTAGGTTCAGTTAGTCAACTAATTAAGGGTGCCGAAAGTTACTGAAATGAATTACTTAACTTTGATATTGGATTACGAGAGTTAACGTTGTGGTCATGTATTAATTATGATCCCGGTTTAAATGTTAACTTGGTTGCTAAATTTAATTGGGTTATTAAAAGCTCATGAAAAGCAGTTTCAGATGTATTAGGAAAAACTCAGAATTGCTAAAAAAACATTAATAATTAAATAACCTTGTGACTAAAACCAATAAAATAACTTACTAAAGTTTCTTACGGTCGCATTCACAGACGTTAATTTAGTTAATGCACCATTAACCAACAATTCATTTGATTATCCGGTTGGAACAATATCCAAAGAAAACAAATTAAGAAAGAAGCAAGAAAATACATTTATTTAGCGCAGACTAAAAGGCAACACAACATATTGTACTACAAGTGAAAAAGTAATAAAATAAAAATATACAATAAGAAAAGTGTCAAGTTCGATTGTAAGAAAAAAAAAAAGATAAATAAAAACGTTGGATATGACATAATCATGTAGGTATACTTAAATTAGCCCATATGTGTGCTGTGAATGTGTTTCGTATCCTAAATATACTAGCATACATTTCTATACATTATGTAAAGAAGCCAGAAGAGAATAATTGCTGCTGCAATGGGTAACTTTTCCGGCAAAATTCAAATTGTAACCCAAAATTCATGTACATTTATTTCACGATAATCTTGTAAATTATAATCATGCTATCACAAAGAGTGGCCTCTCATAAATAATGAGAGTAAAACGGAGGAAAACCAACAACTTATCGCGAATAAATTGTGAAAGCAATTAAAGTAGGACAAGAGGCGAAATTTTCAAAAACAAATTAGTCATTTTAATTAATTTCTTTGAAAATAGAGGGGACAGTTTGGAGATAAATGTTAATTTTTGCGAGAGGGCGGGTTTTTGTTCGTGTTTTGGTATTTTTAGGATAAAATAGCTCATGTGTCGTAGGATCACCGGTCTGTCTACCAAAAACGGAGTGTAAGGGTAATATTGAGCCGAGCGGACCTGGCTGGCCTCCGAGGAGCCGGCCCTTGTGTGGTGCCGCAGGGGAAGGAGCAGCACGGGCAAGGACGACCCGTGCCTGCCGAAGATCGGGTCCTGACCCTGGTGCGGCAGGAGATGGCTTCCCTGCGGTCCCGTTTTTCCGCTCTAGAGGCCATCGTCCTGCGCCCCCCGTTAGCGGCTAGCATGCCAGCCTCTGGCCAACGGAAGGCGACATCTTATGCCGCCACCGCAGCTGCCTCGGCCAAACCGGGTTCGTCGGGGCAGACCAAGGGCGGGGCGGCTACACAGGCGGCGAGGGCCCCGGCCCAGGCAGCGGGGGCCCCGGCTCGGGCAGCGGGAGCCCCGGCCTTAGCGGCGAAACGGCCGCCCCCACCTCCTTCTTCTAAATCTCCTCCGGCTGATGCTGAATGGCAAGTAGCCGGGGAAAAGAAGAGGAAGGGGAAGGCGAAAAGGGCGGCCAAAAAGAAAGAGAGGCGGCAGCGGCGCAAAGAGCGAAGCGTCGCGGCTAGGCTCCGCGCCCCGAAGTCCGCAGCTGTAGTTATCACGCTACAGCCAGAGGCGGAGAGAAAGGGCGTGTCCTACCGCGACGTGCTCGCCAAGGTGGGGGCAGCGGTGGACCTGAAGGAGATCGGCGCCGCCGATGGCATCCGGGTAAGGGTCACGGCGACTGGGGCCCGGATGCTGGAGGTCCCCGGTGCGGCAAGCGGTCCGGCCGCTGACGCTCTGGCCGCAAGGCTTAGAGCGTCCCTAAATGCGGACGAGGCCCGAGTGTCCAGGCCCACCAAATGCGCTGATATGCGTATTCTGGGCTTGGACGACTCAGTGACGGAGGGACAGGTGGTGGCCGCTGTCGTTAGGACTGGGGGGTGCTCTGCCGAGCAGGTTAGGGCAGGCACCATCCGTCCTGACTACACGGGGTTGCGAGCCATTACGGTAAGCTGCCCTGTCTCAGCGGCCAAGAAAATAGCCGGGGAGGGCCAAAGGCTATTGGTGGGCTGGGTTTCCGCGCAGGTCAAACTGCTGGAACCCAGACCTCTGAGGTGCTTCCGCTGCCATGTGGGCAATCACGTGGGAGCTAAGTGCACCTCGGAGGTGGACCGCAGCGGTCACTGCTACCGCTGTGGTCAGGCCGGTCACAAGGCCGGCTCGTGTGACGCCACGCCGCACTGCGCTGTATGTGCGGCAGCTGGCAAGCCGGCCAATCACCGGATTGGGAGTAAGGCCTGCGCCCCACCCGCCAAAGCCAAAGGCAAGCCCTCTGCCACCGCCGTCACGGCCGCAACCGCCACCACCGCCGCTGTTGCCGCCTCCACTACCGTCGTCGTCGCTGCCGCAGCCGCCGCGGCAGGGCCCTCACAGGGGGCACGGGAGGGGGCTGACATGGAGTGCCAATAATGGCCCCATTACGCCTCCTCCAGGCGAACATCAACCACTGCGCCGCAGCTCAGGATCTGTTGCTCCAGAGCATGGCGCAGTGGTCGATTAACATCGCCGTGGTCGCTGAGCCGTACTTTGTCCCGCCCAGGGACGACTGGGTGGAGGACCTGAGCGGCTCAGTGACCCTAATTTCGTCGGCCGCCGCCGGTACTCCGTCCCTCGAGGCTGTTAAGAGAGGACGGGGTTGCGTTGCAGCACGGTTCGGGGAGATCGTTGTGGTAGGGGTTTACTTCTCCCCGAGCCGAACTCTTGCCGAGTTCCACAACTCCCTTGCGGAGTTGAGAGTCGTCGTCGTCGGGTTCTGTTCCCTTCCCGTGTTCGTCCTCGGGGACTTCAATGCCAAAAATGTGGCTTGGGGTTCCCGATATACGGACACACGGGGCAGGATGGTGGAGGACTGGGCTCTGGAGACAGGCCTGGTCGTCCTGAACCGGGGTTCTGTCCCCACGTGTGTGCGGATGCGGGGTGAATCAGTGGTGGACATTTCGTTCGCCAGCCCCGCTCTGTCGCCGCGTGTAATTGACTGGCGCGTCATGGAGGGGGTGGAGACCTATTCCGATCACCGGTACATCCGGTTTGACGTCTCCGCCCAGACCTCGAGCGCGCCGGTCCGACAGGCCCCGAGTGGTCCGCGGTGGGCGCTGAAGCAGCTGGACCGGGAGCTCCTCCTGGAAGCCTCGATCGTGCAGGCCTGGGTGTCACCACCGGACAGGCCTGCCGACATCAACGACGAGGCGGAGTGGTTCCGGGAGGCCATGTCCGAAATATGTGACGTGGCAATGCCCCGGGTCCAGCCCGGACGTGCTTCGCGCCAGGTGTACTGGTGGTCGCAACAGCTGACGACACTGCGCAATGCGTGCGTTGCTGCACGACGCCGGTACACCAGGCACCGCAGGCTCCGTATTCGTCCTCCGGATACGGAAGCCATTCAGGCGGAGCTGTACGAGGGGTACAGAGCGGCGAAGACCGCCCTCCAAGCGGAGATCCTGCGGGCCAGGGGAGTGGCCCGCGAGGAGTCGCTGGAGACTCTGAACAGGGACCCGTGGGGACGCCCATACAAGATGGTGCGGGAGAAACTCCGCCCATGGGCTCCCCCGCTGACGCAGAGTCTCCGGCCGCAGCTTGTGGGGGACGTGGTGAGCGCTCTGTTCCCTTCGAGAGGGGAACATGCCTCCCCGCCCATGGCTCCGCCTACTGCGGTGCCCGATGCGGATCACACCGCCGACGACGACGACGATGCTCCAGAGGTGACCGAGGTAGAGATGAGAGTGGCGGTACGTAACTACGTAGGCTGAATGCCAAAAATACCGCCCCAGGACCCGACGGCTTACCTGGGAAAGCCTGGGTCCTGGCCTTGGAGGCTCTCGGGCCTCGACTAAGAGGGCTCCTAAGCGCATGCTTGGAGAGGGGCCAGTTCCCACTTCGCTGGAAGACGGGGAAACTGGTCCTCATCAAGAAGCCGGGGCGCCCTGCGGACTCTCCGTCCGCTTACCGGCCCATCGTGCTGCTCGATGAGGTGGGCAAGCTCTTTGAAAGAGTCATTGCAGACCGCCTCGTCGGGCGGCTGGTGCGGGTGGGGCCGGATTTGGCGGAGAGCCAGTTTGGTTTCCGCAGGGGGCGCTCTACGGTGGACGCCATCATGCGCGTGCGAGCCCTCACGACGGGGGACGCCGTGGCCCGGGGTGGGGTCGTCTTGGCGGTGTCTCTAGACATCGCCAATGCCTTCAATACCCTGCCCTGGAGTTGCATCAGGGAGGCACTCCGGTATCACCGGATGCCGACCTACCTCTGTCGTGTGGTCGAGGCCTATTTGACGGACAGGGCCGTCATCTACCCCGGTCACCAAGGAGAATGGAACCGGCAAGAGATGTCGTGCGGTGTCCCACAGGGATCGGTCCTGGGGCCGCATCTGTGGGACATCGGATACGACTGGGTGCTGCGCGCCGACCTCCCTAGCGGCGTCAGCGTCGTTTGTTACGCTGACGACACGTTGGTCCTGGCGCAGGGGAGGTCGCACCAGGCGGCGGCCGAACTAGCGACACACGGGGTTGCGACAATCGTGGACAGGATCCGGCAATTGGGACTCGAGGTGGCCCTGCACAAGTCCGAGGCCATGTGTTTTCATGGTCCTCGGAACGCGCCACCGTCGGGTTCCCAAATAACGGTAGGAGGAGTTCACATCGGCGTCGAGTCGACGATGAAGTACCTAGGACTCGTCCTCGACAGCCGGTGGAACTTCGTGGAGCACTTCCGACGTTTGGCTCCCAGACTGGAGCGGGCCGGGGCTGCTTTGAAGCGGCTCCTGCCCAATCTGGGGGGTCCAAACGCCTCCTGCCGGAGGCTATACGCGGGGGTCGTGCGGTCCATGGTCCTTTACGGGGCACCGGTTTGGGCGCGTTCATTGAGGCGGCGGCCAGCCCGCCGGTTGAACGCGTCCCAGAGGGTCATGGCCACCCGGCTGGTCCGGGGATACCGCACGGTCTCCGGTGAGGCGGCGAGCCTCCTTGCCGGATTACCGCCATGGGATCTGGAGGCAAAAGTCCTCGCGCACATTTGGGAGTGGCGCGAGGAGGCGAAACGCCGGGGCGTAACTCCGCTGCCGCGAGAAATCGCGGCACAGCGGACAGAGCTCCGGCGGGATCTCATGGCGTCATGGAGAGTGCGATTGTCGCAACCCAGTGCTGGGCACGCCACTATTGCGGCGATAAGTCCCCTCTTTGAGGAGTGGCTAGAGAGGCGCCACGGCGTCCTCACCTTCCGCCTGACGCAGGTCCTCACCGGACATGGTTGTTTCGGGAGGTTCCTGTTTCGTATCAGGCGGGAGGAAACGCCCGGGTGTCATCACTGCGTGGATCGCCCGGAGGACACGGTTGAGCATACGGTGGAGGTCTGTCCGGCTTGGGCAGAGCATCGCCGTGTCCTCGTGGAGGCGATCGGCGGCGGGGATCTCTCGCGTCCGGCCCTAGTCCAGGCCATGGTACGGAGCGAGAGGGCATGGGAGGCCGTCACCTCCTTCTGCGAAGCAGTAATGCTCGCGAAGGAGGAGGCAGAACGCGTGAGGGAGAGGCAAAGTTCGCGTCCTCACGCCCCTAGCCGCCGCAGGAGACGCCCTGGGCGTCGGGAATCGCAGGCCGATTCCCGGCCACCGTAGGCGCGGGCTTGCGGACGGTGAGCAATGGGTAGCTCGCCGTCCGATAAGGACCAGGCCCGGGTCGACGGCGCGTTGTGTTCCACGCGCGCCTCAAAGAGATGTCAGCAAGTGAAGGGGTCCGATAGGACCAATGCCTGCCGGGGTTGCGGGAAAGTCCGAAAGGGATACCGTGGCCCCTGGCAATGTACAGGCAACGGAAGGAACACGGGTGGGTTTTAGTCAGTAAGAGTCTGACACGCCCTCCCGCTCCACCCAGAGCGGGAGAAGTTATTTGATAATTTCCCACCCAAAAAAAAAAAAAAAAAAAAGGGTAATATTGAGAATGTAAGGCTAATAACAAAAAAAATAAACACATTATTCAGCATGTATCAAAGAAATATGATCATATATTCAAGGGTGTGGTACAGACCTTCAAATTGAAAAACATTCTCTATGGGACCCAAATCGCAATGCCGAAAAAAATACCACACTAAACTTCAATGTATTTTTCTCAATTACGATGTCAATCTCATGGAGAACGTTGTTCAGTTTGATAGACTGTACCACACACACCCTTCTATATATGTTGCAGAAAACCATATTGATTCGACCCCTGATTCGACCTCTCTGCATTCGAGAACCTATTAATAAAGAAACCCTACAATATTTCCAATAAAAGGCATATTTAAAAGCATCAATTCAATTCAATTCAATTCAAAAGTCATTTATTCAAACTAGGCTGAAAATCAGCACTTTTCGAACGTCAAAATTACATAAGACAGTCCCCCAAAAACGCCCACCCTTCGCCACTTCCTAGTGCTTTAGCTGGGAAGAAGAAGTGGCGCAACAAACTCCCCAGCAGCACAGCTGTCTGAATAGTTAGAAAAACATGATTCTATACAATAGTAATAATTTACTTTACGCAACACAAAACATTAAATTAAATCATTTTCTATATGTCACCTAGCACACGCCAATATACCAACAACAAAAAAGTACAACTTAATACCCGAATGAAAGCCTCCAGGCATAAAGGGCATGCCAAATCACAAATGATAAACTAGCGAACCAGCTAACAATCGAAGTAAAATAAATAAACAGTTAATTACTAATAACAACAACAAAAACCATGGTCAGCAAGACGACCAGTCACCACTAGCAGCATCCGTTCACGAGCATAACGCAAAGGTCAGCCATTACCCCCCTCGCCATATTCGAGGGAAGGAGGCAACCCGACCCCCGACGCTACCGCAAGCAGTGACATCTGAGGGAGCATGACGAACTTGCTGCCGGTTGCTCAGACAAGATTAGTATGATCAATTTTCGAGGTCGCTAGCATCTTACAGCAACATGGCTGGAAATATGTGGGGGTACTAAAGGTACATCTATGCCCAACACCCTTCGGGACGTGATGTCATGTTGTTATAATAATAATGTTGAACTATTAAGTAACGATAACTTGTCATTCTATTATACCCAGGAAACTACATTGAAAATATTTTGAATTTATTTTAATTTTTGTTAATGGTGCATAAACTTACTTGAACATCTGTGAGTGTGACGGTAAATGTCTATTTGTAACGAAACCCATAAACTGCTGTACCAACAGATATCCATTCTCGGAATACATGTTGTTTATTTTTGTTGCGGGAGGGAGCAAATTGTAAGAAAAGATTTTGAGTTATTTTAAAAATCACACAGGTTTTGTATCACAAGAGCCTATATACTCCAAACTGTATCAGAGAAAGTCTGCTTGGTGGCAGAAATGGGCATAATATGATTAGTACTGGCCTATTAGGGTTAGTTAAGTAGGGTTTGTCCACTTTCACAAATTATAACACGAGCGTTCTGGATTTAATGGCATACATGCACTTGTGTCAATTTATTGAGCATGTTTGGTCTCCTATAAATGAAGGAGTACTCTTACTAAATACCGAAGGGTTAGTTCACGCCGAGACGTGACGCGACGCGACGATGCTTGAAGAGGCCAGTGGTTTCACGCTACGCAGCGCGACGTCGCGAGGTGCATCGTGAAGTCGCTGGCAGCCCCACGCCTCGCTGCTTTGTGAATTCGTGATGCGTCGTGCTACGGCGCGAGGCCTCTCGAGGCGCAACGCGGCACAGCGGCACGCCGCGAGGCATTTTCGAATTATTTCAATTAAATGTGTATCTTTTTGAGTAGTAAATAAAGTTATATTTTGTATCACTATCTGAAAAAGTGCGCTCTTATGTTGCCTTTTATTTACGTGTCATGTATTATGTATATCTTTTGTCAGAGTTCCTAATTATAAATAAGTAGCTCAGAAACGCTACGCCACTGCACCAGGTGTGCAACGCAAATTAAATACGATACCCAACCTTTTTACCGAACATAAAGACAAAAGTCATCCTCTCTGTCTCTTTTTACATCATAAACCCATTACTCCCCGTCCACAAAGTCGGTAAAGTGCATCAGGGACGTCGCTATTACGCGTTGTTATAATTACAGAGAAATGTCACAATCAATCAGCGTAAATTGGCTGATCAGACCGAGAGCCGGAGTAAGGTTGGCAGAAAAAATATTAATATTTTTTGGATTGAACATTTTTCTTATAATATATATTTTTGTTCTGGATTTAATATATGAGAGTAGAGTAGCGTAATCAGCCTATAATGTCCCCACTGCTGGGACACACACCTCCTCTAGGTGAGTGAGAGTGGGCCGTAATACACCACGCGGGCCCAGTGCGGGTTGGTAGATGTCACGTGTCGTCGAATTTCTGGTTCTAGGACATGCCCATTTCCCCATTTTCTTTCTTTCTTTTCTTTCATGATGTTTTCCTTCAATGTTTTGAGAGCAGTGGTTATGAAATAATTTACACAAAGTAAATTGCCTGCCTGGGTTCGAGCCTACGACCGACAACATGTAAGTCGCGGCCGTTACCACTAGGCCACCAATACTCTCACTTATTTTTTGTTACAGTAAGCTTCCGGATAATGTATTATCTATGTTATTGTGTTAAGTTTTCGCCATATTATATTATTACTATTTATTTTATTTTGTTACCTATATTGTGTACAAACAAATCCGTACGTGTTTTTCGGGTGACCACTAAAACTCAGCGCAGCGCTGTGCTCCATTGCACAGCATTATGCTGAGTGGTTGCCCTCTTGTCACAGTCATGACGTGCAGCTGCCGACTAATTCTGTTATGTTTATATTATTGATCTATTTTGTTTTCTGCTTACCTACTCTTGTCTTTTTGTATGCACGTGTTTCTGTGACAAATAAACCTATTTTTCTTTCTTTCTATAAATGATTTTATTTTGAAAACAAGCGTCGAAATTAATCTCTAACTAAAGGATTCATCGCAAAATGAAATCTGACTTTCTCTGCAATCCGTACAACCAATTGGCGTCATACGAAACGGCTGCAACCGTACGGGTAGCAGAACAATTGAAGCGTTTCTGTACGTTCAATAATCAGTCAGGTGTGGCACTGTGCCAAATAATTGCCAGTTTGCCACCTATGGCACTCTGGCGGTGGCAATACGAGGCAGGGCACCATCTGTTGACGTGCCGCTTTTGCGGGAAATATTTAAATCGTTAGATTTGTCCACAGCGTACTTATTAGGGGCCAATCTGGAAATCTCTTAACCGATTGCGGCCCAAGGCTGGCCGCTGTAGAAACAATCTGGCCAAAAGGGGTATCATCGACCTTTCTCAAACATAGTGCCAGTGTGCCCCCCCTTCACAGGACATGACTTTACTTCTTTCCTGCCCGTCATGCACAACCACTTGCACATTCCAGGGTTTGAACAAGACGAATGACAAAGCTGTCCAGGTAGCAACTCACTGGTCGGACAAAATTTTAATAGCGACTGTGTACAAAGTATTGGGAGTTTTGAAAACCGTAAACATTAGTTATGGCTTTCAAAACTTTGGACAGTTCTCTCTGAGAGCTGTACTATTATCAAGGTAGATTGAAAGATGCTGTGTACGAGAGCTTGATTTTTTTACAGCACGGTGCAATTCCGACCGTTTTTTTTTTATTTATAGTTCGCGAGCATATTCGCAAGAAGCTGGCAGTATAATCACAACGGTAATGGAAAACATTACCGTTGTTTGTCTTATTTGTGCTTATATTTATACTTACACAATTAGGTGTATTTATTATATTTATAGTTATTAATAGGTATATGTATATCTTTATATTTAAATAAATATTTTTTCCTCGATTCTCGCGATTGCACCTTCCACTGTTTGTCTCTGCAAAGGTTGACTGGTAGAAGATGCCTATGACATTAAGTCCGCCTCTGTACATTTGTGTGCTTGAAGTATTAAATAAAATAAATAAATATCACTCTTATCTAGTGGTCTTCTTATTATAAGAAGACCGTTCTTATGTCGAGCGAAAAGTGTCAATACTGAGAAGACTGAGCTCACACATCCCGTATCAGACGTTTGCATGGCAGTCGAGTCAAATTACTGCGTCATTATGTTTGACCGAGGTGTCAAAACGAAATAGAAACGCGACCATCTTTTGACGTAGTAGGGCGAATCTAACGATTTAAATCTTTGTTTGTGGGTAAAAAATCTGCGATTGATAGCCACAATAGGGGTAAGTGGTTTGTGCGGTTTCTATTAACCGTTTAAGGGTTAAAGCTGGTGTTTAGTGGCTTATCGGCAGCTAATTATGAGTTGTCTCTAATGGAAACGATGGAATAAACCTTAATTAAGCTATTGGGCACCGTTTAACACTGTAAATTGCTAGACGGGTTACGGTCGTAAAAAAAAATTGCTGTATGTATTGTTATTAGTCAAAGCAGTCGCTTGATTTGGTTTAGTTACCTATATTAGGTTCAAACCGACCTTAAAGATGAAAGTCTTATGCTTGTTCCGTTTTTATACATGCGTCATTGAATTCAAAACATAGATCTGTTTTGTTTTTTATTTTTTTATTAGAATTATCTTTTGTATGCACGTGTGTTTGTGACAAATTAATGTATTTTTCTTTTTGTTCCAACGCCACGTCCTCGTTCAAAATTCAGAATAAACCCCATGTTCAGAATAAACCCCATAGTCGTACGCGCGCGACTGTTAGTCATCGCCTGAGGTACGTGTGTGGTCAGACGGGTAAGGACGCCATTGACAAAATTCGCAGACTGAGATAGCTTAGCCTTCATGCGTTGACTAGCAGTCGCGCTGCGGACTATAGTTAACAAATCATAAAAATTTAAATATGTCAAAATTGTAAATACTGATGATCTTTAAAAAAAACATTTTCTATATTTTCAACACATTTTCATACTCAAACTGTCGCTATAGAATGATTAATTATGAATCTGGATCATTCCAGCTAACACTGCTTTATCTGCAAACGATATTGACTCTTGTTTTAATGGAACAGTGTTCATTTGAGTGGGCTTTGAGGGAGAATTTTTTAAAGAAAAAATTGAGAGCGATATTGAAAAATAATAATGGAGTGATGTTTTAAAAATATGTATTCGAAAAATTGCCTTCAATTTTCAATACATTTTAAAAGATTTAAACATTTTTAAAGGCTGCCATTTTCTGGTCGAAATACATTGTCCGGTAACTGATATAAAATCTAGCCACAAAAGACAACGTTGCTTTAAAAAAAATAACAAATTACAAAGAGTAAAATTAATTTTCTTGGAAACTACGTGCTAGAAATGTACATAATATCTGCATAATATGAACATATTTTTTATAGAAACGGCACCGTTACAAATCTCTTTCGCACCTAACCTTGGTAGTTAGTTACAAATATTAGGTACATTTTGTTTCCGGGTGCCCTTAGCGAGCGCTCGCCTAGTTTTAATTAGAATAGTCTTTGTCCCTGGCTGGAGGCTTTGAGTGTAGTAGTTTAAGGCAGCCGCGGGAAAGCCCGGTTAAGTAGTCATGACCTCAGAGATCAGCTACGAGACGCCCAAAAAAAAAAAAGAAAAAAAAAAGTTGTGTCTGGTTTTTGTAAACCGGCTGATTTTTTTCAGGCTTAACAACTAAAATCACGACGTTGAACATATAAAAAAAAAATACAAAAAAATATTGTAGGGTGACCTTTATTTTCACAATAGTAAAGACATTCCGTCAACTGTCATTATCGCACAACAGCATGCGTATGAAGAATGCGGACAATAGTTCAAGATTAGGGTCTCCCCGGTATTTCATTAATACCCTCAATAAAAGCTGTTTAGGGTAGTTTTATTTGTTTCTGTCACCCCCCTAAACGTCGTTTTGATATATGTAGTCTGTTATTAGACATTATGACCAGCCATTTGTGGCGAGTTTGATTAATTTTCTATACTTTGGTTCCCCGTTTACAGGAACTTCAAAGCTTAATAAGTTTTGTAGATACAAAGCCATGATTGCGAAAGTACTAAACGGAAATGGTAAAAAAATTATGTTTCGAAATAGCAGATAAACTGTTATGAGTTTAAACTGCAACAAAGTTGCAAACGTTCTCGGTTCTGTAACTGTATAGAACTCAAAATTAAAAATTCAAAAGTCATTTATTCAAACTAGGCTGAGAATCAGCACTTTTCGAACGTCAAAATTACATAAGACAGTCCCCCAAAACGCCCACCCTTCACCACTCCCTAGTGCTTAAGCTGGGAAGAAGAAGTGGCGCAAAAAACTCCCCAGCAGCACAGCTGTCTGTTTAGTTAGAAAAAAATGATTATATATAATAGTATGCAAAATGATTTACATTACGCAACACAAAACATAATTTTAATTATAAAATTAATAGCCATATGACAGCTAGCACACGCCAATATACCAACCATTATACCAACTAACTAGTTTGTTCTGATAAAGTACTAGAATAGTGATGTCTGACCTTTTCACTAAGTTATGATTATGACTTATGAGTCTGACTTTAAAACGGTAGTATAATAACTATATATAACTTTACCTGAAGATAAGCACCAAAGGGCTGTGAAATGTATACTATTTGTAGCAAAAACACCATAATCCTTCAAAATTGTATCGTTATTTCATTATCAGCTAATTAATTTACATTGTCACAATAATAATATAATAATGTCCCGATATTGTAACGGCAGTAATACGGTGACCACACGTTCGGATTACCGCGGACTTTAATATTAGTGTCCTCACTGATAATTTATTACTTGGTATTAAATTGACATGTTGGATAAATTTATTCGGACGACCGGATAATTTATTGACTATAATTGAATTTTGGGTAGTTAGAATTGGGGTATTTTGTAAGGGTTTCAATTTTAAGTAGTAGAGGAATATAGTTATTTTGATATTTTGTTAAGTAAGGGTCTTTTAGAAAAGTGACGTTATTTATGAGGCTTCATATTGGGCGAATATTTATGAGACGTTAAAATATTTATTCCATGTTTAAATTCTCAAAACCTTTATATTTATTCGATTTTTGGTTACTAGTAGAAACAGCAGATATTTTTTTAGTAATCAGACTGGGCCACCCTTTTGTTCATAATAATATGTTACGATACGCTACGAGCGTTGTGAGGGTTTGACTAAAATTACAATAGAAGCATTGCCTTTCACCAGGCCCGAGAGTTTTAACTACAGTTTTCGCAAATTACACTTTGATAATGCCATAAAAAAATAAAAAACTTCGCATACAACGCTACAACGTTATTGTGGCGCGTGGCCAAAGTCGGAACTCACGTCGCCATCTTGTTTTGTCAATACAATTTCTGTGACCCTATTTCACAAATGTTTACCAACAGTGATATTAAAGTGAGGGGGGGGTCTCCCTTTAATATCACTCAGGAGCCTAATCCTTGTAGCACTCGAGACGCAACACCGGGCGTGCAGTTGCTCACTGACACTAGTTAAAACATGATTTTGAATTCGTTCTTCGGATACCAATTATCCGTCAAACCAGAAGGTGTCAAGTGACAAGTGACAATCGTTGTAAAAGCGTTTCGTAATTCTACAACGACTTTCAACAGAAGCTTTTCGGTAGCATAGGTTAATGTAATACATTTTTGACTTTTTCATCATCGTTATCGCTGATAGAATGTCACTTTGTCGAAGCGTTCAGGAGCAACGTCTTCCGACTCACCTTGCAACACCTCGAAGTATAAATAATCACTTCTTCTTCAACAGAAGAAGAGTGACTATTTATAGGCGCTTTAAAACTCTGACACCAGGTAAGTCACTAGAATTACCTGGTGTCAGAGTTTTAAAGCCGCCCATGGGCCTCTGACTTGGCTTCACATGCCGTCGAGAAATAACGTAAGGAAATCGTCATGCCTGAAAGATATTATCTCTCAGGCATGCCGGCTTCCT
Source organism: Xanthia icteritia (assembly GCA_949128155.2). Classification (NCBI taxonomy): domain Eukaryota; kingdom Metazoa; phylum Arthropoda; class Insecta; order Lepidoptera; family Noctuidae; genus Xanthia; species Xanthia icteritia. Next base: position 11,095,229 of record OX421956.2, read on the forward strand.
CACGTTAAAATGACTGGTTTTAACATAAAATCCTATGACACTCGGCAATATTGTACCTCCTATTAGTGGAACAATTTTCCAAATCGGATCAGTAGTTCCGAAGATTAACCCCTACATACAAACTCACTTTGACGTCTTTATAATATTAATTAATACTATATAAAAACTTCTTCTTCAACACTTCTTGTTCCTGTTCCAAATAAATGAATTTTTACTTTTTTTTTACTTTTTTTTACTCTTCTTCAACAGAAGAAGAAGTGACTATTTATACTTCGAGATTCACAGGAATTGTATTGACAAAACAAGATGGCGACGTGAGTTCCGACTTTGGCCACGCGCCACAATAACGTTGTAGCAAAAAAAAAAACATAATTATAATTTAAAATAGCCTCATAATAATCCACGTGTACAAGTATTCACTGGTCTGGAAGTGCCCATGTCCAAACAGCAATGATTTCTCACGACGGGAAACCAATAAGTCCACAATAATTTGTTCTGTGGTCATCGTCTGATGTTTCGCAAATAAAATAATGTGAGTGGGTATTAATTTCTATCTGATAGAGGGGGACGTCGATTCGCATTAAGATGTAGACGATGTTACCATTTTTTTTGTTGATTTTATTATTTTGTTTTTTATACTTTTATCATTGAGTGTTTAGTTTGTGATATTCCTGTGCCAGGCACAATAAATATTTTTTCTTTCTTTCTTTTTGTTGGGTTGTCCTTAGATGGGAATTATTTCTAAAACAATTTGAAAGTTAAACATTGCTTTGATGAACTTAGAAATTAATTATCTGTTTCAGGTTACATGCTTCATTTTCTTGTCCCAAAATAATAGTAGGGTACCTTAAAAAATATTCTTTTCCTTTGCGAGATTTTTGCTCGCTGAAATCAGGGCAAGGACTAAATTAAAATAAAATATGTTTATAAATTATAGCCTATGTTACTCAGTGATAATATCGAATTCTACTGGTGAAAGAATTTTTTATTGGTCCAGTAGGTTTTGAGTCAATTAATTACAAATAAAAATATAAATCTTTTCTCCTTATATTATTAGTGTATATGTAAGTTTGCGAAGATAATCCTTACTCATTCACTTATGAAACGTCAGAAGCTAGGTGCACGATTCCAATTGGTCGTTTCGGGATCAATGCAGACCTCTACATTATCTTTTGTAGATCCATATTATAATATGTTAAGTTTTGGGGGTCTTAGAATTTGAGATAATAGTCAGTTTTGAATCGCTCATTTATTTAGAAAGAAAGAAAGAAAGAAAAATAGTTTATTCTGCACAAACAAAACGCACATTTAAAATAATAAAATAAAAACAAGTATTACAAGCACATAAAAGTAGCCAAAAGCCTCGTATTCAACCAATAAAAGTTTGACAATGTTGTTCATTGGTTGATGTCAAGGCCACGGACCAAAGACAATATTGCGTAATTACTCTGGTGCGACTTTGGCAAATGACAACAAAAATAAAATGCCGATTGCAGAGTTAACTACTTTTGTAACAAATAAATCTGTGCGTCGCATTTGTGCAAGAACAGGTCATTGCTCAGAAAAAATGCTGTGACTTCGGACGAACCTAACGTCAACTGCGCTGGTTTTCAGCAATTACCTAAGGAATGACATAATGACATCTCCAAGTGTGACATAATAAATCGGTTATGTATTATTTTCCACTGAAATATGTGTGATTCAACTCGTAACATTCACGTAACAAATACTCGAAGTTAATAACTTCAAAAGGCCTTTTTTACCAGCCTTTGAGTTCATTTTATCCATATAAATGTCTTCCTACTCATTTTTCGCGACAATGTTTAACTGCCAGCTACCCCATCTGTGTTTTACTGCTCCAATATTTTACGCCATGACACGAATCCATGTATCTTTGCTGGGTGGCATTGGTATTCCACCCTCGGGCTCCCAAGGACAACATTTTTAAAGGACGTCTACGTGATCTGACATTTAAGAGGCGTTAACGCGTATTTTTATTAAATTTTGTACTTAGGAGGCTGTTTTATGTTGATGTTTGATGAGGTATTTATCGTATTTTTGCTGTCTTTGTTAAGTGATGAAAAAATATGGAGTTTTTTAGCCCATGGGAATGATATTGAGTGCAGCGTCATGTCAGTTTGAATATATATATCATTCATAATCATAATAATTTATTTTGCAATAGGTATTGGTACAGTGCTCGTGGCTAAGTAATAACTGCCGCACGGGTCGATCGATCAGGTAAAGCTACGCTTGCCGCGATTGACATGCCGAGGTCCTTGCCTCGGAAAGCACGGGTCCCAGCTGTCATTCGTGGATCTTTGACAGTCGTTACGGGTCGTCAGTATTACCCAGTGACTGGGTTGTGGAGGTCAGATAGGCAGTCGCTCGCAGACTACTACTAAATAAGTTATATTTTTCACTTTTAATTGTGTACCCCGCACAAATTTGAATAGCAGTACTTGCTATATAAATAACAGTGACAGGAACTTATCATATCATCCATATAGACTAAGTGGGAAATGGAATACGTATTATTGAAGCTAACTCAAAAACTATCTAAGCAGGGTCAATAAAATTTATACGGGACCATCTCGAGAGCATACCCTTTCAAACAAAAAAATATTTTTCAAAATCGGTCCAAAAATGTCTAAGAAATAAAACATAAAAAAAAAACGCAACGAATGGTTAAAAACTGACACGGTTTAGTTTTTAATTGAAGAATTTATATTATTGGTAGTGTTTAGTCTATTAACTCAACCGTAGCTTTAGGCATAGCTATTAAACTAAACGAGAAACAATTACACACATTTAAATCATTTCAAAGCTGGTATTTTCATAGTAACAGCAAAAGATCTACTTAATTCATTTATTCGGTTCAGTGCTTACAGAGAGTTAAGCTCGAAGCTAAGTCAGTCGGGATAAAAGGCAGCTTCAAATTAAAGTAATGGTCGAATGGATGAAATGGTTGGAGAGGCAGATTTTGTTATCGCATAAATTTATGTCTCGTTACTTAACATTGTCTTTATAGAAATTTTGTTAGTATGTGGTATAGGTTCTAAAGTGTAATGAAATTAAATATTCATTCAGTATTTTACAAGAATATAATAATAAAAATACTTCAACTAAACACGGTTTATTAACAATAACTATGATCACTAGCGTCATTTTATAATCATCCTATGATTATAAAATGATGCGAGTGACGCGAGCAACGGCTAGTGACCGGCTAGTCTGTCCGTCTGTTGCTTGCTGTATTCGTGTATTGTATATGTATTGTGTTTCGTATTGTCGTCGATTGCTGTATTCGAACTAGCTGACGTGTGACGTCATACACAGTGCTATTCTAAGTTATTTTTATTTTTGTGTAAATATTGTGTGCCTTGGCCTGAGTCAAATAAATTTATTTTCTTTCTTTCTTTCTTTTCTTTCATAGATACTTGAGCTGGCAAGTGTGTGTGCATCTGTGGGTTTCATACTACTACATCTTTATAAAAATATTTTCGATTGGGTAATTTAGGAAACGAGTTTTAGGTTATTCGACGACGTAAGAAAGCTACACGGTGGTAGCAAAAAAATAATGTAATTCTGCTACATCCAAGTGAAACGTCGCCCGGGAGTCTACTCGGCACGACGAAAGAAAGGCGAAATTTTGTAGGGTGGCTGAGTGATAGACAGACAACTGGTACTCACATGTTGGTACGGAGAATACCTTCTATGGGAAGAATATCCCGGTCCCTGGGAAGGACCTTAAAGATTACTGCGATACTGGAACTGTTCATGAAAGACAACATAGGGGAAAATTTAGTACAAAGTCAATTTACATGTTCAAGTGAGCCTGGGTAGCCGACGACTCACTCCAAAAAAGCACGAATCTTTTTTATTTCTCCTTCCATCAAACAAATTTTAAATTTAGAAAGAAAAGAAAGAAAGATAAGAAAGAAAGAAAGAAAGAAAAGAAAGAAAATACGTCTAGTATTTTCTTTCTTTTCTCTCTAAATTTAAATTTATTATTTCTATATTTATTTTTTATTTTATTAATTTCTGTCAAACGTGTCAATATTTTATAAATAAAATATATTCGGCCTTCTTCGCGTGTAAAGAGGCCATTTGGCATCTAACCATTTAACCAGTATAATAAAACCAGCTTATTACTATCCCACTGCTGGGCAAGGGCCTCTTCTCATACAGAGAAGGCACGATCATTGATCAACACGCTTGCTCGACGGGTTGGCGATTTGAAGCTTATATCCTAAACCTAACTATATTTATTATTATAAATGCGAAAGTTAGTTTGTTTGTTTGTTACGATTTCACGTTAAAACGTCTGAACGGATTTAGATGAAATTTGGCACATGGGTAGACCATGACATAGGTTAGGACATAGAATACTTTTTGTCCCGATATTCCCACGGAATCGAGACTTATGCGGGTGAAACCAGATAGTTAACTATAAGTCCAGGTTTCCTCACGATGTCTTCCTTCAGCAATGTCAGTAATGTCCAATGTTTGAAAAACCAAAAATTCCTAATTTTAGTTTCAGACTAATTCGTTAGCGCGCATTTCTTCCAAAACACAAAAAAATTCACCCCTTATTAACTACCCTCATTCAACTCAAATTCAAAACAAAATACAGTCCTGATTTTCTCGCCTATAGAATTTCACCCCTTAACACATAAACCGCAATACACGCCTTAATTAGAAACGAAAGGGATGAAACCTCACCCTCTTTCATACATTAAAATTTAATTATACTCTATTTGCAACGAAACTATTCACGCGGTGTATAATAAGATGACGTGCTAAAGTTATTGGGTAATAAAAAATGTTGTCTTATGATACAGTAGTCGGTTTTTTTTATATTTTATGTTTCCTGCGGAAGGTCCTAGACGGGAGAGCCCCTGGGTGTTGGAAAAAGTGATTTAGCGTCAAGGGGGTGAAATGCAGCATCGTACTGCGCGTAATATTATCTTGTCTGATTCACCAAAACGTTTACGAGATAAGAGATGTCAGCAGAAGTGAAGGGGTCCGTTAGGACCGATGCCTGCCGGGGTTGCGGGAAAGTCCGACAGGGATACCGTGGCCCCTGGCAACGTACAGGCATCGGAAGGAACACGGGTGGGTTTTAGTCAGTAAGAGTCTGACACGCCCTTCTGCTCCACCCAGAGCGGGAGAAGTTATTTGATAAATTACCATCCAAAAAAAGTTTGAATCGTTTTGAAACAAATTGCTAATCTATTGCTTCATAAGTTCGAAAAAAAACCTGCTTGTCAACGCAAATAACGCAATGAATGTTGTTGAACTGTCGAAATGTAACAAATTTGTCGTAATCGTTTACGAAAATGTGTTGCGTAATTAAATAGCTGGAATAATTAATAGAAAGTTTAAAATCGGCAACCTGCCTTGAGCCAGCGTGCTCATCAATGCCCTTCTCAGTATCAGCACAGGACTTTGCCCTTCAGTGAAATAATAATAGGCTAGTATTATAAGGGTTAAGGAAGTGGCAATACGTCGCTTTATAACCAAGCTGGGGATGAGCCTGTTTCAGCTGACTCTGATAGCGTTGAGAATCCAGTGCACGAATAAAAATCGCCGCGATTTTATTACGTCCATGCGAACGTGGGCTTAATATATGTGATATAAAAATAAGACATGCAGTTATAAGGTAACATAAAAGTCTCCGTGAGTCGATACTGAAAAGGAAAACAGAAAATAATAATAATAATAAATCGTTTATTTATAAAAAGGGGCACGTTTACAATAAGTAACTTAATAATTAAAATAGAGCACAGTTGCTTATTTGCCTGAACTAGGTTGAACCTGTGCTTTAGGCTAGGAAGTGCATAAATACTTAATGTAATAAATTAACAATGACTAAATAGTATAAACTAAATTAAAATTAGGTAAATTAAAGTAAAATAGCATGTTAACGATTCTATTTAATTTAAGTTTTCTATTTAATCTATTGTACAGAAATGGGCCAAAGAATGTAAAAAAGCTTTCTACTAAGACGTGTTTTGAGGTTGCATTAGATGAATATTTAAAACTACGCTTTTCAAACTTAATCCAAGGGTTATTTTAGTTATTTATCATGCAGGCATTTTCTAGCTAAGTGTTACAGTGTTTCTGAAACAAAAAAAAACAATAAAAATAAATTAAAAATATCGTATTTTTTTTTTGTGTTATTTAGGAATCTGGCAACTCATTGTATAGTACCGCATAATTCATCGCACAAGTTAATTTTATCTTCTTGTTAAAATTTTCCTCTCGACTTTTTCGAAGTAAAATTCACCATTTTCGCAACAGACATGTTCCTGAGGATTGAAGAATCCCTACGTTCAACTTTGACTATAGAACTATCAAGCAGACTGTTGAACTTTCGAGTTATGGAAGCGGATCGAACAAACTTGTGCATATCTAGGATTACTCGTACTAGGAGATTATGGAAGTTTCACGGCGTTGGTATTAGCGTGTTACGTTCGTTAAAATTCTTGCGAACACGTATGAATTTTACTTCTGTAAATTTTGGAGTGATTTTTTGTGGGCTTTTATCCGTTGTCTGTCTGAATTTGTGCCCGATTGTTGACAATATGCTCGCCCCCTATTACATGGGACTTAAACATAACTGGCGAAATGTGTGGGTGTACTGTGGTAGCTACAGCTCTGTCTAACCCTTCGAGGAATATAGGCGTGATGTTAAGTATGTTTTATATCCTACATGGAAAATTCTACGAAAGTTCTTTGAACCGCAATAAACAAGTGGCAAATCGCAATCGAAATAGCAATAAATAATAATTGCTATCGAAATCATTATTGCTATCTATAAACACTGTGTGGATTGATCGCAATTACTTTGGCGCCGCGCGCCGGGACTGTCTCGGATCCTGTTAAAATCGTTGTCACACTAGCACAGTATAAATAAGTAACAGTATTATGTTTTCATGGAAAACGGCCGAAACGACGCGCTTCGAAATCTCAGTGTATATCAGAACGCGGCAATTACGCATGGACGCGGAAGGTCTATCTGCCGAGCGGCCGTAGGTATATTTCAAAGTCACTGCCGAGAGATAATACTGTTACTTTATTATACTGTGACACCAGTCCCGCTTAATTTATTGTTATTGGCTTGATAGACAAACACGAGGCTTTTGTTTTATTTGTTTATGTTTATCTTTTGTTTTTGTTTGTCATGTGTGATTGTGTTTCTTTTGTTTCTTTATGGTCAGGTTAAAACCATTAAAAAAACCGGCCAAGTGTGAGTCGAACTCGCACACGAAGGGTTCCGTACCACCGTACAATATTTAATAAAAAAACGTTTGTATTAAAAAGCGCTGGAACGTTGAATCCCCGCATAAAGTTATGTTATGCAATCCCACTTAAAGGCTTCTGCAAACAGACGCCACGCGACGACGCGACGTAACACCGATAGAACAATTTCCGAGAATTTTTTCCATCAGAGACGCATCACGCTGTTGCGTCGCGCCTGTCTGCGGAAGCCTTTATTGTATTTTAAAATCTTAGTAAGGCCCCAGCAATCTATAAGTACTCGTAGATACGCATAACACAGAGCACAATAGTGAGTGGCTATGTAAACAAACCGTTATTTATTAAGCTTCGTGCAGACCGGCGCGACGAGACTAACAAAACCATTTCTAAGAAAAACGTAGAATTATTACCGGTGTCGCGTCGCGCGACTAGTCTTGCTAGTCTGCACGAGTTTTTACGGTCTGCCGGGCGGATGTTGAGCGCTCGGCTAAGCGCTCCTATGAAAAAATTGTTCCATACAAAATTAGTAAGTAGAAAAAAAAAAAAAACCTCCGAATTGTCAACCTCCTCCTTTTGGAAGTCGGTCAAAAAGACAAAGATACACCTAGCTTGAGATGGAGCATTTTCTATACAAGTTACAGCAAAAATGGTGCGCCGCTCTTCGTGGAGTTTAGCCGAACTAAGTCGGAGATCTACGAACGAGAGTTTTTCCTTGACTGCAAAAGTTTTAACAAATTGGTCATCAGTGTAGCATCTTACTTGATCTGCATTGTGCGTAATGATAGTGAAGTATTGTATTTTCGAGTGCAAAAGATAGTCGTATGGATTTTATTCATAAAAAAAACATTAAAAATAAAAATTGAACCGACTTTTACAAAAAACACCAAAAACTGCAAAATACTTCTCGGTTCACTGACTTCCGAAATTAAAGTTATTTTGCATGGTTTTTTTTTTGTCGTTTATTTTTATTTGTAATTTTTTTTTTTTTCACTTGGTTTGGTACCTACCCCACAAACATTCGAAACACTACCTGCTATGTAAATAACAGTGACAGGAACTTATCATATCCTCCATATTGACTAAGTGGAAAAAATACGTATTATTGAAGCTAACTCAAAAACTACCCAAGCAAAGTTAATAAAATGTCTAAGGGACCACCTCTGAAGTATGATCTACCAAATAAAAAAAGAATCATCAAAATCATTTCATAATTGGCGGAGTAATCACGTGACAAACATACAAAAAAAAAATTGAACAAAATGTGAATATGAATAACTCTAAAAGCGTAGACAATAAAGTGCAGTATTCCAAAGTAAACTTCTCCGCTAATAAAAGGTAAGTTCACTAACGACTATGTCCATAGCTATAAACAGTCACGAAGAGATATCAATAGATAGGTATGTATTTACTGACAGGTACAGGGAGTGAACCTCCAGCACTAAGACCCACCAACCACCACTGCTTGTATGTGGACCCCCTATTATTTTTAACTTTATTTTATTTTTTGTAATTATAACGGCAATACAAAGGTTCATGAGATACAGCCCGCTGACAGACAGACGGACGTACAGCGGAGGCTTAGTTATTGGGTTAGGTAACCCTAAAAAGGAGCTTCTCTCTTTCCTTTTTAAAATTAGCTTGAAAATAAAATTAATTGGCAACACGGATGGTATACGGGCGGTAAAAATAGTAAAAGAATAGAAATGCAGTAAATGGTAATATTAGTAAGCGTCTCGGGTATTTCAATAAAACTGTTTACTATACAATAATTAACAGGGAGCTGGGAGCGTTAGCAGAAAAAAACGGATTTACATCCGTCACCTCACACTTCAGGTCCAGTTGAAAACCAGCGTCGGGCACTAGTTGTCTGGTATTTTCGCTGAACTGGGCCTATTTGGCGCAGCCGCGAGGCACACTTTCCTTTTAAATTATTATTTTACTCTTTTTATTTGTTTCCTTTTTTACTTGTGTTATAATTATGTTGTGTTGAGTGCTTTTTTCGTCTGTGCTAAGTAAATGTATTTTCTTTCTTTCTTTCAGAAAAATTAACTGATATGCTAAGAATTTTTGGAACGAATTTCTTTAACGCGGCTTGCGGTGGGAGTAAACTGGTAGAAATCGTCACGTAATAAAAAGCGTTATGCCCGAAAAAGTCCGTTTCAAGTGTCAAAAGTTTTGATATTTGAAACTTGCCACCATCCTAGATGGCTCTGTACATAATATACAGCGAAATGAACTTTTGTTTGTCATATTTTTCTCGCACTGCGCAAAATATAGGGGATTGCAAGAAAAAAAGGACGGCCTTTGCCCAGCAGTGGTACACAATATGGGCAATAAATAAAAAACGAATTTAAAAGGGAGGAAGTTAAAACAATTTAGTATAGTGCTTTTGTCACTGGTTTAAAAACATATATATAGTTCTTATATTGTGATTATGGTAAAAGTCGTCTTTTAGGCTAAACAGTCTACCCATGTAAAGTATAAATGAAGAAGTAAAATTCTCGAATAAACCACAACAAAAAACAGAAGAGAATAATTTCTTCTCTGTTTACAAAGAGGTTTGTACCTTCAGTATGAATACAATGACATATTTTTTTTTTTTTTTCTATTTCGTTACACTTTTCTGTTATCAGTACAAATTGTTTCGATCAATCCATCCAGCGCTCAGTTGTACAACTAGTTGTACAACCAATCTTTTACAGCAAACAAGATATCCAATTACTGACGAGTTTATATATTGAATAATTGCTGTTGTCTGTAGTTTCTACAGGATGATACGATTGATGAGACTATGATTACAGTCTTCGAATTCGGGATACACATTTCGAATAGGTGTAATTTAAGCACCGTTATTTTTTCGTATAGAGGTACTGCACTCCAGAAAGAACTTTTCACTGGAAAAAGTAGTAGAATCGATTTCTGCACTTTTTAAATCATAGGCTGCTGCGCTACGGGTCGTGTGTGTTATCGACGTGTTTCATTTAATTGGCAATGACGTCACGTCAGTCACCTAACGGCACGCAGCGGACGCTCAGTAAACAAGCGGTTAGGAAAGGGGCATTTCACGAGTTGATCAACCCCAGTCTGCGTGCAGTTCTCAACGAGTCCACAACTGTCTACAAGTATTCACCTACAGTCTGTGAAAAAGGGTTACAAGTATCAGCGTTTGTATAAGTCTTTAGAGGTATGAGGAACAGGGTTTAAAGTTCACTCATCCTCTATAGAAAAGGGAGGATCCACCGACCAGACGAGTGTCGTGTCTGGCGGGCATCAGTTCATGATTTTTATTTAAAAGGACATCTAGCAGGTGACTACTAAGCTCATGGCTGCTTAACCGGGCTTTCCTGTGGCTGCCTTAAGCTTCTACACTTAAAGCGTCCAGCCAGGGGCAAAACTATTCAAATTATATGCTAGGCGAACGCTCGCTAAGGGCACCCCTGTGGGGTACGAACCTTGGCTTAGGACGTCGCTGGGGGGAGGACAGGAAGATGGGACAGGCTGGATCAAAGATATATTATTATTATTATTAATCGGGGAATTTAAAGCTTCAGGCTCAGCATCGACGCGGGCTGGCGCTTCACAAGGGTCGGGGGCTGTGGTACTGGTGGCCCTACTGGTCTCCTGGAGGAGTGTGGTGGGGTCATCGGGGTCGGAAAAAAACTCATAATGGATGTTGGATAGTTTCATATATGTCGTTCGCGCGTTAAATTATAATTGCGCGATGCAGGATTTGTGTGACGTCAGGCCTTTGATGCGTAGTTCGCGTGTGGTGATGTAGGTGCCGCCACAAGTCCTAACTATTTTTTAATTCCTAAATTAGTTTGATTGTGACAGCTAAGTATGTAAAAAGGAACATTATTAAACGTGCTGAATATGATTTGAAATGTGATTCTTTATTTATTTATGTATTTTTTTTTATAACATGTACGAAAGTGACTTTGTTTATTTGTTACGCTTTCACGCTAAAACGGCTGAACGGATTTGGATAAAATATGGCACGTCGGTAGATCGTGATCTAAGTTAGGACATAGGATACTTTTATCGCGATATTCCCACGGTATCGAGACTAATGTGGGTGAATCCGAGAAGTGCAGCTAGTATTAACAAATATTATACAAATCTGTGTTATTTCCTACATGTATTAGATTCTCGTATATGCTTCAAATATTTGTATGGCCTACAATTAGATAATAGGTATGATTTTTCTGGGTTTAGGTGTATATGCATATAAGGTTTGAGTCTGTAAACCCACCCAAAGTTTCGACATCTACTTTGCACACAAACAAAAACGCGACAACGAAAATGTCATCAACCACGGTTAGATTTTTTTACAAAAACTCCTATACTCCTAACATTTTCTATGATCGTTCACATAGAAATTGTGAAAATTAGAAACCAGTAAAACACTTTGAAACATATTGTTCTCCAGCTCTTAACCTATGGTATGTCCTCCACAAAGGCACAATGTATCAGGCCACATAGTTCGCTCATAACAGTATTAGGTTTCAAAAGATTAGGGCCTACTGTATCCTATATCCGTTGCCGTTACAAAGCCGGTATTGGGAACTTCGTTACAGCATGACCTTATTCGGGAAATCCTTTGTGGTAGTGAACTATGACTAAATAAATTGATTGATTACTTAGTTATAGGCCTGTGTTGCTTGAAATAAATGGTATTTGACTGACATATGACTCAGGACCCTGGGATCCCGGAGTTTTGGAAGGCGCACGAGGAGCCGAAGCCAACTCGCAGAGGCCCTTTAGACGCTTTCAATTAAAGCAGGCACCAACCGACGATTATCCCTGTACGCACTATGCAAGTGCACCCAAGGACAACTCCTGGCTGGTGCAGGACTATTGCAGGATATGGAAACAAAGATATTGGACTACGGATTTGTGGGTCTAAAGTGGACTGGTTACCTAAAACTATGGAAGGACTATGGCTCCTGCCTGATCAATGTTTTATATTATATAAGTTAGTTATACGAGTCGGGGAAGACCAAAGAAACGATGGATGGACTGTGTGGAAGATGATATGGATAGAAAGTGGGTGACTACCGAGATGGCGACTAATGTAGAAGTATGGAAGAAAGGGACATGTTGCGCTGACTGCAAATAAATTGGAATAAGGGCAGGAGAATGATTATGAACTCAGTTATACTGAAGAGGAAGTCAAGTTTTCAAGTAGTTACTTCTAGGCAATCGAGCATCGATATCATCGACGAAGACGTGTGACATCTACCAGCCCGCACTGGGCCCACGTGGTGGATTATAGCCCTCTCCCTCTCACAGAGAGGAGGCTTGCATCATCGAACTACATCGTCATGTGATGATACCTAAGACCTAAATCAAACAATCTGCCTCGCCTTTTCCCAACTAAATTAGGGTCAGCTTCCGGCCTAACCAGATACAGCTGAATAATACCAGTATTGTACATGAAGAGACTGCCTATCTGACCTCCACATTACCGGGTAAAACGATACCCCTTGGTAAGAGACTTTTGGGCTTCTGACTACCCGTCACGGCTGTCAAAGATCTACGAATGACAGCCTAAGACCTAACTGTAAATGTGACTCGCAGTCGTAAAATCTTGCGTATATCAACAGTCCGGAATAGAGGCTGAAGCAATATTAGTCAAAGGTGTCGCTCAGTCACAAAGATAACGCTAGTTGCCCATTCCAAAGCGAAGTAGGTTCCTATGGAGAAGAAAGGACAAGAAACTCCATGGACACTCTTTTAATTTTAAATAATACAAACAAACAAAAAAAAGATCGTTAGTTTTTCATTGTGAAACTTTCGATCGAAAAGACACAATTTTATTATTCTGCGGTGCGGTTGGTCACTTAGACCACCTTTTATTTTGTTGGGATTGATATCCACATGGGTGTCCTCCGCCCTGGGATAGGCAGAGGGGTCTGTCAGACTCTTACTGACTAAAACCACCCCGGTGTTCCCTCGCACACTTGCGCCGGGGGGCTACAAGTGCAATTGCGACATCCGCTGCACCGGATTGGTGACGGCCCTCGTTCTGCGGACCCTGTCCCGTAGGGGAAGTGAGATGTTGAAACTCACCCCGTTACGTCTTAGAGAGGCGCGCGTGGAACACTACGCGCCCCCATCTCGGGTCCTGTGTGATGGGGGGCGATGGATGTCCCCGAGTCCATCGCCCCTGGACCTATTGTCACCTAACCTAACCTAGCTTAGTTACTGCGACCAATTCGGCTCGCGCGTGGTTGGTCACAGTTCCAAACCAACCTAACCCGTTTGATCTGGGTAGCTTAGTAAGCCTAGTAGTAAAGTTAAAAAGAGGCTCAATGATTAAAACAAGTGTGCATTAGTAGCGCAAAAAGTGTTTAGAGGTTCATTCATGTAAAAAAGTGTCCATCAGTGGAAGCGCAAAAAGTTTATGGAGTAGTTAAATATTTCCCTTTTTTTATGATGGTTTCACAAGTAACGCAGTAGTAAATTGATTGGCTTCTGCACCACGGGTCCAATTCCCGCACAAAACAAATATTTGCAAGGCCTACAGATAGTTGATCTGAGTCTGGATGTTGGTTCAATTAAGATTTGATGTCGTCACCGCACTGCGATACAATGCTGGAGAAATTCGAATACGCCAATTCCCGAGAGGGGTACGAAAATTCCCGAAAGGTGTTACAGTACGGTACAGGTGTTTACTAAACCCATGTCTCGCAAGTTAAAATAAAAAGAAAGAAAGAAAGAAAATACATTTATTCAGCACAAAAAAAAAAATGCTAGTTACAGTGGAGAAACTAATTGACACACTACGACAACTTCCCGTGTTATTAACATCACGCCTTGTTTCCCCGAAGGGTTGGGCAGAGGTGTACCTATAAGTACACCCACATTTCGCCATTTATGTTTTTAAGCCCCATGTAATAGGGGGCGAGCCATTGCATTGCATATAATATTGCCATCATCTATTGCAGACTCCGGGCTGCTACTGAGAAATTCCAGAAAGAAATATCCAATAACATTTTACCCGACCTGGAATCGAACCCAGGACCTCGTGTTCAGCAGTAGCGATAGCAGTATAGCCATTCACCACGCGGGCCCAGTGCGGGTTGGTAGATGTTACATGTCTTCGAATTTTTGGTTCTAGGACATGCCGGTTTCCTCACCATGGTTTCCTTTACCGTTTTGAGAGCAGTGGTGATGAAATAATTTACATAAAGTAAAGTGCCTGTCGGGGTTCGAACTTACGACCAAGAACTCGTAAGTTGCAGCGGTTACCACTGGGCTATCACTGCTCATATAACTGTCAAAGAATGACAGTTGTGATTTTAATATAGTTACGGAAAATTGACGTTGAAAGTCGCTTTGAAAAATAATTAATTTCCCTAACTTTTTGGTCGGCCTGATTTCCATGACCTGGTCCTCTGGATCCTAACTCCATACCATTGATGATTATTATTATAACTAGAAAGTGACACATTGCCTGACCCCGAGAATCGAACAGAATCCAAGATCCCACACTCAGTAGTCGCGCTTACTTCAACTCATCATTTGCCTAGCCTTTTCCCAACTAGCTAACCGGCGCAGCTAAATATTTTACATGGAGCGACTGCTTACCTGTCCTCCACAACCCAGTTATTGGATAAAAACAACGGAGCTAACACCAACTAGAGCATGAAAATCTATTATATAAAATATTTAAGTCAAAAGTTTTGTTTCTTCCTGCACATCTGTTAAAAATATATTAAATATTCCATTGACTTTTACTGCCAAGTTTAAACAGTATCAGTATAAAACAGTAAACGAACAACAGCGAACGTTATCCAGCTTATACTCAAAGGAATATAATAGCTGGGGTCACAGAGAATGAGGGAATGGAGTTCTAATATGCTTCAAGTACTCGTAAGACAGCCGGGCGTTAATAAAAGTCGGCGCCAGATTAATATTGCTGAGTATTGTGAGAGTTGTAAGTCTGTCGCAGCGGGTATTCGACTGCTTATTCTGTATGAGGCAATTTAGACTATTTTATTGCTTGATGCCACATATAAACGAATACAAACTGAATTATGACAGACTAAATACAGACTAAATATTATGTTTTCAAACATATTAACTACTGCTTTATTTCAAATATACTCCACAGTTGGCAGTTTTAATAACAACATTTTGGAAACATCTTTCGTCCAAATGTGTGTGGAAATTACAATTTGGAACAAATGAAGAAACTCAGCACAGATAACGGCAAGATGTCGGATGATTTTCCACGATAATATTCCGAAAATAAGCATAAAAGTCCCTCTCACAGGAAGGACGCCTGATGAGTCCCATCAGTGGGAACATTATAGGTTGATTATGTATGAATTATGAGTACTCCATTCCTTAATACTCCATGTTTGAGCGTAGCTATGACCTAAATTATCTTCGAAGCATGTTTCTCTCGGCTTCAAAGTTTTTAGAGCGTTTTAAATGGGTCTAACGAGGCGTTACGTAAGACCTGTTTTACGTTATGACGTAAACTGAGGATATTTATGCGCTTAATAATTTTAGAGGAAGATAGGGCAGCTATTTTTGTACCTCAAGCAAAAGATAAGCGTCGAGGTGCAGTAAAGGAAGTGTTGTTAACTCTGCAATCGGCATTTTGTTTTTATTGCCATTTGACAATGTCGCAACCACAGAGTACGTAATGTCGCAACAGTAATTACGCAATATTGTCTTTGGGCCGTGGCCTTGACATCAACCGATGAACAACATTTTTAAACTTTTATTTGTTGGTTGAATACGAGACTTTTGGCTACTTTTGTATTTGTGTATTTTATGTTTTTTTTCTTTAAATGTGCGTTTTGTTTGTGCCGAATAAACATTTATTTTTTATTTTTTATTGCAAATGCACTTTATTTTTTCGACGAGCTACAACGAGCATCCACGTTGATGGTATTAAGGGCTGTTTGTGCAAGGACTTTCAGCATTAGGTCCTAGAAAAAGTGACATTCTATCAGTGATAACGATTATGGAAAAGTCAAAAATGTATGAGACTGACATAAGCTACCGAAAACCTTACGTTAATCCTGTTGAAAGTCGTTGTAGAAATACAAAACGCTTTGAAAGCGATTGTCACATGTCCCGGCCCTCTTGCTACCGCTGGTTCGTCTCCATGGACCACCAGCATATCGTTTCTCCTTTTCTATCAAGTCAATCCAGGCTTCCAAAGGTTTTCTGGAAAATATACCACCCATTGAGAGGTGGAAAGAGAGTCGGTAGGCCTTTGTTCAGCAGTTTCACCATACGGGCTGGTAAAATGAAAAATAACCCGCGTTTACACCTATAGACATGTTGTGATACTTGTTTTCAACAAAGCTTGTAAAATATTAAAAGACATCTCGTGTATAAATGTTTGACCTATAGACATGTTTTGTTAACTATTTTGTTCACATTTTTGTAATTTTTGACAAGTTTTGTATACAACTTGTTTTGGATGTAAACGATAAATGAAAACATTAGACACTTGTGGAAGATCCTAAATAAATACATAAAGAGTAATCTTGTCTTTTAGCTCATGCCGATACGAGGGAAGGAATCTATAATCTACATGATTTTCCTTTTACCGTATCCAAGAGATTATATCAAAGGAAGATAAACATCTATTTTGTAACGTGAAGTTAACTTCATAGGAGCCGATACGTTACCGATCACCTTGTCACGTTACCTCGCAATTTTTAGCAGAAAACATCACTTTTTATAAATATCCGAATTGGATCACAGGACTCGCAGGCGGTGTCAATCGGTTAGTTCTTTCCAAGCTTTTAAAAATTACATTTTAAATTACACTATCAGGACAACTAACCCTCTCTGGGTTAGTTGTCCTGATAGTGTAATTTTCTCCCTGTAAGTTGTTACAAATATCAAATTATCCTCCTAATTTTGATAGATGCTCTTAATTACTTACTGCATCATTCAATTATTCAGTAAAATTATCAAAATATACCAGTTTTATATAAACATTGACATTGTTGAATATTACATACAAAATGACATGATTACTTTGTAAATTATTATTTTATTTTAATTATTGTGAATGTGAGGACTATGTGGATATTTTTATTTTCTTTCATTATTTTTTTCTTTCTCAGTTAGTTTTAAAGATGGTCTGGCAGTTTGAGTAGTTTATACAGCCTACCCAAATGTCCTTTCTTTGGTATTGTTCGTCGAGTCGAGCTCCACGATTACTGCAAATAAAAAGAGAATCAACACCATCTGTTCAATCTCTATACGATCTACGGTGACCTCTGAGTTTGTTTCGGCCTTTCTTCTCAGAGTAGTCAGATAGGAAACGCCGAACTCATCTAGCTAATTTTCAATATTTTTTTAATATGACGTTTAACAGTGGTTCCAGTATCCTATTTACAGAATAATCAACTTCATTTCATGAGGTCTCAAAACAGTGAGGAAAAACAATGTGAGAAAACCGGCTGCTTTTCTAGAACTAAAACTTGAAGACGTGTGACATTCACTAACTGCACTGGGTCCGGGTAGTGAATCACGGCCCTCTCCCTCTCACATAGAGGAGGACTGTGTACTAGCAGTGTCAACATTATAGGCTGATTTTTGCTGTACTGGAAAAAGCCCTCAACAACGGTAGGGTAGGTACTTACGGCTGCTAAAGAAGTTAAAGGCCAGTAACTGTTCTTCATAACTATACCAGTCTTTACAAAACTCACTAAAAAACAATTGAACAAAAATAAACACCGAAAACAATCTCACTAACACACAAACCGTATTAAATAAAAACCGTAATCCACACAAAAGCGGTACAAGGATCATCCCTAGAGACGGTAAATGGTGAAAAAATCCTTTTAAGGTCTTGAAGTAGCATTTTATCGTTCCCACAGGATCCCCCATGGCTGACACTGCCGTAAATAAATGTAACCGACCATTATTTACAAGAAAATATTTACTTAAATGTTTTAACGGTATTTCTTCATTAGTTTTACGGTGTTTTGTCGGGCATAAGTCCTGAAGTTACGGTGTTTTTGTTTACTTTACGGTTAAAGTTTTCGGTTTTGTCGGTCACTGTTTGTGAAGTTTCGGGAGCTGGTGTTTATCATTTTATTGTTGTGATGATAGATGTTACTGCTTATCCTTTTGGCTCTGTTTTGCTATCCATTTAAGGAATAAATGAGGGACAGAAAGATTCATTCTTTAATGGGAATACAATAAATTTGCAAAACACGATTAATTCTTCTTATTTGTGTCAAAGTCAAATCATTTATTTCAAATAGGCCCCAAAAATTTACAAAAAAATAATAATTGATTCTAGTCGCCCCTTCCAAAACGTAGTTTTCGCATGGAGAAGAATGGGCAAGAAACTCCACCGTTACTCTTTTAAAATGTTTTACAATATTTTGTATAAGTACATTAGATAATTATAATATATGTGAGGACGATGCACCTAGAATAAAATTATTATACCACAATAGGTAATAAGAATTAAGAATTAAAAATGAAGCAACAACAGATAAACTAATTATGTGGTGCTCACATTTTTACAAACATTGTAAAAGTAGACGATTTTCCTAAAATATTACAATTAATAAGTCAGTGTGTGAGTTCAAGTAATCACAGAATGTAAAATCATTATTAAAAAAAAACAAAAATATTATACAATTAAATTAGCAACCAGTTAGATTTTGTCTAGACTCTAAATTGTCCTATGGAGCAGGACCAGCATGTTTCCAAGCATTTTTATCTTGGATATAATCCTCTAATTTGTAATATGCTTGTTTACAAAGTGTATTTTTTATATGAGTTTTAAATTTTCTTTCATTTAATTCTAATATATCACAAGGTATTCTGTTGTAACATTTAACACAGTACCCCATAAAAGATTTATGTACTTTAGATAGTCTGAAAAATGGTTGATCTATTTTATCTTTACTTCTAGTATTAAAATTATGTCTATAATACATAATCTAATGTCATACATAATCTAATGTCATACATAATCTAATGTCATACATAATCAGCCTATAATGTTGCACTGCTGGGAAACAGACCTCCTCTAGGTGAGAGGGGAATGCACCACGCAGGCCCAGTGCGGGTTAGTAGATGTCACATGCCTTCGAATTTTTGATTCTAGCATATGCCGGTTTCCTCATGGTGTTTTCCTTTACCATTTTGGGAGCAGTAGTGATGAAATGAAATACACAAAGTATGCCTGCTTGGGTTAGATCTCACCATCTACAACTCGTAAGTCGGGACCGATACCACTGGGTCACCACTGATGGCCAATTCCTGTAATTAAAAATGTTCAAAATATAGGTGCAATCTCATTTCAGCAGCAATCAGTGTCAAACATTTTTCAAAAAAGGGAAATCAGAGGAATTTTTTTGACAGATTAAGACTGACATTTGTATGCGATCGTTCCTAAAAATACAGGAATTGCCCCTCCAAGTTATTTTGCATACAACTGTATAGAATCAAGTTTTTCTGACCGAACAGACAGCTGTTTTGCTGGGGATTTTGTTGCGCCACTTCTTCTTCCCAGCTAAAGCACTAGGAAGTGGTGAAGGGCGGGCGTTTTGGGGGACTATCTTACGTAATTTTTACGTTCAAAAAGTGCTGATACTCAGCCTAGTTTGAAAAAAATACTTTTGATTATGATTTAGAAAGAAAGAAAGAAAATACGTTTATTTGCCGTAAACATGACGCAAAGAAAAACAATACACGAGAATAAGAAATTGGGATAAATATGCGTCATATCCACGCAAAACGGCCATCGCTCAGCATAATGCTAGATTGGATTTTGATTTAGAGATAGTAGAGTTGACCGCACGTCGAATGATAACAATTTGACATTAACAGCCTTTACGACGTTGCTGTAAGGGCGGTTTTCGAAGTGTTAAGTATCACTCATGTGTGACTGTACCATGAAACACCATCCAATAGGTAGTTTCCATAACCCAGATAGCAAGTAACATCTTAAACTAGATGACTCATCAAGTCATTTGTTTTAAATATCAACTAAAGCTGGTATTACGGCGTCATTAAGTTAGAACATCGTTAGAATAACAAGGATTAACTGAATCCGTCCGTGTTCGTTATCAGATAGTGTTATGTTGGTGATTTGAGCTTGATGCCGTAAGCTGAGATTAGGGCACCGGTTGGTCCGTATAATTATTTTGATTGGTGAATCTGACCACATAAGACGTTGATGATTTTCACATTACATTATGCACACATAGCTATACGGTATAGTATCAGAAATGTAAGTGTATGTGTGTGTGTGTGCGTGTGTATTTTTGTGTGTGTGTGTGTGGGTGTGTTTGTGTATGTATGTTTTTATTTTATTTATTTTTTACTTGTAGTACAATATGTTATGTTGTTTGCCTTTTAGTCTGTGCCTAAATAAACGTATTTTTTTATTACACACCTTCAAACTAACTTTCTTCATCCGACCTACATCTTAATAAATAAATGAATGAAATGCACCGACCCCAGCGTTTAACCAGTCTCAATAAATCGAAGATTTGCATTAGCCCCTTAGCAGCAGTGATAGCCTAGTGTTGTGACCGTCGGACTGCCAAGTCATTGATCTCGAGTTCGTACCCAAGGCACGCACCTCTGACTTTTCGGATTTATGTGCGTATTGTATAATTATCACTTGCTTTAAAAACGGTGAAGTAAAACATCGTGAGGAAAAACGGGTATACTTGAGAAATATTTCTCGACGGCATATGAAGCCAAGTCAGAGGCCTTAAATCTCAGACACCAGGTTGTCACTAACCACTCGAAAAGAAGAAGAAAGAGACTTGCCCCTGGAGCCTCAAGCTTCATGGGGTTACAGAGGCCATTGCATATCAAGGAGTAGACCGAGGGGCGCGGTGATGGCGCGAAAAACTTATCAACTGTTCCATACAAAACTTTAATACCTAGACCATACAAATGTATGACAGTGCTTCGCAATTACTATGTTAGTCCCATGGAGAAAGTTGTTCAGCTTGATGGTCTGTACCACTTCAAACTAAACAATTTCAAATAAACGTATTTTATTTATTTTTTTTCTTTAATTTTCTCCTCTTAAATATGATGACTTTTTTGATACACTGTTTGTATGTAAGTATAGGTGTGTTTGTAAAATGATTTGCGAAGGCAGCTCGAAGAGCAAACTCATAAAAGGCATTAGATTCTTGCTAGTGCTTAAAGTTATATAGGAATACAGATGGATACAAAATCAAAGAGGATGCTGACAGTTTTCATTTAAAAAAAATGTGCGTTTTTGCCTGCTTGTGTCAGAAAGGTGGCCTAGGACAAGATTCACAGATCATGATTTGAAAAAAACCTTATTTTTAAACAGATGGTTTATATTTGTATGAAATGCTTGGTTTATACCAGTCTTTCCCAACGTGGGCGATAACGCCCCCTTGTGGGCGCTGCAGGCCTAAAGGGGGGCGGTAAGAGACCCAGAAAAAAAAGGGGGCATTGTGTAGGGCAGTGATGTCAAACCCCCGTCCCATGGGGCCCTTAGGGCCCCACGTGAGATATTTCTTGGCCCCACTTATCAGTTAAGAATCCCCACTTTTTTGTGTAAAAGGCCCCACCAGTCGTTTGAAATTCCCTCTTTTTTGTGTAAAGTCAGTTTAAAATTGCTATTTTCCAGTAAAAATGCCCCACCTTCCCCTCGAACTCTGACATCACTGGTGTAGGGCTTTGGGGTCGATTTATAATTTCATCTACCTAGCTAGGAAGACTCTTAGACACCGACTGAGCTCTCGACTCTCGACTACATCTTGTGAACATCAACTAATATTAATTAAGATATAGCTCAAACTCGGTTCGATATCGGGCAATCATGTTTTAACAAGTTTTTGTTAAATAATCCGAATTGTACATTCCTATACCAATCGGCTGGTTCTATAATACTTGTTCTTACTTGTCGAGTACGATTGGGCGTCGAATGAGATAAACGAGTTTACTTTATGCACGTTTGTCTTATTCCTGTTGGTGCGTGCTGCTTATGCAATCCTATATAAACGACGTAAATTTATTTTATTTTCATTTGCGGTTTCGCGCATAATAGATAAGCAGTACTTGATTTCAACACTTACGTATTTCTTAAAACAAAACAATGTCGGAAGTAAAAAAGAAGAGACGGCAATACTCTGCGGAATATATTAAATTCGTATTTATTGAAAATCCCACAAACCCGTCGTCGCCTTTGTGTCTTCTATGTCTAAAAACATTTTCGAACGAAGCAATGAAGCCTTCAAGACTGCAAGATAATTTGAATAAAATGCATCCAGATAAGACAGAAAAGAATGTAGCATATTTTCAAGACCTAGAGAAGAAGCATAATACTCAGCCAAGTGTATCAAAACTATTTTCGGCGGCTGCTAAGCAAGATGACGACGGACTTCGAGCTTCGTACAATATCTCTTTGTTAATTGCTCAAAAAGGCAAACCACACAACATCGGAGAAGAGTTAATTTTGCCAGCAATAAAGGAAGTAATAACTACTGTGCTTCATAAACCGGCCGCAGATATTATCCGAAAAATTCCTTTGAGTAATAATTCTGTGCAAAGACGAATTGATGAAATGGCTGAAAACATTGAAGAATCATTGTGCAATCATCTGAGGACTAGTCAATTCTCAATTCAGCTCGATGAGTCCACTTTACCAACTAATGAAGCGTTGTTGCTATCTTACGTGAGGTTTATTAAAGATGAGAAAATACGTGAAGAACTATTGTTTGCCAGAAATTTGGAGACAGATACAAAAGGCGAAACCATATTCAATACATTGGAAAAGTTTTGTGAAGAGAAAGAGATTCCTTTGAAAAATATTATATCAGTTGCTACGGATGGCGCTCCGGCTATGACAGGGCGCCATAAAGGCTTCATAGCATACTTAAAGAATAAAATTCCAGATGTCCTTGCTATACATTGCGTTATTCATAGACAACATTTGGTTGCTAGAAACTTAAGTGAACGACTATTTCAATCACTGCAATATGTCATCAAAGCAGTCAATAAAATCCGTAGCAGCTCTTTGAATGATAGATTATTTCATCAGCTTTGTGTTACTAATGACGAAGATTTCAACCGTTTGTTGCTTCATACTGAAGTTCGTTGGCTGTCAAGAGGCAATTGTCTGATTCGATTTTACAACCTGTTTGACTCTATGATAGAGTTCTTGGAAACTAAAGATACAGAACTGCGCAACAAGCTCATAACATCAAAGAATGATATAGCTTACATGACAGACCTGTATAAAATGTTCAACGACATGAACCTCCAACTGCAAGGCGATGAACTAAATTTAATTAAAACAAAAAATGTCGTTGCTGCTTTCGCAGCCAAACTGCTTCTGCACAAAAAGAATATGGGCAGACGTGAGTTTCACAATTTTCCGAATTTATCAGTATACTGCAGTAACGACGACTTGTGCCTACTGCCAACATTTGGAAAACCTCCACATTGACTTCACCGAACGATACCAGGACATTTTAAACTTGGAAATACCAGACTGGGTGTTGGATCCGTTTTCAAATGTCAACACAGCAATGTCACCTCAGCTGGAAGAAGAACTTATAGAATTGACAACAAACGAAGAAATAAAAATCAAGTTCAAAAATGGATATCAAGAATTTTGGCTACAAAAACCGATCCCGCAATTGTACCCTGGATTGTGGTCAATTGTTCAACGATTTTTGATAGCATTCCCATCGTCATATTTGTGTGAACGTGGATTTAGTGCTGTGGCAACGCTGCTTACTAAAAAGAGAAATCGTTTGCGTGTTACCGAACGTGGCGACTTGCGGCTGTTTTTGAGTAAATTGGAACCTGATATCAACAAACTTATTGAACAGCATCAGATTCAACCTTCACATTAGTTTTTATATAAGAATTGATTATGTTTGTTTTATTTTCAATAAAAGATACTCTGTCCGAATACTATAAATTTGCGTTTCAATAATCAGTTATAAGTACTTAGCGGTTTTTAAGTATGTTTAAAAGGGGGGCGTTAAAAAATAATTTATTCTTAAAGTGGGCAGTAGACAAAAAAAGGTTGGGAACCCCTGGTTTATACGAATATGATCACTGTGCGCTTAAGGGTACGCTAGTCGGTCATTATTCCATACAAACGTAGTATGGTGATTACTCGTCTGTTTGATAGTGTACGTTCAAAACTAAAAATTATATCAATTTGTCTTGTCTTTATCTAGCCCTGTATGGAAGCAGAATTGGAAAATAAATATGGATTTGGAAGTTATGAGCGTCGAAACTTTCATATTTCAACACTAATTTTAACTTGTCTTTGCGCTTAAATAAAAAATATATTAAGTAAAAAAAAAAAACAAAATGGCAACCGTACAGGGATAGATAATTTATTCAAAAGTTCAAATAATATTATGTTGAGTAAATACATTCTGTAGTTTCCCCATAATATCTATACGGCCAAAGGCCTGTTCATGAAATTTTACGCACTCATTTTCGTTATAGATCATCGTCAAATTCACTAAATAAATAAATAAAACTAGATTAATAAATACTAAATAAATAAATAATTAGACCAATTAGCATGCATATTAGTCACGCCCACCAAAGAGTTCGAGCCGTCGACTAGTGTACCCTTAAGAATATATTCGTATGAAACTTTACTCAGCAAAGTAAAGATTCCATTTTCTATTTTCTTAAGTACCTGGTACTTGTTGAAAGACCTACACTGTCCTCGCATATATATTAATTAACACTGTTATTTGAAAATATTGTAAAAACCAATTATTAAAAAAAAAGTAACCGTGGAGTTTCTTGCCGGCTCTTCTCCATAGGAAACGATCAATTGGAACCGTGCTCCTAGCTTCTGACGTTTCTTAAGTGCCCATGTAGGTTTATGTGAAATAAAATATTTTTAATTTGAATTTAAATACACACCGGAAAACCGACTAAGGTCGTATGGTTACATGCGACCCAAAATTGTTTCCAATGCGGCTGGCTTAGGCTAATAATCTTTAAAAAGATTGACATCACGTCGCATCCAAAATTATACAACGTACCGCTACAATGACGACATTAATTTAACACAGGGGTAGGGCTAATGGCCAGTAATCATAAAAATTATCATAAAATAAAATTATGTAATATAAAATAATTTGAATTTTGAAAGTCAAAGCGTGTTCTGTGAATTTTACCTTTAGATATAGGTATGAATTTATCAATCACTCAGTTTTTCTATTGTTTTAATTAGTACATAATTATGATATATTACTTCTGGAACGGTTCTTTGTTGTTCAACAGCACCCGCTGTTGTTAATTATTATAATTTTAAAACTGCTTGAGACATTTGGCATAAAACCTTTACTCCATGTTCTATGAATGACCCGCCCGCCCGCGCCGCCGCGGTAAAGCGCCGCCGCGGTAAAGCGCCGCCGCGGTAAAGCGCCGCCGCGGTAAAGCGCCGCCGCGTCGAGGCGCAGGGATGCCAGACGTACGATCATTATCGTACATGTACGATAATTTCGACACCGTTACGATGTATGATACAATTTGTATTATCTTACGCAAAAGTATGATAATTTGCAACCCTCTTCCGAAGTGGCTATTCAGCAAAAATTATGCGACGAAACAAAAAATAAGAAACAAACTTGCAACAAAAACTTTAAAGGGGCTTTACTTTCAGCGCAATGCGTAAATACTCAATCAAAATAATGCTGTTATGGTTTTAACCATCCACCCGGATATGACAAAGACAATGATAAAATAACCGTTAAAAACTCATAATAATATCACTCCATTTAAATATCTTTCCGCCACAGAATACATCCTAAGACATTTAACAGTCCACCATTACGCCAGAATCACCCATAATTCTTCCATAACGTCACCATATCTCCCAACGACGCCTCTTATTGATCGTAAGAAGATATTTGCATACGAGTCTTCTTCAAACAACCATTAGGAGGTCCTAGCAAACTTGGGCCATAGAATAGAGAGGTACAGAAGGTCGGTTCCGTACAATGAGCGCAGGCGCATGCACGCATAGACGCGTTACCTGCACTTGCAATTCAGCTTACAAATGTGTTTTTGAAAAAATAACTTTAATTCCCATACATAAACTTCAGTTTGCACTACAACTTATACTTAATAGTACTTACTAGTCATTCTAATATTAACTTAATTTACACAAATATAAACTTGATATTTCCACGTACCACGTATGCCCAACAAATGCAGTCGCTAGTGCGCTTGCACTCGCTGTACGTGAAACTTATCTATATTATTTTGTGCGTGCGTTTCCGGTCGTTGCATGGAGCCGACCTTCTGTATGTACCTATTTTGTGCATGCACGTTTTAATTAAATTCCTTCAAATTCTGTATTCCACAAAATTCTGCCGTTTTCCTCCGTTCCTGAACGTCTTTTAATAGATTATTAGGATTGTTTACCGACTTCCGCAAAATGATGACGATTTGCTAGACTACCTGTGGGTGTGTATCAGTGTGTGTGTGAGCGAGTGTGTAGGTGTGTGTGTGTGTAGGTTTGGGTAAATGAAAGAGGGTAGAGATAAGTGAATGTTGAATGAGGAAATTGTCTTTTGTATGTAGGTGGATTCTCGTCATTATACTCCGGCTGCCGAGAGAATGCGTCCCTGACATCTGTCAGTTGAGTACAAAAGAATACATGTTTTACGAATTTATACTTTATATATGAACGCAATCTCTCGGCGGCCTGAGTTTAGATTATGGTTTTAGAGAAGACTATCCATTATTGGTTCCTATAAACAAAAACGAATCGTTTTTCCTACCAATGGTAGTATTTTTATTGCCAAACTGGGCATCTAATTAGAATCGTGAGTTAATTTTACAAGTGATAGCTATTTCCATATGGGAATGTCCACTATGCAAAGCTTTGAGGTCTTTGGTTTATTATTGGTAAAGATAAAACAGTATTAACTTTAACCAATAACGGTCCGTAAATTATGGGAATTCCTCCATGTAATTTTGTTGACTATTTTTGATAAATTTCTGTCGTTTTGACATCTGATAAGAACAACATTGTAACTCATTTTGCAGTGCATTCTAACTACAATATTACAATTAAATGAAAGAAAATTCAAAACTCATAATATTAAAAGTACACTATGTAAACAAGCATATTACAAATTAGAGGATTATATCCAAGAAAATAATGGTCATGCTCCATAGGACAATTTAGAGTCTAGACAAAATCAAACTGGTTGCTAATTTAATTATATAATATTATTTTTTATAACATTGATTTTACATTCTGTGATTACTTGAACTCACACACTGTCTTATTAATATTTTTATATTAGTAAAACGGTTACAACATCAAATTCAATGTTATAATTGCAATTCATACATTTATACATTTCATATTTCCATACAGGAGTATTGCCAAATGAATAAAAACAGGTAAATATTTGACAGCTATTTACGACATTGCCCACTTTCAGAATAACGCTCTTAACCTGATCGATGAAATAAAGAAAAATATTTTATTTGACACGGTAAATATGACAGTAATAAAAAAATAAAAAAAGAGCATTTTAAAATTAACAAAATAATAACGACCTGTGCGAGGCCGAAAAGGCCCGGTCTCAGCAATTGCTGCGATTTTTAAAAATAAATACCGCCGCGCTGGAATTCTGGCTGTTATTTCTTAGCCAGAAGCCCCTCTATCCAGCCATTCTGGTTAATCTGGTTACAGTAAGCGTATATTATAGGTAATTATTTTTAAAATTTATTTTGTAACAATGGCCCAATAAATTATTCTTATTTTTTAGGACTTTAGCATTTGGCGTTCTGTAGTTTTTCCCTACCTCAATGGACAAAAGAGGTGAGTTTATATTTAGGTACAAAATAGAATTAAGAGGCTTACAACAGCTAAAGCGCGGTCACTGTCGAACTGCATAGAAAAGAAAGAGAAGCGCGATGACACAACGCGGGTAATTTATTACAAAATATGAAGCAATAAATCTATTGATTGGACTAAAAAATTAAAACACTAATACGGTAATATGTTGCTTGTAGAATAATCTGACAAAAAATCAGAATGGTTGCGTGTGTATCGATATGATTTTTAATCGTTAAAATATTTTTTTCGATTTATTTTCTATCTTATCAAATTAGTTGTAAGTATTATGTTTATAACACACTATCTTACTTGCTTAAATGCTGAAGAATATCATATATTTTTCTGATTTTGTTTACTGCAGTGGATCTTTTAGGTAACTTTTAGGCATTATAAAACTTGCGTTTAGGCACGTTAGATCCTGTAGTATATAAATAATAAAATTTTGCTTCATTTAAACTAATTTGTGACGCCTTCGAGGTAATTTAATTAAGATTGCTCGAAATTTGAGATTGCTACTTGATTGCCATCGAGTTGTTGTATGGTCTCAGTTGTAAGTTAAAGCGGCAAGAATGTAATTTAGCGTAAAATTTAAATATAATGCTGTGCTGGCGCTGCCGCTACGGCTTCAGAAAACCTCAAACGGCGAAAGTATAATATAGGTACTTAACTATTTTTTCGAGCCATTTGGAGTTGAAACCCTAGGGCCGTGGGGTCCGAATGCTCATGGTTTGTTCAATGAAATCTCCAAACGGCTGGTCAACACTTCCCCTGACTCAAAGGCTGGCTTTTACCTTGGTCAGAGGCTAAACATTGCCATACAATGCCGCCAGTCTCTTGGGTACATTACCAGTCGACAGCGTTTGTGTAGGTACTATTGAATAAATCATTGGATATATTTCGAAGAAAAAAAAAATATTGTGTCAAACAAGGGAACAGTTTGATTAACAAAGTACTTCACTTAAACTACAATACAGATTATTTTTAACCTGACTAAGAAAAAGAGTTTAACAATCTATGTAGGTAAATGTTACATACTAGCTCAAAAACTTTGCAAAAGAAGTGTTGAATGATTTTTTTAAAGTCAAACATCCGCTACAGTTATTGTTGTGGTTTTCACTTTCTCTAATTCTGGAAGCAAAAGCCACAAACCAAAAATATTATCAGGTTATTTAAATCAATTATACCTGAAGACATTAGCACCCGGGTCGACGGCGCGCTGTGTTCCACGCGCGCCTCAAAGAGATCTCAGCACAACGGACGGGATCCGCTAGGACTGATGCCTGCCGGGGTTGCGGGAAAGTCCGAAATACCGTGGCCCCTGGCAACGTTCAGGCAACTGAAGGAACACGGGTGGGTTTTAGTCAGTAACAGTCTGACACCCGTCCCGCTCCGCCCAGCGCGGGAGAAGTTATTTGATAATTTCACACCCAAAAAAAAAGGCATTAGCTATAGAAATCATAATGTTTTTGTACTTTTAAGTTAAGTGATCCTTAATATTGAGCACATCAAAGTCTTGCCTACTTCCACAACTTTGTCTTTAATCCTCTACTATTAAACTCAAACTTTTACTTTACATTATTAGTAAAATGTTCAGACATCGTGAAATAATTATTCTGATCGCTGAATAAAATACATAAAATTCACCGGCAGTCTGCCAACGAACAGATGAAATTGCAAAAGTTTTGAGACAGCGTTATTTTGAATCTAGTAATATTCGATCTGGATTCTCTGCCAGATTTGGCTAAGATATTAACCCTGTGCTTACACGTGCATATTTTTATTGGGAAGAAAGTATTCTATTAAGGCCAAATAAGATGCACAATTGCACAACTCGTAAACAGGAGATGAAGTGGTTTAAAAGGAAATGAAATTCTACTATGTATAATATACATTGAATGAAAAACACACACCAATTTGCTTGCCAAGCGTCGCAAAGATCAATACAATAATACAACATACCATACAATTTATCATCAGCTGTATTCCCCAAAGCGACAGATGACGTGTAGAAATCCATAGTACACCCACATTTCGCTGGTTAGGAATGCATGAGCCCCATCAATGCAATGGAGAGGGCTATGCTTGGAGGTTCCCTACGTGATCGAATCAGAAATGAAGAGATCCGCAGGAGAACCAAGGTAACCGATAAAGCCCGAAGAATTGCCAAACTTAAGCGGCAATGAGCAGGGGACATTGCTCGCAGAACAGATGGCCGATGGGGCTGAAAGGTTCTGGAGTGGCGTCCACGTACCGGAAGACCAAGCGTTGGAAGGCCTCCCACAATTGCTCTAATTACAAAGTGGCGGTGCTTCGGGGAGGCCTATGTCCAGAAATGGACGTCTTTCGGCTGAAATGATGATGATGATGATGACGAGCTCCATCAAATAGGGAGCTAGCCAATTGCCAGTAACCAGAGCGCAAAGGACTTGATCACCAAATTAAATATCATCTCTTTTGACCGACACGTGTTTTACCAAGACCCCAAGTTGGTCCCGGTTGTCATTTGTAGATATTTGACAGTTGTAACGGGTCACCAGAAGCCCGAAAGTCTTACCAAGGGGTATCCTGTTACCCAGTACCGGGGTTGTGGACGTCAGATAGGCAGTCGCTCCGTAAAATACTGGTATTCAGCTGGATCCGGCTAGACTGGAAACCGACCCCAAAATAGTTGGCAAAGCCTTTTCCCAACTTTGTATCAAGGCAGATGATGAGTAGTGGTCATTTGACAAATGAAATTCATAATATGCTGATAATTTTTGTATCAGGTTTGGTTTTGAATTTTCTAACTTAGATCACACATCGTGTCCTGTTGATTTGATTTACCCCAACATTTAGTGACTCGAGCTCCAATCCTCGGTACACTTTGAATATTTCTTTTTATCTTCAGTACTCAATCATTTGAAGATTTCTCTCGTATCCTGTAATATTTGATGTGGACTTTTGTATGTTCAAGTGAAAGAGTAATTTATTTCTTTCGTCCCATTTTTTTGGGAAGAAACTTTTCGGTAGCTAATATTTTATTTTAGAAAGTATACTTACTGCGATTTTAGTAGAATGTTAGGTATCTATAAGTGTGTGTGTATTTTGTTTGCAAGGCAATTTAAGTTCCATTTGCATTAAGTAGGTACCTATGAAATCTGTGTAACTTATTGTTTCGAGTACAAATATTACAATACCTACTTATCATTTGACCATGTATAGCACAGTCAGCATAAAATGTTCCCACTACTGGGCAACTGGGACGTAATCTCCCACGCATGCCCAGTGCGGCTTGGTAGATGTCACATGTCTTCGAATTTTTGTTTCTAGGGCATGCCGGTTTCCTCAAAATGTTTCCTTTCGCCGTTTTGAGAGCAGTGGTGATGAAATTATTTACACAAAGTAAAGCGACTGCCTGGGTTAAGTCAAAGTCAAAGTCAAATAATTTATTTCAATTAGGCACAAAAAAAGCACTTTTGAACGTCAACATTAACAGAAAAATAATAATTGATTCTAGTCGCCCCTTCCAAAAGGTAGTTTTCGTATGGAGAAGAATGGGCAACAAACTCCACCGTTACTCTTTTAAAATGTTTTCACAATATCTTGTACACATCAATTATATAATTATATGTGAAGACGATGCACCTAGAATAAGATTACTATACCACGTTAGGTAAAAATAATGAAATATTAAGGAATGACAGATAAATTAATCATGTGATAGATGCATGGTGCTCACATATTTACAAACATTGTAAAATTATACGATATTCCTAACATTTTTACAAGTAATAGGTACTAACAAGTGTGAGTTCCAATGGGTGAGGTTCGAATCCAAGACCTACAAATCTTGAGTCGGGGCTGGAACCACTGGGCCGCCTCTGCTCATTTGACCATGCATATCATGCTCTCACAAAATCAGTGTTGACAAGTTTATCTAATAATTATCACATCTAGGTGGCCCTTTTGATAAATTTACACTCAGTCGCACAACAATCATAGGAGTCGATAGGGTGGTCCCATTCGATAGGAACACGTCAAACTAGTTTGTTCAAGAATGGTTTTGAAAGTTTGATCAAAGCGATGTTAAATGATATAAAAACTGAATGACTGGTTTGAGAGTATTGGAGCAGGTTTGAATGTTATTTTACGGTATTCGTTATTTTTTTTAACCACTACGGTGATGCTCTTGGCCTGCATCTCACCTGAATAATGGTTAGTGATGATCAGGCCGGAGGCGGAAGCGAGCTTCACCCGGAATCCTCAACCACAGGAACTGGCTATCTTACCTCTAACTGCCGAAACACAACAATGCTGTTAACTTTGTTGTTATGGCGACAGACTTAGATAAGATGGTGGTAGCTAGCCAGGCGGACTTAGAATAAGCCCTACCACCAACCAAACCGTGCAGAAAATTTTGCCCCCACTAAGAATCGAACCCGGGACCTCTGGTTCTGAGGCAGGTGGTCTAGCGACTAGACCACAGAGTCGGTTAAATACATAATGATGGTCCTTAAATATGCATGTATACCTTATGACCAAAGATCACTGTCAAACACAAGCAGAGTTGTAAGTAAAGTAGTAATTTTTTTATGAATAATATATCATAACGCCTGTATTCTCCGATGGGATAGGCAGAGGTTTACTATTTCCTAATTTCGCTAGTTATGTTTAAGTCCCACGTAATAAAGGGCGAGCCTATTAACATCAATCGGGTACTAATCCAGACAACGGGCTGCTGCTGAAAAATTCCTGATGGAAAAACCAAGTAACATTTTGCTTGACCTGTTAATCGAACCTAGGACCTCATGCTGCACAGGACCAACGAGGAAGTTCTATGAATAAACTGAACTTAAAGGCTCCCGCAAATAGGAGCGATGGGACTCTAATAAAACTTCACGGTAGAACATCTACCGGTGTTGCGACGCACGACAAGTTGCGCCAATCTGCACAAGCCTTAATGCGTTATATAACATGACAGACCAAGATTGAAATTTCAACATGCATATTCATAATACCATTAAGTCACACATGTCAATATTGTCACAGACATACGTTTTCAGCATCTACCTAATCTTGATAGTGATCATTGTCGACTACAATCAAACCAGCCTGTGTTACTCATGTCATATTAATTTGCTATTAATTCAGTCATTAGCATTACACATTAGGGAACAATGTTAGTAAGTGCTAATGCTTAGTTAAATAGTTAATAGTAGTTATTTAAATGTTCCTTTTTTGTGGGTCTTTAGAAGCCGGCTTTACTCGCCCGAAACGGGTGAATCGACACTTAAACAACAACAACAACAACAAATAATATAATTTAAAAGTGTCGATTCGCCCGTTTCGGGCGAGAAAATTCGTGCGAATCACCAATAAGGCGCGATAGCCACTGTGGAGCTATAATAAGGAATTACAGTTAATTATTATAATAAACCGCTTTTCTTCATAGGAAACGACCAATTGGAACCGTGCACTTAGCTTCTGGCGTTTCATAAATGCCCATGTAGGTTTATGTGAAATAAAATATTTTGAATTTCAATATGAAACTAACGTTAACAACTATAAACCTATTAAACAGACATTTATTATGGTCCATCAAACACAAAAACAATATAATAAAAATGTCAGCTGATGAAAATGGAACCGTTTAATTCAAATTGCTGTCACATAAATAACTTCCCGGAACATCACAACAACTGTGAAATAAGGACACACAAACATTCCTGACCATCGAAAAATTTAACTTAATAAACCCATTCCTATATCTGGGACAAAATCAAGACATATTTCTAACAAAATCTCAGAAAAAATAAACAATAACAAATGCGCGGGAACGCACAAAACGTCTTTGACGTGCGGCCCTGTTCTTTTTTCTTTTTTTTTTCACCGCCAGGCGTCAATGGCACCTCATTATTATTCCACAAAATAATCGAATAATGGATCGATTTTACGTCGTCGATTATCTCAGTTTCGAGGAACGATCGCTAGATTATACGAGAAATGAACGGGCTCTTTGTCGAAAAGGAATCTGGACCAGAGATTGAGAACACCTGGCGTGGGTCCTTTGTAGGTATTAGTGGTGGGGTAAAGGTGGGTTATCGATATTTTGGTCGACGTAATTGATTTGAATTATTATATGAGATTTTGCTTTGGTTTTGTTGGTGAACGTTTTTTGCTTTTCAGAAGGTTATTGACTTAAATGAAGTATTTTTAATCTGTTTTTAAGGTCACCAAGATATTTTGTGAATCTGTTAGTGCTGGCTATGTTCTATATGGCTAAATTCTTAATGTTGTTTTGTAGGATTCTCTTATTAATATCTCATACTTCAATCATAAGTTAAAACCTAGTAAATGGCTTAATTAATAACACTCGTAAGCCTGAAATTTTAGTCATTTACTCGTATTACGTTATACCTACGTTTTTAATTAATAATAGTTTATAATTACTACCACAATCTGTGAAATTACAAAATATAATATTTCTAAGAACTCGAAACAATGCCATAAATCCAGGTAATATATTCACTCCTACATTTTCTATTATAAGGTTATCAAAGTAAGGCAAAAAAGAAATGGATTATGTTTAAAACAAAGCCTGAATGACTTGCGCATTACACACGCTCAATGAAGTTGCAAGAATTAACTTGGTAAGAACAAAAAAAGTCACGATAAATTGAAGGTAATTAAGCAATAAAGTAACCTGTAATAGTAGAACTCTGTTTATAATATGACACATGATATTATAGAAACAATATTTTTCGCTTTGTTTACAACGTTAAAGTGAGTCGAGACGTTAAATCATAAATCGAATGCCACAACTCTTAAAAAAAATGTCTTGTTTTAACATCAAATACATATATCCTAAGACACTCGGCAATACGGTAGCTTCCCATTAGTGAAAGATTTTTCGGAAACGGATCAGAAGTTCCGAAGATTACCCCCTACAAACAAACTCACAAATAGTAGCTCTTTATAAAATAATATAGATCTAAAATCATACTGATGAATAATAAATCAAATAAAATTCTATCGATATCGATACTCCAATTTCTAATTAACACCCCCATCCCTACACAATAGACCGTAAGATCGTAAAATTGAACTACAAAAGCATTCCTTCCAGAACGCTTAACTCTGAATAGGCACATATGCACAAAATATCGTTGAGAACACAGACGTAGTCCGTATGGAAGGGGCTCAAACAATACCCCTTAGTTTGGCACACAATACATTTGATGAACGTCATGAGCCCGTTTCTATCCGTTTTGGGGGGAATTAGATCCGGGTTGGGGGATTTGGGGCCGTAGATTTGTATGTCTTTGTTTTATGGTGTTTTGAGACTGAATAGGGTGTAGAAAATGCACAACGGGATTTCGTTGTGGTTTCGACGTAAATAGAGCTCCGTGAACAATCAGCCTCCAGAATGTGTCGACAAGAATTAATTTAATTCAGAAGCAACCTTAGTTTACTTAAGTAGGTACAGAATTATCTGAAACCACGTTTAATCTGCGAGTAATCGTGGCGATCCATAAACGTTTCTTCGCTGAATGAAAAAAAGAATTTGCGTCACACAACGACAATAATACCTTTTCTCTCTATAAGAAAATAAATCGCTGATTCATAAAGTGCATCAAATATGAGAAACTGAACCACATTTAAACATTAGTCACCCACTTAAACCACTTCAAAACGCAATGCCCCACTTAAAATTGGCACAGTTCAACATTATTGCACATATTTAAAACCTCTATATTTAACATGCACTTGATATCTAAGTCGACTGCTTCGTTGGTCTAGTAGTCGCAAGTGCTACAACTGAGCATGAGGTCCTGGGTTCGATTCGATTCCCGGGTCGGGCAAAGTGTAATTGGGTTTTTCCATCAGGAATTTCTCAGTAGCAGCCGTGAGTCTGTATTAATGCTCGGTTGATGACAATAGGCTCGTCTTCTATTACATGGGACTTAAACATAACTGGCGAAATGTGGGTGATAAGTACACCTCTGCCCAACCCTTCGGGGATACAAGGCGTGATGTTATGTTTATGTTGAATGATGATGTATATGTAGTTGTGTAGCGAACATAGTAATTCTTCTTATGAAAGAACTTGTCTGGGGATTTTCTACTACCATACCTATTTGTGTCGTCAAGCAAGTTCAAGCAACAATTATTTTTCAGGTGTAATCGGCTCTATCAAAACTAGCAGAAAAATTAAATAAATTAAAATGTTGTTCAATATCTCCAAAGCTTTACATGAATGCACTCGTAAAGTGCAAAACCCTGTTTACATTGTTAGCAAAAAAGCAGGGTAGGTACGTTCAGAATTAACACAATACCACGCAACTATAACTCATCCATTCGTTCCAATTCTTTAGTAATAAAAAAAATATTTTTAAACTTCACTCAACGTGGGTGATTTAAAAAAAAAGTTAAAATAAGAAAGAAGTTTTTGCCTGCCAGCCATTATGTGAAACCGTTGAAAATTACGTTCAAGTTTACCCCCCTTTGTTGGTGGCGTGAACATAAATATTGTTACTACTTAGCGTGTTATTTTTACGCTTTTTTTTAATTTAGAAGTTTTTGTCGCGGCTCATTGTTGCGGGTGACGTGGTCAAAGTTGAATTTAAAAACAATTAATGAATCTGCATTAAGCATTGCACTGCACTGGCAAAATCGAGAAATTATGCCATAATATTATACTTTGGATCTCCTCAAATTAATATACTATTTCTTTCTTACTTGTTGCGAATATTAGTCAGCCAAGCGCGGTGATTATGGCAATATTGAACATAATTATTAGTTCTATACAAATATGACAATTCCACATTAGCTCACCTCCCTAAAATTAAACTATAATTTAAATGCAACACAATAAATAAATAGTCCAAACATTATTAGAAACGTCAATTTCAATAATTATTATGATGAATTAATTCATGGTGATAAATTCCCATCCAAAACTTGAATGCACAAACATAGCACTATTTCTAACAATATTATCTCACCCTATTATTTAAAGGCATATTGACCAAGGGAAATAAATAAATCAAAACAAGTACCTAACAATAGAAAGAGATTTCATATTTATCTGCCTAGCCTTTTCCCAGCTATGTTGGGGTCGGCTTCCTATCTGACCTCCACAACCCAGTAATTAGGTTACACAATACCCCTTGGCAAGTCTGGTTGACAGACTTTTGGGCTTTTAACTTCCCGTAACGACTGTCAAAGAGCTACGAATGACAGCCGGGACCAACCGCTTCCATAAAGTCACCCTCTTAAAATGCCACGATGAAATATTATCTAAAAGCAATATAATTATTGGTCCTTACATTATAAGCAGCGCGCAACGTACTAATAAATCTGTCAATTTCAATGATTATAATTATTATGATAACAAAATCATGAAGAAAAATTGGCCCCATTCTTATCCGTGCACAACACAATGTCTAACAATATAATCTCACCCTACACTTTAAATGTATACAATCTAGCCGCGGGTGACCAAGGGAAGTAATAAATAAGGCCAAGCAACGAGCGAAAGAGATTTAAATTAAAGTAAAATAAAATTAAAACTCATTGTTATCATAAAGAAGATCGAATACATCACTACGATCGAGATTAACATGTTGAGGTTACGTTGCGTAAGAAATCGTGACGTCATTTGTACGCTTAGAAGATTTAAAGTAAAAAAAAAAAAAACATTAATTATGCTGGACATAGATCTATTAAATAGAACTAAATTTATTCTACAATATTTCTGATTTCACTCATAATGTTCCTAATAATTAGTGGACAAAAGGACCATGCTGCCAATTTTACGCTAGCCACGATTAACCATGGTATTTTCTATGCCTAGTATTAAAATGAAACTTGATTATTAAAGAAGTGACCATAAAATAATAAATAAGCAAAGAAAAAGAATAAAACTATTTAATTTACAAGGAAAACTGCAGCACAAAAACTGTCGCCATCCGTCTTCACGCTAGGAAGTAACTTCGTTTC
Source organism: Xanthia icteritia (assembly GCA_949128155.2). Classification (NCBI taxonomy): domain Eukaryota; kingdom Metazoa; phylum Arthropoda; class Insecta; order Lepidoptera; family Noctuidae; genus Xanthia; species Xanthia icteritia. The sequence continues at coordinate 11,133,321 of OX421956.2, forward strand.
TTTTTACTACAGTGTATGATGATTATGTTGTCCTTTTTATAAAGAAAGATTAAACATTACCTTTTTAAATACGTCCTAGCTGGGTTTTTATAGCTAAATCTAGCAAATTTATTTCTAAACTGGCAACTTAACAAGTGATATACGAGACGCCAACACCCCACTATCACAGATCTAATTTAACGTAAGTGAATCATAAACTAGCAATAACATTATGGTATCAAGTATGTCATGTATGACATGTCTTATGTGAGTTAGGGGCCTCTCATTTTCATACAAAACGAGATACCAGTTATTGTATTTTGAACTTGATTCCGACTAACGTAAAGTCCTGAATACAAAAATTGAACAATTTTTTTTTTGGATGGGAAATTATCAAATAACTTCTCCGGCTCTGGGCGGAGCGGGAGGGCGTGTCAGACTCTTACTGACTAAAACCCACCCGTGTTCCTTTCGTTGCCTGTACGTTGCCAGGGGCCACGGTATCCCTTTCGGACATTCCCGCAACCCCGGCAGGCATCGGTCCTATCGGACCCCTTTACTTGCTGACATCTCTTTGAGGCGCGCGTGGAACACAACGCGCCGTCGACCCGAGCCTGGTCCTTATCGGACGGCGAGCTATCCATTGCTCACCGTCCAAGCCCGCGCCTACGGTGGCCGGGAATCGGCCTACGACTCCCGACGCCCAACGCGTCTCCTGCGGTGGCTAAGAGCGTGAGGGCGCGAAATTTGCCTCTCCCTCACGCGTTCTGCCTCCTCCTTCGCGAGCATTACTGCTTCGCAGAAGGAGGTGACGCCCTCCCATGACCTCTCGCTCCGTACCATTGCCTGAACCAGGGCCGGACGCGAGAGATCCCCGCCACCGTACGCCTCCACGAAAAAAATTGACACCTTAGACTCGGTTTTGAAGTATTTTTTTTGTATTAAGAATTTCATGCTTATCGGAATAAAGTTTAAAATACAATAACTGGTTCAAAAGTTTGAGCTTGTACTAAAGTTAGAACTAATTTTGTAATAAGACGGTATTGATTGCGAATGTTCGATGCGAGAGTTCATGAAACTGTCAGTATCCATATACCTTTAAACATAATCGTAAGATACAAATTAATTAACATCTCACAGTACAAACATAAATCAAGTAATTAGTAACCTACAGCGTTAATTGATACTTTGAAGCTATGGTAATTATTTAACACCTGCTAAATTCGGCGAAGCGTTGTATGAACAATTAGCGGTAAACCACTGTAATTGTTATTAGACATTATACTGCTGACATGTTAATTAGTGATAGCAATCAGTTAGAAACATAAAAATACATAGGAAGTATTTACTAAATTGTCAGGCATAGATGTTTTGTGCTTCACCCAAAGTTCACTGTATTCCACTTGAATATGATACTAACCTCTTTTAATAAAGAAAGGCTACTATACCGTTGAGGAATTTAAAGCTGACAAATTGTGAATCGATTGACCTTGTAAAAATATGCTTGACGTACTTAAATGTGAAATAATAACTGACTTTACTCTAATATGTTTTCCTATAATGACTAAAATGAATTAACGAATTAATAATAATGATTGATTTGAAATAAAATGTAATAATTATATAACTAATGTTTATTAAAATGTAATGAATTGTAATAATTAGATTCATGAATTTCGTGTAATTTGATATGAAACATTTGCAGTGCCCTTACAGGGTGCATGTCTTAATACTGTGTCATGAAATTTTAATGCATGCCTACTAACCAGTGTTTTACATGTTAGCAAAATAAATAAAATAAAATAAAATAAAATAAAACCTCTGATTGAATGAAGAAGCCAAGATTTTATGATTCATCTGTCAGTTTTTTGCATCAGTTTAGGTTTAAGATAATTGTACAATAACGGTGATGCCCCAGTGGTAATGGCCGACTTACGAGTTGAAGGGTTTTAATTTGTGTTAATTATTTCATCACCACTTATCTCAAAACGGTGATGGAAAAAATCGTGAGGAAACCGGCATGTCCTAGAACCAAAAATTTGAAGACATGTGACTTCTGTAACGGTGGAGTTTCTTGCCCATTCTTCTCCATACGAAAACTACCTTTTGGAAGGGGCGACTAGAATCAATTATTATTTTTCTGTAAATGTTGACGTTCAAAAGTGCCTTTTTTGTGCCTAATTGAAATAAATTATTTGACTTTGACTTTGAATTTTCTACCAACCCGCACTGGGCCCGCGTGGTGGATAACAGCCCACTCCCTCTTGAACAGAGGAGGCCTGTGTCCCAGCAGTGGGGACATTATAGGCTGATTATGCTATGCTTATACATTATCTAACTACTAAAGGAGTATGGAAGGATCGTATCAGCTGTCGTTCTGAAGTTTCTACCTACCTCCATGAGAAAAAAGCGTGAGTTTATGTATGTAATAACACTGAAAAAGAATGACGCAAAAAGGACAGTAAAAATTTCTTTCTCATCGAGCAAATTCTGTACCTACCTAAAAATATTAAACCATTTTTTTTTATTATAGTACCAGTTTCAGCACACATATACTAAAGCAATAGTATCCAATTAATAAAAACATCACGTAGGCACAATTTTTCAAAAAAAAAATAACCAAAACAAAAAAATAGGCTCCCACAAAAATGAAATTTAAAATCCGTCGTCGTGTAACCTGAATATGTTTCCTTTATTGATATTCAATCTATGAGAGGGTAGGCACTAGGCAGCAATTAAACATTTTTTTTTTGTTTTGTTTTTTTCAACCGTTGCCGTCGACCAGCAAATTGGTTTTCGTGGTAGGAATCCGTAATTGTTCACACATTAACATATGGAATTGTGATCAAAAGATATATTTTATTTATGTTTACATTTAAACAGGTGTCGGATGCAATTAAATGACTGGTTACCTGATTTGCATACAAGAATATTCTGCTGGAATAAAATATCCTTTTAAATATTGTATTGACGTGTCATTATTTATGTCAGCTTGTATATTACTGTTGAAAACGGGCATCAGAATGACCTTTTTGCTAACTCTATTTTCTGTTTAATTATTATACAAAGAAAGAAAGAAAGAATAATATTTATTTGGACACAGTTCGTGAAACACATAAAATCAAAATAAAAAGTGAAAATAATTATAAATCAATATAAATAAAGACTATAATAAAATAATAGTAATAGTAATAATTATATAATATGTATAGAATTATAGACTTTGATTTATCGGTGAATATACAGACATTGGGATGGGACAGTAAGGACAGGTACTTCAACCGTTGTCGCTTCAAGAAAACGGTCTCCGGAGACTGTCCTTAACTTTTTGAGACATTTTGATCAGCACTCACAGATTTTGAAAAAAAAATACAGTCAACAGTCAGTTTTCCTGTAGCTACAACGGCTAAGGTAGCTGCCCTTACTGCTCCATCTCAAAAATCCACCCCGAATAATAATAATTCCAATCTATTATTGCCCCATTGCAAGGCAAAGGCCTCTTCTCATACAGAGAAGTCTTTTCGGTGAAAAGTTTGCAAAAAACCGTGAAAACTGATATTTTGTTGTCTTATGTACCTAAATCATTACAAAATGAATGACTAGGTACTGTATAAAGTCCGAGCATAAATACGTAAGCCCAAGTTCGCAGGGACGTAATAAAATCGCGGCGATTTTTTTTCATGCATTGGATTTTCAACGCTCTACTTGCTCAACGCCGAGAGTTGTGAGTAGAACTGTGTGTTTTTTTTAACGCGCTGGGACGAGAGTGCGTCCCAACGTGTTGGATTCTCAACGCTCGGCTCAACACCGAGGGCGGAAAATCCTGAGCACGAAAAAAAAATCGCCGCGATTTTATTACGTCCGTGCGAACGTGGGCTAACGCAAGATTCAAAAGCGATTTTCTCCTGAAGTTTGTAAGTATTGATTTGATCCATGTATCATGTTCGTGAACGGGTGCCGTCAGTTGGGACTGGTCATCTCTTAGCTGCCTTATTTTTTATTATTTTTACTGGCTTATTTTAATTTATTAAAATTTTTGAATGGTTCTTTGTTTTTATATTTTTATTACGGACGCTTTTAACGTGCACGTCTTTCTACATTGTTCTCACATGTATAATTTCAACATGAGTGATGTAACCAATATTTTGTAACATTATTTTTTATTTTATTTAAAAGTGTCCGTGGAGTTTCTTGCTCGTTCTTGTCCATAAGTACCTACTACGCTTTGGAATGGGTAACTACTAACTAGCTTCATATTTCTAACTCGCTCCTTGACAATTCAAAAGTGCCTGTAAATAATGTTTTATTGAAATAAATGGTCTCAGTTTGATAACATAGTATATATTTTCGAAACTATACTAGGTATTATGAAAGCTCGATGCCTAAGTGTCCTTTTGTTTTTATTTGTATACTAGTTGCACCCCGCGGTTTCACCCGCATAAATCTCGATCCCGCGGGAATATCGGGATAAAAAGTATCCGTTCAGCCGTTTTAGCGTGAAAACGTAACAAACAAACAAACACATTTTCGCATTTATAATATTATAAGTCAGGATTTAGTTAGTCGGTCATTTAATTTACCTAGTGTAAATAGTTAGCTACATAATAATATATTGTTTATAAGCATTTTAATGTACGTATTGGTCTGACTGTTGCAATCATTACTACACCATAAAATCGCGTTACTGTAAATATCGAACGATAACTTATTTTTGCTAGACTGGATTTATATCGGCAAAAATAATGAGATCTCCTTGCTAACAGTTTCTAAGAAACTGAGGTAACTTCCTTGTTGCATAGCCCCAGGAACCGCTGCCTGATTGAGCCCATTATGATACAAATTAAGGGGGAACAGGGCATGCGAGGAATTTGAAAAATAGGAATTTGAAGAAACTATTGCCGTCGTCTTACCTCAAATCTGCCTCCGTAGAGTGCGATAGGGACAGCTGCGACTCAGACTGATTATATCACAAAAAAAATGATGAGATCGCCTTTTCTTATTCCCCTTTTTTCTCCTCGAAAACTGGGCAGATTCAACTATTTTTTTCATTAAAATTTTAAGAAAGATTATGTCTAGGAACCTAGACATAATCTTTCTTAAAATTTTATTTCTTTTATGTTAAAAACTTTTGGAATTTGTCTGGCATTCCTCTAACCACGGCGGTTTTAAAAATGGGGCATTTTTATAATTTTTGGAGGGTCATATTTTCTTTACGAATAAGTTGCTGAAAAAAAGGAAATAACAGGGACGTGTCTAAAGCGGACCTTGATTTTTTGAAAAAAAAAAGTTTGGTCTAGAGGCAATAATCAGTAAGAAAATAGGGGAATACATTTGTATGGAGAATCGCAGGCCCTGTTCCCTCTTAAAGCCGCTCTCAGGCCATACTGTCGTGAAAATATCGGGCTATAGTCAAGGTTTTCCACTGATATGCTATTTATATATTATTTTCTTGTTTAAACAAAATTGTTTTAATTCCACCTTTTATTGTACTTTATTTACACAAACGTATTTACATGATTTAAAAACAGACTTAAAATAATAATAATATGTACAAGTTTATAGAAAGGGGGGGGGGGATTATTATAGGGCATCAAAAAATTCGTCCGCCTCGCTGTCAACAGGAAAAGTGCCCAAAAGGCTGGCAGCATTGCCACGTTGAATGGCAATGCTGATTCTTTGGCCAAAGAATAGGCCAGCCCTCTGGTCACGTGAAGAGTCGACCAGCCGCTTGGCGATGTCTTGAAAAACTAAGTGGGCACTCGGACCCCAAGGCCCTAGTGTTTCAACACCAAACGGCTCAAACATATAAGTCCCAATTAGATGGGAGTATTTGCGCCGTTTGAGGTATTCCGCACCTGCAGCAGCAGCCCCAGCACAGCCCGCCGTGCTAGGAAGATGGGATGGCGCAAGGGTGTCGACACACGTTGCATCCCACACCAAAGGCCTACCTACCTTCCAAGGCATTATGGTCATTCGGTCTGGTCTCTTCCCATCGTCGCGTGCCAAGCCATTGGGTTTTAAAACAGCTGGCACTCCGGCGGTGACAAGAGCACGACGGGTGATGTCATTTATGCTGGCGTGCCATGCTACCTTTTATTTAGTTTCCGGTTTTATTTTCGTATGTTCGATCCCTGACAGGCGCTTTACTTTGAGTAAATTATTTCATCACCACAGCTCTCAAAATGGCGAAGGAAAACATCGTGAGGAAACCGGCATGTCCTAGAACCAAAAATTCGAAGACATGTGACATCTAACAACCCGAACCTTTTCTCCCTCCCTCTCAGAGAGGAGGGTTGTGCCCAGCAGAGGGTAAATAATGGGGAAAAAAATGTAAGATATTACAGTGGCTCAGAATTCAAAAATTCAAAAGTCATTTATTCAAACTAGGCTGAGAATCAGCACTTTTTGAACGTCAAAATTACATAAGACAGTCCCCCAAAACGCCCACCCTTCACCACTTCCTAGTGCTTTAGCTGGGAAGAAGAAGTGGCGCAACAAACTCCCCAGCAGCACAGCTGTCTGTTCAGTAAAAAAGATTCTATATAATAGTATGCAAAATGATATCTACATTACACAACACAAAACATAATTTTAATTACAAAATTAATAGCCATATGACAGCTAGCACACGCCAATATACCAACCAAAAACATCGAGAACTATACTCAAGCAGAAATAAAAATAACGAAAACAATATCTAAATAAAAGCCTCCAGATATAAAGGGCGTGCCCGCTTACATATAGCTGTAACTAGAAGTTATAATTGATAAACTAGGACCATTGAGGTAAATTAAAAAATTATCGAGGTCGCTAGCTAACCACATATTGCAATACAACTCATAAAAAAAATTGTAATGAGTAGATTATGTCAACAATAAATAAAGTAAAATTAGTAAAATTATAAACAATTATATAAACTCATATAACCTGTCAGTAAGTAAGCTAATTCTGGGGAAAGAACATTTAAACATTGTCTTGAGTTAATCACAGCGACCAACTATTCTTATCATTTAAGTAGTCGTTGATAGAATAGTATGCCTTTGAACAGAGGTTGGATTTTACTTTAGTTTTGAACGCATTAAAAGGCAAATCTAGCAAAGAAGAAGGTAGCTTATTATAAAAGGTTATACCAAGCCCAACAAATGAGTTATGAACCTTATGAAGCCGGTGAAAGGGAGCACGTAGTTTGTCCTTATTTCTAGTGTTAACATTGTTAATATCACTGTTTTTAGTATATAAGTGTATATTTTGCCTAATATATAATATGTTGGCGAAAATGAAAGAGGAAGATACCTAGAAAACTCTTCTAGGTATCTTTCTCCTAGGAAGGACTTTGTTCAGCTGTGGGAAGGAGGCTACCTAAAACAAAATAGGTAATTAATCTGCTTTGCTCAATCACAACAACTGATAAATAATTAAAACTGATCAGGGGGCTTACTCTTCAAACTAATTCCAATTCCAATCTAAAGCCAATACGATTCCAATGTGAATTTTGCAGTCACGTGATTCGGTACTCTTGAAAACAATATTGTCAACATTGGATTGTAATTGGGATTGCCTCGCGATTATTTTGTTACACATGAAGTTAGCTATGTTACGCCCCGCAATAGTGTTGATCAACTCATTACGATAAACTTGTAATAGCACTTTAAAATGCTTTATCCTTTAAATAGCAAGACTAATAAATAAATATGATATAAATAGTTGCTGAATTGATTAATTGTAACGTATTAAATTCATTTGGACGTAAGAACATGATTAAAATCATAAAAGTAACCATGACTTTGGCTGTATGCGGTATGGTCTTTGCCATACTACAAAAAAAAGGGATGTCAACTGGTTTTAGAAATAAGAAGTGAATTCGTTATGCAAGTTTGTTTAGATCATTAAATTATTGTTCGCGTGGTTTCTCTTTAGTAACAATAATTTGATTGTCCTTTAAGTTACTTAACTAATATTAAAGTTGTATGCAAGTGGTAAGGAAATATACAATCATACTATACTTACTTTATAATTTAAAGTAATGTTTTACTTGATTAATTTTGATTAATTGCATTCTTTGCATAACATCCAAATATCCCCTATTCCTGGCACGTCACACAATGACGCAATACCAGTATCATCCACAAGTAAGTCTTTATTCGAATTTGCTTAGGAATGTTTAAATATTTTGAATAAGCAGTCCATCAGTTACACAACCCAACATAAGTGTGTAACATTGAAGTGTTTTGGGACTAATCACATTTGGCTAGCAAAAAAACCGACCGTTTCGTAGTTGGGATGGATGGAAACAAACTTAACTTTGTTGTTGAAAACATGTTCTCCCATATATACATCGAAATACGTCACGGTCAATTCTCCAACTGCATACATATGCAGCTGGAGAATTGACCGAGTGAATAATAGAAAGAGTTGGTAAAAGCAAAAAAAATAATTGTTCTTTCTATAATTTGCTTTAAATTAGTCTTCATTCATGGAAAACGCTTTGTTCGTATATCGCATCATCCGACGCTCATCTCGTCTTTAATTCAATTGTTTTTTTATGGGAATTATCTAAAATACTGTACATTACTACTAATCGTGTCATATTATACACATAATACTTATTGAAAACCATATAAAACGCAATACAATTTCTAAAAAGTTACACTTTTGCTATTGGAATAATCACAATCAACAAACAATCCCAACGCAATACCGGCGCAATATACAGCTGTCAAATAAAGTCGAGAGTAGCGCGCGAAGCCCGATCCCGATTCCAGTTAGTTCCCCAAAATGGACACCCAATTTAAACACAATGTGGCGCTAGCGTCGAACTCAAGAGTACGAAATATCATAATTCCAATGTCGATAGATCGGAATTGAAATCAAGAGTAAGCCTGCAGTGCCTTGATACTTAATGAGGCTTTTGGAAATTGCTAAACAATTAGACTATTTCCACGCAAATCGTTGACATGTGTAACACACGAACGGATTTTACGATTATTGCTGGATCGTGGTCAAGAGGAGCTCGTGGCTAAGTAATAACAGCCGCACGGGTCGATCCATCAGGTTAAGCTACGCTTGCTGCAGTTGGTCTGTGGATGGGTGACCACCTTTACATATAGAGACTCCTCCGTGCCTCGGAAAGCACGTTAAGCCGTTGATCCCGGCTGTCATTCGTGGGTCTTTGACAGTCGTTACGGGTCGTCAGAAGCCCGAAAGTCTGACAACCAGTCTTACCAAGGGGTATCGTATTACCCAGTTACTGGGTTGTGGAGGTCAGATAGGCAGTCGCTCCATGTAAAATACTGGTATTCCGCTGCATCCGGTAAGACTGGAAGCCGACCTCAATAAAATTAGGAAAAGGCTAGGCAGAAAAAAAAAAAAGTTAAATTAGCTGGCAAAACCCAACAGACGTTATGAGTATTAATACCCCATTTTTTTTATGTTTTACCATTTTTAAATATCGATGCCTCAGAATGCACGTTAAGCCGTGGGTCCCGGCTGTCATTTGTAGATCTTTGACAGTCGTCACTGGTAGTCAGAAGCCCGATGGTCTGACAATCAGTCTTACCAAGGGGTATCGTGTTACCCAGTAACTAAATAAAAAGTAAGTTCAAAAACTAAAACCGGAGTACTGAAAAATCACGCTCTAAAAAAGCATGAAACAAAAATGGTCAAGGTAACAGGCATGCGACGACGGCTTTACCTTGACCATTTTTGTACCTATGTCTTGATGTCTGTCTGAAATATTTTCTTGTTTCGTACTTTTTACAGCGTGATTTTTCAGTAGTCAGGTTTTAGTTTTTGAACTTACTTTTTATTTAAATTATTTTAGGGTTATAATTTCGTAATAAAATATTTACAGAGCAGCATACATTTTTTTTGGTTAGGTATTATTGTATAATAGGTATTAATTTTACAGCCGCGCCGTACGTAGCACAGTCTCACTTTTGCTTGGTTTTAACACTTGCAACGTATTTATTTACTGAGACAATATGATATATGTACATATTTGTAATGTACTCGTCAAGCCCTTTCATTTGATACCCAACAAGGCATAATTTATTTATTTTTATTTTTTAGTTCATGACTTTATGTCCTCTAGAGGGCGCCATAGTGCATTTAATGTGACGTCAAATAGCCTATAACCAGCGGACGATCAAGACGCTTCCAACAATTTATGAGTTAGCAGATGAACATACATACATACCGATCAAAATCATAACCCTCCTTTTTGTTTTGCCGTAGTCGGGTAAAAAGCACCCGCACGTTACAGGAAAAAATCTGCTATTTTGTGAAAAAAAAATTAAAGGAAATGGTTCATAGAGTTGAATATTATGTGCATAAGTCTTCTCTGACTTATAAGCTTTATTAAATGAAAACTACCCGCCTATATCAATTTAACCTTTTAACCAGTTTAAAAACTTCGTTAAAACCAATTCGATTTAATTTCACGAGGGTAGTTTTAACAGGAAATGACGTCACTTGCAATCTGCTACATTGCCATAGTTTTGGCAAAATGCCAGATGGGCGCTTTAATAAAAGTTGCCATGTACCGTCTAGTGAATAAATATGCCAGGCTTTTTTTAAAGCGGCTGTATTTTTTGCAGCGAACTTGTCACGTTTTAGCGTGTCGCTTCTTCGGTGACTGTGCCAAAATCTGCCTGGTAACGTAAAGACGGTTTTAAAGCTGATAGAACTTATAATAGTGGAAATTAAAATAGATTTTTTACTTATTTATTTACATACACCGTGAAATGTTAATGGTTGTTTTCCCGCAGCGAAATGGTTTTGTCTTGGTAATACAATCGTTATTTAAACAAATAAAATACAAACAATTTTAAAAACAAATTTTGTGTTGTTGCGTGCATACTAGCTTATATAGCCGTATCACCACGTGCGAGAGTTTATTTTGCTTTGAACATTATTTTATGCATCGCTGTTCCATTTATCGGCGGCGCGTGCGATTTTCGAGTTGATGAATATTTTTATAATTATTTTAAAACAAAAACATCTTTATTTTTTTTACTTTTACTCTATTCTTCGAAAGTACTCCTTATGGCAAGTTGTTCTGCCGCACGAAAACAACCATTAAGATTTCACGGTGTATACTTTATTGTACAGACGCCAGCACATCAACCTACTACAATCGGTCAGATTTCTTTAATAGATTTTCAACTTTATCACTATATCATAAGGGTCAAAGTTGATTGGGAAAATTTGACAGTTTCGGGTAGGTTGATCTGCTGGCGTCTGTACCTATACCATAAAAATACATAACAAAAAATAAATCGACATATTCACCCTCATTCTGGCTGTATGACTTCTTTGGTCTTTTAACCAAATCATTGGCGAATGAGTGTTAGGCCGAAAAAAGTGTAACAAAATGAAAAAAAAAAAAGTAAGTACCGAATTTGACATGCTGTTGCATTTTTCCTTGACAAGCAGCGCCACCGTGAACTGCAAACTTAAACTGGTCTGTTGCTTATTACCAAGGTGACGTGGCAGATGATACACATCATATCCGACTGCTGTATGGTTCGCTCGTTTTTTTTTATATTTGCCAATAATCTACGTGCCTGCTCTAATCTTATTACGTCAACCACTCAATCAATGGAACCGTATAATTTCAAATACAATATAATTCCACGAATATTAATAACTAGTAAGATGAGCATGCATTAATCCGATACGGGAGGCTGCGTAAAGATGAGCCGGAGTGATTAGCATGCAAATTGATGTTTATACTGCTTATATTCCACTGAGACACAGAATATATAGGTACAGAAGGTCAGCTCCATACGACAACGCACGCACACATAGACACGCTTCACGTATCCTGCGATCGCAATTTACTTTTCAAACATATAAAGTAATTTCAGATTGCGCTACAAAGGTACCAGTCATTCTGAAATCAATTTAACTTACACTAGAGTAAAGTCGATATTTGTTTAATTGGAAACAACTTCAATTGGAAACAAGGATTAGAATATCGAATACATACAACGATTGCAAGCGCACTCGAGTCGCGACTGGCATTTGTTTGAGATGGCCATGCGTACACGTCTATGTGTGCGTGCGAATGTTTTTGCTCGTTGTGGAGCCGACCAACTGAGGCCCTAGTGTGAGTTTCTTCGTAAGCCTCTGTAAGCCCATTTTTGCGCGAACGTATTTTCATCGCGGCGATTTTTTTTCGTACACTGGATTTTTAACTCTCGGTATTGAGCCGAGCATTGAGAATCCAACAGAGCGCATCCAGCACTTATCCCAGCACCAAGTAAACACACTGTTGGATATTCAACCCTCGGCGCTAAGCAGAGCGTCGAAAAAACAATACGCGAAAAAAAATCGCCGCGATAAAAACCATGCGAACCTGAACTAACATTCTATTTTGTGGTTATATTCCACTGAGATGACCGTTGGGCGTACCGCGTAACGCCCACGGTTGTAAGGGTAGATGCAGAGAAGATATGTATCATTATCAAATTTGTCCTTTCTTTCTTACAACTCATAAAGTAAGTACCTAGTTATGTACCTACTTCGAGTTTTTTAAATGTTTATGTGACTGAACTATAGGCATGGTAACTCTGACTATAAGGACGGCAACGCATTGGCAAACTAAGATTAGATCTATTTATTTATTTATTTTATATAGAACGGCCGAAGCCAATTACAGTAACTATTTAAACATAATATAATTTATTTAACACAGTCATGCATTCTCCTACAAAAATTCAGACATTCTGACAGTATCATCTTCCATTCATTTGCAAACATATCAAGATCTGATCTGATCTGATCTGATCTGATCTATGGGCGGTGATAACTAATTCCCACAGGTGAATTAAAAAAAAAAACACAAATTAGTATTCTAACTTGGTGGGAACAGGTTTATTTTTACGACACCATTTATATCAGAACAATCAATCAAATTCAAAATATTGTATTTCACATAAACCTACAAGGGCACTTATGAAACATCAGAAGCTAGGTGCACGGTTCCAATTGGTCGTTTCCTATGGAGAAGAGCCGGCAAGTAACTCCACAGTTACTCTTTTAAAAATAATGTACAATATAATAGTGTAGTTAATAAAAGTGTACAATATAATGTTACTGTTGGAAAATATTCAGTTATTTCTTAAAGAATTCTACAGCTCGTTACCCAACGGCAGTGGAAATGGCCTGTTCTTTGTCGAAAAACAAACGAAACTGCCGGAAACTATAAGTAAACAGAATCCATACATCACCTAAACTAATTACCCTATAACTTACGCACGTGATCGGATCGTCAGTGTGTCGAAGACCTTACCCAGTGCAAATAAATTACTCCTCTAATTAATATTTGTACACCCGGCTACACATCAAGGTATACATTTCCAGTATAAGCTGATCTCGCATTGTAAAGGATTTCCGTACAATGCGAGGTCAGCGTAAACTGTGTGTGTACTTGTTAGTTGGTAATAACCTTTTTCCTACCTACCTACTTGTTGATTCTTGGCTGACTCGTTGGTGTACTGGTCGCAAGGGCTACAACTGAGCATGAAGTCCAATTCCCAGGTCGGGCAAATTGTTATTGGGGTTTTCATCTGAAATCTCTCAGTAGCAGCGCGGAGTCTGGATTTGTGCACGATTGATGGCAATAGACTCGCCCCCTATTACATGAGACTATTTAAATATAAGTGGCCAAAATATGGGAGTACTAATAGGTACACCTCTGCCCACCCTTTTGGGAAATACAGGCCTGATTTTATGTTAAGCTTGTGTTCTTGTTTCGAAGGGAAAATTTCACCAATGAAACTAAACGCCACCAGCTCTAAACTCTGTTCAAGAGCTGTCAAGTGTCAGTGTCATGTCACTTATGTGGAATATTGACACTGACAGCTCTTGACAGCGGTTAAGATGCGCTGATCACGTTCAGTTATGTAGTCATATTTGGTGAGTTCTTGATTAACAATCAAGAAATGAAAATCATTTTGGGCTGTATTGTGATTATCTTGACCTATTTAATATTCAATTTTAGCCAGAATTTTAATCTGAAAATAAAACCCAGCCAAACCGAGAGTAACTGAGTTAAAAACAATTAGTATGTAAGGGTCGTTTTTTACATAAATATATCGAAAACGATAAAGCTTTAAATAAAAACGTATTTAAGCAAAATTCGCTTGGAATTCGAATTTTCGACACATATTTTTTTATTTAAATAAAAACAGACAAAAACCTTTTAGTTTAATAATTGTGAGTCGAAATGGCGAGTGTACCTTAACTAGACGAATCATCCCATTTACAAAAAAAAAATGTACCTAAAATTTACTATGAAGTTACCTAAGTTTTAAAAAAAATATTTTTTTCAGAACGAAATTGTATCGTTTAGGTACACCCGCCCTATTGACATCAGGATGGCGGGTGTTTGTTGATATATCAATATTTATCCATTACTCATTAAGTAATTATATCGAGAAAATGTACCTAAAATGAAAATATAATATATATAGGTAAATTATTTATTATTTGTACTGTTTCTTTATTAATCCCAGCTCCATAGTTTATAATAATCTTAGTCCTGTGCTAAGTTGTCAGATTTGTGGGTATTAAGAACTTTTACCGCAGTCGTAATAAAGTTTGAAATTTGAAAATACTTTCATTGTTTAAACCTGGTTCTAAAGATAAACCTTGTTGCGTAATAAAACTGTTGAAGTCTTAAACACACTGTAAATCATACGCTACCAACACATTATCCTACGACAAACGCTACAGGCCACAAAGAAATAAACATAAGCGCATTACGCACTTTGTTACCGCGTCGTCGGTTATGCATAATTCGAAATTCGAACATCCAGAATTGTGCCCGAAAGCAATCATTATAAAATAATGCCCCTTGCTCACTGGTGTATCATTTTGGCCCAATAATTCTTTGGGGATCGCAATTTTATCGCGATGAAATAATAGTGATAATATGGAACCATGGAACTGTTATTTTTTCACTGTGATTATTGCACATCCATCTACTCATAACAGCTTGGGGGGAATTCGATAAAATGATTACTATATTTTTTTATCGTTGATGATCTGCTAAAGATATAAAGTGCCGAGTCGGACTCCCGCCACATGAAGGGTTCCGTACCACAGTACAATACTTAATAACACTACATATTTATAAAAAATACTTTTGATAAAAAAACATTTATTGTATCACGGGCATCCCTTTTGACTTGTAACTTTATTTTATTATTATTATTTGTTGCTGTAGCGGCTATAGTAATTCACACTCGTGACTACATAATTATTACAGTTCAAAAGATACAGCCCTGTGACAGACGGACGGACGGACATCGGAGTCTTAGTAATAGGATCCCATTTGGGTACGGAACCCTAAAAAGATAAAAAATTAAGTGTTAAGTTATTGGTTGTTCTGCAAGGTTGTACTTCAGTAGTTAAGGTAAATAAGTTGTTATTGACAGAGGGCGTCCATCTTGTTATGTCGGCCATCTTTGGGGAGGCTTCCACCATTTTGTTCCAAATTAGTCTGTCATGATGCGCTACTGTAATCTTGCGGTATCTCTTTATCTCGGTGTTTATTTTACCCTATATTTATCGCCGTCCATCGAATCAAAATGTCTGGGTCATTATTTATTGATAACAAAGGGATAATAATCACAATCCTGTTGCCTGTAGGAACTGAATCAATAATAGGAACTAGGTAAATAAGATAAGATACAGAAACAATAAGTTTTTTCTCCTACATAATTTTTCCACACCATCTGTTCAATCTCTACACGATCTACGGCGACCTCTGAGTTTGTTTCGGCCTTTCTGCTCAATAGGAAACGCATCTAGATAATTTTTTATAGATATTTGTTTAATATGACGTGTAAAAGTGATTGCATTATCCTATTTACAAAATCAAATCAAATCAAATCATTTATTTCTTTGCAAACATGGGTAAATTTGTACATAGGTGTTGGCATAAAAGTTAGTTCTCCATGTTCTACAGAATAAACAATTTCATTTCATTTCGATCATAGTAACATTTTTTTTTACAACTCCTAGATTTAACAGTTTAGTTTTTTTTTTACCCAACTACGTCGCTACAAAGAAAGGTTCATGAATTTAGAAGTCCGTGTGGCTGTTCGATCGTAGCTCGAAAACTCAGACCAAATAAAAAACGGTTTTTTATTTGGTTGAGCTCGAAAACAACAGATCCGATTTTGATGTTTGAGGTGTTCATTGTTTAATTTTATTGTAGAAGTGTCTTATGTTGTAATAGGCTAGTTAAGAGTAAGAAAAATAACTTACGAATGAAAAAATAAAAAAGATCGTTTTGATAATGTTAACTACTGAAATATTCATGTTTTGAGGGAAATATACCACAAGGAACATTAATACTTGGTTCCTCAAAAACGGTCAACTAGCCTAAAGTTATTATTGTTTTCTTCTTCAAAAACACTTGACATCCTACCTCCAAAAAAATCTAAACCATCCTTCTTTTGTTGCAGCATCAATCGAGTCCCTGCACGCACCGACAGGGGGCGGGGTGGAGCTACCTTGTGACGTCACTCCGGCACTGCCCGACGACCGCATGGGGCTCGTCATCTGGTATAAGCAGGGGCATGAGTCGCCTATTTATACGTAAGTATTGAACATTATTATATTTTAGGTATACTAGCTGACACGCGACAGGTGTTGTCCTGTCCAAACAATAGTTAATTGACCGAGCGAGCGAAGCATCTCTGCTTCAAGTCGGGCAAATTTTGATTTCCTGTCAGTTTGTGGGTACTTCTCTACAGGTCGTATTTTACAACTAATCTGGATGGAACTTAGGTATACAGGTTTTACGATTTTATATAACTTTTTTGTCGTCGGGGATTGTTAATTGGGGGGGTCTTCCTCCAAAAAGGGGTCCGATGGTTCTTTTTTTATTTGATAGGTAGTAACTTTAAGTTGGTGTTAAAGTTGGTTTTATAAAAAATATATAATAATTTATATTAAAAAAAGCAAATAAGTTTGTGCTCGCGATGTCTACTGTTTGCAGAACTACAAGTAATAATAAATATCTGAGTCAGGGCATATTTAGAACCATAGGTTACATTTCAAACTAATCACAGTAAAATGTGTCAATTTTCGGAAAATAATTCGGATAAAAAAGCCTACAGTACAAACTACACAATAGGATTTGCAGTTGCATCGCTAACCTTAGAGACAAAGTTCAAAAAATCTCATATTGTCATTTCACCGGTACCCGATCATTGTTTCATGGCGCAGGACCATTTATTTGTAAATTAATTCATCCTACTTTCATAAATAGTACCTGGTCGTCCGAGCTCTGCTCTGGTGAAAATAGAGAATGCTCATTTAATAGTATAGGATAGTTCATACTATTTCCATGATAGTACTTACTAATTCCATGCTGCCATGATAATAGGTATAGTTCGATGCCAACTTAATGGCGGCTCGGAAGTTAGCCACTCGCTGCGCAGTACCTCACCCCCTCACCCTCGCTGACACATGAATTCGTTACTGCGCAGCGACTCGCCTCATGGTTCGAGCCGCCATTAAGTTTGAATCGGGCTGTATTACTAATTCAGGTATTCCTAGTATAGGCTCCAGTCTCCACAACGTCATTGTAGTTTTGTATACACATTTATGAATTGTACTGATTGTTCATTATTTGGTGGAGAAAATAAACGTTTTTATTATTTATTTATTTATTCATTCCAAGCTGCCATGATAATAGGTACTTACTAGTTCCATGGTGTCATGATAGTAGGTACTTACTAATTCCATGCTGCCATGTCATTACTCTAAGGTAGCCATCTTGTTTTAAACTTTGGGCGACCGAGCTCTGCTCGACAATACGGAGAAAACGAATTTTCCCAGATATATATAAGACCTAGCTAGATCGATTTTTCGCCCCGCCTATATTGTAAGTTTCATCGAAATCGTTAGAGCCGTTTTCGAAAACGCGACTATAAATATTGTTAATTTAATAGTATAGAATAAGCGACCATAAATGAGAGGTTATTTAAGAACAGAAAACGAAAAAGAAACAATATAAACTTTATAAATCCGACGTGAAACATCTTATTCTCATCATAACCATAAGCTATAAGACAATAGCCACCACTCTCAAGCACTCGAAGCTTTTAACCGCCATATTGCTTCGTCATTCAAACAATAAATAATTACTAATCATGTCGAGAGTACTTCAAAATGACAGGCAAGTATCCCGGCTTCACTCGTCATGATTGAAATCAATATGGCTTGTGTAACTAATACTGAATATAATACGGCCGATGAATTATGGCCGGTCCGAACTTTGCGCAGAAAGCTGCGCAATAACATTTTTTAGTAACTAAATAGTGACAAGAGGCGAGTGTGAGAGAGATAACATGCGCGTAAGTTCTCAAGCCAAGATATTTTATTTCATACTGTCGGCTGAGTATCCCGGCTCCACTTGGCGTGATTGAAATCAATATGGTTTGTGTAATTAATACTAAATACTTGAGGACTGAGGTACTTATTGTGATTGATAAAGCACCTATTATTTTGATGAGGCTTTGTTATTTTTACCCGACTACGGCGAAGCAAAAAGGAGGGTTATGATTTTGACCTGTATGTATGTATGTTCATCTGTTCCCTCATAACATCTTAAACTACTCAACATAATTTGACAAATGATGTATCGTTGGAAACGTCTTGATTGTCCGCTGCTTATAGGATGTGTGACGTCACACGTGAATTTGGCGCCCTCTAGAGGAAATAAAGACACGAACAAAAAACATTCTTCTTTACTTATGCTATGTTGGGTATCATATCAAAGGGCTTAATTAGCACATTTCAAAAATATATACCTATATATTATACCCTCAAAATAAATAATCAATTATTTTGAAGAGGATCTTTACCCACCGAGAGTGCGATAGATATTTTCCATAGACTATGGCAAAAAAAACCTAAAAATTAAAGAGGTATTTTTCTAACTATACTATGTGACTTATATTAACTGGTAACTTAATTATTTTGTCACGCTACTTAATATACAACAACCTGTGTTGGATCATTTAGCTCCCTTCAAAATGGATGAGCTGAATGATCCATGCGTCATGTTCGTGAACGGGCGCCGTCAGTAGGGACTGGTCATCTCTTAGCTGCCATGGCATATTTTAATAAAATTTAATTTTTTAATTGTTTTTTTTTCAATTTCTATTACGGACGCTTTTAATGTTTTGCATCGTTCTCACATGTATAAATTCAACATGAATGATGTAAACAATATTTTGTAACCATATTTTGATTTAAAAGAGTGTCCGTGGAGTTTCTTGCCCGTTCTTCTCCATAGGTACCTACTACGCTTTGGAATGGGCAACTAGCTTCATACTTCTGACTGACCGACCCCTTGACAATTCAAAAGTGCCTGTAATTGGTTTATTTGAAATAAATGCTTTGAGTTTGAGTAAAGACTGCAAGATTTCTTTAATTATACGTTTTACACATTAAATAATCAACCTACTTTTTTAACTTCTGTGTTCATAATATAAAAAGGGGATTTTTCAATATTTATAAGAAATTTCCACATTTATTCTTCAAAGTCTTGAAACACAGTCCTACTACAGAAGAATCTGTAGTAGGACTCACCTAGCTAGCTATCACCTAGCTTATGCAAGGTGACTAATATTTCGATTACAAGGTCAACATACTTTCTTTACGAAAACAAACCTTGAGACTTAAAAACTAGGTACAAACTTAATTAATCATAAGACGCTACCTACTGAGTAAACTTCAAAATTAGACTCCAGCCTTCACAGTCCACGTGTGCCACTATGTAAGAACTTACAGAAGGCTTAACCAAATAATTATTGAGAAGGAAGGTTTCTGGCTTATAAAAAAGGGTGTCCAGTAATTTCAGCAAAAATTAATTTACAAATTTTTACTTGACAAGTAACGATTGGCAAAAACATGATTTGTTATTTCATCATTATACAACAACAAGTTTGCCAAATAATTCACTTAAGAAAATAATTATCCGATAAACTTTTTTTTAACGAACGTATTATTTGACCATCAATTCATTTTTTATTCATGATTTTTCATAAAACAACGTTTGGAATAAAAACATTTTACATATTGCAATACGTAATTTCCAAAAATTATACTTATTAAATAGGCAAAAGGGTAATTTTAATTTATAAATCAACAACAACTATTTTATTTTAAAACAAATTATGCCAGAAATAACTTGAACTAAGAGAAAAAAAAAATGTGGGCAAAAAAAGGTTAGGTTATGTTAGGTTAGAACTGCGACCGAGCGAGCGAAGCGAACGGTGCCGCGGTAGCGGCCGGCGTGGGTCAAAAACGACTAGAATTATATAGAAAAATACTTTATAGTAGGGGAGCCCAAGCGGGGATTTCGGGATTTACTAAAGCGCGGCAGATTAATATACAGGGGGATACCTTGTACCCGGTTAAGTACCTCCACAAAACATGAGGCCCATATATAAGGCCGCCCGTGAAGGATACAGGATCAGATTAGTAAAAAAAAATTGACCATCAGAAATTCTCGAGCGCGTCAGATTAAGGTAGGGTGAGTTAATTACATCCTAAAAAGTGTATATTCCACTAATCTGACAATTTGAGAGTGACGTAAAAAAAGGGGAGGGCAACAAAGTTGTAAAAAAAAACGTCATCTCGATATTCTCGAGCGTAGCTAAATTTTTTTTTATTTTGAAGGAAATAATTCAAGATTAATGAAAAAAATATAATCTGACGATTTCCGCAAGCCGAAATAACAAAAATTCGTCGATAAAGTTAAATGCGTGCAGCTGCGTGATACCTACATTTCCTTCTCCGCGTTTCTATTCCTCTCTCACTCTTTCTCTATCTATTACTCTCTCACTCCGTCCCCACTCTGGTTTCTGTTGCCATGACGCCATCACAGCTGATCATAAAGACTCGTTCGTAGCATACTGTTTACAACGTGTTTCCAACGTTTTGGCTTTTTTTGCTATTTTAATATTATTTGTGTGAGTTAAAGTTTATAAATATTTAATATGAGTGATATTAATTTGAAATGTGTATTTTGTGGTGAAAGTACCTTACAAAAAACAATTAAATTTACGGTAGAAACATTAAAAAAAATGTGTAAATATTTTGGAATATCGTCGGAGCAAGCCGGTTATCCGAAAGTCTCGAGGAACATATTTATGATAACCTCGAATTGTCGATGGAATCATCAATAAATGATTTATATCACGCACAGTGCTATAAATACTTGACTTTCGAGCTGGGAGAGCTCAAATGCATAGAAATATTATTTCTTTGAACTCAGCGAGCTCAAAATATCACATAAATTATATTTTGAGCTCAAAAATGTCATAAGTACAATTATTTCAAGCGCCCAGGAATGGAATTAGCGGGAAGTTGCAGGGATGGCCTTTAAAGTGAACCGTTTTTCTAATTTTTTTTTGTCAGATCAGGCGAATTCCTCTAGCTAGATAATCGTCAGATTATGAGACAGTACGTTTACAACATAAAGATGAACCATATATATCTTAATCTGACGCGCTTGAGTATTTCAAAATGGCGATTTTTTTTGCACATTATGAAAATGGCCGCGAGTTTGCGTCCCATCGAAATCGTCAGATTAGTGAATGAGAGCTTCTTTTTGGTGTACTTAACACTCCCTTAGAAAATCTGACGCGCTCGATTAAATTTTTTTTTTTTCATTTTCAACCCTTAAATACAACCACCCGCATCATGCAAACGATCAGATTAACATACGTACATTATTAAAAATACGTAGGGCATTGATGCTATCAATATCTGATGCGCTCGAGGATGTCCATGCAACAGTTTTTTTTTACATATTTAAAAATCTATAGCCGCTTCCCCCACCGATGTAAAGGTATACCTATATCATATAACATTTTTTTCTTCTTATCATCTAAGCTTTGCATCCCAATAGGTCTCTACGACGCTCGAGTAAATCCCCATTTAGCCTCGTGGGCTCCCCTACTATTAGTAGGTTTAAAGAACTTCAGTACTTGCCTGTAAATTATTTGACTCAAATGGAAATTGCAACCATGATCAGGTGTGACAGGTTTAGAAAATTTATTATAAAATTATATTTAGTATAAACGTGATTTTTCCAAAACAATCTAAATATTAAATGAAAAATATAGAAATGATTAATTAACAAGCGACACATTCATAAAGAGAAGCATTTGCTAAATATATGTTTGAAAAGCGGGTGTTTATAAAATAAAACATTTGCGGAATAAGTTGTTTGTACAATAAATAGTATACGAAACATTGGTAGTAAACTAAAAAATTGTCAATTTTGTTTTGGTGAAACATTAGTGAACCAGAAAAAAATCACGTTAAGAGGATTTTTTTTTTACCAAAAGAGCGCCAGGTGTCTTGGCTCTCCATTATAATGGAGAGCCAAGACACCTGGCGCTCTTTTAATGTAATAATGTTTTATTTTATAAACACCCGCTTTTCAAACATATATTTAGCAAATGCTTCTCTTTATGAATGTGTCGCTTGTTAATTAATCATTTCTATATTTTTCATTTAATATTTAGATTGTTTTGGAAAAATCACGTTTATACTAAATATAATTTTATAATAAATTTTCTAAACCTGTCACACCTGATCATGGTTGCAATTTCCATTTGAGTCAAATAATTTACAGGCAAGTACTGAAGTTCTTTAAACCTACTAATAGTAGGGGAGCCCACGAGGCTAAATGGGGATTTACTCGAGCGTCGTAGAGACCTATAATATTGGGATGCAAAGCTTAGATGATAAGAAGAAAAAAATGTTATATGATATAGGTATACCTTTACATCGGTGGGGGAAGCGGCTATAGATTTTTAAATATGTAAAAAAAAACTGTTGCATGGACATCCTCGAGCGCATCAGATATTGATAGCATCAATGCCCTACGTATTTTTAATAATGTACGTATGTTAATCTGATCGTTTGCATGATGCGGGTGGTTGTATTTAAGGGTTGAAAATGAAAAAAAAAAAAATTAATCGAGCGCGTCAGATTTTCTAAGGGAGTGTTAAGTACACCAAAAAGAAGCTCTCATTCACTAATCTGACGATTTCGATGGGACGCAAACTCGCGGCCATTTTCATAATGTGCAAAAAAAATCGCCATTTTGAAATACTCAAGCGCGTCAGATTAAGATATATATGGTTCATCTTTATGTTGTAAACGTAATTCACGAAACAGCTGACAGTCGAGTGGAGGATCCGGCGCTCGCAACGAGCGGCTCGGCTCGCTCCACTGACTACTGTTACAAGTTACAAAAACTCAGTCAGTCTCCGCGTTTAGAAACTACTGCGTTCTGATCTGGCATTTTGTATTTTGTTTGTAATGTTCACCTTTTCAAGCCTATTGCAATTATTTACGGTGTCAACAATAAAGAAGACAACGCATGTCAATAGGACACCAAAGTGATTGCTTACACATTTCAATGAATAAAGTGCTACTAACCTGAACCTTTTAATGAACGTTTTAAAGATTCGAAAGTCGCGCGACTATTTGCATCCTCTATACAAGTTAGTTGATACCATCGGTGCAAGCAAATTACATCCCGCATCCCGCGCAGGAATCGCTTCAGTTTGGGCTGACCTTAAGGCGACGATAACCGACTTTTAATGATTTTATACTGAAGATCACGTCTAAACGCGTAGTGTGAATGATTTGGAAACAATATGTGTTAAGTTAAAGCATTTTCTTAATAACGTAATATAGGAATATGTTCATAGTGAAATTAATTTGTAAAGTTATGTCTAACGCGGATGAAAAACTAAGAATCACGCAAAATCTATCAAGCATATTTTTTTGAAACCTTCACCATTTTAAAGATAATTTAATTATTGATCTTTTAGTATACGTGTTTTATTAAAATACCTTTTGTTTTATGTATAATAAATTAATAATGCGTCTAATTTGGGATAGCAATCCTTGATGTGCGAGTCCTATTACTGGCTGGACGTACGACGCGTTGCGTGAGCTCAGTACAAAACACGCAAGCTAACCACTCAAGGTCACTGGCATATATCTGCGTCTTAAATTGAGCATAACATGTAGATAAAAATAAAACAAAATATGTTGGCTTGTTGACATCTTCAATCTCTTGAATGGTGCTTTCGCTTCTGGCTTTCGTTGACATCGCATAAACGCTTGCCGTATACGTGATTGTATCAAAGCTAACGTTTTGTTGACGCGGCGTAGATGACAAGGGTGTCTCGGAGTTGATTTTCTGTACTAACCTTGCCATTTACCCTCTAGTAACGAGAACTGCTAATATGTGAAGACATGATGCATACCAATTACGAGTGACAGCCCAGATACTGATTGGTAGCGTCGTAATACGTGGCTAGATTTACTGAGCGTAGATTATAGGTTCGTGTGGAGATGCTCTATGGAGCGTTGGTAGACGTATCTTGTATATGATCCAGACATTGATGTTATTTGGTATTGAATTTGTGTCTTGTTTGTAGTCTCTCGCATGTTGCTATGAATTAGTAGCTCTTAGTAACTTGATTTTCAATCAAATAGAGTACCTAACTTGTAGCAATTTTGTAACAATCTTATAACTAATATTATAAATGCGTAAGTGAGTTTGTTTGTTACGCTTTCATGCTAAAATGGCTGAACAGATTTGGATTAAATTTGGCACATGGGTAGACCCTGATTGGGGTTAGGACAAACCACGGGTGAAACCACGGGGCATAGCTAGTATTTTGAAATAAAGTATCATGGAGTTTCTTGCCCGTTCTTCTCCATAGGAACCTACCTACTACGCTTTGGAATGGGAAATTAGCTTCATCATTCTGATTGACCGACTAGACTCCTTGACAATTCAAAAGTGCCTGTAATTGGTTTAATGGAAATAAATACTTTGAGTTTGAGTTTAGGTTCTAAAATATACACGAAAAAAATAATTGAGGTAATTATTTGTTTTCTAATACAATCCCACGAATTTTTGCATGAAAACCTTGAAAATCTTTTGTTAGTGATTCTCGTAATCCGTTGGCAAACTCATTAGTCAATAGAGCCAAATATCAATACTGTATCGACTAATATTTCTTATGAGAGACAATCCTTTATTTGTGTCCAAACTGTCTTAATATACTTTTTTTATATCCTTTAAATTCCCATCCTCTTTCACTTCTTCCTAAAATTAACTTGCTAAGAAGTAGGAGGCCTTCATCATCATGATCATATCGGCTGATAATAATAATAAAATTATGATGAAGGCATCTTAGATACTTATTAACAAGTTAATCTTGGAAAACTTTGAAAGGTACAGTAATATTAATTTTCGACTCCTGTTAATTTTTGGTGAAAATCCAAGGGAAATAAATCTTTGAAATATAGTTTGAATTTTGAATAAAACTTAATATCTTACGTATCTTTACTTGCACTCATCGACATTTGTACAGAGCCGCTAGAGAGTGGCTCAGCCGCGGTTTCCTGACCACTGCTTTAAGGAATCGATTTTTTCCATTTTTAGGGTTCCGTAGTAAACAAGGAACCCTTATAGTTTTGCCATGTCCGTCTGTCTGTCTGTCCGTCTGTCTGCGGCTTAGCTCAAAGGCGGTTAGTACTAGAAAGCTGTAATTTTTTTTTGAGTGTACCCGTCGGAATGTAGGGATGATATTTTTTTTCTCGTCTATTCCATGGTGTGGGATGTCGTTGGAAACGTCGTTCAAAAATATTGAGGGTGTGTGAAAGCCATTTTTCAATTCAGCGATCCGTTTGCGAAATATTAAGCTTTAAAGTGCTAGTTAATAAATATAATTAAATAAATAATATATGAATAGATAGACCTGCATATAAAATATTGATAGAATAAGTGAATGAATGGAAATATAAGTATATAGGGTAATAGAATATAAAATAATTCAACAACTTAATAATAAAGAAAATTAATAAAGCGCTCTTCCTCTCTCTACCTATTTAAAAATTTGCTGTGCCCGACAGGGTCCATAATTGTTTCTATTATTATTTCTTTTATTTACCACCTGTAATTGTACATTATGGATTGCAATAAACGATTTGAGATTTTGTTTTTGTTTGAGTCAAGTGTCGGCCCCCCCTGCCAGCTAAATGGTTGTACTTGGATTTGTGAAAAAAATTACAGCAGTAGTATAAATAACGAAATTAAAAGGAAAACTATCACAGCTAAGTAGGTTTTACAGGTTAACGAGTAATAATCGACCAACTTAAATTTGCAGTTTGAAAAACATGTTTTTCAACTACAATGTTAAGTTTGTTATTGGGATAATTTCATCCCAACTACGGAACGCTTCAATGTGCGTGGTCCAACACGCACTTGGCTGGTTTTTTTTCTATTATATCTATGTCAATCAGTCACGAAACCATTTTAACTGTATGGACGGATAATATGACAACGGTACCTTTGACATAGGTAATAATAACCCAGGAGCTGACCACAAACCGTTAAATATGTAATGTGACACTAAGAATAGACATTCACCCATTCCTCCAAGTCACCACTCATGTGATCAGCTTATGATACGTCATCTAGTACTGGCTCCAAAAAGTATCGATAACTGATTAGTATCGATATTATTTTCTGTTCTACTTTCTTTTTTTTTTGTATTCGAGAACTTGTATTAGGTATTCGTAGTATTCGAGTGATACTCGAGTAACTTCGTACTAATAGGTATTAGTACGAAGTTACTCGAGTATCACTATACTTGATACTGTTTATGAAACTGGAACTTGTATGGCAAAATTACTCCCCTAGTACCCGTTACATCATATCAATCATAGGGGTTGACTGACTAGACTCCCCTAGTACCCGTTACATCATATCAATCAAAGGGGTTGACTGACTAGACTCCCCTAGTACCCGTTACATCATATCAATCATAGGGGTTGACTGACTAGACTCCCCTAGTACCCGTTACATCATATCAATCATAGGGGGGTTGACTGACTAGACTCCCCTAGTACCCGTTACATCATATCAATCATAGGTGTTGACTGACTAGACTCCCCTAGTACCCGTTACATCATATCAATCATAGGGGTTGACTGACTAGACTCCCCTAGTACCCGTTACATCATATCAATCATAGGGGGGTTGACTGACTAGACTCCCCTAGTACCCGTTACATCATATCAATCATAGGGGTTGACTGACTAGACTCCCCTAGTACCCGTTACATCATATCAATCATAGGGGGGTTGACTGACTAGACTCCCCTAGTACCCGTTACATCATATCAATCATAGGGGTTGACTGACTAGACTCCCCTAGTACCCGTTACATCATATCAATCAAAGGGGTTGACTGACTAGACTCCCCTAGTACCCGTTACATCATATCAATCATAGGGGTTGACTGACTAGACTCCCCTAGTACCCGTTACATCATATCAATCATAGGGGTTGACTGACTAGACTCCCCTAGTACCCGTTACATCATATCAATCATAATCAGCCTATAATGTTCCCACTGCTGGGACACAGACCTCCTCTCTTCGAGAAGGAGTGGGACTTATCCACCACGCGGGCCCAGTGCGGGTTGGTAGATGTCACATGCCGGTCTCCTCACGATGTTTTCCTACACCGTTTTGAGAGCAGTGGTGATGAAATTATTTACACAAAGTAAAGTAAAACTCGTAAGTCACCACTGAACGACCACTGCTCTCCCGAGTATCCGTTTACACCAATATAATAGGGATGATGCCTGGATAAAAAAAAATACTAATTAGTCCGTCACTCTGATAATAAAAAAAAATATTAGACTCGTATTTTTTGCTTTATCATATTAATAAAAAAATTACTTCGATAAAACGCATTAAAGTTGGGGAATGGGGGTCGCTACGTCACAAGTAAGTATAAAATCTACATACTCGTGACGTCATGGCACATTTTAACTCAATGTATCGCCGTAATCTTTTGATAACGCAAAAAAAGATAAAATAGGTGTACGTTATTTTTTCATAATCTAAATGACGGACAAAAAAAATTGAATGTAAAATGTTAACCGACTTCTATTGTTTTGGTGGCATGACAAATGGCAGCTGCAGTAAACTGTCGGTATTGTAACCACTTTTTTGCTTTTATTGCCATACTTATGCCTACGGTATATAAGTCAGAATCGGTTGAACGGACTGTAAAAAAGATTTGTTTAAATGTCTAATCTTATTTCAAATGGAGTATAGACGATTTTTTACGAAACTTTCTAGGTAGATAGGTACTAATGAATACATTATCGATACTATTGAGTCGATACCATATCTCTAGTTTATTTATAGTATGTAATCTAATACGGTTAATACTCTATAACCAGAATCGTGCATCAAAAATGCCGCTCCGTTACACGCTTACTGAAGCATTAGTTCGTTTTGAGATGGTGTGCGTTTTCACTGTCACACTTGCTGCTGCTGTTGGTGGAGCTCGTGGTTAAATAATAACAGCCGAACGGGTCGATCCATCAGGTTAAGTTGTAAATTTGCTAAAATGCACTCCGAATTATTTCCACGTCTTGGAGACATTGGTCCTTTCAACACAATATATTCTGATAGACTAATTATTCCTCCAATGAAAATCCACTTATATCACAGAAGTTGCTTTCCAATGGTTATAAGGATATATAATAAACTACCAAAATTATATAGTCGGCACGGTTGGCGCAGTGGTTAAGCGATTGACTGCTGCGCTGCGTGTCGCGGGTTCGATTCCCGCACGGAACAAATATTTGTATGACCTACAATTAGTTGTTCCGGGTCTGGCTGTTTGTGTATGTGAGTAATAAATGTTTGTAAACGCACCCACGATACAGGAGAAATTCCTAGTGTGGGGCAACGTTTTAAAAAAAAAAAAAAAAAAAAAAACTGTTTAGACTGTGCGTTGTCTGTCAGTGAAAGAATGAATGAATGAATGAAAGAATGAATGAATCTATTTAATACTTTTAAAAAGTAGATTAATATGTTGGTATAATACAATGTGTGTCTTTACAACTCTACATATACGCAGCCGTTGTTTAAAACTTAATCTTAGATGCTAAAATATCGTGTCGTAAACAACATTGGGAACAGATCTCATCTGTTTGTAAGACTATGTTAGTTTTAATAGCTGGATCTTTGAGAGCTTCATCGTGACTTACTTCGCTGTTACAACTCGTTTATACTAACGCTTTGATCTGTAGTGAGATGGGCAGAGTTTTAAACTTAAGTGTCATAAAACTTTCATAAGTGTTTGTACTGGTTAATTTGTTACCATGTACCATCGAAGAAGATCATATCTATACACAGTAAGGACTATTTCTGCTTGAAGTGCTCGGCCGCTTTAGAACCGGGCGGTAACAGATGTGGTCATCGTGTTCACGGGATTTTGTTTTAATACTGCTTACATATGAAGTTCTTCAATAGTGCTTAGTTCTCGCAAATAAATACATCTTTGAAAGTAACATAACATCACGCCTGTATTCCCAAAGGGTTAGGCAGAGGTGTACCTATGGCACACCCACATTTCGCCAGTTATGTTTAATGTAATAGGAGGCGAGCCTATTGCTATCAACCGGGCATAAATCCGGACTCCGGGCTGCCACTGAGAAATTCCAGATGTATCTTTGACAGTGGGCATGCTATGATGGCCTACGTTTTCCTTTCGTCACTAATGCCCGTTTTAAGGCTCCCGCAGACAGGCGCGACGCGACACCGGTAGAACAATTTCTGTGAAGTTTTTATAGACATTGTTCCACCAGAGTCGCGGCGCACTACGGGAATGTACTACCGAGATTAAAAGTACTCTATGTGTTAATCCAGGCTATGAACTCTCTGTGTTCCAAATTTCATACAAATCCGTTCAGCCGTTTTGTGCCAATCCGGAAAATACATCCAGACTCGTTCCTAAAAACTATATTTTCGGCTCGAACCAATAACTTTTTTCAAAAATAACAAACGTATAGTTTTGACTTCGTTACTATTTTATTAGGTACCTAATTAATATTATAAGACAATGCTAAACCATGCTTAATTCCATCTAAAGACAATACTATAGACAAGATCCTCTATAGCAGACAGTCTCGTATTGATTCTCGGATCAGGCATAGACTATTATAAGACGTCAAGATAAGGCTGGGATTAATTCTAGACCCTCTGTGTGTGTTCCTAGAAAATCCTCCTAGGATTACACTGAAATATCGGACTGAAGATAGCCATAAGGTCTGACTAGATGGAAGATAGGGAGCACTAAAATGGCCTAAATGGCTAGGTTTACCTACTTAGACGAAAGATTTTTTGGCAATGTCCTTTGTGAACATGTTTGTTACACTTATAACGCAAAAACGGCTGAACGGATTTGGATGAAATTTTTGGCATACTGATAGATCATATCCTGGGTTAAAACATAGGATACTTTTTATTTGGGTAAAATTAGGAAAATTAATTGTTAAGCAAAGTGATTACCAACTTTAATTGGCCGTATATTTTCTAAATGGACAGCTGTGCTGCTGGGGAGTTTGTTGCGTCACTTCTTCTCAGCTAAAGCACTAGGAAGTGGTGAAGGGTGGGCGTTTTTGGGCACTGTCTTATGTAATGTTGACGTTCAAAAAGTGTTGATTCTTAGCCTAGTTTGAATAAATAATTTTGATTTATTCAAATCACAACTGTTATTCTATGACATTTGCATGCACGGAAAATTGACGTAGGGTGTCAATTTGATTAACAATTAATTTCCCTGACTGTCCATGACGTAGTTTTCCGTAGATACGAGTAAAACCACGGGCACCAGTTAGTCTAATCTAAACTAATATAAAAGATTTGTATTTTTGTTTGTAATTAATAAACTCAAAAAATACTAGACTGATTTAAAAAAATATTTCATCAGTAAATGCTATAATATCACTGAGTAACATAGGCTATAATTTGTAAAGATATCACGCAGGCGAATCCGGTGGCGGAAGCTAGTTCAAAATAAAACGAAAAATATACCTACGAGTTCCACCATCATTTACTTCCTGCTAACCCTATGGAGCGACTTAGTACGCATCATAAACAGAACTTTAGCGAACCACATAAAAACGAATTGAAAATTCCAGCGAATACGATCAAAAGTTAGTACATTAAAATAAAAGAGTAAGTTGTGTTCGTTTGTTTGCCAAACGTTGCCAAGAACGAGTAGTAATCTGCTATCTAATTACGCAACACATTTTCGTAAACGATTACGACAAATTTGTTTCATTTTGACAGTTCAACAACATTCATTGCGTTATTTACGTTGATGAGATTTTTTTTTTCGAACTTATGAAGCAATGGAACAGCAATTTGTTTCAAAACGATTCAAATTCCGATTGGTCGTATATTACGTAATTAGGTTATTACGATACTCCATTTGAAAAAAGATTAGACATTTAAACAAACCTTTTTTACAGTCCGTTCAACCGATCCTGACTTCTATACCGTAGGCATAAGGATGGCGATAAAAGCAAAAAAGTGGTTACAATACCGACTGTTAGTATAGGGTACTGTCACACTGCTTAAAAGAGCTGAAAAGAGTAACCGTGGAGTTTCTTAGCGGTTCTTCTCCAGAGGAAACGACCATTTGGACCGTGCATCTAGCTTGTGACATTCATAAGTGCCAATAAAATAACTATTTTGATCTGATTAAAAAAAAAATCGTATTATGCTGGGCAGAAATGTGTGTGGGTTATGGCCTGCGCAGACTGGCGTACGGGACGGCAGAGGATTTCAAATTTATCAATTCAAATTAATACTTATCCAATCGAAATAAGCTATATATTTCAATGCTCAGTGATTGACGTTGGAGCATCGCAGCGGAGTTTTCTCTGGAGCATCGAACAGCACGCTGGAGGTACTACGGCGGGAAGCGGCGGTGTGCGCCGGTTTGTGCTGGAGTCTGCCAGTCTACCACACTTTTTCAAAAGCAACTTTTCGACAGCGTAGTCGCTAGTGGAAAAATCAAATCGTGGCGAGCGGTGGGTACTCGCCGAATGCCGCGGCATACCGGCGGATGCTCCGGTGAGCTGGCGGACGCTCGCGGTATCGCACAGAATTCTTCTTGTCATTGTGCGCTGGCGGATAGAAAATCCTCTTCGATGCTCAGAGTTACTGCTGTTTCGGATTCTCTTTGAGAGAATTTAAGTGTTTTGTAAGTTATATTAATGTGTTTAGTTATGAGAATATGCATTGTACTTATTTCTGTCGGTTAAAAGCATTGCTGTATCCAGGGGCCACGACATAGGGTCGTCTTGCGCGTGCACCTTGCGGCGTGGAGCGGCGCTCGAAGTTTCACGCGCCGGTGCCGCTCTCATCTCCGCAAGTCGCACCGCGACGACTCGCAAACACGCTCTAAATAACTTCTAGCATTTGTTCTCGCCGCGGTCGCAGACGCAAGACGTAAAGTCGCGCGAGCGGTGATGTGGCCAAGGGGTTATGGTTCTTCTAGGGAACTTTGTCTTTAAGGCTAGCAACTCATCCGAAAGCGACTAGTGATGCAGGTGTCTATAATTATGTATGTAGTTCTTGCCACTTTCCACAAGATATGGTGATCAGGTCCGATTTACAGGTCGATTTCGAAAAAAAATACGCTTTATTTACGTCATCACTGCTTTAAAAAACGGTGAAGGAAAACATCGTGAGGGAACCGGCATGTTCTAGAACCAAAAATTCGAAGACATGTGACATCCACCAACCCGCATTGGGCCCGCGTGGTGGGTTACGGCCCACTCCCTCTCACAGAGAGGAGGCCTCTGTCCCAGCAGTGGGGACATTATAGGCTGATTATGCTATGTTATGCAGCCTGTTTGCAAACTTACTCTTCCTACGTCTTAGCTTTTTTCAAGTTTCATAAATT
This sequence comes from Xanthia icteritia, assembly GCA_949128155.2. NCBI lineage: Eukaryota > Metazoa > Arthropoda > Insecta > Lepidoptera > Noctuidae > Xanthia > Xanthia icteritia. The sequence goes on from OX421956.2 coordinate 11,166,156, forward strand.
ATGCCTTAATGCCTGAAAATGACAACATTCATTCATTCATTCTTTCATTCATTCATTGATTCATTCAATCATTCATTCATTCATTCATTGATTCATTCATTCAATAATTCATTCCTTAATGCCTGAAAATGACAAAACGAAGTGCAATCAGTAACGGTAGTCCAAACACATATTTTAAGCCTTTCTTAATTCCACCTTTATAAACGAAATTTAAACTCAAGTAGCGCCGCGGCGTAAACTAGTCTACATTAATCCTTATAATCTGTCAATTTGGATCCCGTGTCTATGGTGTCAACCGTTTCCTGCCGCTGTCATAGATATGTTTTGTTTTTTTTTTGTCAATCGAAGGCTTAGTCGTGATCAAGTGATTTGGGTTTGAATGACGTCGGCATTTTAGGGTTAACGAACGTAGGGATAATTGGTTGAGTCGTGGTTGGTATGTGGGACATGACTTTAAATGGGATCGGCCAGTTTTGAGTGGTGTAATAAATAGTTTGTTAATATGTCTTTAATGGACAAATCGACATTTAAAAAGTTTCACGGTAAGGAACGTTCCTCTTCAGGGGAGATCAAGGTCAAGAGCAGGCGAAAACCACAAAAAAAAAAAACATTTAGTTTTTTTTAGTTTTGGTAACATTTGGCTCCGCTCATGGAAAGTGGGTAACACTGTTTTCTGCCAACAAATCGAAAGATTAGTCGATGTATTGCTCACATAAGTGAAAAAGCTCGATATTGACACCTATTTAACGTATTAGGATCTTTATTTAATACAGGGACATAATGTAAAAAAAAATGGCCGGAAAGGGTTACGTAGTTGGGATGGATTTATCCCAAGAACAAACTTCACATTGTAGTTGAAAAACATGTTCCCCATACATTCAAACTGCAAATGTAAGTTTGTACGCACAATATTGAGTGATTTACCATATTATTTTAAGACCATAGACTTCTTATAGGTTTTCCTGTCTATCTATAAGCATAGAACTATTTACTGGATTTTTTCAAATTTTTTGGCTCAGTAGTTTCGAAGATAAGGGGCAATAATGGTCAATTTCCATCTATTTTCTTAAATATCTTTAAAAGTATTTATTTTAAAATTATTAAAAAAATATATTTGAGATCCTCGCAATAAGCCCTTTCATTTGATAATATATGACACGGTACAGTTCGCATTTTTTTTTTTTAATTTCTTATTTGTCCTCAAAAGTGACCCCTTATTCAAAATGCATTTATTTACGTTACACTTGTACTTGGGTCACAGAAATACATACGTGTACCAAAATTCAACTTAATCGGTCCATTAGATTCGATAGACAGACACACAAGTAATCCGTTTTTACTTTTAAGTTACGGAACCCTAAAAATATCGTCAAATACATAACTTCCTCCTTTTTTTGAAGTCGGATAAATAATAGGAGGTAGTTATTCTACACGGAAGCATAAAAAAAACTACCAAAAATCAAACAACGCTAAAGTTCACTATTTCCTGAAAAATCTTTTAAAAGAAACTGCCAACCTAGAAGTTATTAATTGCAATAACTTTGTTACAGAAAACTTAGAGTGAAAACAGTTGGAAACAGGGAGACTTTTGTGTAGGAAAAATACTTAGGAAACTTTAAACTGACTGAAACAATTTTAAGTATCTAATTTACAATGTTTGTCTGTCAGTTTGCTTGCTGCTGTTGGTCCGTGGATAATACCAAGACTCCTACGTGACTCGGAAAGCACGTTAAGCCGTTAGTCCCGGCTGTCATTCGTGGATCTCTGACAGTCGTTACGGGTCGTCAGAAGCCCGAAAGACTGACAACCAGTCTTACCAAGGGGTATCGTATTACCCAGTTACTGGGTTGTGGAGGCCGGATAGGCAGTCGCTCCATGTAAAATACTGGTATTCAGCTGCATTCGGTTAGACTGGAATCCGACCCCAACATAATTAGGAAAAGGCTAGGCTAGGATTGATTTTTATCTGTCTGTGTTTGTAAGTTTTTGATGTCAAGGTGCATCTGTTTAGTAAAAATGTTAATGTAATGATTAATTGTTAATTAATAGCCTTTTCCCAACTATGTTGGGGTCGGATTCCAGTCTAACCGGATGCAGCTGAATAGGTACCAGTATTTTACATGGAGCGACTGCGTATCTGACCTCTACGACCCATTTACTGGGTAATAACAATAATATTTCCAAAGCAACTCGACTAGTTGAGCAATCATTTAGAAGCTATGTTATTTTTTTCTAAACTTATGTAAATAAAAAAGGCATAATTTAATTTTTTAATCAAATTATACAATGTCTGACATTATGAAACATAAACTACATTTTAAATTTTCATTTTGAATAATAATGCATTTTAAATAAATAACAAAAACTATTAATTTATTAAATAAACTGTTGAAATTTATAAAAGCCATACATTAGCAACTAAAATGCTTTTAATAATACATTTAACTATTTTGTTGAATATTTTATGGATAGTTTGAACTATTCTGACTGTTTAAAATCATGTTAGTTTGTTAAAAACATCTCTAGTATACGTCACTACGACGCCACACCAGACTGCCTCGTTGGTCTAGTGGTCGCAAGCGCAACTGCTGAACATGAGGTCTTGGGTTCGATTCCCAGGTCGGGTAAAGTGCTATTGAGTTTTTACATCTGGAATTTTTCAGTAGCAGCCCGGAGTCTGGATTTGGCAATAGGCTCGCCCCCTATTACATGGGACTTAAACACAACTGACGAAATGTGGGTGTACTATAGATACACCTCTGCCTAATCCCTTGGGGATTACAGGCGTGATGTTATGTTATGTTATGCTACAAGTCTTTTAGTATACTTGTTGACAACAAGTATTCCAATGTGTTTATGGGTGTGAACCTGAGAAAAATAAATTAATTTTATTTCTTTCTTTCTTTTCAACGCGGGGAACATTTACCCTTTATTTATACAAGTTGCTTAAAGTTAAAAGACGTTTAAACATCAAAAATGTATGGTTAAACAATCGCTGATCACAACTTAAGTTTAAGCACAGATAAATTCAGATGGTTCACTCCGCAAAAGCGACTCTTGCTACGACACAATAAAGTGCAATTCATGTCGCATAGCGCTAATTACCTACAGTTACGTTCACGTAGAAGTTGCCTCTCTTTCTATCGCGTAACTCTTATATCTTCTGACTACGTTACACTCACTGAATTGGCCCGACAAGACGGGGCCGCCGCGTACTTGTAGCTTCATACCTAAAATGCGGAGTGCACCATCTGTATTAGAAAGAAAAATATAGAAAATACGTTTATTTGCGGTAAATATGAAGAAAAGAAAAAAAAAACACGAGAATAACAAATTGGGGGAAAATATGCGTCACATCCACGCATAACGGCCATCGCTCAGCATAATGCTGTGACCCTATGCGAGACAGAGCGCTGGTGTTCAGCGACAGCATTTCATCTACAGTGCTTTAAACAACGTTTATAAAAAAATAAACCCGCACGGTCCCAAGTATTTCTTATTTTTAAATTCCACCTCATGGCATGACGTCTACTAAAGTCACTCTCCTACTTACATTATTTTAATAATTTTACGGTAATTTCTATGCTTATATGACTAACTGATGACGGTCGGCCTGTTTGTGTTCGACGCTATACCGATAACCGAAACGATAAAATGAATCGTTATTCAACTATTTTATTAGTCGTTATTCAACGCGTTATGTTTTATGTTATGGAGTAGCATGTTATTAGTTTTAGTTAATAAAATGTTTGTTAGTTATTTTATAAGGTTAGATGTTGAAACCACTCTGCACTATCAAATTCTACAACTAATCTGCTCATAGACGTAGAGTAAAAAAAAAAGTTATTTTATAAAATCACTAGCTGCGCCCCGAGGTTTCGCCCGCATAAGTCTCGATCCCATGGGAATACCAGGATAAAGAGTATCCTATGTCCTAACCCAGGTCATGGTCTACCCCTGTGCCAAATTTCATGCAAATCCGTCCAGCCGTTTTAGGGTGAAAGCGTAACAAACAAACTCACTTTATTAGTCAGGATTATATTTTAGGAATATAGGTAGTAACTACATACGATAACTTAAAAGAGTGTCCGTGGAGTTTCTTGCCCGTTCTTCTCCATAGGAACCTACGCTTTGGAATGGGCAACTAGCTTCATATTTCTGACTGACTGACCCCTTGACAATTCAAAAGTGCCTGTAAATGGTTTAATTGAAATAAATGCTTTGAGTTTGAGTTTGATACGCGTGGAAGAAACATAAATATCCTTTTGCACTCAGCAATATCGTAACTATCCATCAGTGAATGTTTTTTTATAATCGGATTAGTACTTCTAGAGATTACCTCTTGGGGCTCGTGGCTAAATGATAACTGCCGCACGGGTCGATCGACGGTTAAGCGACGCTTGCTGCGGTCGGTTCGTGGATGAGCGACCATCCATTAAATATCGAGACCCCTCCGCGCCTCGTGGCCTCGACTATCATTCGTAAATGTTTAACAGTCATTACGAGTAGCCCAAAAGTCTGACAACCAGTCTTACCAAGGGTATCGTGTTACCCAGTAGGTAACTGTGCTGTGGAGGTCAGATAGGCAGTCGCTCCATGTAAAAATACTGGTATTCAGCTGCATCCGGTTAGACTGAAAGCCGACCCCAACATAGTTGGGGAAAGGCTAGGCAGATAGGTTTTTGACTTCCAGAGATTACCTCTTACAAACAATAACAAGAATCATTTTAATTGTTTTGTAAATTTTGACATTCAAAAGTGCCTTATAAGGGCCTATTTGAACTAAATGATTTGACTTTGACAAACAAACTATTTCATCTCTTTATAATATTAGTTTAGATCGTTTAATTGAAGATCGTATTGTATGTATGATAGTATATTGATTGTAAGAATCGTAGCAGGTGGCGTTCTACAGCTTCTGCCTACCCCCATGGGAACAAGGCATGAGTTTATGCATATTATATATGTAAGTAAATGGAGGATATCGCCAACCATATTTTGAATATGGTGTTGCAAGCATCATGTTGAGATAGGAGCCTTTTGGCCTCTCACAGGACTTTCTGCTTTAATTTTAATTTTTACTTTGTTTGTATTTTTAATTTTTAATGAGTTTCTGTTTAGTTTAATTAAGATCTCCTGTGCTTGTCCCAATAAATACTTTTTCTTTCTTTCTTTCAAGTTTAGTTAAACAATGAATTCCAATTAGTATGTAGATACTGCCACTGTGTGTTTTGTTATTTGTAGGTACAAAGCTAAATAGCTTTATCTCATTCGTGGCTGTTGTTACCCGACTATTGCGCAAAGGTGACACAAGCTTTTAAAAAAGCGTGCTTATTAGCATGCTTAAATCTAGCATGCTCTGCAGCTGTTCATATTAGCTAGCAATAAGCACGCTAGTTTTAAGCATACTCCTAAATAAGCGTGCTCAAAGCAAGTAATTGGACACAAATGCTCTCTCGGCCACAATGGAAGCTCTGCAAGAAAATACAAATCAAAACAGAGGTTCCCTGAGCTTACAAAAATATACAGGGTTATTAGTTATATGTCGGCAATCCATTAAGGAGATGTAGTAGAGGTCATTTACACCCAAATGACCCCTTTTGACTCCTATGCAAACAATATTGGGTCATCAGACATTTTATATTTTTATTTCATACATTTTAAAATATAAAATGTTAAATTACTCGAAAATGGTTGACATTGGCATAGTGGTCATTTGGTTACAAATGACCTCTCCTACATCCCCTTAACGGATTGCCGAGAAATAACCAATAACCCTGTTTATAATAATGTCACTATTTTCTTCTCCCCAATGAACACTCAAACTCAAACTCAAAGCATTTATTTCAAATAAACCAATTACAGGCACTTTTGAATTGTCAAGGGGTCGGTCAGTCAGAAATATGAAGCTAGTTGCCCATTCCAAAGCGTAGTAGGTACCTATGGAGAAGAACGGGCAAGAAACTCCACGGACACCCTTTTAAAGCAAAATATGGTTACATAATATTGGTTACATCATTCAAGTTGAAGTTATACATGTGAGAACGATGCAAAACATTAAAAGCGTCCGTTAGAAATAAAAATAAAAACTAATTCAAACATTAAATTAAATTAAAATCGCCGTGGCAGCTAAGAGATGACCAGTCCCTACTGACGGCGCCCGTTCACGAACATGACGCATGGATTAGCACCATTCAGCTCAACCATTTTGAAGGGAGCTAAATGATCCAACACACTCTCAGCCGCCAGGGCACATTCAAGTCAATGAAAGACATACCCAGTATCTAAATGGTAGCTTTATAGTCGGTACATAGTACTCACACATGTGCTATGCAATTATACAATGCTAAGACATTGAATTTACAAATGACCTCTCCTACATCCCCTTAACGGATTGCCGACAAATAACCAATAACCCTGTATATAATAATGTCACTATTTTCTTCTCCCCAATGGACACTATTATGTCTTTGGAAGTTTCGAGGAACCACGCATGTGAACAGCTGCAGAGGATTCTAATTTTAAGCATGCTTACAAGCATGCTTTTTTATAATCATGTGTGTACCCTTAAAGTTTTGAATATATCGTTATATCTACCCAGAAATCGACGAGTGCTTTCGCGAATTCCCCAAATTGTAATAAAGTTTGTAAGTGATCTTATACGGGCTTATTAAAACTTAGATAGCTTTATAAGTGTTTGAAATCTTTTCATACGTAGCACAGAAAGCATTATTAGTTTTAATATTAGTTTTGAAGATTTGTGGCTTCATCTCTCTGTTATGAAGTTTTCGATAACTTTGGCCATGACTATTAGTTCTAAAGGCTTGAACTCATTCTGCGTTTTGGTTAAATACGACTTATCTTTATTAAAACAGAACTGAGTTTTTATAAACCTTTTTGTTTTAGGATGGGAAATTATCAAATAACTTCTCCCGCTCTGGGTGGAGCGGGAGGGCGTGTCAGACTCTTACTGACTAAAACCCACCCGTGTTCCTTCCGTTGCCTGTACGTTGCCAGGGGCCACGGTATCCCTTTCGGACTTTCTTTTGTTATGGGAACAAAACGAACATTCTTTTTATATCGACTTCAAAAAAAGGTGTGGTTGTTATTATATGTTATATGTTCATGTTACATGTTATAATTATGTTCGTCTAGATGTATTTTTTTTAAATGTACCTACTTATGTTCTTCGCTATTATCGTCAATTTGAAAATTCTTTAATATAGGATGTTTAATTTTGAAAGTCTGTGGCAAAAACTAAAATACAGATCCAAAGATTCCGAAATTAAAGATATTTTCACTTTGTAGTAGTGGGTTTTTTGGAAGTAGGTTGTTTTTTTTGTAAAAAGTTTTTTTTTTTATTGTTATTTGGTGGCATGGCAAACAAGGTAACGGCCTATCTGATGGTGGTTATAAGTTGCTGGTTGTGCGTATCTGTATCTAATACCAGTGACATCGCAGGTGCATTGGCATCAAAGAGATAAAGCTGGAATGTCTCCTGCCTGTTTTTTTTTTCCACTTGAACCTACAAGTGCACTTATGAATCGTCAGAAGCTAGGTACATGGTTCCAATTGGTCGTTTCCTATGGAGAAGAGCCGGCAAGAAACTCCACGGTCACTCTTTTAAAAGTAAATGGTATTTACAATGTTTTCAAATTACAGTGTTAATAGGTATGAGAGGACAGTGTAGGCCTATCAACAAGTACCAGGTACTTAGCAAGATAGAAAATGGTGACAGATCTACAGTCTTTAATATTTATCATGTTATTCAAAAAAATTATTTTTTTAATCCTATGGTGATTTTACTTACGGGACTTACACTTCTGTTTTTTAAAATAAATACAGATTTTTTTTTAGAATAAAATGTCTTTACCCTTAAATTTTTTATTATTTTATTTTTCATATTCCACAAATTTTAACAAAAAATGTTAGTTAATCCGATAGAATAACTCATAAGCTTTTAGAAATAATAAACAGAATCCAAACATCGGAGATATCACAAACGGTATTAAAAAAAAAAGTTAATTTCGATAATTTTTCATGAATATGCAGAAAAATACGGGCGGTCACATGCCCATGGGCAGGATTGTATATATTATTTCATATAGTCTAGTTTATTTATATATTTTTTTTACAAAAGCGAACATTACTAAATTGTAATAACTATTATAACATCCATAATGGTCAGATGGATGACTTTTTAGGTTTTTCCTAGCATGGGGGTCATTGATCAATATCTTGTTGGTACGAAATAGGCTATTTCCACGTTAAATTAAGTGTCACCCTGTATCTGCGTACTTTTTATGTCAAATAAGTATATTAATATTATTTCTTTTATAGACATTTAATTTACATTTATAAATTTATAAAAAAATAGTAGCCCACCGGTATCGGGAACAGGGTCCAAGCTACCGGCGGTCAGGGCTCCTGAGAGAGGAACCTCCTAACGATATTATTATTATTTCCTTTATTTCAATATTTACATATAAATTATATTTTTAAATATTAGAATAAAAACATATAAAAACATTTAAAAATATAAAAAATAGTAGCCCACCGGTATCGGGAACAGGGTCCAAGCTACCGGCGGTCAGGGCTCCTGAGAGAGGAACCTCCTAACGATATTATTATTATTTCCTTTATTTCAATATTTACATATAAATTATATTTTTAAATATTAGAATAAAAACATATAAAAACATTTAAAAATATAAAAAATAGTAGCCCACCGGTATCGGGAACAGGGTCCAAGCTACCGGCGGTCAGGGCTCCAGAGAGAGGAACCTCCTAACAATACGAGCCGTGTCCAGGAGTACCGCTTTCTGAATCAAGCCCTTAATCCAGCTGCCCAACGAGACCCTCCTAAGGTGTTGGTCGAGGCTCTTTTATTATTATTTATTATCACTCGTTTATTTGGTCTTCTTCAATTCCATGGCAAATTTATGTTAGTTGTAGGTACTTCTTGCAATTCACGGGCATGAAATGCACAAACCTCACTAAACATAATATTATCTCTTTGTTCTCAGACTGGATACTCGAGAAGGCGTGACGTCACACTGGGCAGACTCCACCTTAGGAGTCAGAGCTACCTTTAGAAGTGAAACCAGGCCGGCAGTACTGGTCCTCACCAAGTTAAGGTAAGCATTATTAACATTATTTTGCGTAAGCGTCTATAAGAGTAAGAGGATGATTTTCTGTTTTGGGATGTTTAAACAAGAATAAACGAAAGTTTGTCCATTCAACATAATTGACTATATGAGCCGGACAAAGTTTTCCTGGGGCCGTATTATGAAGTATTAATGCCATCATTATTCCACTGCTAAAAAAGGCACGGCACGGTTGGCGCAGTGGTTAAGCGATCGACTGCTGCACTGCGTGTTGCGGGTTCGATTACCGCACGGAACAAATATTTTTATGACCTGCAAGTAGTTGTTCCGGGTCTGGCTGTTTGTGTATGTGTTTAAATGTTTGTAAACGCACCCACGATACAGGAGAAATTCCTAGTGTGGGGAAATGTTTTGTAAAAAAAAAAAAAAAGGATGGTACTAGCGGCCTTGTATAGCTCCGTCTCTCACTCACACTGGAATAATGGAGGCATTAATACGTCGTAATACGGCCCCTGAGCGCTCTTTATTAGGGTTCCGTACCTTAAAAGGAAAAAACGGAACCCTTGTAGGATCACTCGTGTGTCTGACTGTCTGTCCATCTGTCACAACTGATTTGCTCCGAATCTAATGAACCGATTAAGTTGAAATTTGGTACACATTCTGTGACCCATACACGGACATGTAACGCAAATAAATGAATTTTGAATACGGGAGTCACTTTTGGGGGGAAAATAATAAAAAAAATAAAAATAGTTATGCTAACTGTACCGTGGGACATATCAAATGAAAGAAACTATAACAAAAATATATGAGATCCTCGCCACAAACCCTTTTATTTGCACCCCAACAGTGACCACCATATTAAAAAAAAACATTTATTTACGTTATACCTACACTTGCCGCGGCTGGTCCGTGGATGGGTGACCATCTTTACATACCAAGACAATTCTAAAGTGCCTGTAAATGGTTTAATTAAAATAAATGCTTTGAGTTTAAGAATGATGTACGCTTTTGAAGAGCTCGTGGCTACGTAATAACAGCCGCACGGGTCGATTCATCAGGTTAAGCTACGCTTGCCGGGGTTGGTCCATGAATGGGACCATCTTTACATACCAAGATCCCTCCGTGCCTCGGAAAGCACGTTAAGCCGTTGGTCCCGGCTGTCATTTGTAGATCTTTGACAGTCGTTATGGGTCGTCAGAAGCCCGAAAGTCTGACAACCAGTCTTACCAAGGGGTAACGTATTACCCAGTAGGTAACTGGGCTGTGGAGGTCAGATAGGCAGTCGCTCCGTGTAAAAATACTGGTATTCAGCTGCATCCGGTTAGACTGGAACCCCAACTTAGTTGAGAAAAGGCTAAGCCGATGATGATGATGTCCGTGTTTGTTTGGGTCACAGAATTACATATGTGTACCAAATTTTAACTTAATAGGTTCATTAAATTCGGAGCAAATTGACTGTGACAGATAGACAGACACTCGGTACCGTTTCTTCCTTTTGAGGTACTGAACCTTAAAAACGTACAATTTTGATGAACTGCAATAAAACAACCTTTCTCTTCATTTAAAAACATTTTAAACTCCATCTAAACTAAAACGATAATCCATCCATTACTAAACCTTGATTACACAAACTATAAAGTACAAAGATAAACTAAAACCCAGTTGGACATAACTCCGCTCGTATGTACCGGGCTTTATAGCCCAAAACATGGTATTAATTAAGGGTAGAACAGAACGGCGCAATATGGCGGCCGACTAATGACCTGTTAGCCCAGAAAGTGTACACTAGTGTAATGTTTTACTATAATATTTCCACTTAGGAGGTAAGCTTGGTATCAGTTTAATGTAAAATGTTAGAACATTAAAACAGCCACATATTATAATAGGCATGTTACACAATAGTTGCGAAAACATACGTAAATATCAAGTTTTATTAAGAATTTTGTTGTGTTGTGTAAAGTTCACTTCGAATTCAACTCAAGTGACCGCACACAATTCGAAAGCAACTTATTTTTTTTTTAAGTAAATCACTTATGAAAGGGACTAATGGTGTGCCTAAATAAAAAATGGAACGAATTTTTTACTTCGACACATCAAGGAGAAATCTTATCAAAAATGTTATTCTTCGCAAACAGGGACTAAAATAGCTTTTTAATCCTAGGAACTAAAAGTGATTTGATTTTGGAATGTGAATATTGTTAGTAAAAGTTCTAATCACCAAAGAGATCAATCATGAACATTGTATGAACAAGTAACAGGCTGGAAAGAGAGAGAAAGTGTGAATTGTTTTTTTTTTTTCTGGAATTTTTCTTATTTCATTCATATCTAGTTACTGACTTGATGTCCGTACGTATTTTTCGGGTGACCACTGAAAATCAGCGCTGTGCTGTGGGTCCCTCATAGCACAGAATTATGCTGAGTGGAAGCCTTCTTGTCACAGTCATGACGTGCAGCTGCCAAATATTTATGTTGTTTATTTTTTTGTTATTTGTATAATAAATAATAATAATAATAAATATTTTCTTTATTGACATAAATATTTTTTACAAAAGTAGTGAGGCCCTGACTCCTGCGCTAGGTATAGTACCTGTGTTACAGGAGCCAGTGTCTTCTCCCAATAATTATGTGTCGAGTTTTATGCAATAAGAATTAATCAAAAACACAAGTACAAAAATTAAGGAATTTGTATGCACGTGTCTCTGACAAAATTAAATAAACCTTTTTTTGTTTCTTTCTTTCTAATTTGGTTAAAATGAAAATCCAAGACGAAGTGGTTGCGAAATTTTTCAAAGTTTTCGTCATGGGTGTCGTTTTCATAGTTTTCGAGGGTGCTAACGCCGATAGTGGGGTCAAAATGTAAATCCAAAATGGCAGTTGCTAAAATTTTCACATTTTTCATAATGGGCATCGTTTTCATAGTTTTCGAAGATGCTAAAGTCGATAGTGAGGTCTAAGGGTTATTCCACTAATTCTCATAGACAATCCCCACCAATGGGGATTTGTGAACTTTCTTGTCCACAAATTCCCATCGGTTTAAAAATAAAATACAAACAATATTATACAAGAATCACGAATTATTTCTTAAGGACTCAATGATTATTGTTATTATCAAACAAATTAAAGTAATGGAAAACTTATGGGGATTTTCAATGGATTGCCAAGTGGAATAACCCAGATCAACTATTAAATTTCCATTTCAAATAGAGCTGTTTAAAATAAGGAAAAAATAAATAAACATATTGGCGTGTGAAAAAGTATCGTTGTTCGTCATTGATTCTGGAAGAATTAGTTTACATAGTTTGAATTTCCGCTCATTTTTTTTTTTTTTTTTTTTTTTTTTTAATGTAATGTACTTAAATGGTGATTTAAAATAAGAATTTCGGGTTTAAGTATTCAAATCCAAATCGAAGCACTCAGTTTGTAAGCGGCAATACAAATTGGCATCCACCGGTGCGTTTTCTGATCCATTTGTTTATACTTTCATCATGTACTTTTGGGACAAACCATAGGTTCTGACGTCATCAAGGCTATTTGATCACGGAACAAGTATATGTACACATTATATGTACACAATTAGTTATCAGCCTACCTACCTACACAAAACGAAAGAGTAGATTAATATTAAAATTGTACAAATATCTATAATAGCCCTCCTCCTAATTTTTATGTTGTTATGCCCGACAGGGCCCACAATGCTCCAAAACTAATGTATGTCTTTATGTACCTACCACCTAAGTTCACATTGTGGAATGCAATAAATGTATTGAGTAGGGTAAATTCTGAAACATACATGTGCTTAGCCATATACAAAAACTCTTTCCGATGCGAAAGGGGGCGTGTAGTAACCGCGATAACATTACCAAAAAGTAACAAAAAAAAATATTTTATGTGAAAATAAAAAGTTATTGCTGTTTAAAATTCACGTTTTTAGTACCAAAATTATTCCAGTTTCATTATAAATTAGCAAATTTCATAAGTAATGACTTGTAGGCACCCGCTTAACGACGGCCGCCCACGCCCCATGTAATAAACCGATAAAATTCTTCATTGAAAAAAAAATACGACTAATTTATTTTTCTTTTTTCCAGAAAATTACCCCATAAACAGACTCTCAGTATGATTCTTAACAACGGATCAGACAGGATTTTTGCTACACGCTGTATAAATAATCAACAATAATAATAAAATACTTCCTCCATGTTTAACCCCGTTATGAATCAGTTAATCCATGTTTGCAAACACCGTCAAACACAAAATATCAAATTCCGATTCAATTAGGATAGAATCCGTAGAGGGTTAAAATATACGGGATTTTGTATAAACAACATATGTACCTACTGCTTGTTTACGATTAAGCGAACGTATGGAAAATTCCACCATGATTCGAGGAAATTACGAGAAATTAGGAAGTCATTAAATTTCGTATGGAAGTAATTACGAGGTATACAAGAAAATATGAGCAATTATTTTAATTGCTTCGAGATTTTGATGGGATAAGTGGGTTACATTTTCTTGCTTCCAGGTAAATTTTGTATTGATGGAGGAGCTTTTTTTGGATGGGAAATTATCAAATAACTTCTCCCGCTCTGGGCGGAGCTGGACGTGTCAGACTCTTACTGACTAAAACCCACCCGTGTTCCTTCCGTTGCCTGTACGTTGCCAGGGGCCACGGTATCCCTTTCGGACTTTCGCGCAACCCCGACAGGCATCGGTCCTATCGGACCCCTTCCGTTGTGCTGACATCTCTTAGAAGCGCGCGTGGAACACAACGTACAACGACAAAGTTGTGGAAGTAGGCAAGACTTTGAAGTGATCAATATTAAGGATCATTTAACTTAAAAGTATAAAAACTTTATGATTTCCATTGCTAATGTATTTTTTTTTTTTTTTTGGGTTTGAAATTATCAAACAACTTCTCCCGCTCTGGGCGGAGCGGGTGTCATACTAAAACCCACCCGTGTTCCTTCAGTTGCCTGTACGTTGCCAGGGGCCCCGGTATCCCTTTCGGACTTTCCCGCAACCCAAGGCTTGATGAAGGAGCTAAAATTCGAATTCTAAAGTCATTTATTCAAACTAGGCTGAGAATCAGCACTTTTCGAACGTCAGAATTACATAAGACAGTCCCCCAAAACGCCCAGCCTTCACCACTTCCTAGTGCTTTAGCTGGGAAGAAGTGGCTCGTGGCTAAAAGCCGCACGGGTCGTACAAAGGTCGGCCGTTGATGGGTGACAACCCTTACACATCGAGACCCGTCCGTTCCTCGGAAAGAGATTTAAGCTGTTGGTCCCGGCTTAACGTGCTTTCCGAGGCACGAAGGCTGGGTTGTGGAGGACAGATAGGCAATCACTCCATATAAAAACTGGTATTCCGCTGCATCCGATCAGACTAGAAGCCGACCCCAACTGTGTTACGAAAAGGCTAGCAGATTTTTGTTGGTTCCTTGTTATCATAATAGCACACAATGACTGCTGGTTAATATAACACATAACATAACGCCTTATTTGCCTGAAGGGTTGGGCAGAGGTGTACCCGTATTTCGCCAGTTATGTTTAAGTCCCATGTAATAGGGGGCGAGCCTATTGCCATCATCCGGGCACAAATCCAGACACTGAAAAATTCCAGATAGAAAAACCTTATAACACGTTGCCCGACCCGTGACTCGAACCCAGGACTTCATGCTCAACAGCAGTGCTTGCAACCACTGGACCAACGAGGCACCTAATACATTTAACTAGCACATAAACTATCCTCGTATACTTCATGCAGATAAGAGAAAATCTAATTTGTTTCCACTAAAGAGAAATGCATCTACTGTTACCGTTGATTACGTTAACGTTTTCCTTGGGAGCTAAACAGGTGAGATATATCGGCCACTCGCCGAGTTGGCTACAGGAAAATGTATTGTGAGGATAGAAGTGGGGAAGCAGTAGCCATTTTTTGTTTAGATAGCCTCTTGAACGGTGAATGGTGGTGTTTTACGTAGATATATGTAGTGTTAATAAGGTTGTTCTATTCAGAATCTGGTTTTAAGACCGACTCAGAATTAAATAATAAGAAAGAATCTGATGTACCAACGATCAAACGAACGAACTACCGAGGAGATCTGCATTCATATTCTGCTAAAATCTCACCATGAAAACTTAGTGAGCTGTAATTTCACCTGATGCTAGGGATTGACAGCTGACTTCAAGCTCACTTCACTTAAGCTGGTGAGATTTTCACAGAGTAGATCGGCTGTACCGCGTTGTAAGTTTCGCAAATTGTACTGTGTGACATATCAATTGAAAGGGCTTGCTGTGAGGACCTCAATCACTTTTTTAAAATTATTTTAAAATAAATACTTTTAAAGATATTTAAGAAAATAGATGAAAATTGACCATCGCCCCCATTGACCATTGACCCCTTATTACACGACTGCCCAAAAAGGAATGTAATATTTTTTCCGAAACTATTGAGCCCAAAATTTTGGAAACTATATTTCTATTCTTATAGATTACAGGAAACCTACGAGAAGTCTATGGTCTTAAAATAACATGCTAAATCTCACAATATTGTGCGTACAAACTTACATTTGCAGTTAGAATGTAGATCATGTTTTTTAACAATGTTAAGAGGGAACAGGGCCTGCGAGGAATTTGAGAAATAGTCGTCTTACCTCAAGCCTGCTTCCGTAGAGTGCGATAGGGACAGCTGCAGCTCAGACCGAGTATATCACAAAAAAATGGTCGAGATTTACGTTTCGTATTCCCTTTTTTCTCCTCGAAAACTGAGCCGATTCAATTATTTTTTACATTAAAATTTTAAGAAAGAGTATGTCTAGGTTCCTATTATTTTCTTTGATGTTAAATGTTATGTCTGGTAGTCCTCTAATCACGGCGGTAAAAATGAGGCTATTTTTGTAAATTTTCGGTTGTCATATTTTCATTACCAAGATATTGCTGAAAAAAAAGAAATAACAGGGACGTGTCTTCAGCAGACCTTAATTTTATTTAAAAAAAATGAATGCTCTAGAGGCATAATTCAGAAAAAAAAAAGGGAAATACATTTGTATGAAGAATCGCAGGCCCTATTCCCTCTTAAATCTGTCCTTGGGATAAATTCATACCAACTTCGGAACCCTTCATTGTGCGTGGTCCGACACGCTCTTGGCCGGTTTTCCAGGGTGCTCCAAGCAATATTCTCTCGATTTCAGAATTCGCGCAACGTCCCGATTAGTTTCGTCAATTTACGTAACATAACATAACATCACGCCTGTAATCCCCAAAGGGTTAGGCAGAGGCGTACCTAGTACACCCACATTTCGCCAGTTATGTTAAAGTCCCATGTAATAGGGGGCGAGCCTGTTGCCATCAACCGGGCACAAATCCAGACTCCGGGCTACTACTGAGAAATTCTTGATAAAAAAACCCAATAAAACTTTGCCCGACCCGGGAATCGAGCCCAGGGCCTCATGCTCAGCAGTATCGCTTGCGACCACTAGACCAACGAGGCAGTTTTGTCAATTTATAGCTTCAAAATGGTTTAGAGAATTTATAGTATCGAAATGAGATATCTGTTCCGATTCGATGACAGTGTTGTTATCGATACACTCGCTCTCGGATTTTATAGTTTATCGATTAGCTGTCACTGTTTTTATAAATAGAATTCTGTCATGTTTGAGCTCGGGTATTTTTAAAAGGGTTGGTTGATATCCGAATCCTATGTCTCCGTAATTGTTAAGCCCTTTGTAAAACACGTTTTTCTTGCCGTGAAAAACTACGGTTTATTTGCCGTGTGCATTCACGGTCGTCAGTGTTGTACGGATCACTATGAAAGCTTGTTGACAGACTCGTTTTTTCTACGACGCGGTTTATAGGCCGCCGTACCGTAAAGAAACCGTGGCGTTAACGGTCATTATTGATTTTAATTAACACTTTTTCAATATCAAGGCTTACTTTTAGTTTTGCGGACGGTGAGCAATGGGTAGCTCGCCGTCCGATAAGGACCAGGCCCTCGTCGACGGCGCGTTGTGTTCCACGCACGCCTCAAAGAGATGTCAGCTAGTGAAGGGGTCCGATAGGACCGATGCCTGCCGGGGTTGCGGGAAAGTCCGAAAGGGATACCGTGGCCCCTGGCAACGTACAGGCAACGGAAGGAACACGGGTGGGTTTTAGCCAGTAAGAGTCTGACACGCCCTCCCGCTCCACCCAGAGCGGGAGAAGTTATTTGATAATATCACATTCACTTAGTTTTGACAGGCAATTTGATTCAAAAAGATTTAAGGTAGACTACCTTTAAACTTTAACGTAATCACAATTTGTACGTAAATGGATTTCTAATCGCATATACATTTCTAGTTTCCTAGTTAAATTACATATTCAACACAGGATTTCGGAGCCTATCAAAATAGCTTGCATGTATTACGATACTAAAACACATCTGGCTCACCTAAGGATGTCATTCGGGTACGTTAGGCTGGTACTTGTTGAAAGACCTACACTGTCCTCCCATACCTAATAACACTGTTATTTGAAAATATTGTCAAAGCCCATTATTTTTAAACGAGTAACCGTGAAGTTTCTTGCCGGCTCTTCTCCATAGGAAACAACCAATTGGAACCGTGCACCTAGCTTCTGACGTTTCATAAGTGCCCATGTAGGTTTATATGAAATAAAAATATTTTGAATTTTGAATTTTGTATTTTGGTACATTAAATAAATCCATTCAATTGTTGGTCAAACACACATTGGGCACCCCAGCTACCAACCTGCTGATTGGCTAAAATGTTTACCATTTTTATCCTACTAATGAGAGATGTTTTGTGAAGAAAAAATATGAATGTTTGTTATTCAATCATACAGATTTAGATAAAACTTTGAGCTCTGATAGACCATGTTCTAGATTACCAGATACTTTTAATCCCGGTTATGCGTCCCAGTGGAATACATTTTCGTGCATTCTGAAAGTGGGTGACGTCGCAAATAGCTGTCAAATATTTCGCTGTTTTGATTAATTTGGCAATATTACTGTATGGAAATTTGTTTTAAATATCAACGCGTTGGTATTTCTTCTACTAATATAATACTCGTATTATAAATGTGAAAGTTTTTGTTTGTGTGTTTCTTACTCAATCATGCAAAACGGCTGAACGAATTTTGATGTAATTTGGCACACAGATAGTTTATAACCTGGATTAACTTATAGGATACTTTTTATCCCGAAAGTACGTTCCTGTGGGATAATTTTCGACCTCCAAGCGGGCGAAGCCGCGGGCGAAAACTAGTTAATAAAAGGAACGGAACTTATTTGAATGCAGAATGCTTGATTGTTTTTTATTTTCGATTACTCGAATCATTTGTGATATACGAGTATATATAATTGTTTCATATTTTGCAATTAATTACAAGCGTTGTGTCATCGCACTTCTCTTTCTTTTCTATACCGTCTGACATTGACCGCGGTTTAGCTCTTGTCAGCGGACTTAAAAACTAATAAAACCTCTTTATTTCAGACCTGAAGACAGTGGACAGTACAGATGCCGAGTTGACTTTATCAAGTCACCAACAAAGAACACTCGACTTAACCTCACTGTGCTAAGTAAGTATTAAAGTTATCTAACCCTAAGTAGAATCTAAGTGTGTCGTTTGTAAAGATTAGCCTAGATTTAGATGGAACATAATGTTTGTTAAGGTCTTTCATGAGGTCGACACTTAAAGTCAATTGAGTGTTTTCGGCTGTAAATTTCTTGACGGCCATGTTGCTTTCGTGGTTGCAAGCGCTACTGCTGAACCTGTGGATTTGTGTTCGATGCCAAAATCTGTCTATATATAGATAGATAGATAGAATACTCTTTATTGTACACCATAAAAATTACAGACATAAATTTAGAAGTTTTACATAGGGTGACACAATGGGCGGTCTTATCGCTTAAAGCGATCTTTTACAGACAACCTTTGGATCGATTAAATGTAATAGGAGAGACAATACTGCAGGTAGTCAGTGGTGTACCATTTACATATACAATAAATGCAGAAACTAATTTGCCTTTTCTATCAGGAATTTCTGTATAGCAGCCCGGGGCCTGAATTTCAGTCCCGTTGATGGCAAAGGCTCGCTCTTAATTACATGACACTTAAGTATACCTAGTGAAATGTGGGTGTACTATATATAAACCTTTGCCTTCAACTTAAATTTGAAGTTTCGGAGAATACCAGTACCTTTATGTTATAAATGTTACCTCGAAATCTGAAATGGTACTTTTTACCAGGAATTGCCTTAGGTAGATACACACTTAGTTGAAAAAACAAAATACATCATAGTAATTCCTTATCACCTCAAACTAGCTGGCTTAGGTAGTCTTTTCTCGATCCTTCATATCCTAAAATTTATTTATTTTCCAGTACCTCCTGAACGGCTGATAGTCCTCAACCATGAGAGTAACGAGATCCGAGGAGGTGTCCTGGGACCTTACGACGAAGGGACTGAAGTCAACCTGACTTGCATCGCTGTGGGAGGTAAGGAACTACTAGGGTATTCACCCCTAAAATTTGGCTATCCTGGGAATATTTATATCCTGAGTAAATAGGTTGAAATAGGCAATCGTGAACGCTTAGGGTCAGTTCACACCGAGACGTGACGCGATGCGACGATGCTTGAAGAGGCCAGTGGCTTCGCGCTGCGAAGTCGATGGCAGCTCCACGCCTCGCTGCTTCGTGATGCGTCGCGCTAGGCCGCGAGGCATCTCGAGGCGCAGCGCGGCGCAGCGCAACGCCGCGAGGCATTTTAGAATTATCTCAATTAAATGTGTATCTTTTTGAGTAGTAAATAAACTTATATTTTGTATCACTATCTTAAAAAGTGCACGCAGCGTCGCTTCGCATCACGTCTTGGAACTGACCCTTAGGTTCAACAGAGGTACTGGTAAAACGTGAACATCGTAATAATACAGGGTGGCAGGGACATGACATGCCCAGTGTGTAACCATGAATTTAGCACATGATTCTATGTATATATAATGTGACGGAGAGGGTAAGGACTCTTGTTATCATCAGCCGTATTGTAACTACGATAGTGTTGTTTATTGCGCAATATAAAAACTGTTTGGAGTTCAGATCAAATTAAAATTTACAATCACACACTGTAGGTACACGACACAACTATACGGAACGCGCGACAGTTTCTGAACGTGTTCACTGCTTGACTGCCACCGACAAACGAGCGATGTTGTAGACTCTGTTGAAAATAATCCTTGGTTTCTGAAAGCCATTTAATCTGCAGGCAAATGTCATTTAACTGTTGTGGTCGATTTACCAAAATAGTTGTCGTGTCATATAACGCGATTTTATAAACAAACAGTTTTTAGGGTTCTGTACCCAAACTAAGCCTCCGCGGTCTGTCCGTCTGTTTGTCAGCTGGCTGTATCTCTTGAACCATAATAGGTAGACAGTTGAAATTTTCACAGATTGGGTATTTCTATTGCCGCTATAACAACAAATAATAAAAATAAAATAGAGATTTAATTAAAGATTCAATTCAAAATTCAATTCAAAATATTTTTATTTCATATAAACCTACATGGGCACTTATGAAACGTCAGAAGCTAGGTGCACGGTTCCAATTGGTTGTTTCCTATGGAGAAGAAACGGCAAGAAACTCCACGGTTACTCTTTTAAAAATAATGGGCTTTTACAATATTTTCAAATAACACTGTTATTAGGTATGGGAGGACAGTGTAGGTCTTTCAACAAGTACCAGGTACTTAACAGAATAATGATGGTCAACAAATCTACAGTCCACTAGGCCTACAGCGTTCTCACATTCACAAAATTGAAAAGAATCTATATAAAGATAAATATATAATATAAATAAATAATATATATATAATATATAAAGATAAATATATAATAGATACAAGAAACGTATATTTTTAGGCGTTTTTAGCTAAATATTGTATGGTAGTACGGAACCCTTCGTGTCGCACTTGGCCGGTTTTTTTTCATAAACTTTCGCGATTGCACACGAAGCAAAACATGTGAATCGGTCTGTCTAACAACCTACAACATAGAGACTACCATAATCACTCCTAAAATATCACTATTACACCATTCCCTACATTCTGTTCACTCCCTTTCTTTTCAACACAACCTTACAATATTTTACCTCAATTTCACCCCCCTTCTAAATTACGTATTACACGCTCAACATGTCAGGGGGGTGTTTTGAACAACAGTTTATTCTAACGTAATGGGAACTTGCAACGTGTGTTAGACAACCCTATAGGGGTGATGTGCAGGGTGCGTTGTTTGAGGTAACATTAGCTATAGGTAGTAAGTATGACAGTAATGTGGGTTTATTTGAAGTTATAAGCCAGTTTTCTTTGCATATATCTTTTACAAGGTTTCATTTCACCAGGTATTACCTCAACTCAAATTCGAAGCATTTATTTCAATTAAACCATTTACAGGCACTTTTGAATTGTCAAAGAGTCAGAAAGTTGAAGCTAGTTGCCCATTCCAAAACGTAGATCTCTATGGAGAAGAACGGGCAAGAAACTCCAAGGACACTCTTATAAATATAGAAATTACAAAATCCTGGGTACATTACTATTGTTGCGTATATGTGAGAACAATGTAAAATAAAATAATAATCAAAAACGATTAAAAATATAAGATTAAAAATAAGCAATGGCAGATAAGTGATGACCAGTCTCAACCGACGGCGCTCGTTCACGAACATGACGCGTGGATCAGCACCATCCAGCTCAACCATTTTGTAGCAGTCTACTAGTCAACTTATTAGCAGTCTCTTATCTTCTTTTACACAATCCATCTTGTGTTTTTTGTTCTTACTCTTCCGCTCAATGGTCGATTTGCCTTTAGAAGTCGATAACACTGCCTCGTTGGTCTAGTGGTCGCAAATGCTACCGCTGAGTATGAGGTCCTCGGTTCGATTCCCAGGTCGGGCAAAGTGTCATTGGGTTTTTCTTTCTGGAATTTCTCAGTAGCAGCTCGGAGTCTGGATTAGTGCCCGGTAGGCTCACCCCCTAATACATGAGACTTAAACATAACTGGCGAAATGTGGGTGTACTATAGGTACACCTCTGCCCAACCCTTCGGGGAAACAAGGCGTGTTGTTGTAAGTCGATAACAATAAAAATTATATTGTGTCCCGTTAGTGATAGTTAAGCTCTTAACCACCTTCATTCATCTATATAGGTGGCGTTATTATTAGAAATGAAAGGGGAAATTGTCAGTTTTATAAGGCATATTAAATAAAATTACACCCCCACGGCAGTTGTCGTGAAAGAGTGTAATCGCTAACGTTTTCTCTGATAATCTCTTATACTCCTCTTTTACTGAACTATCAATTATATAGGTTTTTATTTTAACTTAAAGCATTCCATGTAAGGTGGATCTGCAGTTGTAGACCGCGAAATTAAATTTTTCTTACGTCTTTGTAATTTGTAGGTTAAACTTTTCTGTAAGTTATTTGTCCTTATGGAACAAATCTAACTTTAGAGAGATGCATTAATGATTCCAATGATTATAGTTCTGTAAATACATATATGTTATAGTCGCGCATCATATTTTGATCAAGACACAATCTGACAATAACCTACAAATTGCAATAAACGTCAGAAAATTTAAATTTCGCGCGCTACCACTGCGAACACATTACTCTTCCTTCCCTATGTTTAAAAAAAAAAAAAAACGAACTCGTTATTCCTTTTTCAATTTCTCGCCTCCCAGATCACGCGTGCTATCAAAAACACGTTGATGTAAGCCCGGTCCCACACATAAACATTTGCTAACAACTTCAACCGGCTCTTGTTTACCAGCAAAAACAGCAATCTGATAAAAAAGGTTGCTTTCTTTTTTACTTTGTCTGTTTTGTTGTTGATTCTGTGGTGAGTTTTAGGGCTTTACTGTTTCATATAGGATTTTAACATTATATTATTAACTAGATTTTTGTTTTATTTACATGATAAACGATTATATTTCTTTAAGTAGGTTTGAATAAACACTTTTAAACGTTAATAATATTTAAAAAATTTAATCTAGAAGAGGTCGGTGCCTCCTGTTGAAATCAGCGTTCTGAGTGGAATAGCTCTCCTATCTGACTAACAGCAGTGATAGCGTAGTGGTGTTACCGTCGGACTGCCAAGTCATAGTCTCGGGTTCGAACCCGTGGCACGCACCTCTGACTTTTCGGATTCATGTGCGTATTGTATAATTATCACTTGATTTAAAAACGGTGAAGGAAAACATCGTGAAGAAACAGGCATTCCTGAAAGATATTTCTCGACGGCATGTGAAGCCAAGTCAGAGGCCCATGGGCGGTATAAAAACTCTGACACTAGGTTAATCACTAACCACACGAAAAATAAAAAAAAAGATCAGACTACTCTGAGAAGAAACAGTAACAAACTCGAGAGGTCACAGTTTCTTTTAAAGTCCAGACAACGAAATAAAAACTTTCTTTCCAATTAGGACGATGCCTGGGTCAAAAAAAAAAAATTGTATTTCTTCTCTTTTGTCCGTCAGTTAGATAATAAAAAAATATTAGACTCGTATTTTTTGCTTTATCATATTAATAAAAAAAATACTTACATACCTACGACGCATTAAAGTTGGGGAGTGGGGGCTGATACGTCACAAGTACGTATAAAATGTACATACTAGTGACGTCATGGCATATTTTAACTCAATGTATCGCCGTAATCTTTTGATAACGTAAAAAAAGGAAAAATACGTGTACGTAATTTTGTTATAAACTACAAGACGGCCAAAAAAAATTTTTTAGTCTTCATCCCTATTCCTAGACGTTTACGTGAAGGTAACTGAGGTATTAAGCCACTGGGATTGGTAACAGATACAAAATTCTAAATTCAAAAGTCATAGGTTGAAAATCAGCACTTTTCGAACGTCAAAATTACATAAGACAGTCCCCCAAAACGCCCACCCTTCACCACTTCCTAGTGCTTTAGCTGGGAAGAAGTGGCGCAACAAACTCCCCAGCAGCACAGCTGTCTGTTCAGTTAGAAAAAAATGATTCTATATAATAGTATACAAAAAGATATTTAGATTACGCAACACAATTCATAATTTAAATTATAAAATTAATAGCCATATGACAGCTAGCACACGCCAATATACCAACCAAAAATATCGAGAACTATACTCAAGCTGAAATAAAAATAACTAAACGAAAACAATATCTAAATAAAAGCCTCCAGGCATAAAGGGCGTGCCCGCTTACATATAGCTGTAACTAGAAGTTATAATTGATAAACAAAGACCATCGAGATAAAATAAAAAATTATCGAGGTCGCTAGCTAACCACATATTGCAATACAACTCATAAAAAAAAAACATTGTAATGAGTAGATTATGTCCACAATAAATAAAAATAAAATAAATTGACTTATAAAGTAAAATTATAAACAATTATATAAACAGTTCGCTAACACAATTAATAACAACAGCAACTAAATACAATCTCTAAGCATTGAGTACTGCCACAAACTTACCGGTGGCGAGGATGAGACCTGGGGGCCTACCACCACCTCTTTAAGCATTATTATTTTAATGTTACTTCAGTGGGGGAAAGAGATGGAGCAATACGTCCTGTAGAGCTTCATCTCTTTCCCACACTAAAGTAATATTAAAATAATACTGCTTAAAGAGGTGGTGGTAGGCCCCCAGTTCCTCAAATAAAGATTAACAAAATGGCTATAGTTCCCGTGCATAAATAAGTTTATGGTAACGTAACTATGCCCCATTTTTGAACAGACATTGCTGCAGTAATTGAAAGGCTTGCAGCAAAATAATTCACTGCAAACAAATTGATCGAAAAACCTAGCTGGGGATCCCAATTGGCAATTTGTAGTGCCACTTATAAATTGAGTGCTTAGATTTGATTATTTGAATTCATAAACTCGAAATTCTAATTTTAAATCACCTTAAAGTGGTTTTTCATTGGACTGTTGAGGTTAATTTTATAACCTCAATTTTCGTCTATAATTTTCCAATTACAATTTAATAATATTATTCAAACAATATTGTTCGAAAAACTCGTGAGATTTAAAGCTCAAAACCTTCTAAATACAGATGAATGTGTTACTAATTTCCTTTAGGGAGTAATTGTGTAAGAAATTAACCTGAACAGAATTTTTTTACACTTTATATTGTATATATATTTTATTGAACGATATTTTTGGAACGGGCCATACACCCCTATATTTTCCAAAATATTTTTATAAGTCATGTCGTACAAATTCTCGCACTCTTAATCTGCCTCTATAAAGTGTGGTACCGACATAAGACTGCAGTAACCTGTATCAACCGTCACCAGGGGTGTTCCATTTTCACGAAAAATGTCCGATTCACGCACACGATTTGACTGTGGTGTAAGGTATGGGCGGTAGCGGGCAGCATTTCATAAAATGTTTGCGTTTGTTTTGCGTTTCGCGTTATAGTTTTGTAAATTATAGCCTATGTTACTCAGTGATAATATAGCATTCTACTAGTGAAATATTTTTTATATCGGTCCAATATTTTTGGAGTAAATTCGCTACAAAAAAAAAACTTTTCTCTTTAAAATATTAGTGTACCATCGAAGAAGTTCACATCTATACACCGTAAGGACTATTTCTGCTTGCAGCGCTCGGCCGTTATAGAACCGGGGCGGTAACAGGTGTGGTCATCGTGTTCACGGGATTTTGTTTTCAAACTGCTTAGATATGAAGTTCTTCGATAGTACATAATTTTAAAATCAGTGATTCACTTGTCCTGGGGAATAAAAGTCGTTATTACCAACATTTTTGCGGTGCATAGAGAACGGTATCTACTACATACATGTTATCGCCGCGCCAGATGGCTTTTCGGACTCTTGCAAAAGCCCTGACTTTAAGAAAATATGCCACTTAAGGTCCCTTTCTACGAATACTTTTATTATTCCTAGGTCCGTTTCCATGGACGGAAAGCGGCTGCCGGCGCGACGACACGTTCAGGTTGACCGAACAAAAAGACGACCGCTTTTAAATAGAACGCGAGGTTAAGGCGTTTCAAAATAAACGGGAAACACAGAAAAAAAAATTGAGCGTCTGCTATGAGTTTTCATGGTCACCCTCATAATTATTATGAGAACCGTGTTGAGGAGTCTGATCGTATTCAGGTATTCTTGAAGCAACAGTAACTCCTCTAAGACCGTCACTGCCAGCTACCAATATTGCTGACCGACTGTTTCTTTAGTGCGTTAAATACCTAGTATAATTGTTATTATTGCATAGCTCGTGCTGTCACGAAAGTCAATCAGAGGTCGGTAGGGTTGGGGTCGGTTTCCAGTCTAACCGGATGCAATTTTTTTTTTTTTTTTTTTTTTTTTTTTTTAAAAAACGTTGCCCCACACTAGGAATTTCTCCTGTGTCGTGGGTGCGTTTACAAACATTTAAACTCACATACACAAACAGCCAGACCCGGAACAACTAATTGTAGGTCATACAAATATTTGTTCCGTGCGGGAATCGAACCCGCGACACGCAGCGCAGCAGTCAATCGCTTAACCACTGCGCCAACCGTGCCGTCAAAGTTGAATATATTTTACATGGAGCGACTGCCTACCTTGCCTGCCCTTAGTAAGACTGGTTGTCAGACTTTCGGGCTTGTGACGACCCGTAATGACTGTAAAAGGTCTACGAATGACAGCCGGTACCAACGGCTTAACGTGCTTTCCGAGGCACGGAGGAGTCTCGGTATGTAAAGATGGACCCATCTAGCACGGCAAGCGTAGCTTAATCGCTACGAAAGTATTGTACAAAATTAACGCTGCAAAATATATATATCCCCGCTGTAGCTTCCACCATGCACCACACCTCGCACCCTTACTTGACATGGGTATACTCGGGTACACCATCGCCATTGTTTTACACCATTTTTTTATTCACTCAAGCTATTCACGGCTCACAATGTAAAGTATAGAATTATATGTCTGGCCTTTTGTACCCGTCTAGTAATTATATGGGTTCGTATAAAATATGGGTTTTTTTGAAAACTTTTGTTTGGGGTGAATAGGTTGTTGTGAGTTGAATAAGTAAGGAAATGCTGTGCTTTGGTCGGAAAGAGTGTGAAGAGAAAATATAATAGGAAAATATAAAAGGTATAAAGGTCATCGTAAATAATTTTCTCTCTATTCTAAAAGGGCAGCTAATTTTAATTAAAAGGTGGTTTCCTTAGTTTCGTTTTACTTTTTATATGAAAGGATTTTTTTTTTATGTCAAGGAAAATTTCAGAAGCATTCCTTCAAAGAAAACTTAAAAAAAAGCCTACATAATTTTCTTCTCTAGTATTAAAAATTCTTCAGGAAAAATAACTCAAATGTTGTGCATCGTCTTTCGTTGGGTGTAAATATTAACCGACTTTAAAAATCTAAGGTTATACTTACGACGGGGATTTTTGAATACAAAATAATTTTAGTTTCGGAAGTTTGTGGCTCTTTGGCAGTAAGCAAAAAACAAACAGAACTTAAATCACAGTCATGTATATCATATCTTTATATCCTTAATGATCAGAGACTAGATAAAGCCTACCCTTACCCGTACCCGTTTACCTGTGCTTTACTCTTACCCTCTACCACTTTATCTTTTACCCTTACGCTCTGTTCTCTGTACAGGTCGTCCAACAGCCCGGGTGTCCTGGTGGAAGTCTCACGCACTGCTCGCCAACTCTGAAGCGAGAGCCACCGTCTCGTTCAGACTACAGAGGTCTGACTTCGGCACGGATGTGACTTGTCAGGTAAGCTACTAAAGCAATAATTTTGCTTCAAATGTAGAAGCATTGAAAAGCACATTCACGCCACCATTTGGCGCCACTTTGACAACCTTCTAATTCGACAATGAATATAAAATATATGATGACATTTATCATTCGTTTCATTCATTCAGTCACGACTAAAGAAAATATAGGCGCTTTGACAGCTTTAACAGGTTGCCGGACCTGACGTCTCAGTGCTGCCACCTAGTGAACGTCATTTCAGAAAACAAACTCGCTTTTCGCGTCTGTCTTATGAATATATAAGTGTATTATAAAATGTCGATGTTTTGACATGTCGCCACATTAGCAGACTGCATCCGTACGAAGCAAGGGCGAGTCGCTATAGAAAAATATATAATGGAATATTTTAGTAATATCAGAAAAATTCGAAAAAAAAAAGTGAAAAACGACGTCCCAGTTTTTTTTATTCAGTGTTCTATTCATTAATAGTAAGGTTCGTTTATTATTAATCCCTTTTCGTTTTTTCTCTGTCAGGGCAAATAAAAAATAGAACAACAAGGTCCTTGAATCAGTTAAAACAAGTAAACACTGTATTAATCCTGCAATATTTTTTTCCACAGGCAGTAACAGATCCACTAATAGCTCCCGTCTCAGAAAACATATCCATTGATGTCAATCGTAAGTAATCCTATCCATATTTTTATTTGATCTATCGATACTCATATTGTGGGTGTGTTTGGTGTACACCGACTTTAGGAGTCGCCTATTTTCGTGTAAATTAAATTGACTTCGATCTTTAATAATTCGATTAGATTGATTTAATGTCTGTTTTACAGCTAAGGCATTTTCATGACAGTGTTTGCTTCTCTGTCATAAAAAATTGCTACTTGTCAGCTTTCGAATCCAAGCCCTTTAACACAGGTGCTCGTAAACAAACAAAATCTTAACTTAAAGTACTCAAAACTTAAAGCTGTAACATCAGCGCTAAGCACATCACTATCCTAAGTTTAATCTTCAGACAAAGTCTTAAGAATCGTGGATTCAACGTACGGTAACTTAACTGTAACTTAAGTAGACGGCGCTTATTAGACATTAATTACTTTAACTTAGTCAGGTCGGAGCAGGTTCTTATTATTGGAGTATAGTTTCAGTTTTGTTAAGTATTTAAGTTAGTTTTAAGTGGTTGGTATTACAATGTTTCCGATTCTCTTGTCACAAATGCCTCTAAACTTGACCAAAAATCACCAAAATTTACTTTATTCCTGTCAAATGACAATTTCCCATTCTGAATTATACTAAAGTGACACAATACAACTTTATTTTAGTTTGACAGCACTAAGATGGCACTGAGTTTTTAATTTAGTGAAAATGACAATTTTGCTATTCTGAATTTGCCGTTTTTCACCTAAAATTTTGATTGTCTAACTAAATCTGACTATTTTTAATCGCGATAAAAAATGGTGTGGAATACAATTAGTTGTCATGAATTAAAATTCACACCAACACCTGGTGGTGGTGCAAAAACAGTACTGTATCTTTTTTTCTTTCCTTTTACATATATCTCGAAAATGGTGCATGCAAAAATAATGAAAATTTCGATCCCCTTTATACCCATAAAATACCCATAAAACCCTAACTCAACATGTAAGTAATCATTTTTCATATTTTCCATACAAAAAGTGAAAAATTCCATATAAAACACGTCAAGGCCGAGGATTGAACTACAATATTGATTAAGAAATGCAATAATTAATATCGTAACACCGTATTTAGTTTTAGATGAAAAAACAACATCAAATTCAGTGTTACAATTGCAATTCATTATTAATATTTCTTATTTCCATACAACGCAACGTCGCAAATAGCTGTCAAATATTTACCTGTTTTGATTAATTTGGCGATATTACTGTATGGAAATAAGAAATATTAATAATGCAGCGTTGCTGTGTTTTGGTTTCGAACTTTCGAAGGTACAACGAGTATAAAAATACCTGTAACGAAGCCGAGAATCACTTGTTCTTCCCGTTATTATGGTTTTTTTTTGTACTGAACCATACCTGGGAATCTTCTGGTTAAGAAAATATTCAAGGTCAAAGTTCCAAATTTTTTCGACGTTTTTTTACGACCCCTGTACCTTTGCATGCATCCGTAAGCACAATGTTTTGCGCGGCTTACGTTGCGCACTACCGTAAAAATGGCGAATTTTCACACCAAAAATAAGTCTTTTCCCAGCAATTATTTTTGCACAGTTACTTAGTTTTATGTACAGAATTCGTAGATGACGACTTCGTGATGGGTCTTTTTATCCAAATTCGGCGAAGCCAAAAAAGAAGTATGTGTTTGACATGTATATATGTATGTGTGTGTGTATGTCGGCTAAACGGCTAAACCGATTTTGGTGAATGATATGTCGTTGAATTGTAGTGTCACTGAGTATATTCACATTTTAGAAATCTAAATGGCGGATTTTCGGCCCAAAAAGAGTTAAAAAAAAAAAAACTAACCTATCGTGTGGGGTATCAAAATGAAGGGTTTTAAAAGGTGTTGGTACAAATTAGATGTTTAAATGTAATTTGGAATGAGAAATGATAAAAAGAAAAAGCTGAAAATAAAAATACAAGCATAATTAATAGAATTTTGATATCGCATCGTTACCAATTCGTATTTTTTTTTATATATTTTTTTTTACACCCTGCAGGTTCTGCTGTCATTACAGGCACATGAAGAATTTTCAGCTTAGTGTTTTGTATAGCAACGGCCAAGCGATGCCCCTGGTATTGCAGACTAGCTGTTGCTATCTGTGATCTCTACATATTCCATATTGTAATTTGCTGAAAACCAGCGCTGTTGACGTTAGGTTCGTCCGAAGTCACAGCATTTCGCTGAGCAATGACCTGTTCTTGCACAGATGCGACGCACAGCTAAATTTTTCTTATTATTTATTACAAAAGTAGTTTACTTTACAATCGGCATTTTGTTTTTGTTATCATTTGCCAATGTACGCAACCACAGAGTACGTAACGTCGTAACAGTAATTACGCAATATTGTCTTTGGTCTGTGGCCTTGACATCAACCGATGAACAACATTTTATAAATAGTTAGCGTTTATTTGTTGGCTGAATACTAGGCTTTTGGCTACTTTTGTATTTTTTTATTTAAATGTGCGTTTTGTTTGTGCAGAATAAACATATTTCTTTTTCTTATTCCACTAATATCTAGGATGAAAAGTAGCCTATGTCGTTCTCTGGGCCCCAGGCTACAATTTCTGTCAAATTTCATTACGATCGATTGTTTGTGATGACCCTGGTTTAGACAAGCACAGAAACAGACAGACAGATAGAGCTACTTTCCTCTTTTACATGTATTATCCTAACTAATACAGTGGGTGGAGCGGAAGGGTGTGTCAGACTCTTACTGACTAAAACGTATTGCCTGTACGTTGCCATGCAGGGGCCACGGTATCCCTTTCGGATTTTCCCGCAACCCCGGCAGGCATCGGTCCTATCGGACCCCTTCACTTGCTGCTATCTCTTTGAGGCTAATACAGTGTGTCCCTGGGTAAAGTGCACAAACGAAAATGGGTGAAACTAGACTATTATTCATCACTACTACTAGGAAAAAAATCTTTAAAAGAAACTATAAAGTCTAAAAATAAAAATAAGAAAATATTTTTTTTTTACAAAATGTCTTCAAAGAATCGTGTTTTTTCTACTTGATGACTGTTTTTAAAGGGTTTCTTTGTATTTGCCATGCAACATTAATTATCATTTATCAGCCATCATTATTGTTTTTATTTTAACGAAATTCACTCAATTAATCAAAAGTTATTATGTTTTCAATACAAAAGAATTACGATATAGGTACTAAAAAAGTAAAAAAATCGATAATAATTATTACGTTTTTTTTTAGATTTTTTTTTCTATTTTTTTTTGTCGATAAATAATGTTTTACCCATTTTCGTTTGTGCACTTTATCCAGGGACACACTGTATTATAAATGATGTTTGTTTATTTGTATGTTTGTTTGTCACGCTTTCCCGCTAAAACGGCTGAACGGATTTGGATGAAATTTGGTACATAGGTAAACTATGATCTTGGTTAGGAGATAGGATACCTTTTATCCCGATAGTGCGTTCCCGTGAGATAATTTCCGACCTAAACACGGGCGAAGTGGCGAGCAAAAGCTAGTATATAGGAAAATCGTCTACTTTTACAATGTTTGTAAATATGTGAGCACCATGTATCTATCACTTAATTAGTTTTATCTGTTGTTGCTTCATTTTTAATTCTTAATTCTTTTTACCTATTGTGGTATAGTAATTTTATTCTAGGTGCATCGTCCTCACCATATAATTATATAACTAATGTACTTATACAAAATATTGTAAAACATTTTAAAAGAGTAACGGTGGAGTTTCTTGGCCATTCTTCTCCATGCGAAAACTACCTTTTGGAAGGGGCGACAAGAATCAATTTTTTTTTTGTATATTTTGACGTTCAAAAGTGCCTTATAAGGGCCTATTTGAAATAAATGATTTGACTTTGACTTTGACTTTATAAAATATGGAAATATGGATATCTAAAAGCGGTGAACACTTACCATCAAATAGACCGTCGGCTTGTTAGCACAGAAACATAAAAATAAACTTTCTTGACCATAAATAAGCTCCTTAATCCAACCGCCTTAACTCGTATGCATTAGCATTTTTTTTCTCTAACAATATCTTACAAAATCAGTTCCCAT
This sequence comes from Xanthia icteritia, assembly GCA_949128155.2. NCBI lineage: Eukaryota > Metazoa > Arthropoda > Insecta > Lepidoptera > Noctuidae > Xanthia > Xanthia icteritia. The sequence goes on from OX421956.2 coordinate 11,198,759, forward strand.
ATCACGGAGTAACATTACCCTGCATCCCTCTGATTGACGTATCATTACCGATACAGATTATACATATTTGTCCATGACTTGCACGTACTACAATCTCTATTGCTGTCCCTCTCACACTCCAGCACATAATCTTCCATCTCTGTCCAACGAGATGGGATTATCTTGTCGATATTTATACGCGTGTTTTTGTATTGATATGTATGTGTAAGCACAAAAGTGGTTTGTTGGATTAGTTTAAGTTCAGATTAATATTGATGTTTGAAGTTTGGTTAAGTAAAGGTGAAAGTTTGGGCAGTGTTTTAGAATGATGCTGAGTCATGATCAAAATACATAGTTGGTTATAGTTGAAAGTTTTTGGAAGATTACAATGCGATCAGGTATAATATTGATTTAAATTCAGAAATAACTTTTTAATGTGATAACTAAATCAATCACACAACTGGTGGAAGTAAAATTTTCAAATGGCACCTAAGCCGAAGCATTAACTCATTATAATCATAATAAGGAGACAATTTATACGAATTCTGAACTGTCTAGAGATTGTCTTTTGTTAAGTTATTAAAGTGTGTCATTAAAGTAACTCCTCCGGAACTAAATTAAGCAAATTGTCAGGCCATGCTTCCAAATTACATTCTCCAAATCTCAAATCTCTTTCATCACAAACATATCAAAACATTCCATTCAAAACTCACATATTTCAACACCAAATCACGGCAAAAATCCAATCAGAGAATCCCCTTCTGGAAACCTTTTAACTGCCATATTGCCGCCAAAATCGTGACCCGTGTCGTAAATCACGGAAATCCCCGAAAAAAGCCGAACGATATAATCATGCCATACATAACTCGCAGATGATAATCTAAAGGAGTCTAATTGACAGCATGATATACTTTTGTTAGCGACTGTACCGACGCGGATTGGAGTTGTATGGATGCAGAGTTTCTGTTTTTTGTTTTTTTTTTTTGATAAAGGTGCGTTTTCATTGATCTTGCTGCCGAATTTATTTCTGTTTGCTTTTTTGTGATTTTGTGGCAAAACTTGGTGTAGTATATTTTGTTAACATATTTTTTTATGTAAAGAGTTTTTATTAATTTTATTATTGACTTGCCATTTTTACGGTTTTACTCATGTATTTATTTTGGGTTTGCCCTACTAATTTAGGTTTTAAACGAAGCTTTTAGTAATGAGGTTATTACGTGGTTGAACATACCCGTAGCAATCAATGTACCCAGCCTTTTCCCCATGTGTATGTTAGAGTCGGCTTCCAGTCTAACAGTATTTTACACAGAGTGACTGCCTCCTAACCCAGTAACTGGGTAACGATACCCCTAGGTAAGACTCTTTGTCAGACTTTTGGGCTTCTGACTACCCGATTTATTACTAGTTTGATATAGCAACAATACGATTACCAATTATACAAAAAGAAAAACAAGTCATTGAAAAAAAACCGGCCAAGTGCGAGTCGGTTTCGCACATGAAGAGTTCCGTACCACCATACAATATTTAACACTTCATATTTTTTGTAATACTTTAGTAAAAACACGTTTCTTGTATCGGGAATTTTTGACTTTATTTTATTTTTGTTATTTGCTGTTATATAGGGACGATAGAAATACACAATCTGTGAATGTTTAAACTGTCTACCTATTACGGTTCATGAGATACAGTCCGTTGACAGACAGGTGAACAGTCAGACGGACGGACAGTGCAGGCTTAGAAATAGGGTTCATTTTGGCACCCTTTAGGTGCGATACATCAGCGTTAAATAATTAATATTTTCTGTCTACCTATAACGGTTCATGAGATACAGTCCGTTGACAGACAGATGAACAGTCGGACGGACGGACAGTGCAGGCTTAGAAATAGGGTTCATTTTGGCAGCCTTCAGGTGCGATACATCAACGTTAAATAAATAATATTTTCTGTCTACCTATAACGGTTCATGAGATACAGTCCGTTGACAGACAGATGAACAGTCGGACGGACGGACAGTGCAGGCTTAGAAATAGGGTTCATTTTGGCAGCCTTCAGGTGCGATACATCAACGTTAAATAAATAATATTTTCTGTCTACCTATAACGGTTCATGAGATACAGTCCGTTGACAGACAGATGAACAGTCGGACGGACGGACAGCGGAGGCTAAGAAATAGGGTTCATTTTGGCACCCTTCAGGTACGATACATCAGCGTTAAATAATTAATATTTTAATTACTTAAGTACCTTTTCGTAATTGCCAATTGCATTTTAAGACTCCTTATAAAGAAATTTATGGTTAACACCTAATCAATTACGAACAGTGACTTATTATCCTGTTTTCATAGTTTATGTGTAAGTTGTAAATGATTGAGAATTAACAGTTGTCTTGTTGAATATTATGCTCCCGGTTTTAATCAATACTTGTAAGTGGTAATTATTGCTATTTGTTGAATCAATGTTGTAATATTTCATGATAATGTGTGCATTCATAACTTTCACAAATTTATTAAATTTAATTCTACTTTTAATATACCGCTTGATATTAATATTAAGTAGCAATATTGTTTTGTTTTACTTAACTAATAATATAAACGTCTTTTTATGAACATATTTCAATACAATCTAACACTGAAATATTTATTCATATATATATACACCGTGAAATCTTAATACACACATCAACACGGTCTAGGGATATTTCATACTCAATTAAATAACTCGTAAAGTACTGGCCGCATTGTAATCTTTCATACACCGATTTGTTTGTAATTTATCTCAGACTAATTCCAAATTCAAATTTTTGAAAATTATTTTGTTTCGGTGGCATAAAAATGTCTTGATGTGTAGGAGAGGGAATTTTCATTTGTGCGAAATTTAGAAAACAATACGAATTACGTTTAGTTACAGTTTTTTTTCATTTTTAAACGAAAGATAAAGTTAAAATTGAGGTATTGTAGCCATGCAACGCCAACATTTGACGAGGGCGGAGATGTTACGAGCTGTGGGAATGCTGGAAGCTGGGTCTGTTCAGCGTAATGTTGCTGAGGCCATGGGGACCCACCAAAATGTAATTTCAAGATTGTGGACACGCTATCGTGCCACAGGTGAAGTAGCGGAGAGGCACCGGGGGCCAAGTCGCATCACTACCCCCAGACAAGATCGATTTTTGCAAATTACTGCGCGAGCTCAACCAAATGCAACGGCGACTCAATTGGTCCAAAGGCTGCGAGTGGAACACCAAGTGCTTGTGAGTGACCAAACTGTAAGAAGGCGACTGCATGAAAGCAATCTACGCTCTCGTAGACCACTCCGGGTCCCACCTTTACGGAGAGGCAATCGTGGACGACGATTAGAATGGGTTCTGAACCACGTGGACTGGGGCCGTGAGCAATGGTCCAATGTGCTGTTCACGGATGAATCCAGGTTCGGCTTCCATCCAGATTCACGAAGGACGCGTGTTTGGCGAGTTCCTGGACGATGGAGCCGTCTTCAGAACCCTCAGGAAGTTCACCCATACCAAGGAGGAACAATTATGGTTTGGGCAGGAATTCGTCTTGGAGGACGGACGGATCTCGTTTGGGTGCGGGGCAATATGACGGCAGAACGATACGTCCAACAGGTGCTGGGGCCCGTAATCTTGCCCCACAGAATACAAATGGGGCAAGATTTCCTGCTCATGCACGACAATGCTCGGGCACACACGGCGAGAACGGTAGCAGCTTGGTTACATACACACAATGTTAGGGCCTTAGACTGGCCTGCTCAATCGCCAGATCTAAATCCCATTGAGCATGCGTGGGATATGCTGCAAAGAAGAGCTCTGAAGGAAGTTCCTGAAAATCTGGCTACAGAAGATCAACTTTTTGCGCACCTCAGAAGGACATGGGACAATATTCCGCAGCAAGACATTGACAAACTTGTTCTGAGCATGCCGAATCGTTGCCGATGTGTTATGAACATCATGGGCGCTTTCTCAGACTACTAACTTCAAGTTTATAAACACAAATTAAATGATTTTTCTATTTTTTTCAGTTTTTACTCATAAATTAAAAGTTAATTCATATACGGTTTCCGTCTATGCTTCATTTTTTTTCCATAAAATCCTGAAATTTTAATCGAAGTACCTTAACCATTATTAAAAAATGGTAGAATATTAAATAACGTATCTTTTAAATATATACATGTCATATAAATAATTAACACATTGATAGTAATTCGCTTTTTTAAAAATATCCCTAGACCGTGTTGATGTGTGTAGTTGTTTTCCCGCGGCAGAACAACTTGCCAAGTACTCCTTACTTTCGAAGCATAGAGTAAAAAAAAAAAGTTTTTGTTTTAAAATAATAAAAAATATTCATCAACTCGAAAACGTGAGAATCAATAATAACAGGTAACTTGTAGGTACCACTCGAATCGCACGCGCCGCCTACAAAGGAACAGCGATATATAAATGTTCAAAGCAAAATAAACTCTCGCGCGTGGTGATACGGCATAAACTAGTTTGCACGCAACTACACAGAATTTGTTTTCAAAATTGTTTCTAATATTTTATTTGTTTATATAACGATTGTATTACCAAGACAAAACCATTTCGCTGCGGGAAAACTACCATTAAGATTTCACGGTGTATATATAATATATTCAAGTATATGAAGGAAAAAAAATACAAAAAAAGGGCGAGACCTCATTGGGCATTAAAAAATTCGTCCACATCGCTGCCAGTAGGAGAAGTGGCCAAAAGGCTGGCAGCGTTGCCACGTTGGATGGCAATGCTGATTCTTTAGCCTAAAAATAGGCCTCTGGTCACCTGAAGAGTCGACCAACCGCTTGGCGATGTCCCGAAATACTCGATAAGCACTCGGACGGACCCCAGGTCCTAGTGCTTCAAATCCAAACGGCCACAACATTAATTATAGCTCCCTTGTTATAAAAACTATGTAAAAAAAAAAAACTGACAGATGAACTCACTTTTACTTTTAAATCATCTGTAAAACTATACTTACTTATACTTCAATTTAAGTTATTTCTAAGTAAGTTTAATAGCACAACAAAACCTCCAAAAATACTTTTAGTATTTCAATGTACAGGCACCCTTTTTAGCCTACTATTATTATCTTAGTTTACGCAAGCATTTTTTTATCTCCTAGTCTAATATTTTCCAGGCTATTTCTCTTACCCGGGTGTAGGAGAAACCCAACCCTTTGCGTCTCATTTTATTTTTAGCCTACAACCCGACCTATATTCGTCTAGTAATAAATCTGCAGCTGTGTATAAAACAGCCCCTAATAGTGACGTCAGACACCCTAGGTAGTCAACCCCACTACCAACCTTTCTGACTGGCCTCTTTCTATTTAAATTTTATGATAAAATGCTATGTACAGAAAGAACATTAGATATTTATTTATTTACGCAAATCTTACCTACAACTACCATTACAGATTTGCGATCCAATGCGATAGAGTGGCCTTACATGCTAAATACTTAAAGTACATCCTATAAAGCTACATACTATATCCTAAATCTTAACCTACATCTAAATAACATACTATATGTATATAATGCAGCTTTTGCGAATCCACTCAAGTTGCACCACAATACATCAACCCTCTCGTGAACCTCGTTCACCACACGCACGGCTCTAGTGAGAGGAGTCCTCGCCAGTAGGTTGGTTCTGGCTGTAGGCACAGCAAGCAGGGGCGGGTGTCGCCGCCTCCACACGTACCGGTCAGGCACGCAAAGTTCCAGGTGCGGCAGCACTCCCGGGTTGTGCGCCGCGCCACGCAGTAGCTTCACTACATACGCTGCGAGTGCAAAGTCCCGTCTGTTGTACCCTACCATACCCAGTACAAATAGTGTCGGGTACATCAATGGGTAAAATGGATATACCACATAAAGCTTGAAATACAAGTGTCTAGTGAACTTATTTTGAACACGTATATGCTATAGTGAGCCATATTATCATACTACCTAGAAATAAAACATAATAAATTATATTTTTTATAAATTAATCGATTAGACTCGAGGTGCTCGTGGCTAAGTAATAACTGCCGCACCGGTCGATCCATCAGTTTAAGCTACGCTTGCCGGGGTTGGTCTGTAGATGGGTGACCATCTTTACATACCGAGACTCCTCCGTGCCTCGGAAAGCACGTTAAGCCGTTGGTCCCGCCTGTCATTCGTCGATCTTTGACAGTCGGTATGGGTCGTCAGAAGCCCGAAAGTCTGACAACCAGTCTTACCAAGGGGTATCGTATTACGTCAGATAGGCAGTCGCTCCATGTAAAATACTGGTATTCAGCTGCATCCGGTTAGACTGGAAGCCGACCCCATTATAGTTTGGAAAAGGCTAGACTAATTGATTGAATTGATTTGACTCGAGTCTTTACTCAGTGACTGTAGCGCTTCGCCTAGTCATGGCCAATTTTTTTCTTCAAATTAACGAAAATGCATCTTTTAATTTATGTGATGCCCCAATTTAAGCACTTGACGAGTTATGTCAAATACCAGAAGCTGTGAATATGTGTTGCCATCCCAGAGAAAAGTCTTATGTGCCAGTAACAATATATACTTAAACCTGCATTTAAAACGTGATATAAAAACATGTTTTTTGAATGTTGTGTCGTCGGGCCATGTGTCAGTAGCAAAAAGAAAGAGTTTTTTTTTTAAATTATGTCATCTCGCAGGTGACCACTAAGGTCGTGGCTGCTTAACCGGACTGTCCTGTGGCTGCCAATAGCTTCTACACTAAGGGCCTCCAGCCAGGGGCATAAAACTATTCTAAATTAAAATTAAGCGAATGCTCGCTAAGGGCACCCCCTGTGGGGTACGAACCTCGGCTTAGGGCATTCGCTGAGGGGAGGACAGCAAGTTCAGGGACAGGCTGGATCAAGGAGTGATCATTATTATTATATGGGGAATTTAAAGCTACACGCTCAGCTGCGGCGCGGGCTGGCGTTTCATCGGACAAGGGTCGGGGGGGAGTAATTACTCGGGGTGGTCGCGCACGCGGTGGACCTCTGCGGCGAGGTCGGAACGACGGGTGTCGGGTGTGTTTGTTTTTTACTGTGCTGGTGGCTCTATTAGACTCCTGGAGGAGTGTGATTGGATCATCGGGATCGGAAAGGATATGCCGTGGACGGCGAAAATGACTGAGGGTCGAGGGGGTGTAATTGGCCGCAGCAACAATCAAGGGATTGCGGTGCAAGGCGGCGGAGTCAAAGTAACGCTTGGACATGCGTTTGAGAAACTGATGGATGGTTGGGATTCTTAAATCGAGATGGAGCATCTCGTTCCTAACGTACCAGGGCGCTCCCGTGGCTTTACGGAGGAATCGGTTTTGGATCGTCTGCATCCTATGGATAATATGGGGTTTTGCTTGTGCAAAGACTGTACCCGCATAGGTCATAATGGGGCGGATGCACGCAGTATAAATGCGCAATTTGCCTTTAAGAGACAATTTGCTGCGTGCGTTAAGGACATAAAATAATCTACTGAGAGCGAAAGCGGCTCGCGAGCGAACCGACTTTATGTGCTCTGCGAAGGAAAGGTGGTGGTCTATAATCACACCGAGATACTTGGCTCGCTTCTCCCAAGGGATAGGCTTGCCGAGAATGGTGATCTTCTGGGAGGGTTGGGGGCGCTTAGATCGCGGTTTAACAAATAAAACCGCCTGACTTTTGTCGGGATTTACTTCTATCCTCCACTTTCTAAACCAGATGCCAAGTTTATTGGCAGCTAGTTGTAGTCTGCGGAGGATATTGGAATGGGTGAAGCCCCTATAATATATGGCCGTATCGTCTGCGAACAGACCTAACTCGACCTTCGGAGTTTTGGGAATATCGCTCGTATAAAGCGTGAATAAGAGGGGGGCTAGCACAGAGCCCTGAGGGACTCCGGCTCGAATATTACGGGGGGAGGATAGGGCTCCCTCGATACGATAGCGAAAAGTGCGATTCGACAAGTAGTCCCGTAGAATGACTACGAGACGATCGGGCACACCGAGTTTGTATAGCTTGTATACCAACCCGTTGTGCCAGACCTTGTCGAACGCTTTCGCTATGTCGAAGAAGACCGCTCCTGTCGACCATCCACGGTAGTAACCATGGATGTATTCGACGATACGGTGGACCTGATGCACGCTAGAGTGCTGAGCTCGAAAGCCGAACTGCTCGTAAGGAATTAAGCCCTTGGTTTCGGCGTAATCTCTGAGACGCTTATAAATAAGCCTCTCATAGATCTTGCCTAGTACCTTGAGCAGACTAATGGGACGGTAACTAGAGGGTGCGGATTTGGGCTTACCGGGCTTTGGGATGCCTATAACAGTGGCCTCTTTCCAAGTCTGGGGAAAGATGTTATTGCTAAGCGCACCATTGAAGATGGTGGCCAATAGCATTATGAGATGGGCGGGAAAGAGCTGGATCACCTTATTGGTGATACCATCTGAACCGGGGGCTTTGCGAGTATGTAGACCCTTGATTATGTCGTGCACTTCGTCTGGAGTGACGGGAGGCAGAGGACTTTCGGGGTCATCAACTGGCGGGAGGGAAGCTCTACGTTCGACTTCGGCGTCTACCTCAGTGAGGTGAGCTTGGTCTACTGGTAGGGAGCTGGGGGAGCTAAGCGAACAACGCTTTGCGTCTTATCAATAGTTTGCTACCTGCTTCATAAGCTAGCGCGAACGAGATAGAATATAAACAATGATTTATGGCCCAACGACTCGGTTCTTAACGCGGCGGCGACTATAGTTTCGTTTATCGTTTACATTTATGTAAATCGAGTCAAGAAAACTAGTTGTATAAAAAACTCCTACAAAAATTGTCAAAATTAAGAAAAAGATGAACAAATAATTAACAATTACATGTCTGAAACAACATCAATGTATGAAACAATTTTTGACAAGACTTTTCGAAAACAATTACTATCGAAAAACTTCATATCTACCTAAGCAGTTTGAAAACAAAATCCCGTGAACACGATGACCACATCTGTTACCGCCCCGGTTCTACATATAGCGGCCGAGCGCTGCAAGCAGAAATAGTCCTTACGGTGTATATGAAATTATTCGATAGTACCTATTTATATCCTCGAACTATGGGTGAGTGCGAGAACGCGGAGAAACATTCTATAAGCAGTTTTTCTTCGCATAAATACACAAAAATGCTCCTCCACCAGTATTTATATCCTCGAACTGCTATCCACATCTAAAGACAAAATACTACGCATATAAAGTTTCCATAAACTTCAAGAAAACATTAAGAGATTATCATTAAAATGCAATATGGCCACACATAGAACGAGTTAATTCTGTGGAACGGAAACCGACGGTATTTTCTATTATGTACCTATGTGTTATCTTGAAAGTGGTGGAAATATGGAGGAAGGGACCCCCACTCTATTGTTGTTAAACACCCTTTGTGTGTGCAATAGAATAGAATTCTACACGAAAGACTAACCTTCAATATACGACCGGCCTACCTGTGGGCCCTCAAACTCAAAGCATTTATTTATTTCAATTAAAGACTCCCGCAAACAGGCGCGACGTGACGACGCGACGCGATACCGATAGAACAATTTCCGAGAAGTTTTCGCGTCGCGCCAGTTTGATGAGCCTTAAACCATTTACGGGCACTTTTGATCTAGGAGTCGGTCAGTCAGAAAAATAAAGCTAGTTCCCCATTCCAAAGCGTAGTAGGTTCCTATGGAGAAGAAGGGCAAGAAAAGAAACTCCATGGACACTCTGTTAAATTATATTGTTACAAAATATTGATTTTATACTCATCGGAGAATGATATAAAAGGATGCACGCCAGAGTAAAAACAAAACGAAAGCAAGAATTCAAAAATAAAATACAGTTCGGCCGTTGAGAGAATGCGTTTATTTAGGCTTTTATTTAGATCTATATTGTTTACGTTTAGTCTTTGTATGTTATTTCTGCCTGAGTATAGTTCTCGATGATTTTGGTTGGTAATATTGGCATGTGCTAGCTGTCATATAGCTATTAATTTATAATTTAAATTATGTTTTGTGTTTTGCATACTGTTATATAGAATCATTTTTTTCTAACTGAATAGACAGCTGTGCTGCTGGGGAGTTTGTAAAAAATACTTTGCTTGTAAATTGATTTAACTTTAGTGAATTGCAGTATTGTATCAACTAAGAATAAAGTCAATTTATTTCAGCGGCCCGAAATAAACAAAAACACCTCGTACCACAACAATAATTGCGAGAAGATTGAAGTTACAAAGCATAATAAACAGTAAACTCTTTGATGAACCAAAAGTTTTTATATCTCCTCCAGTCAACAAATAACGCATTTTCTCCTTTGATCATCCGTTGGTTAATTTAACATAAACTCCGTCAAACGTTAACCCTCTCTACCCTTGTACCAATCACTTAACCCTATCATAATAACTTTAAACAGTTGTTAATAGACTTCAAAATGGCTGTCAAACGTCAAAGGTACATGATTAGCATCTCAAAGTTATCTGTCAAAATAATTAAAGATGGCGATGGCGTCTTCCGGGAAACAAATTGAAGTTAGAAATTATCAAAGTTGGGCCAAGTTGCACCATATTTTCATTGGTTACCTTTGAATTCCAGTATTTTGCTTGTTTTTGAAGTCGTAGGTACTTTAAAGTGGGGTTCCTTTTAAACTATAAATTGTGGAGCTCCTATTCACTTACCAACGAGTTCAAATGCTGGATAAACGTTTGTGTGTGTAAGTACTAGATGCATTGTTTTTTTCTATGGAATTAAAGATTTTAAAAGCGGTTCAATCTAGTTCCCGGTCGGTAAGGTTTCAAAAACTAATTTTTCTGTGTGTTATATAAAAAGCATGCTTGAAAAATATCCGTTCCCGATCTGGGAGCAGCCTAGAGAGTCTAAAATTCTCACAAAGGGTTGTTCTCAAATTAATTTAAACGGTTACCGAAAAAAAAAATTAACCCACACTAGTAATTTCTGTGGATAACATAAAAAGATTCAGGTAAGTTTTTCTAGTAATAAACCTTGTATACTTACTTCAATTCTCTTTTACCCATCATGTATCTAACTCAGCTGAAACTCAAAGCATTGAATTCAATTAAAACAGGCACTTTTGAATTGTCAAAGGGTCGCTCAGTCACAAAGATGAAGCTAGTTGTCCATTACAAAGCGCAGTAGGTTCCTATGGAGAAGAACGGGCAAGAAATCACTAAATCAACTTCCTTTTAAAAAAACCCACAGCTGGAAACACAAGCGGACCTCTTAAACACCCGATTTTAATCAGCATCATTCAACAATCATTCACAGCTTGAAAAAAAAACTATAAATTTGTTCACTTAATAAAAACACCTAAGAAAATTGAATTTTATCGTATCACGGTACTTATAAAAACAATAAGCTAAAAATTTCGCACTCACTTGAAAACATTCTCACACTATAACTTTGAGTTTTTGCATCTGCAATTATTGATGAACTTACATTGGATTTTAAACCTTAACCTGAATTCAGTAAAGTCTAAAACGGATATGAATTTTATCGTTTTTTTGTGGAAGCGAATTGAATTAACCACATACAAAATTCAACTTTAAGCTTTGCTATACAAAGTTCATTTTCTCTTACAGCGAGTTACAGTTTTAATTGATTTAATTTTTTATAACATGGGATCCGTAGCTTTAAAAAGTTATCGATTTTATTTACGACATGCAAAATTGTTTAATCCTTAACTGGCGTTGCTTAATTCATGCATTTGTATTGAATCCGCCTTTTGTATGGAATTTAAATCATACATTTTTAATATTGCTTTTACCGTGTAAAACTGTAGGCATATTCTTGTTTTTTTTATAATTAAAATGAGAGCATGCCATTACTTTGTACTGTGACTTCAAAATGGCTATAAAATATATAAACATTGATGTAATATTACAATAATAATGTGAATAATCTTACCTAAGTCTGTCGCCATAACAACAATGTTAACAGCATTGTTGTGTTTCGGCAGTTAGAGGTAAGATAGCCAGTTCCTCTGTGGTTGAGGATTCCGGGTGAAGCTCGCTTCCACCTTCGACCAGCCATCCTTACCTGATAATCACCTTTATTTATTTGGTGAGATGAAGGCCAAGAGCTTCCCAGTTGTGGTGAAAAAAAAGAATAATGAGAGGCTTTAACCACTGGGTAGTTAAAATCCGGGCTAACTACTAATGTGGCTTTATTTTTTGTTGTATTTTTATTTGGTATTATAATCTGCGATCTTGCAACACCTAATAAAAAACGTTTCGGCTTCTAAAACTTTCTCAAAAATTAAATTCACTGCTAAATACCTATAGGCCTCCATATATGCTGCTACAGTTAGTTAATGCGTGGCAGTAGGCATAAAAACAGGAAGGCCAATTGCTGTATGAAAAAAACATCAAATTGTGATCTCATCTCGGTGATAAAGGTTGACTGGTAGAAAATGCCTATGGCATTAAGTCCGCCTCTGTACATTTATGTGCTTGAAGTATTAAATAATAATAATCAATGTCAAAAACTGGTCATGAATGTAGGGAAATTAGAGGTATTTTTAACGGATTGAGGCTGAGACTAAAATGTGACCATTCTTAAAAATACGGCAATTATCCCTAATATCGTCATGGTTTTTGTTTTCAAAGTAAAGATTGAGGAAATAATTTTCGTAATCCCTTTGCCTTGCAATTAGAGAAAACGGTTAAAAAAATATAAAACCTTTTGGCAAATTACAAAAGGTTTTTATGACACAACCTTGCGGTACCCTAAAAAGGGTTAGACCAACAAAAACTCGGCTTAATTGTCTTAAGTGGTCTAAATAAAAAAGGGATCGGATTCTTTTGAATTGTAGTTAAGTTAGCCCTTTGTTTCCCCACAAGTGGGCTATTGTTGTAGCCCACAATGAATTTATAAAACAGTTGGCGGTAAAAAATTGGGCTTAGCCATTTCTTTTTATTAATTTGGTTCTTACGTAAATTATTTTTGTTTACGATTGCTTGCTTGAAAACAGTTTTAATGATGGAGGATTACTAAGGATAGCAAGTAAGTTTACCAAAAATCCAAGTTCCCATTATACTTACATACATAAACTCACGCCTTCTTTCCACGGGGGTAAGCAGAAACTACTGAACACCACCTGCTACGATGCTTACATACTCCTTTACTAGAAATAGGGACCAATTAGTTCAACCGGGTTTCAGACTGGCTAAAGTAGACTCATTCTTCATGGGGTACTGTTTAAAATGTTACAATAAAATACCTACCTCCCCACATACTACAACTAAATTAAACGAAATTTAAATCTTGTATAAAACGCACACTATGCTGCCAAGCATATTACAAGCTGGGGGATTATATCGGTGACAAAAATGCTTGGCTCAACGCTGCCGCGCTGGTCCGGCTCCACAAGGGCGCATAAACTAATTTAATTTTAGCATTCGAAAATATTGTTGGAGCTGCTGAAGATTGCAAAAACTATCTTTGAATTGTATAACTTCAATCTCTTAGTATTGTATAATTGCATTTCACATGGTGTGAGCACTGTGACATGTACTTCTATAAAGCTACCATTTACTGGGTACGTCTTTCATTGACTTGAATGTGCCCTGGCGGCTGAGAGTATGTCATGCTCACTCAAATGTCTCGCTGGTGGTGGCGTGTGTGTTGGATCGTTAAGTTCACTTCAAAATGGTTGAGCTTAACGGTGTTGATCCATGTGTCATGTTCGTGAACGGGCGCCGTCAGTAGAGACTGGTCATCTCTTATATGCCACGGCTTATTTTAATTTTTGAATTATTTTTACCTTTTTATTACGGGCGCTTTTTACGTGCACGTCTTTCTACATTGTTCTCACATGTATAATTTCAACATGACTGATGTAACCAATATTTTGTAACAATATTATGATTTAAAAGAGTGTCCGTGGAGTTTCTTGCCCGTTCTTCTCCATAGGAACCGACGCTTTGGAATGGGCAACTAGCTTCATATTTCTGACTGACTGACCCCTTGACAATTCAAAAGTGCCTGTAAATGGTTTAATTGAAATAAATGCTTTGAGTTTGAATTTGAACTTTTGCCTCGTTTACGTTCATCCATCTGGTACATTCCTAATATTTTATCGATCTAAGCCAAAAGAAGGTACAAATACAGACTAAAACTGGTTTACTGCATTTACCGATAGGTACCTAATGCTTTTTGAGTATTATAGATAAACGGGTAGCTAAGGCTTAGAAGGGATGGCCAAAAATAACAGATTAGTACAGATGGGACACTCCGCAAAATCATTTAAATAAAAAGCGACTCTTGCTGCGACACAATAAAGTGAAATTCAGATCGCACAGTGTTAATTACCAACAGTTATATTCACCTAGACGTTGCCTCTCTTTCTATCGCATAACTCTTATATCTTCTGACTACGTTACACCCACTGAATTCGACAAGTCGAGCCCGCCGCGTACCTGCTTGTAGCTTCATACCTAAAATGCGGAGTGTCCCATCTGTATTTATGTGTGACAAAACTGCAACATTACTTACAGAAGTAACTTAAAGACCAACTTCTACAGTCTGGCCGTCGTAGTAATAATTGTCAAATTCGCAAAACACAAATTCGTTAGTATGAACCTGGCAGGTGTCAAGAACGCATTCTCTCAACGGCCGGACTGTAGGTAAAATAATTGCTAGATTCCCCAACTTAGATTATATGAAATGAATACTTTTCCGGTAAATAAGCAAAAGCTATTAGAAATTATAAGACATTTCTTGTTGTAAGGTACTTAGGATCGACCCAATATCCATTTACCGATAATATTCTTTGAGGCCAATAGAAAACACATTATTTTTTTCATGATATTGAATTTCCTAAGTTTAATAGCAAGAGCAGACTTCATTATTCAATCCCAACTTATATAATCCTAAATCTATAATATAAAAATGAATCGCAAAATGTGTTGGTAAGCGCATAACTCAACAACGCCTGGACCAATTTGGCCAAATCTTTTTTTAAAATGTTCGTTGAAGTTCAAGGATGGTTTTTACGGCGAGAAAAATTAGAATTATTGCTGGAAAAACCCTAAAAATAGCCCTTCTTTTTCCCATACAAATGATTTGTAACTAAAACGTAGTCAATTTGAGCTTTATTGCTATGGTATAAAGTTCATATTAAATTACAAGCACTCACTGTTGTCTAAGCAATGTAGGTGTGTTCCTAACGTCAAAGATCATATTTATCAAAACAATGTGCGTGTGTGCGTTGGAGCACAGAATACATAGTTGGAGGAGTTTAATGTCGCGTTCCGAAACTCGCTTTTCTTTTGTATTAGTTTCGGCACGCGAAATAAAATGCATCAGTTTCCACGTCATTACATCAGTCAAACAAAAATCGCGTTACCAACAGTGTTTTATTATTTTTAACAATTCGTACGGTTTAAAAGGATTTGACTTCAAGTCATGTCAAATTAAAAAAAAAAAAAAAGTTGTCTGTTACCTAATCTTCTGAGTTTGCTTTTGTCAACTGATACACGAAACAAATTCGTATATCGTGTTTTGTACAGAGTGTTTAGTTAGTTAGTGTTTGTTTAGTTCGTGATTAGTGAAAAAATAATTTATATTTGATATGCCTCCTATAAGACGAAGCAATTTAGGTAGAAGAACCAGAAATGCTACAAACCAAGCTAATTACCGATCTAATCGTACTGCACAAGAACGTGACGACGGAAATGAACGTGAAAGAATTCGGATATCACAAACGCGTGAAGCGCGAGCGCGACATTCAACTAATAATCGCGCAAGTTTGAATCGAGCTGCTTTCAGTTACGATGTGTCAATTGACTACAGTAACTACCAATGTGTTGTTATTGGTTCTATGAACTCGGTTTGCTCACACTGTAAGGCATTAAAATACAAAAACGAAGCCAATGGATTATGTTGCGCAAATGGTAAAGTGAAATTGATACCATTGGATCCACCACCAGAACCATTGTACTCATTGGTTTCAGGAATAGGAACAGATTCTATACACTTTTTGACACATATCCAACAATATAACAATTGCTTTCAAATGACTTCATTTGGGGCAACAAATGTAGTTCGGGAAAATTTTATGCCAACTTTCAAGGTATGTATTATAGCAGTTACTCATAATTATTTTAGCGAACAAAATTTTCTGTCACCAAAGTTAAGATGTGTCACTAATCTTCAATTTCTTAATCACTTATATATCACTTAGTCATCATATTATATGGTGATTCAGTTTCAGTGACACTTTTATTATATTTTATATTTGATAGATATTAGTTAAAACTAAATATATACTTTTTAAGATCAAATATTATTTAAGTTTGATCACTGACAATCCATTAATTTATACCACACCATAATTTTTTTTTTTTATTTACAGATACAAGGGCAAATATATCACAGAGCAGGTTCACTGTTACCAGTGTCAGATAGCGACAACAAATTCCTGCAAATTTATTTTATGGGCAATTCACCACAAGAAATTGATCTGCGTTGTGCACATAACAATTTAGTAAAGAGGTCTATTGTAGAACAATTACAAACTTTATTTCATCAACACAATCAATTGATTATATTGTTTAAAACTGCCCTGGATCTGATGCCATCCGATAATCACAAAATTGTAATCAGAGCTGATAAAACACCTGCAGGTCAACATACAAGACGTTTTAATGCACCAACTATTGATGAAGTTGCTATCGTTGTAGTTGGAGAAAACTTGGAATCCCGTGATATTGTTTTACATCGTCGGAATGATCAATTACAACGTATAAAGGAAACACACCGCTCATATGATGCACTGCAATATCCCATTATATTTTGGCAAGGTGAAGATGGCTACGATTTCTCAATAAAAATGATAAATCCCATTACAGGTAACTAAAATATTAGTTTAGCTATGGCGATAATATCTCAGTCATTATATTATGTATTTTAATTTTATATTTGAATGTTATTAAAACAAAATCTATTTACAGGTTCTGAAACCAACAAAAAAGTCAGTTCAATGAACTATTATTCATACCGCCTAATGATTCGGGAGAATGAAGATAATCACATATTGAAATGTCGGCGATTATATCACAAATATGTTGTTGACATGTATGTTAAAATTGAAACGGAGAGATTAACATTCATCAGGTTGAATCAAACCAAACTCCGATCTGAAGAGTATATTCACCTTCGAGATGCGATTAATACTGATGGAAATGCACAGAATGTCGGTCGGATGACTATTCTTCCAGCAACATACATCGGAAGCCCTCGGCATATGCACGAATATGCTCAAGATGCCATGTCGTATGTTCGTCATTATGGTACAGCAGATTTGTTCATCACATTTACATGCAATCCGCAATGGATAGAAATCAAGCAGGAGTTATTCCCTGGGCAATCACCCATTGATCGTCATGATATTACAGCCAGAGTCTTTAGACAAAAGTTGAAATCTTTAATGGATTTCATCGTAAAACATAATGTGTTTGGTGAGACACGCTGCTGGATGTATTCTGTGGAGTGGCAGAAACGAGGATTACCACATGCACACATTTTGATTTGGTTGGTTGAAAAGATAAGGCCAAATGAAGTTGATGCAGTGATATCAGCTGAAATCCCTAATGTACAAGTAGATCCTGGATTGCATGAGGTAGTTATCAAAAACATGATACATGGTCCCTGTGGAACTCTTAATCAAAATTCACCGTGTATGATGGATGGTAAATGTTCAAAACGATATCCACGGACATTAATATCGGAAACAATTACTGGTAATGACGGTTATCCATTGTATCGTCGCAGATCGACAGCAGACAATGGAAAATCAACAATTGTCAAATTAAATCAACAAGATATTGAAATAGATAATCGTTGGATTGTTCCATATTCACCCATTTTATCAAAGACATTCAAAGCACACATCAACGTTGAATCTTGCCATTCAGTGAAATCTATTAAATACATTTGCAAATATGTAACCAAAGGGAGTGATATGGCTGTGATTGGAATTGGTGCAGAGAATTCCAATGATGAAGTTACCCAATACCAAATGGGCCGCTATATCAGTAGTAATGAAGCAGTTTGGCGAATATTTTCTTTTCCTATTCATGAGAGACACCCTTCTGTTGTTCACTTAGCTGTGCATTTAGAAAATGGACAAAGAGTGTATTTTACAGCACAGAACGCAGTACAAAGAGCTGCTCAGCCACCATCTACTACATTAACCAGTTTTTTTGAGACATGCCAAAACGATGATTTCGCACAAACATTGCTATATTCTGAAATGCCAAAATATTATACCTGGAATCAATCCTCAAGGAGATTTATACGACGGAAACAAGGAAAACCAGTTCCAGGATATACAGATGTATATTCCACCGATGCGATTGGCCGGATTTATTCAGTACATCCAAGCAATGATGAATGTTTTTATTTAAGACTGCTATTAGTCAATGTACGTGGCCCAACATCATTCCAACAGTTACGAACTGTTGATGGTGAATTGTGTGGATCCTACAGAGAAGCCTGTCAACGTTTGCAATTGCTTGAAAATGACGCTCATTGGGATCAAACTCTCAATGATGCTGTAATATCATCACACGCTCATCAAATACGAACATTGTTTTCTATAATCATATCTACATGCTTCCCATCAAACCCAATTGATTTGTGGATCAAGTACAAAGATTATATGTGTGATGATATTTTGTATCAAATACGGAATAGAATGGGAAATCCAAATATACAAATCAGTGAAGAAATTTACAATGAAGCATTGATTTCAATTGAGGACATGTGCTTGATAATGTCAAACAAACTATTAATTCAATTAGGCCTAACCGCGCCCAATAGTCCAATGCATGACGCTTTTAACCAAGAGTTGCATCGAGAAAAACTGTATGATCTCAACGCTTTGAAAGAATTAATTCAAACAAATCTTCCACTGTTAAATGAACAACAGAAGTATGTATTTAAAACTCTTATGAAAGTAACAAATGATGAAACTGGAGGGATTTACTTCTTAGATGCACCTGGTGGTACAGGAAAAACTTTTTTGATTTCATTAATATTAGCAACAATTCGCTCACAAAATAAAATTGCACTTGCACTCGCTTCGTCGGGAATCGCAGCAACTTTGCTTGAAGGTGGTCGAACAGCCCATTCAGCACTAAAATTGCCATTAAATATACAAAGCAATGAAACTCCAACCTGCAACGTTTCGAAGAACTGCAATGGCAAAGGTTTTGCAGCAATGTAAATTGATTGTTTGGGATGAATGCACGATGGCACATAAAAAATCTTTGGAGGCTTTAGACAGAACCTTAAAAGATCTACGGAGCAATAATAACCGATTTGGTGGTGCAATGATTTTGTTAGCAGGAGATTTTCGTCAAACATTGCCAGTGATTCCACGATCAACGTCAGCTGATGAACTCAATGCATGTCTAAAGTCCTCCAATTTGTGGAAACATGTCAAAGTACTTCATTTAAGCAAGAATATGCGTGTCGAGTTGCAAAATGACCAATCTGGAAACATATTCTCTAAACAACTCATTGACATTGGTAATGGCAAATTTCCTATAGACATGTTGACTGGCTGCATTAACTTTCCTCAAAGTTTTTGTCAGTTAACTCGATCAAAAGATGAACTTATTCAGAAGGTGTTTCCAGATGTTTCTCAAAATTACAGAAACCATGATTGGTTGAGCGAACGAGCTATACTGGCTGCAAAAAACATAGATGTAAATGAATTAAATTTCAAAATTCAAGAACAAATTACAGGCGAATTGAGGATATATAAATCAGTTGATTCGGCTACTAATCAAGATGATGTAGTCAACTATCCACCGGAATTTTTAAACTCGCTGGATTTGCCAGGATTGCCACCTCACAATCTTCAATTAAAGGTTGGATCGGTGGTTATAATGTTGCGAAATATCAACCAACCGCGTCTTTGCAACGGTACACGGTTAGCGATAAAAAAATTACTAAACAATGTGATAGAAGCAACTATACTCAAAGGAAAGTATAAAGGAGAAGATGTTCTCATACCGCGCATCCCAATGATTCCGACTGATGTGCCATTTGAATTTAAACGACTACAGTTTCCAGTGCGGCTTGCTTTTGCTATGACTATAAACAAGTCCCAGGGGCAATCATTAAGTGTTTGTGGTATTAATCTAGAAAACCCATGTTTCTCACATGGCCAATTGTATGTTGCCTGTTCCCGTGTTGGAAAACCATCAGATTTGTTTATCTATGCGCCAGGTCATCAAACAAAAAACATCGTATACCACAAAGCACTACAATGATAATAATAATAATTATGATTCACATGATTAACAATAAAGCGATTACTTACTTTTAAATCCTTATATATGTTTTATTTAATTATTTTTTATTCACAACGCACTATCACCAGGGTGACGGTTCTGTTCAGGAGAATTTTTTAAAATACGTAGGCAGAAAAACTGCCACATTACAAATCTTTTTGACAGGACGAAGTCTGTCGGGTCAGCTAGTAATATTATAAATGCGAAAAAGAGTTTGTTTGTTACGCTTTCACGCTAAAACGGCTGAACGGATTTGGATGAAATTTTGGCACATGGGTAGACCATGACCCGGGTTAGGACATAGGATACTTTTTATTCCGATATTCACACGGAATCGAGACTTATGCGGGTGAAACCGCGGGGCGCAGCTAGTTTAAAAATAAAAACAATGTATTTTCAAACTCATAGATAACAAAAGGACCAACTCCTAGTTAAAATAATTGCTAGCTACCTCAACTTAGAACATATGGTCACCACCTGTTCCACTGGTACCCCTATTCAATCCTTAATTTAATTACAAACTTGATTGATTGATATTTGACATGCATAAGTAAATTCAACTCCGACGGAGCGCGGAAGAATGGAATCCATTTTAATTGAATAATTGAAAAATGTCATTAAAACTCAATTTTGCTGTCATGTAGAAGTGATATTACCTTATTTGGGGATTATTAATCATTACGTGTGAGGTGGGAAGTTGTGTTAATGATAATGACTGGTTTTATAAGGCTTGATTACTCCATGAATTTGGTTAATTTTTTTGTTATTGGCTTGTCAGATTTCGTCAGTTTTATTTCCGTGGGTGAAAGTGAAATAAATATGTTCGGTATTAAAGCTTGACAGGTAATTGGACAAATCGTTTCTCAACTACCTTTCATCTTCAGATATTTCTCGTGAATAAGTATACCACTCCATTTGTAATAAGATTAGACATTAAGCATACTTTCGCACGTAAAGATATCGAGCACCGGATTTTCAACTCTCGGTGTTGAGCCGGGCGTTGAGAATCCAACTAGATGCGACTCACTCTCGTCCCAGCGCGTTGAAAAAACTCACTGTAGGATTTTAAACTCTCGGCGCTAAGCAGAGCGTTGAAAATCCAGTGCACGAAAAAAATCGCCGCTATTTTATTACGTACGTGCGGACATGGGCTTAACAAACCTTTTTTACAGTCCGTTCAAACGATTCTGACTTCTATACCGTAGGCATATAAAGGTATTACCTGGTATTTATTGATAGGCCTACACTGTCCTCTCATACCTATTAACACTGTAATTTGAAAACATTGTAAATACCATTTACTTTTAAAAGAGTAACCGTGGAGTTTCATTTTTATAGGAAACGAACAATTGGAACCGTGCACCTAGCTTCTAACGTTTCATAAGTGCCCTTGTAGGTTTATGTGAAATTAAATATTTTGAATTTTGAATTCAAAGCCAAAAAAAAAGATTACAATACCAACTGTTTACTGTAGCTGCCATTTGTCATGCTACCAACGCAATAGAAGTAAAAATCGGTTGAACGGACTGTAAAAAAGGTTTAGTTAAATGTCTAATCTTATTTCAAATGGAGTATAGCAGTGTCGAACAACTGTAATTCCTAAAATAACGTGGGTACCTACAATACAGCCGATATAACTTGGCAGTTCCGAACTTCGCGCAGTAGGCTGCGCACTAACATTTTTTAGGAACCAAACGGTGACATGAGGCGAGTGTGAGTGAGAGAAACATGCGCGAAAGTTAATAATGCCTATGTTCAGACCTGCTTTATTTATTTATTTTATAAAAATTATGTAGTATGTAGGTATGTTGAAACTGTTGGTACTCCCCGTCACTTGTCCATAAGGGTTCATTAGAAAACCAGGGTCAGACAGCATTTGTCGAGCATTAATGCTGAAATGAACCTTTTTGGCGCAGCCGTGAGGCATATTATTATTGATTTATAATTAATTTCACTTTTTATTTTGGTATTATGTGTTTCACGAACTGTGTCCAAATAAATATTATTCTTTCTTTCTTTCTAAGTTATATCGGCCGTATTGTACTTACAGTTATTTATAGAACCTAGCCTTTTTGCGAAGTACTTGCCTTCTCTTGTTAGTGTTTTTCTGTTACAAAATCTATTTTTAATTCAAATAAATTTATCCATGATTAACATAAGAAATAAAACATAACATAATCAGCCTATGTGCCCACTGCTGGGACACAAGCCACTCTGTGAGAGGGAGTGGGCCGTAATCCACCACGCGGGCCCAGTGCGGGTTGGCAGGCTTAGATTCTTTGGTTCTAGGACATGCCGGTTTCCTCACGATGTTTTCCTTCACCGTTTTGAGAGCAGTGGTGATGAAATAATTTGCACGAACTAAAGTGCGGCGCTTGGGATCGAACCCACGACCTCAAACTCGTAAGTCGCGACCGTTACCACTGGGCCACCACTGCAGCTCGTAACTCGTGGCCGTTACCATGGGCCATTAATTATTGTGTAAACGGTACCTACTTTCTGCGGTCTACAAATGTTAAAAATCGCTAACAGAAGGAAAACAGCGTGAGGAAACCTGGACTTACTGAAATTGCCTACATGAGTACAGCAAGCGTGGTAATCAATGCTCATGCCTTCTCTGTATAAGAAGAGGTTTTCACCTGACACTTTAATAGGCTGGTATTATTGTTATCGATGTAAAACTTTGCCTTAAGACTTTAACACACACTCTTCAAAATAAATAAAAATCTAAGTCTTAAATCCTACCTTTGTCCACAGTACGACCACTCTGGGTGCGACTTCAAGGCGGTAAACGGCCTCTGGTGGCGGGTCAGAGTACTGAGCTGGTCTGCCAGGCTGTCGGGGCCAGGCCCAAGCCCACGATCTCCTGGTGGAAAGGCGGCACCAGGTTAAAGACCGTTAGAGAAACTGTAAGTAAAAATAATGTTATTTTTAAGTTCCAAAATTAAATAGATCGGATCGGTGCTAATGTCCAACATAACATCACGCCTTGTTTCCCCGAAGGGTTAGGCAGAGGTGTGCATATAGTGCACCCATATTTCGCCAGTTATGTTTAAGTCCCATGTAATAGGGGCGAGCCTATTGCCATCAACCGGGCATAGATCCAGACTCCGGACTGCTACTGAGAAATTCTAGATAGAAAACCCAATAACACTTTGCACGACCTGGGATCGAACCCAGGCCCTCATGTTAAGCAGTAGACCTTGCGACCATTAGACCAACGAGAAAGTACTACATAGATTAATATCTAGTAGTCTACATATTATACTAAAGATGTAAATAATACGGAATTAACATAGACTAGAAAGCATGGAAAAAAGAGGCCCATTATAGGCAATCAACAGATATGATGGGGGTTGAAACTCAAACAACATGCTGCTGTGGATTATTTGTGGTCAAGTGTTTTGTACTGAGAAACGAAACTTCATGCGCGTAGACGCCAAAACAATCGAATATTATCAATATAATATAATAGGTCTTTATTTGCTTAGAATGTTGGTACAGACGCCAGCAGGTCAACCTACCCGAAACTGTAAAATTTTCCCAATCAAGTTTGAACCTTATGCTTTAGTGATAAAGTTGAAAATCTATTAAATAAATTTGACAGATTGTAGTTGGTTGATGTGCTGGCGTCTGTACATAAAAATAAGTTGTGAAATTATATAATAGGATCCGTGTACATTCTGCCTTAAAATAGCATGCAAATTTAATACGAAGTAAAGATATTACAAAACATATCATTTAAGAAATCCTGCACAGAATAATAACATTTATCTAAAAGTAATTCTGTGAAATGTTTATAAATCGTAAAAAAGGACTTCCGTATGCCCTACAGGGTCCATAATGATCTAAATTATATAGTTACCACCTAAGTACACATTATGGTAAAGCAATAAAGATATTGAGTATTGAGTAATTTTTTTGCAACGGTATTTTTTTTAACACATTCAATCAAATCAATACAAGTTTACCATGTCAAGATGAAATACAGTAAATAATTTGAAATTAATAACATTTTTAAGGGATTCACGCACTAGACGGCCATGGCCACGACGGTCGCAGCGATCAGGTAAACTATAGACACCGATACGAATTGCACACTTGGTCGCAACGGCCAACTAGCCGCAGACCATACTATACCTCTATACGGCCACGACTGGCCGGAGTCGTGGCCGCCTAGTGCGCGAGATTCCTAAATCCTGATGTGTAATGAGAAGAAAACGTTTGGCCTTTGTCAATAACCCAGCCTGACCTATTTCTGGCCACGTGTGAAACTCCTAAATAATAAAAACGGCTAACGCCATGACCTAGCCAATTAAGCAGTACCCTACTTAGTAACTACCAATACCAGGCCATTTGCATGATAAGCTTATCGCAACATTAGTCCAGCGAACTTGCCGAGCGAACTGTTTACATTGCATCGCATTTCACGCCAGATGGCCAGTGAAAACGATTAATACGAACTAGTGCTGCACCCCACATTAGGTTATAGTTTCGGCCGAAACTTGAACTTGAGACGAAACTTTGGTGTTAGGAAATTCATGGGGGTAGTTGTCACTTCTTCTTCTCTTATAATATGACAATTAGCACCCCCATGGAGGTCGAAAATTATCTCCGGTTATCTTATCATGCAGAACAAAAAAGTATACTAATATAGCTGATTCATTCGCATAAGTCTCGATCCCGTGAGAATATCGGAATAAAAAGTATCCTATGTCCTTCTCCAGGTTATGGTCTACCCATGTGCCAAATTCCATCTAAATCCGTTCAGCCGTTTTAGCGTGAAAGCGTAACACAAGCAAACAAACAAACTCACTTTCGCATTTATAATATTGGTTACGATGTTCTGAACCAGGCTTACCTGTGTGTCAAATTTTATAGCCAATAAGGAAAGAAACATATAGATAGACAGAACTACTTTCACATTTTTATTATATTATTAGGTATGGATTAATAGAACTATATTAAAGAAAAATAGCAGGTCATTTGTTTCTAAATAGCAAAAGCACTTTGAAGTCAACTAAAAACATATATATTTATATATAGCATAATTGCAAAAAGGACATTTTTAATTCAGCCCAAGAAGAATATTTTGTTTTTTTTTCAATCAAATGGGAAACTTTAACCCAAGAATGATCAACAAAAAGTATCTAATTATGTACTCGTAAGTGAAATCTACAATATGTTTTTATGAGCCTTATTCGAAACTTAAGTCAGTTAGAATGTAAGCTCGCTTGTTAGGTTTCGGCTTTCGCCGGACAAAACAAAAGCCGAAAAGCCGAAACTTAATTTGTAATCTGGTGCAACACTACAGAAACAGACTCCGAACAACATTGTTTCGTTTACAATATGCTGATCCGATTTCTCTCTTTTTCTTTGTATTGTTTTCTTTTAAAACTAAAACAAGGAATGTATTTTAAGAAAAGCAAGTAGCTTAATTAAAGCGGTTAAACAATTGTTCTCTAGGTTTCAGCTCCGAATTAAATATTGGTTTAATCTTATCTCCGACATTTATTTTGTAAAAGCTGTTAAGACGGTTTAATTTAAGCTTGATAAGTATTCGATTTAGATGCGGGAAGCTCAGAATCGGTCGAAGTGGCGGTTGAAATGATGATGATGATGAAGTATTCGATTTAAGTGTATCCTAATTTTTAAATTTTCTACGGACTGGAATAGACCCCTTAGTTAGTGATATACTTAACTCAACTTCAAAGCGTAATCGATCGATTAATTAAGAAATTTTTACACCTCAAAGAAAATTGCCAGTAATATCAAAATATAATTTTAGGTTTCATAAGACCACTTGGCTTTAAATAGTTTGTTATTGAACTGAAGGACCAATTATCAACTGGGTATAAATATCTAGCTTTTGGATGAATTAAACAACTACATTTTTAAAAGTCCGCGTCACCGTATGAGACTACTAACGCCATCTTTTATCTGAAACCAGATCTACAAACACAATTGATTTAAACTCTAATAGATGTCGCTGCAATCGCGATGCCCTCTTCCAGTCAACGAACCTAATTACATAGCATTACGACGATCTAGATTGACATGGACAGCACAATGGTAGGCTGTCATTAACCAAGAGTTGTATATTGAAACCTTAAGGACGGAATCGAGAATCAGTAATGGTTCGATTCGAATCGATTGATTGAATGGTAGGGTTGACATTTCTTTTTTTAATCGAATTCAGAGAAGGGTGTGGTTTTGGCGTTCCCGGTGCCTTTCTATTAGGGCTCCGTACACAAAGGGCGCCTATCACAACGGCTCCGCAGTCCTTCCGTCTGTCACAGGGCTCTTTCTTTTGAACCGTAATAGGTAGACACTTGAAATTTTCACAAAGTGTGTACTAGTGTAGCCGCTTTAACAACAGACTAATAATAAAAATATGTACTTCTCTTAAAATGTTATACGCTGCAAATTTCAACCATTTTCGAATAATTTGACATTGCATAATATACATTAAATAAAAAAACAGCCCGTATATCTTGTCATTTGTACATATTATATTATTATGTACTCTGGCAAATAAAATCATTAATTTATCAAAAGTTTTTTTCTTTTTTGGCTTTTTTCAAATAACCATTATTTCGGCTTCCTTCACTCAGAATTTTCTGAGTCACTCATCTGTAGACAGAATACTAATTACTGCCACGACTAGGAATACCTTTGACGCAGTGATCGTTCTATATTCTAGGAATGGTTGTTGTATTGTAAAGGCGGCTGAGTCAGAGATATTGTCAGAGTCAAAGGAGTGAATCGGGTGGGTGTCGAGCAATTATTTATGATTTCAGATTGTAGGGTATTACATTATTGTGCTCTGTGATTGGTTGAAGTCACACCCGACAAAAACAATGGACCAATTAAATCACTTAAAATGTTAATTAATACGCTGATGGTACTTCATCTGTTCCAAGTTGTTGTTGTTCTAATGTTTCAAAAGACATCCGATTAGTTCCTTTTTATCAAATTCTGTTCCGAAGTTTTTGTTGTTCGAAAAGACAAGTGATTAGTTCCTTTTTTTAAAATAGATGGCGCTGTACATTTACGTCACGTTTCTGAATCGCGGTGTTAAGATTCTCCGCCGCTGAACGACCCTCGCGAGTTTGTGTAAAATAATCATACTTACCTGGCATAGGGGAAACCGTGATCAAGTAGGCGGTTCCCCCAGGGCGAGGCCTTCCCATTGCACTGCGGTTGGGTTGACCCCTGCGATTATCCCTAATGTGGATAACTCGGATGCGTAATTTTTGGTAGTGGGGACTGCGTTCGCGCCGTCCCCCTCAGAATTCCTTGTACAACGATCGGTAAAGTCGGGTAGCACACGAGTCGCGAGTATATGGTGTGTACCCAAGTAACACGTAAGCAGGATAACAGTACACATTTAGAACAATTTTACAGTTTAAAGTTGAATATCGTTTGTTTATGAGCTTTGGGTATAGCCAAATGCTGAACTAGGTTGAGTTCGGATGCTTAAAATTCTTAACGCTTAATAAATTCTGTATTTCTGCCCTTCCCTTCTTTAAGCTTAAAAACCACTCTCCGTAAGATTATAATACAGACGTTATTAAGCATTACGCATTCCAGGTGACTTAAAACTGAAAAACAGCTCCGTCGGAAGCATTTATCCGAGTAACAATAATATGTATTGCTATTATTAAAGCAGTTTTCAGCTAGTAGCGTTTCAAACAGCTAATTGCTGAATAAAGTATCACCTTCTGAATAATATTGTTACATAATTCTATCATAGCGCTTGATACTGAATAATTGTTTTTATTTTATCTTCAAACTGGATAAGATTCTATGTTTTACTAATAATTCAGCTGCTGAATAAACGGTATTATTTGTGTTTTTATTAAGCTTTTTTCAGTTTAATAGAGGTATCAAACTAACTTAGTCAAATTAAAGACCACATTTCTATTGTTATAGCGCCCAGAGCTTAATACCAGCTTAATTTAAATACTATTGTACGTAGGTATTTGTTTTATGCGTTGTTTTGCATCATGGATCGAAAGTCTTGGAAAAAACGTAAGAGATCCGGTAATATAAAAAGAAAATTGTTAAAAGAATATTTAAGTCCAGTTGGTGTTTTAAGTGTTCCTAGTCATCCAAGGATTTGTGAAAATAGTTTGACCAAAACTGCTCCCGGCCCCAGTCAGCATGCGTGGTTGCCGTGCAATGAACAGGGTTCCGTCCCCCAATATATTGGGGGACGGAACCCTGTTCATCAATCCCAATGCTGTTTGATTATAATCAAACAGCATTGGGATTGATGCAAGAAGATTGTGCATCTGATGGCAGCTGTACAGATATCGAAGAAGAACAATATACCGAACACATGAAAAATTTGATATTTCGAGAAAAAATTAGACAATGGGCTGTTGAAAAAAACATCACACAAGTAGCACTTAAGGATTTGGCAATAATATTAAATCAAAGAATTCCAGATATTTTACCTAATGATCCAAGGACACTTTTAAATACACCGAGACAAGTCCACATAAAGCCTATTATGCAAGGTGAATACTGGCACAATGGCGTCATTGAGACGCTTAAAAACATAATGATTAACACAAAAGTTGTGCCAGAAAACATATCACTTAATATAAACATGGATGGCCTTCCAATTTTCAATAGTTCCAAGAAAGAATTTTGGCCAATATTGTGCAACATACATGAAATAAATGAGCCACCATTTGTCATCGGTATATACTATGGGACTGGAAAACCGAAAGATTTAAAAATCTATTTAGAAGATTTCATTTCTGAAATGATTATTTTGTTAGCAGAAGGTATTACAGTGCAAGAAAATAAAATTAACGTTGCGATAAGATGTTTTATTTGCGACTCTCCAGCTAGAGCTTAAGTAAAATGTAAGTATAATTTGCAGCAGTAGAATTCAGTTCTGAATGATAGCACAGAACACGGCTGTTCTGATCAAGATCTGTGTCGGTGTCTGTTTTGTTAAGCATATTTGCCAATTCTTCTTCAGCCTCTTCAAAGGTTTGAAATTTTTTTCTTTTCAAGGAACAACTCATCGTAAGCCAATCTGCACGAGGTTGGACTGTGCTATCTTTAATGAATAAATTAGCATTATATCTTGGCCATCGAAGTTGTCCTTTTTTCTCCCATTGGGACGGTACAGTGCACAATTCTTGACGACCCTGTCGACGTGTCGATATAATTTTAAACGACATTTTCCTGAAACGAAATATAACTTATCGTTACGATGCATTGATATGTATTTTAATGTAGATGCAACATAGTAAATGACTTATATAAATAAAGGAACACATACTGCAAAGTTTAGCCTGTCGCGCGCGTCTTACCAACGGTCGTTATTGTTTATTTTTTGTAGGACTCAACTCGCATGACGCTCCGGACGCGTATGCCGTCTAGCTTGCTCGCTACCAAACCGACTGACTGGCTGGCGTGGCGCCGTGTAGGTAAAGCGGTAGCAAGCGCGCGGGCCTGGGGACTTCCCCGTGAGAGCAGGGGCGAGCGCGGAGACAGAGGCGCGGGATTAAACGCGCGCGGGCCATTTAAAATTCCAAGTTATTGGAATTTTAAATGGCGCGACAGGGCGACAGAAAAATATTCATTAACCTGTAAACCACATGTAGTATACGTTGAATACAATCCATTGCACCTATTCGTTTTAAAAAAAATTAAGCATTACTATTTTCTTTTTAATTTTTTTGGGCGAATGAAGCGATTTTTTCGAATTTTTGCGAGATTAATTAATGTTTTTCTGTCAACCTGTATATTATCTTTGATGACGACGCACAGTGTTTTTTTTTACCCTTATTTTGGGACTGCCTAATTTTATTGAATTATTGAATGGAATATATCACTAACGCAAGAGTAAAACTCCCACGGGCCTCGCTCTCATAGTTTTCAAAATATGCTGTATGATCTAAAAGTACCGGTATTTTATTATTGTTTTTATTTTATTTTTATTTATTTTTCTATGAATGTTATGAGTTAGTTTCATTTTGGATAGGTCAAACGGTTTTCCATCATTAGTGAAAGTCAGGGAGGAAAAAGGTTTTTGTTCATTCGATTAGAGAACTCTAAAAATCTGAGTAATGGAGAAATGTGGTCAACTATAAAATTGTTGTTCAGAAGTTAGTGTAATGAGACTACTCCTTTTCAAGTCATATCTTAGTAACAAGACGTGTGTGCACTTTTATTCAGCATTATAAAGAGAACCATCGATCACCATTAAACATCTTTATAATTTATACTTACAAGGAATTTACGAGATCACCAAAATGCCTAATCTTAGAATTACAACATTTTCATCTCGATTCATGTTATTTTGTTGGATGAAACTTGCTAGAATTAGCTATTTTGTCACAAGTACTTTTGTCAGTCCTAGTTTGAATACATGAAAATACTGTTTACAATCGTTATCTTGATTTATTCTTACGGCGCATCAAAAATAATGACAAATAAACATAACTTTTCACGACAAAATTACTTGCGCACTATCAATTAACTTAAAGCAGACTGTAACTTAGTTAAAATAAATATTTACTTACCGATTTTAAAACTTCACCATTACATTAAAGTCACCAACGTAAAAATATCTATCAAAGTCATTTTTTTTCACAATTTGTATGAATATTGTTTGCAAAAGTGTGAACAATAAATTAAATACTTAATAAAGTCTGAATAATAAAACCAATTGGACTTAGCTGAAATATTGAGTTGTAAGAGCTTAATAAAAACAATGTGAGCTGTTATTCAAAAGTTATTAAGCTAATTGAAACGTTATTAAGCTCCTACTCAGAAGTTGCCCAGAATTTATTCAGCGTTAAGCATTCAAAATTGGGGCCCTTTTTGCTTGAATAACAGTTGAATAGACGGTAAGTCAGATGTTATTCAGCTTAGTATTCAGCATATGCTCTTGATGACAGCTCTTACGCAATCTTTATTCAGCACGTCTGTGTTACATGGGTAGTGACGAGAATGTGACACGGCACACGGGCACACATACACAGTAGAGTAGGCAAATGCATTCACTAATCGGTTATGCGCGTCACACAATTCCAAGTAATATTACTAATAATTACTCTAGTGTTAATTATTGTACGGTGGTACGGAACCCTTCGTGTGCGAGTCCGACTCGCACTTGCCCGGTTCTAATAAGGACTCAATTTAGAGCCCTAAAAATGCCAATCACAATCGTTGATTATAGCAACATTGGATTAGTTAAAGAAACATTAAAATGCTATCGAGAATCGGTAATGATTCGATCCAAATCAATTGATATTCAATTATACGATTGTTGCAACATTTTCTGGGTTTAAACACCGACCTTTGCATATCCCGATAAGGGATTTATAACTTTACGTAGATCTTTTTTTTTTCTGACGTAAATGGTTCTTGATTTCTTCGGTAAATTCAATGGCTTGATGCGAAGAGTATTCTGTATTTTTTGCCTAATTGATGATTGCATTATTGCATATTTTCTATAGTCTCTGGTTTCCGTTTTTACCCCACACTGTATAATCAATCAATCTGCCTAGCCTTTTCCCAGCTATGTTGGTTCTTCCAGTCTAACCGGATGTAGCTGAAAACCAGTATTTTACATGGAGCAACTGCCTCTGACCTCCACAACCCAGTAATTGGGTAATACGATACCGCTTGCTAAGTCTGGTTGCCAGACTTTCGGGCTTCTGACTACCCGTAACGACTGTATGATAGCCGTGCATTCCAAGGCACGGAGAAATCTCGGTATGTAAAGATGGTCCCATCCACGGACCAACCCCGGCAAGCGTAGCTTAACCTAATGGACCGACCAGTGCGGCTGTTATTACTTAGCCAGAAGCTCCTCACCCACTGCCACACACAGTATTATCTAATGAAATTAAAAATGTTACTTTAGTATTGTCAGGTCTTGAATTGGCAAACATTCTTGCATTTATGAATTTGTGCGTGCAACTTCAATTATTATTTGCGCAACTGAAAAGTCGAATTTAGTGAAACCATTGTTTTATACAGAGTTTTTGGTAATACTTTGGCAATCCATTACAGGGATGTAGGAGAGGTTATTTACTACCAAATGTCCCCTTATGACTCCTATGCAAAATTCAACCATTTTCGGGTAAGATGACATTACATAATTTTCATTAAAAAAAAACACACTGTATATCTCGTCATTTCTACATATACTTAGATACTCTGGCAAATAAAATAATTTATTTATAAACATTTTTTTTTCGCTTTCAAATAACCATTATTTCGGTTTCCTTTCCAGAATTTTCTGAGTCGCTCATCTAGGGGAGAGTGTGTATGAAAGAGCCAAGCTTTGAAAGAGCCGATGCGATCTCCCACTTAAAAAAATCCTACCATAATTCAATTTTACTCTTTATAAATCAGCACTGGACAGCTTGTCACCCACAGACATTTGACAATTCTAGAAAACCAAATAGCATCCTAAGATTGGATTGACAATTTTGAAGCCAAAATGTAAGTATTTTTGGCAAGAAGTGTAAAGCATAGGTTGACAAAATGAAAATGTATTACTATGCATATATTTGGCATTATTTAACGCAAATATTATTGTTATGATGTTAAGGTAAATTAGCTGTAGTTTTAGGTTATATTTTTGATACAAAATGTTCTGAAAAACCCAATTGTCGAGTCTATGAAAGAGCCAAGAAGAATAGTACCAGTGCAAAATATGTGGAGGATGGACACATGATTCTTGTGTTATCAAAGGAATGATTAATTTCTTCTGCCAAAAATATTTTTACTTGTTATATCCGAGTTTCAACATTATTTGAGACTGATTTTTATAAAATAATTATGAATGATTAAGATTATTGTAAGATTATTATTTGAGACTGATCTAAAGCTGTGATTAACACTTATTTTAGATTTAAATTGATGAAAAACACGGTAGCTCTTTCATTGATAGGCTGTTTTGAAAGAGCCGATTTCCCTTTTTTTTTGTATAATTCAGATTGCTTACTTTGTTACGTACTTTTTTAAATGTGGGTATCATAACTATTAAACTGATTATTTATTGAAAAAAGGTATTTTTATTTAAAAAACAATCAGCCTAAAATTCTTTTATTTAATACTTTTTTTAAACTGGCTCTTTCATACACACCTTCTCCTTTATACAGAATACTAATTACTGCTACGACTAGGAATACCTTTGACGCAGTGATCGTTCTATATTCTAGGAATGGTTGTTGTATTGTAAAGGCGGCTGAGTCAGAGATATTGTCAGAGTCAAAGGAGTGAATCGGGTGGAAGTGTCGAGCAATTATTTATGCTGTCAGATTGTAGGGTATTACATTATTGTGCTCTGTGATTGGTTGAAGTCACACCCGACAAAAACAATGGACCAATTAAATCACTTAAAATGTTAATACGCTGATGGTACTTCATCTGTTCCAAAGTTGTTGTTGTTCTAATGTTTCAAAAGACATACATCCGATTAGTTCCTTTTTATCAAATTCTGTACCAAAGTTTTTGTTGTTCCAAAGGACGTGTGATTAGTTCCTTATTTCAAACTAGATGGCACTGTACATTTACGTCACGTTTCTGAATCGCGGTGTTAAGATTCTCCGCCGCTGAACGACCCTCGCGAGTTTGTGTAAAATAATCATACTTACCTGGCATAGGGGAAACCGTGATCAAGTAGGCGGTTCCCCCAGGGCGAGGCCTTCCCATTGCACTGCGGTTGGGTTGACCCCTGCGATTATCCCTAATGTGGATAACTCGGATGCGTAATTTTTGGTAGTGGGGACTGCGTTCGCGCCGTCCCCCTCAGAATTCCTTGTACAACGATCGGTAAATATCACTGGTCTAGAAACGGGGGTAGCACTCGAATCACGAGTGTGGTGTGTAGTGACATTAGTAGCGACACGGCACACATACGCAGTAGAGTAGGCACACACGTTGACTAATCGGTTAAGGGGCCTGCGGAGCATGCGTACGTAGTTCATACAAACGTAATACCAAAATAATTTTTAAATTAAATATATTCTTAAGGTAGTGTGTATTTATTCCAATTGGATTACAGAATATCTAAGCTCCCAAATATATATTTTGAATGGACACTGATAAAGACTTCTATAGAAAACTTATTTTTCTCATAACTTGCCACCAGACCTCAACGGACGGCAACATCACCAGTAGCATCCTGACCTTCGTGCCAACTATAGAAGACGCTGGAAGGGTCCTGTCCTGCAGAGCTGTGCAGCCAAGTCTGCCGCATTCTACTCACGAGGATGGTTGGAAGATGGAGATACAACGTAAGTTATATTTTACTGTTTATCTGCCTAGCATTTTTTCAACATGTTGGGGTCGGCTTCCAGTGTAACCGGATGTTCCACAACCAAGTTAATGGTTACAGTTACGATACCCAGAAACTGGTTTGTGGAGGTCAGATTATATTTGACTTTTCTCATAAAATAATGTACAGTCAGGAAAGCGGATTGATTCGGTCAGACATTTATATCTAAAAAAAGAACACAGTCCACTTACATATTGAGCGAAGCATTAAAAAAAGTCAATAATTAAATCTACGACTATTGACGACTATGATCTTGAATTGTAACAATTATTGTTATTCTTTGACTGTCTTTAAAGAAACTTACAAGAAAAAACTACTGACTTCCAAAAAAACACTACAAAGTGAAAATTAACATTAATTTCGGTTGCCGGTTCTTTGGATCTGTATTTTAGTTTTTTGCCACCGACTTCCGAAATTCAAGTTATTATTTATTTTATACAACACGAATTGATGTGGGGCATTTTTGAATAGATAATAAGACTGAATGCAAACAAATGCGTTCAATTAATCAATCTGCCTAGCCTTTTCCCAATTATTTTGAGGTTGGCTTCCAATCTAACCGGATGCAGCTGAATACCTACCAGAATTTTACATGGAGCGACTGCCTATCTGACCTTCACAACCCAGTTACTGGGTAACACGATATCCCTTGGTAAGTCTGATTGTCACTTTCGGGCTTCTGACGACCCGTAGCGACTGTCAAAGATCCTTGAATGACAGCCGGGACCAACGGCACGTTCATTAAAATAATATTACCTAATATTTTTTCTACTCTCAACAGATTTACCAGTAGCTAAACTGGAGTTAGGAGCTAACCTAGACGCCAGTAAAGTGGTGGAGGGTTCCGACGTGTACCTGGACTGCAGAGTACGAGCGAACCCGTGGCACAATCATGTGTACTTTACGCATAATGTAAGTACTCCTAACATTACATACTTTCGTAAAGTGATGAGCCGTGGCTTATAGTACACTCATATTTTGGCGAAATATTATAAATAAATAATATTGTTATTATATCTACTATCACTTTATTGTACCATATTAAAAAACCGGCCAAGTGCGAGTCGAAATCGCACACGAAAGGCTACGTCGTACAATTTTAACACATTTTTTTTGCTTTCAAATTGCTTTAATAAATAAAAACACGTTTTTTGTATGTACCCTCTTTAATTTTATTTTTTATTAAATGCACCGTACAATTTTTAACACTAAATGTTTTATTTTTTAATTGCTTTATTTTTTGATATAGTATGGGGGTCCCCTTAATTTTTTTATTTTTATTATTTGTTGTTATAGCGGCAATAGAAATACACAATCTGTTAAAATTTCAACTGTCTACCTATTACGGTTCATGAGATACAGCCCGCTGACAGACAGACAGACGGACGGACAGCGGAGGCTTAGTAATAAGGTTCTGTTTGGCACCCTTGGGTACGGAACCCTAACAAAAAGGGCAAACATGTTTAAAACTATTGTACAATGGGCGGTCTTATTGCACAAGGGGATCTCTTACGGTCTACCTTTGGATAAACTCAAAGAAAGGAAAGAAATTAACATAATAATTGTTATACTGGTAATAGGACGCGGGCCTATTGATATTAATTTGCCGAACCCAAATCCAAACTCAGAATTTTCTAATGGAAAAATATAATAATAACACAATCTGACCCAGGGATCGAACTTAGTTCTTCTTAGTATTTAGCACTCTATTCTGACCTCCTTTTTTTAAACGATGTTCCTGCACGTTAATTTGTATTATGTTTCTGTCATATTATAAAAAAGAACTCATAATTATATTTTATTTAAGAAAAACAAAATGTCTAAAGATAAATATGTCTTGTTTTGGTTTTTCTTTTTCATTGTTTGTCGCAGGTGAAATTTGAAATTCTTAAACCACTCATATCACTCGTTTTCAACCTACTATTCACTTTATTATTGTAGAATTATACAACCGTAATGTTTAAAATAATTTTTTGCCGGTGTCGGCGTCAGCATCTCTTTACTTGTCACAACGATGCCATAGAGTACCACACCACAAACACTAGAGGCATAGACAAGTAACTGATGTTACGTCGGGTGCAGACATGCGGACTACATTTTTTTTTAAATTTATTTCATACATCAATTTTTTTATTTTTTTCTGTATCTATTCGTGACATCACTGCGGGCCCTATCAGAATACCAGCGCTGCGACATTTATTATTAAATGTCGCAGCATCATGATGAGATGTTGCCTTTTGGCCTCGCACAGGACTTTCTGGTTTTAGTTTGAATTTTACTTTGTTTGTTTTTTATATTTATGCTTCAATGAGTGTGTTTTAGTTTAATTTGTGATCTACTGTGCTTGTCTCAATAAATACTTTTCTTTCTTTCTTTAGATTTAGACCAACTAGATCTTTTCTCTTTATCTACTTTCCTATCGCAGGTATGCTGGAAGATATTTCTTTAGAAATAGGCATCTAATTTGTACGTATTTTTCTGTCCTTTCTTCTTGTCTGTTTAATAAAATATGTGGATACATAAAAGGTTAAAAAAATAAATTTAAATAATTGGGTATAGCCGTATCGTGATCATGAATGAAATCATTAATCATGTATTATTAATTATTATACCCCATTCTCTGTTTTCCACCAGGGTGTCATAGTTAAACCAGGTCCAGGAGTTCTCCTAGCCAACCAAAGCCTCGTCCTGCAGCGGGTGTCAAGAAAAGCGGCCGGTGCCTACGTCTGCTCCGCAAGGAACGCCCTGGGTGAAGGATCCTCTGAGAGCCTGGTTTTGGATGTGAAGTGTAAGTAACCTATTAATAAATTATTTACAAGATGGCGTCAAGATACCAGCCTATTATTATCCCACTGCAGGTCAAAGGCCTCTTCTCATGCACAGAAGCCACAGAGCATTCACCACCACGCTTATTCAAGATGGGTTGGCGATTTCAGACTTATATTAACTACCAGCGGCTTTGCCCGCGTGATATTTTTATAAATTATAGCCTATGTTGCTCTGTGATAATATAGCATTCTACTGGTGAAAGAATTTTTATAATCGGTCCAGTAGTTTTTGTGCTTATTCATTACAAACAAACAAACATACAAAAAATCGAATCTTTTCTCTTTATAATATAAGTTTAGATAAACTTATCTAAACTTATATTATAAAGAGAAAAGGAAATACTTGTATTTCCTTCACCGCTGTCATTGGCATCCAGGATAAACTCAGAAAGTACACGTGAATTGTAAGTCACAAGACATGGATTAGAACCAACAACCGAAAAGAGAAAATGTGTTCCGAAAAAAAAAAGTAATCCTTATTGTATTCTCCGTCTGTTTTATTAAATTTTCATGCATCAAAAGGTTTTGGCAAGACTCTAACTTCATTAAATGCGTACTGTTAATAATTGGTCAAACGCCAAGCAAAAAATTGGGCAGGCCCGCCCCTCCTGACTACTAAAATAAAGGTTGTAAAAAAAAGGAGAAATTCAAATTCAGAAACTTGTTCATAGTTGAAAATACTTGTTCGTGGTTGAAAAACTAATTCATGGTTGAAATACTAGTTGAGCAACTAGTCCATGGTTGAAATACTAGTTGAAAAAGTAGTTGAGCTACTAGTTAATGATTGAACAACTAGTTAATGGTTGAGCAACTAGTTCATGGTTGAAATACTAGTTGAAAAAGTAATTGAGCAACTAGTTAATGGTTGAGCAACTAGTTAATGGTTGAGCAACTAGTTAATGGTTGAGCAACTAGTTAATGGTTGAGCAACTAGTTAATGGTTGAGCAACTAGTTAATGGTTGAGCAACTAGTTAATGGTTGAGCAACTAGTTAATGGTTGAGCAACTAGTTAATGGTTGAGCAGCTAGTTAATGGTTGAGCAACTAGTTAATGGTTGAGCAACTAGTTAATGGTTGAGCAACTAGTTAATGGTTGAGCAACTAGTTAATGGTTGAGCAACTAGTTAATGGTTGAGCAACTAGTTAATGGTTGAGCAACTAATTAATGGTTGAAAAACTAGTTGAGGTACTAGTTAATGGTTGAAAAACTAGTTCATGGTTGAAATACTAACGACGACCTTTATAATATATCGCTTCCAAACTGATATAATTTATCTAAAACCCAACTTTAAAGAAACGCTATAAGTTATATCTTAAAACTACTTAAACTTGACGTAAATTATAAGCTTTCGTGTCCTAACTCGAACCACACTCCAATGATTAATATTTCATACCAGCTCCAGGCGTATTGATTTCACAACTTCCTCGTTTATATTGACGACACAATACTGAATTTGTTATTGCTTTTACACAACGGACGGCGCTGGTCCTCTTTGGGGGCTGAAATGAGAATATTAAAGTCCATGACCTGCCCTATATGCGATATTCCTGCCAACCTTACTTCATAGTAGGGAAGTAACTATAAGTTTGAAATAGGTTATATTCTTTTGTTTTGCAAAGTTCTGTCATTAAAAAAAAAAACAATAATATGGAAGAGACGCGGAGGACGCCCTAGAAGGACGATATAGTGACCTTATTGGCGATTATCTTCAGAAAGGTCAGGTGCGTAGTATTCGCTACCAGCGAGTATGACCAGCAGTGCTATTCTGAAACCATCTCACCGTGAAAACTTAGGTGAAGTGAGCTCGGAGTGAGATGTCATTCCATGTGCTGCTAGGGACTGACAGCTCACTCCGAGCTCACTTCACCTAAGTTTTCACGGTGAGATGGTTACAGAATAGCACTGCTGATGTATGAACGTAAACGAGGCAAAATGAGTATGTAAGGATCGTAGCAGGTGACGGTCTGTAGTTTCGACCTACCCCTATGGGGAAAAGGCGTGAATGTATGTACATATTTACGTAATTTTCTGTAATCGAAAACCGGAGCTAAGAATAG
This sequence comes from Xanthia icteritia, assembly GCA_949128155.2. Classification (NCBI taxonomy): domain Eukaryota; kingdom Metazoa; phylum Arthropoda; class Insecta; order Lepidoptera; family Noctuidae; genus Xanthia; species Xanthia icteritia. Next base: position 11,238,273 of record OX421956.2, read on the forward strand.
TGTAATATGGAAGTATTGCTTTTCTTCCAGATTTCTTAGAGCGCCTAAAAACAAGCTTATCTTAGATACCAATGCCACACGAGAAATCTAGGCAATATCCCCCAGTGTCAGACTATGTGATTGGAAAGAAGCAATTTTGTAGTTTTATTTAAGCCACCGATATTGAAGGATTCATTTTTGACAGGATAGAAGTGAAATAAACAGCTTAAACAGATATAGCAGGAATATATCGTGAGGAAATCGACAGGTCTGAGAAGAAAAATTTAAAGACATGTGACATGCATCAACCCGCACTGGGCCTAAGTTGGGAATTACGGCCCAGTCCCTCCCACAGAGGTCTGTGACCCAGCAGTGGGGAAATCATAGGCTGATAATGCTCCAAAGAGATTCTCTCTAAACCAAACACTATAACAACATATTTCATACATTCTTTTCTCTACAGTCATCCCAACATGCAAGACATCAGCTCCCATCGTCGTCAGAGCAGCAAGAGGAGAGGTGATCGACATCGACTGTGATCTGGACGCGAATCCGAAGGTAAGGAGATAATCATTATTCAACATCATCATCATTTCTGCCGAAAGATGTCCACTGCTGGACATAGGCCTCCCCCAAGCACCGCCACTTCGACCGATTCTGTGCCTCCCGCATCGCCTCGCCTTTACAAGGTCATCGGTCCTTGTGGGAGGCCTTCCAACGCTACGTCGGCCCCACCGGCCTTCTGTTCTGCGAGCAATGTGCCCTGCCCAATAATTATTATGTACACTATATTCAGTATGCAAAGATTCCACATTCAGCGAAAGGTGTTGTATGTGGCCGATAAGATAAACTATGTGTCAAATTATTTGCTAACAATTTGAAAAAATCAAAATAAAAATCATTAATTCAAACTAGGCTGAGAATCAGGACTTTTTGAACGTCAAAATTCCATAAGACAGTTCCCCAAAACGCCCGCCCTTCACTACTTGCTAGTGCTTTAGCTGGGAAGAAGAAGTGGCGCAACAAACTCCCCAGCAGCAGAATTTGTGATGCAGTTCAGCAAAATGCCAGTGACAATGACAAGGTCCAGAGAGGAACGTTGACCAATCCTCGAGAAATCCAAGCACTGACCTACCCCCGTAGCTGACTCTCTCAAACGTATTAATTCCGTTCGTTTCATACACTGAGCACATCATTTGAATCAGTTTAATGAGTTCTATACAGCATGTATCAGAAAGATGTGGTTATCTTAAGGGTGTGGTACAGACTATAAGAAAGTTGTTCAAACTGAACAACTTTCTCCATGAGACCAACATCGTAATGAAAAAAATATAAACTATTCCTTACAAAACTTCAATACCTAGTCGACCCAAATAGTAAAAAGAAAGAAAAAGTATTTAATGAGACTCGCACAGGAGATCACAAATTAAAAACACACTGTTAGAAATATAAATAAATAAAAAAACAAAGTAAAATAAAAATAAAAGAGAGCTCCTATCTCAGCATGATGCTGCGACATTTAAAAATAAATACCGCAGCGCTGGTATTCTGATAGGGCCCGCAATGATATCACGAATAGATACAGAAATAATATAAAAAATATATATAAAAATATGGCACAGCTGATTATTTTTTCTCGATTAAGATGTTTATTTTATGGAGATAGTTTTTTAGTTTGATGGTCTGTACTTCACCCTTAAATTTGACCACACTTTTCTGATACACCCTGTATAAGCATGACTATGAATTGACACTTAATAAATCGCTTGTTTGTTGTATGACGGAGGAGCTCGTGGCTAAGTAATAACAGCCGCACGGGTCGATCCATCAGGTTAAGCTACGCTTCCGGAGTTGGTCCGTGGATCTTTACATACCGAGACTCCTCCGTGCCTCGGAAAGCACGTTAAGTAGTTGGTCCCGGCTGTCATTCGTGGATCTTTAACAGTCGTTACGGGTCGTCGGAAGCCCGAAAATCTGACAATCAGTCTCACCAAAGGGTATCGTATTACACAGTTACTGGGTTGTGGATGTCAGATAGCAGTCGCTTCATGTAAAATACTGGTATTCAGCTGTATCCGGTTAGACTGGAAGCCGACCCCAACATAGTTGGGAAAAGGCTGGGCAGATTGATTGCTGTTGTATGACAAAGTTATTATCCAGAATGGTGACTGCCTAACCAGCTAAAATCTGTTATACACTCCACTTACTTCATATACCCAAAGAACGCCCCAACATCATAATTTCTCCTCTAATAAATTTCCATGAAATTCCGTCTAAAACTACTTAATTAATAACTCGTCCCAGAATATAATTTCCGAAGATTATGCCACAAAAGATATTAAAGAAGGGAAGTTCGATTTAAGGCCACCTCAAGGTCATTATGTAATGGTTACAATGGCTTTATATGAAAGTTATAAGACGTGAATCTCTGACCTTGAAAGTTGATTCTTGATAGAATGTCCTTCGATAGGTGTCACAGGGTAAAAAGTAACAGTAGGACAAAATGTTTTCGAACGCGATTGTTGACATGGTTTCTAACATACCTGGTTCCTTTATGAGCTCTACACAGGTAGACGTCAACTAGTAGTTGGCTATAGCTCGGTGAAGGAGCTCGTTCTGTCATCTGCATAGCAATGTAATAACCTAACGTAACTAAAACTATTTAGCAAAATAAATGTCGGTTTAGCTACTGAACTTTCTACTCTGTGCCCATATTATCGAAGAGTCACTAATGCTTACCTAAATCTTCAATTAATGGGTTAGTCAGCATTTTATTAAATTTAAGAATCATCTTTTGTAAAAAATGGCAGGTTTTTGCCAATAAAATTGGATACGAGGTCAAGTGATCTTGTCGCAGTTAAATATTGGATGGGTGCACTATGCTGCGCGTATATTTGGTTTCGTATAAAGTATTTATTTAAATCCCGGGGTGAAACTGCCTCGTTGGTCTAGTGGTTGCAAGCTCCACTGCTGAGCATGAGGTCGGATACGATGCCCAGGACGGGAAAAGTGTTATTGTTAATTCCATTAGGAATTTCTCGGAGTCTGGATTTGAGCCCGGTTGATGGCAATAGGCTCGCCCCCTATTACATGGGCCTTAAACATAACTGGCGAAATGTGGGTATACTATAGGTACACCTCTGCCTAACCCTTCGAGGATTACAGGCGTGATGTTATGAAAATGCCTTTCTCCAGGGACTGAGCTAATTTTGTGCCAAATTCAATTACATCAGTATGTATTTAACAGTGAAAACTTACCAGGCTGACAGACTTTAGTCTTGCATTTAGTTGCCCTAAGATATTATTACAAAAAGCGACTCTTGCTACGACACAATAAAGTGCAATTCAAGTCGCAAAGCGCTTTACTTACATGTGTTATATTCACGTAGAAGTTGCCTCTCTTTCTATCGCCTAACTCTTATATCTTTTGACTACGTTAGACTCATTGAATTGTTCCAACGCTGCGTACTTATTGCTTCATACCTAAAATGCGGAGTGAACCATCTGTATTCATCTTTGTCATTAGTGAAAGAAAGAAATAAAGAAAGAAAGAAAAAATAAAGAAAGATAAAAAGAAAGAAAGAAAAAGTATTTATTGGGACAAGCACAGGAGATATTAATTAAACTAAACACAAATTCATTAAAAATAAAAATAATAAAAATACAAACAAAGTAAAAATTCAAATAAAAGCAGAAAGTTCTGTGCGAGGCCAAAAGGCTCCTCATCTTAGCATGATGTTGCGACATTTAATAATAAATGACGCAGCGCTGGTATTCTGATAGGGCCCGATAACGATAGGGTGTGATATAACTATGTATCTACCTAATCAGATATCCGATTTACGTGTTTTTTAAATCATTGATAGTTAACTTTCAAAATTCAAAATATTTTATTTCACATAAACCTACATGGGCACTTATGAAACGTCAGAAGCTAGGTGCACGGTTCCAATTGGTTGTTTCCTATGGAGAAGAGCCGGCAAGAAACTCCACGGTTACTCTTTTAAAAATAAGGGGCTTTTACAATATTTTCAAATAACGGTGTTATTAGGTATGGGAGGACAGTGTAGGTCTTTCAACAAGTACCAGGTACTTAACAGAATAATGATGGTCAACAAATCTACAGTCCACTAGGCCTACAGCGTTCTCACATTCACAAAATTGAAAAGAATCTATATAAAGATACCCCTATATATTCCCCTAGGCAAAAATATACGATAGTCTACAGTCCGCAGAGCACTGGGACGTATCGATAGCCGCTGCTAGAAGCGGCATTGTCAACACTGTCCGTACACGCCACGCGTGTCACCCTTTACTCTCACTATGACATAAATCACGTAAAGAAACTGACGGCTTTGAAGGCGGCCCGTGACAGAAATTGTCTGCTCAACGCAATTTCGGCACCGCAAATATAGTGCCGTGAAACATGTCAACTTTGCCCACTTTTTTCGAATAATTACATTTTCAATACCATTTTTCTATGGAGGTGTAAGTATTTTCCTTCATCAGCTACAACTTTAAGATCACGTGCATGTGTTGTTATAGCTAAATTTACTATTATTATTCAACATTTAATTAAATATTTGTTCGATTTTGTTGGCGGGCAAAGTAATCTGGACTTTTAGCCAAGTTTGCCTACATTGATTTTTGACGCAAATATGGCATTTATGTTGATGACATAAAAATAAAGAAAATAAAAATAATATTTATCACAGGAACTGTATACAAAAAGATAATCAACACAGTAACAGTATCGCAGTTCTTACAGTATTTCATCTATGAATTAATATTCCATCCAAAATACTTTCGCAAAAAATTCATGAAAAACTGGCGGGCATCAATACCTATATTACATATTTTAATATCACAGTACAGTTCAGGATTCCTTGGCATTTGATTAAATATCTTAGTGACGACAGAAAAGGGAAATTCCTTGCCTCGAAAAAAACGGATAATTAATTTTTTTTCCCATTACAGTCACAGGAAGTCTGCCCAGGTACGCACGCCCAGGGTAAAATTTTGATTTTGACAATGCCTGTATTTCGTAGCAGAAAGAAAGAAAAAAAGAAAGAAGAAAATACATTAATTTAGCACAGACTAAAAGGCACACAATATAATATACTAAAAAATATATAAAAAGTGTAAAATGCGATGTAAGAATTTAGCAGGAAAGTGTGCATCACGGCTGCGCCAGATAGGCCCAGTTCAGCAAAAATGTTGGACAACTAGTGCCGGTTTTCAACTGGAAGAAAAGTGTAGGAAAGAAAGAAAGAAAATACGTTTATTTGCGGTAAATATGACGCAAAGAAAAAAATAAAACACGAGAATAACAAATTGGCATCGCTAACAAAACGGCCATCGCTCAGCATAATGCTGCGACCCTATGCGAGACAGAGCCCCAGCGCTGGTTTTCAGCGACAGGTAAAGGTGGTTTCCGTGTTTCATTGGTTTTTCCACTGATGTACGGTTGGCAGTTCAAATATTTGATTTGAATTTATATATAGTCTTAAATACTAACGATAGGTATAACAACAAGATGCCTAATTGCTCTAATACAATTCACTGCTAACTAGAAATAAATTTTATATCTGAATCATAATTATTCTTCCCTTATCCCGGATCAAGTCTTTTCCTTCCAAATTTCTCTATTAGTCGTCACTTTGGTAGTCACCCCCTTTCTAGCCATACCATCTTACAAACAGGTGCATCCATCTTTATAACTGTATAACACTATAAAATATCGGTTTAAAATAAAACATATCCACGCCAAATAATTTTGAACTTTAACTACCAACTTTTTAAGTACAATATTGCCAAAAAGCTTTATTTTAACCGACACACGAATAACGAAAGCAGGCTTCATCAAATTTTATCAATATTGACATTTTTTAAATGGTTTTGTGCTTCAAAAATATTGTTATTTTCAATTTTGCGTATAAAAATATGGGCGTTTTGTTAGTTAAAATGCTGTAACAATAAAATTGTATATACGGTTAAACTCATGCATATTGAAAATGCTATAACTTACTACCTGATGTTCGAAGCTGTATTTCGAAACTGATAGTATTTTGTTTTTATATTTTTTTGAGATTGTTATTTCGATTGGATTCTCTACCATGAACATTTATCATAACTGTATAAGGTTCTAAAAGTCTGTGCACTGAAAATATACGCATATCTTTGATGCACAAATAATTACAATCGGCGGGTTGTAAAGATGATATCAGACGAATCAAAATTAGTAAAAAAAAAAGTATGTATGTCTATTTCTTTAACATGCTCTGTAGCCTAAACTATTTGATGGATTTTAATAATTATGAGAGGTGGCGTTAGATTCGTCTTAATTGTGGGAGTGACATACGCTATATAATATAATATTTATATATTGCATCTGCAAATACAAATACAGAGGGTTTTTTTAATTTTTATAAATGAATTACGACATAATTGGTATCAAATAAAATCTAATAATGAGTTAAATCCAAATATCTTTATATACATATTTATAAAACTAAAAAGCTTGAAATAAAGCAAAATATTTAAAAAAACAAAAAACTCGACTCGAAAAATCTGAACACAATAAGTTATCGGAACCTAAAATGATAAGTGCATATCGACGGCGAAGTGCCAATAACACCTAACTGACAAAGTAAAACATTTTCATTTAGATTTCACTAAAACATGCGAATAACGCCTTTAAATTAAAAACGATAAAAAAAATATTTCTCGAAAAATTTCAGTTACGAGCTATTGGCACTTCGCCGTCGATATAACAAATGTTCATTTTTATGTATCTATAGTTGAACAAGGACATTTTGGCGCGTGGCGAAGGTCTAAAGTAACGCCGCCATTTTGTTTTTCAATACAATTTCACAAATGTTTACCAACCCCCTTGTTAATGTAATTTAAGTGACATAAGATCCTTGTAGCGCTGTAGTTTTGTCGGTGTTCGTGTGAACGTAGAATGAAACAAAAAAAAAAACCTATCTATCAATCAATCAATCTACCACTTGAGTGAAGCGTCTGTTATCAGCTTAAGATTCTTGTTCCATGCAAGAATCGAAATAGTCAACAATAATTAATTATCATTGATTGGTTATTAGGTAATGATTTCTCAGTAAGACGTACCTAAACTGTATCATAGATGATTACAGACAGGACACTCCGCAGTTTAGGTATGAAGCTACAAATACGCGGCGTGCTCGACTTGTTGGGCCAATTCAGTGAGTGTAACGTAGTCAGAAGATCTAAGAGTGAAAGAGAGGCAACTTCTAGGTGAATATAACTGTAGGTAATTAGCGCTGTGCGACCTGAATTGCACTTTATTGTGTCGTAGAACAGTCGCTTTTTATATAAATGATTTTGCGGAGCGTCCCCTCTGTTTTAATATGTGACTATATTAACATTGCAAAAACTTACTTACTTAATATTTCTAAACAAATCACACAGTATATCTGAAGCAGATCCTAATAACGTAGCATCCGTGCAGTATCCCAAAGAGAGTATCCTCATGAATAACATAATACTCCATCAGTGTGCTATATTACCTGCATCGCCGTATATTTTACCCCAGATTTTGTTTTGTTTACTTTCCCCTGTAGGTACAGTCAGCCTCAAAAATATTTGTAGTGACTAAAACAGCCAATTCTCGTATTTCAAAACGTTCCAAATCTATTCGCAATCACCCAAGGCCAATCAAAAAAGTCAAATAGATTTAGACGTAAATTAAAATTATTATTATTTAGAAATGTTTTAAGTTTTATATAAGTGTATAAAATACGTGTGTATAAAATAAGTGTTCATAAAATACGTGAGATGTTTAAGGGGGGGAGGGGGTCGAGTCAAATCTCATCTAATCTTACGTTGGAGAGAGGGGGGGTCTCGGCAAATATCACGCAATTTTTTTTTCTGATTGAAACAAAAAAAAATTGTACTATTTTGGTCCATTTAATCCAGATTGTACATGCTTAAGATTTAATCTTAAGCGTTATCGTAATACGATTAAGATCATTCACTAATTCGTTCGAAAGAAAATAATTTCATTCATACTTCGACGTTATAGGTACATCTACTGACTGTCAAACCACCATATTTGTTTTATACCAAATACCTAGCTCACTTTAATCTGAATTTACGGTACAGTGTAGCCCGTCCTTTGTTTTCGCGCCACTGTCAGCAATTTTTTTTTTTCTTTTTACAATAACAATCCAACGCGTTTACGTAAGAAACCATTTTGAAAAATCTCATGTGAGATTGGGGGATGGGGGAAGGGGTTGAATAAAATCTCACAACATCTCACCAGGGGGGGAGGGAGGGACAGAAAATTAAATAAAACACCTCACGTAATTTATGGACGCCCCCTATGTTTAAATAATATTTAGTTTTAAGTACATTTCAGTATGTCTAGAGACTCATCGAGTCCACAGTCAAACCATTGCAATAGTTTTGTGGGACTTAGCTTATAAGTTACTTAACTTTTTGGAAAAAAGATTAAAAAAAAACAGTTATTGACAAAATAGTAGGTAAATTAGATGTATTTTTATTAGATTGAGACTGAGGCCCGTATTACAGAACCTCACTCAAGACTCCAGCATTACTTAAAACTAGTTTGAACCAATCAAAAGGCTTTAAACGAGTTTTAAGTAATGCTTGAGTTTTGAGCGAGGTTCTTTAATACGGGCCTTAGATTGGAATATGATCGTTCTTCAAAATAATCGGGATTTACCCCTAAGAATTAATTATCATTACTGTACCGACGTGTAGCTAAGGTATCATTGTAATGTTTTGTGGCTACACATTGAAACGCTATGGAACAAAGTTTGTAGACAACTAAATAAATTCTTGTCGACATATAAGCTTTTTGAGGCTGACTGTACATGGAAAAATATGGCCGGGAAAGTTTAATGAACTATATTTTTTCGCGTGTGGAGTTTTTTTTTGTTATAGCCTTTCTACGATAGGTTTAAGTAAAAAGAAAAACCGAAAAATAATATTCACGCCGTAATTCTGTGGAAATTTTACCCAATTTTTTTTTAAGTTTCCCCTAATTTTCAGTTATTTTTTCTTCTTTTTCTTTCTATACATTTCGTATGTTCTAAAATCTTGCTTTTATCAAACAATTTCGCGACGCTTGATACGATCAGCATCCTAATTACGTAACAAAGATTCAATCACAATCCGAGAGTTTTGAAGGATATTTCTTCATTGCTTCATCTATAATACTAATATACTAATACTAATATATTGATACTAATATACTGATACTAATACTAATACTGATACTAATACAAATATACTGATACTAATACTAATAATTTATTATAAAAAGGTAAAGCTTGTTTGATTGTTTGTATGGGGGTAATCTCCGGAACTACCAGTCGTATTTGAAAAAATATTTTTGCATTATTTATTTCACCACACATTTTCACGAAGCTCTGCGGCGCGGGCTCGAACTGCGCCTAACAATTTTTTTTTTTTATGAACTTCTTGTTTCTAGTACAGTACAACTATTTTCTTAATGTCCCTCGCGAATCATCGCTTTTCCATTTAGTTAGCAGCTTTTCTCCCATTTTTAAAATAAATTACAATTAAGTTAAAAGAATATTAACAAATCTATATTCTTCCAAGTCGATTGAGAGCGTCCGGTCTGCATCAAGTGCAAAGGGCAACTGTTAACTGACGAAACACGAAGTTTGCCGAGGGACATTAAGAAAATATTTGTACTGTACCTACTTATGATTAAAATAACACACATTCTTAACTTCGTGAAATACAAAAACTTTCTGACTTGTTCGAATTTAATTGCATTTTTAAAGCTGGTTTCTATGATTTTACTGAACGAATAATAAACAAAAATAAACAAACAATTATTTTGTATCAATTAGGCAATATGAGTGACAATTTTAACATTATCAGACAGCTGTGCTGCTGGGGAATTTGTTGCGTTACTTCTTCCCAGGAAGTGATGAAGGGAAGCGTTTTTGGGGGACTGGGACTGTCTTAAGTGATTTTGACGTTCAAAATGTGCTGATTCTCACCCTAGTAAACGACTTTTTATTTTGATGTAAAAGTAAGAAAGAAAGAAGAAGAAGAAAGAAAGAAAATAAATTTATTTGACTCAGGTCATGGCACACAATATTTACAAAAAAATAAAAAATAACTTAGAATAGCACCGTGTACCTCACGGCTGTGCCAAATAGGCCCAGTTCAGCATAAATGCCAGACAACTAGTGTCTGACGCTGGTTTTCAACTGAACCTTATGTTACAAAAGTAACAATGTGCTGCTGACTGTACCAAGTTAATTCCAAATTGAAATAATCAAAATGGCGTTCCATTGTAAAAGATGACGCCGAAATGTATTTCCGACCAAAATGGAGCATTGGGTCGGTTCGAAAACCAATTATTTAGGTGTTGAAATCAATGCGTAGTCAAATAACACATTGTGAATTAATAATGGGATTTAATGACTGACGAATTGAATTTAAAAATGAATAAAAGAGCATTATTAGTAAGTCAATATTAAACAATGTTCTATACACAACATTCCAGCAATTTCTAAAATACTTCTTACCTTACCTCCTCTCATACAGAGAACGTTCAAGTCCAAGTTTCCACGATTTTTTCCTTCACCGATGTCAGTAATGTCCAAGATAAACTCAGAAAGTACTGCATTGAGAAGTCACATTGGTACTTGCCCGTATTTGAACCCACAACCTCGTGCATTAGAGGCTGGGCCATCACGCATTTCTAAAACAACACGTAAATGTTTCTGGTAATAGAAATAGTAATGGATGCTAACTGACATTTAATTGATTCAGGCGTGACCTTGCGGAAATCCATTATAAAATACAATTGGTTACTAAATATATTTACGTCTATTGTAGTTCCTAAACACGTTAATTCTTCCCTGAAACAAGTAATAAACAAATGTTTCCTTGTACACTCAGCTTTATTGACCTTACTTTAATTGAATACGATAATGGCGGATATGAACATAAGCCCTTATTTATTTGGGTTTTTTTTTTTCATCAAATTTTAAACTTTATCTTTTTGTCCATAGGAGCCAATGTCGTACCACTGGTGGTTCAATAGCTCAGCTCACAGCAAGCATGAGCTCACCACATCGCCGATGACTACTGTGCCTAATTTGCCTGGTAAGTTTTTTTCTTTCTGTATCCGTGTATCACACCACCTTTGCCGTGGTTTACCTCGACGGCGATGTCCTCCTTCAGGCGTCCAGTGAGTGACGATCTTTGCCCAACTATCCGAGTGCATTCGTGCGACGTGTCTGGCCAACTCCCACTTCAGCCTGGCTGGTTTCTCTCCAACATTCGCTACTTGAGTTATGGAGCACAGGGTGATGTTTCACAACAAAAGATATTGCACAATCCAGAGAGGTTTGGACATAGAAACAATGTAGGATTGTAGGCTAACAAAAAAAAAAGAAGAAAATCATAGATAATTTTTAAATTTTTATATTTATTTTGTCCGTAATGTCCCACAGCTGGACAAAGCTCTCTGTCATTGCGTGTCAGTTATCAGGAACTTTGTTAGGATGGATTGGTTCAAATGGTGCTTAGCTTGAGGATCTGAAATCGATTCTCAGTGGACAAAACTATACTTTCTTAATTTTATAAAAACCTAACCGCCTCTATTGCTAGGGGGCAAAATTTTCTGCTCGGTTCGGTTGGTGGTAGGACCTGTTCTAATTCCGCCTGGCTAGCTACCACCATCTTATCTAAGTCTGTCGTCATAACAACAATGTTGACAGCATTGTTTTGTTTCGGCAGTAAGAGGTAAAATAGCCAGTTCCTGTGGTTGAGGATTCCGGGTGAAGCTCGCTTCCACCTTCGGCCTGATCATCACTTACCATCAGGTGAGATGCAGGCCAGGAGCTACACTGTCGTGGACAAAAAAAAAGCTTGTTATTATCTACTTAAAAGTATTGATTTTGTTGAGGAATTGAACTTGTGCCCGGTAACAGAAGCGAGCTTTGTAAAGCTTGCAGTTCTGCCCTTTCTTACTTCCAATACAGGCGTGATATAATTTATTTTTTGCTCTCCCATAAAGCTCATAATAAACCATTGATGTTTCTTAAAGGTACATACATTTACATGGTGAATACTTCGTCAGACTATGGCTGGGTGCAATGTTCGGGGACCAACTCCGTGGGGCGGCAGACGAAGCCCTGTCTCTTCCATATATTACCCGCTGGTAAGTACTTCATGTAGTTTATCCCACAAGCTCTTTACACTTTGGTACGTGTGGTGTGAAGTAATGATCAGAGATCATGCTTAAATTGTTTTGGAATAGAAACAATTTTACGCTTTTGCGGAATTTTTGGCCACTAATCTGTCAGTCTGAAACTATAATAGCCAGTCACATCATTTGATCTGTGACAATCGTTACGAAATGAAATGAAATGAAATGAAATTGTTTATTCTGTAAATAGGATATTGGAATCACTTTTACACGTCATCTTAAAAAAATAATTAAAAATTAGCTAGATGAGTTCGGCGTTTCCTATCTGACTACTCTGAGAAGAAAGGCCGAAACAAACTCCAGAGGTCACAGTCTCTTTTAAAGTCCAGACATAATCTTGGTCAGGCCATATGAGGACCATGTAGATTAGTGTCTGAAATGGTCTTTTGAGAAAAGAACCACACAGATTTGAGTGGACCTGTCTTGTCAGTGCAAGCATTTGTCAGTAATCGTGGAGCTCAACCCAGAGGATATACTGGAAGCCGACCCCAACACAGTTGGACAAAGGCTAGGTAGAATATATTTGTCTATTTCCAAACAAAGGTCAAGACAAAAGGAAATGCCAATAAAATACCAGAATCCATCGTCAGCGCCATACAAATCAAAGACGTCGTTAAACACTAGTCAGACCGAACTACGATCAATTTCCGAAGCTTATTCCTATAAAATATGATGCTCCCACTGTGCCAGACATTTCTAGTACAGACGCCAGCAGGTCAACCTACCCTAAACTGTCAAAATTTCCCAATCAACTTTGAACCTTATACTTTAGTATTAAAGTTGAAAATCTATTAAAGAAATTTGACAGATTGTAGTAGGTTGATGTGCTGGCGTCTGTACCTATGTGTGGCGTGAGAATTATAAGGTCCTATGTCGACATAAAATACTAGACATAGATAATGCCTATGATTGGACTAGGCAGAATATATGAATTAGAGCTGTTTACCTGTTTCGCAGAAACTTCAAACCGCGAAATGGTCTATTGGGATGAGTTTAAAATCCCGAATCCTAAATTATAAAGTCATGTTTTTTACGGTATTAATACTAGAGTACCTAATGTGCGTTGCAGGGATTTCGTTCTTATTCTGTTTACTTAGGTACTTCTACCCCTTTTTAACGCTTATTCTCTTTTACACAGATAAGCCATCAACCCCCAAAGCGTGTGAGATCACCAACGTGACTTACGACTCTTTGACTCTGAACTGCACGCCGGGACATGATGGAGGAATCCAGCAGTCGTTTTTGTTGGAGGTAAGTGTGTAATACTCTAACCTACAGCTCGCCGTTTTAATGGCGACTTTGATTAAAAGCAAGTATACGGTTTTTCGTTATTTATTTACAGTTTTCTAAAATAGCATCTTGGAGCAATCTGTACTTAAAGATCTGTAGCGCAGGTCATATTTTGCTGGGGTCACGGATCATAACATTGCGTCAATGAAATTAAAACGAATAACGTTCAAAGAGTAGGCGAATTAAAGGAAATAGAGAGCCCTAGGACGGCGAGCGATTGAAAATTTATCCATTCACGAATAATTTTATCTTATTATAATTTTTATGATTACTGGCCACTAGCCCTACCCCTGTGTTAAATTAATGTCGCCATTGTAGCAGCACGTTGAATAATTTTTGATGTGACGATCCTTTTAAAGATTATTAGCCTAAGTCAGCCGCATTGGAAACAATTTTGGGTCGCATGTAAACTTACGACCTTAGTCGGTTTTCCTGTGTGTATTTAAATTCAAATTCAAAATATTTAATTTCACATAAACCTACATGGGCACTTATCAAACGCCAGAAGCTAGGTGCACGGTTCCAATTGATCGTTTCCTATGGAGAAGAGCCAGCAAGAAACTCCACGGTTACTCTTTTAAAAATAATTGGCTTTTACAATGTTTTCATACTTCAGTGTTAATAGGCATAAAAGGACAGTGTAGGGCTCAACAAGTACCAGGTACTTAAAAATAAACCTGTTCGCATCTGTACTGTACCTACCTATATTCGCAAAATAACGCAAAACATCTCAATAATTCCGGATTGGTAGATGTCACATGTATTCGAATTTTTTGTTTTATCACATACCGGTTTCCTCAAGATGTTTTCCTTCACCGTTTCGAGAGCAGTGGTGATTAAATTATTTATACAAAGTAAAGCGCCTGTCAGGGTTCGAACCTACGACCAACAATTCTTAAAAGTCTCGGCCTTTACCTCTGGGCCACCACTATTCTTGAACAACAACATTGACCTCCTGACCTGTGAATTGCGCTGTGTGAATATTCAGTTTGACTTGCTGCAAGTTTTCAACTAAAATTATTATTATAAAGCCAACTTGTGTAATACTATTTACAATTGCTCATTTTGCATGACATGTAGCATTAGTTAGTATACACGCAAAATGCTCAACATTTATTAACAGAGTAAATAATTATTATGTTTGAAATCCCAGCACAGTACCTAGTTTCAACAAATACGTTGAAATGTTAGTAATTACTCTAATTATTCTGTTTGCTGATTAACAGCACAAATAAGCGTCATAGTTTGCAAACAGATAATACATTGTAATTATTCACTAAAAGCTTGCTCAAAAGATAATGCTTACCTTTGGGAAATATTTAACTGATACTGACTGCGTAATATCTTCTCGTTTTAAATATACCACAGTATCCCAACACGAATTTTTCTTACCAGTGCGTGTTGACCTATGGCACTGAAACGTGGTCGCTCAAAAAGGGCCTCATTAGAATGCTAAAAGTCACCCAAAGGGCAATGGAGAGGGCTATGCTTGAAGTTTCCCTACGTGATCAAATCAGAAATAAAGAGAACGACATAACCCGAAGAATTGCAAAACTTAAGGTTGAACTAGTCGCGGGCTCGAACTAACTGGTGGGCATGGCCAAAAAGTACGCTGTCTCACCTGGCATCGTGTCCGACAGAGATAGTATCAGTTATGAGCAGTTAGACACTGGTCTACATGCAAACATCTAGTTCTCACGCACACAAACACACGTTCCGAAATATTTTAGTAAAATGAGAGCGTAATAAATTACGAGAAGTCCTTTGTAAAATCGAGTTTTATAAAAATTACAAATAAAGTTTATAGAACTCTTCGATAATTTAGCTTTGTCGGTGCCGACTTTGTTTTGGAGATTTTACACTTATTTTATTGAGGCACGCCGAATGATACCTCCATGTCATCACTGATGTATGTCCTTATCTTAACCCTCTGTCTTCTGTTTGATAGATAATCTTTAAAAAACATAAGAGGGGTAACCTTATTTCAATTCTTTCTAGCTTTGACAAAAGGATTTGAACAGTAACGGTGTCAAAGGCATTTTTTAGATCAAGGAATACATTCAGACACTTTTCCCTGAATCGACATAATCAGTTACCAGTGAGCTGAGTCCTGTAACTGCATACTCAGTTGAAAAAAATTAAAAAATATCATCTACAAATATCCCTGTCTAAAACCAAATTATGTAGACGATATTTTTTTTTTTTTTTAGTTAATGTAAGAGTTCTTATATTCATATTTTTTTTCTAAAACCTTGGATAAACCTGGTAAGACAGAAATAGGTCTTGTAGTTATTGACATCGTCGCCGTTCCCTCCCTTGTGAACCGGTGTAATAAAAGATAGATTCATCAGTGTCGGAAAGATACCTTTTCTAAAACAGAGATTTACCAAATGAGTAATGACAGGAACAATTTCCTTGCTAATATATTTTAGGAATTTATTTAGTTGGAATATTATCCCATCCTGGAGCTGACTTGAGCACTGTCGGATTTCAAACTCATCAGAACACTTTCTACTTCCATGGGGTCAGTGTCCAAGAGCACAAAAGAATTAATTTGTGTAGGTGGAATGTTAGATCGGCCAGAAGTTTTATTAATCGGAATTTTCTGGCCTAATTGCTTTCCAATATTAGCAAAATAGTTATTAACAGAGTTCACTGATGCAGTTGAAGAGGGTAAGATATTTAATAATTCAGTGCTTTGATTTTTAGGTTTATGTTGATAGATTTTATATTTTTCCATAATAATTTCGTATTTGTAACCGATTTAGCAAGCAAATCTCTTTGATTTTTTTTGAGATTATTACAGTAATTTCTGTACCGACTGTAGGTTATTTTTAAAATGTCATTATACGGATCAGATCGATAGCTTTTTTGTAATTTATTACGATTGTGAATACATTTTAATAATCCTGGGGTGATCCATGGCTTAATTATACGTTTGCTGCTAGCGATAACTTTTGTGTTAGTATTGTATTTATATATATATATAAATAAGTTTTTGAATGAGTTTATCTGTTAGCAAATTCGGGTCGTCACAAAAAAGCAAGTCTGCAAGATTTTTTCTTGTAAATATTATAGTGTATTTTCAAAGTTTATGGTCGTGGTGATTTTACTAGCGGATTCCTTACTTTTTGTTTTGGAAAGTGATAAAAATGTAGTACAGTGATCGGTAATTGTAGTTTTTAAGACAACAATTGAAGCAGATGTCTTTTTTTAAAGAAATGGTCTAAGCAGTTCCGATCTCTAGTCGGTAATGCCAGGTAAAATACCATACGTCGACAACATGTTAAGATAGTTCACTCGGTTTTTTATTATCATGAAATTCTACAGCTTTCGCTCTAATGTTGATATTTATGTCTCCCGCTATTATTATGTTTCTTTGTGTAGGTAACGTATCTAAGTGCTGACTGAATGATTTCGAATAATTATTTATATTTAATTATTAGTTATTTTATATAATTGATATATTTATGAATCTGGTCCAATATTTTAGTGTATATTTCCAAATTCATATGTGTTATGGGAAAATTAGGTGCACGCTTGATAAATTGCTTCTGTGTTATGGTGTAGATTTCTAACTTATGTTTTATTTGTTTGTGTGTGTTTGTATTATTGAAAAGTATATTTAGTTCGTATAGACTGAATTTAGGTGTGCGTATAGTGAGCTTAAGGGGCCTGCGGAGCATGCGTAGTTCATACAAACGTAATACCAAAATAATTCGTAAATCAAACATATTCTTAAGGTAGTGTGTATTTATTCCGATTGGATTTCAGAATATCTAGGCTCCCAAATATATATTTTGAATGGATACTAATATAAAGACGAGATATGAAGAATTTCAAATTTCAAAAACTTATTTTTCTCATAACTCGTTATTTTGGTAAATTACGTTTGTATGAACTACGCATGCTCCGCCGGCCCGTTAAAGTGTTTTTGTAAGTTAAAATTACAAAAAGTTAAAAAATATATAGAATCAACATTAGATAAGTACCTTATTGCTACGCAAGACTGCTATGGTAGACTGACAAGATAATGATGCATGATGACAAAAGTACTCTGCAGACAGTCATATTTTCACTATAAGTTGATGAATTTGTTCTTTACTTCTATGGACGCCATTGTGTGCACCAAGATTATAATTTCATTACGTTCACTACGACGGCAACGGGGGATGCGGTGCGCAGAGCAACATTGCCGCCGCGACGGAGCGGCGCGCCGCTATAAGTGCACATCGGGTCGCACAAGCGATTACCTGTTTAAATTTGTACTCACCATTGTAAATGCAAGCAATTAAAATAGTTGATTCAAGAAGAGGAGTTCATATTTCGCAACCCCTTCAAAATGTATAGTTATTTTTTGCGCTTGATCATCCTTTTTTATATATACTTTGCCATAATATGCAGTCCAGCGATATTTATACTCTCCTGTTTTTATTAGATCTCTAGCAAGGAAGTACAGACGAGATGCCTTAACCGTTAGATGCTCAGACAGAAAGATTGGGGTATCTTCTTGGGATTTAAAACCAAGATACTTGCATAGCTTGGACTAATGTTTTGTTATTGAATGACTTTCCTTTTTTTAGTATCTCATTTTTTAGAAGAGTGGATTCAGTTATATATTAATTTACTATTCCGCACAGACAAAATTAATAATGAGACAAAACGATATCATGTTTAACTTTGGATGCACAGACATCAGACAGAATCTGTCAAATTTCTTTAATAGATTTTCAACTTTATCACTAAAGCATAAGGTTCAAAGTTGATTGGGAAAATTTGACAGTTTCGGGTAGGTTGATCTGCTGGCGTCTGTACAATGTCAAACAGTGTAGTAAAAGCTCCCGAAATTTCTATGGAAAAGATAGAAACAGATGGCCGATGGGGCCTAAAGGTACTGGAGTGGCGATCGCGTACCGGGAGACTTAACGTTGGAAGGACTCCCACAAGGTGGACCGATGACCTGGTGAAGACCGCAGGAATCCGCTGAATGCGGGAAGCACAGAACCGGGCGAAGTGGCGGTTGTTGGGGCAGGCCTGAGTCCAGTAGTGGACGTCTTTCGGCTGAAATGATGATGATGATTTAACTGATCCTCTAAAAACTTATTGACCTTCTATTGATGGACACTTCTTTAAATTAATGAACCTCTAAAAACTTTTTGCGCTTCTATCAATCTTCATTTTTTAAATAATTGAGCCTCTTTTTAACTTTCTGGTCTTATCTCACAGTTGGTCGCAGTAATGTAGCTAGGAACGCCGAACAAACTGGTTAGATTAGGTTGGAACTAAGACCAACCACGCGCGAGCCGAGGTGGTCGCAGACTCGCAGTAACTAAGCTACGGCACCCCGCAATGGGCTAGGTTAGATCTGTGCCAAAACTACATCTAAGTTGGTCGCAGTTACTTGGTTTGGCTATTTAGTACCTATTTTTAGGTCCCCAAAATAGGAATAAAGTTAACATTGATTACTCCAAGACCACAAAACCATCAAACGATTTTGGAATTAAATATCACCTCTTCATTTCATTAAAAAAAAAAAAAAAATGTTGATTGTAAAATGTTACAATAAGGGTTAATCTTCCGACAACTAACAAGGAAATATGTTTACAAGATTCGACAGCTTCTGTTTTTAAAACCTCTGATAACACTGATTTCTCCAAAACAACAATAACAATTTAATTATTGAAACACAATTAGAAGTCATTTCCCGATTGTCAATTGACAAATTTCTTTTTAAAAAGCAATTCATTTTAAAGATTCGACAGTTTTTGTTTTTTTAAAACTCTCATAACTTCAAATGGTATTTTGAAAACATTTGACGATTCCTTTCCTTTTGATTTCTTAAGAAATGTCTCGAGAACCTATTGCTTGGCAGTAGTACCAACAAAAAAGTAATTTATTTTCTTTTTCTGACTTTTTTTCCTTTGTCGTTGAATGTTGTTTCATCAATTGTGCCAAAGAATCGAATAATGCGGGCCATAGATGTTCAAGTAATTTGATCAAACAGGCTGGTTCAAACAGTTTGATCAAATAGAAATACGAAAATTCATATTTCTTCATGCCATTTGACAACTCATTTTGAACAAATTTTCCCACACACATTCATGCCAGTTTGATAATTGAACTAGCCTGTTTTATCAAATTACTTGAACGTCTATAGCCCACTTAAATTAACTTTAATATCTATATACGTATTTTTGAGGTACAAAAAAAAAATGAGAATCGCATCAATATCATTGAAATATCCTGATAAATCTTGATTGTGGTGACTCCAAATCTACTTAGGTACTAACATAACATCACGCCTGTAATCCCAGAAGGAGTTGGCAGAGGTTGTTTTTTTTTTTACAATACCTTGCCCCACACTAGGAATTTCTCATGTGTCGTGGGTGCGTTTACAAACATTTAAACTCACATACACAAACAGCCAGACCCGGAACAACTAATTGTTAGTTATGTTTAAGTCCCACGTAATAGAAGGCGAGCCTATTGCCATCAACCGGGCACAAATCCTAAACTCCGGGCAGTTACTGAGAAATTCCGAATGGAAAAATCCAAACACATTTTACCCGACCTGGAAATCGAACCCTCATGGTAGGCAGTAGCACTTACGACCACTAGACCATCGAGGTTGCGAGCATCCTTTTTTTTTAAATGTATAGGTTGTGAGGGTTTTCTGAAATGACGTTCACTAGGTGGCAGCACTGATACGTCAGGTCGGGGCTCCTGTCAAAAGTGTCAAAGCGCCTATAATTTCTTTAGAAAGAAATAAAAATGCGTTCTTTAGTCGTTCTGATTGAATGATGAACGAACGAATGAAACGAACGATGAACGTCATCATATATTTTATAATATTGATTGTGGAAATGGGAGTCCTCTTGTCAAAGTGGCGCCAACTGGTGGCGTGAATTTTCATGAACATTCAATTTTCATGTCATTGAATTATCTGGAAACTTCTTACGGGGTCATTATGGTCATCGTTATGAAGAACATCTATTATACATTGATTTTCACGCGTCCCCCTTCTAGCCAAATATTTTCGATCTAAACCAAAGATTTTCGATATTAAAGAGGTACCAAAATAATATAAATTTAAAATCTAAAAAAAAGCGAAATTTCGCGGATAAAGCTATTTTAAAACATTGACAATGAGTACAATGACTCCTTTAGCGGTTCTCAGTTATATCAATGACACCTTTTAAAAACACAAGTTAAACCAATATAGACATACAACAAATCATCATTTATGAATAAAAGAAAATAGTGTATCTTTTATTGCCGGCTTCATAAATTGTGTTAAAGATATCAATAGGCTTCAATACGTCTTGTTACTGTCACTTAGTACGATATAAATAAATCTCGAACGACATTAAATTCTTTGTGAACAGAAAATGTATTTCTTTTGATCGGGGAAATAAATAACATTGTTAAAATGATATTCTTTAGGTCATATTATATAGCTTTTTATACAGTATCAGAAAGGTACAGTTTTGTAGTCTTCAATTTCACCTTTTTACTATAATATTGCTAGATTTTACCCGCAGCCCGCATGGAGGTTGCAAAGTATCCTATGTCTTAACCTAGGTCATGGTCTACCCATTTGCCATATTTCATCCACAAACAAACCACTTTTGCATTTATAATATTAGTTAGGATGCATTTCTTTAGAGGCAAGAGGAACAGGGTGTAAAGTTCACTCATCCTCTATAGAAAAGGGGGGAGCCTCCGACCAGACGGGTGTCGTGTCTGGCGGGCAACTGCCCAATGGTTGAAGTCGGGAGCTGAAGGTGCCGCTACAATGGCGACATTAAGTTAATACATGGGTAGGGCTAGTGGCCAGTAATCATAAAAATGTAATAAGAAAAAATTATTCGTTAATTGAAAAATTTAAATTTTCAAACGCTCGCCGACATAGTGCTCTCCCTTTCCTTCAATTCGCCTTCTCTTTGCACATTATTCGTTTTATTTTCATTGATACGATGTTATGATCGACCCCGGTAAATGACCTCTGCACTACAGTTGTTAAGTACAGGTGCTTTTTTAGAAAATTGTAAATAAATAATAACTTTTAATGTAATTAAAATATCTCCATAAACAGAAAACGCTAATTCGTATACGTGTGTTAAACTAATGTCACCATTAAAGCGCCACGCTGTATATTTTAATCGCGCGGTAAACTTTAATTGCGCGATGCAGGATTTTGAGTGACGTCAGGATTTTGTGTGACGTCAAAGTCTTTGATGCTTTTGGTTGGCATGTGGCGATGTAGATGCCGCCACAGTACAGGCCATTAAACTGAACAAATTACTCCATGGGACCAACATATACATCTAAGTAATCGCGACAAAATATCGTAATCTCGTCACATTCGGGACGGCTGATTATTTTGAGAGCATCCCATATATTAATCCCATAAATTATGCGACTTGAGTGTGCCAGGAGGGTTCCGGGCACTGAACGTGTTAAGGGTGTGGTACAGATCATCAAACTGAATAACAACAAAAAAAAAAATAAAAAAAATCTGATAAGAAGGATAATATTTAGTCGGTGGCAAAAAACTAAAATACAAAACGAAAGACACCGACTTCCGAAATAAAAGTAATTTTTAAATTTGCGTTTAAAAAAAAAAAAAAAAAACTTTTGTTAAATGAAATTATAAAATATCGCTCTGTGATGCACTAAAATATTGATTACTTGTTTCTGCACGCGACTTCGTCCGTAAGCCTTGGCCTTTAACCTTCTTCAAGAATTGGGCTATTCAATGCAAAAAGATTTTTTCAAATCCGACTGGTATTTCCGAAGATTGCCTCCTACATACACACTTACAAACAAACAAACAAACAAATTTTACCTCTTTATAATATTATAAGTAATAAGTATAAATGAATTGCAATTATTGATATTTAAACACTGAATATTTAGTTTTAGGTTAAAAAAAAAACATTTAGAATGTGTCCAAATGCTTTTTTACGCCTCAAATTGACAGCCATGCTGATAGGCTGTGTTAAATTTTACAACAGAATACCTTGTGATATACTAGAATAAAATTAAATGAAAGAAAATTCAAAACTCATATAAAAAGTAAACAAGCATATTACAAATTAGAGGATTATATCCAAGATAAAAATGCTTGGAAACATGCTGGTCCTGCTCCATTATTGGACAATTTAGAATCTAGACCAAAATCTAACTGGTTGCTAATTTAATTGTAAAATATTATTTTTTATAACATTGATTTGACATTCTGTAATTACTTGAACTCACACACTGACTTATTAGTATTACTTTAGTATTACTTGTTAAAATTTTAGGAATATAGTATAATTTTACAATGATTGTAAATATGTGAGCACCGTGCATCTATCACATATTTACTTTATCTGTCATTCCTTAATTTTTCATTCTTTTTACCTATCGTGGTATAGTAATCTTATTCTAGGTGCATCGTCTTCACATATAATTATATAACTAATGTATACAAGATATTGTGAATATATTTTAAAAGAGTAACGGTGAGTTTCTTGCCCATTCTTCTACATACGAAAACTACCTTTTGGAAGGGGCGGCTAGCATTTTTTTTTTCTTTTAAATTTTGGCGTTCAAAAGTGCCTTTTTTGTGCCTAATTGAAATAAACTATTTGACTTTGACTTTGAAAACTGACAGTTACATTCTTTCAACTCTTCTCTTGTTGCGTTCCTCCTATAATATGTCTTCTATTCTCCACACAGATCTTCGACATGGCAACAGGCCTTCTTCTCCGCAACGTCAGCAGTGATGACCCTGAGTTTGAAGTAGCTGGGCTTTCAGCAAGCAACTCCTTGGCGGTATCAGTCAGAGCCTTCAATAGAAAAGGTTTTAGTGAGGCTCTGACATTGACATCCAGCTTGCTGAAATACCCACAAAGGCATACAGGTATGGTTTTACATATTCAATACAGTTGTACTAGCGTAAATTTAAACGATTTGAATATTGAAAATACTCATTTTGTACATTATGTTTATTTCGTTTTAAGACTTATTTATTCTCATCATAAAGAACACAAAAAGTTCACTTAACAAACAAAAAAAACGTCCAGTTATAAGGTAGTGAGTCGATAGAAGGAAAGCAGATTTTTTTTAAACTATAGGTGGATTTTTTTTAAAGGGATATAGCCTTGTAAAAAAGTAATATAAGTATATGTTTAGTTCCTCAGCTAGATAATAAGAAAATATCAGACACGTATTTTTTGCTTTATCATATTAATAAAAAAAATACTTAGATAAAACGCATTTAAGTTCCCCAGTGGGGGCTCACTACGTCACAATTCAGTATAAAATCGAGCAAGGCGTGACGTCATGCCAAATTACAACTCAATGTATTGCCGTAATCTTTTGATTACGTAAAAAGGAAAAAATGTGTCCAATATGTTTCAATAGTAAGAAAAAAAAATTTGTCCTCGTCCCTATTGTAGCTGTCTCAAAAATGTTAACCAAGGTGCTTGAGGTACTAATTGCCCATGTTTGCAAACTAATAAATGATTTGATTTTATTTTTTTATTCGATTCCAAAATCGTTCGAATGTACATAGGTACCTAAGTTACATTTATGTTCGCGATCGTGCTATTTCTATCAGATTTGTTCTTATTGAAAGATTTTATTTTTCTTCGCCAAAATTCGAGGGCGAGGTTTTTTTTTTATTTCTGATGTTATTGAATAGCTTGTCATGATGTAGTACTAACATTGTTTTTTAAATATAAGTAGAAAAAAATACAGTATTCCTTTGTTTTTAATTTTACTTTAATTTATTCTGTAGTTCATGGATCCATGAAAAATGTATTTTAATGGCTAACGAGAAACGCGTTATTACGAAAAACTTTATGTCCAGACATTTTCGTGCTGATTCGAAACCAAAGAACCGTAAATTTTCAGTCACGTGATTCCAAGAAAAAATAATAAAATATATTGATTATTAATTTCTCGCAACCAAACAAATACACTCGACGTTGAAAAATTTTTTATTCAAGCCGATTGCTACACGTTATTGGTAACTTAACTATTTTAAAATACAGCTGCAGCGTGGCAAAAATAAATTTGTTGTTCCATGCATTTTGATCGCGTAGGTACTGCACTTTTGTAGAAAAGTACTGCAATTTTGTAGAAAATAGTTTTTTTTAAATAACCGATGAAAATTTTCAACGCAGGGGTGTCAAGAATCATGTACTGATGGTAACAGTTGAGCGCCGATGTCCGTGCCACCCTGTGTATAACATTAAAATCTTAGATACGCTCACACTCATACCCTTTCAACTTCCACCTTTCGTCGTATTTTTTTGTATATTGCTGATATTCATTTATTTTGAATTTTTTGTATTTTATGTTTAGTTTTCATAAGTTTTTCTAGTTTGAGTTTTTTCTAGTGAATGCTGTGGTATACCTTATAATAGGCATACATACCAGTAAAGAAAGAAAGAAAACACGTTTATTTGCGGTAAACATGACGCAAAAAAAGAACACAAAATTAAAAAATGGGTTTCAAGTTTAGGGAAAATATGCGTCACATTTACGCAAAACGGCCATCTCTCAGCATGATGCTGCGACCCTATGCAAGACAGAGCCCCAGCGCTGGTTTTCAGCGACAGCCGGCCTTGTATTATGTTAATGTTTTGTTTGTACTGCTGTTGGTGTACCAAATAAATAAATAAAACATTCTGAAGTACAATCAACCTACACAAGTACACATCTATTGTAACAATAAATTAAACTTTTAACAACGCCTTTTTTCATAGCAGCAGTAAAGTCACACTTACACGATGCAGTTTTCTTGCCTGTAGCATACAATAAAATTGAAACAACAAATGACTAGTATCGTCTAAACACTGTTTAGACGGTGCAACTTTTATTATTGCTTCATCTTATGCAACAGGCAATTAAATCGCACCGTGTAAATAAGACTTAAAGTACGTTTTTCGTAGTTTAAGGGCGATGTGCTAAGGCAGCCCGCGAAATTCAAAGTTTTCTCAGGTTTTTTGCAATTTGAAGGTCAGTGTCAGGTTGTATATTGATTAAAATACGGATTTACAGGATTATAATCATTAGAATCAGCAATACATCTCTTTAAGTTAGAATTGGCCTCACATTTCATGATTTTATGAAATAGTAATTCAATAGGATTACATGAATTTAGAAATCGTATTGATGATTTTTATGATTATAATCCTATAAATAAATATTTGATACGGCCGCCAATCATAAAGATCAACATACAACCTGATATTGACCTACAAATTACAAAGAACGTAAGAAAATTTGAATTTTGCCATAATTCCTGCATAAGTTTAAAAATACATGAAAGATAAAAGCCACAGTTCTGCCCACAGCGCAAGTCCCCGTGAAGGTGGAGCTAACGACAGTCCTGATAATAGTCTTGGGAGCAGTTGGTGTCATCGCCGCCATGACAGCCGTGTCAGCTGTTATCTTCTGCTGCAAATACTGCAATAAGAGAGAGAGTGAGTAGTGATGTCATTCAATTGAAGTTTGGTGTGTAATTTAATTGAATTTTTGTGTAGTGTAATTGAAACTTGGTTTGTAATTTAATTGAACTCTTGTATTTTAATTTGAAATGGTGTGTGCAATTTAATTGACACGATCGTTTTACTGAATTCAATAATGTTTTATTGAAAACTGTATGAGTGTATTTGAGTAATAGAATTAAAAACGCGTGTGAACGACCGCATAATTAATAATACTTGACTCGATTCACATAAAACAACATTTTCTCTACAAGTTTACATTTTTGATTGGAAGAAAAATCAAGTCGTTTCTTCGAAATGTTAATTTAAATTCCGCAAACCTGTATCGCGTCAAAGAGATGTCAGCACAACTGACGGGGTCCGCTAGGACCGATGACTGCCGGAGTCGCGGGAAAGTCCGAAAGGGATACCGTGGCCCCTGGCAACGTACAGGCAACTGAAGGAACACGGGTGGGTTTTAGTCAGTAAGAGTCTGACACGCCCTCCCGCTCCGCCCGGAGAGGGAGAAGTTATTTGATAATTTCCCACCTGTGTCCCAGCAGTGGACACATTATAGGCTGATTATGTTTATGATTATGATGAAACCTTTTTAAACACCTTAAATTCAGTATTTCAATGAACGTAGCTGTTGATATATAACTGTCAAATAATTCAAACTGAAAGATTTATCATTATTACATTCATAACTTAATCAAATTCTAAGAATATTTAAAGGACCAACCTTTTACTTTGCTCTATATTAAATATTTAATTTATTAATAGTCCATAAGAGAAAATTGGTAGAGAATTTAAAAGATTTTCAGGATTTTTATTGACTGACGGTATCTTTATCTATACAATTATAGCTTTTTGTCTGGCTGTGTGACCACGTTGTACTTCTAAACTACGTAACGGATTTTGATATGGTTTCACCATCATTTAGAGATTTTATTCCAGTAGCTTTATTGTGTATAATAAATTAATATTAAACTTACATATAATAAAGAAATCTCGATGTTTTGTCAAGTAGCTTAACGACCTCTGTGGTCTAAAGAAAGAAAGAAAATAAATTTATTTGACTCAGATCAAGGCACACAATATTCACACAAAAAACAAATAAAACAGAGAAAGCTTAAAACAGTATTGTGTGCCTCACGGCTGCGCCAAATAGGCCCAGTTCAGCATAAATGCCAGACAACTAGTGTCTGACGCTGGTTTTCAACTGGACCTTATGTTACGAGGACGTCTTGCGGATGTAAATCAGTTTTATAGTGTGTAAGTGTTTTATATTTAAATAAAAATAGATAGATGTGTAGCAAATAGATAATTGTGGATTTATGATTATATGATTTATGTGTGTCTAGTGATTAGCCCACCTGTCTCAGACCCAGAGGTTCGATTCCCAGTGACGGCAAAATTTTCTACTTGGTTTGGCTGGTGGTACAACTTGTTCCTAGTCAGCCTGGCTTGCTAACACCAACTTATTTAAAGTCTATCGCCATAACAACAATGTAAACTAATGTTACGGCAGTTAGAGGTAAGATAGCCATTTCCTCTATGGTTGAGGTTCAATTCCTTCTTCGGCCTGATCATCACTTACCATCAGGTGAGATGCAGGCCAAGAGCTCAGCGTTGTGGTTAAAAAAAAAATCCTTGAGAAGCAGGTACGGGTCACTAGTAACTAATTTTTATTTTTCTTTTGTTCGTAGGAAAACACGAAAAAGACAAAAGACAGCAGGATGAAACATCGAATATTCCACTGACTGGCACCAAAGAATCGGAGAGCGTCGATAGTTTAGGTAAGACACTAAAATAAGGGCCTTCTCATCACACTGGCGATTTAAAGCGTGTTTCCAGCGAGGCTATTTTACAACGCCCTCGCTGCGCGTGCGTAGCGAGCACGCCACGTATGCGCAACGTGCTCGCCGCCTTTGCGTTACGTGAGTGTACAAGAGCGAGTGACACAAGCGAGCGTACAATTTTGTGAAAGCGCGGAGAACACGTCGCGTTGCCGCGGCTAGCTCGCTACGCACCCGCGGAGAGCACGCTCACAAATCGCTTCGCTGGAAACACGCTGACAAATCGTCAGTGTGATAACGTTCTGAATTCGATTACCACAGTTACAAGATCTTGCCAAAGAAACAAAATAACTAGTAATTTAGTTCGTTAATATTGTTTATCTGTCCTTTGGAGTAATTGAGTAACATACTTACAATTGCAATGCCATTCGTTTTAGCAATTCAACAACATTCATTGCATTGTTTGACGTTGTCGACCAGACGAACGACCACAGCTGTCCATTGTTGGACATATGCGTCTCTAATTCCACGCCATTCAGCTCGATTCTCAACAACTCTCATCTAGCGGCTTCTGCGAAGATCGTCGCTTCACCTAGCCTGAAGGCGTCCTACCTTACGTTTGCCGATTCGCGGTCTCCACTCAAGAACACATCTACCCCAACGGTCATCGGTTCTACGGCTAATATGGCCGCCCCTTTTCTACTTCAGCTTGCTCATTCTATGAGCTATATCGACAACTTTGGTTCTCTGCCGGATCACCTCGTTCCAGAGTCTATCCCTCATTGAGATTCCAAGCGTAGCCCGTTTCATATCTACTAAAAATATAGCTATAGTGTAATGAACTTCCTTCAAAATCGTTCGGATTGTAATAGGTGTGTTAAGCTTCGTTCAGACTAGCGCGACGCGACACCGGTTATTGTTATACCGTGAAGTTTTCTTAGTTATCGTATTGTTCGCGTCGCCATCGCGCTGATCTGCACGAGCCTTTACGCAATTGGGGTGCTTGTTTAGTACCTACTGGATGATAAAAAAATGTCGTTCCAGTCGTTCTATGGATTATTTCGGCTTTTTGTAGGCTTAGGTTAGTGGTAATAAAAGATGATTTTTGCCGTTTTATGATAAATATTTCGTATGTCTTTAGTATGTTCCTAAAGCCATAACTTTTCTAAAGCTAAAGTAATGACACTTCAACAAAAAAGATTACTTACTTACACAAAAATGCAATAACGAATGAAATAAGCGTACACAATTTTTTGTTGCTATGGATACTGAAATAACTGTAAGGCCGAGCGCACTTTGGACACGACTTTGTATTGTACATAATCGGCTGATCGTCGTCGTACGAATCGAGTGCGCACTGAATACATTTTTCTCCGTCTAATAGGTAGTGTTCCGGTGATATCGCATTGAACGCACGAAAAATCCTAACAAGTTCGGATTGTTTTCGGACGTCGGAACTATACGTACGTATACGTACGACTAACCCGCACTCACTCTGCTCCCTTACTTCTTGGAAGGTCGGGATCGTTCGTGCGTGTTCGTATGTGCTCGCAGAACAAGATTCATACAAAAACGCGCCCAAAATGTGCACGGCTAACGGATGGTACTCACCGCGGGCATTATGTACTTTTATAATTTTAACGTGACGATATAATTGTGGACGTCCACGACATCACGATAACTCGAGGAAGTAAAATGTATGGAATATAAAAATGCCTGGACGTGTACGTCCAGGTAATATCGTGACGTTACAATTATTCGTTGTGCTAACGTTTGTTACGCAATAAAAATGATTTCGCGAAAGAAACAGTATGGTGAATACGTGAATCTAAAGGAAAAAACAATTCTCTAGAATCTGCTGACGAACGAAAGTTCGTTTCGCGAATGAATGTTCGTTGCGTAACAAGACCTTGGGCTACGAATGTTTGCTAAACAAAGCTAATGCTCGCGGTGAGTACACAAAGCGAATGCACACTAAGCACATGAGTTTGTTTTTGTTTCATCGTGTTTAGATATCGATAGCCATGTTAGCTAGCCATTTTAAAATAACCGTGTATATGGCAGACAGGATCTATATACCTGTATGTAGTTACTCTAGTTCTAAACCATAAGCCGTTCAGACGGTACCTTAAGACCCCTTGAGAGCCAACGGGTAAAAGCTAGACAAATGAATTACTAACCCTGGGTACCCACTGATACGGTTCTGAATATTTAATTGAACTACCCTCAGAATTGTGTGTAATTTGAATAGTGTTCTGGTCTTAGGAGGCTTAAGTTTTGGTCCTTTGTCCTGTTTTGTTACGAGTGAATTGAAGGATGAATTTTGGGTTCGATGAGCGTGAAAATTCGATTCAGAAACTTCTTAGAACCAAATACTGTTTTCCTTATGAACAAATCGGTCCCAGTTAATAATTTTTCAAATTATCGCAAAAACATCAATTGTTTTATTATTTGAAAACCTCTTAAAAACAAACATATTTTTTCCCAACAGCGCTACAACAATTCCTTGTAATTTTACAACCAAAAAACATGTTGTAATTCCAGACACAAAACATTTCACCAAATATCAAAAACACTTGTTCAAATAAATTCACGTAAAAACCAACAAAAAACAAAAGAGCGAGCACTAAAAAGAATTTATTACCTTCTCTTTCCAGATAAAAATCCTGATATAATACCACTAGACGGAAAAATAAGCGACAGCTGTTCGAATAAAAGTTCCACGACCGACTACAGTTCTATACGACCACTCATCTCGAAGACTACCGATAAATACGACATGTCTACGAATTGCGACCGATTTTACGACCACAACATCGATCCTTGCAACCAATATATACAAGTTCGACCGATGGAGTACAGGCGACCAACTTACGCGGCAACGTTGCAAATGCCAAACCTTGGTCCTAGCATACAGAGTTTGGGGCCAATGAGCAGCTTACATATGCCGAATGTTGGGCCCAATGATTGTCATAGACAGCCCTATGATAAGGTCTATGAAGATTGGTTGAAGTATAAAAATGCTTTGCCGTTGAATACTAGTGGTTTGGTGAGTGTTAAAAATTCATTAAATATTTTGTAAATTCCAATTCCTTTTACAATCAAACATAATTTCATTAGTAGAACTTACATATCAACTAAAATGTATGTTGTTACCTTTTATGTACAGTCGAACCAGCTATTTGGTATACAAGGAGTCATCTCACGCTTTTAAGAATGTCATAAAGCCTCATGCAGACTAGCGCGACCCGACGGGGCTATGTCCCGGGTAATTGTTCTACCGCAAAGTTTTCTTAGAAATGGTTTTCTTAGAGTCGCGTCGCGCCAATCTGCACAAGGGTTAAAGCTTTGTCAGTGTATTGGAAAAAATAATATTTTTGTGAACCTATGTATGTTCACAAATAAAGCTTCATTGATTGAACCTCAAACTAACCCAAATATTTTTATTACAGCTGCCAGCAGAACAACTGCTCCCACCAGAGTTATACGCAACGCCACCACCACCATCTCTCTACAGCAACCCCAACAGGAACCCACTAAACCTCACTCAGATGCCAGAGTTGGAACCCAGATACCACCTGGAACCCCGGTCTTTAGCGATGGACTCCAGAAGTTGCTCCAACTCGCCTCCAGTCAGATTCAACCCTGAAAATAACAGTGTCTACTACAGTAAAAGTGTGTTGGATAGAACTACTAATACGTTGCCACATCTGAAGCCTACAAGGATAAATGGTAAGAATTTTTGCTTTTCCGTAAATCATGAGGGTGGTCAGAATACCCGTTGAAGCCGTGGGTGCTGGTTGGCTGTGTGACGTGTCGCTCGAAAGCTTGAGGAAGTGATAATGATGACGTCACTCTGAACTAGCTGCTCGAAAGCTGCGTCAATGGTGTCGATTCTCTTGTACACCGAACTAAACTACCACTAAAAATCCTTACTTTTGGCTATGAGAATCTTAAAGCTATTCTGCAAAACGAATACTTTAAATTTAAATATAATTTGGACACAACTAAATCGAATTTGACAATCGCGACTCCACGTGGTACATACTTGTTTGCCCTACCCCGTGAATTTTTTTTAGAGCCGGAGGCCCGCAGTGGGGGCAGCCTCGACGTGTTTCATATGGAATTTTTCACTTTTTTTATGGAAAATATGAAAACCGTGAATACGTGTTCAGTATTAGTGGCTTATGGTATTATTAAGGGGGTTGAAATTTTCATTATTTTTGCGATAGGTCACACCATTTTCGAGATATAAGCAAAAGAAAAGAAAAAAATATACAGTACTGTTTTTGCCTTGAAGTCGAGATGTTGGTGTGAATTTTAGTTCATGACAACTAATACTATTCCACACCATTTTTTATCGCGATTATAAATGGTCAGATTTAGTTAGACAATCAAAAATTTGTGAAAAACGTCAAATTTTGAATAGCAAAATTGTCATTTTCACTAAATTAAAAACTCAGTGCCATCTTAGTGCTGTCAAACTAAAATATAGTTAAGTTGTGTCACTTTAGTCAATTTCAGAATGGAAAATCGTCGTTTGACAGGAATAAAAAAAATTGGTGATTTTTAGTCTAGTTTAGAGGCATTTATTTATTTATTTAATACTTCAAGCACACAAATGTACAGAGGCGGACTTAATGCCATAGGCATTTGTGACAAGAGAATCGGCACCAATATCCATGTTCGGAGTGTAAAGTTCAGTCTTCTTCAATAGAAAAGGGAGAATCCTACGACCAGACAAGTGTTCTGTCTGGTGGGCAACTGCCCGACGATTGTTGTCGGGGCGTTGTAACTATGCCCGTCGCGCAGTAAACTGTGCTTGCGCGATACAAGATGCGTGACGTCACTCGTCAGAGTGATGCGTAGTTCGCATGTGATGATGTAGATGGCGCCACAACATTCTCCTGCCCTTATTCCAATTTATTTGTGGTTGGCGCAACATGTCCCTTTCTTCCATACTTCTCTATTAGTCGTTATCTCGGTAGTCCCGCCCTTTCTAGCCATATCACCTTTCACACAGTCTATCCAGCATTTATTTGGTCCTCCCCACTTATAGCCATCCACAGACTTTCGTCAACAAAAATTCATGAAGACATGTGACATCTACCAACCTGCACTGCCTCCTGGAATACGGCCCACTTCCTCTCACAGAGAGGAGGATTATTATAGGCTCATTATATAGCTTACTATCTTGCCTTGGGATGTATCTCGAGCATAAAATATTCTCAAGGTTTCTTCCTGTCAAATCTTGAAGAAAAAGCTCTTAAAGATTTAATGAGGAAAGTACACTTGAATAAGGTCAAGCGAAGTGGAAGAGTCTCGAGAATTATTCGTGTTTCGGCTCAGCCCGGCCGGCACAGTCTAGTATAAATTATGTTGTAGGCAGGAAACTTAATCAACCGGTTTAGTAGGGTGGAAGGACGGTAGCTGTATTCACTTGGAAACATACTATTGTCCGGTTCCTCACAAACCGGATTAGTGTCCGGTATGTTTCCTAGTATTTTTGAACGGATTTTATCTATTCAACTAGTTGCTCGCCCGCTTGGACCCTTATCCCTTTTTCTAAAACAAAAATTACCTAAGTTACTCCTTATAAGTGTGTGCCAGTGAAAGTCCCGTCAAAATCGGTCTAGTCGTTTCGGAGATTAGCCGGGCCAAACAGACAGATAAAAGTTTTTTTTTTTTGTTATAAATACCTTATACTTTCATATGCATTTAATAAAAGCTGTTATTTTGACATTACAAACAGACAGAGAAGGAGAGAGAGAGAGAGAAAATGCGAGCAATATTATTTACTGCTGTCGCTGCCTCGATTCTGTAGCGCGTCAGGCATGTTCGCAGCAGCGCGTACAGACGACTTCTTTGCGATCATTCGTAAAAGATCCGCTTCACTACTGCGTCGGATGCGGGGCAGCGGCAACAGTCTTCTGAACGTTGTTGCTAGTAAGACTGAAGGCCGCCTTATGGGGCACCTGTGCGCAGTGCATGTACTGTTGCCAGGGGTCTCCGTGAGGTGGCGTAATTGAGTATTAGTTTGTGTGTTTATTGTTAATTAAGTATTTTTAGTCTAGTATACTAACATAGGTTAAGAATTACTAACAAATGTATGGGTTATACCTGAGTTAAAGAAAAATAAATAAATAAATATTTTATATGGGTTGGTTAATTTTGGCAGAACTAAGCTGGTTGATCTGAGAAGCTCGGAAACCGGGCACATAACCTAGCTTTCCTAACGGTTTTTTTTCTGAAACCGTCGGTTTTTGGTTTTATGCAGAACAACTGAGTTTCGACTTCTGCACAAAACCAACCATGATAATAATGAAAAACCAGTGTTTCATTACAAGGCGAATTTTCCAGAAATTCTATCGACATTACAAGCTTTTTAGAGCAAAAATAATTAATTTTCTTGGTAGCCTTGTTCGTATTAGATGGCTGTTTGCGACCGCCTATTCTACAGTTTATTTTTAAATTAATTGTCATTTGTTTCTTGTGTACACACTGGCCTTCCGCATCCAAGCTGTCGTAGCGCCGTTTTTAGTGCAAACTGTGCGTCTTGTCGTTGCGACTGGTCCCTGAAAAAAGATACAGAGTTGTCGTTTGTATCTGCGTTATGCCCTACGAGAGCGTGCGACTCCCCTAATACGCGGTCCCCCTCCACAAACCTTTCGGCCCCATCGGCCATCTGTTCTGCGAGCAATGTGCCCTGCCCACTGCCACATAAGCTTAGCAATTCTTTGGGCTGTGTCGGTTACCTCAGTTCTCCTGCAGATCTCTCATTTCTGATTCGATCACGTAGATAAACTCCAAGCATAGCCCTCTCCATTGCCCTTTGGGTGACTGACTTTGGTGTCTGCCAACTTATCTTTATCTAAATATATTATAAATTAAAGTCGCCTCTCGTGTCTGTTTGTGACCGCGTTGTTCTTCTAAACTACGCAACGGATCTTGATGCGTTTTCAACATCATTTAGAGAATTTATTCCGGAAGGTTTATGAGTAAAATACATTCTTCATAAAGTGCCATAAAGTAAAGAAATCTCGATTTAATGTCAAGTTGAAAAATCGTGCGAAATAGAGCTGGGTCGTTTGTTATACAATAATATATTTTTTGCTGAATTGGTTTATAACTTCGTATTGGTTTTTTGACAGTCATTACGGGTCGTCAGAAGACCAAAACTCTGACAACCAGTCTTACCAGGAGGTATCTTATTACCCAGTTAGTGGGTTGCGGAGTAGTGGAGTTCAGATAGGCATTCGCTCTATGTAAAATACTAGTATTCAGCTGCATCCGGTTAGACTGGAAGCCGACCCCAAAATATTTGGGCAAAGGCTAGGTTTATAACGTCAGATTGTTCATAGAAAATGTCCCGTTGTGGATTACGGTTAGCGGACTAAATACAAAATCCTATCAAGGACTTACCCACAAAGTTTTAAGTTTGAAATCATTCTACGTAAATCCTGAAATCCTGTTTAAGAAATACTTTTTCAAGATATTTCCTCTCCACCATATCCCAAATATGGTGGAGAGGAAATTTCTAGCCATCCATAAATTACGTCACAAATTTTACGGGAAGGAGTGTGAATAAAGTATGACAAGGGGGGGGCGAGTCATAAGCTTCGTAAGGTCACATGTTTAATGTAAAGTATTAAAACTTTAAAAACAAAACAAAAATGAAAACAAAATATGATAATAAATGTTGGTTAAAGTTGTTAATCAACATTTATTAACATATTTTGTTTTAAATTGCATAATATGTGACGTCACACCAGGGGAGGTGGGGTCTCACAAATATGACCACCTGTGACAAGGGGGTTCTAAAAATTAGGAAATTCGTGTGACGTAATTTATGGATATCTTTTCTTGAAAGTTGTAAAATTGAACAAATAGGTAACATCCTAATCCGTTCAGCCGTTTTTGATTGAGTAACAAACGTTCAAACATATAAACTTTCACATTTATAATATAATATGTATATATAAACTCGTATAAATAGAATGCTGCTTCTGAGCTAGATATCATTTTCTTAAATTCTTTCTTGTATTGCTTTCTTGCAAAATACCTACATAGTGTATATTTTTTGAAATACCTATTTTAAGTGGTATCAACAATTTTATTTTGTTCGCATTTCATGTTCATGAATTCAAATGTACTAGCTTCATAAAGAAGTGATCATTGTAAAAAGTTTTAAATATTTGAATTATCAATAGTACAGTCAGCATGAATTGAAAGTAATCATTGCCAAAAGTTCTATAGGAAGTGGTTTTCACAAACAGTTTTTGTTGTAAAAATATTATGTTAGTTTTGTTCCATTTTGAAAGTTGCTTGTTAATTTTCGACCTTAAAGGTTAGCGAATTAATCGTTTGAAGGATTCACAAAAAAATATCTGATTTAAATAAAAAAATGTCGTATAAATTACCCCAAAAACATACACAAATAGAGCTTTAAAAAGGTACTTATTAAATGGAGTAACCATTTCGTCCAGTTTTCGAAATGTTTTTGTTCTACCGTAATTGCTCCACGGTTTCCATTAATTATATTCAGCAAACAGAACTGTTCAGCGTTCAACAATCTGATATAATCACATAATTATATTCAGGCTCATGAAAAGATAAATGTTTTCTCATTGGAAATGTATAAAAATAGATGTTAAGTAGGACTTCGCCACGACTTACGAGTTGTAAAATTCGAACCCTGACAGGCGTATTTCTTTGTATAAATTATTTCATTACTACTGCTCTCAAAAAGTTGAAGGAAAACATTGTGAGGAAACCGGCATGTCCTAGAACCAAAAATTCGAAGACATGTGGCATCTATCAACCCGCACTGGGGCCGCGTGGTGGATTATGGCCCACTCCTTCTCACAGAGTGGAGGTCTGTGTCCCAGCAGTGGGGATATTATAGACTGATTATATATGTACTCGTATGTACATAAGAGTTTGTAACATACTATCATCATACCTTTCTGCCACCAAGCTACGTTGTTGTATTACCGTTTGAGGCCTCAATAAATAACACCCACGTAAGATTTTTTGAGGGACATACATAACTGGGGCCCTATTACGACGTATTATTGCCACCATTTTTCCAGTGTGAGTGAGAGACGGAGCTATATAAGGCCTATAACACCATCCTTTTTTCGCAGTGGAATAATGATGGAATAAATACTTCATAATAACATAAACTAACTAAGGAAAAGAGCGAAGCAACAAAATTCAAAAATTCAAAATTCAAAAGTCATTTATTCAAACTAGGCTGAGAATCAGCACTTTTCGAACGTCAAAATTACATAAGACAGTCCCCCAAAACGCCCACCCTTCACCACTTCCTAGTGCTTTAGCTGGGAAGAAGAAGTGGCGCAACAAACTCCCCAGCAGCACAGCTGTCTGTTCAGTTAAAAAAAAATGATTCTATATAATAGTATGCAAAATGATATTTACATTACGCAACACAAAACATAATTTAAATTATAAAAATTAATAGCCTTATGACAGCTAGCACACGCCAATATACCAACCAAAAACATCGAGAACTATACTCAAGCAGAAATAAAAATTACTTAGTGAAATCAATATCTAAATAAAAGCCTCCAGGCATAAAGGGCGTGCCCGCTTACATATAGCAACCCCAACACAAGTGTTAATAATTACTTACTGGGGCTGTTTCAATCACATTTGAAAATGTAAACGTTTTGAGACACAATAAACATATTTT
Organism: Xanthia icteritia; assembly: GCA_949128155.2. Classification (NCBI taxonomy): domain Eukaryota; kingdom Metazoa; phylum Arthropoda; class Insecta; order Lepidoptera; family Noctuidae; genus Xanthia; species Xanthia icteritia. The sequence continues at coordinate 11,275,803 of OX421956.2, forward strand.
TTTTTTTTTTTTATAATACGGCCTCTGATCCTTTGAAATCCTTATTAACCTTCTAATAATGGGCACATTTATAATAAATGAACCTCTTAAAACTTTTTGATCTTCTTATGATGCACACCTTTTTAAATAATTGAGCCTCTTTTTAAGTTTCTAGTTTGTTCTCAGAGTTGGTCGCAGTAACTAAGCTGAGCACCCCTACCAAATGGGTTAGGTTAGATTAAAACTGTGACCCACCGCGTTGCATCCGCTAAATCCAAATTGGTCGCAATTGTTTTACTGTTTAGTATTTGTACTCTAAAATAGTAATCATTTGAGGTTCATAAAAAGAGGCGCAATCATTATATTTGTCACGACGGGTGGTTGCTCACACGCTAGTATTTTATACTGCCTATTTGAACTCCACAACCAAGTAAATACTCGGTAACAGGATAGCCCTTGGCATGACTGGTTGTCAGACTTTCGGACTTCTGACTACTCTATTTTTCTACTCAGACTGTTAATTATAATTAATCTTTTCTTTTTCAGGAAACTCTCCAACGCAAATGCCGAGTGAGCCAAAATGTGTGTCGAAAGCCACCGACACTACCCTGGAACATGCTAAAGTTACTAAAGAGAGCGACTGAAACAAAAAATATTAAAAAGAGACAAAGCACCTTTAGTGTTACGTGTAGACAAAGTGACCGAAATTGGACTAGGTATAAAGGCCTTAAAGTGTACATTTACAGGCCAGTGGCCTAGAAAAAAAGGCCTCAGTTAAAGTGGTTTTAAAAAGGTGTAAACTGTACATTTAATGTGATAAAATTCGGTAAAAATCGGTTTGGAACTTTGGACCCGTCCGTTGTGATTTTTTTATTGTTTCTTTCTACAATAAAAGTGTGATTTTTGTTTCTTTCAATTGAATTATTTAAAAAAAAATCTACTAATTTTATTTAACACGATCAGTTTATTTTAATTGTTAAACAATAAATAGCCAATTATTTTTTTTTAACAAAATAAATTGCATATAGATTTTTTAATTATTATCTATTGATTATTAGAAAGAACGATGAATGTCAATTTGATAGATCGAAAAAATACCTAGATTGTAAAATAGTTTTGCATCTTCCTCAAGATGTATAAGACTGAATTTGTGTAGAAGTTACACACTTTTAGATAAAACAATTATTTGATTACATTATTGTAATTAATTATTCAGATGATTACATTTTACATACCGTGCGTGTTTTTAATTTGACTGCCACGTGGTGTCTTGTTTGCAAAATAAAATTACAGATGTTATGTAACAAACTTTTTTTCTTTTTTTAAGAAAAAATATTATTATTCAAAGGAGACTAGCTAACAAAAATATAGATAAAGTACGTTGTGAATGTATATAGTGTAAATATTATAAGTATGTTATACGAAAAGTTGCCATACTAGTTAAATAGTTAATAACATGTATCTAAAATAATAATTATTGTCACAAAATCGAGCTTTTATGTTACGAATGATAATTATTATTTAATTTTGTGTTTGTGAAAGAAAATATAAAGATAAGGAAAAATGTTTTTTCCGAAAGATATACGAAAAGAAAGATAGTATCGACGCTTGAAAAGTGAAAATGTTAAAAATCGTAATGTATGTTAATATCTTCGGATTGTTGTTTTAAAAATATTTCGGAATATTGAAAGCTTCCTCGTGCAAGGAAAAGCGATGTTGTTTAAATGTAAATTATATAAAATATTATAAATATGGATACTTAATGTGATAACAGTTGCATGAATGAATGACATCTCAGTTCACGATAGGAACAAATATAACTTTTATTCATGAATAGCGTTCCGATTTGGCCTAAATTTTTATTAAAACCTGTTTTAATGATTTAACTTTGAGCCATTTTTGTCTAAGATTCCATAAAAAAAAAGATAATTTCTTTTAAGAAAACGTTATCTAGTAAAATTAAGGTAAGAAAAGAAAGTACATAATAAATTCCTAATAGAATAAATGCAGTTTTCTTCTATCACCATTTTTTTTTTTAATTGTTGTAAAGATAAAATCTTTTTATATTAAAAAAAGATAAAAGTTTGAAAATATAAAAAGAGTTTATTCTTTTGATAAAAAGTTCGTGAACTGAGTACTGAGATTAACATTTGATTTTACAAATTAAAATACTTTTATATTTTTATTTAATTGAGTTTGAAACAGACCAAAATGTTTTGCTGAATAGGCGTTAACGTATTATTTTTATCTGTAAAATATAGTACCATGACTTAGATTTCATAGATATTTTTAAGGTACAGTCGCTACTTAAAATATTTTTGTTACCATGGAAACTTGAGTTATTTCATCTAATAATAATTTTTGTATAGCTATTGTATAATTTAACAAAAAAAGAAGAGAATTCTGAATATTCAATTTCGTATTTTTTTACTTTTCTTTTTAGCATAGGTTACAATTTTTTAATGTTTTTCTTACTGCTCTCTTTCTGTAAACGACTGTACCTTTTGCTTTGAGCATTTAATAATTATTTTCAGTAATAATTACTAGCATTTTGTATTATAAACAATTTTATGTAATTGTTTCGTTTTTTGTGATGTAAAATTCCTTTGGAAATAATAAATGTGAATTTATAATGTTTGTTTTTTTTATACGTTCAAAAACGTTGTTGAAAAAATTCAAATAAAATACGGAATTTCTTCCTTCGGAATATAAGGTCCTGGGTTCGACTCCCATGATGGGAAAAATGCCTATTGACGCCCGTATTCTTCGATTTTACAGGAATGATAATATTAGCCCAGCTTCATGAAATATAAATCCAACATTATCTTGACAAAGGCCAGGGTCAATTTAAGGTCATCCATCAATTTGGGGGTGATGAAAATTGTATTCGAGAAAAGTATTGTACGGCTGTGCTTTTCTTTGTTTGTTTTTGCTCGACTTGGCGGGGGCACTACCGAGCCCCCAGTATATTTTTTAGTTACGTTAATTATTGCATTTCATAGTCAATAATTTAGTTCACTAGTTCGCCATATCGGGGGGCACGGCAACAAACACAAAGACAGCCGTACCATCGTTTCTCGAAGCCATTCAGGGCATTTTCGACCCCCTTTAACTTCATTGTGGATAAAGCTAGAAGCCTGAATATTCATTGAACAAGAGGGCTTAGTATAAATAGATATATACCTAAATATCATTCAATTTGAATCAATAGTTTAAGAACTATTGCAGGTCAAAGTTCATTAATTTTGTCACTGACTGACTCACACACTCACCGATCAAGCTTCAAATTTTTAACACAATTAGTGTTTAGCTTATAAAGCAAGTAAAAACTGAATCGAACTGCATAACGACGGCGAAGTGCCAATAGCTCGTAACTGAAATTTTTCGAGATTTTTTTTTTTTATCGTTTTGAATTTAAAGGCGCTATTCGCATGTTTTAGTGAAATCTAAAAAATCTAAATGAAAATGTTTTACTTTGTCAGTTAGGTGTTATTGGCACTTCGCCGTCGATAAGTAACTTTGTAATCGGATATTATTTATATCGGATTACAAAGTTACTTACTTATGCAGTTCGTGTATCTAGAAAACGAGACTGAAATCTCGGTATGTTTTAATTTCTAATTGCTTACTTTTAACTTACTTTCACGAAGTCATTGCGATCGAGAGTCTGACAGATCATGAGCAAAATGCAAGTGATAATTATACAATACGCACATGAATCCGAAAAGTCAGAGGTGCGTGCCTTGGGTTTGAACCTGAGACCTATGACCTGACAGTCCGGGGTCACACCACTAGGCTTTCACCTTTTTCGTCAACGACACGCTCAAAATACATAAGTGAGCCATGTTATAGCCCCATAGCTAAGCTACTGGACCGCATTATCCCATAGAAACCACAAACACCACTATTTGTATTACCCATACATGACATGGGAACTTAACTATATAAACATTTTGACAGCGCTTCGATTGGAATCAATATTTGTAAATATAGTCCGCATCAACGGTGGGTGAGAGAAATGGGATTGATTGTATTCTTTTACTAGCTGCGCCCCGCGGTTTCACCCGCATAAATCTCGATCCCGTGGGAATATCGGGATAAAAAGTATCCTATAACCTAACCCAGGTCATGGTCTATCCACGTGCCAAATTTCATCCAAATCTGTTCAGCCGTTTTAGCGTAAAAGCGTAACAAACAAACCAACTCACTTTCGCATTTATAATATTAGTTATGATTATTAGCTGCCTTATCTATAACTGCCTCGTTGGTTTAGTGGTCGCAAGCGCTACTGCTGAACATGAGGTCCTGGGTTCGATTTCTGGATTGGGCAATGGCAGCCCGGAGTCTAGATTTGTGCCCGATTAATTGCAAAGAGGAAATAGCAAAATGTGGGTGTACTATAAGTACACTTTTACCTAACCTTTCAGGGAATACAGGCGGGAATCGAACCCAGCACCTCATGCTCAGTTGTGCGAGCCTTTACGGATTGCCTGGCAACAGATTTCTAATCATGTTGACAGACACCAAACATGCCTTAAAAACCATAAACAAGTGTCAAAAATATAGACTTATAAGTTTACGAGTTGCCTACTGAGAAACGAATGGTAAAAAAGCAGGTTATTTAGAAGGGATCTGCTTAGGTTAGAAATTATGTTTGGGTGTTTATTTGTAAACGCTACTTAAAGTTAAGTAATGTTTAATGACTGTCTAACCATACATTTTTGACGTTAAGGTAATTTCATTCTGTTTATTTTTAATACCTGTACTACTGTTTGTTTTCCCTTACAAAATAAAATAAAAAAATTGAGCAACGCTTATAAATAAAGTAGAAATTTTAATATTTAAAAGAAAAGAAAGAAAGAAAGAAAATACATTTATTTAGCACAGACTAAAAGGCACACAATTAAAAATAATTAAGGTAAAAAGAAAGAATACAAAATAAAAAGTAAATTTGGCAGAGTTGCATTCCTTTTAATATTATTCTGATATAAAAAAAAATAAGTTACACTATAGTCCTCCAGACCGTATTTCGGCCACAGCGGCCAATCCCAACGGAGACTAGCCTTCTGCGCGGGAGATATTATAGTGCACAAGTGTGTGCGCAGACACAGGTGCACTCTCTCTTCCCTCACTCTCATAGTCCGATGGGACGGCAATCCGACACGACCGGAGAGAGATCAGGCGCAGGACCAACGGCTTAACGTGCTTTCCGAGGCACGCGGGTATCACACCGCCAACTTCCAAACTCCGGGCTGTTACTAAGAAATTCCTAATGGAAAAACTCAATAACACTGCCCGACCCGGGAATCGAACCCAGGACCCCACGCTCAGCAGTCGCGCTTGCGACCACGAGACCAACGGGGCAGTCAAGTCACACTACTTATAACACAGCACTTAACTTAATCAATCACTTCATAAATAATCTAAAAACGAAATCCGTCTGTCTTGTAAAACGTTCTCTCCCATTCTCGAAGGTAAAAGAATTTAAGCATAATAACATCAAGAGCTTATCTCCCCAATTCAGTTAAAGACGAAGTTACGTGGCGCTATTCTAGTTAAAAAAGTACAAAGTCAAGTAAGTCTTGGTTACGCTAAAAATTTACAATTACGTTAGTAGTTAGGGTAGTAGTTGGTACGTAAAAAGTACCAAGTGACATAAGTACTATCGAAAAACTTCATATATAAGCAGTTTGAAAACAAAATCCCGTGAACACGATGACCATATCTGTTACCGCCCCGGTTCTATAGCGCCCGAGTGCTGTAAGCAGAAATAGTCCTAACGGTGTATAGATATTATGAACTTCTTCGATGTTACCTTTATTTTGGTGGGCGATGCAAAAAATAACTGAAATCAGGAGCGATGCAAAAAATAACTGAAATTAGGAGAAACTAGGAACTGAAATTATTCTAAAAGGGGGCACATCGCAAATACCTGTCAAAATAATGATTAATTTTGTATGGAAATATGAAATATACTTAGCTAACTAGTGAACTAGAATATTAATAATGAATTGCAATAGGGATGATGCCTAAAATATATTTTTTTGTCCGTCAGTTGTATTATTAAAAAAATATTGGACACGTATTTTTTCTTTTTTTACTTTATCAAAAGATTACGGCGATACAATGTGCCATGAAGTCACGAGCATGTAGATTTTATACTTGTGACGTAGCAACCCACACTCCCCAACTTTAAAGCGTTTTATCTAAGTCATTTTTTATTAATATGAAAAAGCGAAAATACATGTCTAATAGTTTTTTATTATCTGACTGACGGACTAAGAAGAATTGTTTTATTTTGACCCAGGCATCATCCTTATTATAACACTGAATATGATGTACCGTTTTAGGTTTAAAAAAAGCACTTGGAAAGTTCCCAAATACTTTTTTTACGTCTAAAACTAAATGTGTTACGATATTAATTATTGCATTTCATAATCAATATTTTAGTTCACTAGTTAGCCATATTACATGTTTCCATACAGTAATATTGCCAAATAAATAAAAACAGCGAAATATTTGACATAAATTTGCGACGTTGCCCACTTTCTGAATGCGCGCTCTTAAATCTAATCATTTCACAAAAAAGTAAGTATAACTTTGCAATAAAAGTCTTGAGGTCTTGCCCGGTTATGCCCTATACCCCATAATTTTGAACAAAGTCGTTAACACTCAAATTCACCTCATTATCTTCAACACCGCGACAATTAATTCAAATGGGCCAGTAATCCAAGTAAATGACTACAAAATGGCCTAAAATGAGTATCAAAATTGTTGCTGACCAAAGTTTTAAGCATTTTGGGCAAAAATGTGGATGCTGCTAAATGGTGTGATGAAATAAGGACTCGGTTTGTTAGAAATGAGAGGTTAAGGTGCGGTTATCAAGGTTAGTCCATAGACTCCTAGGCGACTGCCTATCTGACCTCTACCACCCAGTGACTAGGTAATGCGATACCCCCTTGGTAAGACTGGTTATCAGACTTGGGGGTTTCTGGCGACCCGTAACAATTAACAAAGATCTATCGAGACATTGATCATTTTTCGTCGCCTTTTTGTTCTAGGTTGTAGAAGCCAGATAGGCAGTCACTCTATGAAAAATACTGGTATTCAGCTGCATTCGGTTAGACTGGAAGCCGACCACAACATAGTTGGGTACAGGCTAGCCAGATGATTATGATGTTATGGCGTTGATGTCCCAAAGCACAGCGAAAACTAAGGCAATAGATCAAATTGAGAGAAATTATCTGTATGTCATAGGGCAGTGGTGGCCAAGTGGTAACGGCCGTGACTTCTAGGTCGTAGGTTCGAACCTAGACGGGCGCTTTACTTTGTGTAAATTATTTCATCACCACTGCTCTCAAAACGGTGAAGGAAAACATCGTGAGGAAACAAGAACCAACTATTCGAAGACATTGTGACATCTACCGACACTCACTGGGCCCGCGTGGTGGATTACGGCCCGCTCCCTCTCACAGACAGGAGGCCTGTGGTTTAGCAGTGGGGACATTATAGGCTGACTGAGAGTCGTAGGGCAATCAGAAACCCAAGAAAGATGGCTGTCCTATACTAGTGCGCAACTAGTTTGTTCGATTTTCATTATTCTGGACACGTTACCCCGACACTCTTACTTAGATAGTGTAACAACCAGTAGGTAAATCTTTAGGATCTAGTTAGAACTCAGACCAAATAAAAAACCAAGACATAGCGCTGCCTGCCGGGGTTGCGGGAAAGTACGAAAGGGATACCGTGGCCCCTGGCAACGTTCAGGAGGCAACTGAAGGAACACGGGTGGGTTTTAGTCAGTAAAAGTCTGACACGCCCTCCCGCTCCGCCCAGAGCGGGAGAAGTTATTTGATAAAATCCTACCCAAAAAAAAAAAAAAGTCATAGCGCTGCGAATAATACAATGAAGCATGTCGAAACTGCACCTCCGCTCTGTGCATACACGCACGCATTTACAATCAAACTACACCTCACAAAGTGCACACATGTTTTAGAAACCGGCCTCACGTCACTGTTGACAGCGCGTCTTGGTTTTTTATTTGGTCTGTGGTTACTAAAAGATCAAACTTTACTGACAGTCTTTTCCTATAAGTCCTATTTTTAAGACATTCAACCGAATTATATGGAAAGCCATCGACATGCCTGATCTTGATTTCTGCGAAAAACAGAGATTAATATCATCAACTATGTTGGGGTCGGCGGCTAGTCTAACCGGATGTATCTGGATACCAGTATTTTACATGAAGCAACTGCCTATCTGACCTCTGACCCAGCGACTAGGTAATACGATACCCTTTGGTAAGACTGGTTATCAGACTTGGGGGTTTCTGGCGACCCGTAACGACTGCCAAAGATCTACGAATGTCAGCCAGGACCAATAGCTTAAAGTGCTTTCCGAGGCACGGAGGGGTCACGTTATGTAAAGATGGTCACTCATCCACGGAACGACCCCCGTCAAGCGTAGCTTAACCTGATCGATAGACCCATACAAAAACACCATGCTAGGCGGCATGGTGTATGTGTCCAATCGGCATGACGCTGCAGGCTTGATCCAATCTGTAGTTCGTTCATATACACTACACATGATCAATTTAAACTGTCCAATCAGTAGTGACGTTCAGTTGAAGCCATAGCGTCACCAGTGACGTACGATGATGTTTTAGCCGTCTTGGGCATTTTACTCGTGATAAGGAAACCAAAAATCTTGACTCAACTGAACTGACGACCACCGCCATACACGGTCCAATCAACATGATCCAACTAGCTTGATCAAGTCAAAATAATAGATTTTTCGATTGTTCCGTCAAGTATAACTGTCATTCCAATTCACGCCCACACACGGTCTACTTGATCCAATCGGCAACGTCATGCCAATTGGACGATAGGCAGCATGGTATGCCACCATTAGCCACGAGCGCAAAATGGACGCTGCAGGCTTTAAAATTGTTACCACTTACATCGTAAAAAAATATCACACAATTATTTTTGATCGTTTTTGAAAGTGGACAGGTAAAACATTGTTTAAAATGTGAAATAAATTGAGTTATTTAGAGAATAAACGCATAACAATTTTACAAATGGCGGCGATATATCGCATCGAATTTGGGGCAGTTTACGAAATAAAATGTAAGTGTTATTTTTTGATGCAGTGCGAATATTCGTCTGAAATTAGGCACTTAAGTTGGCCCAGATTTATAGTGTTCGTTGTTATAAGTAATCGATTGAGTTTATTTTTTTGGCAATGATTGAGTAAAAGCTTTACTTTGGGTCACTTTTACACTATACCACAGATTAATGCAGATGGGACACTCCACAAAACCATTTAAATAAAGAGCGATGATACAATAAAGTGCAATTCAGGTCGCACAGCGCTAATTACCTACAGTTATATTCACCTAGAAGTTGCCTCTCTCTCCATCGCGTAACTCTTAGATCGAAAAATGAAAGATAGAAAAATACGTATTACGAAACTAACTCAAAAACTACCCAAGCAAAATTTTTATGGGACCACGTCTAAAGTATGATCTACCAATCAAAAACAGAATCATCAAAATCATTTCATAATTGGCGGAGTATTCGTGTAACAAAGAGCCAAAAAGAAAAAAAAACATACATTCGAATTGAGAATCTCCTTTTTGAAGTTAGTTAAAAATACACTATCGAGACAAATAATAAGCAAGGGACTTGTCACACTGGATGCGTTTTGCGTCCTGCGGTCCGGTCAACTCGAACATTTATCAAACTCAAACTCAAAGCATTTATTTCAATTAAACCATTTACAGGCACTTTTAAATTGTCAAGGGGTCAGTCAGTCAGAAATATGAAGCTAGTTGCCCATTCCAAAGCGTAGGTTCCTATGGAGAAGAACGGGCAAGAAACTCTTATGTTACGTTATGTTCGATTTGACCAGACCGCAGGACGCAGAACGCATCCTAGAGTGTGACAAGTCCTATGTTTGCCAAAAGCAGGGTAGATGACTTTTATACAGTTATAAGAAAAAAAAAAACAAGTCATTTTTTCATACTAGGCTGAGAATCAGCACTTTTGGAACGTCTAAATTACATAAGACACTCCCCCAAAACGCCCGCCCTTCACCACTTCCTTGTGCTTTAGCTGGGAAGAAGAAGTGGCGCAACAAACTCTCCAGCAGCACAGCTGTCTATTCATTTCGAAAAATTGATTCTAAAGAGAAAGTCGCAGACCTCCTTTATGGTCCGAATACATTTATCCGACAATGGGATATTAATTATTAATACGAGGTTAATTATTTATAGCAATTAATATTCCAACTAAAATAGTAATTGCTTTGTTGTAATATTGATTGTTTTGTAACAATTAATTAATTAATTGAATGAATTTATTCCTGAATTAAATATTAATTGAATTTGAACTTTGAATCAAGTGATTTTAGCATTAAATTCACTTAGTACCATGTAATCGTCTCTTACAAGCTGTAAGCCATTCCTATTTACCACTGCCAGCCACAAAGCACTGCCACACAAATGTAAATTACCTCTTGGCATTGTCGGAAGTAATGTGGTCAGACTGGCCGCCCGACAAATGGTTACATACCACTGTGTCGTGGTTAGACTGCAGATAGTCGGATAAAACCACTGTTTAAGTGGACTATATATCGTCTGGACCTGTAATAAGGTATCATGAGACTCGTCATCATAAATATCATTCAGCTGAAAGCCTACTGTAATATTCTGCGGAACACTGGATATAGGCCTCATGAGGATCATGTGACACGAAAAGTGTTTACTAATTATTTGTGAAAGATGGTATTGGTTTGGGTAAGTGCAAACTGAGATGATCGCTGGCGTTTGCATGATAAGAACTGTGCTGTTCCTAACGCGTCGTTAAGATGTCGCCATTAACAACGCATAACAAGAAAAGGTTTTAAAATTTGGAGACAAAATACGACAGAAAACAAACATCACAGAATTCTATTTATAAAATTGTGACAGCGAATCGATAAACTATAAAATCCGAGAACGAGTCTATCGATAACAACACTGTCATCGAATCGGAACAGATATCTCATTTCGATACTATAAATTCTCTAAAGCATTTTGAAGCTATAAATTGACAAAACTGCCTCGTTGATCTAGTGGTCTCAAGCGCTATTGCTGAGCATGAGGCCCTGGGCTCGATTCCCAGGTCGGGCAAAGTTTTATTGGGTTTTTTTATCAGGAATTTCTCAGTAGTAGCCCGGAGTCTGGATTTGTGCCCGGTTGATGGCAACAGGCTCGCCCCCTATTACATGGGACTTAAACATAACTAGCGAAATGTGGGTAAGTAAGTAAAGTAAGTAAATCATTTATTTGCGTAAAACATGGTATACATTGATGTTAATATTATTACAGTAGCTCAACATGTTTTGCTAAGATATAACATAGCATGCAAAAAAAAACTATTTTGACAAAAGGAATCAACATCTCACATCCATAAAATCTTTTAAACTGTAAAAATTACATTCATTAAGCCACTTGTGTAATTCTATCTTAAATTTCCTAGAGTTCAATATTTTAAAGCGACTTGGTATTTTGTTATAAGTACGTACGCACATTGCTAGGCAGTTTTGGGGTGTATGTCCTATGAGTACACCGCTGGAAGGAAACAAGGCGTAATGTATACAGACTATGGTAACATCATTAGGCATATGAAATTTAAATTATTGTCGTATCGCCGTCCTCATATTGTATAACATCGCTAAGGTGTTTAATGGCCGACCGACTGTACCATAAATAAAAACAACTTAACAGGTTTTACGCAATGTACTTAGGTATAATGTAATGTGTACTTGGTTTAAATAGCTTTTTATTTTTATTATTTGATTTTGCTTTTATATAGATTCTTTTCTTTTAGAATTTGTAAATGTGAGAACGTTGTAGGCTTAACAGACTGTAGATCTATCGACCATTTTCTATCTTGCTAAGTACCTGGTACCTGTTGATAGGCCTACACTGTCCTCTCATACCTATTAACTCTGTAATTTGAAAGCATTGTAAATACCATTTATTTTTAAAAGAGTAACCATGGAGTTTCTTGCCGGCTCTTCTCCATAGGAAACGACCAATTGGAACCGTGCATCTAGCTTCTGACGTTTCATAAGTGCCCTTATAGGTTTATGTGAAATAAAATATTTTGAATTTGAATTTGAATTTGATAATTATTAATTGGCTATTGTTAATTCCTGTATGATCATCACGCATGTTTTTATTTTTTTTGTGTTTGTTACATTTTCTATAGAATATTGTTTTTGTTTTTTTACTCTTTAATTTCTTTCTTATTAAGCAAGCCCTGATACAGTAAACTTTTTTTTAACTGCTTGTTTTTACTATATACTAGTAATCTGTGGAAAATGTTGTGGGTAGTATATTTGTAAAGTTTAATTTTAAGTTTTTTCTGTTTATATTTAATATACTACTTTATGTTTGTTTTCCCTAATGTAATAAATAAATAAACTTAACATCTCCTACCACTAGACTTTGAACTTTATCCCTCTTAACGCACAACAAACTACGGGATACAAAAAAGAAAGAAAGAAAGAAAATACGTTTTAAAACATTAGTTCCTGCTATCAAAGTAAGTAATGTTGCGACAAAGATCCTCGGTGGAATGGAGGGTAGATAAGATTATCTAGGGTTATTTATAAAACCGAGGTAGGGAGAATATGGAAGCAGTGTTGGAAAGGATGTGGAGGAAATACACTTAATAATAATTATGCAGGTGTCCAGTAAATAGTACGACATATTGCAGGGGGTGATAGTCTAGGTCAATACCTTCCAGAAAAACCAATATACTTATGTCAGTATGTTACGGATTTAGAGTCATACGAAATTTTCCAAAATATCGAAAAATCTCTACCTTGAAAGATATTTTTAAGCATTTCGTAATGAAAAATTCTTTTTCTGTATTTTTTTTTACATCACACTTTTTTTTACATACACTCTACGCGTTGATAAGTCTCCAAAAAAAACAAGAATGTTTTCTAGAAATACCACTTAAAAAAAAACACCGTTTTCTTATCGCTTAACTTTAACCTATAGTGGTGAAAAAAAAATGTATCTAACAGTTTTATTGCTGAAGATATATTGGGTTTTCTTGGAAGGTATTGACCCAAGCTATCACCTCCTGCAATAAGTAGTCCTATTTTTTTTTTTTTTAACGCACCCACGATACAGGAGAAATTCCTAGTGTGGGGACACTAGGAATTTCTCCTGTATCGTGGGTGCGTTTACAAACATTTATACTCACATACACAAACAGCCAGACCCGGAACAACTACTTGTAGGTCATACAAATATTTGTTCCGTGCGGGAATCGAACCCACGACACGCAGTGCAGCAGTCAATCGCTTAACCACTGCGCCAACCGTGCCGTCAACTACTACATACATACTACTTACTGGACACCCTGTATAATTTTATCAAGTATTAACGACACATTAAATTAATGACAGCTAATGTTAACGGGGATTAATTATTACGTTATTCGATCGCGCATAGCAACGTTATCCAGCACTCGAAGAAAATCGACCAATCAGCTGTTGAGGAACGTCAGTGAGCGTGATGACTGGAGCAGTCCGATCCATAGGTATTGGCTCGAAGTACATCGGAGTGTCAACCGACGGTAGATTTCGATAATTATAAGTAATAAAAGATTATAATTTAATTAAAAATAATTAAATTTAAATGATTTGAGTTTTGCGTGTTAAGCGTGACACCGGTAATTGTTCTACCGTGAAGTTTTCTTAGAAATTGTTTTGTTAGAGCCGCGTCACGCCAGTTTGCACGAGGCGTTAATGTATTATTATGATAAAATAAATGATTGTAATGAATTTTATTGTATTTCATTTAATGATTTTAATGAATTAATTTTATGAATTTTATGTATTTTTGATTTGTATATTGGGACTTGGTGCCTTAGTAAATAGATCAATAAATAAATAAATAAAATAAATTAATTGATTAACGAACGATGGTATGCGCCACTAGGAGTCCGGAGAGCAAGGCGCATCAATAAGTTTAAAATATTAATAGGTAGACAGACGGGTGTAAAAAACACAAAAAAAAACACGCTTAACGATGCCGACAGTCACTAAACTTGTTCTTCCCATTATTGTGATATTTTTGTTTGTTCTGGACCATTCCTGGGAACCTTCTGGTTACAGAGATATTGAAGGATGAAAAAAGTTTTTAATGTTAGGAGTAACTGATTTTTATATCCCTACAACTCTTGTATCGTTGCATGCACCCATAAACAAAATGTTTTGCGTGGGTTAAATAAAAAGCAATTTTGCACACCAAAAATAAAAGTCGTTTTCCAACAACAATTTTTGCTCAAAGTTACTTAAATTGATTTTTAGAATGCGTAGATATCGGCTATGTAATGGGTGTTTTTACACCCTGCATAGCCTTAGAGTCATCTTACAGTCACCACACAGTCGCCCACAGTTGTATCATAGTCACTGCAGCGTCACCTTACAGTCTCAGTTTGTGATCAATAAAAATATTCCGTTTCATTTAATAAATTCTCTTATTACACAATGGCAAAATACCTTGGGCTTGGACACCGGGAGAGGACGTCCTAGGAAGACATAGGTATAGTGACCTTCTTATATAATAAAATCAATAAGTCTCTAAGTATATATAGTGTTAATTGTAAAAAATGTAGTGAAATGTTGAGTGAATACTTAGCGACATTTAATTACTCAGACACTGAAAAATTGCTAGAAGTAATGCAATAAGTTTATTATTGTTAAGTCAGTTTTTATTTTAAAATATAATTATTATGTATCAATGCTAGCTCTATGTTCAGTAACATAATAGTCCACTACAGCACTCAGCGATGTTAAGAGATGGCCTGAAACACAGGTTTGAATAAACCTACATCAGGCAGGTCGCTATTGAATTCAGAAGGCTTTTAACCAATATATATGTATAAGTTATACACTAGACTTATTTTAGGCATAGTTTAATATTTTCCTCCTAATATGAATATGTAACTTTGTAATGATGTAACTTCTATGTAATTTATATTTATGTGAACTTATGAATAAAAAAAATAAAAAAAAATAAAAAAAAAAAAAAAAATTGGTGATGTTCTTCAGAAAGGTCAGGTGCGTAGTACTCGAAACGTACGACCAGTACCCTAATTACGTAATACACAATCAATCGGAATTTGAATAGTTTTGAAACAAATTGCTAATCCATTACTTCATAAGCTCGAAAAAAAACTACTAAACAACGTAAATAACGCAACGAATGTTGTTGAACTGTCAAAATGAAACAAATTTGTCGAAAATGTCTTGCGTAATTAGATAGCAGATCTATGAACGTAATCAAGGCAAAAGGAGTACCTATGTAAGGATCGTAACAAGTGGCGTCATGCAGTTTCTGCCTACCCCCATAGGTAGAAAGCGTAAGTTTATATATGTATGTGTACCTTGGGCTACCTTTTTGTTACCACTTCGCGTTTCGCAACCAAAATAACCGTCCGGGTCTTAACGTAAGCATCTACGGCAGGAAACTATACGATTACTATCTTTTTATTTGTTTCAAACGGTTTTCATCCGCTTAATAATGCTGGCAATGTTACCAAAAGGCGATTGGTATGCATACTCTTTGTTGTTTCTTTTCTTGTTAAGGAGATAACAGGTGTGTGATAGTGTGTACCTACTTATCTGGTTTAGAGATAAAAGAGCGTTTAAAAGTAATGATAAATAAATGCACGACAGCATGGGAACCGATAGCCCAAGTTACACATCAAGCTATACATTTCCAGTATGAGCTAATCTCGCATTGTATAGGACTTCCGTACAATGAGAGGTCAGCTTATATTGGAAATGTATAGCTCGATATGTTGGCGTGTGTGCAATCAGTTTAAAAAAGGTGTATATCTTGCCGTATAATTATGAACTTCGTTAGTTCATAATCTATCGGTATCATTTACAATTAAACGCATTATTTTTCGATAGTCTATGGGAAACCGACTAATTGTGAACTGGTATCAAACTTGCTGGCGACGTTACGCTCCTTGCGCTAATACTTAATAGCCTGCTTAGCTGTGAGCAACTTGGAAGTAGCGCTCGCTCGGCTCGCGCGCGTTTGGTCACAGTTCTAACCTTTTTTTTTTTTTTTTTTTGTCGCTGAGAAATGCTTTATGCATTGCCGCTCGTGGGGGACGAGACGGGGTATGTGGGACTCCTGTCGGAATGACAGTATACCCACTAAAACTCAGCGGTGTTCCCACATCGCCGTGATGGGAGGGCCATGGGAAACCGGCTCAGCCTTTACATCCACAACCCTCCCGGCGCATGCCCGCCTAGCTGGCGGGCCCCGCATGCCCCCTAGGTTGGGGGGCTACGGGAATGGCCGGGAACACCTGGCCATTCCCGTCCGACACTGGTGGAGGCCTGTGCAATACAGGCAAGGGTGCCCCCGCATCCGTTGCCTGCTGGCCTCCACCTGGGAGGAGTCGGAGATGATTATCAAATTGACGTCTTCTTCGACCCCTCCTCCGCCTTCGGAGCGGCGCCGCGTGAGGATCGTCCTCCCGCGCGCGCTCTGCCGACTCCTTCTGGGACATGACATGTTCGCAGAAGGAGGCGACTGCCGCCCAGGACTTTTCATTCCCCAGCATGGCGTTAACCAAGCCGGGGAGTGAGAGGTCCGGTCCTATCACCGCGATAAGACCTTGGCGCGTCTCGGTCCACGACGGGCACACCTCGAGGGTGTGCTGCGCCGTGTCCTCCACCGCGCCACAGTCGTGGCACGACGGTGTCTCCTCCCGTCCGATTCGGTGCAGGTACGATCCGAAGCAACCGTGTCCGGACAGCACCTGCACCAGACGGAAGGAGAGGAACCCGTGCGACCGCTCGAGCCAGTCTCGCAGGACAGGCCCGATCGCGTCGAGGGTTCGGCGGCCGAAGGCTGCGGTGGCGAGTTCCCCCGTCCAATGGACGACGATGGCGTCCCTCGCCTCCCGCCGGACGGCCTCCCGCTCTTCCGGAGCTGGGCGTTCTCCTCTCGCCCTCCGCCCCGCCGTCCATTCATACACTCTGGCGAGCACCCACGCCTCGAGTTCCCAAGGAGGGGTGCTGGCCAGAGCACATGCTGCCGCGAAGCCCACCGTGCGGTAGGCCCGCGCCACCCGCTGGGCTATGGCCCTTTGGGGCGCCCGCAAGGCGGTGGCGTTCTCCCTCCTCTGGAGGGAGTCCTCCCAGATAGGAGCCCCGTAAAGGGCCATACTCCTCAAGATGCCGGCGTAAAGTTGCCGGCATCGCGCGCTGGGCCTCCCCAAGTTGGAAAGCAGCCACGAGAGCGTACCTGCGGCCTTCAGCAGGCGCGACGACAGCCCGCTAAAATGCGGACCGAAGCGCCACCTGCTGTCGAGTACAAGGCCCAGATATTTCATCTGGGCCTTCACCTCAATTCTGACACCCTCTACGAAGATGTGGGCGTCAGGTGGGGGGCGCTGCCGAGGTCCGTGGAAGAACACAGCCTCGGTCTTGTGCAGCGCCACCGTTAAACCTAGGCGGCGGATCCTCCCCGCGACCAAGGATCCGCCCGCCGAGGCCAAGTTGGCCGCCTCCCTGAAACTCCCCCCCCGGGCGGTGAGGAGAGTGTCATCCGCATAGCAGATGACACTCGTGCCTCGGAGGAGAGTTCCCCGCAAGAGCCAATCATAGGCGATGTTCCAGAGGAGAGGTCCTATGACTGACCCCTGCGGCACGCCGGCCTCAACGGCGTATCGCCGGACTTGGCCAGTCCTATTTACCAGGACGATCGCCCGATCCTCCAGGTAGCTGGCCAGTAGATCGCGCATGTATCGAGGCACTCCGTGGAATCGGAGCGCCTCTAGGATAGTGGAGTGGGGAACGGAGTTGAAGGCATTGGCTATGTCGAATGACACGGCCAACACTCCGTCCCCCACCTCCATCGCCCCCTTCACCTGGCCCTTAAGGCGGGCCAGCGCGTCCACCGTGGAACGCTCAGCCCGAAAACCGAACTGAGCGTCCGACAAGTCCGGCCCGATACACCGCAAATGGCTTTTTAGGCGGGCAGCGATTATCCCCTCGAACATTTTTCCGACCTCATCGAGCAGAACGATGGGCCGGTATGCCGAGGGGGAGTCTGCTGGGCGGCCCTCTTTGCGAAGGAGGCACAACTGCCCCTCCTTCCACGGTTTCGGGAACCTCCCAGACGCAAGACATGCGCTGAAGAGGTCCCGAAACCTCTCCTCCATTTGAGTGGCAGCGATCGCCACCACTCTTGCCGGAACACCGTCGGGGCCCGGAGCTGTCTTCTTGGCGCGGATATGGAGAATCGCCGCGCCAAGTTCCGACTCCGTGACAGGAGGGGCCTCCTCTACTTCCTCAGCTGGCGGAGCTATACCCAGCGGTGGGTCCATCACTGGTGGGGTGAAGTTGTCCCTGCACGGGAACAGGGACTGAACCACCCCATCCAGTAATGAGGGCTCCAGGGTCTCGGCCACTGGGGGACCAAAGGGGCGCAGTTTGTTGCGCGCCGCCTTATACGGTCTCCCGTATGGGTCGTTGTCGAGACCCTCCAACATCTCCGCTCTCGCCGAGTCTCTGGCGGCGACGATGGCCCTATCGAGGACCGCTTTTGCCTCTATGTAAACCTCATAGAGGTGGTCCTCGTCGGCGTGGTCTCGTCGACGCCGCCGCCGGCTTCGCGTGTAGGCCCTCCTTGCCTCCACACACGCTGCTCGAAGCCCCGCCAGCTCCGCCGACCACCAGTACACGGCGCGTTTGGGTGGCGGTCGGCAAGACCGAGGCATGCTAGAGTTGCATACCTCAGTCAGAAACTCCCTCAGGTGCCCCGCCACGGTGTCCACATCCAGGCCGGCGGAAGGTGGTGAAAACCAGTCCCGGATGAACGCCGCCTCCCCCGCTGCCTCCCTGTCCAGGCGGGTGAGAGCCCACCGCGGGAACGGTGATCGCACCGAGAGGGGCCGCGTCTCTCCGGGGCTACCGGTGGAGATGTCGAACCGTACGTAGCGGTGGTCCGACATAGTCTCCACCAGGTCCACCCGCCAGTTCAACACGCGCGCGGCCAACGCAGGGGTGGCGAAAGTGACGTCAACTATTGAGCCACCCTGCCGCCGCACGCATGTCTGGACGCTGCCTCTGTTCAAGAGGGAGAGTCCAGAGGAGGCTGCCCACATCTCCACTGCCCGCCCGCGTGCGTCGGTGGCCCGGTTGCCCCAGGTCACCGACTTGGCATTCAGGTCTCCCAATACGGAGACCTGACGCGGCGCCGCCCTGCCGACCACGGCGGCCAGGACTCCGAGATAGTTCTCGAAGTCCTGTAGGGGGCGGTTTGGGGAGAAATAGACGCCCACAAGGGCTAATTCTCCCCACGCGGCGGCCACATATCCCGGTCCCTTCTCTAATAGCGAGAGGGGAGGGGAGTCTGTGGAAGACCGCGCCGCTAGTGCCACCAAGCCATCCTCGTCACCCAGCCAGCTGCCGGGGATTGAGTAGGGCTCGGCGACCACCGCTACGTTCACCAACCACTCGGCCATGACCTGTACCACCAGGTCCTGGGCCGCTCTGCAGTGGTTGATGTTCGCCTGGAGGATGCGATAGTCGGAAACCATTACTCCAACATCGCACACCCCTCCTCAGCTACCGCCGCTGGAGCTACAGCGGTGACGACGGCAGTGGTGGCGGTGGTGGCAACAGGGCGAACCTGCGCCGGCACTATGCCCTTCCTCGCGGGTGGCTTGCAGCTCCTGCCCGTCATCTTGTGGTCCGCGGGGCGGCCACTGGCGGCACACGCCGCGCAGCGAAGCGTGGCGGCGTGGCAAGTGGCACTCCTGTGTCCCTCCTGCCCGCATCGGAAGCAGCAGTCTCCCCAGTCGTACTTGGAGGGACACGTGGTTCGGGTGTGGCCGAACGCGAAGCACTTGAAGCAACGCATAGGCTGGTCTTCAAGTGGCCGAACCACAGCCGAGCTGAAGCCCACAAGCAGCCGTCCTTTGGTCGCAGTAAGGACGGCCCCCGCCGCAGCGACTGGGCACTCGATGCGGATGGTGCCCATGCCACGGCGGCCGAGCCTGATGGCTCCACCCTTCACCGCGCCAGCATCGCAGCCTCCAGCCACCGCAACGGCCGCCACCACGTCCTCTTTGGTGACCGAATCATCCAGATCGGCCACCTCCAAGGCTGCGGTCTTTACAGGTCTGACGACCGTTGCCGCATCCGCGATGACCTCTTGCAACATTTTTGCGAAGAGGTCCGCGTTTGCGCCGCGCTGCTCCCCCGAGAACTCGAAAATTCGAGCCCCGGCTAGGGTTCGGCGGCACGTGATGTTGCCGATCCCCAGCCGGGAAGGATCCGCGTTGGTACGAGCCCGTCTTAGGACGGACTCATAAGTCTCGCCCCGCTCCACGGCCTCCGGGGTGATGGTCACCACGACGGCCGCGGTTTTGGGAGGAACCAGCTTCCTCCCGCCGGCTGGACCCTTTTTGGCTGCAGGAGCAGTCGCAGCGGACTTGGGGGTCGACTTTTTCCCTTTTCCCCCCCTGACCACTTCCGTCCACGATTGGTTGGACGGGGTGGTGGAGGGAAGAAGGGCGTCTTCCCCCTCCGAGTTCCGGGGGGCTGCTGGAGTGGCAGACGATGCAGACGCTCCCTCCGCGCTCGTGGTGGGTGTTTGAGGGGCCACCGTGGTCCTCTTGCCCTTGCCTTTGGCCTTGGAGGGCTTCGGGGTGTGGGGCTGTTTGCTCGATGCCGGACCTCCCAGAGGTGCAGGTTCTGGCTCCGCTGGCGGTGGACTCATATCCGCCGCTAGCGGCGGGCGGAGCCGCCTTTCCGGCAAGAGCCGGTCCTCAATACCCGCAAAGCAGCCTCTGATGAAGGCTCTCTCCTCCATGACAACCCCGCGGATTATTGCCTCAAGGCTGGCAGGGGAGGAGGAGCCTCCCACCACCGCATCTGGGGCAGATTGGGCAGGCCGGGCCGTGACTTCAGCCAGCTTCTGGTGTAGCTGGCTGACCTCCGCCTGCAGACGATCCACCTTCGCCTGCAGCTGCCGCGTCTCGTCCGTGGCCGTCCGCTTCACCAGCTCCACGACAATGTCGTGCATGCTGGCGGCCCGGCATTTGAGGGCCTTCTGGAAGGTCCCCTTCAAATTGGAGGACTTTGAGGCGACCTCCAAAACCTCCTCCTTGTCCTCTTGTGCCATGCGCTCCAACTCCGCCAGGGAGTGGTCAGCATATAGTACATTGGATGCACCATAGCCAGCCCTCGACCTGGCGGCTTGCGCCTGCCGCTCCTTGGCGGCGACCCTCTCCTCCAGGTCCACCTGGAGTTGCGCCCTTTTCGCCAGGTTTAGCTGGCGCTCGGCGTCCACCAAGCCCACATCGTGAGCCAAAGACGGAGTAGAAGTCGAAGCCTTTTTAGACTTCGACTTCTTCTTCGCCCTACTCCCGACCGACTCCGAGGAGCCCCCGGACCCGAGCCTCAGATCGGCCCTCTTCCGCTTGGGGCGGTCGTTTTCGGCCGCCGACGTGTCCATATTGGACTCGTCGGCGTCCGACAACTCGTCCGGCCTGCTGAACAAGCTGGCCCCGGACGGTGCGCGGTCAGCTTCTGACGCCAAAGCGCCGCTGGCGTGGCCCTGAGAAGGGCCGTTGGATTGGCCCTGAGAAGGGCCGTTGGGTTGGCCCTGAGAAGGGCCGTTTGAATCGCCCTGTGAGGGGCGATTAGAATAAAAACGCCCAGAGGCGTCACGGCTTTGTAATTTCGACATATCCGCAGACGACCGCGTATTTGGTCTGCGAATCACAGCGCACTTTAGCCGCCGGTCTGCCACTCCGTTACGGTGGTCAGACACGGCGTTGCCCGGGGGAAACTACGTGGAAGTATGCGCTGTGGGGAATCCCCCTCACAGTTCTAACCTAACCTAACCCATTTCAACCAGTCAAAATTTTTTCGACAGTGTAAAATCTCACGGATATAACTCCAAAAGATTTTAAACTAACGGGTTCTCACAATCTTACGGTGATAGATATACATCGAGAAGAATCCATATGATTGTCTGCAATCTGTGCTAGCAATGTGCAGGTTATACATTGGTTAAATATTACGAAAAACTGATTAAATTAACTCTTTACAAACTAAGTAGATTATTAAACTTACGCATTTAAACTTATCGCTACAAGAACCAATCAAAATGATGTTTCTATACCGTTGATTAAAGTCAAAACTGAATATCACTGCCCCAACCGAAGATCACCATCACATCACATCGATCGAACTTAAGTGGCAGTGGGCAGGCTACATTGCTCGCAGAACAGATGGCCAATGGGGCTAAAAGGTTCTGGAGTGGCGACTGCGCGGAGGACCGATGAACCGGTGAAGGCCGCAGGAATCCGCTGGATGCGAGAAGCACAGAATCGGTCGAAGTGGCGGTGCTTGGGGGAGGCCTTTGTCCAGCAGTGGACGTCTTTCGACTGAAATGATGATGATGAATTGAAGAACCCAAAACCCTACGCACAGCTGTTGAACTTGTAACCAAACGCCAAACAAAATATCTTCATAAACAAACTCCCTACTGCGATAGGTACCAACAAACAAAACAAAAATAAAGACAGATTAGAAAATTTACCCTCTGATACCGAAACGCGAGAATAAGACGAAAAGTAATGCAAACTTACTTCGTGGGCACGAGCTACACGCTCAAGCGACACGCGTCTTACGACACTGCGGAGAAAACAAATGACAGAAATTGTTTAGAGCATACCATGAGTCACCACGACGCAACTTGCGGAGCGAGGGACGGAAACAGTGCACACGCGCGTGACGCTTGGCGCAAGTCGCGGTGCGATTAGCATCGCTCGAGACCGTGAACAGAACCTTATACCGTCACAAGTCTGTAAAGCCCTCAGGCGGAGATAAGGCCCCCTTCCTCATGCCTCCTGGGCCCCTGGGCCCCTCGGACGATGTAAAACTTCCGCAACATAGCACAGCTCAGGTTCAAGTCTTGTACACTTATTTATTTCAGCCCTCGTTTCTTATTCTTTAATTTTTTTTAAACGCTGCATACATTATAAGGAAATATGAAGTTATTTTGTGTGGGGAGCCATTTAGAATTATTATGAATGTTTTGTTTGATGTTTTTTTTGTTCGCTGTCGATGAAAGTTGGAGCAACTTATATCATACCTGCCGTGTATTAAAGGGAGATTCTAGGGGTAAATCTCGATGACAGGTAACACCGATATTTATTTCACTATTAGTAAAAAAAATATCAAAGCGATAATCAGGAATAATATTGCAAGGCTGAAGGAAATCAGAGAAACATACAAGGCATTTGCCTTGTGGTTGCCATTTTAAAGGAGCTCATAAGAAATACAAAAGTCAGATAGTTTGTTTCAAAAACTATATAAGTTTGGTTCCGTAAGCCGGTGGTTACTTTGATGCGCGGGATGACTTTGATCGAAACTTCCATTTCATATAAAATCACGAATCACGTAGAACGAAACGCAATTTGGTAGTTTTTTTTTTCTAAGTTACGAACACTGAACAACCTAAGATGATTCACTGACCAAATTCCAATTCCAAATTGCAATACAGTCATCATTGTTATTCTAACCTCAAAATGAATGCAAGTAGGTAATTGAGTTTGTTTAATGCAAGGTGTCATTGATAGGGCATATGGTGTGAGATTGATCAAATTATCAAATTAACCCCAAAGAGTATACTCTTTTTTTTCATAATAATGCCTTATTTTCAAAGCTTTTATTTAACTTGCAATGTTCTTTTGCTGAATGAATAAATATTTTGTTTTCCACGAAGATGCCGCGAATATATGAAAAGAAACTTGAATCCCGTGATCCGTTTGATCCGAATTAAAAAACAATCACTTAAGCGAGAATACAAGAAGCACTTTGTCATATAGTAGAAGGAAGATCTTGTTGGTTTTCTGAAGCCTAATTATTTCCAAGTATTTGTTTAATTAAAAAAAATAATAAGAAGGACTGTTATCTCGTTGTAAAATTCAATGACTTCCTAGAACAAAGTTACCCCATACGACAAAAATTACAATATTTATTTTTCCGTTTGATAGGTTTTTATATTTTAAATTGTATTGGCATTATAATTGGGGTTACTTTGTGATTACGCAATAAAGACAGTTTTTAATTTTTTTCTCAAAATTAAGCCAATGTTTTCACTTATTATTACAGGAATCGAGAGAAATAAAAAAACCGATTACTAGTCTTTTT
Organism: Xanthia icteritia; assembly: GCA_949128155.2. NCBI lineage: Eukaryota > Metazoa > Arthropoda > Insecta > Lepidoptera > Noctuidae > Xanthia > Xanthia icteritia. Next base: position 11,300,049 of record OX421956.2, read on the forward strand.
TTTTTGTACACCTACAAATATATATATATATATATATATATATATTTTTTTTTTTTTTTTATTTTTTTTTTTTTTTTTTTTTTTTTAAACGTTGCCCCACACTAGGAATTTCTCCTGTATCGTGGGTGCGTTTACAAACATTTATACTCACATACACAAACAGCCAGACCCGGAACAACTACTTGCAGGTCATACAAATATTTGTTCCGTGCGGGAATCGAACCCGCGACACGCAGTGCAGCAGTCAATCGCTTAACCACTGCGCCAACCGTGCCGTCAAAGTTCAATATTGATCAAGATAACCCCGGTTTACGGTACCTACTTGTTATGCAATCGTACTCGGAGTAAAAAAAGAGTAAAATACTAAATAAAAAATAAATAGTATTTTTTAAATACTTTTTTAGAATACTACCAATAGTTCTCAAACATCGGCAAGCGAAGATTTTTACTTCACTTTTCAAATAATTTTAAAACATCTAAATGTTAAAAATCAAATTATACATTTCAGGAAGCAACGCGTAAAGACAGTTACTTATTCAAAGCATTTCTTAAAGTACCTACTATAGTAAGTTTAAAAGTTAAAAATAATAAATAGGTTAGGTGTAGAGTGCACTGAGTTACTGCGCGCACATTTTTCATTTAGAGAATATAAAATTACTTAAGTGTAACTTTTTGAAGTGTTACACCGTTCTGTAACAAATAGAAAAAACCCTTATTTTGATTAAGACAAGATAAGATAAGATAATTTTATTTTGCAAATATGGGTATTGGGTATACACTATACAGTATATAATACAAATATGGGAATACTTTACAAAGCAACAATGTCATTTTGTATGATTGTAATGTTTATATAATACTGGTATTGATTTTATGATTTTATCACAAGGCTTAGCAGAGCGAGCAGCTCAATCCCAAGCTTTTTTATCTTCTAAATAATCTAAAATGTACTCTTTTTTACAAAGTTTGGTTTTAATAAATCGGCAGCTCTTTACAACTCTTCGGTATTTTATTAAATATTACTATTGCGACGACCTTTGGTCAGAATTCAACACAAGTAACGGGATTTTTCAGTAATTGGGTTATATACAGGGTGGCAGGGACAGCGATGCACAACCTGTTACAATGGATTCATTACATGATTCTGAACGAACCGTTGAAATTTTTGGGCCGGTTATTAAAAAAAAACAGCTGTTTCCTGCAAAAGTGCAATATCTACGCGGTCAAAATGTATGGAACAGCAATTTTTTTTTTAAATTACTGACGAAACATTTCAACGCAGGGGTGTACTGAATCCATGGTAACAGGCTCTAAACTGGAAGTGGATAACCAACCATAAAACATAGATCGGAAAAGGCTAGGCTGATTATGACCCAGCAAATACTAACTGAGAATTGCCCAATTTGAGGTAGGTATGTACAATTTTCCATGCGGGTAAAACCTGGAAGGGGCTGGGACAGAAATGTAGAGATTGGCACAAGAGAAGAGAGGCCTATGTCCAGCAGTGGCTGATGTAAATAAATGGGCAAAAGATCGGAACAATCAAAGCCCAATCGTAAATGAAAGAAGAAGCCCCCGCGCGTTTCATATTTCATATAAAATGTATAGGAACGACGTGGCGCGGAACATACACAAGAGGCGTGGCGCGGAACATACACAAGAGGCGTGGCGCGGGCGAGGCGACGGTGCGGCGCGGGCATTGTGTGTATGTTCCGCGCCACGTTGTTCCTACACATTTTGTATGAAATATGAAACGGGCGGCGCAACGCCCGCGCCCCACCGTCACCACGCCCGCGCCACTCGCCATTTGTGTATGTCCCGGGTCTTAGTGATAACTATTTAAACCACTGTTACAATACGTTGTGTAGAGAGGAAAATATACATTCACTTGGAATGCATGTGCTTTATGAGATATATTAGCGTATACGCGCGGCAAGTGCCATTTATGAAACATAAGAAAATACAAAACCGGGACGACACTCCGTCGGGGTTGTCACGTAAGAGTTTTATTTAAATTCGTCTCTTTGTGCTGTGGTCTCTGAGGCGGATCCCACGCGGGATACGGACGACAATTGCTCGCGCCTAATGAAATGAAAATTCTAATTCTGATTCTCATTATACGTTTTTCCTAGCTTGAATTGGAAATATCAAAATTTAATACAATAACATTGTCTAAACATTCATATTTTCAAAGACTACTTGAAGCATAATCAAAATAATATTCAACCCTAAATTACCAAAGGAAAATTTATTTCACGCATGAATATTTTCACCCCCCAGAATTAGCACAACCCTACCTCCAGTTAGAATCACGGTTCGCGACACCGTGAAACTAAAGTTGAAATAACAAAAAGTGAAGTTGAAATTAAATTTCAACGGTCGCGTCGTACCAAACGTTTCGTTGAAAAGAATTCGTTGAAAATTGCATTTCAACTAAATAAATAAGTTTCAAAACGTCCGTACAATGTAAGGTATTATTGTTGTAGTTGTATGCAAACTTTGAGAGCAAGTGACATTTATTTATGAACTTATTCCTTTATGTAAAAAAGATACATGACAAAATCAATGGCCATTGACTTTATTCGAGGATTTGTTTTGAATAGTTGGCAGCATTTCACGCTTCATTGTGCGTGTCGGACCACGCAGAATGAAGGGTTAGGGTACAAACAAACTTAACATTGTAGTTGAAAAACATGTTCTCCAATACATTCCATCTTGTCAACAAGCTAACGAAAATGTCGTGAGGAATGTTTTGAGTATAAATATCGATGGCTATAAGAGTAGGGACCAAACGGCTAGAAAGGGGGTGACTACCAAGATGACAACTAATGTATGGAAGAAAGGGACATATTGCGCTGAACCCGAATAAATTGGGATAAGGGCAGAAGAATGATGATTGTCAGCAAGCTAAGGTAAGGAAAGTACGAGCACAACAGAATTCACCTGGAGCCGCTACCCTCCGCAAACCTAACAACACTGTTAGCATGTGCAGGGTCCGCATGGAGGACGACGAGACAGCAGCTCATGTGCTTCTAAACTGCCCGGTGGTCTCCAAATACAGGGCAAAGTACTTCAGTAGCTCAGGTACCCTTCGTGATATTGTCAGGGCGTTGCTGGCCTTCCTTGAGGAGTTTGGGTGGATCGAATAATCGATTTTCCCACCACGCACGCTTTGACGTGGATCAACTGCAAATGTAAGTTTGTATGCACAATATTGAGAGATATACCATGTTATTTTAGGAACACCTTATTTTAGACTTCTTATAGGTTTCCTTGTAATCTATAAGTTTAGAACAATTTTCTGTATAAAAAAAAAATGGCGCAGTAGTTTCGGAGATAGGGTAAATTTTCTTAAATAACTTTAAAACTATTTTATTTTTAAATTATATATCAAACCCTCACAGTAAGCACTTTTATTTGATAATTATGTCACACGGTACAGTGTACAAAACTTTTTTTTTAATGTTCCTATTTGTCGTCCAAAAGTGGCCCCCATATTTAAAATTCATTTATTTACGTTTCACGTCCGTGTTTGGGTCACAGAAATTCATATGTGTACCAAATTTTAACTTAATCAGTCCATTTGATTCGGAGAAAATTGTCTGTGACAGACGGACAGACAGACACACGAGTGATTATATTACTGAAACACGGGAATACTTATATATTATTAGCACAGTGGTTGCTATCTAGCTACAAACTCAAGACAAATCTAAATGTAGATAGATTGTATCCAAGCTAACACGTCGGTACATCTATCAATCCCCAGGATATTAGCCTCGTTCGATTTCCTGAGGGCGTGTCACTGTCACGTCTAAGAGAAATCTTTATGATGTTTACTTAAACGTGGCCTTCTTGTTTAAATATACTTAATAGAGCACTTTCAAGTTGACTTTACATTCAAATAGTTCATCGAAAATTGAATTATTTATTATTCTGGCTCAGCTCATGGTTAACTACCTTGGATTTACGGGTTGCACATCGTCACTGATAAAGGGACTACTTGATTTAAGTAATCAAGTAGTCCAGTGCGCAGACCTCAGTAAGGCTGTCTTTAGATTTGATAGACTATTGTCCTATGAAAATATTCATAGCGCGCACACTTGCAACAAAACTGCTTTTATTGGCAAGATAAAACAATTCTCCAGATAAAAACATCTGTTTCGGTTCTGGTATGCGCATCGTCTAAGCAATTCGAAACTGCACGATATTCCACTGTTTTTCTACGTGACAGCATTCCAGAACGAATAACAATTGAAAAAAAGGAAACATAAAATAGAACTCACATCTTTCCAATAACACAAACAGCAGTTTGCACGAAACCAAATACAAGAACAATACCTACAATATTGCCATTCTAACTCAAAAATATCATTTTATTTTTCTGATCTGATATCCACTAAAAACTAAGCATCAACATACTTGCTAACGTGTTCCTAGCTTCCTGATTTTTACCCGTTTCAATTTCAACCCTAAACTTGCGAAGGTAGGGGTGAAATTCGAGGGGTGAATTTTGCTCATGCATAATGCACTCGCTACATTACATTTTATTATGGATTGAAAACTTGGCATTTGTTTCCATATGCTAACAACCATTTGTTTGCACATGTTTTGTGCAAAAGTTAGCTGTTTTGTCGCATTTAAATGTTATTTATTTAGGCTAAAGAACGGATGAAGAATGGGAGTTTGTATTTACGGTGCTTTCGTCGGGTTGAACAATTGTAAGCTGCTTTCATAATTCTTATAGTGCACAGCGTAGGACTGAATAAAATAGGTAAGTAATAATGCTAAAGTGAAACTCACATTTCCATTAGGGACTTACGTGTTACATAATTTTGAACCCTTAAATATGCCAGAACCGGTTTCCAAAGAGATTCGATTGCCACAACTTTTAAAACTATACGATAGTCACGGCGTTTGTTCACATTTAGCACTAAACATGTTCAAACTTCTATAAAATAGGTACCATAAGAGCAAGCTAAAGAGCTTCAGCGAAAAGCGTCGAAACATAAAACAAATGAAAACTGTTTTCCAAAAATCTGAGTACACATTTCGTTTTGGTATTTATTTCGTGAAGCAACCAAAGCTTTTAGTTTGCTCGGTTTTGACACCGTGACCTGCCTAACAGAGTGCGTCAGTTCCCTAGGGGAGCTGCTAGGTGGAAAAAAGGGGTGAATTTATGTTCTAGAATATTTTTAAAGCATATAAAATAAGGTTAAGAAAAATATGCGTTGTGATTTACTTAGAAGTTTAAAATCACATGTAAAGATGATCGTTTTTTCACGATATGAAATAGTAAGCACAATCTATCTACATTTGAAATTAGAAGCCTAAGTGACATTTCAAAACATTGATTCAACCATTAGAAAAATTATGTTATAAAAAAACATTCATTAAAAAACATTTCCATAGGCTTTTAACGTCCAATGGGGGAAAATCCCTCACGGAAAAAAGCAAGTTTAAATTACTTACGCTTACAGAAGCACGAGAAACATTGATCGATCGACTTGTGACTAGCGATCTGATAATCCGAATACCTACTTGTCTCCGAGGGGTGAAATTAGATTCCAATAAAAAACTGTATTTAGGTCGGCGTTAGGGGGTTGAATAGGATGAAAAATGGCGGCCGCATTATCTGAGTCGATCGAAGCAATCGTACGTCAATTCCTAGATTTTAAGTTATCTTTTTCTTTGAAATGGGCTGGAGAGAGATTTAGGGGCGACAGATAAAAAAATTAGGTGTTTTCGTGATTTTAAACGGGATTTGGAATCGGAAATCGATAGTAAATTGAAGTCTTAAAAAATACAGTTAGAGCCTTAGGGTCTGCTACTACTGTTTCGTATCAGGCGGGAGGAAACGCCCGGGTGTCATCACTGCGTGGATCGCCTGGAGGACACGGTTGAGCATACGGTGGAGGTCTGCTTGGGCTTTGGCTTGCATCGCCGTGTCCTCGTAGAGGTGATCGGTGGCGGGGATCTCTCGCGTCCGTCCCTGGTCCAGGCCATGGTACGGAGCGAGAGGGCATCGGAGGCCGTCACCTCCTTCTGCGAAACAGTAATGCTCGCGAAGGAGGAGGCAGAACGCGTGAGGTAGAGGCGAATTTCGCGCCCTCACGCCCCTAGCCGCCGCAGGAGACGCCCTGGGCGTCGGGAAACGCAGGCCGATTCCCGGTCACCGTAGGCGCGGGCTTGCGGACGGTGAGCAATGGGTAGCTCGCCGTCCGATAAGGACCAGGCCTGGGTCGACGGCGCGTTGTGTTCCACGCGCGCCTCATAGATATGTCAGCAAGTGAAGGACCGATGCCTGCCGGGGTTGCGGGAAAGTCCGAAAGGAATACCGTGGCCCCTGGCAACGTACAGGAAACTGAAGGAACACGGGTGGGTTTTAGTCAGTAAGAGTCTGACACGCCCTCCTGCTCCACCCAGAGCGGGAGAAGTTATTTGAAAATTTCCAACCCAAAAAAAAAAAAGGGTTTGCTACTACACTTCATGATAAGCACTATTCACCAGAAAAAATATAAAATAGGGAACAGAATTTTTATGATGGCTATGTAGATATATTTTTTGGCAATTGTCCGGAGGTGGCTTATAAGGTCCATATACTATTGTAGTAAAATAACTTGGGGGCCTAACCGTGGCAATCGGTTTCATAGCGTTTCAGCATCTTCAGACGTCGTGCTCATCTTCAGACGTCGTGCTTGGATCATGTATGGGTGCGAGCGGGACGTAACGCGTGCGGTTCGTTGTCTTATGTGCTGGAGACGCACATCTCCGATCATCATGCCGTTGGATTAGCGCTGGCTACGAGTGTAATCAAAAATAAGTGTTTAAAGGTGATTAGTGGTAACAAAACGCGAGAAGTTATTAGTGACAAACTTGTACAACAGAAGCTAAATGCATATGACTGGACGCAACTACTCGTAGTGTCATGCCCATTAATGTTGTTTAAAAAATTGTGTGCAGTATTTTGCCAAATTTATAAGGAAAGTACGGTTACAGTCCCAAATTATGACAAAAGAATAACACAGCCATGGATAGATAAATATTTATATAAAATGTTGTGCCGTAGGGACAACTTATTTAGAATATGGAAAGCATCACCAAAAAACATGAATAAGCGGCTAGAGTATACAAAATTTAGAAATAAGGTAAATAAAATTATTAATGAGGCAAGAAATAGATATAAACAAGAAGAAATAAAGAAGTGTAATGGGGATCTTAGAAAAATATGGGTAAAGATTAACTCGTGGTTGGGTCGAAACAAAACTAGTCTAGACGATGTGATATTGAGGCATTTAGGGAAAACAGACAGCATTACTGAAATCTGTACAAACTTTGCAAAAACTTTTACTGAGGAAATTCAAGGTATTAAACACATTTGTGACATAACATTTTTTGACAGAAAGAATTATGTTAAGCCGAGTGAGGTCAGTTTTAGGTATATCCCTGTAAGTCCGCTAGACATTGAAAAAGTAATAAATATGTTGTCGTGTGAAAAAGCACCAGGTCTGGATGGAGTGAGGGTAAAAGACATTAAATACCTACGAAGACAAATAAGTCCTATTTTAGCAAAATTCATGAACATGTGCTTGACGGAGAGTCTTTATCCTAATGAGTTAAAGAATACAATAATACGCCCAATTTATAAGTCTGGAAGCCACCTGGAATATGTTAACTATAGACCCATAGCCATACTGTCTGTAATTGATAAAATAGTAGAAAAAAGTATTGTTAGCCAAATTAATAAATTCTTAGAATGTCATAGTATATTGTCAGACACACAGTTTGGGTTCCGGAAAGGGCGCAGTACTGCCTCGGCCCTAACAGCGTATAGTGACTATGTTAATGAGTGCCTAGACTCTGGTAAACAGCTGATAGCACTTTTTATTGATTATAAGAAGGCGTTCGACACATTGGATCACGACATACTACTGCAGGCGATGGATGAATGCGGAATACGTGGTCCCACGAATAAGTGGTTTAAAAACTATCTGACTAACAGAAAAATACGTACAATCATAGCTGGTGTGACAGGTGAGGAGGCAGGTGTGGATCTCGGTGTGCCGACCGGATCAGTGTTTGGGCCAGTAGGTTATATAATGCACGTGAACAGTGTGTCGAATATTGTAAAAAAGTGTCGAGTGTTTATGTATGCAGACGACATGTGTGTGACGACATGTGACCTATGCTTCGAAGGATATATCTGAGGTACAACAGTACGTACAAAAAGACTTCGAACGTATCACCAAATGGGCACATGATAACGGAATTATATTAAATCTGTCCAAGACAAAATGCATGCATATACACTCGCCACACAATCTACGAGCTAAAACTGTACACAGAGAGGATCTCGATGTAATAGGACATACATACGAATGTCTACATAATGATAAGGTCAATTGCGTATGTGTGAAATTGGAGTATGTTAGCACATTTAAATATTTGGGACTTATTATTGATTCAAATTTTAATTGGAAAACACATGTAATTGGCATATGTAATAAGTTGAGATCTGTATTGGGTAAGTTCTACCAGTTGAACAATGTGGTAAACAAACAGACGCTATTGACTGTGTATTATGCACTTGCCGACTCACTAATCAGTTATGGACTTATTGTGTATGGGAGAACGTTTAAAACTTACTTACAATACATAAAAAAATTACAGATACGACTAATCAAGTTCCTAGTCAGCAAAAAGGTCAAGGAAAAATGTAACAAGGAGTATGAAAAACTATTTCCCATTTGTAAAATCCTACCTATAGAGAAGAAAGTTAATTATTTGATAAGCCTAGAACACTATTTTAGTGATAAGTATAAAGTAACTGTTGAAAATAAATATAATACAAGAAGTGTAAGAGAGAAAAGACTAGTTCAACCGAAAATAACAAACTACTACGGGGAAAGAACTTCAAAATATTTAGTGCCAAAAGTATTCAATAAAATAGATCTGTTACGACAAAACCCGAAATTAAGTAAAGGTATGTTAAAATCAAGGTTGAGGGATTTGTTTCTTGATGGCGGGGACTCTGCCCCGGCCGGGAGATAGATTCGTACCTTTTGTTAGAGTATCGTTTGATTCATTGTTATAAATAAAAAAGTAGTCATGAGTTAATGATGCTGTGATGGAGGGTGTGAGTTTGTCTCTCGGTGGGGGTGGAGTCCTCGTTGTCGGTGGAAAAACTCTTTAATTTTCCTTGGTGTGAATCATTTAGTTGATAGTTTTAAGGCAGGTTTTTTACTGTAGGTATGTAACAAGCGCTTCTCGCCATCAAACTTGAAAGTTTGGCGAGTGAATTTGTAAAAGAACAATGTACCTATGTGTGAGAATAAATAAATAAAAAAAAAAAAAAAGCATCGACATATATATGTATTTCAACAACGACTCTCGACGGTATTGACATAAGCTTTTTGGTAGCTTATGTCAATCCAATACATTATTCACTTTTCCATCATCGTTACCGCTGATAAAATGTCACTTTGTGTTGTTTTTTGTTTAAACCAGAGGGGCAAAGATATAAAGATGTCTAGATACACAGTCAAAGCTGTCAACTCGAATAAAAAATGGCGTCCAACTGTTGGCCGCACAATGACAGCACCATGCGAGTGTAAGACGTAACTGTCAGGGACACCAGCAAAAAAAAGTTGGACTGTTCTTTTGCAGCGCGACACATAGGGCATATAGGGTGACCCTGGAAGTACGAATCAAATCGAATAGGGCAAATTGGCAAGGATGTTTCCAAACTTTTTAAACCCTGAGAATGTTGGTGCAATTTTTTACGGTTCAAATGTTAAGACTCAAAGAAAAAAAATCTATCCGGGCTATCAATTAAAAAAAAAACAGGACATTGTAGAAGAGTGGGCCTTTCCTGTGTTAATTCTTTCACGCAGCTAGAAAATATGAGTTCAATAAGAAAAAATATTTACCGCAGTCTTCGGTTTGACAAAAACTTTACTCAATTTTCGAGCGATTTTCATGTAAAAAAATTACACTACCGAAAGTTTACCACGTGTTAGAAAGACTTGCTCAAGCTATAGAGATTCTTTAGAGATATGAATCACTGAGATATTCTTATTATTTTATAAATTAGAGAATTTTATTAGCAAGGAGGTCGTATTTATACAATTTTAAAGTTTCGAATTTTCATTTGTTTCAGAACAATTTTTGCCCCCTATTCAATTTGATCCGTACTTCCAGAGACACTATATAAATAATAAAAAAGAGGGGGTTTAATAAAATAAAAGCAGAAAGTAAAAGTAACTTAAAGATCCAAAATTCACAACGTGTTTAAACAATGTTAAAAAATCAATCATTCACGTCTCCAAACTGATAAAAATGAACCAAACTTCAGCACAAAGTGAAACTTAAACTTAAAAGATCTATCGTCAAGTTTCAGGACCTGCTCTTCAAAGAAAAGGAACGTAGTTAAAAGTTTTATATTCTAAGGTAAAGAGGCGATCAAATATGGTATGGATTTATTGATTTATTTAATATCCAAGTTATATTTACAGTTTGCACCACACATACAAGATACCGGTCAATATAAAAATTATTATTATACATACTTATATATTTATGGTGGCAAGTGAAACGAAGTCCAAAACAAAATTTTAGAAGCCTGCCTCTCTCTAAAGGCTTTCCGAAATATCCACATTTATGTTCAGCAATTATTTATAGTTTAGGAGCTTGACGGTTGTTAAAAGCTAGTTAAACATAAAATTCAGACAGAATTAGATAAAATTGATTGATAAAAAAATTACTAATGTAAAGATAATTGTTTAAAATATTTTTTATTTACATTCTAACTGATATCTAACTACATTTTTGTTTGCATTCTTCGTTTGACAACTAAAGGGTGAAGTTTTTAAGCATTATTATAATTTCCCAGTAGGTACATCTTCTAAGCTCTATTTTGAGTGATTTTGGCTGTCAGTCACTCACTTAAGTACCTATTAGCCATGATTCATCTGGAACCCTGACCGACAAACCGAAATCGAAATTTTTAAGAAAGTGTGATTTTTATCGTAAACGATAATAGTTTCAACTTTTAAATATCCTATGTTCATATATCGATAATTACCGCATTTTTAAAGAACCGGCCAAGTGCGAGTCGGACTCGCACACGAAGGGTTCCGTACCATTACCTATAAAAACGGCAAAAAAATCACGTATATTGTATGGAAAAAAAAAATATATCTATTTTATTCTGTTTTTAGTATTTGTTGTTATAGCAGCATCAGAAATACATCATCTGTGAAAATTTCAACTGTCTAACTATCACGGTTCATGAGATACAGCCTGGTGACAGACGGACAGCGGAGTCTTAGTAATAGGGTCCCGTTTCACCCTTTTGGGTACAGAACCCTAAAAAAACGCTTCTTATAAGACGCCATTTTTTTTTTACGTCGGCCATGGCTTCTTACTCGTTATATTTGTAAAACATAATATTAAATGTAGTGCACGGGAAACATGATCGTACACAAATTAAATGAAACATGACGTTAATAACAATGTTACGTAAGTTACAGTTTTGTATGATTTACTGCTGTTTGTTTGAAAGAAAAATATAAAACTAAGTTCATGAGACATGCGTAAAGAATTTTAAAATGTTTGTATATGTATGAAAAACGACCCCATTGTAACATAACACAACATCACGCCTTGTGAAGGGTTGGGCAGAGGTGCACCTATAGTACACCCACATTTCGCCAGTTATGTTTAAGTCCCATGTAATAGGGGGCGAGCCTATTGCCATCAACCGGGCAGTAATCATGACTCTGGGCTACTACTAAAAAAATCCAGAAAGAAAAACCCAATGACACTTTGCCCGACCTGGCAATCGAACCCAGAACCTCATGGTCAGCAGTAGCGCATGCGACCACTAGACCAACGAGGCAGTCCCATTGTACTTCCCGACAAATGAGATTATTTTCATTCCACGATTTTAATAGCAAAAAAGTCTCGGCAAATAGGTGCTCAAGTGATTTTATTTTACTTATATCATAGGGGCCAAACATAATAGTCTTCCAGACTGAATTTCAGCCATGGCGACCAATCACAGCATAGACCAGCCTTCGGCGCGGGAGATATTATAGTGCACAGGTGTGTACGCAGACACAGGTGTACTCTCTCTACCCTCACTCTCATAGTCCGATGGGACGGCAACACGACACGACCGGAGAGAGATCAGGCGCAGGACCAACGGCTTAACGTGCTTTCCGAGGCACGGGGATATCACACCGCCAACTTCCAAACTCCGGGCTGTTAATAAGAAAGTCCTAATGAAAAAACCTAATAACAGTTTGCCGATCTGGAAATCGAACACAGGACCCCCCCGCCACGACCATGAGACCAACGGGGCTGTCCAAACATACAAAGTTACAATGCACACACTTCCTACCACATAAAACGCTCACAATTTCACACAGCCTGTATCTATCACAAGTCAAAGCCGATACACTGCGGTGAACACTAATGTATACAGCTGAATTATTCCACGTGATCGCGCCACTACGGGGCTTGTATCGGATAATTGCACTGACGTGTAAGGCCTAAAGGAAACTGGCTAAATACGAGTACACTGTCGGTTGTATGGTTCAACTGTTCATGCTTCTTGTGATTTAGATGTAGGCAGGTTGCAAGGGATTTACGGTACAGTAGAAGCCTGACGGACAGTTCCCGTATTTTTAAGAATGTTCGCATTCTAGTTTCAGTCTCAGCCTACTAGAAAAGGGCTTCCAGTGCCTCCTAGCAGTCACTGAAGTAGGTACTTGTATCTAAGTATTATTTAGTAAAAATACCAACAACAATACGAAATATTGTTTGTAGACGCCTATGTATTAAAAAGAATATAGAGAAAAAAAAACTTTCAAAGTACCAAAATTAGTTCACTTGACTACTATTCCCGGAACTAACCGTGCGTACACTTGTGTGTGTGACCTTTGTCAATGTAGTAGTTCGATTCTATACCTATCAAATTTGCAAACGCGTCCTTAATAAAAACTAAAACTCAACTACGACAAAAAAGTCAACTAAAAAGGTATAAACAAGATATCATAGTCACAGACAGACATAAAAAATCCGGTGACACACGTGTTAGGGTGTCGTATATCGTATATATTGTATCCAACCAGATTACGCGTGACTCCGGACTTTTCATTTGTCTCCGGATCGATCGCTTTATTCAATTTAATGTGATATCAACAACGAGCGGACAATCAAGACACTTCCACTACCTATCGCATTTTACCTCATTTGTAAAATGCGATAAGTAGTTTAAAACTTATTTTATTTATTAAGGGATGATAAACAACTACAACATATATAATACATAAGGTTAACAAAATTTTCAGTAGGTAGTAATGTTGCAGTCCACTGCATTATCCGCAGATAAGACATATTAAAGGATCAGAGGTTGCCACTAGACGAGCATTACCAAAATTATCACATATTTTGAAACAAATAAATAAGTTAAGTACTATAAGGCTAGCTATAGCTACAAAACCAAATCAGATCAAAAACAATTTCATTCACTTAAATTATGCAATAAATAAATAAAATATTAAGATTACAATTAAGATAAAATTTTTATAATATTAGATTTAAATTTATTTTTCGTACATGCAAATATATCAATATCAATGAAATTTGAATTATAGGATTCCAACATTCTATGAATAGGGCAGCGTAAGCCAGAGTCAGCCAGAGACTTATGAGGTAACAGATGAACATACATACATACATACATACCGATAAATAAAAGATCATAACCCTCCTTTTTGCTTCGCCTTAGTCGGGTAAAAATACCTCTAATTTACCCACATTTCTAACAAGTTTTTGACATTGATTACCGCTGTTATGGGATTGCAGCTTGATTCTGAACGTTATTAATTACTGGAATTGGCCATCAGAAAATTAGTCGACCTTGACGCATACCGCAAGGGCTGGTTCGAGGTGGAAAAGGATACGTAAAAGAATTTGGGGAAGGCATTTGCTCAGAAGAGCGACATGGTCAGCAAAAAAAAATTTTGATTATTAACATAAGATTAAAGGCTCATTTTCTTTGGTCGATAGTGTTCGTATGCGGGGTGCGGGGAATTTCTGTAACGCATGCCGTGGCATGCATGCACGGAACCGTTTTCATTAGTCGATAGACCCGCATGTGGGGGCGCTGGAGATCCCTCTAAAGCATGTCATTGGGTCTGTACTCGAGGAACCGTTTTCATTATACGATTGCGGCGAGGGCGGATCCAGGATTTATTTCTAGGAGGGGCACGTGGGCCAGACAGGTGAGAAGGGTATCCCATATCTTGTATTGCTATGCTGTTTTTGGGATTCTTTTTTTTTTCATAGAACATAATAATAGCCTACTTCTTCAGCGTTCATCATTGAAGCAATGTATTGTTAGAAATGTATTCAGGCCAGTCCATTCAGACGATGTGATTTTATTTTACTTAAACCATTTGGGGGGGCACGTACCCCCCGCCCCTGGATCCGCCCTTAGATTGCGGTATACGGAGACCCTGCACCGCATGTTTGGCAGTTGCTCTGAAGGCTCATTAGAGAAATGTAATGAACGGCAGTAGTCAGCAGCAGGGCTAATATTTTGAAGAATTTGTGGCTATAACAGCGGTGGCGAGGGAATACTTCGAAGGTTGTATCATTAATGAGACAACGCCGGTGTTTAGGGCTCTGTGTCAGTTGAGGATACGTGAGGCGATAGAAAAGCCGCATTTTTTTTTTAATACTTTTTTCGCACATACTGTATTTACTTAGTTTTATGACATTACATGATTCCCTCCGTCGAAAAAAATCGTCGGTAATTTAAAAAAAAATTGCTGTTCCATAAATTTTGACCGCATTATTTAAAAAAAAATGCTTTTCTGTTTTGCATTTTGACCGCGTTGGTATTGCACTTTTTCTATGAAACGGTAGGTTTTTTTTTGTTGCGAAAATTTTCTACTTTGTCTAGAATCATCTACTGAATTCATGGTTACAGTATGCGTGTCGACGTCCCTGCCAAAAAAAATCCAGGTCTAAATTATATGTTTTACATGATAGATTCTCCGACAATTATCAGCAATGGTCGGAGTAGGTAGATTGAATTGGGGTCAATGATCCGAAACGTAGGTATATATTAATATGGACGTTCCTCCGGAATTGGTTGATTATTTTAAAACGGAACTTAGGTAGTAATTGTATTAAAATGGTGTGCGTACGCGCAGCGGAATGTTGTTGAATTTAAAGATTTTAATTATGCAGATATTTAGTGTATGACGTCGTATAATTGTGTATGGTAAAAAAAAATTTGTGCACGCAACCATTGTGGAGAAATTCACCAAAAACTGATTCCGCTGGGCGAACGTTGTCCTGGCGGAACTTTTTTTAATCTATAGACTTAAGAAGAAAAGAGATGTGTCCAAAAATTAGTGTGTATTTGTGTGTAATTGTGTATGTATGAATAAAACTAGTGCATGCATAAACTTCGGAGAAATTCAAGTTTCCGCTACGCGAACGTTTGGCCATTAGCTAGTTTTCATATAAAGCGCTTACATAGAGAACTGTAGATTTTTACATACGTTGTTTTGAATTTGTTTATATTTTTTTTTAAAACAGATTTAGAAAAAATCGTAGGGCTTAAAAGATAAAAATATAAACGTAAAATACGCTTATTAGGCCTTAGTTCTTAAAGTATGCACTTTGGGGTCTAGATTTTCACGTTTATACAAACCTTGTAAGTGTCTGCAACATGTTGCCAAGTATCAATGATGTTCCGTTAGTAATTAAAGAGTTATAGGACAAATTTACCATGAATAGATCACTGTTTACAAAGCAGTCAAATATCACGACGTTCTAAATGAATTGCATGGTAAAATGTATGCCAATAATTAGTGTATTCATTCAACTATTCACATGCAAAATTTCATGTCATTAAATTCAGTAATTAAAGAAAAACAATTATAATACTGACGAAGCATCGAAAACCTACATATGTAACCCGACCAAGTTCGGATGGCTACAAAAAAGCGGCCGTGCCATATATCTAAGAAACGTTCTTAACCTTCCAATATAGTATTTATTAATATGGTACAGTTGCGTACACAAGCGTTAGGAAAAAATAAAACAATTGCATTTCTTGAATGAAAAATATTTTTTTAATAATAACGCCACTATCTACGATAAAAACAAATCTTCAATTAACAAGTACTTCTCTATTTAAATATCCGCGAAATCTTCAATATGAAATCTTCAATAGAAATTAGCTGTACGAATTTTATTTGTCTTAAATAATATATTTAGATTATATCTCAAGTCTCAAGCGCATACTTAAATAAAGTACCTACGTAAATAGTACCTACTTTCTGTCATAGTCAAATACATTTAAAAAAGTAGGTGTACAAAAATAAATGACCTATAAATTATATCGAAACAACAATTGTGTTCTCACCTATACCAATTCAATACCGGTATTATACTGTAAATTTTGGGATGTTACCTAAATATATTGCACGGCCGCTTTTTTGTAGCCATCCGAACTTGGTCGGGTTATGTAGGTTTTCGATGCTTCGTCAGTATTATAATTGTTTTTCTTTAATTACTGAATTTAATGACATGAAATTTTGCATAAGAATAGTTGAATGAATACACTAATTATTGACATACATATTACCATGCAATTCCTTCAGAACGTCGTGATATTTGACTGCTTTGTAAACAGTGATCTGTTCATGGTAAATTTGTCCTATGACTCTTTAGTTACTAACGGAACATCATTGATACTTGGCAACATGTTGCAGACACTTACAAGGTTTGTATAAACGTGAAAATCTAGACCCCAAAGTGCATACTTTAAGAACTAAGACCTAATAAGCGTATTTTACGTTTATATTTTTATCTTTTAAGCCCTACGATTTTTTCTAAATCTGTTTTTTAAACAAATATAAACAAATTCAAAACAACGTTTGTAAAAATCTACAGCTCTCTATGTAAGCGCTTTATATGAAAACTAGCTAATGGCCAAACGTTCGCGTAGCGGAAACTTGAATTTCTCCGAAGTTTATGCATGCACTAGTTTTATTCATACATACACAATTACACACAAATACACACTAATTTTTGGACACATCTCTTTTCTTCTTAAGTCTATGGATTAAAAAAAGTTCCGCCAGGACAACGTTCGCCCAGCGGAATCAGTTTTTGGTGAATTTCTCCACAATGGTTGCGTGCACAATTTTTTTTTTACCATACACAATTATACGACGTCATACACAGTCATACACTAAATATCTGCATAATTAAAATCTTTAAATTCAACAATATTCCGCTGCGCGTACGCACACATTAAAATGAGCAATATTATATTCTTCATAAATTTTTTTAACGGCAAACAGTCACGATTCCAAGCTTTGGTAAGTAATATTTTACTTGTTACAAGGAGTTTAAACCATGTTTGGATGTACTATAACAATATTTTTAGTATTGTGTTTGTTTGCTTAAGCTGTTGAACATACTATCACCAACTTTGAATTGAGTAGTAATAATATCACTACCAACATTAACAATATTTAATTGAATCCGGAAATACCGGAATTGCTTTCCGGAAAAATGGCTTATCCATGTTATTCTTTCTGTGTGCATTTATGATACAAGTACCAAAAATCAATCTACCTACTCCGATCACTGATTATCAGATAGTTTTCTATCTGATACTAATTATGCTTGTCGGACAATTGTAAACCGAAATGCTATAGGATAGTAGTATTTTCCAATTACGTTACGTTTACGTCACTCGTTTGTGCTAAGGCTTCTAGCTTCCACATCTTATAGCATCGCTTTTCCTCTATCTCACGAGCCTTAAGTAAGTAATTCGGTATCGCCCTCAATGTAGATTTTAGACCAGAAGCCGTGGCCCAGTTGGCATTACGGGTCTGACCATGGAGTATGAATAATACAAACCATTCAGCGCTTGGTAAGCTTTAGCTCAAAAGGGAGCAGATATTGCCAAGCGCCACTAAAGTATTTAAATAAAAAATTATGTGATAATACAATTCAGCTAAAAAAAAATACCGTTTTAAGTGAAAAAATATGGTTTAATCATAAAATATAAAGAAAATATGATGTGATCAATTCTGCTTTTTACACAACTAAGGCGCAGCAAAGGAAGAGTTATGAGTTTTTCGTTAAGGCTAATAAGAAACTACAAAAGCTTTTAGCTTAGCTTTTTTCAACTAAGCTAGTCACTTGCAAGTACCTACTATGCCATCATCTTTCTAAGACATTAACCAATCATCATTTGCCTACCATTTTCCCAACTATGTTGGGGTCAGCGTCCAGTCTAACTAGATGCAGCTGAATACGAGTATTTTACATGGAGAGACTGCCTATCTAACCTCCACAACATAAGATAATACCAATACCTCGTCTTATTCATACTCTTGCATCCTTGCCGTGCCTTGCCCCACGTTCGGGAGTAATCCGGACACCCGGTCTCGTCCGGCATCCGAAATTGAAGAGTAAGCTTTTTACTGGACTTGTTGTGAATTATTAAACGACCGTGTCCGGGCCGGAATTAGGGGAAGATGCCGTCCGAATTGGAACAGAAATTATGGAAGGAAAACCAATTTTGAATACATAGTGTAATAATCATAACTCAAAACTATGGCCTTGTTTGTCTAGTGGTGGCAAGCGCTACTGCTGACCATGAGGTATTGGGTTCGATTCCCAGGTTGGACACTTGAAAATCTGTAAACAAGCATATTACAAATTAGAGGATTATATCCAAGATAAAAATGCTTGGAAACATGCTGGTCCTGCTCCATAGGACAATTTAGAATCCAGACAAAATCTAACTGGTTGCTATAATATTATTTTTTATAACTTTGATTTTACATTCTGTGATTACTTGAACTCACACCCTGACTTATTAAATGAATGAATTTAATTGTTCTTAAATGTTAGGATATCGTATAATTTTACAATGTTTGTAAATATGTAAGCAACATGAATCTATCACATAATTAATTTATCTGTGCTTAATTTTTCATTATTTTTACCTATCGTGGTATAGTAATCTTATTCTAGGTGCATCGTCTTTACATATAATTAATGTATACAAGATATTGTGAAAACATTTTAAAAGATTAACGGTAGAGTTTCTTGACCATTCTTCTCCATACGAAAACTACCTTTTGAAAGGGGCGACAATTTTTTTTTTTTTGTAATTTTTGACTTTCAAATGTACCTTTTTGTGCCTAATTGAAATAAATTATTTGACTTTGACTTTGACAAAGTATAATTGGATTTTTTGAACAAGAATTTCTCAATAGCCAGGCTCGCCCCCTTTTACAAGACTTAAAAATAACTGGCGCAATAGGTACTGTAAGGACTCCTCGTCCTTATATTATCGGGTAATGAATAAAAGGCTATTTGGAATTCAAAGATTAATTATTCCTATGTTTCAGTCTACAATGGTGCCGATTCTCTTGTCACAATCTGACCGTTTTTAATCGCGATTAAAAATGGTGTGGAATCCTATTAGTTGTCATGAACTAAAATTCACACCAACACCTCGACTTCAGGTGCAAAAACAGTACTGTATATTTTTTTCTTTTCTTTTATTTATATCTCGAAAATGGTGTAACATATCGCACAAATAATGAATATTTCGACCCCCTTTTATTAAACCCATAAACAAGTAATACTCAACACGTAGGTAATAATTTTTCATATTTTCCATACAAAAAGTGAAAAATTCTATATAAAAGATCGAGGCTGCACCCCTTTCGCGCCGACGGCTCTAAAAAAATTCACGGGGTAGGGCAAACAAATATGTACCACGTGGAGTCGCGATTGTCTAATTCGATTTAGTTGTGTCAAAATAATTTTTACATAAAGATATTTTGTTTTGCAGAATAGCGTTAAGATTCTCATAGCCCAAAGTAAGGGTTTTTAGTGATAGTTTAGTTCGGTGTACAAGAGAATCGGCACCAATATCTTACTTTTCTTTTTATCATGACATCTTCTGTCAGCTCACTCCTACTGTTTTTCTAATCTTCATAATTAATACGAACTAGCGTTTGTCTCATAAATTACGCCACCAACATATAAACTATTCATAAAGGTTGCTTGGTAAAACAATGCAGGTTAAAGGCTTTACGGTACCTACTATGGATTCACCTCTGCTTAACCCTTAGAAGAAAAGAGGCGTAAAGTTATTTTATGTATGATATAATCTAAAGGCTCGTTCGTTCTCTGTACAAAAGAAATCCTTACTGTTGCAATGGAATAATACTTACAAATTACAACAGGATAACACATAATATAATAAATGCCCAAATTCACAGCTCAACACGGGGAATAATCATTTCGTTGTGCAAATGTGCAATATACCGGCTAGGATATTCTGTGCAGAGATAACGAACTATCCTTTGGGAATATGGCAATAATCGCTACCCCTATATGCTATCAGGTGTTAAAAGCGGAAGCGAGGAGCGAAAATTCTGGGAACGATTTTTATTTGTTTCAAGTTTATTTTTGGGTGTAATTTTATTTACTAAAAGCTGATTATTCAATAGTCTATTATTTTTACCCGACAACCCTAAAACGAGGGTAATGTTTTTTATTTCAGTTATTAACCCTCGACAAAAACAGAGGGTTAGTATCTGTATTTCTGTCTGTGGCAATGTAGCACCCAAACTGCTGAACCGTTTTCGAAGTTTTTATTTGTTTGAATGGGGATTGGTGAAGAGTTAGCTATTTTATTATTTTATTTTTTTATTAGGGAAAACAAACATTGACATATTATATTTTTTTGTAAGAAATACAAAAAATATACGGCCAAATGTGTAACCAACCACATTTTCCACGGAATACATTAAAAAAATAATCTTTACAAACTGTGCTATTTAAACTAAAACCTACAAATTTCAATAATTTAAGTTAAAAAAATCATTTTTTGTGCTAAACAGTAGAAGAAAAACTCATCATGCAAATCACTAAGTGTTTTGAATATAATATTTTTGAATCTACCAGCGAAAGAGCAAACATATCGCTATGATGGGATTGCTTGTTGTAATTATTAGTTAGTCAACGCAGAAGTGCCCGTATACCTACGTTACTCCGACAAGAGGTAACAGCAAACAATGGCTGTGCGCACACCCCGCGGCATATTGTCGTTCTAGGAACTATGTAACTTGTATTATTACGGATATCAATACAGTCATATACATTGCTCCACAAATACCGTCTGTAGGAGAGTGCATCTTGATTTTAGACCAATTAAAAAAGCATTTCAAGAAAATCGGTTCAGCCGTTTGAAGTTTATCAGCTCTTTTATAGTTAATGAATGGATGTGAGCGTCTTCCACAGGTCTGATCGAGTCCAAATTTGATATTTATTTATTTAATACTTCAAGCACACAAATGTACAGAGACGGACTTAATGCCATCATAGGCATTTTCTACCAGTCAACCTTCGAGTGATGCAGAGACAAACAGTGGTAGGTGCAACAGAGAGATTTGAAGATTTTTTATATTTAAATATAAAGATATACATATATACCTATTAAAAACTATAAATATAATAAATACACCTAATTATACATAAATATAAGTACAAATAAGACAAACAATGGGAAAACATTACCGTTGTGATGATACTGCCAGCTTCTTGCGAATATGCTCGCGAACTTTAATTCTAAAAGATAACCGGTTGGTCGCCATTCTGATTTCCTGGGGGAGCGCATTCCACAGAGAGATAGACTGAATGAAGAAGGAAGAGTGAATGAAGTCTGTGCGGTGAGTGGGACATTGAAGAAGACGATTGTGAGATGAACGTAGATTTCTATTGTGGTTGGCGCAAATGTACTGAAAGTGGGGGGGGGGGGCAGATAACTAGGGGAAGAGGGAGAGTTAAGAAATGAAAACAAGGTGGTCAGCGCCCTTTGCTCTCTGCGCTGGCGTATGGGCAACCACCTTAGAAGCGACCGATGCGCAGAGACATGATCATATTTACGCAGATTGAAAACGAATCGAATGCAGTTATTGAGAAGACGGTCAAGTTTGTTGAGGAGATCTGCATTCAGGTCATAGTAGCACACATCACCATAGTCGATGATAAGGAAGATTAAGGACTGCATAAGCATTGTCTTCGTACTCGATGGCAATAAATTTTTCAATCGGTATAGAGCCCGTAGCGTTCCAGTAACATTCTGTTACTTCAATGTTTGCTGTTTTTACCTTAGCATAATCAGCCTATAATGTCCCCACTGCTGGGAAACAGCCTTCGTCTCTCGTGAGTGAGAAAACATGTAGGATACCAAAGAGCTTTTATACAGAAATTTTGCAACGTCGCAAATAGCTGTCAAATATTTAGCTGTTTGATTAATTTGGCAACATTATTGTATGGAAAAAAAGAAATGTGGCTAACTAGTGAACTAAAATATTGATTATGAAATGCAATAATTAATATCATAACACCAAATATTTAGTTTTAGATGTAAAAAAAGTATTTGGAAACTTTCCGAATGCCTTTTTTAAACCTAAAACGGTTTACATCATCAAATTCAGTGTTATAATTGCAATTCATTATTAATATTGAAATTCAAATGAATCAAAACAGGCAAATACTTGACAGCTATTTGCGATGTTGCCAACTTTTTGGATGAACGCTCTTAACATGGTTTAAACCTTGCTGTAAACGCGAGGTAATGATGTTTTATAAGTTTGTGTGCGAAAAAGTACATAGACACAACCGCACAAACATATGTCGGAAATACGTTACCGAGTTAGCAAATGGGGACTTCAGCGCCACCTAGCGTCACTCGACAGAGTCTATAACATAACGCCCGGACCGGCCAGAGCTAAGCAGAGTTCGTGGGTGGCGGTCAAGCAGTGAAGACGTTTAGAAACTGTCGCGCGTTCCGAATAGTTGTATCGTGTACCTACAGTGTGTGAATTACTAGTGTGATTAAGTTGATAGTCAATTATACTGTGATTTGAACTGCAAACGGTTTTTCTATTGCGCAATAACCAGCACTACTCACAGTACGCCCCCAGTAGTTAAAGTATGGCTGTATAGAACTTTTGTTAGGGTGTGTTAGAGATTCTTTAGTAGATGAAATGAATTTGTTCATTCAGTATAACACAATTAATTTAATTATGAAATTAATATAACTAAACACGGCTTATAAACAATGAATAAGATTAGGATTATGACTATTATGAATAAATAGGATATTGGAATCACTTTCAGGGGTCATCTTAAAAAAAAAAAATTGCTAGATGAGTTCGGCGTTTCTTATCTGACTACGCTGTCAAAGTCAAAGTCAAATAATTTATTTCAATTAGGCACAAGAAAGGCACTTTTAAACGTCAACATTTACAGAAAAATTATAATTGATTCTAGTCGCCCCTTCCAAAAGATAGTTTTCGTATGGAGAAGAATGGGCAAGAAACTCCACCGTTACTCTTTTAAAATGTTTTCACAATATCTTGTATACATCAATTATATAATTATATGTGAAGACGATGCACCTAGAATAAGATTAACTATACCACGTTAGGTAAAAATAATGAAAGATTAAGGAATGACAGATAAATTAATCATGTGATAGATGCATGGTGCTCACATATTTACAAACATTGTAAAATTATACGATATTCCTAACATTTTTACAAGTAATAGGTACTAATAATCTGAGAAGAAAGGCCGAAAAAAACTCAAGAGGTCGCAGTCTCTTTTAAAGTCCAGACATAATCTTGGTCAGGCCATATGAGGACCATGTAGATTAGTGTCTTGAGAAAAGAACCACACAGATTTGAGTGCACCTGTCCTGTCAGTGCAAGCATTTGTCAGTAATCGTGGAGCTCAACTCAGAACTTATATGACGTGGGTGACGCGAAAAGCAGTTGATGACTGTGTGTAGTATTTGATTGCTGAATTCGAACTGTCTCTGAAGTCACAGACGCGCTTCGTATTTTTTTATATTTATTTATTACATTAGGGAAAACAAACAGTAGTATATTAAACATAAACAGAAATATATATATATATTTTTTTTTAAACCTTGCCCCACACTAGGAATTTCTCCTGTGTCGTGGATGCGTTTACAAACATATAAACTCACATACACAAACGGCCAGACCCGGAACAACTAATTGTAGATCATACAAATATTTGTTCAGCAGTCAATCGCTTAACCACTGCGCCAACCGTGTCGTCAAATATTATTAGTATTAAAATTACACTTAACAAATATACTACCCACAACATTTTCCACAGATTACTATTATATAGTAAAAACAAGCTATTAGCAAACGATAACTGTATCAGGGCTAACTTAATGGAAAAGAAATTAAAGAGAAAAAAAAATTAACACATCTACAATATTCTATAGAAGATGTAACAAACACAAAAAAAAAAACATGCGTGATGTATCATACAGGAATTAATAAAAGCTAATTAATAATTATACCTACATTGCGTAAAACCTATGGAGCCTACTGCCGTTCCTTTAGTACCTCAATTATATCCCTTTTAAATGTATATCTGCTTAGGAATAATATGTCTATTGCACCAAAACGCGTGTTGTATGTGTCGACTAAGCGGTATAGCGGCGAGCGCATACCAGCATTGGATCTACAAAAGCTGGTAGCGAACAGTCGCCTGGTGCGTACCTCCCGTCCATGTACTGTTCGAGGAACCAGATAACACAAACCAGTCACCAAGTCAGGGCAATCAAACTTGTTTCGGCATACACGGAATAAAGTCTTAAGTACTTGAGTTCGCAGGTTGTGCGCATGTGTAGGTTACATACCAATACAGCTGATAATAACGAAAGAGACACATACCTTCTCCGTTATACAGGGTGGGCAAAAAATCGTGGATCAAACGAAACAGGGCGATAGTTGGGGTTATTTGCAGTAAAAATATCTTTGTGGCAGAGCACTCACTTGATCTCCTTAAAAGTTATGAAAATTTGAGTGTTTTTTGAAAAAAATACCAAAATTTATGATAAATAGGCAATTAAAGTAAAATGGGTACCTATTTTAAAACAATAAATGGTGTTTAGTAGCTTCTAGGAAATGTATCATCAATGCAAAAGTGCTTTTATGATAGTAAGTACCATGATTTATGAGTATTGGCACTTTTTTCAATATCTTTTAAATCTTACGTAAAATTATTCGTAACTTTAAAACTTTACTTTGAAAAAAAAAAGTACTAGCACAAAATGAACAGGGTCATTTGTGGTAGTACTTTTTTTCATTACATTTTTTATTTTTTTCAAAAAACACTCAAATATTCATAACTTTTAAGGAGATCAAGTGAGTGCACTGCCACAAAGATATTTTTTACTGCAAATAACCCCAACTATCGCCCTGTTTCGTTTGATCCACGATTTTTTGCCCACTCTGTATATAAAAAACAATGGAAACACATGCAATTATTTAATTGCCATAATTATCCGTTTAGCAACCGTTTGGTTATCGCCCCGTTTACCTGCCCCGTTAGTCTCGTGGTCACAAGCGCGACTGCTGAGCGTGGGGTCCTAGGTCCGATTCTTGGGTCGGGCAAAGTGTTATTGGGTTTTTCCATTAAGAATTTCTTAGTAACAGCCCGGAGTTTGGAAGTTGGAGGTGTGATACCCCCGTGCCTCGGAAAGCACGTTAAGCCGTTGGTCCTGCGCCTGATCTCTCTCCGGTCGTGTCAGATTGCCGGCCCATCGGACTATGAGAGTGAGGGAAGAAAGAGTGCACCTGTGTCTGCGCACATGCTTGTGCACTATAATATCTCCCGCGCCGAAGGCTAGTCTCCTTTGAGATTGGCCGCCGTGGCCGAAATACGGTCTGGAGGACTATAAATATACTACCTACCTCAACTAAAAGTGAAAATTTCGTGGCAAAAAAAAAAAA
Organism: Xanthia icteritia; assembly: GCA_949128155.2. Classification (NCBI taxonomy): domain Eukaryota; kingdom Metazoa; phylum Arthropoda; class Insecta; order Lepidoptera; family Noctuidae; genus Xanthia; species Xanthia icteritia. The sequence goes on from OX421956.2 coordinate 11,325,962, forward strand.
AACAACCGCTTTCAAAACCAGTAGTTTTTTGAGTCGATTGTCTTTTTTTGGTGAATTTCTGTACATAATTATTATAATTTGTTCTATGACTGGCACATGTTTGGATATTATTCTGAACACCTTCCATTATTCCAAGATTTTTCTAAACTATAACTTTGAGCAACCAAAACAAGGGGTTCCAAGGTTGTATATAGTTATCGCAGAATGTAGTTAATTAAAAATTATAGCTGGATACTGCTGCCAATGAGGAAATTATTACTTATTTGATAACATTTCGGATTGGGTAAAAGTGTCTCCCCAAATCATAATATTTTCAGTGAAAATTTCCAGTAAACATAACTGGCGAAATGTGTGTGTACTATAGGTACACCTCTGCCCAACCCTTCGGGGAATACAGGCTGTTATGTTATGTTATTTCCTGTATAAATTCAGTTAATTTGAAATCTCCTGTATGGGAGGTACGTTTACAAATACAAATCACACATGTACAGTACAACTATTTTCTTAATGTCCCTCGGCAAACTTCGTGTAACTTCGTGGAAGTAACACGAAGTTTGCCGGAATTTGCTTCATGTAAGTCGATTGAGAGCGTCCAAGGACAACTGATAGAAATCCGACGACTGACGAAACACGAAGTTTGCCGAGGGACATATAATATGTAGATAGTTGTTTCTTGCAAGAATCGACCCCGGTTCTCGGAGCGGCCGCCATGACAGTTAACCGCTGACCCAATCGTCATCAAATTCGAAAGAACACACTGGTTAATTTATATACCGTAAAATTAGAAATGATTAACAAAAAACTGAAAACAGCCGGTAATTTGAATAAATTAAGGCAGCTCGTAATAGTTTCTTGACCCAACTATGTAGCCTGCATTTAACAAATACTGATAAACAAAGGCCTAAAATTCCAACGTAATGGACGGGTACAAAATGCCTAAACACGTTAGTAATTAAATAAACAACGATATAGCTGCGTCCCGCGGTTTCACGCGCATAAGTTTCGATCCCGTGGGAATATCGGGATAAAAAGTATTCTATGTCCTAACGTAAAAGCGTAACAAACAAACATACAAAAAATCAAATAATTTCTCTTTATAATAATTATAATAGTATCAGATAGCACTCCAGTAGCATGGAATAAAAATGAATAGAAGCGACAGCTACGAACGCATTTTTTTTTTTTGGGTAGCAATTTATCAAATAACTTCTCCCGCTCTGGGCGAAGCGGGAGGGCGTGTCAGACTCTTACTAATTAAAACCCACCCGTGTTCCTTCAGTTGCCTGTACGTTGCCAGGGGCCACGGTATCCCTTTCGGACTTTCCCGCAACCCCGGCAGGCATCGGTCCTATCGGACCCATTCCGTTGTGCTGACATCTTTTTGAGGCGCGCGTGGAACACAACGCTCCGTCGACCCGGGCCTGGTCCTTATCGGACGGCGAGCTACCCATTGCTCACCGCCCGCAAGCCCAAACGAACTAATTCTACAGGGTCAAATTAAGTCACCTAGCGAAACTCCGCAGCTATGTGTGTATAGATATCTAAACATGACAAAAAACGAAAATACGAGTATGCTGATAAGATCTAATGCAGAGCTGTTACAACCATGGAAATACTTGCCTATTTTTAATAAGCATCCACAAATGACGATCTGAGCGCAATTATAGGTGCACTATTACAAACGCGGTAGTACAAAACTTAGAGGCATTGACAACTTAGTGGAATGCTGCACGTGAGTGTCACATCTACGCAGTTATGAGTACTACAGGCCAATTTTCATCAGCACTATATGCCATATGTCAGTTTACATAGCGAATCGGTCGAATGGGTCTGCGACCGCCTGTGTACGTGTAATTAAATATTAATGGCCAAGATAATTGAAAACGTGCTGTTTGGGGGTATATCTAAATATACTCGCACGTATATGCTAGCACTAGGACATTTACCGTCCAATCTGTGATTTCAATACTCAATACATTGCTTCCACATGTGAACTTAGGTGGTAGGTTTTACAAAAATATGATCATTGTGGACCCTGTCGGGCACAGCAAAGTAGGAGAGAGGAAGAGACCATCACTTGAACTAAAACGGTAAAAAAACAAAATTTAAGTTTTCGTATTGAGTCAGTCTAGGTACTTGCCTGTGTGACTAATACTTGAGCAGTATTTGACGTACCTATTTCATACCGTATTATGAACTAGGTACGGTCAAATACTGCTCAAATTAACTTTCTGAAGAAGTCATATTTCCAGTCTAACCGGATGCAGCTGAATATCAGTATTTTAAATTAAGCGACTGTCTATCTGACCTCCACAGATCACAATCCAGTCAACATAACCGAACCGTCTAAGCATACTCATTTAAATTGTTGTCACTACATATTCCTTTAAACATCAACATGCAGGAATACAGGGATTCAGCAGAATATCAGCGTCAGGTATATTTGCCTGGCACATGCTGAGCTGGACTCCCATTCGGTGCAACCTTGAGACGCACACCGCACTTTTTTATGTTCGTTGATCCATTATTTTAAAGTGTGTCATAGCCAATAGTGTTATCACAATGTCTTGTTTTCTTCCTTTTTTATTTGTTTTTATATTGGCACCTTGCAGCTATTTCCTAATAGCTAATTAGTCATTATTTAATCGTATTTTTGTATGTTGTGCTGTTTTTTGTGTGCACTAAATAAACGATTTATCTATCTAACATTGTCTTATCACATGATTTCTCAATCTGTCATTCATAGTTGCACCACATATGCATCATAAGGAGCGTATTTCCACAGCATTTATTCTACTTTTAAGCCACACCCAACATTCACTTCAATACATAAACGTCGAGCCTTTTTGGACATAATATTGCATACGAGTATATAAGGTCCCATTAAAATAGATGGACAAATTTTAACACAGCGTTCAGTACGTCTAACCAAATATATCCAAGCAAAAAAAACACTGATTAAAGTGATTTTATTTTGACCTAAAATAATAAATGGCATTGGGTAACCAACATTTTTAATGTATTTTCGTTAGCTGATTTATTTTTCGTGTTAGTAACTAATGCGTTTTTTAATATTTTTTTTACCATTGGCCTTATTTTGGTGGTCTGAATGATTTCTAAAAGTTTGTCCATCTATTTTAATGGGACCTTATATAGCACCATTCACTTCATTTCCCGCATTCAATCTCCTTTCCACAACTTCATCAATGTTAATTTTATTTTATAGAAAGCTTACAGACTAATAATAATCATAAATATCATGCATAAATAGTGACATTTGCTAATTACAAGCTTCCACATGTATATATCTAATTAGATATGAGTTACTTGCGTTGACCAGTTACAGCGATTTGAGTAAGTAAACAGATTACAATGTACACATATTGGTATATAGATATCGAGATTGAATTGAATAAAATTGGTATTAGGGCAAGAGAATGATGATGCCGAGATAATATATTAGGTGGGTCACGTCGTCCAGTATCAAAATCAAAGTTAAAAGCTATTTATGGTTGTCACCAAAATACTCCCTGTCCAGAATCTTTCTAATTTTGTGTGCGCTGGTGCAAAACAAATCGATTTCCAGGTCTGTGTGATGGTAAACCATTGAAAGCTATAAAACTACGTATGCGAATGGTACATGTAGTTTCCATCTCTTAACGTATCGTAAACAGAATCCCCACTACACCAGATGAAGGAACGTGTACATTTGATTCTGATTTGCTGGATTTGTTTTCTCCTCTACCTATCGTTATTTCTCCTGACAAAGTTTAGTCGGTTTGTATGTATGTATCTATGTATTAGTAAGTATTCATTTTCAAGTTATCTATCACTTATGTTGCACCTGCCATGTTTTGTCTCTGCACCACCCTAAGGTTGACTGGTAGAAAATGCCTCAGGCATTAAGTCCGCCTTTATACAGTATTTTTATAGTTGTGCATAAAGTTTTATTAAATAAATATACAAACTCAATGACTTGCTCCTTACTCTTATCATTATTTTTTACATCACATACCGATACATCCTCTTCTCTTAAACACCTTTGTCTTATTCACATTTTGTATTCATCCCTTTCAACATATATATGCTTCATCTGTCACAGTCACCATGGCTTGAAACTGTTCTACTGCCGATGCAAGCAACATGATCATCGGCGTAGAGAAGGCATATAGGCAACTCATTCATCCTCAATCCACACAGTGAGTGCTTTAAAATCTGAGAGAACTATCCATATACAAGTTAAACAGCCACGGTCACGCTACACAGCCCTGTGTAACACCCCTTGAGATGGAGAAACAGTCCGTGTATGCCCCATTTATTCTAGCACGCAAGCACTGGAATCCTTGTATAAAGATTGCAGTGCCCGTACCAAGAGCAGTCCACACTGTTCATGGATAGTGTCAATCACAGTTCTTCCCTACACACACTGTCATAGGCTTTCTCCAAATCAAAAAAAGCTCAGAAGACTTTCTTGCTTTGCCAGATGTTTTTCGGCTATGCACCTTAAGGAGAAGATCTGATCCATACAGCCCATTCCCTCTCTAAATCCTGCTTGCACATGCTTGAATATACTTTTCTTAAATAAACTTATACATTGGAAATAGTGGTTAATAAACAATTTTACTGACTCTGCTTTTGAGCATTAAGACAGAAAAAATTCTCAACCGCGCAGTTTTACACACCCCCGTAGTAAGTACTGGAAGCGACTTTTCGTAATGAATCCAAAAATTTAAAGAATTTCACAAAATGCCTGCACAATTTTTTTTCTGTTGTATCCTTAATACTTTTGACTGCTGCGCTGCGTGTCGCGGGTTCGATTCTCGCACGGAACAAATATTTGTATGACCTACAAGTAGTTGTTCCGGGTCTGGCTGTTTGTGTATATGAGTATAAATGTTTGTAAACGCACGATACAGGAGAAATTCCTAGTACGGGGCAACGTCAAAACACCACCATCACCACTCACTCATTAGCCCTCTTCAATCTGGGTTCAGGCCTGGGCATAGCACTATTTCCGCCCTCCTTAAAGTGACTGGCGATATAAGGGCAGGACTGGAAGACACCAAAGTTACTGCTCTAGTATTGGTTGATTTCTCGAATGCCTTTAATACCGTCAGTCACGACATCCTGTTAGCCATTTTGTCATATCTTATGGTCTCTCCCGAAGCACTGGAATGGTTCTCCTCTTATCTTCAGGAACGTCAGCAGTCTATTCATGTTAGGGATTCTTCTTCATGCTGGTGTGATTTGGACACTGACGTTCCTCAAGGCGGTATACTTTCTCCTCTGTTGTTTTCTATTTTTATTAATCTTATAACTTCTGAACTTCAGTGTGCGTATCATCTGTATGCAGATGACTTGCAGTTGTACTGTCAGGGAAGGGTTGATGAATTACCTGACGCTATCGACAAATTAAACAGGGATTTGATAGCCATAAAAACCTGGGCTAATAGATTTGGTGTAGCCGTAAACCCTACGAAGTGTCAATCGATCATCATTGGCAGTCCTCGCGGTATTAGCAAGGTGGATGGTACAACCGTGCCACCAGTTCTCTTCAATGGTACGATCGTTCCTTTTAGCACTGACGTGAAGGACTTAGGCTTGCACATTGATAATACACTGAACTGGCGTACTCAAGTCGCTAGGGTAAGCCAGAAGGTTACTGGAACGCTGCGGGCTCTATACCGATTGAAAAATGTATTGCCATCGAGTACGAAGACAATGCTTGTGCAGTCCTTAATTTTCCCTATCATCGATTATGGTGATGTGTGCTACTATGACCTGAATGCAGATCTCCTCAACAAACTTGACCGTCTTCTCAATAACTGCATTCGATTCGTTTTCAATCTGCGTAAATATGATCATGTCTCTGCGCATCGGTCGCTTCTAAGGTGGTTGCCCATACGCCAGCGCAGAGAGCAAAGGGCGTTGACCACCTTGTTTTCATTTCTTAACTCTCCCTCTTCCCCTAGTTATCTGGCCCCCCACTTTCTGTACATTTGCGCCAACCACAATAGAAATCTACGTTCATCTCACAATCGTCTTCTTCAATGTCCCACTCACCGCACAGACTTCATTCACTCTTCCTTCTTCATTCAGTCTATCTCTCTGTGGAATGCGCTCCCCCAGGAAATCAGGATGGCGACCAACCGGTTATCTTTTCGAGTTAAAGTTCGCGAGCATATTCGCAAGAAGCTGGCAGTATCATCACAACGGTAATTTTTTGCCATTGTTTGTCTTATTTGTACTTATATTTATGTATAATTAGGTGTATTTATTATATTTATAGTTTTTAATAGGTATATATGTATATCTTTATATTTAAATATTTAAATCTTCAAATCTCTCTGTTGCACCTACCACTGTTTGTCTCTGCATCACCCGAAGGTTGACTGGTAGAAAATGCCTATGGCATTAAGTCCGCCTCTGTACATTTGTGTGCTTGAAGTATTAAATAAATAAAAAAATAATAAAAACAAAATAAAAAAAATCTCAGAGTATCCTATTAGTCATTTGTAGAAATTAGAGGTAACTTCGTAACGGTTTTCTATCGAGATTTTATTTTATTTTATGTCCTCTGTTCCATAAAAAGTTATAAAAATAATGTATTTACTATTAACTGACCCCTTAGACATTATCCCAAAATCCCATAGAGAAAAGGAAGTCCAGTTGTTCCCGAATTTGAACATTTTCGGGGAAACATTTTCAATTTTCGTTTTCATAAAAACTTTATTCGGACTATTGCGATGAAATCGGTCAAACCGTTCTCAAGTGATGCGCTTGGCAAACGGACTGCATTTCATTTTGATTTATATAAATATGGCATAGAACATTGGTATGAAAAAGTAAGTTCAAAAACTAAAACCCGAGTACTGAAAAATCTAACTCTAAAAAGTATAAAACAAGAAAATATTTGTGACAGAAATCAAGTCATAGATACAAAAATGGTGAAGGTCGTCGTATACCATTATAGTTTTGACCACGCCTTTTTTTTTTTTTTTTTGTTGGTACATTATCAAATAACTTCTCCCGCTCTGGGTGGAGCGGGAGGGCATGTCAGACTCTTACTGACTAAAACCCACCCGTGTTCCCTCAGTTGCCTGTACGTTGCCAGGGGCCACGGTATCCCTTTCGGACTTTCCCGCAACCCCGGCAGGCATCGGTCCCCTTCACTTGCTGACATCTCTTTGAGGCGTGCGTGGAACACAACTCGCCGTCGACCCGGGCCTGGTCCTTATCGGACGGCGAGCTACCCATTGCTCACCGTCCGCAAGCCCGCGCCTACGGTGGCCGGGAATCGGGTCTTGATTCCCGACACGACCACGGCTTTACCTTGACCATTTTAGTACCTGTCTTGAATAATTTTGGGGTTACGTGATAAAGTATTTGCAGCGCCGCTTAAATTTTTTTTTGTTTAGGTATTTTGTAGGATAGGTATTCATTTTACAGCCGCGCTGTACGTAGCACAGTCTTACTTTTGCTTGTTTTTAATCATTTAAAAATATTGATTTACTTAGACAATATGACACATATACATATTTGTAATGTGCTCGTCAAGCCCTTTGATACCCAACATGGCATATTTTTTTTTTTTAGTTTACGACTTCATGTTTTTGATTTCGATGTGTCGCTCGCTAGCTACGGAAAGAAATACATAGAAACTAGTCGTGTCACGGCGACTAGTCGCCTGCAGTTGCCGCCTGCAGTCGAGTACGGAATGGTACCTTTAGAGTTATGCTCAACTTAAACTTCGAAGAATGTGTGATAAATATAAAGGTTACACTCATTGTAATTTTAATCCGCGTTTATTAATAAAGAGGTTACAGTTTACTGGAAAAAAATTGAAAAATAAAAGTAGATCAGAGAAAATGTTGGAACTTTACTCCGAAGTATCTATAAATATTGAAGTTGTTTGATACCTAGTGCGTTGAGCACACAAATTATGTCACGGGTCGCCTTCAAACCGTCATTTTCTATTCCTGCTAAAACTGATCCATCCAAATTTCACTCAACACTAACCAATGACATGTAAATAAACGACATCAAAATGACAGGTGAACCCGCGAGCAATACAACTATGCTCATAACAGAGAGTTACCAACCGTTTGGATTTGTCCGGACATGTCCGGCGTTTGAATCCTTTTCACTTCCCTGAACTTTTCGGATATAGTTATATTTTTTTGTCTTTTAATCAAAATGTCAGAAACAGTTTGAGACAGGCAGACAGACAGCCCCTAAAACAAATGGCGTTGGTTTAGGTACTAATAAATAGGCTCCTTTGGGCAGGAAATCCTAAAACTATATTTAACTGGATTAAAAAAAAATAGATGTCTCGAAACCTAGAAAAAAAGTTAAGGCACAATAATTGTATAAATATATTAGAAAATTGCAAAGAAATTTCAAGCATCATAGTAACTTCGCGCCATTCGGTGGTGAAAAAGATTAAATTAATAACTTTAAAAGCGTGTAACTTCTTCATTTTTTTACCACCGATTTTATTTATTTATTCTCACAAATCGTCTTTTTTACTAACATCTTTAAAATAAGTTGTAATTTATTTTTTTATTGTTTCCCCAATTTTTTTATATATTAACAAAATACCGGAAAGTCAACTTCAAGGCGTTCGTCGTGCAAGTACCGAACTGTTATCTGCCCCTCGTCATGGAATAAGACTTATGGCCGCAGGATGTGGTGTTCCGTCGCTTCCGCGGACAAGTTCCACAGGACAGCACAAAGTCAAGCTAGTGCAAACTGAAGTGCTACTAACATAGTCTAAGCCTTATTTATTAACACTAGTTTTTGTTTATATGAAAATATTTATTTATTTAACCATATATGTACACACATATATAAACAGACAAGAAGAAAAGAACAGAAAAATACGTACAAAGGTGATGCTTATTTCTAAAGAAATCTCTTCCAGCATACCTGCGATAGGACAGAGGGTAAAAAGAGATGTAGACACCGTGTGTAAGAGTAGAGAGAAAGTAAAATACATAAAATCAAAACAATTCACTTAATAAAATAAAAAATTATATGAGAATATACTTACATACATACATACATACAATTGTACATACTAAAATAAATAAATACCAACGCAACTATGACGAAGTGGAAAGATAGTGTTCTTTCACTCTTCTTTTAAATACTGCAACAGTCTGGCAGTCCCTAATGTCGGGCGGAAGTGAATTCCACAACCGCACCGCGTTTTTTTTTTAATCAACATACAACCTGACATTAACCTTCAAATTGCAAAAAAACGAAAGAAAATTTGAACTTCGCGGGCTACCTGAGCGCATCCCACTCAGTAATGAATGTACGTGTTTGGTAACAGTCAAATACCCTGTTGCGAAATGGTTACCCTACTCGCAACTTGTTCATAAGGTATCCAATTCGGGATACATCAAAACCACCCCGGGGTGATTTTGAAACTATGGCAACATGGTCCGGTAATTAGGGGTATTCCCGGGGGTAGTTTTATGAAATACGTGGTAGATTAAATGTATCGTTCGTTGGAGAATGCAGGTATATTCTCGCTGTATTTGTGGAGTGGGGATGTGGTTTGTGAGAGAATAACGAAGTTGACAAAAAAAATACAGAAATTAATGTGTATTTACACTATACTTCGAGTTAAAACAAATACCACATAGTTATGGAAATATGAGCTTATGAAATGTCATAAAAAACTACTGAGATTGTCAATAAAAACTTAATTTCTGTACCCTAATACACGATCAATCGGAAACAAATTACTAATCCATTGCTTCATAAGTTCGAAAAAAAAATCTGCTTAACAACGTAAATAACGCAATGAAAGTTGTTGAACTGTCAAAATGAAACAAATTTGTCGTAATTACGAAAATGTGTTGCGTGATTAGATAGCTGGATAATTTTGGAACGAGCACCCGCACAGTGTTTTTTTTTTTTTTTTTGGGTGGGAAATTATCAAATAACTTCTCCCGCTCTGAGTGGAGCGGGAGGGCGTGTCAGACTCTTACTGACTAAAACCCACCCGTGTTCCTTCCGTTGCCTTTACGTTGCCAGGGGCCACGGTATCCCTTTCGGACTTTCCCGCAACCCCGGCAGGCATCGGTCCTATCAGACCCCTTCCGTTGTGCTGACATCTCTTTGAGGCGCGCGTGGAACACAACGCGCCGTCGACCCGGGCACCCGCACAGTGTTCTGCTTCTTTTTCTACAAAATGGTGGACTAAAGTTTACGTTTTGTGCCGCTTGGAACGTTGTGGAACCCTTCGGTCGGGAGAAACACATCAGGTACGATTTAGACAAGTTTACTTATTCACACACTCTGGTATCAAAATAACTCGGTTTCTCTAGAGCAGTATCTTAATTTTGATATAAAAGGAAGCGTCTTTTTATATTGTCCGATGAAACGCCAGCCCGTGCCGCAGCTGAGCGTGTAGCCTTAAATTCCCCGCTCAATAATAATGATGCTTCCTTGATCCAGCCTGTCCCATCTTGCTTTCCTCCCCTCAACGACGCCCTAAGCCGAGGTTCGTACCCCACAGGGGGCGCCCTTAGCGAGCGTTCATTTAGTAATCATTTAGAATAGTTTGCATATGCTCCTGACTGGAGGCTTTTAGTGTAGAAGTTAAAGGCAGCCACGACCTTAGTGGTCACCTGCGAGATGCCCTAGTTAAAAAAAAAAAGTAAATATAAATTTTCGCCCCGATAAAATCACAAAGGATTCGTACAAAATAAATGCTTATTCTTACATTATTTGCAAAGGAATCATGTTTTTTTTAACAATTGGATACTGGTTTCCTAAGAAAAGCTGTTCAGAGTGACGGTAGAATAGATCATAGACGATTATGCTTATGCATAGTCAGCCTATAATGTCCCCACTGCTGGGACACAGGCCGCCACCACGCGGGCCCAGTGCGGGTTGGTAGATGCCACATGTCTTCGAATTTTTGGTTCTAGGACATGCCGGTTTCCTCACGATGTTTTCCTTCACCGTTTTGAAAGCAGTGGTGATGAAATAATTTACGCAAAGTAAAGCGCCTGTCTGAGTTTGGAACCTAAGACCTCGTAATTTGCAGCTGTTGCGGCCACCACTGCTCCACTAAACCACAATCCTATATACAATCTTTGTGATAAGTCTTTTTATTTTATTTAGCTTCAAACAACTAGGCCATAAGCTTTTAACCTTTTTTTTTTTGTGGGAAATTATCAAATAACTTCTCCCGCTCTGGGTGGAGCGGGAGGGCGTGTTAGACTCTTACTGACTAAAACCCACCCGTGTTCCTTCAGTTGCCTGTACGTTGCCAGGGGCCACGGTATCCCTTTCGGACTTTCCCGCAACGCCGGCAGGCCCCGCTTTTAACCCTTGGGTATAGAAATAGACCTTATGTAGTTTATTTATTTATTTAGAGGTATACAAATTATGTATTACGTATGTTGAAGCTATTGGTACTCCCCGTCACTTGTCCATAAGGGTTCATTAGAAAACCGGCGTCAGACAGCATTTGTCGGGCATTAATGCTGAAATGAACCTTTTTGGCGCAGCCGTGAGGCACACACTATTATTGCTTTATGATTATTTTCACTTTTTATTTTTGTATTATGTGTTTCACGAACTGTGTCCAAATAAATATTATTCTTTCTTTCTTTAAATACCTAGTATTAAGGTTTTACCCTAGCGAAGCTGCGAAAAACTATAAAAAATAAACATTTTATCATACATGACCAGCTTTTAAACATTATTTCTCTACACAAAATGTTTACATATTTATTGGCCTACAGAGAGTACTTCCGGTATTTTCGCCGCAACGGGACGTGACCACAGATAGCGAATGCGGAACTGCACGGAACAAAACCGGAACCGGGTCGGAACCGGCTGGGTTTGCCGGAAATGCTGTCGTTTGCGGTTGTTGATTTTAGAACTATTTTTGTGGTTGGTGATGGATTAATTCAGGGTTAAATGCCGGTCGGAGGGTTGTCCGGTCTGTTTATGGTTTTTTGAATAGTTAATGTGTGATTGATTTTGTAACTACTAGCTTTAGCCCGTAACTTCGTCTGTTATTTCGAATATACAAATTACAAGTAGTAGGTATTCCTGCTAACCCTTGTATTTATGCATTTGAATGAAATTCCTAATTTTTTATAATAAGTTATACCTAACTTCTAAGTGCCCTATTAATGTACAAGCGTTTGTAATTCTGTAGGTATATCAACAAGGGCAACTAGCGGGGTTCGAATTCACTTCCTCCGGATGACAAGTCAGACGCCCTGGCATTATTTTTTTGCAAATTTTGCTATTGTAAAATAAAAACACGTACCTACCACACTGTTCACGCCAATGTGAACCCCGCGCGCTAGGGGCGAGCGCGGGGTATGAAAAGGGAGCGGGGGAGGTGAAGCCGACCGACGCGCGCGCCGCGCGCCCCGCCGCCAGAGCCATCACCGCCACGGGACCGCGCACACGCCATTCTACTCTCCGCGCCACGCGGCTAGCCCAGTTTATAAGTATAAGCAAGCAAGCACCCATTGTAAACCAAGCGATATTAAACGCCATAATAGTAAGAACAGTGGTTATTATTGGTGGCTCTCACCACATCTTAAACACACACTTTATATAAGTAATTAAGTAATATAAAACAAATAATATAATATAAAATTAAATTAAAAAAACCCATACTAGCACTTACAAAAAATCCTGCACAACGACAACACCCTATAAATATTCATCTCAAACCGTATCTTAAAAAAAAAAACACAAATATATTTTTATATCAACAATCTTAACTAGACCTGTCACATTACGAGCATGTCCCCCCTCTGTCACCCTATTGTGTAGGGGCAGCAGGGGGGTGAAGTGGGTCATGTAAAGCTGGTATTATTATACATAATGTGACAATCAATTTATCAATGTCAGGAGTGAGGAGACCATGATAATGGAGGTGTATTTATGAGATATGTCTGTTTGTGACCCGCGAGAGTAAATCGGGATAAGGGTTGGGTAGGTATATCTCTCCATATCCACATGGGTGTGCAGTTACAGTTACATACATTCACACACACTCTCCTATATTCTTGAACTGCACTCCCTTCTCCTCCTTTAAACCATAAATCTATGTTTAGGAAAATACGTACTAATATAAGCAAGATACATACTTAAGTAAGATATTATATAAACACAAACATAGCAAACTGACACACTTCACAAGTTTTGTTTATTTTATAAGATACCTTATAGCTGATCACTGTCTCTTAAGATACAGCAGTGCTATTCTGTAACCATCTCACCGTGAAAACTTAGGTGAAGTGAGCTCGGAGTGAGCTGTCAGTCCCTAGCAGGAGGTGAAATGACAGCTCACTTCACGTTCACTTCACCTAAGTTTTCACCGTGAGATTATTACAGAATAGACCGTCTGGTCACCCTAGTTTAAGAGGCAGGGCTCACCCAATTCATGTGCAGACCTTGTGGTTACAGCATAATTATGTAATACCTGTCTTTACTCTTAAGTCAATCAGTTGTAATCCATCTTTTACCTAATTTTAACCATAACAACTACATATGTATTTTCGCGTCTGTAACAATATATTTATGAAATCTATTGAAATGTATATATTTTTAGGCATAATCAGCCTATGATGTTCCCACTTCGAAAGGCAGTGTAACCCACCACGTGGGTCCAATGCGGGTTGGTAGATGTCACATGTCTTCGAATTTTTTGGTTCTAGGATATGCCGGTTTCCTCACGATGTTTTCCTTCACCGTTTTGAGAGCAGTGCGGTGATGAAATTATTTACACAAAGTAAAGCCTTGTCTAGGTTCGACCACTGCTCACTGTCGGCGTAGTAAGTAATAACTTTTAAAGCTTAAGACACACAAAAGAGTCATACTACTCAGTACACTCAACGTTATTTAGGAGGTCCAAGTTAGTTAGCAGTAAGCTAACTTAACTCTTTGTTTGACTGTATACATTTCAAAACCAAACTCATTTTGTTTTTCAATATGAATCGTCAAGTGATCACCACCTTTTTTTTTGGATGGGAAATTATCAAATAACTTCTCCCGCTCTGGGCGGAGCGGGAGGGCGTGTCAGACTCTTACTGACTAAAACCCACCCGTGTTCCTTCCGTTGCCTGCACGTTGCCAGGGGCCACGGTATCCCTCACCACCTTGTGTTTAGAAAACAACACACGTGTTGTATTTTTCATATCAGATAAAAATACGAAAAATTTATTTAAAAAATAATAATGTACAAAAAAAAAAAACAAACGAAAATTCTTTATGAAACGAACCCGAGATACATCTTTATTGTGGTGCAACTTGAGAGCGATTTGAAACTAGATAAAGAAGTCAAAAAGGTACTTCACAGGTTTTTAACCCCCGACTTGAAACGTCAAAGCCACTTTAACCAGCTTAATATTTCTGAAATATGCTCCACAAAAATAAATATTTTACAAGTCTTCTTTTCAATATACAAGTATTCAAGAATTCAATAAACTCCCAGAGGTTCTAAGGTTAACATTTTGACATTTACTTAACACTGTTATGCGAAGGTTTTATTAAAATATACCTAAAAAGTATGCTCTTCAATAATGGACTTCATTAATATTAATTTTAATTTGGTTCTTCTAAAAATATGTTGTAAATTAATGAACTTCTATCTTTTAACGGTTCAGAGGTTGATAAACAGGTATTTTATTGTGTTGGATTATATTTTGAAATCAGAATAAGTTATATTTTGAGTTTGGATTGTATAGTCGCCCTCGTAATTGCTTTTACACCCGATTGGATGTCACTTGCACGTCACGTGACGTGATCAATGATAGTCTATTGGTATGACCGTCGGACTACCAAGTCATAGTTCTCGAGTTCAAACCCAAGGCACGCACCTCTGACATTTCGAATGGATTGCCTGAGAGATATTTCTCGACGGCATGTGAAGCCAAGTCAAAGGCCCATGGGCGGCTTTAAAACTCTGACACCAGGTTAGTCACTACCCACATGAAAAGAAGAAGACTTGAACGTCATAAAACGACAAAGTCTATTTATTTATTTATTCTTCTACTGTAACGCCATATAGCAATTACACCAACGGAGCAAAATATTACTTTATGTGCCGCTTTCAATCCATCCTGTATCCTTTGCGAGGATCACGCACTCTCACGCAGCTTCAAGGCACTTCTCCATAGTTCCTTAACTCCATCCATAATGCACACATTCTTCGCGATATTTTTTAGGACTCAATGAATTTTACATTTACCTATGATAGATATATCATTAAGGTTTATCAACCTTAGTGATATATCTATCTAAATGTCACATTCATTCTGTCAAGTTTCACTTACTGGGAATTTTTGTCAAGAACCCTGAAAACATTACACTCCGTTTTTGGGCAGTCGTGTAAAAATGGTAAAACAATTATGAGGCCGACTATATGGAAACATCGGTTAGGTCTTTTTATCAGTGTTGGCACGAGACACACGAGAATAGTTTGTTTATAGTATAGTCCAGAAGTATGCAATGGAAAAAACAAATGGATCAAAAAACGTTTGATTTTTTAATATTATCACATCACAAATTAGAATTTCGGGTTAAAAATGCTTATTTTAAATCACCCTAAAGATATTTTGTATTTGACTTAATTTTATAACATCATTACTCGTCGATGGTTTTTCAATTAAGATTTAATGTTATTCAAACAATAGTTATTGAAAAAAGTGGTGAATAATAAAGTTAAAATCTTCTTAATACAGATGAATGTGTTATTGATTCCCTTTAGTAAGTGATTGTGTTAGAATTTAACCTGAACAGGGTTTGTTTACACATTCATCTGATAGTTTTGGAACAGACCATAGTGGTTAAAAGATAAGTCAGTCAGCAACGTGATAGCTGGGTTGACGGCATATCACTTGCGTATCGTCACTTATGGCGGCTCTTTGAATGCACTCCCTATACATTTATTTAAAAAAATCATTTTCCCCCAAAACAAGAAAAGTTTACTCCACAGAACAACCCTTTTTCTAAACACATTCCATCTCTCACCGCTAGATGGCGCTTTCGAAAACCTTTAAAAAACTTTCCAGTTACAGGAAAAAGACATTAACCAGATAAAGGTCAGGTTAAAACATTTTGTGCCAGCATTTTATCGACATAAACTTTGTCACTGTGGTGCGAAGTTGGTGGCTGAAAGTTGGTAACGCGAATTTTAAGGGAATTAGCGTGGCAACCATGCGGGGTGTTTTGTTGCCTAGTTTGTTTATGTTGGCAGTGCTGTTTTTGGTTGTGGTTTTTTAATTAATAATAATAATATAATAATAATAATATAAGTATTTATTCGCATCAACAGTACAGCTATTAACAATACATAGTTGTTAGACTTAAATATAGTACAGGTAGACTTTAGTTGTCGCAACTAGTACCCTTGCTAAGTTATCGGGATAACTTGTATTAAGGGCACCAGTCCCTACCCTTGTTTCATATTTAAGGCGATACATTATTAAAATAAAAGCAATTAATATTTTCGACTAGCTTAACATTCAAGTTAAATTAAAACCTAAAAATAAATTGAAAATAAAATAAAATGGGAACTACGGAGAAACCAATATACAATTGTAAACATGAATGTGATGATGGGGTGTGTTAGTGAAGAGTGTGAAGTGTGTTTATTGTGTATGTGTTACAAAGTAGCAGTTTACTAATACTTATCTCCAGAAAGAAGAAGCCGTTCTGTGTCTGTATAATTTTGTTCCAGTAGCCAATTTGTGACAGTTTTTTTTAGAGTGATGCTAGGAAGTGAGTAAAATTTTAATATTTTATTTAGTCTGTTATATAAATGTGGGCCTAAGAAGCAATTAAACCTCTTAGTGAAAGCTAGCCTACATCTTTGAGGTTGACAGACCACGTCTTTACGTCTTTTGGTGACAATGACGTAAGGGGTTCGAAGGTGTTGTGAGACTATAGTATGGTAAATTAATTAAATAGTGATGTGATAGTTAGAATCTCTGGCCCATTACGCCTGTATTGCCCTGAAGGGGTAGGCAGTCGAGTCACATCGCCAAGTTTTAGTTAAAAGTAAGCAAGTATATTGCCAGCAACTGGGCTCTAATACTCATGTTACCAGCTAGAGAGAATTCCCTGAATAATTAAATAAATAAATAACACTTTGCCTGACCCGAGGAATGAACACTAGAAAACGAAACATTTTGAAATTATTGTAAATTATAATTTAATTACAACCATTCCTAGATACTAAATTGTCTCAATTTTGAACTTCTCGATAATAAATTACTAGTTCCAAAACAATTCATAAAGTTTCTACGTACAATTCAGCACCTGCTTTAACAAAATTCTAAATTAACTGAAACTTTTGATTACTCGCAGACGAACAAACTAGGCCATAACTAGGGCGAACATAATTTACAATGAAAATGGCTCCTCAATTTATTTGAAAGACTCGGGCCAACACTACGGTGGTACTATACCACGGAATACTCAACAAATGGAGTGACCAGGCAAGGGCAGCCCGCGTGACGGTAGTGGTAAACATTCGTCCGGCGCAACCAGAGGGCTAAGACAACTGACAATCACTTTCAAAGCGTTTCGGTATTTTTACAACGACTTTCAACAGGATTCACGATTATACGCTTTTCGATAGTTTATATAAATCAAATACATTATTGATTCCATGATCGTTATCGCTGACTTTAACCAGGCCCTCAGGGCTATCAGCTGCGCTACCAACCTTCATACTAGTTCACGCCGCGTAGTAAGCGCCAGTCACACTAGCTTATACCATAATAATTATGGTATAAGCTAGTGTCAATAAGAGAGAAGAAAGTGAAAACTATGTGACATAAACGATTTTTGCTTCTTGCGCCAAGTGTGGTGATACTAAAAAATCAAATGTTCGCAACGTGATCTAAGGCATGATTGCAAAAGTAGGTGGTGATCTCTGTTCAAAAACATACCCTGGTTAATTTTGTGCGACTACGGCATGCAAAAACACTGAAGCAGAGTGACAGCGAGGTGTTTCGAATAAATGATAATCTATTCTAGCCTGTTAAAATTATAAAGGTAAAAATCACCTATGTAGCGTCGAAAACGACACTTAAAAGTACCTCCCCATGCATACACAGTCAGTGAGATTTGCTAGAGTTGAGCACTCCATTCAGTATTTCCTCCGTGTAGGTATTGGTGTTAAGTTTTCCTATTCAGAAAAAAAGCAACGAATATAAAGCCATTATGCTCTGTAATATTATCTGCTAGCTATAATTTTCTTACGAGCGTAACCTTCTTATTGGTGACATTATAAATACCTAAGCTTGGGTATTAAACCACTTTTGTGCATTATTATTGTAATTCTAGAAACAAAAAAACACTTAAATTTCACTGGAGCTACATATTTTTCAAGCTACAAAACTATTTCACATGCTATTTTTACTTTATTAAGTACGAAGCGATATACGAAACGATTCAATTCTCTTTACCAACACCCTTGTTTGTTTGCAACCGAGGTTTCGGGTAAAAACGATTAAGAGCCATAAACGGGCAGGTTGACGCAGTCAGGATCGACTGCTTCAAGATGCGACTGCATAATGAACTACAGTCTCTATTTACATACATACATGAAACCGCTCGGGCAGTTGCGACTGCTCCGGGCGGTCAGCAGGACTGAAATTTCATCGTGCGGTCAAACAGTTGCCAGGCATACACTGACTTCTCGAGCCGTTTAGCCCACGGTCACACAGACGTAAAAATATCGCGGCGGGATTTTATCGCGCACTGGATTTTTAACTCCAGGTGTTGAGCCGAGCGTGGAGAATTCAACGCGTTGGGAAGCACTCTCGTCCCAGAGCGTTGAAAAACCACACTGTTGGATTTTCAACTCTCGGCGCTAAGCAGAGCGTTGAAAATCCAGTGCACGAAAAAAAAATCGCCGCAATTTTATTACGTCCGTCCGTGCTCTCGCGCAGTTATCCCCTCCGCCAGCGCTCTTCATCCCACCTTCACGTCGATTATTGCTACTGTGAGTAATCTATCAGCTGAAATCGACTGCTGCAGCAGTTATCAATGGCAGCTGTTGACTAACTGCACGAGCGGTTCATGTATTTTGATCACTTGCTAACGGCTCGAGCAGCCCATGTATCGCCCGCCCTAACGGAGACTATAATCAGACGACCTATTCGATGAAAAACCTCGCCGTGAAAACGTAGGTGAAGTCATCTTGAAGTGAGCTGTCAATACGTAATGTCTGTCTTAAGTATCACAGCTCACTCCAAGCTCACTTCACTTAAGTTTCACCGTGAGATTTTGATAGTATAGGCAGAGAACCAGGTGAAATTTTTACCAATACACTCATGAAGTGAGCTGTCAATACGTAATGTCAGTCTTAAGTATACGACAGCTCACTCCAAGCTCACTTCACTTAAGTTTCACCGTGAGATTTTGATAGTATAGGCAGAGAACCAGGTGAAATTTTTACCAATACACTCATGAAGTGAGCTGTCAATACGTAATGTCAGTCTTAAGTATACGACAGCTCACTCCAAGCTCACTTCACTTAAGTTTCACCGTGAGATTTTGATAGTATAGGCAGAGAACCAGGTGAAATTTTTACCAATACACTCATGAAGTGAGCTGTCAATACGTAATGTCAGTCTTAAGTATACGACAGCTCACTCCAAGCTCACTTCACTTAAGTTTCACCGTGAGATTTTGATAGTATAGGCAGAGAACCAGGTGAAATTTTTACCAATACACTCACTGAAGGGAATAAGTAACATATTCATCTGTATTTAAAAGGTGTCAAATTATCAATAATAAAAAAAAAAAAAAAAAAAAAAAAATTAATTAAAAAGTATTATTAAATTTGTTAATAACTCACCACTTTTACCAAAAAATATTGTTTTAATAACATATATAAATTGAAATTTGAAAAATCGTCGACCAATTTGAGTTTGAGATAACCTCGAATTACCTCTTTGAGGTGTTTTAAAATTGGAATATTCAAATAATCAAATCAAATCACTCAATTTGCTAGTAGCATTAAAGTTAACTATCCACAGTTACGTTTCAAACCCATTTGTTTACATTTTCAACAACAAAAAGTTACACAAATTGCAAAGAAGGTACCGTTCACGACACTCGGCCACTCAAAAGTCAAAATATTTGTGGGTACATAGTTAGATTTCGTTGCGGAAAAATTGTAACGTACCCAATTTATTATCTTTCCCGAACGTAATATAAAAATACAAGCCTTATCCAATTACATTACTAAATAACCTTGACAGTTTAATAACTGTGCTAACCAAAAATAACTACGAAACAGAAACAAGAAAATTATGAACTGAAAACACTTCCCGAAAAATGTTTCGCTAACTTCATTACAAGCAGTTTCACATTTTCTAATTTTCGAAATAAACAGGGGCAAAGATAATAAGGAAAAGATAAAAGAAACCACATTATTACTGAAAACGAAATATAGTCGGGGAGTCGGGGACTGATGGGACAGATAAAAACAGATTTATGGCAAAAGATAAAAATATGCAGTCTATTTAGAAGTAAAGAACGTAGAATATTATTTTGTATGCAGCAACTGAGTGAAATTTACTTGAATTTCGCTTCGGGATTCTTCCTGTTTTTGCAAGATTTTGGTAAGGTATTTAAATTTACATTACAGTAATATTTTTTTAGATAAATGTTGGAATCTTGAGGCGCTTGGTTAAAAATTACTACACAACGTGTACTGAATATCCTCACCAATGTTATGTAGGTAGCTATGTACTTAGATTTCCTGTATATGTTTTCGAGTATACGTTTATATGGCTAATATGGCTTATACCGATCGGATTCCACAATTCGATCGCACTTTGTTGCATACGTTAAGAAAGTGTATTAAATTTAATATTTTGAAACTATTGACGAAAACCATGCACGAAAAAAAAAAGTCGGATAGATTCTCGCTAACAAGAAACTGTGTCACTCAAGTCGGCCAGCTCGCTGTACGCACACATTTACACATTAGTTGGTCAGCCAATAGTGACGCAAATATCAACACTCATACATCAATATTTACCCATGCGTACAGCGAGCTGACCGACTTGAGTGGCACAGTTTCTTGTTAGCGAGAATCCGTCCGACTTTTTTATTCGTCCTTGATGAAAACCGAAATTAAGAGTATAGAATATCAACATACATAGTAAAGTTGGATCCGATCGGAATAAGCCTACAAAATGTAAGCCTATCATCAACATTGTTTGTAAACAAACTTCCACTACAAAATATAGTCTTTTGACCACTGAGAGCAATTAATTAATTAATGATAATTAAGTCAAATGAATGAGTGATCCCGTAATGCTGTGATGACCAAAAAGGAAGATACTCATCTACTGAAATAATACAAAACTAAACAAAAGCTCCAGTTTCTTAGAAGAGTAGTAATTTCAACAATAGCAATTTACACTACGCTAACTTGAATTTTGGGCAATTTCTGTTTTTAACGCCAATTTATTATGGACTTTAAAGTAGTACCAAAACAATTTAGGAATTCCAAAAAATAACGAAGCTACAAATTTCACATTGCGCTAAGTGAGTGTAATTTTTGCAAACGCGCGATATACATTACGCTATCTCAAGTTAGCCTAGTGTAGTCCGCTCGTGGACGTTCGTAACAAAAAAGGCACAACTTAGCCGAGAGTAAGTGCACCTACACTCTTACGAGTATTTATTACATGGTGGCTTAAGAAATGAAATGAAATTGTTTATTCCGTAAATAGGATATTGCAATCACTTTTACACGTCATATTAAAAAAAAAATATTGTTAGATGAGTTCGGCGTTTCCTATCTGACTACTCTGAGAAGAAAGACCGAAACAAACTCAGAGGTCACAGTCTCTTTTAAAGTCCAGACATAATCGTGGTCAGGCCATATGAGGACCATGTAGATTAGTGTCTGAAATGGTCTTTTGAGGAAAGAACCACAAAGATTTGAGTGGACCTGTCCTGTCAGTGCAAGCATTTGTCAGTAATCGTGGAGCTCAACTCAGAACTTAAGGTATTAATTAGTATTGCTTTTTGTTGTTATTAATATTGTAAAGAGTTTATATTTTTTATTTCAGTTATTTTAGTCATGGTTTGGCAATTAATATGAATTTAATGTAAAGATTTAGCATTCTCACCTTTTGACATTCCATTATATAGCACGCTAACTATGAGTTGGCGTAATTTTATTACACATTAATTTATCGTTTTTTTAGTGTATACGGCTAACTCGGGTTAAATTCAAAACTAACAACTAATAAAGAAATTAAATAATGCAATTCCTTGTATTATCAAGAGAACTGACAACAGTGAAAATTCCAATAAATTATCTTTATTAATAAAACAAAAATCGACGGGTGTAAAATCGACTTTTTCAAGTTAGCGTAGTGTTCATTGCTGGTGTCGATTTTCACCAGTCATCCTCGACATCATAATCCTGCCGTTGAACCAATTTGTTTGTGGTCGTCGCAACATGTATTTTTATTCCATACCTACTTCTCTATTAATCGTCATCTTGGAATCACTCCCTCGCCTCACCAGTATTTGACATGAAGGTGTCAAAAAAACGCTCTTTATTTGGACAGCCGTTATTGTATCTCTGTTCACCGCTTTCTTAGGAAACCAAATACATTTATACCCCATTTACATTCAGCTCACTTTCACGGCAGTGACCAGGAAAGTAGGTAGGGAAGTGGGCAGGACGACGATGTAAACACGATACTTCTCATGCTGCTGCCACTGCTACTCGCGCCACCCAGCGCTCCCCAAATCAGCGGTTTTTTGTGCGGAAGTCAAAAGACCTGCAGCGCGAGCGCCAGTACGTGTATATATTCAGCTCCGTGGCTCACTTCTCGCCAAGCGCTTGGACGAATCGGACGTGTGTGCCGCCTTCTATTTTTACGATCTGCCAAAATGCGCTTCGACTGGAGTAATAAAAACACTATTAAGTTTTTAGAACTGCTGGAATGCGAAAAAAGCAATAAGGATATAAACGACAAAAACTACAAATTAAAACATAAAGTTCACGACGACGCAGGACGCCTGGAAGAGAAAATACGACGACGTAGGTAGTTTCTTTTTTCGAATTTGATATTTTTTTAAACATTGAACATAATTGTGAAGCCTGAAAACAAAACACTCCTTTTTTGAGCAATCGTGTAAAGGCGGAGACTGACTTGTATCGTTTGTTTGTAATGTATCGAGTTTTTTTAACGCGAGCCGAGCCGCTCGATGCGACCGCCTATCCTCCACTCGACTGTCGGCTTTTTCGTGAACTCCTTTGAAACGCGTTATTTTAGTCAGTGCAGCGAGCCGAACCGCGAGCATTGCGAGCACATGTTTACAATGGAGCAAAAACAAAAATGGTGCACGCTTGAGTCAAGTGCTCAAAGCGAGCATTCGCCACGTTTAGTGTATCGCCGTTTTGTAACAAGAAATGGAGCGCGCTAAAGCCATGTGCCCGAAGCGAGCAAGCTCGCCTCGAATGATATATTACAAACAATAACTAATGCACTTATACAAAATATTGTAATACATTTTAAAAGAGTAAAGAAGTTTCTTGCCCATTCTTCTCCATGCGAAAACTACCTTTTGGACGGGGCGACTAGAATCAATTTTTTTTTTGTATATTTTGACGTTCAAAAGTGCCTTGTCTTAAATGATTTGACTTTGACTTTGACAAAAGTTGCAAGCCAGTCGCCGACTTAAAAAGAACAATCAGTGAGAAAAATCTCATTTCCCCTAGCTCCCAGACAATACCGAAAAGCCACGCCCCTTAATTTAAAATTTGGTCTCCTTTGTTCCAAGATAGGGACCATATTAACACTCGGTTATTCTCCTAGCACGTTTATTATTAAAAACGTTTTCTGAACAAAAGTAATGTGGGGTCTACGTGGTTTGATATGATGGCAATCTCCCTTTGGGGGTGGTGGATAACTTTTTCATTCTTGGTGTAATGGAGACTTGAATTTACTTCTAGGTTAAAAACGTGAGGTTAAATAATTCATGGTCAATCCGTCAAACACATAGCATCATGCCTGAATTCCCTGAAGGGTTAGGCAGAGGTGTTTTATTTATTATTTATTAAAACTTTATGCACAAGTAAAAAAAAATACTGTACAAAGGCGGACTTAATGCCTGAGGCATTTTCTACCAGTCAACCTTAGGGTGGAGCAGAGACAAAACATGGCAGGTGCAACATGAGTACCTAATAGATAACTTGAAAATGAATACTTACTACTACATACATACATAGATACATACATATATTATAAACCGAATAAACTTTGGTGGTTAGGTGTTCCTATAGTACACCTACATTTTGCCAGATATTTAAGTCCCACGTAAACCGGACACAAACTCAGACTCCGGGTTGCGAAATTCCAGATGGAAAAACTCAATTACACTTTGCCGGACCCAGGGATCGAACCCAGGACATCATGCTCAGCAGTAGCGCTTGCAAACACTAGACCAACGACGCAGTTAACGAATTAATATTTTCTTTAAATCGTCTACTGTCCAATTATAACAGTTTATAAAATACTGAATGTTATTACAAATCACCACAATTCATTCAAATGAATCAGATTTATTATTAACCAGCTTTTGCTCGCGGCATCGCACGGAAAATATCCCACAGGAGAGTACTATCCAGAATTAAAAGTACCCTATGTGTTAATTCAGGTTATAAACTACCTGTGTGCCAAGTTTCAATCGAATCCGTTCAGCCGTTTTTGCGCTAATCCGGAACATACACAAAAAACGGACAAAAATACAAAAATAAAAACATGCGGGGCAGTCTTTGAGGACTGCCGATGAAAGTAAAAACAGCGTGCGGTGACGATGACGCGAGATTCACGCTTTTTGTTCACCCAAAAAGTACACATATATACACAGTATACATATAGCTCATGGAAAGCGTTCGGTGACGATGACGCGAGTTCCATGATTTTTGTTCACCCAAAAACTGCTCAACGCGCCTAAAGAAGTCATCACCTCAAAAAAAAAAATCTGCATCGGACTTGTTCCACCACGCCTATTTTATTATTATATAACGATGTATAGATTGGTTGGTATAATTTAACAAGCTCTTACGAAGAATCAAATACGTGGTACAATTCCTTGAAAACGTATTCTCGAAACGATCTACCCAGATTCCATTTCTTCAACAAACTTCGGTTTAAACCCGAAGTAGATCCGAGAAAATACTTGGTATATACCGTATATACAACGTAGCCTGTTCGCGTCGAAGTTTACGCGAAAAGTATCAAATAACATGGATTCCTGTATCAGCCGTTGGTATTCCAATAAAATGTCTTCTCTCTTAAGGCAATTTTACACTGTGCGAGCAAGTAAGTGCGCGAGCTGACCTTAAATTTGCTTTAGAATGCTACAAGGATCTTTCAGCGGTCGAATGACGTTGACCATGGGGCATAGCATAATCAGCCTAAAATGTTCCCACATCTGGGAAAGAAGCGTCTCCTCTGTGAGACGGAGTGGGCCGTAATCCACCACGCGGGCACAGTACGGGTTGGTAGATGTCACATGTCTTTGAATTTTTGCTTCTAGGACATATCGGTTTCCTCACGATGTTTTTCCTTCAACGTTTTGAAAGCAAGGTGATGAAATTACACAAAGGAAAGTGCCTATCTGAGTTCGAACCTACGACCTATAACTCATAAGTCGCGGCCTCCCGGACAGGGACGCTGTTGTTAAATTGAAACAAAACAAGATGGCAGCGATAGTTCCAATTTTGGTTACGCGCCAAACTATAGTTTAGTAGCAAGTTAAGTCCCTTGACGTCTATACGTGACAGTTCACAATGAAAACCGATCACCTTTAGACTGACATTTAGATACATCACTTGCTAGTTGAACTAAACTATCTGCTTGTCTAATGCAAATGTAAATCAGCCATTAGGTACTGCTGCACCTAACACGTGTTAGTAATCACTGGCGGTCAAGCCCATTCGCCTTCTTCCAACTCTCTTTAGCACCACCTTTTAGGTTACTCGAGTATATAGCTACTTATGCGTTGTTGAGTCAGCTAGGTCGCGGTGGTGAATAGTTTGACATTATGTCAGATAGTACAATCACTGTCCGCAACTGTCTCTGTTTGAACAACGCTTAAATTCGTAGCTACTCTCCCGTGTGACCGTTCGGAGTAAGCGTAAAAACCTTACATTAGCGCAAACTTCAAAAGTAATTTTCTCGTGAAATAATTATTGCAACTTTGAGAAAAGAACTGTTTCATAATAGTGTGGGGTAAAAAATACTATTTTCGTAACACTATAGAATTTCTATCAATACTCTAGAGAAAAATCTGGATGGGTATCCATTATATTATATACCGAGACCCGTCCGTGCCTCGGAAAGCACGTTAAGCCGTTGGTCCCGGCTGTCATTCTTGGATCTTTGACAGTCGTTACGGGTTGTCAGAAGCCCGAAAGTCTGATATCCAGTCTTGCCATGAAGTATCGTATTACCCAGAAACTGGGTTGTGGAGTTCAAATAGGCAGTCGCTCCATGTAAAATTCTGGTACAGCTACATCTGGTTAGACTGGAAGCCGACCCCAACATAGTTGGGAAAAGGCTAGGCAGACTGATGGAGTACAATTACTGTCAAACTTTTCTCAATCGTCTCTGTTTGAACAAGGCTCCAATCTGTAGCTATTCTCCTGTGTGACCGTTTGGAGCAAGCGCTCTGCTTGTTATGGGAGTAAGCATAAAAACCTTACACTTACGCAAACTTCAAAAACGATTTTCTCGTGAA
Organism: Xanthia icteritia; assembly: GCA_949128155.2. NCBI lineage: Eukaryota > Metazoa > Arthropoda > Insecta > Lepidoptera > Noctuidae > Xanthia > Xanthia icteritia. Next base: position 11,352,752 of record OX421956.2, read on the forward strand.
ATAATGATTGCAACTTTGAAAATAGACCTAAGTATTTAATAATAGTATGGTTTCGAAAATACTATGTTTGTAACACAATAAAATTTCTATCAATACTCTAGTAGAAGACCAGCCGGCTTCCAGTCTTAGCAAGGGGTATCGTATTACCCAGTAACTGGGTTGTGGAGGCCAGATAGGCAGTCGCTCCATGGTTTTCCTCCAACATAGGAAATGTAATAGAAGAGACTAAGCAGATCATGATGATGATGACTTTGGGAGAAAATTTCTTTAGAATTTTTTCGTAGATGTGTATTACGCTCGTGACTGTCGACAGTGACAGTAGCTGTCTACTGTCACGTCTGCAAGTCGTGCAGTGTAAACAAACCCTTACGCGTGTAAGGGTAATATTTAGCGCAAGGATTTATTTGCTGAATGTTTCATGCTCTGTGCTCGGGGAGGTATGTTTGAAAGACATTTTTGTGTGGCTGGCTGGGTATTTGAATTGTTTTTTTTTTTGTTGGTAAGTGATAAAAGTCTTTGGTGAGATTGTCAACCTTTTTAAGATGTGGGTATCTAGAGATAGGTTCAAGAAGACTGCTATCATATGGCTATTAATTTATCATTTAAATTATGTTTTGTGTTGCGTAATGTAAATTATTTTGCATACTATTATATAGGATCATTTTTTTCTAACTGAACAGACAGCTGTGCTGCTGGGGAGTTTGTTGCGCCACTTCTTCCCAGCTAAAGCACTAGGAAGTGGTGAAGGGTGGGCGTTTTGGGGGACTGTTTTATGTAATTTTGACGTTCGAAAAGTGCTGATTCTCAGCCTAGTATGAATAAATGACTTTTGAATTTTGAACTGACCAGAGACTGGAAGCCGTCGTGAACTTAGAAAAGGCTCGACAGCTAATATTGTATTGATTTTATTTTGTCTGTCAACATTTCTGGATGAGGGAGACAGAGTTGAGAGAGATAATAGTTGACTCCAAAATTTCGTCAGTTATTGTCATTACAATAAAATGGAACTCATCTATAAATCCGTCAGCCTTCAAACCAAGAGTGAGCAGGCATCTTCTGGGCACTCCCGTTTCATCACAGACCTTATCCATCGTTTTCCATCAGGTGAAATCGAGGTCAAAAGCTGGCGCACTCTTCATATAAGAATAAAAAACGAGCCTTAACGTTGTCGCATATGATGTGTGTAACTTCTGACATCTTGGCTGACCGTACCAACCTCTCGGAAAATGGGTTGGTACCATCTGACGGCCAACTCTAGCACCGCGCGCGCTCATTGGTCAAATCAAATAGCGCGCGCTTCCCCGGCTTCCTGTTACACACTTCCGTCCCTTTTCACGAAATCACTCCCACAGATCGCAGGAAAGCGAGAGGAAAGATGTTACAAATCAAAAGATGGGTATTTATTAATTAATGTATAGTTATTAAAATGGTACAACTGCAATAACATTAATTTTATCGGCACGGTTGGCGCAGTGGTTAAGCGATTGACTGCTGCACTGCGTGTCGCGGGTTCGATTCCCGCACGGAACAAATATTTGTATGACCTACAAGTAGTTGTTCCGGGTCTGACTGTTTGTGTATGTGACTTTAAATGTTTGTAAACGCACCCACGATACAGGAGAAATTACTAGTGTGGGGCAACGTTTTAAAAAAAAAAAAAAAAATTATTAACATTGAAAAATAAAAAGGTAGGTAATTACTTATTATTGACAGTTCTGTTCTAGTAATAATTTAAATAAAAAATAACATGGAACAGTACTCCCAGGACCCCCTTGCATACTTTCTCTCACAGAACACCAGCCCACCACGCATTCTCCATTCTTTCACAAACACATCAAATTCAGGGTTAAAATTGGCTTATTCGCCCAAAACGGGTGAATCGACACTGTTATATAATATTATTATTTTATTATTATAGGTATTAGTTATAAGTAACAATTAAGTTAAGTTAAGTATTAATTAAGGCGCATTTACCGCATTGGTTAGCTGTAATGGTAGATGTATGTTGTTAAATAAATAAATTAAAAAAAAAAAAAAAAATGTCTTGGGGTGATTCGCATGAAGTTAATTTATTTGTAGGTGAATCGATTTCAGGAGTTGTCGATTCGCCTACAAATAAATTCGGGCGAATTACCAATAAGCCTCAAAATTAACAGAGTTCACATGGTTTATATAGTACTTTATTCTTCTCAGTACAACTTAGAAAGTAAACAATCTTCAGACTTTGTCTCACTATCGCAAAGATCTGCAGACTTAGCTCTCGACAAAGAGTCGTTGTTTAAACTTTAAGTTTTAGTTAGGTTTCAGTACTAGACTGAAACGCTGAAGTTAACTGTGTTTTAGAAAGGAACGTTTTTGCTATAGCATTTACTAACTATTAGTACTTATAAATCGATTATCTAGTCCAGGGGTTCCCAAACTTTTAACATACACGCCCCCTAACTATCATGTAAAATTACTACGCCCCTGAGTTATAAGAGTGTAGAGCGAGCGAAAGTGAGGTCTAAAATGTTTGCACCCCCTTGGAAAGGTTCGGTTTTCTTTAGTCCATTCAAGCAGAAATAGTTTTTTTTTAAATCGAATTATGCAGAAAAGCTGAACCTCATTTTACAGCACCTTGGTAAGTATTATGAAACGTTTGGGTTTTGGAAACTAGTCTTAACCTTTTCTAATACCAAGAACATAAAATTAAATAAACTTATCTATACTTTATTATTGGAGTCGCCGCGCCCCCCTATTGGTCACTCTACGCCCCCCCATTGTTCACTCTATGCCTCCCGAGGGGGGCGCGCCCCACCGTTTGGGAATCCCTGTCAAGTGTCAACTGAGGTCGGTTAAAAAAACCGGCCACGAAGGTACACCAAGGGTTCTGTGACACCGTAAAATATTAGACACAATTTTTTTTTTAATACTTGTTAAAACAAACACGTTTCTTGTTCGGGGACCTCTTTTAATTTTTAACTTTATTTTTTTTAAATTTTTTTTTGTTATAGCGGCAATACAAAATACACAATTTGTGAAAATTCCAAACTGTCTACCTATTACGGTTCATGAGATACAGCCCGCTGATAGACAGACAGACGAACGTACAGCGGAGGCTTATAGTAATAAGGTTCCGTTTGGAACTCATCGGGTACGTGCACACAGGTTTTTGTTTTTTAATACAGTCATAGTTTTTAGCTAGCTAAAGCAAAAAACTTAGACTAGATGGCTCTGTATTAAAAAACAAGAACTTTTGACACTTGGAACTGACTTTTTGTTTTGATAACGCTTTTTCGTTACGTGACGATTTCTACCAGTTTACTAATACCGCAAGCCGCGTTAAAGAACTTCGTTCCAAAATTAAGTTAAAAAAGTCAAAGTCAAATCATTTATTTCAAATAGGCCCTTATAAAGCACTTTTGAACGTCAAAAATTACAAAAAAATTGAATTGATTCTAGTCGCCCCTTCCAAAAGGTAGTTTTCGCATGGAGAAGAATGGGCAAGAAACTCCACCGCTACTCTTTTAAAATGTTTTACAATATTTTGTATCAGTACATCAGTTATATAATTATATGTGAGGACGATGCACCTAGAATACAATTATTATACCACAATAGGTAAAAATAATTAAGAATTAAAAATGAAGCAACAACAGATAAAATTAATTAAATGATAGATACATGGTGCTCACATATTTACAAACATTGTAAAAGTAGACGATTTTCCTAAAATTTTACAATTATTAAGTCAGTGTGCGAGGAAAAACTATCATTCTAGGGCGTCCTTTCTAAACTGATTGTTATTTAACTACTTTACTACTAACAAAACAAATAAACCACAAAAAATGCCTAACATTTCACAAAATTAAATCGAATGAAAACTCTTTTAAAATCCATTGCCCGGGTGTCGAACCCACGTCAATCAATCAATGTTGATTCACATTACCATTCCATCTGGTTATAATGATCGGGGAACGCACTTGATAGCAATTATAATACAGTAATTTAAGTCTTTCGTCTGTCTGTAGGTAATATAGTAAAAAAAAACATTTTATTTTAAACTTAGCATGACGGCTGTGATCCCCAAGAGGTTAGGCAGAGGTGTACCTATAGTACACCCACATTTCGCCAGTTATGTTTAAGTCCCATGTAATAGGGGGCGAGCCTATTGCCATCAACCGAGCACAAATCCAGACTCCGGGCTGCTACTGAGACATTCCTGATCGAAAAACCCAATAACACTTTGCTCGGGCTGGGTATTGAACCTAGGACCTCATGCTCTGCAGTAGCACTTGCGATAGTTGATCACATGTCTTCGAATTTTTGGTTCTAGGACATGCCAGTTTCCTCACAATGTTTTCCTTCACCGTTTTGAGAGCAGAGGTGATGAAAAAAATTACGAAAAGTAAAGCAATTAAATCGCGGTAAGCCACTGGGCCACCACTGCTCTCCCATACCTACTCTTCAAATAAGGATTCAGCTTCGCTACTTGGCGGCAGAAAAAGGTATGATAGTAGTACTTCCCTGGACGAAATCTTACATAAATAAAGTTTTGCTACGACTATACAGGGTCAAGTTAGCTAGCGAAACTCGGTAGACGTATCTAAAATAGATTTAACAAAGCAAAAAAAAAAAAAACTTTTTTTTGGGGTCTTCAACCGCAGTGTACTTGAAATATCTGTACAAAAATCTGTTTCGTTGTGTAAACTTCATAAATGTGAGGGGTAGGTATCGATATCTGAACACGATGAAACAAAAAAAAATCGTATTTCTCAACTCACTCCTAAAAAAAAAACACCAAATCTTTTTTTTGTTTTTTGTTCATTTATCGATACGCATCCCACCTGCGGAGTTTCGCTACTTAGTTTAATTTGACCTTGTATTATAACAGTGCAATATTTACCCAAATAAGAACTCAATTTTTCCCCAGCACGTATTTGTTATCATAACCATCATCAAAATCTGCCTAGCCTTTTCCCAACCATGTTAGGGTCGGCTTGCAGTCTAACCGGATGCAGCTGATTACCAGAATGTTACACGATACCCTTGGGCAAAACTGCTTGTCAGATTTTCGGGCTTCTGACTACCCATAACGACTGTCAAAGATCTACGAATGACAGCCGGGACTAACGTACTTTCCGAAATACGAAGGGGTATATGAAATGGTCACTCATCCACGATCCGCTTGAGCTTAATCGATTGTGCAACTGTTACTTAGCCACAAGTCCAAGTCCTTATTATTTATTTATTTATTTTGCTAACATGTAAAACACTGGTTAGTAGGCATGCATTAAAATTTCATGACACAGTATTAAGACATGCACCCTGTAAGGGCACTGCAAATGTTTCATATCAAATTACACGAAATTCATGATTCTAATTATTACAATTCATTACATTTTAATACACATTAGTTATATAATTATTACATTTTATTTCAAATAAATCATTATTATTAATTCGTTAATTCATTTTAGTCATTATAGGAAAACATATTAGAGTAAAGTCAGTTATTATTTCACATTTAAGTACGTCAAGCATATTTTTACAAGGTCAATCGATTCACAATTTGTCAGCTTTAAATTCCTCAACGGTATAGTAGCCTTTCTTTATTAACAGAGATTTCAATTGCTTCGAGAAAATTGAATCATTTGGTAGGGATTTCAAACTTTCCGGTAACTTATTAAATATATTAGCTAGTCTTGAATATGGGCTTTTCCCGATAACTTTTAAGTTTGTGATGGGCAGTATTAGTCTATTCTTGTTCCGTCGGTTATAGTTTTCATTTAGCTCGATATTAGATTTGAAGAGGTGCCTATTTTTTCTAACGAATATACAACTTTGCAGTATATAAATTGCTGGTAGTGTGAGAATTTGTTGTTTAATAAAGTGCGGCCTACAACTCTTTCGTTGGTATTAAAATATTATGCACCTGCAAACATTCATATTATTTTATGAGCCCAAATCTTTCTGCTCGAGCCGGTAAAGCAAACAATTTTGCAAGAGAAGTCTGGCATAAACATTATGCTGTGAACCGTATTACTACGAGCAATCTCATTAGAATATAATTATTGATTTAATTAATCTGACTTTATCATCATCATTTCAGCCGAAAGACGTCCACTGCTGGACATAGGCCTCCCCCATGCACCGCCACTTCTGTGCCTCCCGTATGCAGTGGATTCCTGCGGCCTTTGCAAGGTCATTGGTCCATCTTGCGGGAGGCCTTCCAACGCTACGTCTTCCGGTACACGGTCGCCACTCCAGAACCTTTCGGCCCCATCGGCCATCTGTTCTGCGAGCAATGTGCCCTGCCCAATGCCACTTAAGTTTGGCAATCTGACTTATTATCAGTTATTGGAAACAAAATTGATATATGTATTCATTTTCGGTAATTTGATTAACGATTCCCATTGTACTCAGGTAAATTATATGTATATTATAAAATCACGCCTGGTATCCTCGAAGGTTAGGCAGAGATGTACCTATAGTACACCTACATTTCGCCAGTTATGTTTAAGTCCCATGTAATAGGGGGCGAGCCTATTGCCCTCAATCGGGCACAAATCCAGACTCCGGTCTGCTACTGAGAAATTCCAGAAAGAAAAACCTAATGACACTTTGCCCGACCTGGGAATATATATACATTCATAATATACTTACATATAATAAAGAAAACTCGATATTTGTCAAGTTTAAAAAAAAAGGGCAGGTGCGAGTCGGACTTGCACATGAAGGGTTCCGTACCGTATTAAGATCGAGGAAAAAACGCCGTTCTTGTAGGGTAAAAATAAAATAAAACACACAACATCACGCCTTGTTTCCCCGAAGGGTTGGGCAGAAGTTTACCTGTAGTAGGTACACCCATATTTCGCCAGTTATGTTTAAGTCCCAGGTAATAGGGGGCGAACCTATTGGCCTCAACCGGACACAAATCCAGACTCCGGTCTGCTCCTGAGAAATTCCTACCGGAAATATTGCGTGTAAGCCTGTAAGTATTTAAAAATACTGTCACATCAAGCCTGTATTTCCCGAAAGGATAGACAGAGTTATATTTCTAAACACCTCTGCGTATAGTCGACATTTCACCAGTAATATTATTATTGTCAATAATCGGGCACAAACGTAAACTCCGAGATGCTACTGAAAACACAATAGGACTTTGCAAACCCAAAACTCCAACCTTAGCAGTCCCGTTAAGACCACTAAACCACAGATCACTACAGATGGCTCACTCTGCAAAATCATTTAAATAAGCGACTCTTGCTACGGCACAATAAAGTGCAATTCAGGTCGCACAGCGCTAATCACCTACATTTATATTCACCTAGAAGTTGCCTCTCTTTCTATTATCTTTTTGGCCCAACAAGACGAGCTCGCCGTGTACTTGTAGCTTCATACCTAAAATGCGGAGTGCGCCTTCTGTACTATTCTGTGACTAAACTAATGACGACTGTAGTAAGTTTATTCCTAAAGAGCGCAAAATCACCGCGCTTTAAAAAAAGAAAGATTCTAAAGCGGATAAGCAAATGGAGAAGAACGGGCTTGAAACTCTATGGGCACTCTTTTGAATCAAAATATCGGTTACACCATCCATGTTGAAATCGGTTTATATTTTGAGAACGATCGAGAAACAAGTACACTTTAAAAGCGTTTAGACAATAAAAAGCAATTCTAAAATTAAGTAAACTGTAATTATTACGAAACTCACTCTAAAAAATGCCAATAGTAGGGGCGGATAAGATATACAAACTCAATGTTTTGATGTATAAGCTTTTAGCCTCTCGAGATTACAAATAAACATTGCTATCGTAATCATAATTAACTCAAACTGTGACTCACGCGCAAGAACTTGCTAATTTTAACACAACTACACTCTAATAGCTATTAGAAGAGTGTCCGTGGAGTTTCTTGCCCGTTCTTCACTATAGGAACATATTACGCTTTGGAATGGGCAACTAGCTTCATCATTTTGACTGACCGACCCCTTGACAATTCAAAAGCGCCTGTAAATGGATATTTTGAAAATAAATGCTTCGAGTTTTGAGTTTGAGTTTGAAATTAACAAATTCTTTTGCTCAATAATCTTAAAACGGTGAAGGAAAACATCGTGAGAAAACCGGCGTGTCCTAGAACTAAAAATTCGAAGAGAATTGTGACATCCACCAACCCATACTGGGCCCACGTGCTTGCAAAGGAAGGAGGCCCAGCAGTGGGAACTTTATAGACGAATTATGCTATGTTCGAAAAGACAAGTGATATTCGCAACTTTGGTCGTTTGAATCCTCATCGGGAGTCGTTGAGGGGTTAAGAAAGTAAAAAGAAAATACATTTATTCTGCACAAACAAAACGCACATTTAAATAAAACAAAAACACAAAATACACAAATACAAAAGTAGCCAAAAGCCTCGTATTTAGCTAACAAATAAACGCTATTTATAAAATGATCCTTCATCGGTTGATGTTAAATCCTTGATACTTATAGCAACTCAACAACCTTGGTTTCAGTGATCAAGTTCTGAGAACCCAAAGCTTATGTAACATTCACCAACCCACACTGGACCTGCGCGGTGGTTTACACAGCCCAACCCTTCTTACAGAAAAAAAGCATATGTCCCAGCAATAAGAACAATATAGACTGATCATGCTAAAAAAAATGTCGATGAGCTACAGCAGATAGAAAGTTATTATACCTTTGCCTAAGAAAAAACTGATGACCTAAAAGAAATGATACCTACCTACAAATAAAACAACGAAAATGTCTACGTGCCTATGATTTCACCAACGCCAAAACGGCGCACAGCGATGATATTCTGAAAAAAACAGAACTACCCACAGTTTATTAATAAATAAACAAAAAAAGGACCTACGTGTCAGAAACAGAAAGTGTAATATTGTCGATATTTCCACGGAACCCTGCAACGTTGCAGCACTAAATAGGACGTGATCTAAAGGCGTTTCCATACTGTCCGACGATGTCGTTGTGAAAAAGAGAAAGGTATAGTCGAACTCGGTGGCGGATTCAGGATTGTCGTTTGGGAAGGGCTTGACCCCGCTGAGGGTAGGTTTTCGCAAACTAAACACTAAAAGGCACACAACAGTTAAAAGCATCCTCGGATTAATTTTCGCAAATTCCTCAATGACGTCGTTAGGTTGTAGACCACCAGAGATATCTCAGTGAATATACATGGCAGCCAAAACCGGGCAGCGTGAGTGGCAGAATGGAATGGTGGCGCCCGGATTCAAAATTCGTCACGTAAACAAAACAGCTTATAGAAAAAACTTCAAAATATAATACTTACTCATTCATAATTGATGAAATGATGACTATGAGGTCAACTTGCTAAAAAGTTTAATTAGTATAATAATAAGTTCACTTTAAGGTATGTCCCAGAAGAACTCAGACACTTTTGGGCACTTGAGCCCCTTAGTTTTAGCGGATCCAAGGGGATCCCTTGGATCCGCTACTGGTCGACCAAGTAATTACTTTACCAATTTTGACAAAAACTCCCAGTAAATTCAGTAAATTGAAACTTCACCAAGGTTTTAAAAGTGCTACTTTCGTATTTGCCCGGATTTGAACCCACAACCTCGTGCATGAGAGGCGAGGCCTTAACCACTATGGCATCTCTAAAGCTGAAACTATCTGTAACATTGGTCTTGAAGCAAAAATAGACCTTGACGTATTATGCCATGCATGTGACATTCGAACTTAGGTGGTAAAGCAATTACGAGGTCGACTATACAGTATAGTCTATACTACATAAGTTGACCCACAATGCATCAGCATCACTAGCATGAACATCAGGAAACATGAAAAGGTAGCAGTGCAATTGGCGAATTTGGAATTAACCAATCCTGACAGATAAAGGGAAATCAATTGTGAGTTTGTATGTAGGAGGGTAATCTACGGAACTACTGAACCGATTCCGAAAATTATTTCACTAATAGCAAGCAACAGTATTGGTGAGTGTCATAGGATATATTAAAAAAAAACTTAAAACAAGAAATTTCACCCAGACGAAATCACGGACAGAAGATATAAGCAGTTCGATTCTGCGTATTTTAGTGTGGAGTGATCCTAACGCGAAAACAGATGAAAATATTTGAACAATCACAGTAGGGCCGTGACCGTGCATCCTTTACAAAATAGCTATTTTGTCTTGATACTTTTGTTGTACACCCTTTTCTCTTTCACAGGACTTCGTGTTGGACCCCGCGGGGTTCGCGCTACAATGGATTATTGGAACAAAGTTCTATTACGCAGCTCACGGCAGGAGTTGACTGGTAGAAATCGTCATGTAACAAAAAAGCGTTCTGTTGCGTTGCCTGAAAAAGTCAGTTTCAAGTGTCAAAAGTTTTTGTTTTTTAATACAGAGCCATCTAGTAAGATAAGATAAGATAATATCATTTTATTTTGCAAATATGGGTATACACTATACAGGTTAACAAAAATAATACACGATCAGCCATATTTTACCATGTAGGCATGCAAAAGATACACAAAAAAATACTAAATTGAAAAATATTTTTCATTAAAGAACTCACTTAAATTATAATAACCCTTCACCACTAAAAAGCCTCAAAGTGTTTTTTTAAATAATGAAATCGGCAGCTCTTTCCAACTCTTCGGTATTTTATTAAATATTAGAACCATGCAGTGGACACTTTTGCCCATAAGTGCTGTCTTGGCTGATTGTAGACATAGCACGCTATTATCACATCTATTGCGGGGAACTACTTCATCCAGGCGTCTAAAACGACTTGGATTTGTCTTCACAAACATAGCTACTTCCAGTATGTACAGACAAGGCAATGTTAATCAATTGTATTTTTTAAAGTACTGTACACAGCTCTCCGTTGTTTTAAGTTTTAACATCGCTCGAATGCATCTTTTTTGTGCCTTGAAGGCGGTTTCTTTTTCACTTTTCTTGGTTTCTTTTTCTACCAGTCCTCAGTAAGGTGTTTGAAAGGTTGATGCTCAATCAAATGTTACGTCACTTTAATAAAAATTCCATCTTTCATGAACATCAGTACGGTTTCACCAAAGGGCGTTGTACCACTGACGCCGGTGTCACCCTAATAAAGAACATTTTTAATGCCTGGGAAGAAGCACAAGATGCCATTGGTATCTTTTGCGACCTCTCGAAGGCGTTCGATTGCGTAGACCATGAGACACTTCTGCTGAAACTGCAGCACTATGGGATTAGAAATACAGCTCTTGATTTACTAAGATCATACCTGAAAGATAGAAAGGTTAAAGTTCAAGTTAACGGCGTAAGCTCATTGGGGTCTGAAATGGCAATGGGCGTTCCTCAAGGTTCAATATTGGGTCCATTCCTCTTTTTAGTTTACATTAATGATTTACCCCAATTACTTCAAAATCAACCGAAGATGGTGTTATTTGCAGATGACACATCATTGATCTTTAAAATCAATCGACGGTCACAAAATCTTGACGACGTGAATAGCTCTATTCTTCAGGTCCAACATTGGTTTACGGTAAATAATTTGGTACTAAATAAAAAAAAAACCAAATGCATTAGATTTAAATTACCTAATGTTAGAAGTAGCGAATGTGACATCATATTGAACGGAGAAAAACTGGAATTTATTAATCAAACTGTTTTCCTGGGAATCACATTAGACGAGAAATTACAATGGGGACCTCACATAACATCTCTTGCGGGGCGGCTAAGCTCAGCCGCTTATGCTGTTAGAAAGATAAGACAGTTAACAGACGTAGAAACCGCGCGATTGGTCTATTTTAGTTACTTCCACAGTATTATGTCGTATGGCATTTTACTGTGGGGTCGGGCTGCTGACATTGAATCCATCTTTATTTTGCAAAAGAGAGCTGTCAGAGCCATTTATAATCTACGTCACCGCGAATCTCTCAGGGAACTATTTAAAAGGATTAATATTATGACGGTACCTTGCCAGTTCATTTATGAAAATATTATGTATGTTAGAAAAAATCGACATCTTTTTAATAAAATAAGTGATAGACATAATTTTAATACTAGAAATAAAGATAAAATAGATCAACCATTTTTCAGATTATCTAAAGTACATACATCTTTTATGGGGTACTGTGTTAAATGTTACAACAAAATACCTTGTGATATTTTGCAATTAAATGAAAGAAAATTTAAAGCTCATATTAAAAGTACACTTTGTAAACAAGCATATTACAAATTAGAAGATTATATCCATGATAAGAATGCTTGGAAACATGCTGGTCCTGCTCCATAGGATAATTTAGAATCAAGACAAAATCAAACTGGTTGCAAATTTAAGTGTATATTTTATTATTATTTTTTATTATATGACATTGATTTTACATTCTATGACCAATTCCTCGCACACTGACTTATTAATTGTGGAATCTTAGGAGGATCGTCTACTTTTACAATGTTTGTAAATATGTGAGCACCATGTATCTATCACATAATTAGTTTATCTGTTGTTCCTTCATTTTTAATTCTTAATTCTTTTTACCTATTGTGGTATAATATTTTTTTTTTTCTAGGTGCATTGTCCTCACATATAATTATATAACTAATGTACTTATACAAAATATTGTAAAACATTTTAAAAGAGTAACGGTGGAGTTTCTTGCCCATTCTTCTCCATACGAAAACTACCTTTTGGAAGGGGCAACTAGAATCAATTAATATTTTTTTTGTAAATTTTTGACGTTCAAAAGTGCCTTATACGGGCCTATTTGAAATAAATGATTTGACTTTGACACTGGAATTTCCCCAAAAGTAGTATAAGTTTTTCTAGTATAACTTATGCCTAGTTTACACGATGGCAGTGACTGGACCCAGTGACTCGGAATTTCGGACCCAATAGGTTCATGTGGACGAGATCGGCAGTAGGGTAAACTGGGTACGATTGTGCCAGGGTACGGTAGTGACAGTCACTATAACAGCGAAACTATACGGATCGCGGGGAGGGATGCAAGGGGAAAGACAAGCGGCATGCAAGTCTAAACGCGTGTCCCAGTGTTGCGTCAGCCGGCGTGCGACGGTAACGTAAGCAGGAGCCCACATTGATTTTCGACAGTCAAAAGTAAGTTTTTTTGTTCGATTTCTTTTTGTAATTACGGTTATTTGTACACAGATAGATTGCCTTTTATTTTTTTTTGTTATAACTTGAACATTAGCAGTTACTTACGAGTAATTACTTTTAATGCAGATCTTTTTGCTCAGTCATGGTCATTTTTTGTTTTCAAAAGTATGCGTTGGGTACGGTTGCGACATTGTTTTTTTTGTTTTGTTTTATTTTAGATGTCTAGAAAACGCGTGCGGAAGACCGAGAGAGGCCTGTCTGATATTAGTAAATATGAAAATGCTTACGAAGTCGTCCCCATTACATTTGTCACATGTTGAATCTGACTCAGTATGTAGATTGGTACATTTATAAATGTTTATTTTTTCTTTGTTGTGTTACAGTTTTGTTAAAATTTTGTAGTAGTTAAGCTAACATTTTGACTGATTATAAAGAAGACTGTTATATGTTACAGTGGTGCCGATTCTCTTGTCACAAATGCCTCTAAACTAGACTAAAAATCACCAAAATTTAGTTTATTCCTGTCAAACGATGATTTCCCATTCTGAAATAGACTAAAGTGACACAACTTAACTATATTTTAGTTTGACAGCACTAAGATGGCACTGAGATTTTAATTTAGTGAAAATGACAATTTTGCTATTCTGAATTTGACATTTTTCACCTAAAATTTTAATTATCCACCTAAATCTGACCATTTTTAATCGCGATAAAATATGGTGTGGAATATTATTAGTTGTCATGAACTAAAATTCACACGAACATCTCGACTTCAGATGCAAAAACAGTACTGTATATATATTTTTTTCATTTCTTTTGCTTATATCTCGAAAATGGTGTGTCCTATCGCAAAAATAATGAAAATTTCGACCCCCTTTATGAAACGCTTATACCCCTAATTATCAACACGTAGGTAATATTTTTTCTTATTTTCCATGCAAAACGTGAAAAATTCCATATAAAACACGTCGAGGCTGCCCCTCCTGCGCACCTCCGGCTCTAAAAAAAATCACGGGGTAGGGCAAACAAGTGCGTACCACGTGGAGTCGCGATTGTCAAATTCGATTTAGTTGTGTCAAAATAATTTTTAAGTTTAGAGACCTTTTATTGCAGAATAGCGTTAAGATTCTCATAGTAAAAAGTAAGGAATTTTAGTGATAGTTTAGTTAGTTTAGTTCGGTGTACAAGAGAATCGGCACCAGTGCCTTATTAATTTTAAGAAGAGAAGTGATCACAGATTTTCGCTTTTTTGCCATAAAGTGATTGTTAACTTTGTTTAGAAGAAGATTATGTTGTGTTCAGTTAATTATTTGTAATAATAAAAGTCATTACAAACTATTTGGATGTATTTTGTATGCCTGTCACTACCGACCCCAACCACTGTCACAACCGCCCTTGGGGTGTGGCCGGTTGTGACACTTTCCCTTTTTTTTTTAATTTGATCTAATACTGCGTAGTTACGGACAATATTTTAACAATTTTAGGTAGATAAATATTCAAATTAAGTATTAAAGTGATTATTCAGTTATTTTATTGAGGGGAAGCCACTGAACATGTAAATAGACGGCTAGGTTAGTTTAGTTAGTCAGCTGGACTAACTTTGAGGGCACGAAGTCAGCACTGGACTGGGTTGAAACTTGTGTCTACACGAGCCAAGTTGCAAGTCAGAGCTGGACTGCCGTACTGCACTGTCATATTACTAGGCTCGTTTAAATCTGCCTTTAGCTTCTAAAAACGTATACTAGATGGCTCTGTTTTAATACATAATATACAAAGAAAAGGGACTTCATTCTAACCGGGTGTCCCACGACCCCTTTCAACTTTTATTAAGATTAATACTGTGTCATAAGTCAAGTCGTGGATCAGAAAGCGCAGCTAGGCATCGTATAAGGTGGGCCAACGACCTAAGGCTTTAGACAAGTGGCAATCGCTTTCAAAGCAATTCGTATTCCTACAACAACTTTCAACAGGATTGACATAAGCTTAGCGGTAGTTTATATCAATCCAATACATTTTCGTTTTTTCCATCACCGTTTTCGCTGATAGAATGTAATATTGTTTGAGCCTTCTGGTAGGTCACCAGCCATATCATCTACATCGCCATATGCGAACTACGCATCACACTGACGTCACGCAAAATCCTGCATCGCGCAAGCAGAGTTTACCGCGCGACTAGCACATATGCAACGTCATGACATCAATCGTCGGGCAGTAGCCCACCAGACACAACACCCGTCTGGTTGCTCCTCCCTTTTCTATAGACGATGAGTGAACTTTAAACCCTGTTCTTCATACCTCTAGGTATAGGTTAAACAAAAAGCTAACGAAATCTGGAAATGTTCTCATGAGGTACTGGTATTTCACTTTATGATAAACCTATAGAAAGAAGTTATAGGTATTCTATTTATTTTGTGTTTTCTTTTTATGTACCTACTTTCAAAGTCAAAGTCAAATAATTTATTTCAATTAGGCACAAAAAAGGCACTTTTGAACGTCAACATTTACAGAAAAATAATAATTGATTCTATTCACCCCTTCCAAAAAGTAGTTTTCGTATGGAGAAGAATGGGCAAGAAACTCCACCGTTACTCTTTTAAAATGTTTTCACAATATCTTGTATACATCAATTATATCATTATATGTGAAGACGATGCACCTAGAATAAGATTACTATACCACGTTAGGTAAAAATAATGAAAGATTAAGGAATGACAGATAAATTAATCATGTGATAGATGCATGGTGCTCACATATTTACAAACATTGTAAAATTGTACGATATTCCTAACATTTTTACAAGTAATAGGTAGTAATAAGTCAGTGTGTGAGATAACATGCCGAAAGCATGCCGAAAGGTAAAATATGGTGATACTAAGACTGTGATATACGAGTACAATTATTACATGCATGTAAAACATCTGGACATTATTAAACCCATATTTGCAAATAAATAAATTTGAATTAAAAAAAAATAAAAACTATACGAGAAAGGTTGCACTATAAAAAAAGAGTAGATAAATCGATACTTATCAAGAAAATCTTAAAGAGTACTCAGTGTTAAATAACAAAAAAAAAAACTGAAATTCAACACCTCACACGCTTTGAGCATGTTTTAAAATAAAAAGAATCGCCTAAGTATGCCTCATTATGAACAAAAAGAGCCCACTACTGGCCATGGGCAACAAGCGGTAGGGATAGTAAACATTTTCGACATTATGATGGGTACAAACACGGTGGCAACAAAAAACATGAGCTTGTTACACGCAGCTGCATAAGGGGAATCGCCCATTCAGCACTCAATACTTTTATTATAGAAACATACGCTGCAAATTTAACGAACGACGGAAACGGCGAGCTGAGATAGCACTTTGTGACGCACGGACCTAGTTTACCCAATTATTGTCACTATGTAAAATTCCATTCCATATTCATACTTCGAATAGGCACTTAGGTTAATTTAAGATATAATTAATGTAATTATTTTATTTCAATTAAATTAAGTAAAATCATTTTTGGTTTTTTTTCAATCCTCCGATTGCAGCTAACGTAATTGGCGCAGTCGGTAGGATATTCGCGGGCCGGTTCGCGAGCTTTAGGGATCTCTAACATCGATATCCGCGTACGCGAATCGCCTGGGTGGCTATCGAGCCCCGGTGCCGAATATCCGAATCTACGGTCCAGCTGCAGTTCCGGAAGGAGAATCCAGACTTCGATTCACGAGAGAACCAGAGATGAAAAATTTGTGAGTACACTTGAATTGTTCCTGTGTTGCTTCCTTTTTTAGCCCTTATCCACCCCCAACTTCCAAGATTTTTCGCCCGAAAAATCCCAAATCCCAGGAGCCCGCATCTCGTACGGCTCGCTGGAGTACTATAGATAATAGTAGAGATTTAGATAGTGGTGGTAGTGAAGTTAGTAGTGTAAATAGCGTAAATATGGCCCACGACCCAGATACAATTTTCAAGACCCTTCGCATGGTCCCGGAGTTCAATGGGAACCCAAATGTTTTGACTAGGTTTGTTAGAATATGCGATCAAATAGTAAATCAGTACGTTAGTAATGCCCCAGGTAGCGAGTTAAACAACTTATGCCTATTAAATGGTATCTTAAATAAGATAACAGGCTCTGCCGCTTGTACCATTAATTCCAACGGCATACCTGATAGTTGGCTAGGGATTAGGACAGCCTTAATCAACAATTTTTCTGATCAACGGGATGAAACAGCTTTGTATAGAGACCTTTCTTTAGCTACGCAAGGGAATAAGACACCTCAAGAATTCTATGAGGAATGCCAAACTCTGTTCAGTACGATGATGACGTATGTAACACTACACGAGCCAATTCCTACTACAGTAGAAGCGAAACGTACGCTGTATAAAAAAGTTACTATGCAGGCTTTTGTAAAAGGATTAAAAGAACCATTGGGGTCCCGTGTAAGATGCATGCGCCCCGATACTATTGAAAAGGCCCTTGAATATGTACAGGAAGAACTTAATGTTATGTATTTACAGGAACGTAGTACCCAAAAGAGTTCTAACCCTGTAACACCCCACGCAAATACCAACCCAGTTCCTCCACGTAGTAATAATTTCGCAATACCAATTGCCAATTGGCCCAATCCCATAGGAATTAGACCCAACCAATTACCACCACCACAACCATTTAAGTTCAATCCTAACTTTATTAATCAGCAGCCCCAATATCGTATGCCTAATCGTACGCAGCAAATATTCCGTGCGGTACCTCAAAATTATAACGCTCAAAGTAACATGTTTCGTTTGCCACATAGAAACATTCCGGCACAAAATCTAAATCAAGGTCCTAAACCTATGAGCGGTGTACAGCATTTTACACCAAAACCCATGTTATCTGGCCATAATTGGCAGAATTCAGGTAATCCGTCACCAACTAATTATTTTAAAAATCGTGAAATGAACATGAATGAGTGCGCGTCATACGACGACTCATATTACCCGACGGAGTATTATTACGATCCGAACTGTTTTAATTATGATAACATTTACTACGATTATAGCCCGTTCGCTACATTAGAGTGCAACCATGATCCGACTTTAAGCGATGTAAGTGTTCAAGGAGAAGTTACAGGTTCAACTGAACCCCAGGCGGATCCAAGTCAGGATTTTCACGAGGCACAAAAATCAAAAAAGCCAAAATAGAATTAAATCTCCAAACACAGCGTCAGTTGCCGTACATACTAATATCGGAACCACCTTTAAAATTACTAATTGACACCGGCGCGAATCAGTCTTTTATAAGTCCAGAAGCTGTAGAGAAATATTTTCCGAATTTTCCCTTAAATTACGACCCATTTGAAGTCACCAATGTACACGCGGTTAGTAGAAATAATTATTCTATAAGTTTACCTTGCTTTGCGGAATTTAACGATCCAGAGTTCATTAAGTTATTTGTATATCGTTTTCATGAATATTTCGACGGTTTAATTGGTTTAGATTTGCTAACTAAATGGGAGTCTAAGATAGACTTAAAAGATCAGAGGTTAATAACACGCACATCATCAAATCCTATCCGTATGTATAATTCTTGCAATGTTAACTTATATGAAGACATAATACCAGCTCAATCTTCGAAATTAGTTAGAATACCGATCGACGTTCCAAATGGTGCAGCATTAGTTAGCGAACAGACTATATGCAATTGCATCGTACGCGAGTGCCTTACTATTGTAGACAGTAATCGCGGCTACTTAGAGATAGAAAATACGAGCCCGAATGATATTATAATTTCATTAGACCGACCAGTGCACGCAAGTTTATTTAATATCGAGTGCATGCGTACCGAACATTCCACCACGCGGGTTCAAGAAGTGACAACGCGATTACGAACAGATCATTTAAACGAGGAAGAGAAAGTCAACCTTATAGCTCTTTGCTCAAAATATGCTGACGTGTTTTACATCGAAGGCGAAGCGTTAACCTTTACCAATCGAATAAAACATCGTATTAAGACTACAGATGAGGTCCCGGTTTACACAAAAAGTTACAGATACCCATTTGTTCATCGCCAGGAAGTTAGGGAACAGATTTCAAAAATGTTAGATCAGGGAATAATAAAGCCTTCAGATTCAGCTTGGAGCTCACCCATTTGGGTGGTCCCCAAGAAAATGGATGCCTCGGGCAAACAAAAATGGCGTTTAGTAGTTGACTTTAGGAAACTCAATGAAAAAACTATCAACGACAAATACCCTATCCCGAACATTAGCGATGTTCTTGACAAATTAGGCAGGTGCCAATACTTCACCACCCTAGATCTGGCTAGCGGATTTTATCAGGTTGAGATGGACCCTCAGGATATTCAAAAAACAGCTTTTAATGTTGAACATGGACATTTCGAGTTCCTTCGAATGCCCATGGGACTTAAGAATTCACCATCCACATTTCAAAGGGTTATGGACAATGTCCTCAGAGGTCTCCAGAATGACATATGCCTCATCTACCTTGATGACATCATCGTTTTCTCTACGTCACTACAAGAGCATATGACAAATCTCGAGAAAGTTTTCAATAGACTTCGGGAATCGAACTTTAAGATCCAAATGGATAAATCCGAATTCTTAAGGCATGAAACTGGTTATCTCGGGCACATAATAAGTAGTGAAGGAATAAAACCTAACCCGGATAAGATTCATGCAATAGAAAAATACCCCATTCCAAAGACCCCAAAAGAAATTAAACAATTTTTAGGACTTGTAGGTTATTATCGAAAATTTATCCCGGACTTTGCAAAGATTACGAAACCTCTCACAGCGTGTTTAAAAAAAGGTAGAAAAGTTGTACTAGACTCCGAGTACATAAACTGTTTTGAAAAGTGTAAGATTCTCTTAACAAATGACCCTATACTACAGTATCCCGATTTTGACAAGGAATTCATACTGACGACAGACGCTTCGAACGTTGCTATTGGAGCCGTTCTATCTCAAGGACAAGTAGGTTCCGACAAACCTGTGTGTTTTGCATCCCGAACATTGAATGAAAGTGAGCTTAACTACAGCACAATAGAAAAAGAACTTCTTGCCATAGTTTGGGCCACCAAGTACTTTAGACCGTACTTGTTTGGTCGGAAATTTAAAGTATTAACTGATCATAAACCTTTACAGTGGATGATGAACCTTAAAGAACCCAATTCGCGATTGACTAGATGGAGGCTGAAACTTAGTGATTACGATTTCACCGTTATCTATAAGAAAGGTAAATCCAATACGAACGCCGATGCCTTATCTCGGGTGGAGATTCATAATGAAAATACTAACACCTTAATAGACGAATTATGTTCTTTGATCCCTAACCCATCAGAAAACCCGTCATCTGCGAACTCATCCACTGCAACTGTACACACCAGTCACGAACATCCCATATTAGAAATCCCAATCACAGACGAACCCCTTAACAGATTCCATAGACAACTATGCTTTACGATAGTAGAAGATGTCAAACGTAAACCAGTAGTTACTAAGCCATTCGAAACTCACACGCGCATAGCAGTCCAGATATCATCATCTAAATTAGAACAAGATGTAGTCAATGCCCTCAAAGAGTATGTAAACCCAAAAGTAAAAACCGGTATCCTAATAAATCCACCTCTTGCCATGTACTCCATAATACCAGTCATACAGGACAAGTTTAAGAGTTCATCTATGAACTTAGTACTAGCTAAGATAGAATTAGAAAACGTTAAAGATTATCTACGTCAGCAAGAGATAATTCAACACTACCATGATGGCAAAACCAATCACCGAGGAATTACCGAATGTTATTTAGCCCTTTCAAGAAAGTATTACTGGCCCAAAATGAAAGACCAAATAACCAAATTCATCAATGAATGTATTATTTGCGGGCAAGCTAAATATGACCGGAGACCTATTAGACCCCAGTTTAATATTGTACCCCCGGCAACAAAACCATTCGAAATAGTTCATATGGATTTATTCACTGTTCACAATGAAAAGTATGTTACATTTATAGATGTTTTTACCAAATATGGACTAGCATACCATCTTCGAGATGGC
Source organism: Xanthia icteritia (assembly GCA_949128155.2). Taxonomy (NCBI): domain Eukaryota; kingdom Metazoa; phylum Arthropoda; class Insecta; order Lepidoptera; family Noctuidae; genus Xanthia; species Xanthia icteritia. Next base: position 11,373,856 of record OX421956.2, read on the forward strand.
ACGGGCATAAGTATACTTCAATCATTATTACAATATTGTACCCACCATGGAGTTCCCTTAACTTTAGTAACTGACAACGGAACGGAGTTTACTAATCAACTGTTCCTAGAATTCACACGCCTTCACAAGATAAACCATCATAGAGTTTTACCGCATTCGCCTAACGATAACGGTAACATCGAACGCTTCCATTCAACTCTGCTTGAACATATAAGAATATTAAAGTTACAACACAAAGAGGAGCCTATCGTAAATCTGATGCCTTATGCAATAATTGGTTATAATTCTTCAATACATAGCTTCACTAGATGCAGACCATTCGATTTATTAACTGGACACTTTGATCCACGCGATATTTTAGACATAGATTTTACCCAACAATCATTACAACAGTACGTTCATAATCATAGGGCGCAAATGAAGCAAGTATATAATATTATCAACGAAACCGCTTTATCAAATCGTACTGCGTTAATTGAAAATAGAAATCAGAACCGTGAATCCGAAATAGAATACGTTCCTCAACAACAGGTATTCATTAAGAACCCTTCTGCAAGCCGTCAGAAAACTGCACCGCGGTATACTCAAGATACAATTTTGGCCGACTTACCCATACACGTTTATACGTCCAAAAAACGTGGGCCCGTAGCCAAAAATAGATTAAAAAGAGGCCCTAAGGAACCTAACTTGTTGCAGGATTCTACTTTTGCTGGTGCTTCGCGAGACCCAGTCATCGGAGATAAAACTTGAAAGCTTGGCCAATGGACCTGGCTTATTACCGTATAAACTTGGATCGACGAGAATGACCACTCATCATCATACATTTCTTCAATACGTGAATCTAAGGGACATTGAAAATCAAATTACAACACTACAATATCAGATATCAGAATATAAAAGCCGGCTTAGTAATGACACTTATACACTATTTGAATTCCAAATTAGTTATCTTACTAACAAAATTGGCAAAGTATCTAATCAGCTAAAATCTTTAGAGCCTGGTCGTGTAAAGAGAGGTCTAGTAGACAGTCTTGGATCGGTAATTAAGAGTATAACTGGAAACCTAGATTACACAGATGCCTTAAAATACGAAAATGCTATCAAAATTCTACAGATTAATAACAATAAGTTAGTAAATGAATTTAACAATCACATCAGTCTCAGCAAAGAATGGATGTCTAAGCATAATGGTGTTCTAATACAGTTAATCGAAAATCAAAGTAAAATCAATAGCACCTTAGAATTACTATTAAATAACACTTATACAACAGGTAGTTTAATAGCATATGCAAAGTTTGGTCAACTTATGTCCATTATAAGTGAAAATGTAGAAGATTTAAGATTAGAATTAGTTAGAATAGAAAATATGTTAGCGTTTATACATGCATCAAGCACTGTTCATTCTATGATAGACGTAGATACCCTTAGGTCTATGATAAATAGGTTAGAAAAAATATACAGTAAGGATGAAATACTAAGGTTAGAGCTCAGAGAATATTACGACATCATTCAGCCCGGATCATATTTCAATGAAAAACAGATAGTTATAGTTTTTAAATTTCCTATAATTTCCAAAATTGTTTATGATTTATATAAGCTATCTATAGTACCCAATAAAAACCGCCAAGCCCTTATCCCTACCTATCCCTTTATAGCAACTAATGGGGACTCTTTCGTGTATATAGAAGCAGAATGCTCGAAGTTTAGTAACTGGTATCTCTGTGAAAAGGAAATAACCCATCAAATACGAACAAAAACTGACTGCATACAAGAACTTATCATGAACCAAGCCCTCAAGAGTTCCTGCCAATTTAGTACAGTATTTCTGGAAAAAGAAGCGATGGAAAAATTAGATGACCAGCACTACATCCTATCGTTTCCAAATCCAACGAAAGTACAATTAGTCTACAATTAGTCACATAAATGCAACGTCACGACATCAATCGTTGGGCAGTAGCCCACCAGACACAACACCCGTCTGGTTGCTCCTCCCTTTTCTATAGACGATGAGTGAACTTTAAACCCTTTTCTTCATAACTCTAGGTATAGGTTAAACAAAAAGCTAACGAAATCTGGAAATGTTCTAATGAGGTACTGGTATTTCACTTTATGATAAACCTATAGAAAGAAGTTATATTTATTTATTTTGTGTTTTATTCTTATGTACCTACTTTCAAAATCAAAGTCAAATAATTTATTTCAATTAGGCACATAAAAGGCACTTTTGAACGTCAACATTTACAGAAAAATAATAATTGATTCTAGTCGCCCCTTCCAAACGGTAGTTTTCGTATGGAGAAGAATGGGCAAGAAACTCCACCGTTACTCTTTTAAAATGTTTTCACAATATCTTGTATACATCAATTATATAATTATATGTGAAGACGATGCACCTAGAATAAGATTACTATACCACGTTAGGTAAAAATAATGAAAGATTAAGGAATGACAGATAAATTAATCATGTGATAGATGCATGGTGCTCACATATTTACAAACATTGTAAAATTGTACGATATTCCTAACATTTTTACAAGTAATAGGTAGTAATAAGTCAGTGTGTGAGATAACATGCCGAAAGCATGCCGAAAGGTAAAATATGGTGATACTAAGACTGTGATATACGAGTACAATTATTACATGAATGTAAAACATCTGCACATTATTTACCCATATTTGCAAATAAATAAATTTTAATTTGAATTTGAAAAAATAAAAACTACGAGAAAGGTTGCACTATAAAAAAAAAGAGTAGATAAATCGATACTTATCAAGAAAATCTTAAGAGTACTCAGTGTTAAATAACAAAAAAAAAACTGAAATTCAACACCTCACACGCTTTGAGCATGTTTTAAAATAAAAAGAATCGCCTAAGTATGCCTCATTATGAACAAAAAGAGCCCACTACTGGCCATGGGCAACAAGTGGTAGAGATAGTAAACATTTTGGACATTATGATGGGTACAAAGTACAAACACGGTGGCAACAAAAAACATGAGCTGATAAATAAATAAGTTTTAAAGCAAACCCTTTTGACTTTTCTTTTGAATATAGTTATGGTATTTATTTATTTATAAAGGTTTACCAACAGCTTCCATATACAATATATTATAAATATAGGTAAAAATTTGCCTTGGACGTACACAGTCGCAAATTACAGGTTGACTGGCATTAGCTTTTTTCTTTTTTCGTTAGCTAACTCGTTGATAACTATGAGGATAGTTGTGAGGGAAAAATATAACACTACTTTGTACTCACTTAAAAAGTATTGTTTCTTTTACAAATCCTTACTCTTTCTATGAACAACTCCACCACTACAAAAAATACTACGTAAAATATTTATCCCGTCACATTTCTGTCACAAAAGACAGAATGACGCCACCGTCAGGAGTAATTCAGCCACTTTGTTTCCCAAATGGTTGATGATCCCTGGCTAGTATAACGACCGGCTGCAATGTATAATTTAAATCAATAAAACTTGCAAGACGGCTACTTAAGGGAAGAGTTGCAAATTAATGTTTAATAATGCTCCTCTCAAATAGGGAATCCATGCCTTTGGAAATTATTTCTGGGACAGAATTATTTATATGGGAGTCAGTATCTTTGTGCCCATTCGTCTGTAATGGATTCATAATTTATTTTAATTTGTATGGAAGTCAAAATATCGTTTCGTGTTGCATGATTTATGTCATTGTTTTACGAAATGGTCGTTTATTATGCAGTTGGCAGTATCTGTAACGGCCACGCGCAAATATGGACATTAATTGCGTTTTTTCTTAGACTTAGTCGTGATAAAAACAAGATAAAATAAAAATAAAAAGATTAAGGGGGATGCGCTGAGGTAGCCCGCGAAAGTCATATTTTCTTTAGTTTTTTGCAATTTACAGGTCAGTGTCAAGTTATATGTTGATTAAAATATGATTCGTGACCGTAACAAATATGGCTTTACAAAATTATAACCATTAGAATCAGCGATACATATCACGAAATAATCATTCAATAGGATTACATGAACTTAGACTTGTATTGATGATTTTTATGATTATCATTCTATAAATAAACATTTGATACGATCGCGAATCATATTTAGATCAATATACGACCTGATACTGACTTGCAAATTGCCAAAAACGTAAGGAAATTTGAATTTCGCGGGCTAACATAAGTAATTTTTTTTTTTCTTTTCTTTTCTTCTTTTGCCTTAATTAAACTTTTTGTCCAAGCCATCATACATTCAAACCAAGCTTTCAAATAATTCAAATCTGCATGGCACTAAAACTCGATTCATATTCTCTTATTCAAAAGATATTCAATAAAGCACTCGGGGCACAATAGCCAAATAGCCATATATGTCTTCAAAACGTACGGTGTCAACAGCGCCCTCTCGTAGACTAGTCAGTAAGCTGAATAGCTCTACATGTTTAATTTATTGTGCTTTAATAAATGGTTAAATATTCAATGTATGTTTAGAAAGGTATTATTTGCATTTATTCGTTGAATTGGTAACGACCGGAATTCACATATTACTTACAAAGTTTTGTAACAAAAATATGACTAAATGTTTTGGTGTGAAAATATGTTAATCTGCACATACTTGTACTTTTTTGGGGACCTGCAAAGTGAAAGAGAGAATTACTAATTTGCGTGGTCGACCTTAGACACAAAATTGAAAGTCTCAGGCTTTTAACAACAGTACCTATGGAACTCCATGGAGAGATATTAGATAGTAGATATTATGATACCTATTACTCTTACCTGCATCTTCAAGATTTGATTAGACTTAATATTCACTAACAAACTCCACCGCAAACCAACATTGTGTTATTCAGTGCCCTGACAGGGTTCATGTACAAAAACCGACAATTATGTACTTATTTTAAAATGCGTGATGTAGATAAATGAGAGCAAATAAATCAATAAAATTACGAAAAATATTTAAAAAAAAATCGAATGGCTATTCTTCTAACTTCAAAATAATTCTCCTTTCTCCGAAAAGTTCTTACTGGCTTAATAAAATCCCAAATGTTGGTCACCCCACAATAATGATCGCTTACCGTACCCATAAAAAGGATTGATGGTGCTTTGAACATTGAAAAATTAACAGTATGTTGCCAACCGCTGGCTTCACAGAAATTGACATAACAACACAGTAACCATTTTTATGTTTCAGAATTTGATAAAATTTCCGAAGCTATTTTGATCGGGCATTTAATTTAGATTAAAATGTGCTTTGACATCATACCATTATATTAATACTTTAAACGATATCACAGATTCAAAATTACGCGTAACATTATGATTATGGTTGACGGGCGGCGCTAGGACAGTTTCCTCGGCTATTAGGTATGCGATCATTGCTTCGCTTCTTTTTAATCCCGGTAGTACGTCCTCGTGAGAAATTTTCCGACACCCACGTAGGCAAAGCCGGGGGTAAAAGCTAGTTATCAATACTTAGTAGTTACTACAATAACAAATTATTGTATTTTTTATAAATTAACTTTCAAATAAAACCTTTTTCATTATATAACTACCAGAACTTGAATCATCAACCAAATAATACGTAATTAGGATAGTGCTTAAGAGTTATTTGAGATCAATCAACTCAATCTTTTTTTAAATAGAGCAGTGGCTCTTCCCTTGTGGGCAGTGGCTCTTCCCTTGTTTCGTCACTTACTTCCGTTAATAGGGGCGTCCCACAAGGCTCAATACTAGGCCCCATCATCTTCATTTTGTATTGTGCGGATATAATAAAATCCCTAAAGCGGTGTATGTACCACATTTATGCAGATGACGTACAAGTCTACATCTCTTTTAAGCCAAGTGACTATAACAGCGCGTTAAAAGACCTTAACGATGATCTTGATAGGATAGCATATTGGGCTGAAAACAACGGTTTGGTACTTAACCCGACTAAAACTAAGTATATGCTCTTTGGAACCAACCATCAAATCAGTGCAGTACCGGCAACAATCAACGTTACCCTGTTGGGTGAGTCGGTCAGTCGAGTCACTGAGGCACGTAATCTGGGTCTAAACATGGACGCTGGGTTGAGATACGAATCACACGTGGCAGAGTCAGTGCGCACTTGTTTTTACCGGCTTAAGGTTCTTTATAAAATAAGACCTTATCTATCGGAGGAGTTGCGGATTCAGCTAGTTGAGTCACTCGTGCTGTCTAACCTCAACTATGCAGACGCAGTTATTGGCCCTCGACTACTGGCAAGAACTGATCGACTGATCCAGAGAGTGCAAAATGCCTGCGCTCGGTTCTGCTTCTCAATCCCACCAAGAAGTCACGTAACGCCATTTTTAAATAACCACTCCATCCTCAAGATGAAGTCACGTCGTAAGTTGCACTTGGCATGCCTACTATTTGGAGTCATAAAGCACAAGCAGCCGTCCTACCTGTACAATAAACTGAGCTGGATCGCTAGTAAAAGAGAATGCGCAAGTAGACAGTGTTCGCAGCAACTCTCCACTCAATCGCATAAGACAGCTGCCTTCAGGGGAAGTTTTAGATACGCCGCCTCTAAATGCTGGAACAATATTCCCCCACCAATAAGGAATCTTAAATGTCTTGGCACCTTCAGAATACGACTGCGGCAGTTTCTTATGGATTCGCAGAAAAAACTGGGTTTGGCTGTTTCGAACACGTCCATCATATAACTGGCTGTCGTGTATTTCCCGAGTCATTCTTCTTTTTTTCGTGCAACTCGTAGTCACAATATCTGTGAACAAAGGGAACAGTAATGATTTAATTATTTGTGGATCAATTACTAGATAATGGTTATAATACATATGCTTAATTACCTATAATTATATATTTCAAACACATTTTAATCCATTTAATTCGATTATTTTATTCACACCTATGCCACTATTATCTTAGATTCATCATTTATACAATATACATTTATCTATTTAAATAATCAAGTAATCAAATACACAATAATCATCTAACAGGAAAATTTCCAAATGCTAAAATTATACTGTAGAATACAATACTTAAATTGCGGGTATACTTACATTTCACTCCGCACATTCCACTTTTTAACAACACCAATAACTGGTATATACCTATATCTCATCTACTCGACGTCCGTATGTCACTGCAGGGATTCAGCAGAATATCAGCGTCAGGTGTATTTGCCTGGCACATGCTGAGCTGGACTCCCATTTGGTGCAACCTTGAGACGCACACCGCACTTTTTTATGTTCGTTGTCAATCCATTATTTTAAAGTGTGTCATAGCCAATAGTGTCATCACAATGTCTTGTTTTCTTCCTTTTTTATTTGTTTTTTATATTGGCACCTTGCAGCTATTTCCTAATAGTTAATTATTAGTAATTATTTAATCGTGTTTTTGTATGTTGTGCTGTTTTTTTGTGTGCACTAAATAAACGATTTATCTATCTATCTATCTAAATTATTGTAATGAAAAACCTTACGGCGAAAGCGCCAGGGAAATTCCAATTTTCTTACATTGCTTGCAATTTTCAGGTCACTATCAGGTTGTATGTTGGTCTAAACATGATTCACGGCCGTATCTAATGTTTATTTATAAAATTGTAATCATAAAAACCATCAATACAATCCTCTAAGATCATTGAATGACTATTTCATGAAATCATGACATTTGAAGATTATGCTGAAGGTGAGGAGTTGTATTGCTGATTCTAATGATTATAATTCTGTAAAGCTTTGTTACGGTCACGAATCATATTTTAATCAAGATATAACCTGACACTGAACCGCAAATTGCAAAAAAGAAAGACAATTTGAATTTCGCGGGCTACCCTAGTGCATCCCATAAGTCTAGTGGACCATAAGTAAGTGCAGTTTTAGTTTTTTCCTTGTCTCAGAAATGGCTTCTAAGGAAACTTCATTCACTCTTCCTTCTTCATTCAGTCTATCTCTCTATGGAATGCGCTCCCCCAGGAAATCAGGATGGCGACCAACCGATTATCTTTTAGAATTAAAGTTCGCGAGCATATTCGCAAGAAGCTGGCAGTATCATCACAACGGTAATGTTTTCCCATTGTTTGTTTTATTTGTGCTTATATTTATATACAATTAGGTGTATTTATTATATTTATAGTTTTAAATAGGTATATATGTATATCTTTATATTTAAATATAAAAAAATCTTCTTTTCTCGCTATTGCACCTACCACTGTTTGTCTCTGCATCACCCGAAGGTTGACTGGTAGAAAATGCCTATGGCATTAAGTCCGCCTCTGTACATTTGTGTGCTTGAAGTATTAAATAAATAAACAAACATAATGCATCCAAAGATTTGTCACTAATCGAGGCTCTCTGTGGTACACAACGCATCCGCGGCTGAAAAAGATCTTTGGGCTGCTACTGAGGTAGCAACAATTGTCAGTAATCAATAGTAAATTTTAGATAGATATTTTACATTTAGGCCATCATAATCAAAGAAAGCCATTTCGATTTACTTATAATTAACAAAAATAAATATTTTATACATTGGTAAATTACCGGTTTTGATTTGTTTTTACCGGTTATTTATTAACCGTTAAAACGGGTGGTTTACCGGTAAAAATTTAAACCGGTAAACTGGTATTGCATGCCCTAGCCTGGGACACAGGTCCTCTCAGCGAGAGGGAAGGGGCTAAAATCTAGCAGGCGGGCCGAGTGTGGTTTAGTAGATGTCACATGTCTTCGAATTTTAGGTTCTAGGACATGCCGGTTTCCTCACGATGTTTTCCTTCACCGCTTTGAGAGCAGTAAGTAAGTCTTTATTTGCCTTAAACATGGTATAAAAGGTGTTACAGTTTGGTAATATAATATAGTCCACATGTTTAGCTATACAACATCGTGTATCAATTGCGTGCAAAATACTTAGAATTAATTAGTAAGTAGAAATAAAATGTCAAAGCTATAAAACATTCTCCACAATACAATCATCATAACATAATAAATTATTTAATGTCAGAAATTAATCTCCACGAACAAAATCAAAAAGTGACAATAAAAGAAAACATTATAAAAGTAAACATTATTCGCAACAGTTCCATAACATTACATAACATAACTTAAAGTAAAAAAAAGGAAATCAATAAAATCAATAATTATAAAATTAAAAATGTCAATATTATAAACATTATCGACGATCCAGTATGTCATTATTTGTGAATTATAATTTAATGTCAAAAAAATGCTTAATGTCATAAAAACTATGTTCATTCAGCCATTTAAAGAGTCTGTTTTTAAAAAATTTAATATTAAATAACAATTTCATTTCTTTTGGAATTTTATTATAAATGCGTACACACATCACCAGAAAACTTTTAGAGTACTTGGCTGATTTAGGAGTATCCTGCAATACAAGTCTACATGGATCCCTATTACGAGAGTATATTTGATCGACTTTCTTGAATAATTCCTTATTATTATATACAAAATTACATATCTCGTAGATGTACAGTGAAGGAAGTGTGATGAAATTATTTACACAAAGTAAAGCACCTGCCTTTTTTTATGGTTGGGAAATTATCAAATAACTTCTCCCACTCAGGGCGGAGCGGGAGGGCGTGTCAGATTCTTACTGACTAAAAGCCACCCGTGTTCCTTCAGCTGCCTGTACGTTGCCAGGGGCCACGGTATCCCTTTTGGAATTTCCCGCAACCCCGGCAGGCATCGGTCCTATAAGAACCCTTCAATTGTGCTGACATCTCTTTGAGGCGTAGAACACAACGCCTGGATTCGAACCCACGACCTTACAGCTCTTAAGTCAGGGCCGTTACCACTGGACCACCTCTGCTCTTAAGAAGGTTATAGGTTATTTAGCATCACGCTACAACACTTAGGAGACGACCAAAAAAAAAAACAGAACGAAAGCTAAGCATAAGCTAGTTCTCCAATATACTAACTATTAAATGTTCAATTATTACTAGTAGTCTAGTAGTAAGTAGAAATATAAATTAGTAATTATTTAAATATATTAAGGTAGATACTGGAGGCATGAGGAGGGTGTAAAGTTCACTCATCCTCATTAGAAAAGGGATGATCCTCCGACCAGACGGGTGTCGTGTCTGGCGGGCAACTGCCCAACGATTGATGTTGGATAGTAAGTACGCGATGGGGGGGTTTCGGGATTCAGGATTCAGGTGACGTCAGGTCTTTGATGCGTAGTCCGCATGTGGCGATGTAGATGGCGCCACAGTGCCATTCCGTAACCGACAGCAGGCAGCAACTGCACGCGACGTGTCGCCGCGACACGACTGGTTTCTATGAATTTCTATGACATACCTTCCGTAGCTAGCGACACGTCGCCTTCATAGAAATACATAAGAATACATAGACACTATTCGTGTCGCGGCGACACGTCGCCTGCAGATGCCGCGATCGGCTACGGAATTGTACCTTTACGCATCCATTTTAAGTTTTAGATATATTTTTATCTCTATCTTTTGTACTATCACTCATAATATGTATCTGACCTCCACAGTTAATGGGTGTAACTGGGTTGTGGAGGTCAGATAGACAGTCGGTCCATGTAAAATACTGGTATTCAGCTGCATCCGTTTAGACTGGAAGCCGACCCCAACACAGTTAGGAAAAGGTTAAGGTACCATACCGTAGCCGACCGCAGGCGGCAACTGCAGGCGACGTGTCGCCGCGTCATATCACGGCGTCATGTCGCTGCAGTCATGATTCCGAACCCAACCGCAGGCGGCAGAAGCCCGTATTGATATTGAGTCAGTAGATAGAAGATAGCAAAACGTGTTATCGCTCGAGCGTTGGAGCGGCACTACTGGTCTGCGGTCGGGCTACACGTGTCGTCCGTCGCTCGCCCGTAGTTGCAAACGCCGTGTCGCTAGCGCAATCTCACGCCAATGTCAGTATTTTAGATGAAGCGACTGCCTATCTGACCTCCACAACCACTCTCAGAGTCACTAGGTAACACGGTACACCTTGGTAAGACTGGTTGACAGACTTTTGGGCCTCTGACTACACGTACTTAATGACTGTCAAAGATCTACGAATGACAGTGGGGACCAACGGGTTAACGGGTAAGTGTACCTATCACATTTTGTCACATTCCCGTACAGGGTCAGGCTTAAGACGGATTAAACCCGAATGTCAATTCTGGTATTTATGACTGCTTAGCTCCTTGCGATGATATTACCTACCTTTTTTTTCTCGCCAATAAAATATTTAAATAATGCAATAGGTATTCCGACAATGTTCTTCTGATTTGTTATCAAAACCTCAGCAAATCATAGATGAGAAGCAAGAAGAGAAATCTTTATTACAGCGCCCCCTGGCGAGTTATCACCATAAAGGCAGCGACGCGACACCGTTAGAACAGTTTCCGTGAAGTTTTCATAGAAATATTTCCACCAGAAACGCGTCATGCCGTTGCATCGCGCCTGTTTGCGAAAGCCTTAAAACTTATCTAAGAAACTTTGCCGATAAATCACAAGGTTTTTCAGAAAACCGTATCTAAATCGGTGCATCAGTTTTGGAGATAAATGGGAACATTTGTTTTTGAAGTGAAAACTTCTTTAGCGGCGTTGTGCACTTTTTTTGTGATGGATAAAAAAAATTAAACTCGTCTCAGGACACGTGACCGTCAGGACACGTGACCTGATCGAAAATTCGTAAGACGGAGGGAGAGTAGACCGGAACATTAATATTCAAGTTTTCACTTCACTTCAGCCGGCACTCCCGGAGTGCAACCCGTAGTTTTTTTTGCACACAAATCCTCTCACCATAATTGCACCATGTCCGTTCCGTTGTGTGTAAAAATGCAACTAAGCACTGAAATAAAATCTTCCCCATTCTCTTAACATAACCACACTTAACCTCCTCATTTAAAAAACAGAAACTAAACTTAAAAACCCCTTAAGAGGGAACAGGGCGTGCGATTCTCCATACAAATGTATTCTCCTTTTTTCTTCCTGAATAATGCCTCTAGAGCAATCTTTTTTTTCATAAAATCAAGGTCTGCTGTAGCTCATGTCCCTGTTATTTCCTTTTTTTCAGCAACTTATCGGTAAAGAAAATATGACCCTCCAAAAATTACAAAAAAACCCCATTTTTACCGCTGTGATTAGAGGAGTACCAGACAAATTCGAAAAGTTTTTAACATAAATGAAAATGATAGGAACCTAGACGTACTCTTTCTTAAAATTTTAATGTAATAAATAATTGAATCGGTACAGTTTTCGAGGAGAAAAAAGGGGAATACGAAACGTCGATTTCGTCAATTTTTTTTGTGAAATAATTGGTCTGAGCTGTAGCTATCCCTATCGCACTCTATGGAGGCAGACTTGAGGTAAGAAGACGGCAATAGTTTCTTCAAATTCCTCGCAGCCCCTTTTCCCTCTTAACAGAACAATTACAACAATAATTGCGATTCTAACCCCAGTGCAGCAATATGCAATATATAGTTGTTGCGACCGCCGCCGTCACCGTCATATTGCAGCCAACTAGCTTCTACTGGCTTCCAGTATTGGCGCCAGTAACTTATATTGCTGCGCCGCGGGCAATGAAAGCGGTCCGAGTTTCAAACTGGAAGCGAAACTTTGGAATGGACTGGCCAAGGCTGCTTGGTTTGGCAACAGGCTTAGGAATAATGAACTTAGTATTCATAATTCTTGTTTAGCTGTGCACCATAAAATCACCTGTATCTCACTGCATAATAAATGATAAACGCTTTTATTTCTGTAGGAAGGTTTGTGCAAACATTTTGTGTATTGTTTTTCAGGATGAAAGGTATCATAAGTCTCTTTAGGGAACCAAACTATTTCTTTGGAGTTTGCAACATCAGAACAATCCCAATTTTGAAGATTATTTCGTGGTTGTTAGCAAAACTGCAAAGCGTGGGATCCTGAGTTCAGTTGCCACATCATTGAAGACTTATTTGATAGTACTTGTTGACAGGCCATATCCTCCCATACCTATTAAAAGTGTAATTTGAAAACATTATAAAAATCATATATTTTTAACAAGTTCAGTGCCGGGAGCCCTCCTGGAGCGTTCACCTAGTCGCATATGGGATGTCGGGAGCCCTCGCGGGGGGCTCATTTTAAATATAGGTAATTGTTAGCGAATACAGCATTATAAACAGTGAAAATAAAATCTGATGTATATTGTAACAAGATTTATTAGTACGGCTATATGCGTTGGTTTTAAAATCCAAGCATTTTAAGTTTTTTTTTTAATTTTTAATTCACTGTTACAAATATTCACAAAAATGTAAAAGGTTGAAAATTACGTTTAGCGACAAGACCACCTCCTGAAAACACAATTTCACTTCGTTTAACAGTGTTTTATAACACGGTTTTAAGCCTAATGCCGTTGACCGTCCGCGATGGTTAACTTTAGCGCAAACACAATGCCGGCAGCCCACCCGGAGGGTTCACTTCCAATAACCAAACCAAACCAGCGTCAGACACTAGTTTTTTTTTTTTTTGTGTGAATATTGTGTGCCTTGATCTGAGTCAAATAAATTTATTTTCTTTCTTTCTTTCTTTTCTTTCAATATGTATGGCGGCATGGCGTATGAGTTCTATAAAAAGTGGGTGGAGTCGAAAGTGTTAAAAGAATAACCGTGGAGTTTCTTGCCGGTTCTTCTCCATAGGAAACGACCAATTGGAACCGTGCACCTAGCTTCTGACGTTTCATAAGTACCCATGTAGGTTTATGTGAAACAAAATATTTTGAATTTGAATTTGAACATTGGAAAATGTTAATAGGTTTTGCACTATGATATTTTCAGAAGTGCCCCAGTGACAAAAAGCCCATAACATGCAACACGTAACCAGCGAAATGTGAATGTACCAATTACCTGTGCCTATCCCTTGGGCAATAAAGGTGTAATGTTATGTTATTGACTGCCCCACCAACTCTTATCGCTATTCTTATAAGTCAGACCCACAATACCAGCAAATATTCTCCGGAATATGGCAATAAGCACAGTAATGCAGCCGCTACTGGCCGGTATTAGGGTAATCTGTGACGCAGTGTAGTTACAGTAGGATCAATTTATTCCTATGAGCTTTGGAACTGGAAATTGGACAATATTAGAATGATTGCCGCCATTTCTGGGTTGGCAAGCCGCTTGGTTTAGGGGATTATGTGATGAAGGTATTAAATTAAACTTTGGACAACTTGTATTTGATCATTCGAAGATTTATAATAAACTTTGGTTCCTCAATCCGTACCCAAATTACATAATACATGAGCAATTGGAATTTGAATCGTTTTGAAACGAATTACTAATCCATTGCTTTATAAGTAAATAACGCAATGAATGTTATTGAACTGTCAAAATGAAACAAATTTGTCGTAATCGTTTACGAATGTGTTGCGTAATTAGATAGCAGGATTTCTAATAACCATTAGCTTGGAAATATGTAAATACTCAAAAATAAAATAGGTTATAAATAGTCTAATAAATAATAACATATTTGACTCCAGGAGGAGCTCGTGTCTAAGTAATAACAGCCTCAGCTACGCTGCCGGGGTTGGTCCGTGGATGGGTGACCATCTTTACATACCGAGACTTCTCCGTGCCTCGGAAAGCACGTTAAGCCGTTGGTCCCGGCTGTCATTCGTGGATCTTCGACAGTCGTTACGGGTCGTCAGAAGCCTGAAAGTCTGACAACCAGTCTTACCAAGGGGTATCGTTTTACCGATTGATACGTATTTGACTCCAAAAGTAGTATAGTTTATTTAAATAGTATTTTTCCCAGACATCCATGTCACATGAATGACACACGGGGACAAACCAAGATTAATTTAACATAATAAATATGTATGTAAAGTCATTCTCAAACTCAAACTCAAAGCATTTATTTCAATATTTACAGGCACTTTTTAATTGTCAAAGAGCGCGCGCCTGCGGTGGCCAGGAATCGGCCTGTGATTCCCGACGCCCAGAGCGTCTCCTGCGGCGGCTAAGGGCGTGAGGGCGCGAAGTTTGCCTCTCCCTCACGCGTTCCACCCCCTCCTTCGCGAGCATTACTGCTTCGCAGAACGAGGTGGTGACAGCCTCCCATACCCTCTCGCTCCGTACCATGGCCTGAACCAGGGCCGGACGCGAGAGATCCCCGCCACCGATCGCCTCCACGAAGACACGGCGTTGCTCTGCCCAAGCCAGGCAGACCTCCAACGTATGCTCCACCGTGTTCTCCGGGCGATCCACGCAATGATGACAATATCTAACCTTGACCTTGGTTAGGTTATAGGATACTTTTTATCCCAGTAGTACGTTCCCGTGGGATAAATTCAAACCTAAACGTTGGCGAAGCCGTGGACAAAAGTACCTACCTAATAAATTAACCAAGTGCTCGCACGCATTTTTAAACCTCACAACTCACTTTAAACCCAAAAAACCATCGAATTAAAACATCATTTCAAACACAGCCTTCCATAAAACAGATAAAAGTAACAATTTATCCCTTTTTCGTTCCAAAGAGTTCTGAAGGGGGACTTGGGGGTATTTTTAATATAATTTCGCCCCAAGACAAATGATCGGCCACGAAGAAAAATTGCAACACTCGTTACATCGATGGTTTCATTAATTTCTGACACCCCATTTCCCCGCCCTAGCTAAGAATGTTATTTAGGCCGGGAGACAGGGAGTCATATTTATTATTTTTGTCATAATATTGAGGTTTAACGACCGTTTCGAGCAAGAGGTTGAGGCAAAACCTTGAAGTATGTGACTTTTTCAATTACGTTTCTATTTTAAGTGAAAAAAAATTGTCTGGAATCATCTGAAATACCTAGTCATTTGGTAGAGAGCTAGAGTGGTGATTTAAGAGGGAACAGGGCCTGTGATTCTCCATACAAAATAATGTATTCTCCTTTTTTCTTCCTGAATAATGCCACAAGAGCATTTTTTTTTCTTAAAATCAAAGTCTGCTGAAGACACGTCCCTGTTATTTCCTTTTTTTCAGCAACATATTGGTAATGAAAATATGATTTTCCAAAAATGACAAAAATGACCCATTTTTACCGCCGTGATTAGAGGACGACCAGACAAATTCGAAAAGTTTTTAACATAAAAGCAAATGATAGGAACCTAGACGCACGTACTCTTTTATAAAATTTTAATGTAAAAAAATATTAAATCGGTTCAGTTTTCGAGGACCATTGAGAAAATTAAAAATAAGGCAAAAATAAAACCCAACCCGGTTTTTCGAATTATAGATAACATTTAAAATTTCTGAAAAAAGGTTTTCAGTAACCCCGGTAAATAAACAAGAGATTTAAAAAAAAAATGAACCAGGTTGCTATGAGGAAGATTGGTTAAATTATTTGACATTTTTGAAAATGCGCTCAGGCCACGTTTGAGACGAAAAATTCCTGAAAACAAACTTTTTCGTAACGAAATTACGAAACTTGTGTACATTTTTAATATCAGACATATTGTGATGAAACCGTCTGCCAATTTTTTTTTGACATAGCAGAATTGGGCTCCCATAACAGTGACGTTTCTGACCGGTACTGCCCCGAGTCGGGTTCGGAAGCATCAAAACTAACGATTTTGTACGGTTTTGACCGTAAAACTATGTGACATGGTTTTGGTCGTAGACTCTCGTACCCGCGTGGATGTCGGAAAATATCCCACTGGGATGTACTATCGGCATAAAAAGTATCCTATGTACCCAATATACTCCCCCCACTCCCTGTATCCTGTCTTGTGTGTGTCTATATATGTGTGTGTGTGTTTTGTATGTGTTGTCCTGTGTGTATCCAGGTCATGGTCAACCCATGTGCCAAATTTCATCCAAATCCGTTCAGCTATTTTAGCTTGAAAGACGAACAAACATACAAACTCACTTTCGCATTTATAATTTTATATATACATATATAAGGCGCTCGGTAAGCTTTCGGTACCGACGCAGTAAAAACGCTTGACGACACGCGGTACCGAAACGATCCCGCACTGCAGATGTACCGAGCAGTGATGAAAGGGCCTTATTGTATTCAATGTTGACATTTTGAACTTAGGTATAATGACTATCGACATTTTTAATCATTCGACGTTTCAATCTTAGACATTTTAAATTTGGTATAACAATTTTCGATATTTCGATATAATCGATATTTTAAACATTGACATTCTACCCGTTTATTTAACTTTCGACGTTCAAATAATGTACCAGTATTTTTTTATAACATTATAGATAGCGTAACGTCTATTTTTACATTTTCGTTGAAATAAAACACAATGGAAAAAAAACCGAACAATATTCGTCAAAAAATAATTCTACTGTTGGATAAGTTTTTTAAATAAAAAAATGTGATTTTTAAATTCATTGAATTGTGTTTCTGTGAAATATGATTCATTCAAGACGTTAAAACAATAATATTCGAAATAAAAATACAAGGACTAAATATTATATGAAACATTTGCTGCGAAACGAAATTCCATGAAATTTCTGTCTGCGAAACAACTGTCTGGAACACCATTTACATTGCTGAACAAACGAATTTTTTAAACCTATGAAGTAATTGATTAGCAATATCCTTCAAAACTCTAAAATTGTGATTGAAATAGTGGGTTTCACAATAAGGCTGCTGAAATCCACAAGTTAACTCATTTTCTTAACTTACTACGAATGTAATATAACATTCCTTAACTCAGAAACTAATATGGAGCAAGGTCTCAAGTGAAACCACATCTGTTACTTAAGTTACTCACGACTTAATTAATAACTGTGTGTGACCTACTAAATCAGTTTTCCATATTATTATTTCAATCTTGGGTACTAACAACGTGTGATGAATATTTTTATCCCTTGGGATTTTCTTCACTTATTGTGTAAGCTTTGTTTTTGATTGTTAGCGTGGTTTCATGAGGTAACTAGCAAATACGAGTACATACCTACAAGGTAATTGGTAATTCAACACAATATAAACTCTTAAACTTTTTTTTTACTCTGGCTTATAGCTTTTATTTCAAATATACAGGCACTTTTAAATTGTCAAAGCTATGTATGGGGCCGATACTAGATTTTAAGTTATAACGCATTCAGTTTTTATCTGAATTTCCAACAAAATATACTTATTGTAAAAAAGTCTACTTTTCACAACTCATAATATTTTTCTGATAGCTTAAGACAGTGGTCGGAAAACCGCAGCTCGAGAGCCGCATGCGGCTCTTTGGCCTATAGAGTGCGGCTCTGTACAAATGTCGATGAGTGCGAGCATAGATACGCGCGGGGGTCGGGTTTTCGGTCATTAACAGGCTTGTAACGACAAGGAGTAGTTGAAAGTTTTATACCAATTTGCAAACCTTAGTAATTTTACAAGTATTTAAAATAATGGTACACTTCGGTGTCATACAATTTATTTGTTGGAGGATTTTTCAAATTTGGTCTTTTCACCGTAAAGAAAAAACTTTTAAATTCAAGATTTTTTTTCTAAGGCACATAATACGTTATTTAAAAAAAAAATACCTTATAACATTAGTGAGCTATTCAAAAATGTTTGACAAAAATCATACTTTTATTTATACATTACCTTTTGTTATCATTTTCAGCGACAGCATTAAAAACACTGAATTCAGGTAGAGAAAATGGAAAAATACGAAAAAATAAATATCTTGGTTACCATAACGATTTTTTTTAAACAGTTCAATTTAGTTGTTGGAAATCGGGTAAGCTACCCGTTGCGTTTGATCTATTATTTACGGGACACTGAATATCCTGAAGAATATCATATTTATATTTTTCTGATTTTGTTTACTGAAAGAAAAGAAAGAAAGAAAATAAATTAATTTGACTCAGTTTAAGGCACACAATATTCACACAAAAACAAAAAAATAGAAAAAATAAAAACATACACATACATCACATGCATCATACATAAACATACATCATATACTAGCATTATAAAACTTGTGTTTAGGCACGTTTAGGTCCTGTAGTCCCCTTAAGCAAGATATTAAGTTTTATTCAAAATTCAAATTATATTTCAAAGATTTATTTCCACCAAAGTATTTTCACCAAAAATTAACAGGGCATCGAAAATTAATCATTTACTGTAAGTACCTTTCAAAGTTTTCCAAGGTGACCTTGTTAGATATCTTCATCATATTATTCAGTCGATATAATAATACTACGAAGGAATCCTACTTCTTATTAGCAAATTTTTTTTTTTTAACCTTTTCCCCATACTAAGAATTTCTCCTGTATCGTGGGTGCGTTTACAAACATTTATACTCACATACACAAACAGCCAGACCCGGAACAACTACTTGTAGGTCATACAAATATTTGTTCCGTGCGGGAATCGAACCCGCGACTCGCAGCGCAGCAGTCAATCGTTTAACCACTGCGCCAACCGTGCCGTCAAATTAATTTTAGGATGCGTTGTGGAGTGAAAGACAATGGGAGTTTTTGAAAAGATTAAAAAAATGTATTTAAACAGTTTGGACACACAGAAATTAATAGTAATAGTAATAAAATTTAAAATATTTTATTTCACATAAACCTACATGGGCAATTATGAAACGTCAGAAGCTAGGTGCACGGTTCCAATTGGTCGTTTCCTATGGAGAAGAGCCGGCAAGAAACTCCACGGTTACTCTTTTAAAAATAATTGGCTCTTACAATATTTTCAAATAACAGTGTTATTAGGTATGGGAGGACAGTGTAGGTCTTTCAACAAGTACTAGTAATTAAACAGTAATAGTAATTTATTTCCAGACTTCAGAACACGTTACATCAATTAGGTCTCGATTCCCTGAACTAGGACATCCTATATGACCGGGGTCGAGGTTTCTCCAGTTACATAGATCAGCATGAGAAGGCTTAGACTAGATATAGTTTACACTTAGTTTTTACAATAATTTAAAGAAAATAGAAAAGAAAAAAAAAAAAGAAAAAAGTTAATTAAGTTTTTTTTTTATCATTCTAATACATTTTTTGTCGTAATTGGCTCTCATAAGAAATCTTAGTCGTTATTATCTTAGGCCTTATTGATATTTGGCTCTATTAACTAATACGTTTGCCTAAGAGAAAATAAATTCATCGAAAAACCAATTTATCTCAAAAGTATCTACAGGGTCCAATTAAATTAGCTAGCGAAACTCAGACGTGATGATGCCATATCTAAACAAGCCAAAATAAAAAAATAATGATATATTTTGGGTTCAATTAGGTAGTGTTGTTACTTGACGTGTGAGTTGATATAAGTTATCTGTTCTATCGTGTTTAGATATGGATACTCAACACGTCAGTGAAGTTTCGCTTAAAAAAAACGGATTTTTCAACTGATATTTTAAGTGACTACACTACCGGCGGTTGATGACCCCAAAAAAAACATCAAATTAATTTATTTTTGTTTTATCATGGTTAGATATAATTATATAATTTAATTTGACCCAGTATACTTAAGATATAATGCGTCGTAAACTCGTGTTTTTTTTATTTTTTGATTTTTTCTTTTGTCGGGCACTCAATCTGCCTAGCGTTTTCCAAACTATGTTGGGGTCAGCTTCCAGTCTAATCGGATGCAGCTGAATACCAGTATTTTATATGAAGCGACTGCCTACCTAACCTTCACAACCCAGTAACTGGGTAATATGAGACCCCTTGGTAAGATTAGTTGTCAGACTTTCTGACGACCCGTAACGACTGTCAAAGATCCACGACTGACAGCCGGGACCAACGGCTTAACGTGCTTTCCGAGGCATGGAGGAGTCTCGGTATGTAAAGATGGTCACCAATCCACAGACCAACCCCGGCAAGCATAGCTTAACCTGATGGATCGACACGTGCGGCTGTTATTACTTAGCCACGAGCAATGTTGTTTCAAGTCAAACTAAAACCAAAGCAAAAATAAAAATAAAATGTATATATAAACATCCGAATTGATAACTTCCTCCTTTTTCAAGTCGGTTAATAAAACCAATTACAGGCAATTTCTCAAACGTCAAGGAATCCGTCAGTCAAATAGATGAAAGTACTTGTCCATTCCAAAGCGTAGTAGGTTCCTATGGAGAAATGAGTTTGAAAGGTTGTATTTTGTTAAATATTTATTTTTTATCAGAATTTCCAAACAAACAATTTCCTTTATTTTTAATTACTTAACGAAAACCCTTTGTCTTATAATATATTTTACCGGCTTACTGAAACTTACGATCGGCGCTACCGACTTAATCCGAGGATTTACAAATTTATTGTTAATCTTAGTAAACACGGATTCTGTGTTACTAAATTTCGGAAAGCGAAACATCTTGTTGAACATATTTCGTGTAAACAAACTAAGTTTGTGTTTAACTTTGATTTGATTAAGTAGTTTTACTTGCTTAGGTGTATTTTAGACATAATATTACAATATCTTGATGGGCTGTGCAAAGATACTTCATTAAAATTTATAATAGAATTAGCGGACCTGGAAGACTGTGTCCTGCCCGAACAGCGCCACCTACCGGGTCAAATATCAAACCATCCAGAGACCAACTTAAATATACCCACAAAACTTCATCCAAATCGGTCCAGCCGTTTAGGAGGGTGACAAACACACGTACAGAAGAATAATATATATAAAAAATTGCAGATAGACTTTGTTATTTTTTCACGCCTTAACGGCTGAACAGATTTCGATGAAATTCGGCACACAGGTAGGCCATGACCTGGGTTAGGAAATGGAATACTTTTTATCTCGGTGCGGTAATACGTACCCGTTAGATATATTCCGATATCCACACGGTCGAAGCCGCAAGTAAAAGCTAGTTTTGTAAACCTACGAAATAATGTCAATAAGATATGTAATGTTTCGTATTCTCATAACAATATACTACTAGTGCTTCTATCAACACAAATTATGCTGAGTGGAAGCTTTCTTGTCACAGTCATGACGTGCAGCTGCCGAATATTTCTGTTGTTTATATGTTTATATTGTTGTTTTTTGTATGCACGTGTTTCTGTGACGAATAAACCTATTTTCCTTTCTTTCTTTCTTTCTATCATCAATTCATTTGAAACCCGTTTAGGTAGGTTTGTGATTGCCAGTAAAAATCTTATGCCTTATTTCTGAAGTATTCTAAACCAGAGTAAATCTATCAAATAGGTCATGCTTGCTGCTATTGCTTGATATCTTGACACATTGCGTTACGGAACACTCAGAAAAGGGCACTTCGCTTAGGACGAATTCGACCAAGCTTTTGTAACATTTTTTTTTTGTGTTTTTGATATTTCATATTCTGCGTTTTTTTTACAGTTGTTCCATACAGTAACTGTCAAACATCAATTTTATTTCACGGATAAAAGATTTCAGCCCTTAAAAATAATAACTTTATTGAATAAATAGAGACCATGGAAACTCAGAAACCCGGCAGAAGCCAATGCCTGCACATGCCGCACAGTTTTTTTTAACATGATATAAAAATATGAAGTGCAGCTCCATGCCTACAAGTAACTGTGAGTGTAAAAAATGACTATCATTCATAAACTCTCACCCGCAAATGTATACGATACTATATTAAAATAATCTTGCTTTTTTTCTATCACTAAATAATTTTAGAAATATTACTCTGTAGCCGTTTGCATTAGAAAATGGACATATATTTTAGAACAGAAAATATTTATTTTTCTGAAAAATATATTACAAAGGTTTTTAAACATGTCGTATGAGTAATGTCCAAGGTGTCCCATTTGACCTGAATTTTAAGTTATAAGGAATCTTTCTAATATACGTAAATTATCCTTTCAAGATTTACCACGATTAACATTGATTAATTTATTCATAACTTGCAGCGCTCCGCGGTTTCAAACTCAAACTCAAAGCATTTATTTCAATTAAACCATTTACAGGCACTTTTGAACTGTCAAGAAGTCGGTCAGTCAGAAATATGGAGCTAGTTGCCCATTCCAAAGCGTAGTAGGCACCTATGGAGAAGAACGGGCAAGAAACTCCACGGACACTCTTTTAAATCAAAAAAATTGTTACAAAATATTGGTTACATCATTAATGTTGAAATTATACATGTGAGAACAATGTAGAAAGACGTGCACGTTAAAAGCGTCCGTAATCACCGCGTCCGTTTCACCCGCATAAGTCTCAATCCCGTGGGAATATCGGGATAAAAAGTATACTATGTGTTAATACAGGTTATAAACTATCTGTTTGCCAAATTTCGTCCAAATCTGTTTAGAAGTTTTTGCGTGAAAGAGTAAAAAAAATCCATCAATCCTCACAAACTTTCGTGTTTATAATATTAGTAGGATATATACTTTTAAAATAATCTGCACCTACATACTTGACAAAAATAACGGCTTTTTTCTTCCCGTCATTTTTTTTATTTTTTATTTTTTTCATTGTATTATAATTGTTTTTGTACTGGACCTAGGATCTATATTGAAGTTCCTTTCTTTTTTACGTTTTTTTTGCAAAAACAAGTTTTAAATCTTAAGATACTCTCACGCCTCGAGCCCTGTATTTTTGCCCTTAAGCACAATGTTTTGCGCGCGCTTCCGTAAACAGCGATTTTACATACCAAAAAGAAAACTCGTTTCCCAGCAATTATTTTCGCCTATTTTATTTCGTTTGATGTACAGAAAAGACCCATCACAAAGCCGTCATCTACACGATGAAGGCTTTGTCACAGTAGAAATAAGTAACAGTATTAAATCTTCACAGAAAACGGCCGAAACGACGCGCTTCGAAATCTCAGTGTATATCAGTACGCAACAGTATCAAGCTCGCGGTTTATCTACCGATGTGCCGTGGGTAATATAATAAGGTCACTACCGAGACATAATACTGTTACTATATTATACTGTGGCGTTGTGATAGGTCTTTTATACCCTGGTTATAATAACTATATTGAAACCTTTCATTAAAAAAAACTATTGTTTTTGCCATCAGATTGACTATACAGTCTACAAAGCATTACAAATCCATTCAAGTATTTTTATGGCATTATTTCCCGGCCTTTTCAATATCACCCGAAATCCAACATGGCGGGAAAAATAAATAAAAACAGTAAATAGTTTCACTCTCGAACGAGCTGCGATAGGGGACGATATAACTTGTAATATATTTTGATTTACTGAGCCACCGATAACACCAAAACTTTTTTTCTGGGTTTCTCGTTCAATTTGGGAGAGGTAAGCGATTTTCGATTTAAAACTGACTTAATCTAGTTTTGAATCACACAGCATGGATACGACTCGGTGGCCGCTACAGCTCAGATGCTTCACTTTTCATTCGGTTCTGCCTTTCATTCAGAATCTTTCACTCGAAATGAATCGTCTGAACACAGAATGAATCAAAGGTGAAAAATGAATTCTTTAGTAGACCGATCCATCTTTCTCTGACTTACCGAAAGATCGAAAATTTAAATGAAAGAAGCGAATGAACGTTCTTTCATATAATTTTGTCGGTGCCGTGTGAATATGGAATGAACCAATAAACCATTCACTCACGACATTGTCAACACCTTTCATACGATCCAAGCGTGTCACAGTTTTCTCTCACCACGACACAAATGACGTAGAAACTGACGGCTTTGAATGGCGATTCGCGACAGAAATTGTTTGCTCAACGCACTTACGGTGCCATGAATTTTATAACTAAAGAATGGGATTTTATTACAATGAATCAAAGAATTGGAGTGAGAATGGGTCTGTGTAAGTTTCAGCCTCTATAGAAAAGGGAGGCATTCTCCGACCTGACGGGTGTTGTGTCTGGTAGGCAAACTCTGCTTGCGCGATGCAGGATTTTTCGTGACGTCAGTGTGATGCGTAGTTCGCATGTGACGATGTAGATGCCGCCACAGGACTTTCGTCTCCAGACACTGCAGGCGCGGTAGTTCCGAGCTCTGTGGTTACTATAGTCTGTACGTACTCGCTAGCGATCAAAAAGATCAAATCGCTTGTAAATTGCACCAACAACTCATACTATAATGGCGCACACCATTACTCTTTTTGATAGATTTTAGGGCATTATTTTATGTATTTCACCATAAGCTGACTACTTTCCAATATTTGAGTAGTTTTTATCATTAGATATGACGCCATTTTGATATGATTTGCTTCCGGACAAAATATTATTATGATAAATTATAGGTTCATGACGCTTCCGCGATATTTTCATGTATTGATGGCACAGTGATTGAGTTTCTGTTCTACGGGTCATAATTTTGATTACCGCAAAAGACAAAATATTTCTTGACTTGCACCAGTAAACATGAAAAGGAACAAGAAATCTACAACTGAGATGAAGGCAAGTAGAGATGCAGGTGTGGAAAAAAAACAGGTGCTGGGCGTCGGGAATCCCAGGCCGATTCCTGGCCACGGACTGTGACCAATGGGTAGCTCGCCGTCCGATAAGGACCAGGCCTGGGACGACGTCACTGGGACGTTGTGTTTTTAACGCGCGCCTCAAAAAGATGTCAGCAGAACTAAAGGGGTCCGTTAGGACAATATACAAAAACCAACCTGAATACATTTTATTATGTAATAAACCAAAATAACAAAGTAAGTAAAGTTAATATTAAAATTTGAAAAAAAAAAATACTTTGCAGTATCTTTTTGAAGTCTGGAGTAAAGTTGGTGTAAGCTAAAACTGAAAATTATTATTTTAATATATTTAGATTAACTTGTCAGTTATCATTTTTACTGTTTACTTAATGTCCGCACAAAATAGGTCGACGAACCGGACCGCGATCTGCCATTTGACTCCTGCTATAATTTATAAAAATATCACGCGGGCAAAGCCACATGCGGAAGTTAGAGCTATATAAAGAAAGGAAATTAAATTAAATACAGTCAATTTTCATTTATTTTTGACTGTGCTTTCTCCACTACAGACAACTGTGAAAACATTTAAAAATAATATTATTATATAATAAATTACACTCAAACAAAAATTACACAAACACAAATGAAAGATTAGACCAAGATTTATCTCATATTTTGGGTCTAAAACCTGAACAATATCATCGCTGTCAGTTATTTAACTCTCAGCACACGTACTGAAATGGGCTGTTGAGATACAAGCGCGGTTGTGAGGAATCCTAATGGCTCTTATCGCATAAACTAGCCTCGCCTCGCTCACTTTGTGGGACGTGGCCTTACAATTTTGAAGATTTGCGGTCTGTGATGTGTTATTGTCAAGGTCTATCATTAAATCATTAAATCAAATCATTTATTTCTTTGCAAACATGGGTAAATTTCTACATAGGTGTTGGCATAAAAGTTAGTTCTCCATGTTCTGCCGTCACATGGGCATGCAAATTATAATTAATTACTTAATAATTATGATTAATAACATCTCAAAAAAAAAAAAAACATCATAATCCCATTTAACAAATTTTACAGATTAAATGTCAAAATCATTTCAATAAAAATAAATATAAAATGTCATAATATTACATCAAATGTCACTCAATAAAAAAATAAAAAAATAAACTATGTCAAAGAAGATAATACAAGCATGTCAATTTAAATAGGTAAAAAATAAGAAGAAAATAATTTATTTCATCAAGAGGTCAATAATAACGAATTAATTTTTTTATTATTATTTCAAAAGAGCATGTCAAGAACAATAAACTGAAAAAAATAAAAAATCATAAGTAATTTAAAATTGCAACAACATTGATATTTAGGTCCCACATATTACTTTTTCCGATATGAACTCCGAGATATTATAATATGCTTTACATATGAGAAAGTTTTTTAAATGTCTTCTAAACAAACTATGGTTTATGGAAATGCTTTGCGTTTAGATGTTAATTGTTGAACTGTTGATTGAGCGTCGATTTTTAATTGTAAAAAACAACAATTACCATGTGCATATACATACTTGATTTGCATATTGTGTTGAGAGACTCCGCTCTTTCGCTTAGCAATATCTATTAATTTGCAATTGAATGTAATACACTACAAAAATAAAAAAAATCGTTTTAAATTATAGAAAAACAGACTATAAATGAAACAGCGTACAAAAAAAAAAAAACTATAATGACACTTATGAAACGTCAGAAGCTAGGTGCACGGTTCCAATTGGTCGTTTCCTATGGAGAAGAACCGGCAAGAAACTCCACGGTTAAAAAAATGGCTTTAACAATGTTTTAAAAAGTGTTAATATGTATGAGAGGACAGGGTAGGCCAGGATAGGCTGGTACTTATAGCAAGTTAGAAAATATACAGAGAATAAGGCAAAAACGAGCGTAATCATGTGATATGTGCGAGCATGGGTGAGTGTGCAAGTGTGAGGGTGTGTAGTGTGTGTGAGTTAAAGTTACGTTAGTTAGCCCTGCGACAATATCTTGGGATCGGGAGAAGTCAAATAAAATAAAACTATACACTACCCGCTTTTAATAGTCCTATCGTAGGGCAAAAGTACTAGGCAATCATCAACACACGCTAGCTCAGTACTACTTCAAGCGATTATAAATCCGATACGACCACATATCATTGACTTAAATGTGCCCTGACGGTTGAGAGGATGTCATGCTCATTCAGATATCTCGCTGATGATGGCGCGTGTGTTGGATCATTTAATATGGTTGAGCTAAATGGTGCTGATCCATACGGCATGCTCGTGAACGGGCGCCGACCGGTCATCTCTTAGCGGCCATGTTTTTTTATTTATTTTAATTTTTATTGTTTTTTTAAATTTAATTTGCTGTACTCTGGACGCTTTTAACGTGTACGTCTTTTTTTACATCGTTCTCACTTTTAATTATAAATTCAACATGAATGATGTAGGTAACTAATATTTTTGTAACCATATAATTTAAAAGAGTGTCCACGGAGTTTCCTGCCCGTTCTTCTCCATAGGAACCTACTACGCTTTGGAATGAGCAACTAGCTTCATATTTCTGACTGAGCGACTCCTTGAAAGTTCAAAAGCCTATAAATGTTTAAATTGAAATAAATGCTTTGAATTTGCATGGTGTTTTATGTTATAAGTTCAGATTTCTTCACGGATTTTTTTTCACAACCAGAAAAATAAAGATGTTTAAAATTAACTCGACAGTTTTAAATACTATAATTAAAATTACTTGGTGGCAATCGTTTGAAGAACATAATATACTCCTAATAGCTATAACTGTCTACCTGTTACTGCAAATCCGAAAAAAGGGTAGATCCTGGCCCATATTTCTTAGACGACCTTACTAGATACTCATGTCGCCACATTTTTATTTATTTTAGTACTTAGAGTCGCCACACACGTATTGCGATGTTTATCGTCGCTTGGAATTCTAAATAACATAGCATTATGTAGCTTCACACTCGCTGATGTTTATGGGATGCAGGATTTAATGTTTTTTTTAAGTTTGATTAAAGTCTCTTCCTTGAGGATTCGAAATAAGTAGCACAGAATCGTGATCGTTGGAAGGAATGGATCGTGGAATATGATGTTGATTAGGTAGAGGTAATATTTGAAAACGACTTTATAAGCCAATTTATTTACTTTATAAGTTAATTTATTTTATTTTATTTTATTGTTGACATAATCTACTCATTACAATGTTTTTTTTTATGAGTTGTATTGCAATATGTGGGTTAGCTAGCGACCTCGATAATTTTTTAATTTACCTCGATGGTCCTAGTTTATCAATTATAACTTCTAGTTACAGCTATTTGTAAGCGGGCACGCCCTTTATGCCTGGAGGCTTTTATCTAGATATTGTTTTCGTTAAGTTATTTTTATTTCTGCTTGAGTATAGTTCTCGATGTTTTTGGTTGGTATATTGGCGTGTGCTAGCGGTCATATGGCCAGAGGCGTATCTTGGGTGGGGCAAGTAGGGCACGAGCCCTGGGCGCCGATTGAAGGGGGGCGCGCAACATCACCAATTATTAAATTTTAAAATCAAAATACATTATAATAAACTATTTCATACTGTTGTTTTTTTACTTTGTGATTTCATTTCAAACAATCACATTCGCGATTCCCGCGCTTCGCGAATGAGCGAGGGAATGGTTGGAAAGGTTTACTCGTTTGCATGAAACTGACGCCAGATTCGGATTTATTCTAGATGTTAGAACATTGTGTTACGGCACTGACGACTGTAACGATTTAAAAAATAAATATAAAGAATTTGGAGATTTCTATAGTTGCGATGTTAACGGGGAACAGTTAGGTATACGAAGAAATATTGGATGTTCGAATGCTAATATCTACAAGAAAAAACGTCAACCGAAAGAAATCTGAAGAACTACTTGAATTTATTGTGCAGTACGGGGATGAAAGCGTATTTCCAAATCTGCGCATTCCTATTCAAATTCTGCTTACAATTGCAGTATCCATCGCAAGTTGTGAGCGATCTTTTAGTAAGTTAAAATTAATACTTTCGTATTTGAGGGCTACAATGGGTCAAGAAAGGTTATGCGACTTAGCTTTGCTCAGTGTAGAGCGAGAAGAGACGGATAAAACTAATTTTGAAAACATCATCGATATGTTTGCGTCGCAGAAAGCCAGGAAGGTGCAGTTGTAAATGTAAAGGTTTTACGGAATTAGTTTGTTATAAAAAAGAGAATAAATATTTTATGTTTTGTAAGTAAGATTTATGACTGTTTTATTTTGTGTATCTGTTTTTTTTATATTAAGATAATTTACGAAGGGGCGCAACTGTGGTACGTGCCCTAGGCGCCATTTTCTATTGGTACGCCCCTGCATATGGCTATTAATTTTATAATTTAAATTATGTTTTGTGTTGCGTAATGTAAATATCATTTTGCATACTATTATGTAGAATATTTTTTTTCTAACTGAACAGACAGCAGTGCTGCTGGGGAGTTTGTTGCGCCACTTCTTCTTCCCAGCTAAAGCACTAGGAAGTGGTGAAGGGTGGGCATTTTGGGGGACTGTCTTATGTAATTTTGACGTTCGAAAAGTGCTGATTCTCAGCCTAGTTTGAATAAATGACTTTTGAATTTTGAATTTTGAATTTTCGACTTCTATAATTGTTGCTAGTGTGAGTGATTTGAATTGAGGAACATAGATAAATCTGTAGTTAGAGTAATTTGTCTTTTTTTTTATCTTCACCTTGGAAGCTCTTCGCCCGCATCTCACCTGATGGTAAGTGATGATCAGGCTGAAGGTGGAAGCGAGCTCAACCACAGAGGAACTGGCTATCATACATCCAACTGCCGAAACACAACAATGTTGTTAACATTGTTGTTATGGCGACAGACTTAGATAAGATGGTGGTAGCTAGCCAGGTCGGCCAGGCGTCGGTTCTGATTATTATAGAGGAATCATCTATATATCACCAACTTGAGGACGAATCCTGCTAACTTTAGCCACACAAATAGGTATCATCATCTAAGCCTTTTGCTAACTATGTTGGGGTTAGCCTCTAGTCTTCCGGTCAACATTTTATATGGAGCGACTGCCTATCTGACCTCCATAGCCCAGTTAATACCGGCTTCTTCTTCTTTTCGTGTGGTTAGTATCAGAGTTTTAAAGCCGTCCATGGGCCTCTGACTTGGCTTCACATGCCGTCGAGAAATATCTCTCAGGCCGGTTTTCTCACGATGTCTTACTTCACCGTTTTTGAAGCAAGTGATATATATACAATACGCACATGAATCCGAAAAGTCAGAGGTGCGTACCTTGGGTTCGAACTCGACACCTATGACTTGGCAGTCCACCGGTCACACCACTGGGCTAAAACTGCTAGTTAATACCGTGTAACAGGGTTACTGATTGTAACAATACTTACTCATAATGACCGTCAATTATAACAGACTACACAGTAATCTATGTTTATCACAAGCCTCGTGACTGCACATCCATCTACAATGCTACATGCGAACCACGCATCACACTGACGTCACACAAAATTCTGCATCGCGCAAGCAGAGTTTACCGCGCGACGAGTATTTAAACAACGTCCCGACATCAATCGTCGGGCAGTAGTCCACCAGACACGACACCCGTGTGGTCGGAGGATCTTCCCTTTTCTATGGAGGATGAGTGAACTTTACTCCCTGTTCCTCATATTTCTATGCTCGTGATACCGATGCTATCGTCAGAGCAGCCTTCGTGCAACTACTTCAGCGTGCCGTCATAGATATCTGCAACTGCAGGTGCCAAGCTCCTCAATTGTATATTTTTTTTAAATAAATTACATTGATTTTACATTCTGTGATGAAGTCATCACACACTGACTTATTAACTGTAAAATTTTAGGAAAATCGTCCACCTTTAACATTTTTGTAAATATGTGAGCATCACATAATTAAATTATCTGTTGTTGCTTCATTTTTAATTATTTTTACCTATTGTGGTATAGTAACTTTATTCCAGGTGCATCGTCCTCACATATAATTATATAACTAATGTAGTTACCTATACAAAATATTGTAAAACATTTTGAAAGAGTAACGGTACAGTTTCTTGCCCATTCTTCTCCATGCAAAAACTACCTTTTGAAAGGGGCGACTAGAATCAATTCAATTTTTTTTTAAGTTTTGACGTTCAAAAGTGCCTATTTAGATTAGAAATTAATGATTTGACTTTGACTAATACTTAAAGGTCGATTCAGCAGTTTACTGGTATAAATGCACCAGCTAGACTGACAAAAATATCCTCATTTATAATGATAACCATCACGGTTGCAACAACCCCACAAAACACGCCTCGTCATTACCAACCATTGCTACAATTACTGTCATAACAAACCCCATCTTTTCACACAGACCTCATTACAGACAATAAATCCAACCCATTCCTGACCAGTACATGTGACTGATTAATAGTTTCCTACCTAGATTGTGGCCCACATAATTATGGCCGATCGATCACGGCTCGGAAATGGGTCGGCTATGGCCCGGCTATCGGCTAGCAAATCGTGCAAGTCTAGCGCTAGTGCTAGGCAATAGATTTGAATCGAAAGTAATTAAAATTTGGTGCGAACTAGCTGGCTATGCCTGACTGAACTCTGGCTACCCGTTTAGATTCGCTTTTGTAAAGCTATAGGGACAGTCACGTGTAATCTACTTAATATGATACCAAAATTCAAAGGCGATTTTTCCGTGGAATTTAATTTAATTTATTATTTTATTTAAATAACGATTGTAACTTTTAGATAAGACATATTTCTTTATATTATTTCAAATGCTTGCACTGACTGGACAGGTCCACTCAAATCTGTGTTGTTCTTTACTCAAAAAACCTTTTCAGACACTAATCTATATGATCCTCATATGGCCTGACCAAGATTTTGGACTTTAAAAGAGACTGAGCCATTCCGAGAAAAAATGACCCTCTGTGTTTGTTTTGGCCTTTCTTCTCAGAGTAGTCAGATAGGAACCGCCGAATTCATCTAACTTATTTTTTTGATTTTTTATTTGACCTGAAAAAGTGATTCCGATATCCTATTCACAGAATAAACAATTTCATTCCCCTTGGTCAGATTGATTGTCAGACTTTTGGGCTTCTGACGACCCGTAACGACTGTCAAAGATCTACGAATGACAGTAAGGACCAACGGCCTAACGTGCTTTCCGAGGAACGGAGGGGTCTCAATACGTAAAGGATGGTCACCCATCCACGAACCGACCGCGGCAAGCGTAGCGTAACCTTCGATCAACCCGTGCGGCTGTTAACAAAAATTAAAATACACTGATAAATACAAAAATACAATTCAAGTAGGAGAATATCTCTTTTAAAAGTGGATATACTAGAGGCAACTAGTATATCCACTTTTAAAAGAGATGTTCTGTCAAAATCTGTCTAGTCTAAATCTGTCAAAATCTGTAACACATTTTAATTAATACCGGATTTGAGCGCCTATAATTTAATGAGAGTTTGCGTCTGGCGTGTGATATGCATCGTCAATTGAATGCAGGCGCTCGGTAGAATAATCTTCACAGTATCCGGTGACAGCGAACCGAATAATTTTCTTTCCTGTCGTGAGTTCTCTTATGACTAGCAAATAAGAATAAGAATAAGAATCATTTATTTGCAGAAAATACAGGTGTTACCAGTTGTAAAAGTTGGTGGTTTTAATGTACAGTCCATATTTTGCCTGTTTAGGGCATGCAAATTAATTTTACATTAATAAGTACCTACTTATTTTAATAAGTATAGGTACAGAAAAATACCTTAGTTTTTTAAAAATATAATGAGGTACACACATAACAAAACTTAACCTAAAAATAACATTTTATGTACCTAACAACAATTCTTAAAACTACATAAAGCACATCACAAAACAAAAGGAAACTTAAAATATTTGTTTTTCTTTATGTTGCAGACATTCTTGTAAATTATAAAAACACTTTTCTATTAACCATCTACGAAGTTTAATTTTAAAATATTTAAATGGTAGCTCCCTTATGATCTTAGGTAATTTATTAAAAATTGTAATGCACATATGATAAACATTATTTTTTATTAGAGTTGTATTACAAAAAGGAACTAAAATTTTTGTTGCGTATCTTGGTCTCTGTTTTGTGTAATTGTCACCTTTGAATCTAAAGAATTCATTATGTTTTCTCACAAAAACCGATACCTCAAACAAATACATGCCGGTCAAGGTCAAAAGTTTCAGTTTTATGAATAAAGGCCTGCAAGAATCAAGCGGACCGACACCGCATATAGCTCTTAAACATTTCTTTTGTACAATAAATGTCTTATCATTGTCTGTTGAATTGCCCCATATTATTAGTCCGTATCTTAATATCGATTCAACATACCCACTATATGCTATGCGGGCTGTTTTTTCGTCTGATACAATACGAAGTTTTCTTAAAGCATACACAAATCTATTTAGTTTACTGCATACGTTGTTAACATGTTGTTTCCAATTACAAAATTTGTCTAGAGTTATACCTAAGAATTTAATACTTTCTGTTTCTTCTATGTTTTTGTCTTTTATTTTAATATTAATACTATTGGAAAGTTTGCTTTTGTACGTACGAAATTTTATGAATTTTGTTTTAGATATATTTACACATAGGTTATTAGATTCAAGCCATTCTATTACAGACTGTACAGCTTCGTGTATTTTATTTTCATGGGTCGAACTTTTAGTGTTATTAGGCACTATAACAGAAATATCATCAGCGAAAGCAAAGCCAAATTTGGTCTTGAAAACCACACACACTGATCAGCATCATCGGTCTTTCTCCGTAGTCTTTGTCAGAAGAATTTGCATAACGATGCAGCTTACATTTATTTATGAGTCGGAAAATCCTAAAAAAAATTACATTAACTCAAAACTCCATTATTCAAAAGCAAGTGCATGTAAAAACATTTCTTTTAAACAAGGTCTGCTAGTTTTCAGAGGCTGTTTGCCATCACGTGTTTCTGAGCGGGTCGAGAGCCGCCATGTTTTATTTTTCACGATTTGCGCGGGAAAAGCTGCACAGTGCACGTACATTGTTTTAAATTGTAGGCGGTGGCGACTGTTGCTTTGAATGGTATGGTAATGGCAGCAAATGGTGAACTTAGTCGTATGTTCTGCCAATTTTATTCAAATATCAGCTTATACCTAAGTACCTACCTTATTAATAAAAATGACAATAAATAATATCGTAACTTTACTTATTAATTAATTATTTTTTTATTTATTTTTATTTCATTATTAATACATATTATTTACATTTTAAAATATTTTTTATAAAAAATACAAAAAAAAAAACATTTTATACACCTACACTAAAAAAAACATCACTTTACGCAAGTGTAAATAAAGTTGATTTTAGACTGGCTAGTAATGTTAACAAATTAATTAAAAACTATGAAGTTGTAGCGCAAACTAAACCTTATGTGTACCTAAGCATTACAATTGTTTTTCCTAAAACTCGTGTTTGTTTACATGTTTGGCAAATAAATTGCGAACGCAGATTAATAACTTAGGACCAGATGGGACTTTTAGAGAAAGCTATATTTTTCTAATGGTCTTATGTGGTCATAAGTTTTATGATAAGGCCTTGTACCTTGAATTGGCTTTCCTCAAGCAAAAATATCAATGTCGATGATTTTCAATAACTGCATGAATGCAACGTTGTTCTTGTACAAGAAAATATATCAGTATGTACCGGTGATACTTTAAAAGCATTTTCTTTGTGGATATCTCATAGTATCACAAAATCACACAGATACTAAAAACCTTAGACTCAATATTTGATTCACGCTTTATTCGCAAAAACATATATTTTTTTATTTTGATTTTACTGGAATATCGGAAATACAACACGAAGTATCACTGGTTGTGACTATCCTGTTCTATAATATTGTTTTCGTTAAGTTATTTTTATTTCTGCTTGAGTATAGTTCTCGATGTTTTTGGTTGGTATATTGGCGTGTGCTAGCTGTCATATGGCTATTAATTTTATAATTTAAATTATTTTTTGTGTTGCGTAATGTAAATATCATTTTGCATACTATTATATAGAATATTTTTTTTCTAACTGAACAGACAGCTGTGCTGCTGGGGAGTTTGTTGCGCCACTTCTTCCCAGCTAAAGCACTAGGAAGTGGTGAAGAGTGTGCGTTTTGGAGGACTGTCTTATGTAATTTTGACGTTTGAAAAGTGCAGATTCTCAGCCTAGTTTGAATAAATGACTTTTGAATTTTGAATTTCCTATGAATATCTAAACGCATTTTTTTTATTGTTTACTTTACTTTAATAATTACACCAAATAAATAAATAAAATCGCTCTCCGCTATTCCCTTGGCCTGGAGATCACAAGTCACGCTCCATGGCCAAACGCAGCTGTAAGGCATACTAAATGCAGTTTTTGGCGCAACCCATTTTAACCTGCAACGTCTCTATTACAAATTGGGTTCACAGAGATTTCGAGTAGGATTAAAGAGGAAAACTTACAAGTTTAGCTTTCTATTTTCACAAACAGCTCTCGAAGTATCCGAGTTTAAATCAATTCGAATTATTTGATGTAGTTCTGTCGCAGTTTCACCCGCATAAGTCTCGATCTCGTGGGAACATCGGTTTAAAAAGTATCCTATGTCCTAACCCATGTCATGGCCCAAATTCCATCCAAATCCGTTCAGCTGTTTAAGCGTGAAAGCGTAACAAACAAACAAACAAACTTACAAACAAACAAAAAATCAAATCTATTATAATATCTTTGTCAGAGACAAACGAGAACACGAGAACGACCTAAATTTAGAACACTTTACTAGTGAAATTATTTAAAAATCCCCCGATACAAACATTTCCTCATTTCTCTTTCCTACTCCATCATCAGACCCTGTTCATCATCTATCTATAACCTATACATTGAGACCATTCCAATGAGCCCAAACACGAGTACCTGAGCTGTAAGTTTGTACGGAAGTAGGATATCCTGCAAATTCCAGGTGATGCTGCAGCAGAGGTAACAGAATACCAAATTTCAAATCGATCAGACCAGTGGAAGAGGCTCACATCCATTCATCAACTAGAAAAGAGCTAATAATCTTCAAACGGCTGAACTGATGTTGATAAAACATGTCTAAGAACCATCGCTAGAAAAACTGCTTTCAAATAAAAAAAACACATTCAAATTGGTTCATCCGTTTAAGAGCTACAGTGCCATAGACAGAGACACAGACATAGCGGTTAATAACATCCCTCTTTTTGTGTCGGGGGGGGTTAAAAACAAACCAACAGTTAAATATTTCTTATGTGAACTAGATAGACGTACACTCTTCGCACTGTTTAAATTGGGAGCGTCTGTATGAAGCGAAACTTATGGAGATAATATCAATAGAGTAATCCGTCAAGTTGCACCTTTCATTATATTGCCTTGCCATACGTGTAAGGGGGCTATTAAATGTGGTATTCGAGGTGATGTAGGCAATTCAAAAATACGATGATGACGTTTACTACGTTGGCTAGACCTAAAGTTATCAATTGTGCATTTGATGCCTTACTAACCTAAGAGGCAGAGATGGAATGCCTCATTCTTTTATTTGACTTGCACCTAACCATCGAACTGGAACGACGCAAAACTTCTTGACAACACAAATATTCGAGCTTCTTCTTCTTCGATTCCATGGTACTGTTAACTTTTATTGGCGCAATAAATAAATAAATCTTTATTGAACTATAGCCTAAAAAAACTTACAATGGTATAGTAGAAGTACATACATTGAGAGGCTTATGCTAGGTAGTAGTAATACATTGAAACCCTGACCTCTAAACCTGTACCCTAATTACGTAACACACGATCAATAGGAATTTAAATCGTTTTGAAACAAATTGCTTATCCATTGCTCCATAAGTTCGAAAAAAAAATCTGCTCAACAACGTAAATAACGCAATGAATGTTGTTGAACTGTCAAAATGAAACAAATTTGACGTAATCATTTACGAAAAAGTGTTGCGTAATTAGCTGCCAGGTTAGTACCTGTATCTTAGAAGATCAGTGTCCCTCAACATCAATGTTACAAGCCAGACATTTTTATAGCTCTAGGACAGCTACTAAACATCGCAAAAATTAAAATGAAGGTATGCCGTTAATGTGTGATTGATGTGTATGTGTGTGTTGTATGTGATGGTGTGTGAATGAATGTGAGTGTGTGTTGTGTGTGGAAAATTGGAATTAGTTTTATATTTAACTTTAAATGTTGCCTAAAAGAAAATCCTCTGTGTGTTGATGAGTCAATGTTAATAGGTAATTATGTAACGTGTGTTTGCATTGATATTTTGAATACACTAAATACATAATACTTCGCCACTTCTACAGTATCGTCGGTGGTAGGTCAGAAGTTGCGTTGCACTGCAGGTTTTGGGTCACAGAGAACAGCAATGCAGTTCCACATCCCAGCCGTTTCGTCGGGGTATCCCCACTTTACCAAGTTGGCATTACATTTGCCCACTTGAGTTCGCAGATGGATAAGTAATTTCCAAGTACACCACAGAAGATTCAACCCGATGCTCACTAAGAGATTGAAATCAATACTTTCCTGAGCAACCCATGCGTAAAGATACTAGACTTCTTCTTGAAATATCTTATTTGAACTCAAACTATCCCACTGTTGGGCAAAAACGACCCGAATATCCTGCCCCCGAATCTGTGTTACAAAACTTCCAACAATAAAATCAAGTCCTATCTTACAATAATAAATGCGAAGTTACACTCGAAGCGATGCGACAAAATATCTCAGCATTTCTTACGCGAGGTTTACCGCATTCAAACCGCAACTGAGACCATTTCTCCCGAAACTCGGGCAGTAAGTCTCCGAATGAATGAATAAACAGGTTATTTTTGTGACAAAACCACTATTTTTCCTAAGTAGTAGCGATCTTGAACATAATCTGGACTGCTTTTGCACGTTTATGATGTGGTACACGTTATAAGCTGATAGCGTTTTATGCATTCTTTGGTCTAAAGGTACCATTCCGTAGCCGACCGCAGGCGGCAGCAACAGGCGACGTGTCGCCGCGACACGACTGGTCTCTATGTATTTCTATGAAACCGACGTGTCGCTAGCTACGGAAGGTATTTTATAGAAATACATAGAAACCAGTCGTGTCGCTGCGACACTGCTGCTGTCGCCTGCGGTCGGCTACGGAATTTTACCTTTAGTGAACTTTACCCCAGATACCCGTGTTCTTACATTGGATGGACAGTAGTCAGCCTATTTGTTAGCCTCAGCAGTCTTTCTGACCATTGAAGCAGTCACAGTCTCAAGTAACTCAGCCTTTAGCAGTCCACTGCTGGACATAGGCCTGTCCCAGGCTGACCCACAACACTCTGTCCTCCGACTTCCGCATGTAGTCTAGTAATGGCAAATACAGTGATAATAACGAATCCGTGAAATGTACCCACGAATGTACCAAGAATTGCTATCGATAAAATGACAAGATTATCGCTCAATCAGTGCGTACACTGTACTTATTAAGGCGACTGACTTGTAACGTTTGTTTGTAATGTATCAGTAATGTGTCATTCGAGGCGAGCTTGGTTACAAAACGACGAAACACAAGACGCGGCGAACACTCGCTTCGAGCACAACGACATTTAATATTCCCGTTTCAAAAGAATTCACGAAACAGCCGACTGTCGAGTGGATCATCGAGTGGCTCAACTCGCTGCACTGACTACGCTACACAAACTCGATACATTACAAACAAACGTTACCGATCAGTCTTCGCCTTTATAATAATAATATAATATAATAAAAAATTTATTTCAGA
This sequence comes from Xanthia icteritia, assembly GCA_949128155.2. Lineage (NCBI taxonomy): Eukaryota > Metazoa > Arthropoda > Insecta > Lepidoptera > Noctuidae > Xanthia > Xanthia icteritia. The sequence continues at coordinate 11,412,961 of OX421956.2, forward strand.
CCAAAAGTCCATAAACAACACATTACAATTTTATACACAAAACATACATACAACAAACACACATTAAAAAACATACATACACAAAAACAACTTATTTTAAATATTCGAATGACGCACGATGAGTGGTCATCCATTGCCACATCAATGGACTGTCTGTCCTGTCGGCTACTATAGCCACCAAGCTGTTGGAGCTGTCGCGCACTCGCCGCATCAGGGATGCTATCCGTGTCCGCATCAGTGCGTAAAAATCTGGCACGCCATTCTCCGCGAACATCCCCGATGCACTGCAAAAGCGCGGCAGCCCCAACATAACTCTGAAGGCGTTATTGTATTGGATTCGCAGAGCATTGTACGAGCTTTTTGTATAGCTGACCCATAGGGCACACGTGTACATAGATTGGCAATACGCTCTAAAGAGTGTAATTTTCACCTCCCTAGTACAACGTGCGAACCTACGAGCCAGCATGTTACATCGAACCGCCAATGCTCTGCGTTCCCTCTCCACGTCCACATCGTCGGACAGACTATCGGTGACCCAATGCCCCAGGTACTTGAACTTCGTGACCCTGGAAAGCTGAGCGCCCCCTAAGGTGACTGGTGGGACAGAATCGTAACATTTGTTACCCGCTTTAAAAACCAGTAGCTCGCTCTTGGTCGCATTGTACCTGAGGCCGTGAGCCACCGCATAGTCCTCACAGATGCGAAGAAGCCTCCTAAGTGCACTGATCGATGGGCTCAGCAATACCATATCATCCGCGTAGCTGATGTTATTGACGCAGTGCCCGTCAATGGAGCACCCGATATTGGTATTGCTGAGCTCACAGATCAGCTCGTTTACATAAAGGTTGAATAGCTTGGGTGAGCTGATTCCCCCCTGCCTCACACCGCACTCCAACCCGTATGCATCCGACAGGACACCCGCCCACTTAACATAATTGTATTGGTTTTTATACCAATACTTTAGCATCCCAATGATATCGCTTGGGAGGTTCTTAACATTTGACAGTTTCCTCCATAGGCAGTCATAAGATACGAGGTCGAAGGCCTTGGAGAGGTCCAGAAAACATGCATACACTGGTGTTTTCCTACTTGCATAGTATTGAACAGTCTGTTTGAGGCATAGTATAGCTGTTTCTGTGGATAAACGTGGCTTAAACCCAAACTGGGCGTCGTTGAGTGTTAAGTGCTTATCCAGCTGCTGATCAATGAGACTGTCCAATACCTTTGCAATGATGTTAGCCAGGGATATAGGCCTGTAGTTACTCTTGTCACTCGCATCTCCAGTCTTATTTTTAACAATGGGTACAACAATAGTTTTAAGTAAATCAGCTGGAAGATACGAGTGACTCAGGCACAAGCTAAAAAACATTGCTAGCACTCGTGGTAAGTGCTTACCAGCATATAGTAAATGCTCTATACTTAGGCTGTCATGACCCGGCGACTTCCCTCTCTTTAAGTTGCGTATGACAGTAGCTACCTCCCTGGCCGCAAACCTAATAGGCATGTCTCCGGACCCCCCCACCACCTCCGGCCCGCCAGACGACCTACCTAGGGGAGACCCAACCTTAAAGGCTCTGCTGAATAGGTTGGCGATATCATTGGGGTCACTAAGGCCCTCAACACTCACAGGCAGACCCGACCTGGGATTCAACCTGTTCGTGGCTTTCCAAAAACTACCAAAATTCTTTGCATCATGATGACTTGCAATAATGTTCATTTTTATTTGGTCGTTATTATTTTGACACCATTTTAGTTTACTTTTAAAAACCCTCCTACTTTCCACCATTTTTTCATACAAATCACCATTTTTCGGCCTACCAAACAACGTCCAGGTTTGAAAATCAAGCCGAGCCTGTCCGTGTGCGTCCTTCACATGCTTATTCCAGCCCGTTATGTAACGCTTTTTGCGCTGTATTTCGTTCTTACGGTTACTGGTGATTGCACCTTCACAGAGAATATGCACAATTTCCGCATACATATTATCTAAAATAGTTTCATGTTCCTTAATTCTACATCTACTTTTACTACATTCAGTAAATTCTGAGGGAAAGTCAAAATTTTTCAAGAGATCATTACAATAATTGCTATATAACTCAGTCTGCTGCAAGTCTCTGTCACCCCATTTTACTTTGTTACATTGAGGTAGTCCAGGTGCAACTTTTGGCCTTAATAAATTAAGATCACACATTATAATTAGAGGCAGATGGTCCGACCAAGACACGTCGTAGAGCACACTAGCGTCTCTAACAGTGTTCCACGCCGCGTCTGTCACTACGCAGTGGTCTAACCAACTAGTAGAACCATGTGCATCACTTACGTAGGTATACGTGTCCGACTCACCACCGAGCAGGCAAACGTCAGCGCACCGCCACTGTACTTCAGCCGAAAAACTCAATAGTTCTTTGCCGAATAGACTATTCGGTTGAGCATTAAAATCCCCCAGAATATAGACCGCGTCTACGCCACTACTTTCTATCACTGCGTGAATCTCACTTAAACACTCGACAAATTCACCAAGATTATCCATCGACTCTGTCGGCATGTAAACCGAGAACACTAAAAAAGATTTACCGCCTACCGTTATTTTGATAGCCACAAGACGCACACTTTTGCACTGCACGAAAGACACATTTTCATAGGCGCTCTTGCGCCACAGTATAGCAACTCCGCCATAAGGTCGCCCTCGCAGGATGCCCGACGATGTATCTACCGCCGAATTTCCCACGAAGTCGAACTGAGGGTCTATGCTGCTCAGAAAAGGAATGTCGTGAGGCAGCAACCAGGTTTCTTGCAATGCGATTATATCAGATGTTTGACATAATAGTCTGACATAATCTACCGATCTAGTAATAGATTTACAATTAAAACTCACAAATGTACTTGCTTTTGAATTATTATCGTTATTGTCGTAATCCATTGTTGATATTTTTGTGAGATCTTTCGGCTCGTTCTTTAAAGTCTATGTATCTACGAAAAGAAATTCCTTCTGGCCATAAATTGTCATCTAAAAATAAATGCAATTTATGCCTTTGTACAAAAATTTTGTAAGCATCGTAGTTTTTCTGTTTTCTCATATTTATTTTTTCAATTTGCACACTAAGTTTTGTTTTTTCCATTATGTACGTATGTATGTCGTTAGCAGACGCATTCTGATCAACGTTATTGATGAACAACGGTATTTTGATGTCAGCTGCTTTGAATTTTGCAATATTATCTATGTTCGCACGACCTTGATTTCCTATAAACCTGTCCCTCAGCCTCTTTTTCTTTTGCGCTAAGATCCACCCTTCATTTCGTTCATCATCTTTCTTTGTTTCTAAATTAGTTATTGTATTTATTGCTTGTGGTGTTGATATTTCTAACCGCGCAGCGGAGGCATAAGAAGTAGGTGTCTCTATCCCTTCCGAAAACTCGCTGCACGCGCCGCTGAGGCCCACCGCGGCCCGCGCACGAACCTGTCGCTCCCCACCTGCTTCCGCGTTCGAAACCGCGGTACGGGCCTCCACGCGCGGCATCGAGGCGCACGCGTCAACGAAGTGTTCGAGCGAGATGTTGTTACATGCATCAGCTTCGTGGGAGGGAGATGGACATAACTTCGCGCTTTTATCGGTAGCTTTTTCTACGACTATGTGAGGTAGGTCCGGTGACTTAATCCGATAATGCATATTATTGTTGGATAATTTATTTTTGCTGTGATTTAAGTCGTTAGGACTGGTATGACTTATGGTGTATGAAATTTTAAGTTTTTCTATGTCTTCTTTAACTGAATCAAACTGCTCTTTAGTGACATATGTTTCTTTATAAATCTTAAGCTCATTTTGAATTAACAGAATATCTTTTAAAAGCCGGGTAGCGTCTACATGGTCAAAAGTGATCGGTGGGAGTTTCTGTAATTCGCGTGCCACAAAAATCGGTACAACTTCGGGATCTGTTTCTTTTAGCAATGTTATTATGTCATATAAATCTCTTTCATTTTTTCCTGTTCCTCTCCTCGTAACTTTACGTTTCGATGACGGCGCCGACTCAAACAGTAATTTCTTGGCATTTGAAACCTCTTCTGTACTAAAAGCGGTTGCACAGATACGGACAAGGCTCTCCTCGTCCATCACATCAATCTTGTTTTGCACAAAGGCAAGCACTTCACTTATCACTACATTACACACATTACACTTGACCGTAGTCGATGTCATTGTTACTCGCAACTTATGACTCGCGCTCGCAACGCGTACGTGACATGCGACCGCTCACTTGCATTGCCCAACGGTGAATCCTTTATGTGAACAGACTATTTATAAAGATAATTGATTTGATTGAATGACTTAGTAAAAGAATTACCTACACAAGAAGGATAAGAAAATTAAGAACTCTCTTTTTTTCTATTATCTTATTTATGCCTGTTTTCTGAGGTCCTCAGAGAAACTCTCAATAGCCATATTCAAATTCATAGACACAGTTATCTATGACAAATTCATTCTTTAACTGGTAAAAAGCAAATTGTCGAGATATCGAACCAATAGCACTATTTAACAGATAAACTGTGGTTAAAAAAATCTTCAGGAACTGGACATTTATGGACTAATGAAATCCGTTTACAATTTTTATATAATAAACTACATTTTTAAAACTTAAAATAGGTAAAAAATAGTGTGTGTGATCTGATTTAAATGTTTGTTGTGTTGGTGTTGTAAGCTATACGTAGCTCGCCGTCCGATAAGGACCAAGCTGGGTCGACGGCGCGTTGTGTTCCACGCGCGCCTCAAAGAGATGTCAGCAAATGAAGGGGTCCGATAGGACCGATGCCTGCCGGGGTTGCGGGAAAGTCCGAAAGGGATACCGTGGCCCCTGGCAACGTACAGGCAACGGAAGGAACACGGGTGGGTTTTACTCAGTAAGAGTCTGACACGCACTCCCGCTCCACCCAGAGCGGGAAAGTAATTTGATAATTTCCCACCCAAAAAAAAAAACCTATACGTATGTTAGTAAGTGCATATTGACAATGTGTGTAATATAAGTTTTAACTTAAACTAAGAAAATTTCTGTCACATCGTAATCCAGTGTAAGTAGCCAATTTGTTACCGTCACTCTGCATTTTTTATGTGTAGTATCTTTCCTCTCGCTTTACTGCAATCGACAGACTAAGTAGTAGGTACTTGCAATCTGTGGGAGTGATTTTGTGTAAAGCGTAAGCGCGGTGCTACAGTTGGCCGTCAGAAACGACCTTGACGAGGCCCCGCCCCTTTTCAGGTCAATCAGCCTAGCCTTTTCCCAACTATATTGGGGTCGGCTTCCAGTCTAACCGGATGCAGCTGAATACCAGTATTTTACATGGAGCGACTGCCTATCTGACCTCCACAACTCAGTAACTGGGTAGGTAATACGATACGACTGTCAAAGATCCACGAATTACAGCCGAGAACAACGGCATAACGTGCTTTCCGAGGCACGTAGGAGTCTCGGTATGTAAAGATGGTCACCCATCCACAGACTAAGCCCGGCAAGCGTAGCTTAACTACTTAGCCTTTCACAATCCCGATTTCTCGATATTTAACTATGAACCCCATATAAAACTGATAACTCTAACTGTTTCGTAATCTGTATTGGTTCTTCTAAGACTAATAAGAATTTGATTTTTAATAAAACTAGCATGTTTACACTAAAAATAAGTTTCTTATTTTCACCCATTTTTTCAACGATTTTTAAATACTTTGAAATCATAAGTATATGTCTCATATTTTAGTTATCATAAGAATATTGTCTCCGCTCTCCCCTAAATTGAACAAAAATAACCATCTTCAATAAAAAATTGCATTACTCCTGTAATGCAATCTGTGTTAATTAAATAAAATACAATTTTCATTAAAAATAATTAATCTTCGTTAAGAAAGGTCATTTCAAATAATAGCTGAATCATTTTTTTCAGGATATAATGATGTCAAAATGTTAGACATTATATGCGACAACTGTAAGACTCGCTCGTTTTTTTTTTGTGTTAAGAGGGAACTGGGCCTTCTATTCTCCATACAAATGTATTCTCCTTTTTTCATCCTGAATAATGCCTCCAGAGCAATTTTTTTTTTTCATAATAAAACCTCATTTCATAATATCAATGCTATAGTCACGTCCCTGTTATTTCCTTTTTTTCAGCAACTTTACGGTAAAGAAAATATGACCCTCCAATAATTACAAAAATGCCCCATTTTTACCGCCGTGATTAGAGGAGTACCAGACAAATTCGAAAAGTTTTTAACATAAATGAAAATAATAGGAATCTAGACTTACTCTTTCTTAAAATGTTAATGTAAAAAATAATTGAATCGGTTCAGTTTTCGAGGAGAAAAAAGGGGAATACGAAACGTCGATTTCGACAATTTTTTTTGTGATATAGTTGGTCTGAGCTGTAGCTATCCCTATCGCACTCTACGGGGGCAGATTTCACACGGCAATTTTTCTTCAAATACCTATTTTTCAAATTCCTCGCAGCCCCTGTTCCCTCTTAAATGTGTGAAATCTGAAAAGACGACATCTTTTGGTCTCACAACTTGGCCCAAACTAAGAAAGTTGTAAACCGGGCCAAGTGTTACGGTTTATAGGTTTATAATGTCAAGCGGCGAACTCGGTCCCTATATTTTGTAATAAATACTTTAGAGACTATTACGAATAAAGAATTCTCTTGTTCATACAAAAAACGAACAGATTTTAGGGGAAAAACAGGGTAGATAATGAAATTCTTTCTTAAAAGTTTTTTAAAATAATTATGACAGAGAGGTCTTGTTCATAGAACATAATTATAACCTTGAGATCCAAACTAATATTATAAATGCGAAAGTGAGTTTGTTTGTTTATTTGTTTGTAACGCTTTCACGCTAAAATGGCTTAATGGATTTGGATAAAATTGGGCACATGGGTAAACCATGACCACGGTTAGGACTTTTTATCCCAATGTCGCACAGGATCGACACTTATGCGGGTGACACTTATGCGCAGCTAGTATATAATATCTGCCCCGTTGGTTTCGTGGTTGCAAGCACAACTGCTGAGCATGGTATCCTGGGTTCAATTCCCAGGTTGGGCTAAGTGTAATTGGGCTTTTCTGTTCAGAATTTCTCAGTAACAGCCCGGAATTACTGGTCTTTCTCCGGCGTGTCGTATTACTGCCCCATTGAACTATGATAGTAATGGAAGAGAGAATGCACCTGTGTCTGCACATGCACTTGTGCACTATAATATCTCCCGCGTAGTAGTCTCCGCTAGGATTTGTCGGCATTGCCGAAATTCGGTTTGGAAGACTATATTTATTGTTTTATATAATATTATTTTCTGTGGTCTTGAAAGCCCGTATATCACTACATAAAGCAGTAAGTTTTGGAACCAGGCATATTATTATGTCTATAAGTGAACTTTTTGAAATCGCAATTAAAGTTTATATAAGTTTTTTTTTTTAAATATTATTGTTCTCAAAGATATTTATTTTTTCTCGTCAAAATTTCTAGTTTAAAGGCGAGAAGCGCTTGTTAAATTATACACATAAGTTAGGAAAAACTAACCTTATACTGTTTGTCCACCGCACCGTGAACAGGACGTCTACGAGAGACGAGATTACGCAGCCATAGTAAATGTACTGCCGCTACTTCGACGTCGTCATCTCGATCTCGTTGACGTACCGTTCACGGTGCGGTGCGGTCCTAAATCGGCACGGACAAACTGTACTAAAGTGTACTAAAACTGTACTAAAACTGTACTAAAACTGTACTAAAACTGTACTAAAACTGTACTAAAACTGTACTAAAACTGTACTAAAACTGTACTAAAACTGTACTAAAACTGTACTAAAACTGTACTAAAACTGTACTAAAACTGTACTAAAACTGTACTGTAACTGCAGTAGTTACGTTAGAGGAGCTCGTGTCTAAGTAACAACTGCCGCACGGGTCTATCCATCAGGTTAAGCTACGCTTGCCGGGATTGGTCTGTGGATGGGTGACCATCTTTACATACCGAGACTCCTCCGTGCCTCGGAAAGCACGTTAAGCCGTTGGTCCCGGCTGTTATTCGTGGATCTTTGTTAGTCGTTACGGGTCGTCAGAAGCCCGACAGTCTGACAACCAGTCTTACCAAGGGAACTGGTATTCAGCTGCATCCGGTTGGACTGGAAGCTGATCCCAATATAGTTACGTTAATACGTAAACTCGCGCTTTCTTTCCATTGGGGTAGGTAGACATCATCGTCGCCACTTGCGACTATCTTTTCATACTGTTAGGTTTCAATTTATTAACACATAATTATTGGATATTGTACTGGCAACACCAAAAGATTCGATATGTCAAAATGGCGGAACAACGGCCTTTTTGGCTCGGGCGCTCACAAGAGTACGACGTGGCTGTGTCGGTTTAAAATATAGATTGGCATAGAATAGGTTGGAGATCTACTGTAAATTAAGGTAACCTATTAGTTTTATTGTTAATATTCGAATATTAAATAAATAGTTATATTATGTGGGGAATTAGGAGATGTGATGGTATGGTGTAGAATATTGAATTTGAAGTTGGCAAAGAAATATAAATGAATGACGAAATATCTTGGTGTTTCATATATTTTTCCTTATAGCTGAAATATTGTAAATAGGTAGTTTTAAATTATGATAACGGGGTAACGACTTTAAGATCCATTTGGGAATTAGTAAGTATTTAGAGGATAAATAATTATATTCGGTATTAAATTAGTTATTTTTTTTTATAAAAAACGTTGCCCCACACTAGGAATTTCTCCTGTGTCGTGGGTGCGTTTACAAACATATAAACTCACATACACAAACGGCCAGACCCGGAACAACTAATTATAGGTCATACAAATATTTGTTCTGTGCGGGAATCGAACCCGCGACACGCAGCGCAGCAGTCAATCGCTTAACCACTGCGCCAACCGTGTCGTATTTTAGAGCAAGGGTAGTTTATTATACAAGTACATAATATTATTACAATACAAATATAGTTATATTACGGAAACCAGTAATATCTACGTATACTCCATTTGAAATAAGATTAGATATTAAAACAAACCTTTTTTACAGTCCGTTCAACCTATTCTGAGTTATATACCGTAGGCATAAGGATGGCATTAAAAGCAAAAAGTGGTTACAATACCAACTGTTTACTGCAGCTGCCATTTGTCATGCCACCAACGCAATAGAAGACAAACTCGATTGAACGGACTGTAAAAAAGGTTTAGTTAAATGTCTAATCCTCAAATAGACTATAAGGATATCAAAATTATATACAAACTTAACTAATACTATTGAAAAAATAAAATATAGCATCGAAAAATTCATCCGCATCGCTGTCGACTGGTAGTGTACCCAAGAGACTGGCCGCATCGCCACGTTGTATGGCAATGCTTAGCCTCTGCCCAAGGCAAAAACCAGCGCTTGATCATAAATGGTATTACTTTTTCCAAAAGCTAAATATATTTAAGCACTAGTGTTGGTAGCAATGCCACCGGAAACTGTCAAACGTTCAGCACAAAGTCAGTTATTTCAAAATAGAAGTCATATTTCCGGTTCCGGCGCAACGGAAATGACATTCAAAGGGTGCGGGCAAAGTATATCCGGGTGACAATCTCAAGATATGTTTCGCCAATTCCCTTAGTGTAACAAAATATTTAGATTTCTAAGTAAATAAGATTATTTTTCTTTTTGATGTTTTTGTCGAATGTTGATCAGTTCTGTGAACATTGCGGAATCATTTGAAAGCTTACCTTATGTAACGGAAAAACAAATATTGTGATGTATTTGTGAAAAACCGGCCAAGTGCGTGTGCGGGTGCGGACCACGCAAAATACGCACAGTTGGAATGAATTTATCCCAAGAACAAACTTAACATTGTAGTCGAAAAACATGTTGTCCGTTACATTTTAACTGCAAATGTAAGTTTGTACGCGTAATGTTGATAGATTTACCATGTTATTTTAAGACTTCATATAGGTTTTCATGTAATTTCTAAGTATAAAACTATTTTCTTATTTAGCTCCTAAAAGTGAGCACCATATTCAAAATTAATTTATTTACGAAACACGCATTTCAACATAATCGGCCCATTAGATTCGTAGCAAATCGGCTGTGACAGATAGACACACGTGATCCTATAAGGGTCCGCTTTTGCATTCCGACATACAGAACCTAAAAAATGACATATAGCAAAAAAACAATGAAAAAAATCTTACGAAATTGGCCGTTTTCACAGTGCAACGATAACGACACCAACATATCATCAGCTCTGACGACAACGATATTGGCCGACAATATCGGGACGATATCGGTATGTGACAAGATGTAACCAACAGTTGATTGTCATGCGGTTGGTAGTCGCGTTCCGCCAGCAAAAGCTCACATCGCCGCGCGATTCCAAAAGTGTAATAGTGTATTCAAGGTAATAATGTCAGCAGTGAACAAATGCACTGTGTCGTCCGCCAATATCGGCACGACAATCAATGTTGGCGACGATACCGTTGACTACACCGACACAGTGTGAAAGCGTTTAGTAGTATTTGTATTAAACTACCAATCCGACGATATCGTGTCGTTATAGTTATCGTCCAATGTGAAAACGGCTATTGTCAGATTGTCGTGAAGTCGCCTGTCACCCGTCGTAAATACGCCCCTGATGACAAATGGTCAGTGATGCAAATCACCAATACCTAATGCATTGTAGGTAGCTCTTGGATAGCAACTTTGTTATCCCAAACAATAATTTTGGAAAAATTGGTGAAGTGTAAAGTTGAAAAATTGGTGAGGTGTAAAGTTGAAAAATTGGTGAAGTGTAAAGTTGAAAAATTGGTGAGGTGTAAAGTTGAAAAATTGGTGAGGTGTAAAGTTGAAAAATTGGTGAGGTGTAAAGTTGAAAAATTGGTGAGGTGTAAAGTTGAAAAATTGGTGAGGTGTAAAGTTGAAAAATTGGTGAGGTGTAAAGTTGAAAAATTGGTGAGGTGTAAAGTTGAAAAATTGGTGAGGTGTAAAGTTGAGAAATTGGTGAGGTGTAAAGTTGAAAAATTGGTGAGGTGTAAAGTTGAAAAATTGGTGAGGTGTAAAGTTGAGAAATTGGTGAGGTGTAAAGTTGAAAAATTGGTGAGGTGTAAAGTTGAAAAATTAGTGAGGTGTAAAGTTGAGAAATTGGTGAGGTGTAAAGTTGAAAAATTGGTGAGGTGTAAAGTTGAAAAATTGGTGAGGTGTAAAGTTGAAAAATTGGTGAGGTGTAAAGTTGAAAAATTGGTGAGGTGTAAAGTTGAAAAATTGGTGAGGTGTAAAGTTGAAAAATTGGTGAGGTGTAAAGTTGAAAAATTGGTGAGATGTAAAGTTGAAAAATTGGTGAGGTGTAAAGTTGAAAAATTGGTGAGGTGTAAAGTTGAAAAATTGGTGAGGTGTAAAGTTGAAAAATTGGTGAGGTGTAAAGTTGAAAAATTGGTGAGGTGTAAAGTTGAAAAATTGGTGACGTGTAAATTTGAAAAATTGCTGAGGTGTAAAGTTGAAATACAAATGAATGTGTTACTAATTCCCTTTAGTGTGGATCCGCAGTTGTAGCCCGCGAAATTAAAATTTTCTTACGCTTTTTTTTGCAATTTACAGGTCAGTGTCAGGTTGTATCTTGATCAAAATATGATGCGCGACTATAACATATATGTATTTACAGAATTATAATCATTAGAATCATTAATACATCTCTCTTAGCTAGATGTGTTCCATAGAACAATTCTCAATATTGAAAAGTTGATCAAGATACAACCTGACACTGACCTGCAATGGGAATGTTGTAAACCACATTACATAAATAATAAAATAACAACGTTACCCCCCCTTTAACATATTGCAAGTGGTTACATTCGTGCAAAAACACAGAGATTACTTTCGATCAAACCAAAATTATAACTGAAGAAACAAAAATAAGTTGATTACACCGATACCAAAATTAAAAATAATGAAACATTGCTCCAACTATAGAATCGCAACAATTTATAATAAACTAGCTTTACCCGGCCCGGCTTCGCACTAAGTACTTATCGACGGCGCAACTACCCTACCTACCTACCCTATCCTACCTACCCCACCTACCCACATACCTACCTACACACCTACCTACCTACCTATAAAATAGGTACTATCGTGAATTCATGCAAGCCTAGTACTTTCTGATAGGATTTACGACCACGACAGCTAGGAACAGTTTGTATGAGAAAATAAAAATGTTGTTTTTACTATTTTCCACGCAATTTTTCCATATTTTCTCACCGTTTAAACCTACCCTAGACTTCCACAAATATTTCAAAACCAAAATTAGCCAAATCGGTCCAGCCGTTCTCGAGTTTTAGCGAGACTAACGAACAGCAATTCATTTTTATTATTATTATATTATTATAGAAGATTGCCGAATTACATAAAAGATGAAGAGAATACAAATTAATTCTATAGCAAACTAAGATTACTTTTAATAGGAAATGTTATTTATTACATTACACAGTAGACGAATTCATGACGGATAAAACTTTATAGATGTAGGTACTTAATTCATAACAATAATTTTTTTTTTGTTAGATCCGTCCTGATCAAAGACATATATAAAAATTGATTTAAAAAAAAAACGTAAGAAGTTTTTTTTTTTTTTTTTGTATGGGAAATTATCAACGAGACGCCCTCCCGCTCTGGATGGAGCGGGAGGGCGTCTCAGACTCTTACTGACTAAAACCCACCCGTGTTCCTTCCGTTGCCTGTATGTTGCCAGGGGCCACGGTATCCCTTTCGGACTTTCCCGCAACCCCGGCAGAATTTCGCGGGCTTGCAACTGCGGATCCACCTTAGTTAGTGATTGTCTAAGAATATAACCTAAACAGGGTTTGTTTACTCTGTCACCAGATACTTTTGGAACACACTTTAATTACAACGGCCTACTCATAATTGGCGACGGAAATAGGTATGGAAGTAGTCGGGGAAATTTATTGCTAAAAAGATTGACTGCCAACTTAAATTGTCCGTCTATTCAAATCACAACTGTCATCAGCACGCGTAGCATGACAAACATAGAAACGGGTTTTCTACGGGTTTTTTCGACGGAAGAATAGAAAAAATTACAGATTGTGATTGTTCATCTGTCATTTTGTCTATTCTTCCGTCGACAAAACCCGTTTCTATTGTTGTCATGCTAAGCGCGCAGTTATATGAAATAGCTGTAACACGGCAAAGTAGCGTAGGGTGTTCGCTTAACAATTAATTTCCCCGATCGTACTTCCTCGGACAAACTCCTTCATAAAACCTCTAAACTTCCTGACTCCCGGACGATTACGAAAAAAGTTTTTGAAATCTATATTCCGTCTCAAAATGCATTTGCAATTATCCTAAGCCATCTTGGTACGGAATGTAAAACTAGCTCTACAGTTTCAAATGTCTCTACATTAGACTCTACTATGTAGAGTCGTTCTAACTTTCTCTATAAACGTAAACCTGAACTGTGGACGTTGTTGAAACTATTTTACATAGAGTCACGTGGAAATGTGTTACATTAAGTTCTAGTGTACAGGACGTCCGGTAATTATGATTATAGAAGAAGTTATGGCGGTTCAAAACGAAATGACAATTTTTTTTTTAATATTTAGATATGTTTTTAAAAATAGACAATTTAATAAGTTTATATTTTTTAAATTCTTGTGCACCACGGGCAAATGAATTAATTCCATTGTTTTGAAAAAAAAAAAAAAAAAAATTTTAGTTGTAATAAGGATCAAATCGCAAAACACAAATATTCGTTACCATGAAACTGACAGGTATCAAGAACGCATTCGTCGGACTGTAGCAGTGGATAATTTAGTAAAAATCTGTTTTAATCACAACAACAACAGATTTTTTTATATAATTAAAATGTAAAATAAGCTTACAGTATGAACTCCAAATCGCTTATATGTTAAATGAAATAAAAATTTAGACTAGAATAATAAAAAAAAAATTTTTTTTCTTCTTAAAGACAAAATTTACACTCAAAAACTACAGTATTTTTCTTTCGAATAGATTTATATTATCGTAGATTCTAGGTATATTATATTTAAAATATATCAATAATAATTCATTTTTCAGAAATAAAAAAACATTATGTATAACGTGTTACAAAAACGCTGTCCGATCCGAAAAGGACACATTGAAAATAAAAAAGTTATTGCTCTTTAAAACTCACGGTTTTAGTACCAAAATTATCCCAATCCCATAAAACTTTTCAACAGCGGTCATAGGTTATGACTTGTAGACACCCGCTAAATGACAGCCACCCGCGCCCCATGTAATAAACCTGGTAAAATTTCCTATTGAATAAACTTTTTTTTTCCTGAAATTTACCACACAAATAGACTCTCAATTTTTAACAGCACCCTCACGGATCCGACCGGGTTTTTATTACACGCTGTATACGGTGACTGGTAATTAGTGACCGATACTTAAACACATGACTTTACTCATCATTATAAACAACTTTTACTATGGGATCAAACAGGGAACGCGAAAAAAAAATCTGCTGTTCCCTACATTTTGACTATATATTTTTTTTTTTTTTATACGATATTAGGAAAAGACCAGGTTCCTACTAATCAATTACAATCTAGCCTTTAAGACTAATAAGCAATTTTAATTTAACTTATTTTTTTACGTGATAATAATTTTAAAACTTAGAATAGTGTTTATTGCACTTTACACAAGTCCGTTTCACTTTCTTAGAGTCTGATATAATAATAAAAAACACTTTGTTCATGTGTTATATGTGTGTCATTGTCACTATTATTTCTACACTTTTTAACCGACTTCCCAAAAAGGAGGAGGTTATCAATTCGGTTGTATTTTTTTTTTTTTTTTTTTTTTTAATGTGTTACCTCATATCTCCGTCATTTATGAACCGATTTTGAAAATTCTTTTTTTGTTTGAAAGGATACATTTCCCGATTGGTCCCATTTTTATCAAAATTTAGTTCTGATGATGGAATCCATGAGGAATTGAGGGAACTCCTCAAATATTATAGGCACACACAGCGATTTAGGTATTTTCAGCAACAAGTTAAGCATTTGCATTCAGAAAGTATCATTTAGTGAAGTGGAACTGATGAAGAAGACCACAGATTGCCACCGGAATTCCTCAATGATAGGTATTTCACGGGTGGCGCCATTTATGAACAGATTTGGAAAATTATTTTCTGATTTGAATGGATATACGCCCAGATTGGTCCCATTAAAAAAAAACATCAGTTCTGATGATGGAATCCATGACGAATTGAGGGAACTCCTCAAATATTATGGGCACACACATAGCGATTTAGGTATTTTCAGCAACAAATTAAGCATTTGCATTCAGAAAGTATCATTTGGTGAAATGGAACTGATGAAGAAGACAGATGGCCACCGGAACTACTCAATGATAAGTATTTCACGGGTGGCGATAAGATATCTCGATTAAGATAGTTAAGCGACAATGAAGCACGTTTAAATAAATAATTCTGATGACCATCTAACTAATCTGAAGATGAAGCCGGAAGGACGGCACCGGAACTCCGTCATAAAACAATGTATCCTAGCCGTGTTTGGGCTTATTTGAATTGCCGTGAGATGTACTCTAGCTATAAATGATTTTAATGGTAATATCCCGGCATCAAATTGCGCTACTTGAGTCGTATATTATGTGTGGCCTTGATTGTCAGAAGACAGATTTTGTAGCCTCGTTATTTCCGTCAATGATCTGTGACCGTGTGGTCGCTTTAATAATTTGTTGGCGTCCAACTCTGATAAAACAATGCCTTCCAAACTTCTGACACGACTAAGCGCGACGTATATTTGCTCTTTTGCAAAGTTTTTTTTACCAAAGTCGATCACAGCTCTTTCGAGGGTGGTAGCCTGTAATGGACTGTGACCGCCCAGCTTAATATTAGAGGCAGCATACGCTCCACATCTCCGTTACCCCTTGCTGCCTGGAACGTAGTGCTTGTTGGTGGTATGGGTATCACTTTGAAAACTTTAACCTTTAAAAGTTTGTCGTGAAAGATGTAGTACGGTTGTTATAAACCGGTATTAGCATATATTTTTATTGTATGAGACGATTGCAATGAAACAAACACTAAATGTTACATCGTGATTATATTTTATTTACAATTTTAATAGGACTGTAATTAAATTTCAAAAATGTTATTGCTGTTAAATTGAACGTAGAAAAATGTATTCCAAAATGTGTACCATTTTGGGCCAATAGATGTCATTGAGATGCAAAAAAATTGTAACCCCCTTTCTACACTTTCAAGCCAGTTTGGAAAAATGTATGATTCCATCTTTATTATTACCTAGATAAGTTTATACCGCGTTTTCTAAACCAAATGAATAAGATTTTTCATACATTCCGTATCCCCCCTTTTCACCCACAAAGGGGGTAAATTTAAATCATTCCACTTTGCCCCACCAAGTCGCCCCACTGGTGGGGCAAATGCATTCTGCCCCATGGCATGGATTCTTCCCCACTAGGGTTGGCACCTTAGAATTTGTGTAGGTATGTTCGTATTTTATATTTGATTGGAAAAGAAAGAAATTTATATCTACGTAAAATGTTACTAGTACTTGTATTTACTTAGATTTTATTTTATTTGTAACAAATCGTGTAATTAACGTATAATTTACAACCCGATTCCTTCCAGAAACAAATACTAAATAAAAATTAATAATAAAATAATAATACCAGCCTATTACTGTCCCACTGCAGGGCAAAGGCCTCTTCTCATACAGAGAAGGCACGAGCACTGATCATCACGCTTGCTCAAAACGGGTTTTACTACGGTTATTTCAGACTAATATTAACTATAAGTCCACGTTTCCTCACGATGTTTTCCTTCAATGATGTCAATAATGTCCAAGATAAACTCAGAAAGTACATATGAATTGAAAAAGTCACATTAGTACTTGCTCAGATTTGAACCCACAACCTCATGCATGAGAAATGAAATGAAATGAAATGAAATGAAATGAAATGAAATTGTTTATTCTGTAAATAGGATATTGCAATCACTTTTACACGTCATATTAAAAAAAAATAAGAAGAAAATGCTAGATGAGTTCGGCGTTTCCTATCTGACTACTCTGAGAAGAAAGACCGAAACAAACTCAGAGGTCACAGTCTCTTTTAAAGTCCAGACATAATCTTGGTCAGGCCATATGAGGACCATGTAGATTAGTGTCTGAAATGGTCTTTTGAGGAAAGAACCACACAGATTTGAGTGGACCTGTCCAGTCAGTGCAAGCATTTGTCAGTAATCGTAGAGCTCAACTCAGAACTTAAGGAGCTCAACTCGACGAACAATACCAAAGAAAGGACATTTGGGTAGGTCGCATAAAGTACTCAAACTGCCAGACCATCATTTAAACTAACTGAGAAAGAAAAAATTCAAGAAAGGAAAAACAATAAAAATAAAATATCCACATAGTCCTCACATTCACAATAATTAAAACAATATAATACTTTACAAAGTAATCATGTTATTTTGTATATAAATTTCAACAATGTCAATATGTATATAAAAAACTGGTATTTTTAATGATTTACATAATAATTAAAATGTCAAATTTTATAGTTTTATCACAAAGCTTAGCAGAGCGAGCAGCTCAATCCCACGCTTTTTTATCTTCTAAATAATCTGAAATTTTATAGTACCCTTTTTTACAAAGTTTGGTTTTTATACAGCTTTTAAATCGTTTAATGGGTAAGTTTCGAATATCAATGGGAAGTTTGTTGTAAAAGCGTATACATTGACCCATGAACGTGTTGCCTACTCTGTGGAGACGTGTGCGATGTACAGCAAGGTTGTGTTTATTCCTGGTATTTAAACTATGAATATCGGTCATTTTCTTAAAATTTGATATATTTTTGTGTACATGTAATAGGTTTTCAAAAATATATTGTGAGGCTACAGTCAGGATGTTTATTTCTCTGAATTTTTCTCGAAGGGAATCCCTTGGACCTAGGTTGTAAATGGCTCGAACAGCCCTTTTCTGTAGAACAAAGATAGTATGAATGTCCGCACAGGTTCCCCAGAGAAGAATCCCATAAGACATAAGGCTATGAAAATAACTAAAATAAACAATTCTGGCTGTATCTACGTCAGTTATCAGAGAGGCGAGGCCTTAACCTCTGGGCCATCAACATTTCTTTATTTTCCAAACATATATAAAATACGAGCATACCTACCTACACATTTCTAAGGTGCCAACCCTAGTGGGGCAGAATCCATAAAGATTTTAGACTAGTGGAATCTGCCCCACCAAGTCGAACTAGTGGGGCATATTCCACTGAAAAATTTTAGGCATTCCTCTTTGCCCCACCAGCGGGGCGCGTGGGCGGCCCGGTGGGGCAAAGTGGAATGATTCGTTAATTTGTGCGGGGTAGGTATAAACACAACTAAAAAGTGAAAAATAAAAACTTTTTTACAAAAAAAAACAACCGACTTCCAAAAAAAACAAAAATAACTTTTTTACAAAACAAAAACCACCGAATTCCACAAAAATACACTTAAAAGAGAAAAATAACTTGAATTTCGGAAGTCGGTGGCAAAAACGAAAATACAGATCCATATACTTATATTTTAAGATGGTTCGCAGTTCGCATAGTTGAAGCCGTGATATAGTTATATCCCTAGGGAAATAGTTATGAATTGCTTTCATATATATTACGGTAGGTATATTTTAGTATATATGTATCTAATAAAATACTATTGTTTTTGCCACCGACTTCCGAAATTCAAGTTATTTTTCTCTTTTAAGTGTATTTTTGTGGAATTCGGTGGTTTTTGTTTTGTAAAAAAGTTATTTTTGTTTTTTTTGGAAGTCGGTTGTTTTTTTTTGTAAAAAAGTTTTTATTACACTACACTAACTCAAAGGGTTTCGTTCGTTTTAGTCTTCGCACTATGTTTGTGTTGTCTAACAGCTGAATTGCCTCGACGTTCACATGACGGTGGAGTCTGTGTTCGTGGGACTCAGCTAATTTTTGAATTATGTTGGTGACGGGTTGTTGAATATTAACAACTTCAAATTCAAATTCAAAAGTCATTTATTCAAAATAGGCTGAAAATCAGCACTTTTCGAACGTCAAAATTACATAAGACAGTCCCCCAAAAACGCCCACCCTTCACCACTTCCTAGTGCTTTAGCTGGGAAGAAGAAGTGGCGCAACAAACTCCTCAGCAGTGACGTGTTTAAGTATCGGTCACTAATTACCAGTCACCCTATATATTATCGTAAAATAATATTTTGACAAAACTTCTTGTCAATGCCTTCAAATATGTTGCACTATAAAGTAACAGCTAACTATTAATTTTATGACGCTCACAATTAACTTTACATTCGATTAATTCCCTACAAAGTCCCGTTACATAATTCTCCGTCGCATCGCATTTGGCGCCCCAAGAGCTATAGTTTAGAATTACTGCCAAAACATTAATTGAAACCATATTTGGCAAACATTTGATTCGTAAACTATTGACTAAATTCACAGTATGTTGTGGCTTTGTGCCAAGTTTTGAACTATCTATTGAGGTCTATTGACTAGTGGACAGTTTTTATGGCGCAATGATTTAAGTTCTGGCCTAATTATTTTGAGTACTTTGTTGTTTATATCCAGCACCCAGCAGCCTAAAAGTCTGATAACCACTGCTGGACATAGGCCTCCCCCAAGAACTGCCACTTCGACTTGCTTCCACGTGCTTCCCGCATCCAGCGGATTCCTGCAGCCTTCACAAGGTCATCGGTCGGTCACCTTGTGGGGAGGTCTACCAACGCTACGTCTTCCACGCTTCGTCTTCTTCAGTCTTATCAAGGGGTATCGTATTACCCACTAACTGGGTGCTGGACGTCATATAGGCAGTCGCCAGAGAAAGTAGGTATGTCATCATCTGCCTCGCCTTTTCCAACTATGTTGAGGTCGGCTTCCAGTCTAACCGCATGCAGCTGAATACTAGTATTTTACATGGAGCGACTGCCTATCTGACCTCCACAACCTAGTTACTGGGTAATACGCCTTGGTAAGACTTTCAAGCTTCTGATGACCTGTAACGACTGTCAAAGATCCATGAATGACAGCCGGGACCAACTGCTTAACGTGCTTTCCGAGGCACGGAGAAGTCTCGGTATAGTAAAGATGGGCACCCATCCACAGACCAACCCCGGCAAGCGTAGCTTAACCTGATGGATCGACCCGTGCGACTGTTATTACTTACCCACGAGCTCCTCAAAATTAAAAACAGAATCTTATCTTAATTTATTTTTATTAATTAGGAAAAAAATTCAAATAATAATTAAGTAAATTAACAATTATAATTATCAATATTAAGTAAGTTAAAATGGGTAAGTGTTTAAAGTAAGTATGTACATGAATTAGAAGAGTCACATTTTTGTACCTGCGCAACCTGTTTCAAACCTGCTAGTAAGTGCCAATTTTTTTAAGAAAGAAAGAAAATAAATTTATTTGACTCAGATCAAGGCACACAATATTCACACAAAAACAAAAAAAACAGAGAAAGCTTAAAACAGTATTGTGTGCCTCACGGCTGCGCCAAATAGGCCCCCAGTTCAGCATAAATGTCAGACAACTAGTGTCTGACGCTGGTTTTCAACTGGACCTTATGTTACGAGGACATCTTACGGATGTAAATCAGTTTTATAGTGTGTAAGTGTTTTATATTTAAATAAAAATAGATAGATGTGTAGCAAATAATATTAAACTCGAATATTCATTGTTTGTTGTGGTTTTTGTGAAGTTTGTACTTGTTTTAGATTCCTAGGTTCCTAACTTCTTGAAGTAAATAAATCAAACCAATTTAAACAAGTTTTCTTTTATAAAGCTTCAATGAATGCTGAGAAATTTTTGATCAAAACCACGTAACGTGGGTAAGTATTAAGGCACAATTCCACTGCTGCATAAAATGTGCACGGTGAGGTTTCGTCCCATAGCTGCGCGAGCTTACTTATGTCTCAGCCACGCATCCGTAAATCCAGATCGTAAATCAAACACGTTTGTGATATAACTCAAATAATTCTTTAGAATATAAAATTATTTTTCATTTACATTTTCGTTTTCATGACATGCGCTTGTCAGCTCGGGGAGCCGACTGCGTTATAATAAAGTACTCTTTGGCCGACTGTCCCTATATATAAGTGTATAATCTATGGCCGACTGACTAAATATTTTCTTCTTCTTAATACAAATAATGCTTGTCACACCGTTGCTCCCACTGTCACAGTAAAGTCAACTTTCAAAAAGACAATATCCCAGGCGATCAGGGGCCGTATTATGACGTATGAATGCCACCATTATTCCAGTGTGAGTGAGAGACGGAGCTATACAAGGCCACTAGCACCATCCTTTTTTCGCAGTGGAATAATGATGGCATTAATACTTCATAATAAGGCCCCTGCCCATTTATACAATCTCCTTAATAAAGAACTTGACATATACCCACTAACCTAGCACGAACGCAAAAACGCATTGTCTAAATGGCTTAAGTCGAAGACCTATGACGAAGTGGAAAATATGGTGCAATCTATGAGACTATAATATATACATAAAATATTGCTCTACATGCTTTAATGGAATATAATGTCCTACATTATTTTCCGATCCCAAGACTAGTCGTAGGGTTAGCTAGCAACTCCTATTCTCTCACTCCTACACTTACACCCACTACTCGCATACACACTCACCTCCTCACCATCTCCTACTCAGATAGCACACACATCCCAGCGCGTATTATGCCTATCGTAAAAATACTGTGTTCCCATTTCTTTCTTTTGTTTTTATTTTTATTTGTATAATTTTACACAAATCTTGAACGGGCTCCATAACTTAATAACTATATTTATATAACCTGAGGAAGGGTTAATTTACTGTCCTTTCGCTAGAACGCTCGCTAGAATGCTCGCTAAAACGCTCCCGTTTATTTTTTTGTAAAGTAACATTCGCTAAAATACTCATTACAAGTGAATGCAGTCTCAGAATCAGCACCTTTAGCCGTGGGCACCAATGGAACTGCGCCTTTATTGCTTACGTAAGTATAACTAAACTTTAACTTAAGCCGCGACGTAACAGCTTCATGTAACACTTCCTGTTACTCAAGTTTAGTTATGGAGGCAAGTTTTCAATCGTAGCAGTTCACGCCTGTATATGAATACCCCGAAGGGTTAAACAGAGTTGTAACTATAGTACACTCACATTTCGCCAGTTAAGTTTAAGTCCCATGTAATAGGGGGCAAGCCTATTGCCGGCAACCGGGCACAAATCAAGACTCTGGCCCTGAATAATTCCAGATGGAAAAACCCAATACCTAACACTCTGCTCGACCCAGGAATCGAACCCAAGACTTCATGCTCAGCAGTAGCATACTAGCATAGCAGTTTTATTTATATAATATCACGACTGTATTCTTCAAAAGGGAAGGCAGACGTGTACCTGTAGCACGCATTTCGTTATTTGTGTTTAGAAGTTATGTATATTTATTTGGAGGCGAGTCTTTCGCCATTAAGTGTGTACCTATATTTGCTTTTAGAATGTTAATATGATTTTATTTATTATTGACATTTTATTTATTATTTTTTATTGACATTTTATTTATTATTTATTATTGACATTTTATTTATTATTTATTATTGACATTTTATTTATATTTTGATGAATTTTTAATGTGTTCGTAATTTTGGAATTTGATTATGATTATTTAATATTGACATTTTATTTTATATTTTATTTTAATGAGTTTTACTATGGTGTTTTATTTTTATTGATATTTTAATGATTTCTGTGCTTTTTGTGATTTGTATTGTCTCACTATGGGTATTTTTGCCTGAAATGAAACACAATTTATTTTATTTTAAGTGCCATCTTAACAAACACTGCAGACCATAGACTTTGCAATGAACTAGTGGATAATAGCTAGATAAAAAGAATACTCTATAGATATTAGGTACATCATAATTATTATAATCAGCCGATAACGTTTCGACACAGGTCGACACAGGCCTCTCTGTGACAGGGAGTGGGCCGTAATCCACCACGCGGGCCAAGTGCACGTTGGTAGATGTCTCATTCTTATTTTTTTTTGTTCTACGACATGCCGGTTTCCTCACGATGTTTTCCTTCACCGTTTTGAGAGTAGTGGTGTAGAAATAATTTACACAAAGTAAAGTGCCTGCCTCGGTTCGAACCTACGACCTTAAACTCGTAAGTCAGGCCGCTACCACTGAGCCACCACTGCTCGCACACTATTTACGCAGATAAAAACCTGCAATAAACACTTGAGTGTCAGATTGGTGATCACAGTTTCTTATTATTACCAGGTAAGAGGACACTGCTGTTGATCCTCTTAACCAATCCCTTAGTCATATTTCACAACAGCATCATCTGCCTAGACTTTACCCAATTATGTTGAGGTCAGCTTCCAGTCTAACTGAATACCAGTATTTTACATGAAACGACTGCCTATCTGACCTCTACAACCCAGTTAACTGGGTAACACGTAAGGCTAGTTGTCAGACTTTTGGGTTTCTGGTGACCCGTAACTACAAAGATCGAAAGAGAATTATATTTGCAGCATTTTACTGGATCTGTTTGAGGTACAGAATACTTAAATAACAGGTAGGTATATAATGGGCCTTTTTACACCCTGTATTATACAAGGCGTTCCTTTTTATATCCCATTACTCTAGGGTATCAATGAGACCATGTCATAGAATCAACTGGCCAAAAAATCAATCTGCTTAGCCTTTTCCCAACTTAGTTGGGGTCGGCTTCAAGTCTAACCGGATGCAGCTGAATACCAGTATTTTACATGGAGCGACTGCCTATCTGACCTCCACAACCCAGTTACTAGGTAATACAATACCCCTTGGTAAGACTAGTTGTCAAACTTTCAGGCTTCTGACGACCCGTAACCACTGTCAAAGATCCACGAATGACAGCCGGGACCAACGGCTTAACGTGCTTTCACGGAGGTGTCTCGGTATGTAAAGATGGTCACCCATCCACGGACCGACCGCAGAAAGCGTAGCTTAACCTGATCGATCCACCCGTGCGGCTGTTACTTAGCCACGAAGCCCTCATATTCCACAACAACGGCGTTAGTAAAAGGGTAGCCATTTCAACGGGGAAGTGGGTTCACTTCAAAAAATAAATCATACAAATGTTTGTTGTGGAAACCAACAGTTATATTCCTGACTGCACTATTTGTCTCTGTAATTAATTACGATCCTCAAACAGATAAGGAAAATGTGATTAATAAAACAAATACAAACATTAATATTTATGCAACGAACATTTGTTTGCGTCTGTGGGAGTTTCTGGTATGTTATGGCCTTCACATATAGACGTACACCATAAAGGATCCCGCAGACAAGCGCGACGCTACAACGCGACATGACGATTTCTGTGAATACCGTAAACTGCCCTAACTTTGCCTGGCGTCCTAAGTTTGTCTATAATGAAAATTATGTAATATCTTTTTCATTTTACTTGTATGGCAAAGGAAACTTTGAGATTTTATAGACAGCTTTAAGTTTCGATTGCCATACAAGTAAAATGAAAAAGATATTACATCATTTTCATTATAGGCAAACTTAGGATGCCAGGCAAAGTTAGGGCAGTTTACCGGTACTTCATGGACATTGTTTTATTACAGTCGCGTCGAGCTGTCGCGTCGCGAGAGATTTAAAATTCAAAAGTCATTTATTCAAACTAGGCTGAGAATCAGCACTTTTCGAACGTCAAAATTACATAAGACAGTCCCCCAAAACGCCCACCCTTCACCACTTCCTAGTGCTTTAGCTGGGAAGAAGAAGTGGCGCAACAAACTCCCCAGCAGCACAGCTGTCTGTTCAGTTAGAAAAAAAATATTCTATATAATGCAAAATGATATTTACATTACGTAACACAAAACATAATTTAAATTATAAAATTAATGGCCATATGACAGCTAGCACACGCCAATATACTAACCAAAAAGCCTTAACAATAATATATATATATATTGTGGGGTTTATATTCATTTCTTTCCCTCTATTTTTTAATTTACAGGCATTTTTGTCCTTACACAAACCACTTTACTAATTCGCTTGTTGGTATAACCGACGAAAAGTGATCAATTTCTCAGTTTCGTCGTAAAACTTGTGAATGTACCTATGTAAAATATAAGATATTTCTTGAACCAGTCACTAACGGCACTTACACGGGGACCTGCAGTAAATATTATGTCGCTCCAATACCTTTTTCTGACACGGCTTTTATGTTTTAGGTTCGGAGAGAAAATAGGATAAGTCTGAAATAGAAAATAAAAAGGTGGTTTGCTCGTATTTTTCCGCTCATAGAAAATATTAGTATTTTTTTTTTGTTTAAGCTTTCCACCACTGTAAAATATATCCTGTATCGTCGGTCACTTTTCACTATTAACTTAAACACATGTTTTTTTTTTTAAGATTAAGAATAATTTATTGGTTCATTGTTACAAAAAAATAAAATAAAAATTACAGTTAAGTGAAAATGAAATTCGTAAATCATCTTAGTTTCTTCAAATTAATAATAATAACTTCTTAACTTCGTAAATATCTATTTCAAACCAAAAAGTCATGCAAAACCCTAATTACTTACACCAAACCACATCAAACAAAAAAGGTTCCTATTCGTAGTTGGAATGAATTTATCCCAAGAACAAATTTAACTTTATAGTTGAAAAAATTTTCTCTCGTACATCGATATACGTCACGGTCAATTCTCCAACTGCAAATTAAAATAGCTTGTAAACGCAAAAAAAATGGGATAAAACTACAAATTAATGAATTTCGGAGTTTTTCCTTTACTTGTGCTGTGAGACCTTGCTTCTTGCCAAATTACATGATTATACGTCAACAAGAAGGGTTTTGATTTATTTGCGAGTATGTACCTATCCAAATATGTCGCATAAATAAATGGCCGTATTTTTTATTGTGTTGACTGAGAAGCTTGTTTTTTTAGAGCACCAAGGGACCGTAGACTTATGTATTTGATATTAATTTCAAGTTAATACCTCCAGGGACTTCGTCTTGACAGACAAACATAAAGATGAACGGACGGACGGACAATGAAGTGATTCTATAAGGGTTCAGTTTTTTTTCCTTTTGAGGTACGAAACCCTAATAACACCACATATCCCAAACTACCTCAAAAATATCTGCACACATTTGTTCAAACCAGCAACAAACCTATTCAAGCGTAAAACAATCTACGTAGACCCGCCAATGCATTAATTTTGTGCGAAAATCCGGTTACCCCATTTTTCCGGGCGGCCGGCTTATATTTACTTCGTATATATTTTACGAGCAGCTTCTATCGGATCGACAGATGACGTCGGCCGTATATTACCTAGTAGGCTTGCTTTTACTGCCTTTTGCACTTACCCCCCGTTTCGTAATGAGAAATTCAGCTGCAGGTTTTTTTAAGCGTTTTTATTCGGTTATAATACCTGTTTAACTATTCTATTCGAATTACTCAAAGTTATTTAGAAATCTTTCAGAGACTTATACCCGAAGTCGACAGGATTATATTAGATTATGTGTTTATAATCAGCCTATAATGTCCCCACTGCTGGGACACAGGCCTCCACTCTGTGAGAGGAAGTGGGCCGTAATCCACCACGCGGGCCCAGTGCGGGTTGGTAGATGTCACATGTCTTCGAATTTTTGGTTCTTGGTCATGCTGGGAATACGAAACGTCGATTTCGTCAATTTTTTTTTGTGATATAATCGGTCTGAGCTACAGTTGTCCCTATCGCACTCTACGGAGGCAGACTTGAGGTAAGACCTCGGCAACAGTTTCTTCAAATACCTATTCTTCAAATTCCTCGCAGGCCCTGTTCCCTCTTAACTATAAATAGTTTGGCACTTGACCCAGTCCTTACTGCTACGCGGAGCTCTTGCTACGACGCGCCTACGAGCCTACGCGTCTACGAGCGTAGCGTAGCGTAGCGTAGTCTAGTTTACGGGCAAAGGGTTTTACATCAGGAATTTCTTACAGGCGTGATTTTATTGTTATGTTACAAAATAATAGCGATAAGATCTGACTATCAGAGAGACATCTTTTAAATGAAATGAGCTGCTGCTGCTGAGCACCTGATCCACAACCACAACTAATTGAATAACATTTCAAAAAAACCTGTTGGAGCTGCTGAAGATTGTAAGACCATATTATTTGTATTGTATAAACTCAATCTCCTTTGTATTATATAATTGCATAACACAGGTGTGAGTACTATGTACTAGAGAGCTACCATTTACCGGGTAATATGTCTTTCATTGACTTGAATGTGCCCTGGCGGCTGTGAGTATGTCATGCTCACTCAGATGTCTCGCTGATAGTAGTGTGTTGGATCATTTAGCTCCCTTCAAAATGGTTGAGCTGAATCGTGCTGATCCATGCGTCATGTTCGTGAACGGGCGCCGTCAGTATGGACTGGTCATCTCATAGCTGCCATGGCTTATTTTAAATTTTTGAATGGTTATTTCTTTTTTCCTTTTTATAACGGGCGCTTTTACAAACGTGCACGTCTTTTTACATTGTTCTCACATGCATAATTTCAACATGAATGATGTAACCGATATTTCGTATCAATTTTTTTATTTAAAAGAGTGTCCGTGGAGTTTCTTGCCCGTTCTTCGGGTATAGGTATTAGGTCCATAGTTCCATACTTCTTATACTACTTCCATATGGTACTTAGGTCCATAGGTACCTACTACGCTTTGGAATGGGCAACTAGCTTCATATTTCTGACTGACAATTCAAAAATGCCTGTAAATGGTTTAATTGAAATAAATGCTTTGAGTTTGAGTTGTAAATCAGAAAAATCGCATATAATTTGAGATAAGTTTCGACTAAGGCAGATTTCCAAACATCGAAATCCAAAGACGTACGAAGGTCTTCGATATCGAAAAGCGTATCATGGAACTCAAATGGAGTTGGGTAGGATACCTGGCAAGGTGTAGTGATGACAGTTGGAGTAAGGATGTGACAGAGTGGCGTCCAAGGACTGGAAGATGAAATGTCGGTTGTTCGGCGGCGAGACAGGACAACACTGTTGCCATTGAGGGTAGAACCTGGATTAGGCTGACACAGAAGCCTAGGGATTGACACAAGAAAAGAGAGGCTTATGCCCAGCTGTCAGTAAAGTCCAGCCGTGGATTACGATGGTAAAAATTACTTTAGTATACACGGCTAGTCGGCTACACATCAAGTTATAATTTTCCAGTTAATGCTGATCTCGCATTGTATAGGATTTCCGTACAATGCGAGGTCAGCTTATACTGGAAATGTATAACTTGATGTGTAGCCGTATGTAACTACTCCAAATAAATTCAGGGAAACTAATTGCTACGCAAATTGACTACCAACTTAAATGAAAGAAAATTTAAAACGCATATTGAAAGTACACTTTGTAAACAAGCATATTACATATTAGAGGATTATATCCAAGATAAGATTGCTTGGGAACATACTGGTCCTGCTCCATAGAACAATTTAGAGTCTAGACAAAATCAACTTATTATTTATATGATATTGATTTTACATTCTGCGATTACTTTACCTCACACACTGAATTATTAATTGTAAACAATTTAGGAAAATCATCTACTTTTACAATGTTTGAAAATATAATATGTTGGATCATGGTAGATCTACAAGTAGTTGTTCCGGATCTGGCTGTTTGTGTATGTGTTTAAATGTTTGTAAACGCACTGTGGGTGCGTTTACATACAGGAGAAATTCCTAGTGTGGAGCAACGTTTAAAAAAAAATGTTATCTATCACATATTTAATTTATTTGACATTGCGTCAAATTTATTTATTTTTACCTACTGTGATGTAGTAATTTTATTCTAGGTGCATTGTCTTACACAATGTTGTAAAATATTGTAAAAGATTTTAAAAGAGTAACGGTGGAGTTTCTTGTCCATCCTTCTCCATACGAAAACTACCTTTTGGAAGGGGCGACTAGAATCAATTTTTTTTTTTTTCGTAAATTTTGACGTTCAAATTTTTGAAATAAATGATTTGACTGTGACTTTGGGCCACCTCCAGTCCCAATTGCCGGATTCTGTCAACGATTGTCGCAACACCGCGTGTCGCTAGTTCGGCCGCCGCGCGCCGCCTGGTGCGACCTCCCCTCACAGACTGCCTTATTAATTGTATTTTTTTAAAGAAAATCGTCTTCTTTTACAATGTTTGAAAATATGGTAGATCATGGTATCTATCATATAATTAATTTATCTGAAATTGTGTCATATTTAATTATTTGTACCTAGATTATTTTTATTTGTATTTAGAGTAAAATTACTACATCACAGTATGTAGTAATTTTATTCTAGGAACATTGTCTTCACATATAATTAAATAATTCTTTGTAATTCTGCTTACAGGGCATTCTATTTTTTATTGTAACTTTGTGTAGCCATTGTAACTTATAACAATCCTTGGATGAGTCTGTAAAGGTGTTATAATTCGGACGGTGAGCAATGGGTAGCTCGCCGTCCGATAAGGACCAGGCCCGGGTCGACGGCGCGTTGTGTTCCACGCGCGCCTCAAAGAGATGTCAGCAAATGAAGGGGTCCGATAGGACCGATGCCTGCCGGGGTTGCGGGAAAGTCCGAAAGGGATACCGTGGCCCCTGGCAACGTACAGGCAACGGAAGGAACACGGGTGGGTTTTAGTCAGTAAGAGTCTGACACGCCCTCCCGCTCCACCCAGAGCGGGAGAAGTTATTTGACAATGTACCAACAAAAAAAAAAAAAAAAAAAGGGTGTTATAATTGTGATTTAAATAAATAAATAATTAATTTGTTTTTACAAAATATTGTAAAACATTTTTTAAAGAGCAACGGTGGAGATTCTTGCCCAATCTTCTCCATACGAAATTACCTTTTGGAAGGAGCAACTAGAAT
Source organism: Xanthia icteritia (assembly GCA_949128155.2). NCBI lineage: Eukaryota > Metazoa > Arthropoda > Insecta > Lepidoptera > Noctuidae > Xanthia > Xanthia icteritia. Next base: position 11,442,947 of record OX421956.2, read on the forward strand.
CAGTTATATTTTTCTGTAAATTTTGATGTTCAAAAGTGCCTTTTATGGTGCCTATTTGGAATAAATGATTTCACTTTGACATTGAAATTTTCCGTACAGTTAAATCACAATTACTGTTCTTTGACAATTGTATGAAATGACTATAACACGGCAAATTGACGTGAGTTTCAATTTGCTTAACTTAAAAATGCACCTACATCTATTATAATATTACAAATTAAAGTCGCTTTTAGTGCCTGTGTGTGACCGCGTTGTTCTTCGAAACTGCACAACGGATTTTGATGAGATTTTCACCATCATTTAGAGAATTTATTTCGGAAGGTTTATGTATAGAATACATTCATATTATACTTAGATGTAATAAAGAAATCTCGATATTTGTCAAGTTGTAAAAAATCGGCCAGGTGCGAGTTGGACTCGCTCATGAAGGGTTCCGTATCGTATTAAGATTGAGGAAAAAACGCCGTTCTTGTACGGTAAAAATAAAATAAAACACACGTAATAAAACATAACATACTGAAGCTTAAAAACAGTGCAAAGCAGGGGCAGGTTGCTAGTTCAATGGGCACGCCACTATTGCGGCGATAAGTCCCCTCTTTGAGGAGTGGCTAGAGAGGCGCCACGGCGTCCTCACCTTCCGCCTGACGCAGGTCCTCACCGGACATGGTTGTTTCGGGAGGTTCCTGTTTCGTATCAGGCGGGAGGAAACGCCCGGGTGTCATCACTGCGTGGATCGCCCGGAGGACACGGTTGAGCATACGGTGGAGGTCTGTCCGGCTTGGGCAGAGCATCGCCGTGTCCTCGTGGAGGCGATCGGTGGCGGGGATCTCTCGCGTCCGGCCCTAGTCCAGGCCATGGTACGGAGCGAGAGGGCATGGGAGGCCGTCACCTCCTTCTGCGAAGCAGTAATGCTCGCGAAGGAGGAGGCAGAACGCGTGAGGGAGAGGCAAACTTCGCGCCCTCACGCCCCTAGCCGCCGCAGGAGACGCCCTGGGCGTCGGGAATCACAGGCCGATTCCAGGCCACCGTAGGCGCGGGCTTGCGGACGGTGAGCAATGGGTAGCTCGCCGCCGCCGTCCGATAAGGACCAGGCCCGGGTCGACGGCGCGTTGTGTTCCACGCGCGCCTCAAAGAGACGTCAGCAAGTGAAGGGGTCCGATAGGACCGATGCCTGCCGGGGTTGCGGGAAAGTCCGAAAGGGATACACCGTGGCCCCTGGCAACGTAAAAGCAACGGAAGGAACACGGGTGGGTTTTAGTCAGTAAGAGTCTGACACGCCCTCCCGCTCCACCCAGAGCGGGAGAAGTTATTTGATAATTTCCCACCCAAAAAAAAAAAAAAAAAACCACATTGCAATATTCCATCAAATAAACCCAATAGAAATACAAATACAAATAGAAAATAGTTTATGGTCCAGGTAACTTATAACTATGTTACAAAATATTATTTTCCAGTGAACCCCAAACTAGACAGTCAGTCTGTATCTTGGGGCTCGGGGTACGAATTCCAGAGTGGTGACTTGAGAGGTGATTTCAGTTGTTGTATTGTATATCTGATGTGCTATTCTGTATTCATCTCATCGTGATACTTAGGTGAACCATACGCAAAATACGCGCTTTGACGTGGAGTTGCGGAAACCAGCCCGTATTACCTATTACCTACCTACCTACTTAGGTGAAGTGAGCTCGGAATGAGGTGTCAGTCCCTAGCAGCAGGTGGAATGACAGCTCACTTCACCTAAGTTTTCACAGTGAGATTATTACAGAATAGACCGGCTGGTGTGTTTGTGTACGTGTGATGTGAGTGTGGTGTGTGTGAGTGTGTGTGTGTGCGCGTATTTGTTCCCATTGTGTATCGTTTCAATGATATTAAATGCCCAATAAATAACTGAAAAACGAAGTAACTAGAGAATAGTAATCACCTCAACCCTTGACAAACGTCCTGTTGTTAATGGTAACAAGTGCTGATACCACGCCGGTATTAATGGCTGCGTATCGCGGTGCGCGTACAGTGGTGGGGACTTGCATTTAAATTTAATTTTATAGGTTATTAATAAACATGGAAGTAAGGTTCCTTTAATAATAAAACTAGCTTATGCCCGCGTGGATGTTGGAAAATTAAAAAAAGTTTTATGGCCTTAGGGCTTTAGGGCAACTACTAACTCAAAGAGTAAGCCAAGAGCAATATAAAAAAGTTATTCATTCATTAACATGATTGTAGCGCCCGACTGAAAAACTGTTGCCCTGGAAAAATATCTATTGCTAGTTAAGACAATTAGCGGGGAGGGTGAAAATGTCTTCCTTCCTAAGCATATTTCACAAAGATTGAACCTGCGCTATTCACAGGTTCCCACGACCTTTAAAAAGAAATAGTAGACCAATGACTTTCTTTATGGTGGCAATACGCGGTGGCTACTAGAGTATTTTCGGCCTCATTGGCCACCCATTCTGGGACCAATATCGTCTAATATCTGTCCTAAAAATTGTCCTTTAATAAATACGAAATCATATTTTTTATACGGCTTATAAAGAAACTTGTTCATTATAAAACTATTAGTCAGTCATTTTTCATCATTACAGTCCAAAAACGTCCACTGCTGGACATAGGCCTCCCCCAAATGTCGCAACATCGACCGATCCAGTGCTTCTCACATTCAACGAATTCCTGCAGCCTTCACAAGATCTGTAGCCTATTATTCTTAGCCATTTAATTAACGACAATAGAAACAATCAAAGCTTAACAAAACGTTATCTTTCTTACCCAACAAGTCGGAAGCAACCGATAGTATTCTTCCCACTGTCAAGATAATCGAAAGAGGATCCCTCCCGCATCCTCTGAGATTCATCTTAAAGTAATCTTGCCAATTAATGATAGTTCCCTCCGCGTCGGTGCATGTTAGCGCAGTATATGGAAAGAGAAGAGAAGGTTTCAGATCGAAGACGAGGGAAAAAGTACTATAAGTAATTAAATACTCAAAATTCAAAAGTCATTTATTCAAACTAGGCTGAGAATCAGCACTTTTCGAACGTCAAAATTACATAAGACAGTCCCCCAAAACGCCCACCCTTCACCACTTCCTAGTGCTTTAGCTGGGAAGAAGAAGTGGCGCAACAAACTCCCCAGCAGCTACTCTACTACATCACGCATCTATTTCTCTCATTTCCCCAAAAGGGTCAACAGAGATGTGTACAACAGACTGTACACTCTAATTTCTTGAAATATTATTTTAAATGAGAAATTATTATTTGTTGACGTATGTGGAAACAGAGAGTTTACTTTGTTGCAGTTGATACCCACCACACTCTGATAAAAATACATAACTAAACTCACACTTACTCACCTCAACTGTTTGTGTATATGTATTCAATGTAATTAGCTTGTTTTCACTCACGTATTTGTTAATTTTTTTTAAACTTAGTTTTGTAATTATCAATAGCAATCTTGCGCTAGCAGAACCCTTTAAATTGCTAACTTTGTGTAGTGTTTGGGTCACCAAGATACAGGCTGTGCCTAGTTTGGGACCCGCTGTTCAATCTGTCTAAGTTTTCTGTTGGTTACAATCTCATGTCATGTTACTTGTATGCTTGTGAACTATGTGTAAGTTTAATAAATTAATTTGAATTTGAATTGGTTGCTTATCTGTTTTCGAACCGCTCGTGGCTAAGTAATAACAGCTGCACGGGTCGATCTATCAGGTTAAAAGCTACGCTTGCCGGGTTGCTCCGTGGATGGGTCTTTACATACCGAGACCCCTCTGTGCCTCGGAAAGCACGTTAAGCCGTTGGTCCCGGCTGTCATCCGTGGATCTTTGACAGTCGTTACGGGTCGTCAGAAGCCCGAAAGTCTGACAATCAGTATTACCAAGAGCTGTCGTATTACCCAGTTACTAGTTTGTGGAGCTCAGATAGGCAGTCGCTCCATGTTAAATACTGGTATTCAGCTGCATCCGGTTAGACTGGAAGCCGACCGCAACATAGTTATGAAAAGGCTAGGCAGATAGATTTTTTGATTTCGAAGCGCAGTAGTTTTACACGTGAATATTTTCTTTTAGGCAAACGTAAACTACCGTATGCCTAATTATGGCTTAATATCAGATACACCCGGTTTTGAATTGAAAATTTGAAGTTGAGAATTGAAAGTTGAGAAATTGTCAAACTCTACTTTAGCGAAATTCCTTACGTATTGTAAAAATATTTTTTAAATTTCTTTAAAATAGTGTTTGACTAGTTCAAATTCTCAATTCAGAAAACATTGAAAGACAATTATTATTTATTTCCCTGGCTTTACTTTTCGAAGATCAATTCTTAAACTCAATAAAAGGCGTATAGTTTTATTTAAAGTCGAATGGTATCGTAACAAAAGCTTTCTAGAAACATTTTTCTATACCTACCATTGCGTGGATACATTCAAGCCTGCTGGATTCTAACTCGTAAAGTCCCAGTCCCGCTATACATTATCACGTTTTTTAGAGTCCTTCCCAACGCCCTGCGTGCCCGATTTTTTTTAGATTTTGACCAAAATTTGTTGCAACCAAATCCAGGCAGCGATGGATAGGCCAGCAGGCAGGTTCTTTTGTTCATTAAAAATAATATGGGACTGGCAAATATGTAGGATAATATTTTCACCATGGCACTGCAAATTCTCTTAAATTCAGCATCTTTACACTCCACTGCACTATGCACCTAACTGCTAGGGTAATTTTGTTTTAAGCACATAACATTGTGTAAGGTTGTGTTGTGTGCCTTTTAGTCTGTGCTAAATAAATGTATTTTCTTTCTTTCTTTATTTTATCACCACTGCTCTCTAAACGGTTAAGGAAAACATTTTGAGGAAACAGGCATGTCCTAGAAGCGAAAAATTCAAAGACATGTGACAGCTACCAACCCGCACTGGGCCCGCATCATGGATTTATAGCCCACTCCCTACTGACTTCCAGAACAACCTAATAAAACAAACGTTCTAAGAACACTTTTTTTACCGTGGGTACCCCCACGGTAAAAACCTTATGGAGAACGGAGGGTTATGTCGAACTCCTTTCGACTAAAACGCCACTGTTCCTACTACTACACGAGTCGGGGGCCCGGGAAATACTTGTACATTCGCCGCACTTCTAAGCTTACCCTAAAAATATGTACTATCGCGGACACTGACGCATGACCACTTTTCGACCTTATTACATTAGCAATACGGTCGAAAAACATGGTACCTACAGTTTTACACGCTTTATTACAAAAACGGGTTAAAAGGTTACAAAATTCGGCTTCGTCATAATTAACTGTTAAATGTGCGTATACACTGTTTTGACAGTATATTTGTTGCTCAACAACTCCTGTGATTAATCGTTGGTTTATTGTTAACCTTAAGTAATATGTAAAATCATGGAGGCTTACATTATTTCAAGTTTATTTTAAGTCACATCCATACTGTTGACGTGGTTGTGAAAATTCTATGTTAATAGAATTTTCAAAATCGATCTACAATTTATGAAAATATATTTATTTAAACAGAGGATCTCCTCATTTTTTGTAGTTGCAGAAAGAAATGAATGAATGAATGAATTGCACCGATCCCAGCGTGGTTTAACCAGACTCGATAAATCGAATGAACCCCAAGATTTGCACTAGCCCATGAAGCCTCATGTTTCATGGGGCTACAGAGGCAATTGCATATCAAGGAGTAGACTGGGGGGCGCGGTAATGGTAGGGAAGACGAGCCCTCAGGATAAGGAAGGATTTGCGAGCCCTACCGGATATGCATCCTAGAGTAGGCATTGGAATAGTGGAGAGACTGGTGTTATTTATCTATGGATGGGCATCTTTTTGTGACGTCGCCGTTATGTTGGTTCAAGTTGATCTTCAGCGGTGGATCTTGAGACGGGGTTACGTTGCAAGTAACAAGTAAGTTGGGAAGTCGCAGCCGCAGAAAGAAAGAAAGAAAATAAGTTTTTTTGGCCCAGGTTAACAGTTAGTATTTTCATAAAGTCTAGAACACATAATCGCACGCAGTGTACATAAACTCGTAATTTATGAAGTCGAAAGTGCGTACGACTATAATTCTTCACCGCACGTTGTACGTTATATTGATTGTTGATGTCGCTGGGAGATTAATTGTTGTTTATATTGCTCGTTTAACCTAGCTTTTATTGTTTTTGGATAATAAGTCAATGTTATTGGAAGTTCGGGTGATAATGTTTTTGTGGTCCTGTCTTAAATCTTTATTTATTTATTTACACACAGTGATATACGACACAATTATAATTTTGAGTAAAAAGCTACTGCTTTTTTTACCCACGCATTTATGATAATATTTATAATAAAGTAAGTACCTAATATTATTAAAAATATGACTGTTTGCAAATTTAAAAGGGCACTAAACGAAATATTATTTGAAAAAGTACTTCCTTAATGATGAAACACTGACTGATTGACATGCCATGCATGACTGATGATTCACAATTTTTTATATTTTTTTTAGTATTTTTTGTATTAATTTGACATTTTTACTGCAACGATTTGACATTAATTTGTATTTTGTATTATGCTATTATCAAAATAATTTGCATGTCTATGTGACGGTAGAACATGAAGGACTTTTTAAATAAATCATATGTAGGTACTAATTAAGATCTTTGCAAAGTAATAAATGATTTGATTTGATTTGGAAGGCTCAAATAAATTAGGAATCTATTGATTTCCTATCCTTACATTAAGGCCTCTAGGCCTCGATCATAGCCGATAGGCTTTTTCTCTTTTTTTTTTCATAGGCTTTTTCCGATATATTATATTCCATTTCGCCGCTCTACTGTACCGAATCATACTGAGCCCAACAAGTCTGTACGCGTGACTCTCTTTTTTAACCAACTAGTGGTAGAGCTGACTGCCATGGGCGTGCCGCACGATTATTTATACACCGTCTTTCTCCGTTCTGCGGGCTCTACTTTACCTATATATAAACTAGCTTTTGAACGCGGCTTTGCCGGTAGAGGTAGGAAATAACCACACGAGGACGTACTACGGGGATAAAAAGTACCCTATGTCTTAACCCAGGTCATGGTCTAACTGCGTTCTAAATCTCTTTGAAACCCGTTAAGGCGTGAGCAGGAAACGGACAGACAGAGTAACTTTCCCTTACATAATATTTCTAGTATTCATTTAAGACGTTATTGAAGGTAATGTTGTACCTAAATCTAATTTTAGAAGTGTACACGTGTCAAACACGCCGAGTAGTGGTGGCTCAGTGGTAACGGCCGCGACATATGAGTTTGCAGGTCGTAGGATCGAACTGGCCGGGATCGATCCCAAGGACAACATCGTGAAGAAACCGGCATGTCTCAGAACCAAAAATTCAAAGACATGTGACATCTACCAACCCGCACTGGGCCCGCGTGGTGGATTACGGCCCACTCCCTCTTACAGAGAGGAGGCCTGCGTTCAAAAATTCAAAATTCAAAATATTTTATTTCACATAAACCTACAAAGGCACTTATGAAACGTCAGAAGCTAGGTGCACGGTTACAATTGGTCGTTTCCTATGGAGAAGAGCCGGCAAGAAACTCCACGGTTACTCTTTTAAAAATAATGGGCTTTTACAATATTTTCAAATAACAGTGTTATTAGGTATGGGAGGACAGTGTAGGTCTTTCAACAAGTACCAGGTACTTAACAGAATAATGATGGTCAACAAATCTACAGTCCACTAGGCCTACAGCGTTCTCACATTCACAAAATTGAAAAGAATCTGTATAAAGATAAATAAATTAATAAAAATAAAAACGTATTTTAAACGAAATGACGTGATTGCTATTACAGCTGCATCAAATCTGAATAATTATCATGTCCACAAAAGCCACTAATAAAGCATCCCACCAGTGGGAACATTATAGGCTGATTATAATTATTCTACACGTGTCAAACACATGAAACACATTAATATTAAAGGTTACTTACTTTAGAAAAGCTAGTTATAGCCGAGTGCGAGTAATATATTTAATGGCGGCTGTACACCCTCGTCGAGCCACACCGAGACAGGCCGAGTGCGAGAATGTAGATTAGAGCGCTGGGCCCGCTTCGGTGTCTCGGCGTTCCTCGCTCGCTCTCCGTCCCTTTCCTGTTTTTTGTGTCTGAGTCAAGATCTCGTGGCAGTTGCGAGTGCGCTATACACTCTCGTGTCTCCATTGTTACTTGGGTCGATTGACAGAGAAGACGTTTAATTTCTGCGTCCAACCAACGTCTTCTTCCGTTTCCAACTTCAACTGAACTACGCGAGAGTGTATATGGCCGCACTCAGGCTGAAGCCTCTCGCTCGAGACTTTTTCGCGAGACCTAGCGAGAACACTTGGATATACACAGCCGCCATAACAAGGGATTCGTGTTTAAACATCGTTTTTATTTGATTATATGAGCCTATGTACCTTTTTCTGGTTGTGTGTGCCTGCGAATAACACAGTAACCTTGAAAAGCCGACAAGCAAAAAAAGCTATGAAAAACAAACTTATTCATTCCTGCGGTTGTAACCGAAAATATCCTATATAAAAAAATGCAGTAGAAAATATCATAATCTTTTTAATTATGAGATCTAATGATACCCCACGCTTATATCAATTGAACGTATTTTTTTCATCACTCGGTTATATGTAGGTATGGGGATAGCCACCCCTAACTGTTATTTTTTTGGTAATTTCACTACACCATTGTTTAGCGGTGGACAGAATACGCTGTTTGTCCAATTTTCATGAATATAGTGCAAATAACCTCAGAGTAAATTGACTGTGTAACATCCGGGACGGTCGGACAAACGGACAGACAGATATGATGGAATTAGGTTAGGAGGTTCCGTCTTTGCCATCCGGCTACGGAACCCTGAAAAGAAGTTTTAAATCTGCAGTCTCATGTGACAGTTTTGGCACTGATTAATACGCGGCGGGCCCGTCTTGTTGGGTCAATTCAGTGAGTGTAACGTAGTCAGAAGATCTCAGACTTTCGCGGTAGAAAGGCAACTCCTAGGTGAATATAACTGTAGGTAATTAGCGCTGTGCGACCTGAATTGCACTTTATTGTGTCGTAGCAAGAGTCACTTTTTATTTAAATGATTTCGCGGACTGAACCATCTGTATTAATCTGTGCTTAGACTTACATCGCATCTGCGAAGCCTCGGCGTCCATAGGCGTCGCTAACCACTTACCATAGAGCAAGCAAGCTCCGTGCCGGCAGCGTCTAGAGACGGCAGTACTAATAAGGGGCCGAAAGGCAAAAAAAAATCTGTTCAAAAACGTAAATAACGCAATGAATGTTGTTGAACTGTCAAAATGACATAAATTTGTCGTAATCGTTTACGAAAATGTGTTGCGTAATTAGATAGCTGGGTTAGGACATAAAGACACTTTTAATCCCAATATTCCCAAGGCATCGAGGCCTATGCGGGTGAAACCGCGGAGCACAGCTGGTTTTCTATAAACCTATAAAAAAAATTAAAGAGACCAGCACTGCTGCGGCGGGCGGCGCTGACGCGTGCAGCTTTATTCGGAATCATACTTTTACAGTCACGTGGGATGATGGCTTAAGGTAACTCAGCGTGCTGTGGAGCGGGCTATGCTGGGAGTTTCATTAAAGGATAAAATCAGGAATGATATTATCTGGAAAATAACCGGAGTTACCGACATAGCTTGAAGAGTTAACAAGCTGAAGTGGTAGTAGGCTGGCATGTTTGTCGAAGGACCGATGGCCGGTGGAGCAGACGAGTCCTGGAGTGGAGACCACGTATCGGCAAGCGTAGTGTCGGTCGCCTCCCAGCTGGATGGACAGATGATCTTAAAAAGGTGGCTGAGATAGACTGGATGCGGAAGGCGGTGGACAGAGTGTGCAGCCTGGGAGAGGTCGAGCAGTGGACTGCGATAAATTGACGTGATTGATTGATTGGGCTGATGGTTGGCCACCCAAAACCGGGTCAGTAAATAGGTATGCATTTTTGCCAGCTTAGCTTCCATACCCAAAATCTGAAGTAAAGTTAAAACAAAGGTAACCAACCTAAAATTAAATAATAAAGGTCCGAGCAAAGTTTTCCCATTTATTTCTCTCGCTGGACTTTTGGGTTGCCACAATAAAAATTATGTTTTTAAAGTCAAAAGTCAAAGTCAAATCATTTATTTCAAGTAGGCCCGTATAAGGCACTTTTGAACGTCAAAAATTTACAAAAAAAAAAAATTAATTGATTCTAGTTGCCCCTTCCAAAAGGTAGTTTTCGTATGGAGAAGAATGGGCAAGAAACTCCACCGTTACTCTTTTAAAATGTGTTACAATATTTTGTATAAGTACATTAGTTATATAATTATATGTGAGGACGATGCACCTAGAATAAAATTATTATACCACAATAGGTAAAAAGAATTAAGAATTAAAAATGAAGCAACAACAGATAAACTAATTATGTGATAGATACATGGTGCTCACATATTTACAAACATTGTAAAAGTTTAATTTATTGCAGAACCACCTGCTGCTGAACGAACAAAAACAGTATTTTATTTTAACTGGTATCCGTGTACTGAAATACTAGGGTTTTTCAGTAAGTATATACTAAGGTAATGGGTTCAGTATAATTTGACTGCCAAGACGACATACTTATCCATACTTTTATTTTTTAAATAGCGTTTATTTGTTGGCTAAATACGAGGCTTTTGGCTACTTTTGTATTTGTGTATTTTGTGTTTTTATTTTATATAAATGTGCGTTTTGTTTGTGCAGAATAAACGTATTTTCTTTCTTTCTTTCTTTCTTTCTTCTTTCTTTATCCTAACATAACATAGCATCACGCCTGTATTCCCCAAAGGTTTGGGCAGAGGTGTACCTATAGTACATCCACATTTCGCCAGTTATATTTGAGTCCCATTGTAATAGGTGGCGAGCCTAGTGCCATCAACCGGGTACAAATCTAGACTCGGCTGCTACTGAGAAATTCCAGATGGAAACCCTTATATATTACTAAAATTTTCGCAGCCGCCATCTTGAATTTTCATCTTGACCAAATTCACACTCTCTTGACAGCTGTCAAAATAAAATGTAATTGAAATCACTAAGGAGTATTCATATTGATCAACTTCGATGCAAATCACCCACAAAATAACTTTCTACGCCTTTTTAACCCCGTTAGGCGATGAGTTTCAATAAAATACGAAACACAACTTCCATCAATTCTGTTAAAGAATCCAAAATTTTAAGTAGATTGGACCAAGGAATCACGTTGTCTCATACAAACTCTGCCCCCGTTTTTCACCCCTTTAGGGGTAGAATTTCGGAAAATCCTTACTTATCCGATGCCTACATCATACAAAGAACATACCCTCCAAGTTTCAGGTCTCTACGATTAGCGGCTTAGGCTGTGCGTTGATCCGTCAGTCAGTCATTCAGGACAAAGCATTTCATATGTATAGATTATAAATGTGAAAATTTGTATGTTTGGATCTTTGTTACATAGTCACTCAAAAACGGCTGAATGGATCGATATTTTTGGCAGGAAAGTATTTTTGACAGTCCGGCAAGGATTTTTTTTGTAACATACTGATAGAACTTTTCATTTATAAACAGATGTGTGTAGGTCTTACCAAGGGGTATCGTATTACCCAGTTACTGGGTTGTGGAGGTCAGATAGGCAGTGACTGCATGTAAAATACTGGTATTCAGCGGCATCCGGTTAGACTGGAAGCTGACCCCAATATAGTTGGGAAAAGGTTAGGCAGATTGATGAGTGAAGGTCGTTCCTCTGCGGATCTAAGGATATACTGCATAAAATAAGAAATTGTGCTATCGAAAGACAAAAGTTGTAAAAGACATTTATATTTTTTTTTCTATTAGTCTATTTTGTCCCACTGCTGGGCAAAGTCCTCCCTACTCTCTTTCCACCTCTCTCTGTCCAGAGCTGCCAAGGAACAATCTTTATTAAAAGAGTCCAGGTCATACCGCCATCTTCATCTGGGCCTGCCGCGATGTGGTCCGCCATTAAGCGGAATAAACTGAGTCGTAAGTTTGGCCCATTGATAGTCTGACATGCGGAAGATGTGTCCAGCCCAATTCCATTGAAGCGTGGCAACTTTATATATTAGGTATGCGTGCTTATAAAAAATACGATTTATGATGAAAAATACGATGGCAAAAAGTTCGATTTTCAAAATTTGAACTTATTTTTTTTATTATAAGTGGCCAGTTCTAAAAACTTTCAGTGTCGCCCTCGTATTCCATACAGGACTCAACACAGATCAATACAAATAAAGGCATTACACCAAGAAAATCGTACAAAACCGAAGTCGTTACTTAGCTACTTGAAATACTAAACTTGGATGTTTGTTTTTTCACTTTAAAAGGAAAATATAAAATTGAATTTTCGGATCGTCCACGTTGCCATATTCTTGGCAACTATACATTGGACATAGATGTACGAAAAATGGAGGAGATAAAAATTTCCCAAAACAATCAACTTTTTTAATAATGTTGTCCGAAAGCTAGGGGAAAAGGAGTTGCTGTTTAAAATGAGTATGCCGGTTTCAGCGTGTATAGTGTGTGTATGTGACTGCTTCAGTTTTATATTTTGGAACTTTCTAAGTTAAATTACATTACCTTAGGCCATGTCGGCGTGTTCTAACCAAAGCGAAAGTCGCGCGAATATGCGACTGCCCCGTTCATTTTGTTCGGCGAACCTGAACGCGTCGTTGCGCCAATGGAGGGCAACTTGCGGTTTTTCGAACCAATGAGTGAAATGAAATGAAATTGTTTATTCTGTAAATAGGATATTGCAATCACTTTTACACGTCATATTTTTATTTATTTTTTTATTGCTAGATGGTTTCGTCGTTTCCTATCTTACTACTCTGAGAAGAAAGACCGAAACAAAATCAGAGGTCACAGACTCTTTTAAGGTCCAGACATAATCTCAGGCCATATGAGGACATGTAGATTAGTGTCTGAAATGGTCTTTTGAGGAAAGAACCACACAGATTTGAGTGGACCTGTCCAGTCAGTGCACGCATTTGTCAGTAATCGTGGAGCTCAACTCAGAACTTAAGGAGCTCAACTCGACGACCAATACCAAGGAAAGGACATTTGGGTAGGCACATTTGGGTAGGGAGTAACATTTAAACGAAATGATCGAGTAGTCTCGTGACCGATCGCTTTGGTTAGGAGTGTTAGGTCACGGGTTTACAGGACGGCTCCATCACCAAGGGCAAAATAAAATAGGGCGATAAAAAGAAAGAAATAAATAAAATATATTCGAATCGCCCATGGAGATGGCCCCGCACAATGAAGTTCCGCAGTTATGATGAATTTATTCCAAGAACATACTTAACTTTGTAGCTAAAAAACATGGTCTCCCATACATTCCAACTGCAAAAGTAAGCTTGTATGCACAATGTTGAGAGATTTACCATGTTATTTTAAGACCATAGACTTCTTACAGGTTTTCCTGTAATCTATAAGTAAAAAACCATTCTCTGTACTTTTCCAAAGTTTTAGGCTCAGTCGTTTCGAAGATAAGGAGGGGCGAATGAACAATTTTCATCTATTTTCTTAAATATTATTAAAAGCTTTTACATTAAAATTATTTAAAAAATAATTGAGATCCTCGCAACGAGCCAAAAAAAATTGTAAGTTTATTTTTCGTTGCTTAAATTTGTGGGAAACAATATTAATTAAACTCAACTCAACTCAAAGCATTTATTTCAATTAAACCATTTACAGGCACTTTTGAATTGTCAAGGAGTCAGTCAGTAATATGAAGCTAGTTGCCCATTCGAAAGCGTAATAGGTACCTATGGAAAATAACGGGCAAGAAACTCCACGAACACTCTTTTAAATCAAAAAATTGTTACAAAATATTGGTTACATCATTCATGTTGAAATTATACATGTGAGAACAATGTAGAAAGACGTGCACATTAAAAGCGTTCATAAATAAAAGACGAAATCAAAGAACCATTCAAAAAATTAAAATAAGCCATGGCAGCTAAGAGACGACCAGTCCCAACTGACGGCGCCCGTTCATGATCATGAGTCATGGATCAGCACCATTCAGCTCAACCATTTTGAAGAGAGCTAATTGATCCAACACACGCGCCACCATCAGTGAGACATCTGAGTGAGCATGACATACTCTCAGCCACCAGGGCACTTTCAAGTCAATGAAAGACATATTACCCGGTAAATGGTAGTTATTTAGTACATAGTACTCACAACTGTGCTATGCAATTATATAATACAAAGGAGATTGAGTTTATACAATACAAAGATGGTCTTACATTCTTCAGCAGCTCCAACATTATTTTGAAATGTATTGTGGTTGTAGAGCAGGACCAGCAATGAGCCAAGCATTTTTATCAGCGATGTAATCCACTTATAATATACCTGCCTGCATAGTGTGCGTTTTATACAAGATTTTTTTTTCGTCTCATTTATTCAGTTGCAAGTATGTGGAACGGTACTTACACATCGGTAATCTAGTGGTAAAAATGAATCTCAATTGAACACCTTTTCTTTACTAGATGTAAACGAACAAAATGGCCGTTTTGCGTGGATGTGACGCATATTTTCCCCCAACTTGTTCTTTTTTTGTTTTGTGTTCTTTTTTGCGTCATGTTTATCGCAAATAAACGTATTTTATTTCTTTCTTCTTTCTTCTAACAAAGTGAATTGCTAAAAATGCCACATCAATCTCTCACAATCTTTGCCCCTATGGGCAAACCCGTCAGTTGCTGGTGAGATATAGCTCTATTTGACATTCGTTCTATGATTTATCGTCTTGTACGAGGACCCTCAAATATGGAAAAGGTGACCAATAGCGAGAAAAGATGTATCAAAGCCTTTTTGTGTTGCTAATAAATTTTGGATGGTTGTAGAATATTTTTCTTTGAGGAAAATATGTTGGCGTCCTAGGTACTAAGGCCAAGATCTACAGGGTGAAATTAGCTAGCGAAACTTAGCTGCTGTGCTGGTTTTCTAATGAACCCTTATGGACAAGTGACGGGGAGTACCAACAGCTTCAACATACGTAATACATAATTTTTATACTTCTAATTAAATAAATAAACTACATAAGATCTATACTGAGGTATAGACCTTATGTAGTTATGTAGTAATAATTATGAACGCGACGATTGCGTATCCTTTTTTTTTTTTTTAGACTATGGCTTACCAGCAGGTTACCACTAAGGTCGTGGCTGCTTAACCGGACTGTCCTGTGGTTGCCTTTAGTTTCTACACTAAGAGCCTCCAGCCAGGAGCATATATGCAAACTATTCTAAATTATAACTAAACGAACGCTCGCTAAGGGCACCCCCTATGGGGTACGAACCTCGGCTTAGGGCGTTCGCTGAGGGGAGGACAGCAAGTACTGGGACAGGCTGGATCAAGGAGTGATCATTATTATTAGTAGGGGAATTTAAAGCTACACGCTCAGCTGCGGCGCGGGCTGGCGTTTCATCGGACAAGATTGCGTATTCGCGCAACGATCGCTTTTAAATAGCACGCGGCCTGACGATCGCGTATTCGCGCGACCGATCAGTTTCGTTAGGACGTGGAGTTAGTATAAGACCATCACATCTTAGTCACGGGTCTTACAAAACCCAAACCCAATCTTACAAATCCAATATTGTCCTTCAATCTCGACCAACAATGTAAAACTTACCCAAAATTATACTAAAGCCAGCATTGTTGAAGTTTAAAACATTGAATGTAATTATGTCTCCTCCAATCAAAGTTGGCTCTCTAGACATTGTTTGTGGTCCAATGGAGAACCTTCAAGATCCTTTTAATCAAGACTGTGCTAACTATTGGTTTGTTGTTTTGTAGAACGCGGTATGTGGCATTTTTTTAAGGTATTTTACCCGACCATTATGGTAGGTACAGTCTTCTTTCTTTTTCGTGTGGTTAATGACTAACCTGAGATCCTAGTGTGAGTTTATTTTAACCATTTCGATTTTACGCATCGACCGCGTTTGGCGCTCCGATTGGCCGTTTACTGGTGAAGGCCGGCCGGCTGCCAATCGCAGCACCGAACACGCTCGATGCGTAAAGTCGAGATGGTTAAAAGAAACTCACACTAGGGTCTCTGGGGTCACAGTGACGGATGGTATTCACGTTTAAAACGAAAAAAATCGGTACCAACAGAAGGTTTCACGTCAATAACCTTAAATTCAAGTAAAGTTGTATCCAATACCTAAGCTAACTTAAAAAAAAAAAAAACCTTAACACATAAAATCAAACCGACAAAAATCCTTTTCGGATTAGTTTTTTGCCGAATCAAGATCTGAATATTATCAAAACAAAACGATAAAAAAATAGTGCTATAACAGGCTCATAGATTTCACAACAATCGAGAAAACTGCGTTTGAGTAAATCCTTAAAAAATCTTCACTCTTTCTTTCTTTTTACATACTTATAAATATGTCAAAATTATCAGAGATCAATTTAAGATTTCAAAACAATCAATATTGAAGTGTTTACAACAGCTTTCCCTACGTGAAACTTAATAAATCCCCATTTACCTAAATACCACTTGTTGTATAAAGGAATCTTGGACCGAAAACACTTGACCAAGTTACAACAGCACTTATTTAAGTACAACAATGTCAGATACCCACTTCTAATCTTGACCCCGAAACTCGTCAGTTAAAATTATCGGCCTATGAAAGGTACGCATTCTAGTTACAAGTTAAATCGAATTAAGATAAACTTTAATATCTGAAGAAGACACCTTTCTGAATACCTTAGGTTCATTGGTGAAATAATAATTTTCAAATTCAAATAGTTTATTTGCAAGAAAATACATAGCTTACAAGGGAAGATCTTACAACTTTAAAGTCATTGTATTCTGCAAGCAAGCGTACAAATTATTTATGTATCATAATTATTATGACTTATGATATTATTTGTGTAACGTTAAATGCGCAAAACCTCAGACACCTTAACTGATTTTTAATTCAATTGACTTATTACAGAGAGAAAAAAAATCAATAAAAAAATTGTAAAGGTTTTCTGCTGTTTTAGTTTTAGAAGATTTATATTCGCATTGAAATAAAAGCTATTATTAAAATTGTTGTCGACCAATTTAAATTTTCTCATACACGGGATGAGAAAATTTAAATTGGTCGACAACAATTTGTGTTTTGGCGGGTTTGCGCATGTGATGGCTTGACCTATTAATAAATAGACACGGCAGCGTTTTAAATGTAGTTTTTTTTTTTTAATGTGACCTATATTAAAAAGTGGTTCAATTGATTCTGCTCGTTATTCTGATCAAACTATTTTCAGGTTTTGCGCATTTAACGATACACGTTGTATATATTTGTTACATAAGTATTAATACTACACACGATAGATACACGCTCAATGTGGTTGCCAGTAAAATAGATCTTTTCTCATGCTCACGGGGCGAGTTCGCAAGGGTGACGTTACACGTGCTATGTACTTAGTAAGATAATTATGTCTAGTAATAGACTATAAATTGTGTGTAATGTAATTGTATGTATCGTAACTGTCTGTTGTAATTGTATGTAATTGTCACTAATAACTACACTACCGAATTGGGAAACTGTAATGGTAGATGTAAGGTCGCTGTAAATTAAAAAAAAAATTAAAAAAATTAAAAAAAAAATGATATAATTATTATGCATAATTATATTAGAATCTGGATAATTATTATGACATTTGTATGTAATAATAATGCGTGATAATTATTAGTACATTATTTTAAAAAATCTCCCGTCTCCTACCCGCGTAATATGACTGCCTCGTTGGTCTAGTGGTTGCAAGCACTACTGCTGAGCATAAGGTCCTGGATTCGATTCACAAGTCGGGCAAAGTATTATTGGATTTTTCCAACAGGAATTTCTCAATGACAATTGGCTCGCCACCTATTACATGGGACTTAAAAACAAAACTGGCGAAATATGGGTGTACTATAGGTACACCTCTGCCCAACCCTTTGGCGAAACAAGGCGTGGTGGTATGTCATGATAAGTTAATAAAAAAAATATCACGCTTTATTATTACATACAAATGTCCTTTTCCACTAAAGATTAATTCTATTTTTCTTAAGATTAATTCTTTTATTCTATTAATTCTATTCTTATTTTTTATTTTGTCTTATTAATAATTAACATAAACAATAGGGACTATCTAAACTATGTGTATACAACTAACTAAGTATTATACAAACTAAAATATAGCTTCGAAAAATTCATCCGCATCACTGTCGACTGGTAGTGTACCCAAGAGACTGGCCACATTGCCACGTTGTATGGCAATGCTTAGCCTCTGGCCAAGGTAAAAGCCAGCCCTTGGGTCACGGGAAGTGTCAACCAGTCGTTTGGAGATTTCATTGAACAAACCATGAGTACTCGGACCCCACGGCCCTAGGGTTTCAACCCCAAACGGCTCGAAAATATACCTACCACCTACAAGGTTATTATACTTACTAATGTGCTTAATTAATCTACTATAAATTCAATAACTAATACTATATCAAATATTTTTATGTTCTAAATATTATTTAATGCTGTAGAAACACTTTGTTTATTCATTTATTTATTTATCACTTTCTGTCTTGGTATATAACCTCGGTATGTTGCTTAAAATAATTCATGATTAAGTTAACTGCCTTTCTGCCAGGAGCCCATGACTAAGTAATAACAGCCGCACGGGTCGATCCATCAGGCTAAGCAACGCTTGCCGGGGTTAGTCCGTGGATGGGTGACCATATGTAAATACCGAGAATCCTCTGTGCCTCGGAAAGCACGTTAAGCCGTTGGTCCCGGCTGTCATTCTTGGATCTTCGACAGTCGTTACGAGTCGTAAGAAAGTCTGACAACCTGTCTTACCTTGGGTATCGTATTACCGAGTTGCTGGGTTGTGGAGGTCAGACAGGCAGTCGCTCCATGTATTCAGCTGCATCCGGTAAGACTGGAAGTAGACCCCAACATTCTTGTGAAATAGCTAGGCAGATTAGATTGATTTATTTGATCCCTTAGTAAAGTTTGACGACATGGTTGGCGCAGTGGTTAAGCGATGGCTAGCTGCATTGCGTGTCGCGGGTTCGATTCCCGCACGGAACAAATATTTGTATGACCTACGAGTAGTTGTTCCGGGTCTGGCTGTTTGTGTATGTGACTTTAAATGTTTGTAAACGCACCCACGATACAGGAGAAATTCCTAGTGTGGGGCAAAGTTAAAAAAAAAAAAAGAAAAAAAGTTATTGTTCTGAGCAATTACGGGTTTCCCATGCAAACTTTTATCCCCTATTTTACCCGATTGTGGGAGGATTTTTCAAAAACGCTGAAACATGTAATTTTTAATTACTAACCAAAAGACTAAATAAAAAATTTCATGGTGTGAACTACAAAACTAACGGGTTTCCCAAACAAACTTTCATTCCCCATTTAGAGGATGATTTTCTAAAATTGCTGAAACACGTTTCACGTTTTTAATTTTTAACCAGAATGCTTAAATACCAATTTTCAAGGTTTAAACTTCAAAAATTACGATTTTCCATACAAAATTTCATCCCCTATTTCACTCCCTTAGGAATTGAATTTTAAAAAATCCTTTTTGTCCCTTGTCAAATAAAGGGCCTCTGTGCAAAATTTCAGCTTTCTAGGTCCAAGGCTGGGCGTTGATGAGTCAGTCAGTCAGGATTTTTTATTTTGTTTATACAAAATGTAAAAAAAACCATGTCCGGTCCGTGAGGGTGTTGTTAGATCGTATTGAGAGTATAATTTTTTGGAAATTTTCAGGAAAAAAGAAAAAAAGAATCGCCACTTTTTTTTTCAATGGGTAATTTTACCGGCTTATTTATTACATAGGGCGCGGGCGGCCTTCGTTTAGCGGGTGTCTTCAAGTCATAACTTATGACCCCTGTTGAAAATTTGCTAATTTTTTATGCATTTGGGGTAATTTTAGTACCAAAAATGTGTTTTAAATAACAATAACATTTATGGTTAGGTGACTGTTAATGAGAGATCCCGTGTGTTTCCAATCTACTACCTACTTCTTATTTTCTGAAGCAATGCCAAAAAAAAATGTGATTGGTACATGGTGCTCACATATTATGTATTTACAAACATTGCAAAAATAGACGATTTATGTACTTAAAGTTTTTCAATTAATAAGTCAGTGTGTGAGGAAGTAATCACAGAATGTACAATCAATGTAATATAATAATATAAATATAAATGATACAATTAAGTTAGCAACCAGTTTGATTTTGTCTAGACTCTAAATTGTCCTATGGAGCAGGACCAGCATGTTTCCAAGCATTCTTATCTTGGATATAATCCTCTAATTTGTATGCTTGTTTACAAAGTGTACGTTTTATACGAATTTTAAATTTGCTTTTATTTAATTGTAATACAAGGTATTTTGTTGTAACATTTAACACAGTAACATAAAAGATGTATGTACTTTAGATAATCTGAAAAATCTTGGAGCAATGGTGGCCCAGTGGCCACGGCCCTGACTTACGAGTTGTAGGTCGTGGGTTCGAACCCAGGCAGGCGCTTTAAATTGTGGAAATAATTTCATCACCACTGCTCTCAAAACGGTGAAGGAAAACATCGTGAGGAAACCGGCATGTCCTAGAACTAGAAATCCGAAGACATGTGACATCTACCAACCCGCACTGGGCTCGCGTGGTAGATTACAGCCCAGTCCCTCTCGAAGAGCGGAGCCCTCTGTCCCAGCAGTGGGAACATTATAGGCTGATTATGCTTATTTTATCTTTATTTCTAGTATTAAAATTATGTCTATCACTTACTTTATTAATATGTTTTTTTTTTCATACATAATATTTTCATAAATGAATTGGCAAGGTACTGTCATTATATTAATATTTTTAAATAGTTCCCTGACAGATTCGCGATGACGTAGATAATTAAATTGCTCTGACAGCTATCTTTTTCAAAATAAATATGGATTCAATATCAGCAGCCCGACCCACAGACTACATAGAGATACTGCCCGACCTCACAGTAGAATGCCATCCTCACAGTAGAATGCCATACGACATAATGCTGTGGAAGTAACTAAAATAGACCAAACGTGCGGTGTCTACATCTGTTAACTGTCATATCTTTCTAACTGCATAAGCGACCGAGCTTAGCCGCCACGCGAGAGATGTTACATGAGGTCCCCATTGTAATTTCTCATTTAGCGTGATTCCTAGGAAAACGGTTTGATTAATAAATTCTAGTTTTACTCCATTCAATATGATGTCTTATTCGCTACTTCTAACATTAGGTAATTTAAATCTACCTAAACCTTGCGAAGTTCTGGCAGGTCGCTAGTTACCACATAAAAAGAACCTTTATAATTTTTCATGAAATAAAACTGAAATATTCTTAGTCTGCAAATGCCATCAACAAAGGATACGGACTAGTTACAAGTTAAATCAAAATACAACAAAGTTCTCAATATTTTCATGGATTCGAAGAAATGTTTCGAGAAATATCTCAAAAGCAAATGTATGCTGTTCTGCCGATGTTCGCTTAAAACAGATAAAAACTGTTTTCATTACAACGAGAAAACGAATGCTCGCTCGCCGTCGTTTTCACTAAAAGAATCAGCGAAAATGAGCATTCGTTCGTCGAGTCCAACCGATCATTACTGAAAAAACATGTTCGCTCGCTCAGAACTGTTTAGAAGTGAAAACTCAGCTTTCATGGAATTATTAGATTTTTTTTTAATTTTCCCGATCAACCCCTACTCTAGGTTTCAATCCTTGAGTGTTATCGGGTTTTCGACCTGATGTAAAATATAAAAATTCACTGCCTCGTTGGTCTAGTGGTCGCAAGTGCTGCTGAGGAACATGAGGTCCTGGGTTCGGTAGCCGGGTCGGGTAAAGTGTTATTGGATTTTCCATCTAAAATTTCTCCGTAGTAGCCCGAATTCTGGATTTGTTCCCGGTTGATGGCAATACGCTCGCCCCCATTATCTACATAGGGCTTAAAACATAAATGGCGAAGTGTGGATGTACCTACTAAAGGTACACCTCTCCTTCAGGGAATATTCTTGATGTTATATAAAATATAAAACCTCGTTGTACCAAAAAAAGTTAAATCCACCCGATATAGAAATATAAACAAAGTTAGACATTAAAATGAAAAAGAAGAGTATTTATGTCATTGGAGATGTCAATAAAGCAAAATTTTCATATGTGATCCTTTACAAATTACAAATAAACTTGAACCAACGAAAATCTTGCGTACTACAGTTATTTTTTGTTGAAAATGACCTGACTTCCGAGAGTGTTTGGTTAGTGTTTCAAATTGCATTATTTGTAACTTTTCTCGTGACTATACCCGATGTTAATATTATGGATGTCCTAAGGGCGACTACAGGTCATATAACAGCCCCATAGGGCCGCAGCGGGTGGCATCGCAAAACAAACAAAATAGCCAGACGATGCACTTTTTGCAATGCGATGCGTTGCGGTCCGACCCGCTCAAATGTGCGCTAGCCTAGTGATAAAAACATACTGGTAATTATCATTTGATTTCCAAAGCTTGATTGAGTCTATTTTCCTTATCAGGCTAATCTCTATGAATCTTTCAGCAATTACTATCATTATAAATCACTCCATGTTCAAGAATTCAATTTTAAAATTAAAAAACTGAATTCTTGTCTGGTATAATTAAACTTTTCACGAAATATTCTTAATTAATTATTTGTCACAGTCGGCATTCGAGTTGCAAACTCCATTCCTATTTTTAATTTTTTTCGCGTTGTCGTTTTCGTTTTGTCGTGCTTTCTCAGTGATTTTAGCTTAATATAAGTTTACGATAGAAAAGTTAATATCATACTTTAACACTAAGTCTACAACTGGTTGGTCCCACTAAAATAGTATCCGACAGTATCCGATATCCGATAGTATCCGATATCCACTAGTATCCGATACTGACAGAAGAGAAAGAGATCCTTATTACACATACAAACATAGGCAAAGAAAATGATAAAGATGAATAGAATACAAATATTTTTGCTTACAGAAAAATAAAGAAGATTCTTGAAATGGGCAAAAATTCTGACTCGAGAACCAAAGTTTTTAAAGATGGAGACACCAAAGTTCTTTTCAAAAAGTCAAATGCAACAATGTTTTCACATTCAAGAACATTTTCCGAGGCATCACAATTATATTCAAGAAGTGGTATAATGCAAATTAGGAAGAATTTGGAAACGAATCAACGTAATTATTACACAGATAGAGGGAAAGTCAAAAGAGATTTGAGTGTAGAAACCGATGTTTGTATTCTGAGGAGGTATTACAGGAAGAAGAAAAATAGCTTGCTCGGTGCAAATTCAGCAAAATCTAGATTCTCCACACTACTTGACACTGAATGTGAAACCATAGAAGAGTACCCAGACACAAGTGCTTGCGGCGATAATGATACTGATAAAAGCAATCTACCTCTTGACATAGCATCCCTTATGATAGATAATTTAAAAGATCTACTCAACCAATGGATACAAAAACATTTAATACAGAATAAGGACACCAAACAAAAAATAGATACAGTCCTAGATTCATTGATTGAAAAGTTAGAAACGAGAAATAATCAACCGTCATCTTCAGTTTCGACTTACATTTTACATAAAGACGCTGGCAAACAAAAAGTAAAAAATAAAAAGGTTGCAACCGCGTCACTCACTTGTCAATACTGCAAGCATAAATCTGGTTACGTAAACGTTGGATCTTCAACAGCAGAAAGTAGTATGAGCCGAAAGAGGTCTTCAGGACTCACCACCACACCTTTCCATTACAAAGATATAAGAATAATCTCTACTTTGAGCATACCAAGAAGCTTCCACAAAAGGGGATTGGAAGAAAATAATGAGCAGAATAGCTCATGGTACAAAATGAAAAAAAATAAACACAAAAACTTAGTCCTATCCATTGACAGATCAAATAAATTTATAGATTCGTCAAGTTTTGATTTAGTGGCGATTTCAACCAAATCTCTTATAAAGAGGTCTACAAATAATGACACAATTACCAAAAAGAAAAAGCGTCATATTGTATTCTATCCAAAACCATTATATAAAAGCAAAACTGATACTTCAAATACGACACATAATGGAAACTTACAAATAAATAACATAGATATGAACAAATCCCAGTTAGAAGCCATGCCAAGCCTTTTAAAAAGCCTCTACGCCAACGAACCTATTATTCCAGATAAAAATTTTAAATTTGGTACCAAAAGCAATAATTCCACAATGACCGAAAATAAGTCTAATGAAATAACAGTAAGTAACGCTAAAGTGACCACTGAAATAGCAAAAGATAATCACGTCAAGCAAGCAACAGAGGAAAACAAACCTATCGTTGCACAGGATTTTACAGAACGTAGACTTGAATTTCCAAATCCCGAAAAATCAAGTTCAACGCCTACAAAAAAGTCTAGAATTAAAATTGAAAATAGCCGTAAGAATACCTCGAACAGGGGTAAGATTAACAAACCCAGGAAACGACAGACATTCCAAAGCATCCACAAAAAACAATTTACACATCTCTACAAGAAAGCTAATAGCCAAACGCCTCCAGGAGGAGATTTTTTAAAACACTGCCAAAATATAATGCAGTATTTTGAAGAATATAAAAATAAAAATATTAAATTAGATATACAAATAAATGTATACCCAACGTACCAATGTAATACAAAAGACGTTTGCACATATATTAGTAACCATGCTATTGTTGATATAAAATTTGAACCTACTTTACTTTACAATATACAATCAACTCAAATAGATGCATCAGTCCACATGGATGAAGACCCGATCAAACACAAAGCTGAATACGAAAACTGTTCGAATGAATTTACTCCTGAAATCATTCCTCTACTTGATAGCTCGGTCTGTCAAACTAAATTTATTTTTAATGTGAACTCAAAAGAAAAACTAGGAACAATGTCTAAACCAAATAGCTTTATCGAACAAAGCACCTTAACAAGTGAATTAGAAATAGTGCAAGAGATCAGTGAACTTCGAGCGGTAATAAAAGATCTAGCTGCAGCAGCAGAAAGATTCGTAAATGAACAGCTGAAGAGAGAGTCTAATAAATCAAATGCCAAAACAAACATATCGCGTAACCCGAGCAACTATACGTCCAGTTCAAAAGTTGAAGCAGTTATTAATCTAAGAAATCCATCCAAAGCTATACAATATTCAAAAGAGATAATTGAAAAACAAAAACTTTTATCCGGATTGAAGATAACGAAAGAGCCGAAAAAAAAAGAAACATTTGATTTTTACAATAGACTCGCAAAGAAGAGCACTTCATATCGCATTATCGATAGTGAATCTATTCTTAGAGTAACTGACATGACATCAAAGGCTAACGACTTGAACGAGTCACCCAAGAACAGAGGCAATCCAGAGACAAGAGACATTAGAAACAGCATAGTCAACAAAATCGCCAAAAAAGTGTTGCCGAACTCTGTCCAAAAATCCAAATCTTTGTTTGAAATAACTTCCGAGCAGGCAAAGAAACGTAAATTGATCGCCTTATATTGCGATGGTTATCTAAAGAATCCTCAATGTCACGTTTGTAGTGTGCACAGTAAATATTCGCCAACTGCTTGTAACGACAAAATCTATAGACAGTACAGAAAATTGTTCAGCTGGGCAAGAAAAAAAGGCCAGGAAACTGATCAGCAGGGACATCAATTACCACCATGTATTTGTTCAGACACAAACTGTACCGATTCAATGCCAATATTGAATCAAAAGTCCTATGGGTGCTCTTCTACAGTTGTCTTTCCTATAGATAATGTACGTAATGTAGATCAAGATGTGACAACAAGTGTTCGTGAAAATGAGCAAACTGCAACACCGAACAGCATGGAAGAGGATCAGATGAGATTGCAGCCATCAAAAGTACGCAGAGGAATGGGTTTTGGCGAGGGTTGCGTGTACTGTTTGATATTATGGATCCCTATCTTGTTATTAAGCTGCTTGTTTTACGTTTATGTTTTGAGAGATAAAATTAAACCTACCGAATCACGGTCAGTTGTTGGACGACAAGGACAAGACATCAAACCTCTAAGCCGGCGAAACCATTCTTCAGTTCTTTATGTGAAACTCTCCGATTTAGGATTCTAACACGTTGTCGTTGTTATATATTTATTTTTATTTTATGAGTCATAAATAAAAAACTTAACTGGCTGTCCATTTGTTTCTGTTGAATTTGTTTAGCATTATTTTAATGAAGCAGTATGAGTTTTTGCATCTTAGCCGTTGGTTTTTTACCACAACGTGGTATCTCTTGGTTTGGATCTTACCTGATGGTAAGTGTTAATCAGGCCAAAGGTGGAAGCGAGCTTCACCCGGAATTCTCAACCACAGAGAAACTTGCTATCTTACCTCTAACTGCCAAAACACAACAGTGCTGTTAACATTGTTGCCATGGCTACAGACATAAATAAGATGGTGGTAGCCAGCTAGGCAACATAGAACAAGTTCTACCACCAACCAAACCGAGCAGAAAATGTTGCCACCACTGGGAATCGAAGCCACACCCGGTTTATTTCCACGAATACCTTATTGCGTGTTTGTTTCAGATAACCAGGAGTTTTTCTAAATCAAAATTGAATCAACTAAAGAAGCAGTCATGAATAAAGGGAAAAGGGCTAAATCACCAACAAGATACCCAACAAGAATGCCCACATATGTGGTAGCATTTGCTGTTCAGGAAACTCTTGATGACCCACAGAAACTTCAACTAATTACTACCAAGCGAAGTTCTGGAAATAGTACGCCCAGTATTAAGTCGATCTCGCCTACTGACTCTATTAATTCAACTAAAACTTTCACTATTTCTCCAACTGAGAAACTTTCCAGCGTACTTGACATAGCAACTGTAAGTGAAATAAAAATTGATATTATAGATGAAAACCAATTTGGAGATGTCATTGAAAAGAAGACTCCACAAATAAGCAACTACATCGTAACTGATAATAGGACGGCCGACGAACAGCCTAAAATTATATTTAATGCCCCAAAACACATAAAAAAATGTAAAGACAGCAACAGATTTCCGAGAAAGAAACCTAAGAAAAGTAAACGTGTCATTACGTTTAAGAACATACATTTTAAATATAAAAAAACAAAAAATTGTATCACTAGAAGACTGGAGAAGTATTATGAAAAAACAAAATTAAATACTCCAAATTCAGAACAAATACAGGAACAAATATATAGTAACGTTCTATCAAAGGTTGTTTCTAGATCCCGTGTTTTAAAAAAAGTTTTGGCAAAAGAAAACTTACTAGCCGATTCCGACGGAATTTCGCCGAACGACGGTGTTAGTATCTTTGACTATGATGATTACTCTCTTAATTCTTCACCATCAACTACGAAAAAGTCTTTCACAAGTTATACAAGTCAGAATACACTAGTCCGCAAGGACTCTTCATCATCAACAAATGAAGATCTTAACAGCATAAAAACTGCAAATTCCATTATTCATGTGACTTCAGATAATCAGATACCCTATAAATCAGAAATGATCAATGTAGCTTTGGTCGTAGCGCTTAATGAATCGAAAACAAACAACGATGAAACTGCTAGGAGTATTAATGAGAAATTAATGCATAAAGAAAATTTAACTAGCTCTGAAACATTTTTGCAAATTAATAACACTACCGAACTTACATCAAAACCGCCATCTAGTGAGGAACCCAAATACTATGTAATTGATTACGATGACTTGAGTCCCGTGAATTTGAATCAAAAAGTTCAAAGCAATGCCACTATCACTCAAGAAGTAAAATCTGTTGCAGAAGTGTATAGTGAAGAAGACACTTTTGTGATCGCTCTGACCAGTTCTGATTTTAATAAATCTGGCATTAATTCTGATTGCACATTAGTATTCAACTCAGATACAAAGTTACATATTGAAAATGGGCAGTCCAGTTTATCTACCAACGACGAGTTACCAAGCGATAATTCTGAAAAAACTAGTCTGGTAGACAAGGTTAAAAATCTCGGATATTATCCAATGCAAACACCTTCTATTGGTTCTAGTGCAACCTTTGGCAGTGAAATGAAGGACGTTTTGGTCAAAGATAATATAATAAATAGTTTGCCATTAATATCGAAAAATTTAAGTGACGAACTTCCTACAGATACAAAAAAAATATCAGTGTTAAGAAAATGCATTGAGACGCAAAATATGAATTACCTCCCAAATAATATCAATTTACTGAACGACTTAACTATAAAAGCCAAATTAAAACAAGTAGAGGAAGATAAAAGATCGTATGCCAACAGCGTCAGAAATACACATCCCACAGATTTGGGCGAGATGTGGGAGCGACTCACTTTAGTGTTAGATTTAGCGGTGAAGAGATTGGAAGAGACTTTAGCTGATAGGATAGTAAAAGACATAAGAGCATCACTAACTATCTTTAATCAGCCAAAGTCCAAAGACCCAACGATAGAAATCGAACGAGGGACTTCAGTAGCCCCGGTCAATTGTGAGCGACCAATCCCAAAAATGTTTCATAAAGAAGTATTTGTTTTAGAAGAGCATTTGAAACGATATGTTGACATATGCGTGCAATGCGACTTGGTGCGGAAACAAGTTATAGATCAGCTGATGCTTAAATTGAGTGTAGAAGCACCAAAACCCATTCCATCGCAATCCAAGGTTCAGCCGCCTGAGTTTCTGAAGGATTATGTTGAGGTATTGAAACCACCAGTGGCACAAGCGATTGACAGTGCTTCTGTGGAGGCGGGTAAAGTTGACACAGTGACTGTTTCGACGGCTACTACAGAGTTATCAACCGTAAGCGGCTTCAACCGATTCAAGCTTCTGTATTCTGGTCCACTGGTATTTTTAAGAGAAAACATGGTATTACTGACAAGTGTTCCAACGTTCTTCATTGTTATGTTTTGTCTTTACGGTGTTGTTGTTATCATAATGAAACCTTGGTAATTTCGGTGAGTGAATTTGGAGTTTTATTTCTTAAGCTTCTTAGTGCCAATTTCACCAATGAAACTGAGCGCGATCAGCACACCTGCGTTCAAGAGCTGTCAGTGTCAA
Source organism: Xanthia icteritia (assembly GCA_949128155.2). NCBI lineage: Eukaryota > Metazoa > Arthropoda > Insecta > Lepidoptera > Noctuidae > Xanthia > Xanthia icteritia. Next base: position 11,472,026 of record OX421956.2, read on the forward strand.
TATTTCTACATTGTCAATATTTCTATAATAATTCTACAACAACAATAATGACACTTACAGCTCTTGAATGCGGTCTATATGTGCTGATCGCGTTCAGTTTCATTTGTTGAATCCGCTCGTAGCCAGCGTGCGTGTATGATCAGATGAACGTAAACGAAGCAAAAGGAGTATGTAAGGATCGTATCAAGTGACTGTTGACGAGTGTGTGTGATTGTTATATTGAAAGAAAAGAAAGAAAGAAAGAAAATATAAAATATATAAAATAAATATTGGGCTAAGAACCTGTAAAAACAAGTGTAAGTAGTAATACTAAATAAATAAATGACTGCCTCGTTGGTCTAGTGGTTGCAAGCGCTACTGCTAAGCTTGAGGTCCTGGGTTCGATCCCAAGTCGGGTAAAGTGTTATTGGGTTTTTCAATTAGAAATTTCTCAGTAGTAGCCCGCAGCTCGGGTTTGTGCCCGGTTGATGGCAATAGGCTCGCCCCTATTACATGGGACTTAAACATAACCGGTGAAATGTGAGTGTACTAGGTACACCTCTGCCTAATCCTTCGAAGATTACAGGCGTAATGTTATCTAAACTAATCTATACATATTATAAAACAAAGTCGCTTTTCGCGTTTGTCTGTATGTCCGCGTTGCTCTTCTATACCACGCAACAGATTTTGATGAGGTTTTCACCATCGTGTAGAAATTTTATTCCAGAAGGTTTATGTATGTGTATAATACGTTAATATTAAAGTTACATTTACCTAAGAAATCTCGATGTTTTGTCGCGTCGTAAAAACCGTACGAAGCAGGAGCGGGCCGTTAGTATTATATAAAGAGAAGAGATTTGATTTTTTGTATGTTTGTTTGTTATGGATAAACTCAAAAATTCCTAACCGATTTAAAAAAAATATTTCGGCTATAGAAAGTTATCAGCGAGTAACATGGGCTGTATTTTATAGACTGCCACGCGAACAAAGCTGTGGCCAGAAGCTAGTGTTCAAAATATGTCCATATTTTGATCATTTTCATGAGTACTACACACCCTTAAAGTACCTATGTACCTTATTTTACCTACCATAGTGTAGAATACCCACCCACACCCTTTTATTTTCTTTTCTCGTCTCTGTACGGGTTAAAATAAAAATACAAACTGATAAAATTCAAATAAATAACAATTTTTATTTGAAGGAAACATAAGCGCTCAGACAGAAAGAAATATGAAAATGGTAAAATGGAGTTTCATAGAACAAAAAAAAAATTCTCTATTGACTAATGTGAAACTAATAAATAACTGTTACAACAATAAATAATACTAATGCAGGTAATAAATAAAAATAAAATATCATTCTCATCGGAATTTTACCATCTTGTTCGTGATTGAAATAATATTTATAATAGGAAATGTGTATATTTTGCTGGCAGGTAACAAAGATCAGTTGAAAAAAAAAATAACAATGGTATTTGAGGATATATGCAATAGCGTGGTTTCACAAAGCTGGTAACGTTGACTCAGCGTTAGCGTCGCATTTATACTTTTGAAGACCAAACCTGAAATAGCGAAAAAAAATCTACTGTCGGTCTATATTTTGTCGAGTTATGCGAACATATCGAGGAGACAGTATGGAGCAGCAGATTTTTTTCGCAATTTCAGGGTTGTCTCCCTAGTAATAGTTGTTCAAGTTGATGAATACAAGGTTATCAGTTATTTCAATTACACCTTTTAGGTATACTAGATGTGAATGGTATTTTTATTGGTATTGTTGTTTGTTTGAAGTCATTTTATTGTCCTTGCGCCAATACTAAGTGTCCACTTCTGTCCACGGTGAAAACTGGACGGACTCGACGACTCCTGAAATAAAAGCAGATTTTAATATGGTATTATCTATACAAAAGGTTAAAAAAAACATGGGTACTGCAAAAATTACCAAAAAGTTTTTTTATTTTTTATTATTTTTATTTAAAAAAAAAAATACTATTTAAAATTCATATTTTTTGTACCAAAATGCAAACTTTCAACAGGTTTAGGTTATGACTTGTAGACACCCGTTAAACTACGGCCTCCCGTGCCCCATGTAATAATGCGGTAAAATTCCACATTAAAAAAAAAAAAAGTGGCAATTTTTTTTACTTTTTTCTTGAAAATTTCCGCATAAATAGACTCTCAATACGTTACTTAATAACAGTCACGGATCGAACAGGGTTTTTTATATTAGTTCTATAAATAAAAATGGAATGCTTTTCGTTGGTAGGCTTTAAAATGTTCGTAAAAGCCCAATTCGGATTTTATGGATAGACAAATGTCAAAAGTTTCCCAGAAAATGTTCAAACACGGGGAAACGGGACGCCCTTTTTTTATGGGATTTTTGTACTAATTATTGAAAATTGGACAGGACATCGTCTGTCGGATCAGCTAGTCCACCTAATATCATAAACGAAGTTTGTGACGATGGATGGATAGATAGACGAATGTTTGTTACACTTTCACGCAAAAAATACTGAACTGATTTGGATGAAATTTGGCACACGGACACTTTATTACCTGGATTAACACATTAGATACTTTTATCCCGATATTCTTACGGGATCGAGACTTATGCGGGTGAAACCGCGGGGCACCGCTAATTATAAATAAAACAGCTCTTATAAGAGTAGGTTATGGGAGAAATAGACCAAGAAGTCACGAAATTATTAAATTTAGTCTGTGATCCTCCCTCCTTTCACTTTGGTCCTTCAAACCACGTCAAAGAAAATGGGCCTCTATTGTGGTCCTTTGAAGTCCTAGGATCAAGTTTGGTATTTCAATATGAGATTACTATTTCAATTTGAAGGTATTGTTGTTTGGGATACCGTAGCCCCCTGACAACGTACAGGCAACTGAAGGAACACGGGTGGGTTTTAGTCATTAAGAGTCTGACACGCCCTCCCGCTCCGCCCAGAGCGGGAGAAGTTATTTGATAATTTCCAAACCAAAAAAAAAGGTTATTGTTGTTGGATTTTTACATAGATAATCCTCTGAATATACTTTGCTTACCTTAGCTTAGCGCTCTTTTTCCTGGTACCGTCAGCAATAGCCACTGCTTGAGCTACCACAGGACCGTCATCTGTCACCTCCTGGTGATTAAAAAAACTTAAATTTAGGCAAAATTAAAAATTTCATCATTAAGAACAAGGAACAACAGGGAACAAGGGCTGCGAGGAATTTGAAAAATAGGTATTTAAAGAGCCTATTGGCGTCGTCTTATCTCAAACCTGCCCCCGTAGAGTGCGATAGGGACAGCTGCAGCTCCAATTATTACAATTAAAACAGAGCCGATCCAATTATTTTTTACATTTAAATTTTAAGAAAGAGTATGTCTAGGTTCCTATATTTTTTTTTTATGCTAAAAACTTTTCGAGTTTGCCTGGTCTAATAACGGTGGTAAAAATTGGGCATTTTTGTAATTTTTGGAGGGTGTTATATTATTTACCAATAAGTTGTTGAAATAAAGGATATAATAGGGACGTGTCTACAGCAGCCCTTGATTTAATAAAAAAAAATCATTGCTCTAGAGGCATTATTCAGGAAGTAAAAAGGGGAATACATTTGTATGGAGAATTGCAAGCCCTGTTCCCTCTTAAGAGGACTTATCCTAAAAGTTGGTAACGTCGCAAATAGCTGGCAAACGGTTACAACATCAAATTAAATGTTGTAATTGCAATTAATTATTAATATTTTAGTTCGTTAGTTAGCCACATTTCATATTTCCATACAGTAATATTGTCAAATTAATCAAAACAGCAAATATTTGATATATATTTGCGATGTTGCCCACTTTCAGACGCTCTTAAGATATCTTTCATTCCTAATCCAGAAAAAGGTCAGCGTTGCCTTATCTTTACGTTAATTTTATCCTTGCCATATTAGGCTTGTCTTGTTGTATCCCGTACAACGTGAAATACTTTTATAATAACTTCACTTAAAATCAAATAAATCAAGAAAATTCATCATATTATTTACCTCAACAGGTGATTCAGTAGTCGTAATGGCTCCGGGGGCTGCCTGCACTTTTGGCACGGGGTATGGGGCTCCGTATTGAGGTAACACTCGAGGTTGAGTCCTACAAACGAAAGAGAGTAAGTGTGATTAAGTGTGAGAGACAGAGAGAGGAAGAGAGTGATATTATCTTTCTTCTTCTCATAGAAAGAAATGTGCCAAAACGTGACGCGTCCTTCAAATTTCACTCTCAATTCTCGTCCAATAATCGAATCGTCGACAAAGAAGTTTCACGTTTAAAAACATTTTTTAAGGCTTCGCCAAATTGAACGTGTGCTTAGCGTTAGAGCGCTATATAGCCTGACGCCACGCTAACGTAATGTACTATCGAAGACCTTCATATGTATGCAGTTTGAAAACAAAATCCCGTGAACACGATGACCACATCTGTTACCGCCCCGGTTCTATAGCTGCCGATCGCTGCAAGCAGAAATAATCCTTACGATGTATAGAAATGAAGTTCTTCGATGGTACCTAACGCACTACTACTAGCACTGGCGCTCTGTTTGACAGTAAACGTTCGTCATAGTACAACACAATTCGGCGCTATAGCGCGGCGTCAGGCTAACGCTCTAACGCGCGCTAAGTACGCGTTCTATTTGGCGAAGCCTTAATTGTAGCAATTGCCTCAACTGTTACTGAGATTTTTTTTTATATAAATATAAAACTAAGTTCTGTGGCGCATTTGTTCGTGTTTTGGAGGCTTCTTATATTGACAGCAGGCGGAAAAGCCGTATTTGCATTTAGGACTAGTTTTACCTATCATCATACACAGCCCATTAGCTCATTGAATCAACTTGTTTAGAGTCTAGCTCTTCCTGTTATTACTGCAATACTATCTTTCCACTTTATAAATTTGAAGAAAAACAAAATAGTACCCTTAATTACCATAATAGAACCTGCTCATGTTTCCTACCCCAGTTAACCACAGACAATGTGCCAACAGCAGAACATAAACAGACTCATTAACAATGTGCAGGACGTAATACATCAATATTCACCCTCAAATAGGGCAATGTCTCTATTGTGTCGAGAAAATTTACATTTACTGCGGCTGTTAGTACGTGATCGCGAGCTAAGATCACGCGCACGAGTTGCCATTTTGAGGCGCATGACTTTTGTTTTAATAGCAGACACAAAATTTTTAAATACTGTCTGTTGTAAGAAATGAACAGAATGTGTAGCTAAGATCTCATTGTAAAGTCCTTTATAGCATAATCAGTCTATAATGTTGAATAGTAATAATAATAGCCTCCTCTCTGAGAGAAGCTATTCTAATCAACCATGTGCGGATCGCGCGGATTGGTAGATGTCATATATCTTCGACGTTTTGGTTCGAGTCTTGAAAAATATATATTTTTTTAATGATAAAATAAAGTTTCGCTATGTCTAAAACATAATATTTAGCTGCATTTAATTGGAATACATATTCAAATAAGTAAAGCTTAGGCAAATATTAAAACTGTTCATTTCTTACGTAAGCATTAAGTATTGTTTCAACCCTTCCATTTGATCCCATTATCATTACTATCTTTAACACATAAAATTGCCACAACAATTATTACCAATTCAATACACACACCAACCTTCAGTCACGACAGAACAAAACTACAAATCGCGACACACAACCTTGGCGACACTCGCACATCTGCAGCAACTCTTATCCTTATATTAAAATTCTATAGGAACTTCATCTAACCTTGCTCCAAAGGCTGTTGCGACTGCTGTGGCTGTTCTACCTTCGTCTTGGCTTTCGTCCTCTTGATCTTGGGGTTCCTCTATATCATTGCCTTGCTGGTTCACATCTAGACCACTTTGGAGAAGTCCTGGTCCTTGGCTCGGTTGATATTGATTCTGTTGCTGAAATTGGCCTTGGAACAATTGAGCTTGTTGAAATTGGCTCAAATCTTGGCCTGGGTAGTTGATGAGTTGGGCCTGGATGTAGCCTGGTTGTTGGTATTGGTTTGCTGGGACTAGCATTGGTTGCTGGTATAATTGTGGTTGGTAGGAATTAACGTTGGTTTCGACGTCTTGACTTTCTTGGTCAGATTGAGGTTGGAATTGGCCAGGTTGTGGTTGGAATTGACCGGGTTGTGGTTGGAATTGAGCAGGTTGTGGTTGAAATTGGGCTGGCTCCGGCTGAAATTGCGCTGGCTGTGGTTGAAACTGCGCTGGCTGGGGTTGGAACTGAGCTGGTTGGGGTTGGAACTGAGCTGGTTGGGGTTGGAACTGCGCTGGCTGAGGTTGAAATTGAACTGTCTGGGGTTGATACTGATCAGGCTGTTGTGGCTGAGGTTGAAATTGAACCGTCTGGGGTTGATACTGATCAAGCTGTTGGGGTTGGAACTGAACAGTTTGTGGTTGGAATGGAGCTGGTTGTTGTGGTTGGTACTGACCCGGTAGTTGGTTAGCACCCTGAGCTTGTAATACTACAGGTTGAGCTGAAAATTGTGGCACAGGTTGCAACTGTTGCTGCGGGAAAGCATTCACAGTTTGGTATTGTGGTACAGGCTCAGCGTTTGGCTGTCCGTAGAAACCTTGAGGTTGTACTGCTTGAGCAGCCTGTACTGTTACTGATTCGGCTTGAAACTGAGGCTGTTGATAAGCAGTGACTGGCTGAATTTGAGCTTGAGGTCGCTCAGCGACAAACAGAGCAGGGTTCTGGTAACCTTGCTCAACTTTCTGCTGCTGTAGCTGCTGTTGAGTTATAATCGAAGGAAGCGCTGCAAAGTGCGTCTGAGCATCGAATCCAGCTACTTGTTTTTGGGACTGAACTGGTTGAAGATACAAAGGCGATCTGAGCTGTCCAAATTGCTGGAGAGGTACAAACTGGGGCTGTAACTGAAGCTGGGCTAAGGAACTAAGGAACAGTTCTCCAGGGAATTCTTGTAGTTTCTGTCTGGCTACTTCTACAGATACTTTAGCTTCTTTCTTAGGAGATTCGAGGGTTTCTCCTTCGTTTAGGCTCTGTTCTGTGGTTGAAGGTTGAGTGGAAAACTCAGTAGTGGGTGCTTCTGTTGTGGTGGTGGTGGAAGTGGTTCTGGGAGCGAATTGGGCTGGGATTTGGGGTTTCGGCAGTCTGTTTGCAGCGTTGAATTCAGCATCTCTCTGCCTCTGTCTTTCAAATTCGCGGTAGCGCTGCTGTTGTTCCTGGTACTGAAAATTAGGAAATATTGTAGCTAATTACATGTAGGGGTTTTGATTATCGCAAATGTGACTATTGTAATTCCTGTTTCCTCTAAATATTATCATTTATTCTCATGGGTTATAAAAGCTTTATTGCAATAAAAGGTTGTACTTATATTAGAAAACCACAAGGGTAGTCATTTGAAACTCCGAATGTGACTATAAAAATTGAACTATCTTAGCAAGATAAATTGGTTTTGATTGTGGTCTTCATAAATGAGTCCTAGTTAATTTTGACTCGACTACTGTAGAAGTTTCGTGTCATGCATGAAAAAAAAACAATGATCCATCCAATCTTCCCAAAACACAATTTCTCTGCAACTTTTTATGTATTAAACATCTCCAACCTACCTGTTTCTGCTTCAATCCCTGATCTAAATTCTGGATATCCGAGTTGAAGTTTTGGCCAACATTTTGCCTGCCATTGACTGGTGACCGCTGGAATAAAGGCACCTCCTCTCTCTGAGGGGGCAAACCTTGGACTGATACATCTTCTTCTTGAGGGGTACCGTATTCCACGTTCAAGTTGGGGTTGCGAGGATCCAGGGGTAATCCTTGCGGCGGCAGGTATTGGGATGGCTGCTGAAAACGGGGTGAAATCAGTGAAATTCAATCAATGATTTAAAAGAAGTGGTTTAGATCTAATTTGAGGTCTAAGGCTGCCAAATTCAGGCGCGACGCGACTAAACATTTCTGTGAAGTTTTTATAGAAATTGTTCCACCAGAGACGCGCGCGCGCCTGCAGGAGGCCTTAACTAAGTCAAATCTCAAGATTAATTTAGCAGTTATAATAGTGCTTTTTCGTTTCGTTTCATAAAGTATATCCTTATAAGGTTCATTTTTAGTGCATCTATCTAACAAAAGACAAAAAAAATGAACTGAAAATGTAATGGAAATGAATGGGAAATTGAGAAAACCGACTTTTCTCCATTTTTCATGCAAATATTAATCTTGAAATTTTATTAGTCTGCCTTTTAAATCGTAAATATTTGTCACAGATTAATAACTTTTAACTTAGATACCTGTTCTTGTCCTCTTTGTGGTAACACGAAGGCCGGTCCGTCGGGCCTCCATCCACTTGGCGCGTAAGGCGCCGGGGGCTCTGCCACCACCCCACTCACGATCAGCGATATCACAGCCAACAACTCCTGAGAATAGAGGAAGCAAGGAAACATTAACTTCATTACTTCTGCAGTTATTTTAGGCTGAACTCTATAGCTGTACGAGGATCTTTTGGCGCGTGGCCAAAATCGGAACTAACGCCGCCATCTTGTTTTGAATAAATTTCACCGTCCGTCATTCGAGCGCCAAAAGATCTTTGTAATAGTGTTAGCTCGTGCTTTAACTTTAGCATGTTCCTCTCTCTATCTTGCACTTATAGTTTGACAGTTGTGTGTAAGTGACAGGAATAACGCTTTGTCAAAGTACGTGCTAGTAACGTAAGAGATTTCGGCCTTACACTTTTTTCCTTGCAATATCAGCTTTCTCACAATCCATTTACTGACTCTTAATAAGTAGCCGATCTTTTCTGCAAAAACAGTCACGGTCAAGCTGTCAATAGTGTTAATCCCTAACGATCCCTAGCATAAGGTGGAGTGACAGCTCACTTCATCTAAGTTTTTGCAGAATTGATTGGCTGATATCAGACGCCTCACTTTCTGTTAATTTTTGCCTTTCATTCATCTTACACTCGAAGTGAATCGTCTGAACACAAGATGAATCAAAAGTAAAAAATGAATTCATTTGTGAACCGATCCAACGATCGATTTCGGCTCTCGGCATCTTTCACTCGCTTACCAAATGATCCAAAAAAAATAATTAAAAGATCAGATGAACGTTCATGTCTGTGTAATTTTTTCGGAGTCGTGTGAACGTGGAATGAAACAAAAATTAACATTGTCTCGAGTGGAACGTCTAACCCCCGCATCCAATTTAAAAGCGATCGCCGCTCGAATATGCGGGCGTCGGGTGCATAAATGTCACTTTTAGTTCGGACTTTTAGACCGCAAAACGCACTCTGTCGGCGCTACCACGCGTTCAGATTCACCGAACAAAAAGTGACGTACGAGCGTGACGATCGCTTTTAAATAAAGACTCGTGCAGAGACGCGACGCCGGTAATTGTTATACCGTGAAATTTTCTTAGAAATTGTTTTGTTACAGTCACGTCGCGCTGTAAGTCACTCTGAAATGACGCGCCCCACTACGGCATTTTTACGTACATACCACGACGCCGTGTACGTGTATGCACTAAATGATCAGTTTAAAAACCATCACTTCTCTCAATATTGAATAGGTATCTATGTATTTATCTTTTCTTTGGTCTGTCAGTTCAAATCTTATTTTATTATAACGCAAATCTGCATATTTTCCCACAAAATACCATTAATTAATATTGGAAACTCATCCATCCTCTCCACACTGTTTGAGAACCCTTTAGAGATAAGCTTGACATTATAATTTCAGTCAAAATAAACCAGAATTAAGCTTCCTACTTAAAACTAATATTGACACAATCCCTGAAACATTCTAAGGGCGCCACACACCTGGCGAGCCGCAGCGCGACGCGGTTGTCACTGCCAAACAAATATCAACGTTGCATGCCTAAAATAAAGTTGAGAATAAATAACCAGAGACACGCGCTTCTTTCCGCTTAGAGGCGGTCTCACGCTAACGGAAGTTTATTTATTTTCAACTTTGGCAAGGTCGATATTTGTTTGGCAGTGACGAATGCGCCTCGCCAGATGAGCGCCGACCCTAATTCTGACTAAAGTCCCTTCAAAATCTTCACAATATTATGTTACGTTGAGTATTAAGTATTACAAAAGTGATTAAACCAAGATTAATAGCGGTTGGTATCGATGAACCCACGGCCGCAACCCTCGGGGAGAAGATGGAAATTAAAATTGAAGCAATAACAGGATATCTTGGTAAGCTAGCTTTTCATTTTGTTGGTAGTTAGTGTTATTAGTTTGTTACGAGGATCATCGTTGTGAAAGTTAGCAACGTCGCAAATAGCTGTCAAATATTTCGCTGTTTTGACTAGTCTGTCAAAATTATTAGGTAATTATTGGTCTGTAGTGCACTAAAATAAAGATTATGGATTGAAATAATTAATGTCGTAATATCGAATATTTATTTTACCTATGCAGTGTTATTATGCAATTTATAATCAATATTTTAATGCACAACAGACCGATATTTAATATAGTCAAATTAATAAAAACGACGAAAAATTTGACAGCTATTTGTGACGATGGCAACTCACAGAATGCACCCTCTTAAGAGGGAACAGGGGCTGCGAGGAATTTCAAAAATAGGTATTTGAAGAAACTATTGCCGTCTTCTTACCTCAAGTCTGCCCCCATAGAGTGCGACAGGGATAGCTACAGCTCAGACCAATTATATCACAAAAAAATTGACGAAATGGACGTTTCGTATTCCCCTATTTTCTCCTCGAAAACTAAACCGATTCAATTATTTTTTACAAAAAATAATAATATTACAAAATTTCAAGAAAGAGTATGTCTAGGTTCTTATCATTTTCATTTATGTTAAAAACTTTTCAAATTTGTCTGGTACTCCTCTAATCACGGCAGTAAAAATGGGGCATTTTTGTAATTTTTGGATGATCATATTTTCTTTACCAATTAGTTGCTGATAATAGAAATTACAGGGACATGTCTACAGCAGACCATAATTTAACGCATTAGAGGCATTATAGGCATACGCAATTAGTATTCCCCTTTTTTAATTATTATTCCCCTTTTTTCTTCCTGAATAATGCCTTTATTCAGGAAGAAAAAAGGGGAATACATTTGTGTGGAGAATCGCAGGCCCTGTTCCCTCTTAAGGAACTTCGTTCCAAAACCAAAGTCCAGAAATGGATTATTTCGTGCATCCATCGAAGGTGTTATGTACATGAGTAACTACTTATGTATGACTTCTACGGTCCTACATTACGTTATTGTTAACACTATACATGGTTTCATACAGTTACAACATGAGTATTATAATATAGAACTAGGCTTCTAGGGTTTTTCGCATTGTGTAAATAAAGACGAGGTAGAATGTTAAATTCCTTGTTTTGAGCATAGTTTAAAAACTGTTCCTTCCAAAGGTTTATTTTTTTAAATCTTGTTGCTTATTTTTGATACAACTTAAAAGGTTTTCCAATAATAAAAACTTTGAATAGTTTCATCGGAATGATTTGTATTATGTAGGTACGTTTGATGGATCCACAAGCTAATATAGAAAGTATTAGAATTTATTTTTTCACCAAAACTAAACGGTCCACCAAAGTAAACTTATATCCAAAACGCAAACACGACAACCCTAAAAAAATTGTTACAAAAAAATACGAAAATATTGAAAAAGTTCAAATTCCGAACACAATCACAAACACACACAAATAAACAAACACTTAAAAAAAGAACGTGTGATCACCTTCATTTTCGTCGACTTTCGTTCTTATGCGTCGCCTGCGCATCGCTTTTATAGACAATAGTGTTCGCACATTGACATTCGATGCGCGCACTATATCGACCTTAGACCACTAGGGTTGGCACTTTCGGACTTTGGGAGGATGCAAGGTAATCAGGGCTTTAAATGGTAGATTTATGAATAACATAGTATAAAACAAAGTCGCCTTTTGTGTCTGTCTGTGCGACCGGTTAGTTCTTCTAAGCTTCCAGAGACCGGTCTGTGAAACACTTTTTAATCTAGCAGTCCCCCGACTGCAATGACAATTTTATTTATCTACCTACTAATTACTTAGACCTACAACTTGTTTTTTACTTTTTAGTTCTCTTTTTTGGCAACGCAGTCGTGTTTTTTAATTTATTTAATTTAATTTTTTTTATTTTTTAGAGAAATTTAGTGACAAGTTTTATTTTAAAACATGTAATGATACTCATATTCTAATAAAAGAAGCAATTTTTTTCTCACATTTGAAAATGACCGCCATATTGTTCTATTCATTATCATTTGCACTCACTTATTTTGCATCACTCGGGATGATGTAAGGATCCTAACGATACCCAATACACTGTACTATGTAGGCATTTGAAAGTTATGGTGGAATAAATAAACTCACATACATACATGAACCCTGAAAACATTAACACTCTTTTTTTGGGCAGTCGTATAAAAACAAGATGGCGGCGTTAGTTCCGATTTAAGCCACGCGCCAAAAGAAAATTTTTAGATTGTCGCCTGTCACTTGTCGGTTTTATTATAATACATCTATTGTACATCTATTGTTTTATTAAATAGGCCCCCTTTACAACAATTTCGAATCAAGGATCACACATAGGGCAACATTGTCGAACATAATGCTAATCTATTGATTGAATACAATGAATAAGATTTTTTACTAAATTCATTAGTAAACAATAAAATTCCCATCGCACGGAAACTATTAGCTGATCTTACTGATAACCGGTGTTTGTCACCTAGAATATGTGTGGTTAAGGCCTCGCCTCTCATGCACGAGGTTGTGGGTTCAAATCCGAACAAGTACCAATGTGCCTTTTTCACTTCATATGTACTTCCATACTTTATCATGGACATTACTAACATCGGTGAAGGAAAACATCGTGAGGAAACCTGGACTTATATATAGAATAGACCAGTTGGTACAGCCCGATTCAACGAAACAGGAGGCGAGTCGCTGCGCAGTAACAAATTCATGGGTCAGCGGGGGTGAGGGGTACGGTACTGCGCAGCGAGCACCTAACTTCCGAGCCGCCATTAACTTTGAATCGAACTATTTCTGAAACGTATCTAATCCACTTTAAATCGCCTCATTCAATATTGTACTAGAGAAAACTCGTAGAATATACTAACATCAAAAATATAAAAAGATAACCTAGTTAGTCTTTGTTTCGCAAGATATATTAATTATTACCTTCTGCCTGTGACTTCGTCTTTCTTGTTTTAACATAGAATACCAATATCCTACGACACTTGGCAACACATACGGTATCTTCCCATCAATTAAAGAATTTTCGGAATCTGATTAGCAGTTCCGAAGATTACCCGCTACATACAAACTCATAAATGTTACCTTTTTATATTATTAAATATTATTAGTAGGTAGGTATATATTATTATGTTCTAAGGACAAGCTAGCCCGCACTGCAATAAAAAATCGCGCGTTCTTTTTTCGCAATTCTTCAACAATTTTGCGAGTAGATACGTAAGATACCTTGATCTTAGTTTTCTACACGCACTGGCATGGCGGTTAAAAAATGGCAGTGTATATAATGCCGCTAGCGGCATCATAGTGGCGATGCCTCAGCCCGCCTAAAGTGCTATAAGCATTGCATTGTCATTGTCACTGTCACTTGTTATTTTGTTTGATTGTTGAGGTTAGTTCGCTGTAAAACACCACATTCCCAAAACATTACATTTTCTTGTGCCTAAACGAACCCTGGCGTTGTGTGGTCACAGTTCTAACCTAACCTACCTTTCAGCTATTTTCATTTACTTACTACTTCATTTTTGGTAAATTCAGTCATTGTAGTGACTTGATATAATTAGCTAAAACAAATACGATCAATCAATACAAAGGGCGGCGAACTAACCTCAACAATCAAACAAAATAACAAGTAACAGTGACAGTGACAATGACAATGCAATGCTTACGGCACTTTAGCCGGGCCGAGGCTGCGCCACTATCATGCCGCAAATAGCGGCATTTTATCTGATAGACTTAAAGAGCCGCTAGCGGCACTTTATACACTTCCTTAAAAAAATCGCGCGCCTTGCAATGCCGTACACTGAATATAAACCAAGCGAATAAAATTCACAGTGCGGCCTAATAGGCCGCTGTAAGCGAATTAAACACTCAAAAATAAATGCATTATGGTTTGAAAGTAAAAGTATAACCACTGTCAGCCCTATAAATACAACATGATACATAAAATATGACTCACAGTTAGCCCTAAGTCCTGCCAAATGGACGGAGCCAAGCCAAAGCTTCTTAAAAACTATGAAATTAATACAATTTATCTCATTAAAACGCTCAAATTTTACAGCTTTTTTAGAGGTTCGTACGGATTCTTAAGAGGGCAAAAGTTGGCAGCGTCGTAAATAACTGTCAAATACTTCGCTATTTTCATTCATAAATAAATATTAAGTATTAAATTAAATGATGAAATATGTTGCTACAACGCGTGTTGTACTAAAACATTGATTATGATTTGTAATAACTAATATATTGACCACTTGGAAACCTTCGAAATGCTTTTTTCCACCAAATCTGCTAAACTGCAAATGCTTTTAACACTTAATCCAGTGTCCTTATCTATATTTTAAAAAGTCTGCATCCTGATAATAATTATTACCTTCCCCTGTAATGCTAATATCATCTAACTAACGCTTATGATTATACTTACCTTCGTTTTTGGCTTATTGGTGATTCGCCCGAATTTAATCGCGCGAAACGGGCGTATCGACACTTTATTTTTATTTTTTTCCTGGAGCGATTGCCACGAATTTAATTTATTTGTAGGCCAATCGACAACTCCAGAAATCGATTCGCGAAAAAATAATATTATTTAAAAGAGTCGATTCACCAGCAAGCCTCGATTTTGACCACTAAACAGTTTTTTTTTAAATCGGTGTCTTTCACTGGCTCAACTGTAGACCAAGGGCAAAACCGTTATTTACTGTATCTGAAAAAAAACTTTCAAGATCTAATCTGACTCCATAGACAACTTTTTTCTAATTCTCATAGATTCATCCTGCAGTCACTCTTACAAATAATTTTACTTCGTACTAACCCTACTTCAATTCTTAAAACCATATTCCTACAAGGTATATTTACTTACATTCAGGCATTCAGGCATTCCGCAGGCGTTAAGAAAAACCCTTAGCGATTGTAAACACGTTCCTTACGTCTGTTTGAAGTCTGTCGCGTTTTGACATAGTTTTTATAGTTATGTAACATTGCAACTTCTATATAAATAACTGCCGTTTGTGCGTTGTGGAATTTATAAGTTTGTATTATAAGTATTTTGTAGTTTTTTCTTGGGGCCTAGACAAAGTGCAATTCTTATCAGTGATAACGATGGTGGAAACGTCAAAATGTATGACATAAGCTACCGAAAAACTTATGTCAATCCTGTTGAAAGTTGTTGTAGAAATACGGAAAGCTTTGAAAGCGATTGCCACTTATCTAGGCCCTCTTGAGGCGAGTGTAGAAATAACTTCGTCATTTTGACTGACTGACTCCTTAACCATACAAAATCCTGTACCAACCTAATAGGGACGTTGACTGGGTAAAAAAAAATTGTCCGTCTGTCAGATAATAAAAAAATATTATACACGTATTTTTTGCTTTATCATATTAATAAAAAATTATTGCGATAAAACACATTAAAGTTGGGGAGTGGGGGCTTGCTACGTCACAATTCAATATAAAATCTATCGGACAGTGACGTCATGCCACATTTTAACTCAAAGTATTGCCGTAAACTTTTGATTACGTAAAAAGGAAAATTTCTTTTCTCTACAATATCTTTTAATAATCGATTGCCCTATTGGTCAATTTAAAATAAATGCTTTGAGTCTGAGTTACATTTTGAGCCGAATAATGTCCACTGCTGGACATAGGCCTCACCCAAGCATCGAACGGTCATGTGCCTCGCGAATCCAAGGGTTTTCCGCGACCTTTTAGCAGGTTATCAGTCCACCTTGTCGGGGGCCGGCCACGCTGCGCCTTTTTTGGGTTGAAGGAATATAGGTATTTCATGAAAAAATAGGCCTTAGTGTTCTTGTACGTATCCAAGACGTAACCAGACTTTATTTTACAACCTCACCTAGTTTTAGCTAATTTTAAATCGTCTTCTACGATCATCTTTTATGAGGAGAGATCATTAAATCGTCTTAAACTTTTATATTCAATATGACAGTTAGACAGCTTCTGTCCTCTAGAAAAATATGATATAACGCCATATTTGTTCCTTAGATAAAAATAATTGAACCAACAAACGACCCGGAGTCTGGATTTGTGTCCCGTTGATGGTAAATGGTCGCCACTATTATCGGGTGTACTATTGGTACACCTCTGCCTAACCCTTTGAGGATTACAAGCGTTATGTTATGTTATCAAAGTATTCTGACGATTTAAAAATCGGCCTTAAGAATACCTAAACACCGACATACATAACGCCTCACGCCTTCTTCCGATGGGGGTAGGCAGAAACTACAGAACGCCACCTGCTACGACCCTTACATACTCCTTTTTGCCTCGTTTACCTTCATACATCTGGTCATACACGCACGCCGGTTGCGAGTACTACGCACCTGACCTTTCTGAAGAACATCACCAATAAGGTCACTATATGTCCTCCTAGGGCTTCCCATCCCGGCGTTTCCACTCACACCTGCCTTGTAAATACCTTTTGTTAGTCGTCTTTCATTCATCCTCTCAACATGACGAAGCATAAGCATCTAAGCATACTCTTTTAAATTCTTGTCACTACATCTTCTTTTAAACCGCGCCGATGCCTTATCACCAGTGATCGGAGTAGGTAGATTGAATTGGGGTCATCATATATTAATATGGACATTCCTCCGGAATTATTTGATTATTTAAAAAAAAACCGGAACTTAGGTAGGAATTGTATTAAAATGAGCAATATTATATTCTTCATAAAAAAAAATAACGGCACACAGTCACGATTCCAAGTTTTGGTAAGTAATAAACTTTTAGTGACTTGTGTATGCGACGAATTGACTAATAATTCTAAATAGAACTGAATTAAGTAATCCGTGACCATACACCATTACAACTCCTCACACACACTCTTACACACCCTTGGATATGCTGAGAAGGTGCTAGCATGGCATCCTGTTTGTTTCTGATGCATGTATAGTTATTAGATTGAAGAATCCGTAATTGGCTGTAAGATTAGTTTATTTATCCTAAGTGAATTTGTTCAAGAGCTGTGGATTTTGTGAATAAATAAATAAATAAGTAATATTTTTCTTGTTACAAGGAGTTTAAAGCATGTTTGGATGTACTATAAGAATATTTTTAGTATTGTGTTTGTTTGCTTAAGCTGTTGACAATACCATCACCAACTTTGAATTGAGTAGTAATAATATCACTACCAACATTAACAATATTTAATTGAATCCGGAAATACCGGAATTGCTTTCCAGAAAAATGGCTTATCCATGTTATTCTTTCTGTGTACATTTATTTAATTTTTTAATTTAATGTCTTTATTTCACACTACAGTCCATATGGGTTGTTAGTAGTACACAAAAAATACAATAAAAGGTGTTCGTAATTTGTTAGTAAACAAGACAAGTTACACAATAATCCTATTTCCTATTTCTATGCAGGTGTACACCTGCCCAGAACACAGTAAAAGGACTATCGATTTTGCACGCTAACGCTCTGAGGACAGTGTTGGTGCTTCCACAGACCCTGCTCATCATCGATGCTGTTCTTTTCCTTTTGCTACAATTATGAAATGCTGCATTATGATACAAGTACCAAAAATCAATCTACCTACTCCGATCACTGATTATCACATCATTTCTCAGCCTATCATTCATAGTCACACCACACATGCTTCCCAAGGAACGCATTTCCACAGTATTTATTATATTTTCATGCTTCTTTTGCCACACCCAGCATTCACTCCCATATATACCAAAGCGTAGGCACCAGTGCACCTTTGTGAACAGCCAGTCGAGCCTTTTTGGGTATCAACTGGTTGGTCACAATCGCATGTATAGCATCATTCAAACGAACACCTATGGAAGCGGAAAAAGATTTTGTTATTTATGGCATGTTTTTTCATATTTTACGTGTTTCCCCGTCAAAATCTTATACCGTCATTATTGGAAAGAGCTGAATTTTTAGTTTTCCCGCTATAAAAGCCCATGGGACATCACGGGTTGCTGAAATTCAGGTCGTATTTGCAAAAATATGGGACATGTCTCTGCACGACTTTGAGAAAATAACGTGAGAGTAGTACAACATTAGTTAATATCGTCGGCAGATCACATAATTTACTGAAATTAAATTGTTTTTTCTGTAAATAAAGGATACGTCATATTAAAAATAAGCTAACTGCGTTCGGCGTTTCCTATCTGACTACTCTGAGAAGAAAGGCTGAACAAACTCAGAGGTCGCAGTCATTTAAAAGTCCAGACATAATATTGGTCAGGCCATATGAGGACCATGTATATTAGTGTCTGAAATGGTCTTATGAGATTTGAGTGGACCTGCCCAGTGCAAGCATTTGGCAGTAATCGTGTAGCTCAACTCAGAACTTAAGGAGCTCAACGACTCCACGAACAATACCAAGAAAAGAAATTTGGGTTGGCCGCATAAAGTATTCAAACTGCCAGACCATAATTAAAACTGAGAAAATAAAAAATGATCCATAGTCCTCACATTCACAATATAGGTAGATAATTAAAATAAAAACTTTTTTACAAAAAAAACAACCGACTTCCAAAAAAAACACTAAAATAACTTTTTTACAAAACAAAAGTACACTTAAAAGAGAAAAATAACTTGAATTTCGGAAGTCGGTGGCAAAAACGAAAATACAGATCCATATAGTTATATTTTAAAATGGTTCGCAGTTCGCATAGTTGAAGCCGTGATATAGTTATATCCCTAGGGAAATAGTTATGAATTGCTTTCATATATATTACGGTAGGTATATTTTACTATATACGTATCTAATAAAATACTATTGTTTTTGCCACCGACTTCCGAAATTCAAGTTATTTTTCTCTTTTAAGTGTACTTTTGTTTTGTAAAAAAGTTATTTTAGTGTTTTTTTTGGAAGTCAGTTGTTTTTTTTGTAAATAAGTTTTTATTTTTCACTTTTTAGTTGTGTTTATACCTACCCCGCACAAATTCGTATACCAGTCGAATAATGGAAATATAACAAAAGATTTTTCAAAAATTAACGTATCATTCCACTTTGCCCCATCGGGCCGCCCACGCGCCCCGCTGATGGGGCAAAGAGGAATGCCTAAAATTTTTCAGAGGAATATGCTCCACTAGTTCGACCTGGTGGGGCAGATTCCACTAGTCTAAAATCTTTATGGATTCTGCCCCACTAGGGTTGGTACACGATTTACGGTTAATTACACGATTTGTTACAAATAAAATAAAATCTTAGTAAATACAAGTCCTAGTTCCATTTTACTTAGATATCAATTTCTTTCTTTTCCAATCAAATATAAAATACGAGCATACCTACCTACACAAATTCTAAGGTGCCAACCCTAGTGGGGAAGAATCCATGCCATGGGGCAGAATGCATTTGCCCCAGCAGTGGGGCGACTTGGTGGGGCAAAGTGGAATGATTTAAATTAACCCCTTTGTGGGTGAAAAGGGGGGATACGGTTTGTAAAAAAAGATCTTATTCATTTGGTTTAGAAAACGTGGTATAAACTTATCTAGGTAATAATAAAGATGGAATCATACATTTTTCAAAACTGGCTACAAGTGTAGAAAGGGGGTTACAATTTTTTTTGCATCTCAATGACATCTATTGGCCCAAAATGGTACACATTTTGGAATACATTATTCTACATTCAATTTAACAGAAATAACATTTTTGCAATTTAATTACAGTCCTATTAAAATTGTAAATAGAATATAATCACGATGTAACATTTAGTTTTTGTTATATTGCAATCGTCTCAACAATAAAAATGCTAATTTAAAGTTTTCAAAGTGATACCCATACCACCAACAAGCACTACGTTCCAGGCAGCAAGGGGTAACGGAGATGTGGAGCGTATGCTGCCTCTAATATTAAGCTGGGCGGTCACAGTCCATAAATTACAGGCTACCACCCTCGAAAGAGCTGTGATCGACTTTGGTAAAAAAAACTTTGCAAAAGAGCAAATATACGTCGCGCTTGTCGTGTCAGAAGTTTGGAAGGCATAGTTTTATCAGAGTTGGACGCCAACAAATTATTAAAGCGACCACACGGCCACAGATCATTGATGGAAATAACGAGGCTACAAAATCTATCTTCTGACAATCAAGGCCACACATAACATACGACTCAAGTAGCGCAATTTGATGCCGGGATATTACCATAAAAATCATTTATAGCCAGAGTACATCTCATAGCAATTCGAATAAGCCCAAACACGGCTAGGATACATTGTTTTATGACGGAGTTCTGGTGCCGTCCTTCCGGCTTCATCTTCAGATCAGTTCGAAGGTCATCAGAATTATTTATTTAAACGTGCTTCATTGTCGCTTAACTATCTTAATCGAGATATCTTATCGCCACCCGTGAAATACTTATCATTGAGTAGTTCCGGTGGCCATCTGTCTTCTTCATCAGTTCCACTTCACCAAATGATACTTTCTGAATGCAAATGCTTAACTTGTTGCTGAAAATACCTAAATCGCTATGTGTGTGCCTATAATATTTGAGGAGTTCCCTCAATTCGTCATGGATTCCAACATCAAAACTGATGTTTTTTTTTAATGGGACCAATCTGGGCGTATATCCTTTCAAATCAGAAAATAATTTTCCAAATCTGTTCATAAATGGCGCCACCCGTGAAATACCTATCATTGAGGAATTCCGGTGGCAATCTGTGGTCTTCTTCATCAGTTCCACTTCACTAAATGATAATTTCTGAATGCAATTAATGCTTAACTTGTTGCTGAAAATACCTAAATCGCTATGTGTGTGCCTATAATATTTGAGGAGTTCCCTCAATTCCTCATGGATTCCATCATCAGAACTAAATTTTGATAAAAATGGGACCAATCGGGAAGTGTATCCTTTCAAATAAAAAAAGAATTTTCGAAATCGGTTCATAAATGACGGAGATATGAGGTAACATACATTAAAAAAAAAAAAAAAAAAATACAACCGAATTTTTAACCTCCTCCTTTTTGGGAAGTCGGTTAATAATATAATACTATACAAGTAATCATGTAATTTTGTATATAATATTCAACAATGTGTATATAAAACTGATAGATTTCGATGATTTTACATAATAATTAAAATGTCAAGTTTTATGGTTTTATCACAAGGCTTAGCAGAGCGAGCAGCTCAATCCCAAGCTTTTTATCTTCTAAATAATCTGAAATTTTATAGTACAATTTTTTACAAAGTTTGGTTTCAATACAGCTTTTAAATCGTTGAATGGGTAAGTTTCGAATGTCAATGGGTAGTTTATTGTAAAAGCGTATACATTGACCCATGAACGAGTTGCCTACTCTGTGGAGACGAGTGCGATGTACAGCGAGGTTGTGTTTATTCCAGTAAACAATGAATAACGGACATTTTCTTAAAATTGTATAATTATAGTGGCGCTACTGCTAAACATGTGGTCCTGGGTTCGATTCCCTGGTCGAGAAGTGTTATTTGGTTTTCCATCAGGAATTGCTCTGTAGCAGCCCGGACTGAATTTCTGCCCGGTTGATGGAAATAGGCTCGCCCCCTATAACATGGGACTTAAACATAACTGGCGAAATGTAGGTACACCTCTGCCGAGCCTGTAACATGTATTACGTGGGACTTTGAAAGTCACCCATAGGGCAATGGAGAGGGCTTTGCTTGGAGTTTCTTTACGTGATCGAAACAGAAATGAAGAGATCCGTAGGACAACCAAGCTAACCGACATAGACCGAAGAATTACCAAACTTAAGTGGCAGTGGGCAGAGCACATAAGGGCCAAAGCTTCTGAACTGTCGACCGAGTACCGGAAGACGTAGCGCTGATAGGCCTGAGAATAAGGACCGATGACCTGGTGAAGGCCGCAGGAATCCGCTGGATGCGAGAAGCACAGAACCGGTCGAAGTTGCGATGCTTGGGGGAGGCCTATGTCCAGCAGTGGACGTCTTTCGGCTGAAATGATGATGATAAAACATAACTGGCGAAATGTGGGTGTACTGTACTGTACACCTACCTGCTTAAGAGAGAAAAGGGCGTGCCATTCTCCATACAAATGTATTCTCCTTTTTTCTTCCTGAATAATGCCTCTAGAGCAATCATTTTTTTTTTTCATAAAATCAAAGTCTGCTGTCATGTTCCTATTATTTCCTTTTTTCAGCAACTTACCGGTAAAGAAAATATGGCCCTCCAAAAATTACAAAAATGCCCCATTTTTACCGCCGTGATTAGAGGAGTACCAGACAAATTGTAAAAGTTTTTAACATAAAAGAAAATTATAGGAACCTAGACATACTCTTTATAAAAAAATTAATGTAAAAAATAACTGAATCGGTTCAGTTTTCGAGGAGAATAAAAACTTTTTTACAAAAAAAACAACCGACTTCCAAAAAAATACACTTAAAAGAGAAAAATAACTTGTATTTCGGAAGTCGGTGGCAAAAACGATAATATTTTATTAGATACATATTATATAGTAAAATATATCGTAATATTATGAAAGTAATTGATAACTATTTCCCTAGGGATATAACTATACCACGGCATCAACTTTGCGAACTTCGAACCATCTTAAAATATAACTATATGGATCTGTATTTTCGTTTTTGCCACCGACTTCCGAAATACAAGTTATTTTTCTCTTTTAAGTGTATTTTTTTGGAAGTCGGTTGTTTTTTTTTGTATAAAAGTTTTTATTTTTCACTTTTTAGTTGTGTTATACCTACCCTGCACTAATTCGTATACCAGTCGAATAATGGAAACATAACAAAAGATTTTTCAAAAATTAACGAATCATTCCACTTTGCCCCACCGGGTCAGCCACACGCCCCGCTGGTGGGGCAAAGAGGAATGCCTAAAAAAATTCAGTGGTATATTCACTAGTTTGACTTGGTGGGGCAGATTCCACTAGTCTAAAATCTTGATGGATTCTGCCCCACTAGGGTTTGCACCTTGGAAATGTGTAGGTAGGTATGCTCGTATTTTATATTTGTTTGGAAAATAAATAAATGTATAGTTACGTAAAATATAACTAGGACAAATCTTCATTCAATTTAACAGAAATAACATTTTTGAAATTTAATTACAGTCCTATTGAAATTGTAAATATAATATAATCACGATGTAACATTTAGTTTTTATTTCATTGCAATCGTCTCATCCAATAAAAAGATATGCTATGTAATTTAAAGTTTTCAAAGTGATACCCATACCACCAACAAGCACTACGTTCCAGGCGGCAAGGGGTAACGGAGATGTGGAGCGTCTGCTGCCTCTAATATTAAGCTGGGCGGTCACAGTCCATTACAGGCTACCACCCTCGAAAGAGCTGTGATCGACTTTGGTAAAAAAAACTTTGCAAAAGAGCAAATATACGTCGCGCTTAGTCGTGTCAGAAGTTTGGAAGGCATAGTTTTATCAGAGTTGGACGCCAACAAATGATTAAAAACGACCACACGGCCACAGATCATTGATGGAAATAACGAGGCTACAAAATCTGCCTTCTGACAATCAAGACCACAGATAACATACGACATACACAGAAATCATTTATAGCCAGAGTAAATCTCATGGCAATTCGAATAAGTCCAAACACGGCTAGGATACATTGTTTTATGACGGAGTTCCGGTGCCGTCCTTCCGGCTTCATCTTCAGATCAGTTCGATGGTCATCAGAATTATTTATTTAAACGTGCTTAGTTGTCGCTTAACTATCTTAATCGAGACAACTTATCGCCACCCGTTAAATACTTATCATTGAGTAGTTCCGGTGGCCATCTGTCGTCTTCATCAGTTCCATTTCACCAAATGATACTTTCTGAATGCAAATGGTTAATTTGTTGCTGAAAATATCTAAATTGCTATGTGTGTGCCTATAATATTTGAGGAGTTCCCTCAATTCGTCATGGATTCCATCATCAGAACTGTTTTTTTTTTAATGGGACTAATCTGGGCGTATATCCTTTCAAATCAGAAAATAATTTTCCAAATCTGTTCATAAATAGCGCCACCCGTGAAATACCTATCATTGAGGAATTCCAGTGGCAATCTGTGGTCTTCTTCATCAGTTCCACTTCACTAAATGATACTTTCTGATTGCAAATGCTTGACTTGATGCTGAAAATACCTAAATCGCTATGTGTGTGCCTATAATATTTGAGGAGTTCCCTCAATTCCTCATGGATTCCATCATCAGAACTAAATTTTGATAAAAATGGGACCAATCGGGAAGTATATCCTTTCAAATAAAAAAAGAATTTTCAAAATCGGTTCATAAATGACGGAGATATGAGGTAACACATTAAAAAAAAAAAACATACAACCGAATTGATAACCTCCTCCTTTTTGGGAAGTCGGTTAAAAAAGGGAAATACGAAACGTCGATTTCGTCATTTTTTTGGTGATATAATTTGGTCTGAGCTGTACCTATCCCTATCGCACTCTACGAGGGCAGACTTGAGGTAAGAAGACGGCAATAGTTTCTTCAAATACCTATTTTTCAAATACAAATTCCTCGCAGCACCTGTTCCCTCTTAAACCTTCGGGGATCCAGGCGTGATGATATGTAAAACTATGATATGTATCCTAAAGTATATAAGCAGCACACATATCAACAATTCAGGTTAGAAAGACTCATAAAACTTATTTTATGAGCTATTTTTCCAGAATTCCAATAAATGCTATTACTTAAGGGAACGAAAACATGTTGTAAGCGGCAACTTATGAGCTCAGCTTTTTGTAACAACTTCAATATTTATAGATACTTCGGAGTAAAGTTCCAAAATTATTTACTCTGATCTACTTTTATTTTCAATGTTTTACCAGTAAACTGTAACCCCTTTATTAATAAACGCGGATGAAAATTACTATCAGTACCACCTTTAGATTGACCACACATTCTTCAAGGTTTAAGTTGAGCATAACTCTAAAGGTACCATTCCGTACTCGACTGCAGGCGGCAACTGCAGACGACGAGTCGCTGTGACACGACTGGTTTCTATGAATTTCTTTCCGTAGCTAGCGACACGTCGAAATCAAAATAGGACACCCTCTAGAGAACATAGTCATAAATTTAAAAAAATATATAGGTATGCCATGTTGGGTATCAAATGAAAGGGCTGTACGAGCACATTACAAATATGTATATATGTATTGTCTCAATAAATAAATATGTTTAAACAAGCATAAGTGAGACTGCGCTACCTACGGCGAGGCTGTAAAGTTAATACCTATTATACAATAAAACCTTAACAAAAACAATTTAAAGCTGCTCTGCAAATATTTTATCACGAAATAATAACCCCAAAATAATTTAAATAAAAAGTAGGTAAGTTCTCAAGTAAATGGTCATACAATTTTATAATGGCATGCGGCTTTACCTTGACCATTTTTGGACCTATGTCTTGATTTCTGTCTGAAAAAATTTCTTGTTTCATACTTTTTAGAGCGTGATTTTTCAGTAGTCTGGTTTTAGTTTTTGAACTTACTTTTTATGGAGACAAATGACCATCTAAACGCCTACCCTTCACCACTTACAAAATTCTACAGTAACACAATATCCGTCTATACGACTGATATTGCAACAAGAAACGAAAAAAATAAATAGGAATAATGTCGTTAGACTCACATAAAAATGTTTGGACTTCAAAAGAGACCAACTCTGAGTTCGTTTCGGCATTTCTTCTCAGGGATCAGTCAGGAGGCGGCCCCACTTTTTTAATATTGACAAAAAAAATTGCGTGGAAAAATGTCTTCAAAGAATTACTTACAGAAATAATAATAATTTCATTTCATGTCTTTGTTATACAACGTGTTCTTTTTGATGTCCCGTAACTCTACGGTTATATGCTATAAGTAAAAATAATACAAAAATTCCTAGAACAAGTGTTCCAAAAATACATAGTTTCGAAGATAATATAACACTAGACTCTCGATGTGTTTATCTAAGTTTCATTGATAAGTACGAATAAATCATTTCCATTCAAATTCATAATTATTTTAAAG
Source organism: Xanthia icteritia (assembly GCA_949128155.2). Classification (NCBI taxonomy): domain Eukaryota; kingdom Metazoa; phylum Arthropoda; class Insecta; order Lepidoptera; family Noctuidae; genus Xanthia; species Xanthia icteritia. Next base: position 11,498,156 of record OX421956.2, read on the forward strand.
CTAAGAAAATGCGACGTTGTAATTTTTTTTCTACGGAAAAAAATAGTTTGATTTTTTTTTACTTTTTTTTTCACATAATGTATTTTACATAAATAATTGTTATTTTGTCGAATTATATTGCAATAAAAATGAAAAAAAAAAGTAGTTGAAAAATAATTAATATGCCAGTTGATTGTTTGACATGGTCTCATTAATACCCTAGAGTTATTGGAGTTATTGGTTGGCGCAGTGGTTAAGCGATTGACTGCTGCGCTGCGTGTCGCGGGTTCGATTCCCGCACGGAACAAATATTTGTATGACCTACAATTAGTTGTTCCGGGTCTGGCCGTTTGTGTATGTGAGTTTATATGTTTGTAAACGCACCCACGACACAGGAGAAATTCCTAGTGTGGGGCAACGTTTTAAAAAAAAAAAAAAAAAAAAATCAAAAGCAACGACATAATCCCTTTTACGACAACCACTCCACCCAAACCATTTCAAATCTTCACCACGGACAAAAGTCTTATTCAATTTTCTCAAACGATTCATCATACTCAAACCAAAAAGCAACGTCCACGTCCTTCCTTTACCGTATTTATTAAATTTTCATTTAATATAAGCTGGCTATGAGAAAATATTAAAATGTGCACTGGCTGGGATCCAAGTGAATCCATTGTACTGTTTGGCGAACACCCTGCATTGTAAATAGAATAAGGCTCGTTCACATGCCCGACACAACTAGTGTTGGATATAAAGTTTGGCGAATGTTTGTGGAAAATGTTGGTGTTATAAATTCAGCTGTCATGCGGTAATTTCTGATAAAAAGGGGACAATTGACCAATGTTTGGCAAGTTATGGTTTTCAGAATTGTTATTTATAATAATACAACATCTAAGACGTGAGTAACCATAACAGTGTTGTGTTTTCATAGGTTGTAACAAATCCGGTAAAACAAAAATGTTTGCCTTACTCTTAATTTATAGTGGTCCCATCAGCATATTATGAGGGGGCTCTTTTCATATTCTTATATTCTTTCGTGTTGACACGAGCTATAAAGATATACCTACCATACTATCTCATGCTGCTGCAATAAAACAGATTTATCAGTCAAAAAATAGTAGAGAAACTGACTATCCAGGGTCCACAAAACTTATTTTTCAACACACTAGCTCGTAAGCTGGCTCTTATTGCGCAGCTGTGTGCCTTTAACTTTGCATTCCCGCTCTAGAGCTGAAAATTATGCCGATGTCTAATACTAGTCGGAGATGTGCGATTTTTTTATCTCAGCGAAAAGCGTACATGCCTATTTGCTGAGATAAAAAAGCCTACATACCGAGGAACTCGTAGCTAAGTAATAACAGCCACACGGGTCGATTCAACAGGTTAAGCTACGCTTGCCGGGGTTGGCCCGTGGATGGGTGACCTCCGTGAATCCTCCGTGCTTCGGAAAGCATGTTTAGCCGTTAGTCCCGGCTGTAATTCGTGGATCTTTGACAGTCGTTACAGGTCGTCTGAAGCCCGAAAGTCTGACAACCAGTCTTACCAAGGGGTATCATCGTATTACCCAGCTACTGGGTTGTGGAGGTCAGATAGACAGTCGCAGTCATGTAAAATACTAGTATTCAGTTGCATCCAACATAGTTGGGATAAGGCTAGGCAGATTGAAATAGCATGCATGCCGTTTTATACCAAAATTTTATGTCGATAGTTTTTTTCTTTGTGATTAACCGTGTAAATAAAAAAAGATAAATAAAGATTATAGGTATTTCATAGTTTTCATCAAATCTTGCCACACATGCATCAAAATCTAGCATATTGCGCCAATCACAGGAACACAAACAGTAGCTTATTTTAACCCAAGAACACGACTACTTATACCATATTAAGATTATCTCAAATCTCAATGAATCAGCTGTAAAGAATACCTATTATTATTCATGAGGTACCGCGTATACATTTGGTAATGTACGCGCGTTTGAATATCAACGACCAAGTCATTTATTCAAATTGTGATGGTCAAGATTTGGAGGACAATTTGGAGGGAATTTCCATGTTGACCATGGGTTGCTTACTTAAGGTTAGCTAGAGTGGCACAAGAGACTTATATCAGCTTTTTCTTCTACGGCAACGCATTGCGATACTTTTATCAGCTTTTTTCTACTACGGCAACGCAAAAGATTGGCACAAGAGACTTGTATCAGCTTTTTCTTCGACGGCAACGCTTTGCGATACTTTTATCAGCTTTTTTCTACTACGGCAACGCAAAAGAGTGCCACAAGAGACTTATATCAGCTTTTTTCTACTACGTCAACGCAAAAGAGTGACACAAGAGACTTATATCAGCTTTTTTCTACTACGTCAACGCAAAAGAGTGCCACAAGAGACTTATATCAGCTTTTTTCTACTACGGCAACGCATTGCGATGCTTCTGGTATTGCAAATATGACCGGTTACCATCAAGTGAGCCAGCTGAAAATGTTGCCGTTTTTTGGGAAATAGGTATGTCGCATTGTCAGTTATATTAATTAGGGTCCTGTCCAGAAATGACTGAAAATGAAAAAAGATTAAAGCTCGGCGTAATGGCTAGGCAATTTAATGAGCGTCTGCGCAACAAATTCCTCACGAAACGCATATTTGCATCATCATAAACATCATCGATTCTTCATAATAGTATGATCTACAGATATAAACTATGGGTGTACTAAGAGTGTGAAAATGACTCTGTTCAGGGCTTATTGACAGTCTTTTTACTCGTGCAGCCTGTGGGTGAGGTATACTCAGAAGGCTTACAATGCTCTGCGCGTGCAATATAATAATGCGCTGAGGATGTTGTTGGGGCTGCCTCGTTTTTGCAGCGCATCAGGCATGTTTGCTGAAGCGAGGCTTGATGACTTTTATGCCGTCATGCGCAAACGATGTGCATCTATGCCACGGCGATTCAGGGGCAGCCCTAACAATATTCTAGCTACACTGGCGGACAAAATTGATGGGCCATTTATTAGGCATTGGGCTGGTAGACATGTGCGCGCAGACGTCCATGTCGCCAATTAAAATAATTTATAATATACCCGTATTATTTACTAACAATAGGTTAAGTTTATACTAACACTTTATGGATCTATGGTCTGAACTAAATAAATAAATAAATAAATAAAATAAATAATAAAAGTTTTTTTTTAAACCAATTTTCGTTTCAAAACTAAAATGTCAAAGATTTTGGTATTTTTCCGAGGCTAATATAATTTACCCAAAATGGTCAACTTGGCGTTCTCCTCTATCATTCACCACAAATCGGCCACTTACATGCAAAATACCATCAGATCACATGTAAACAAAAAGGTGTATTTTGATCACCACTTTCACAGTTTCGATTGAATGTCGGGGAATTTCGTGCGTGTCATAATTTGGTGACGCGTTCCTCAATCACTTGGCACAGCTGACTGTGAACGTGATCTGCATACGTTAAAGGCTCGTACAGACCAGCACGACGCGACGGCGTGACGCGACTCGAACAATACAATTTCTAAAAAAACTTCACGGTATAACAATAACCGGTGTCGCGTCGCGCTAGTCTGCACGAAGCTTAACAACTTTAAACAGTTTGAGTACCGGTAAACTGCCCTAACTTTGCCTGGCGTCCTAAGTTTGCCTATAATGAAAATGATGTAATATCTTTTTCATTTTACTTGTATGGCAATCGAAACTTAAAGCTGTCTATAAAATCTCAAAGTTTCCTTTGCCGTACAAGTAAAATGAAAAAGATATTACATCATTTTCATTATAGGCAAACTTAGGACGCCAGGCAAAGTTAGGGCAGTTTACGGTACTTAGTTTAAGATGTTGCTTGATAACTGTAGAATATGATTCTATAGTCATCAATCAAACTCAAATTTATTACAATTGAATCATTTACAGGCTCTTTTGAACTGTCAAGTCAGAGATGAAGCTAGTTCGATGACACTATTTGAAATCGAAATATTGGTTACATCATTCATGTTGAAATTATACATATATGTGAGAACTATGTAGAAAAACGTGCACGTTATAAGCGTCCAGAGTAAAAAGATAAAAAAGAACAAACAATTAAAAAGTAAAATAATTTTATGGCCGCAGATCAGTATGTCCGACTCGATAACACCATCTGCGATGCCCAAAATTATTGAATGCATCTGTTGATTAATATGATAAGCACATTGACTTTGATGGAATATTGAACCCGAAGTATCCTGCCCAATTTACCTGGAAATATCCTTAGTTTACTATTAACCGTGAAAATAAGGCCAGTTTCCTAAAAATGTATGACTCATTATCGAAATAAGGAATATGGATCGATTTGCATAAGACCTCGAGGACTCGGCCAGTGCTCAATGTGAACGGTTAGCATTTTCCGTTTAAATTTGGTAGTTGCATCTTTTAATTTGCATGGCCAGATGCTGACAACCAGTAAAACCAAGCAGTGTCATTTTACCCAGAAACCAGGTTGTGGCGGTCAGATAGGCAGTCGCTCCTTGTACAATACTGATATTCAGCTGCATCCGGTTAGATTGGAAGCCGACCTGTACATAGTTGGTAAATAAAAGGCAGATCATGATAATGTCCTTTTAATATGTGTAGTATTTTCACTAGATTTATTGTATTACTGTAAAATACCCATCAGCAACATTTTTTTTCCGCAGAAGCGGTAATATTTCAATTTACTTAAGCGCACTTTGCCAATTTTCGAAGGTCCCGCTTGTTTGTCATAATAACGAAGCCAACATCCAACATCCAATATTGATCATATTTATGTCCAACATTTGGCATTGGCCCCAACATATAGAATCAACTCAATTCGAAGGTTTGAGTAAGATATATGTTATTTTTAGATCGTAAGGGTATGCCATCAATTCTGTAGAATAATTTAAGATGCCATTTTTCAGTCTTCTCTAATAGAAAACTTTAATATACAGAAGCTTTGCATGTCTCGGTCATATAGGAGTTTTAAGTGAATATTTTTACGTACCGGGTCATTGTCCTTGATATAATGTTTGTGTCTGTATTTTTTATGAGTAAACTCAACTGGACTAGGATTTATGCGTGCCAGACTGTGGGTATCCTTTCGTGATTCTGAATACAATAAAAAAATGTTGTGTGTGCGCTTAGCCAGGCCTTTTGGAAGTTTCTAGGTTTTTCATATCGTATGTCTGGTCTATGAAATAGACTAAGTACGTAGGTACTAGTTTTTTTACCCGTACGCGGCGGAGCCGAAAAGCAGGGAAAGTTTAGCAGTCCTACTTTATTTTAGGAAGTATCAACATTAGGTGTCGCTAATGTGTCCCCACTGCTATAACTTGTTTGTAGTTTAAATTGAACACTATTCAAGTTTGTCAGTATGACTAGAAAAGCAGTGATAGCCTTGTGGTGTAACCGTCCAACTACCATGTCGTAGGTCTCAAGTTCGAACCCAAGGCACGCACTTCTGACTTTTCGGATTCATGTGCGTATTGTATAATTATCACTTGCTTAAAAAACGGTTAAGGAAAATATCGTGAGGAAAGCGGCATGCGTGAGAGATATTTCTAAACGGCATGTGAGGCCAAGTCAGAGACCCATGGGCGGCTTTAAAACTCTGAGAGGTTAGTCACTAACCACACAAAAAAGAAGAAAGAAGTATTTTTTTTTTAATGTTTTTTGGGTCTCAAACGATTACATTTCCAATTTTTAAAGAAACAGCCCCAGTAATTAATTTATTGTTGACATAATCTACTCATTATAATGTTTTTTTTATGAGTTGTATTGCAATATGTGATTAGCTAGCGACCTCGACAATTTTTTATTTTACCTCAATGTCCTAGTTTATCAATTATAACTTCTAGTTACAGCTATATGTAAGCGGGCACGACCTTTATGCCTGGAGGCTTTCATTCGGGTACCTATTAAGTTCTTTTTACTTTTTTTTGGTATATTAGCGTGTGCTAGGTGACATAATGAAAATAATTTAATTTAATGTTTTGTGTTGCGTAAAGTAAATTATTTTGCATAAGTACTATTGTATAGAATCAAGTTTTTCTAACTATTCAGACAGCTGTGCAGCTGGGGAGTTTGTTGCGCCACTTCTTCTTCCCAGCTAAAGCACTAGGAAGTGGTGAAGGGTGGGCGTTTTGGGGGACTGTCTTATGTAATTTTGACGTTCGAAAAGTGCTGATTCTCAGCCTAGTTTGAATAAATGACTTTGAATTTTGAATAAATAATACTTGTCTTGGGGTATGACTATTAATAATTAATAGTCATACCCCAAGACAAGTATTATTTACATAATGATGATATGATTTGCATAATTATTATGCAAATCATAATGTACATTATGATTTGTATTTGTGCCCTGTTGGTGCCAATAGACTCGTCAACTTCAAAACATAACTAGCAAAATGAGGGTATAGATACACTTCTGGCAAACCCTTAAGGGAGTACAGGCGTAATGATATGAGATGTTAAACACTAATGATTATTATTTCAAGTGTTGAATAAAATTAGAAGAAACTCTTCTCTTACTTAAAGATTTAATTTGTAGAATTAATTGTTTCTGCCTTTTTCTAATAAGAAACTTAGAAAATCGCAGTTGAGTTTTTGATGTATAACATATCCTCTCCCTTTCCTGCAAATCTTTCCTCTCGTTTTCCTGCAATTTGTAAGTAAGTAAGTAAGTAAATTTGATTTGTTTTAACATGGTGTACATGATACATTGCATGCAGGATAGTAATGGGATACAGAAAAGTCCGAACATGTTCAGCCGCATATCGTGGCGTACAACTTGGTAGGAAGAGATGGTGCTTAAACCGTGATAATATTCATCAAAATTACATTTCTTCATTATTCATTAAAGATTAGGTATAATTACAATTCAATAAGCATATTTTTTAGATGCAATTCTATGTCAAAGTAGTAATTAAATAAATTCGTACATAAAAATATTTTTGTAAGACTGATTTCGTGAAAAGGGACGGAAGTGTGTAACAGGAAGTCTGGGAAGCGCGCGCTATTTGATTTGACCAATGAGCGCGCGCGGTGCTAGAGTTCGCCGTCAGGAACGACCTCGACGAGGCCACGCCTCTTTTGCTTATTACCAAGTGAGATGTCAGATGTTATACATAAAATGCGATCATTGTAAGTTTCGCTCGTTTTTTGTGTTTTTATTTATATATTTTATTTATATGTTGCCCAGCGGATATAAAGTGATCATTGCCAGCCTATCTGCATCTGCCATAGTCTACCTATAATACCAGAGCCATCGCAGGTGCGTTGTACCCCAGAAACAACCCTGAAATGTTTCATATACTTCAAGATTACAGCAACGCTGCTTGGCTGCAGAAATACGTATAGTGTTAAAAAAAGAAACAAAGAAAATACGTTTATTTGCAGTATACATGACGTAAAGAAAGAACAAAAACACGAAAATAACAATTTGGGGGAAAATATGCGTCTCATCCACGCAAAACGGCCATCGCTCAGCATAATGCTGTGACCTTATGCGAGATCTGTCTCGCATAAGGTCACAGCAGCCCCAGCGCTGGTTTTCAGCGACAGCCGGCGTTGACGTGATGACGTCAACCAGTGCAGCGGATAGTGAAATAACAAAATAAGAAATCAAAAATAAAATAAATACAATACTTAGTCCTAATATAAATATAATATTTTAAATGGAAACATTTCGTTCCGGTCGCGACTCACGCGCCGCAGCTTTAATGCAATCTGTGCGCGCTGTTGTCATAAAAACTTAAGTGCCTAAATTATATCTATGCATAAAACTACACTTGGGAGCAAATAAATCGAGCCACTACCTTTTTTCACGTAAAATGGTAAATATTTTTGGTAATATGGAACGTATCAATTCGAACTATATATCGCCTAAAAGTTTAGTTAATAACCTTTACAATGAGGGTAAATTATTGAATAATAACCTTATTGAATGATAAATTATTGGCTCTGCAAGAAAAATGGTAATTTTGATAGAAAATTTAGTAGGGCTAAAACAGTCCATAAAAACAATAAAAAACAAAATTATTGCAAAAAAAATATTCTTAATAACTGGTATTACCCCCCCGGGCCCTGATACATTCTTGTAGCCTATTAGTCATCGATCTGATCAGCGTTACGATGACATATTGTGGTATGTTCTCCCACTCTTCAAGCACAGCGACTTTAAGCTCGGGAATGGATGAAACAGCGGGAACCCTGGCTCGGACTCTCCGTTTTAGCTCGTCCCATAGGTGTTCGATCGGGTTCAAATCGGGACTTCGTGCTGGCCATACCATTTGTTGAATCCCGATCGCAGACAAGTATTCCGTAACGATCTGCGCGGTATGAGGTCTCGCATTGTCATGCATAAACAAGAAATTTTCTCCGACAAAACCAGCATACGGCATTACGTGGTTTTCAAGAATGTCAGTTATGTATCGGTCAGCTGTTAATCCACGTCTACCACTGCCATCGTTGGCGGGGTCGACGAAGACAAGTTCCGTTTTTCCGTCTAGAGAAATTCCTCCCCACACCATACAAGAACCACCACCAAAACTCACCGTTTCTCGAATGCAACATTGGGCAAATCTTTCACCAGGACGTCTATACACTCGGTTTCTCCCGTCATTGCTAAAAAGACAGATTCTTGACTCGTCAGAAAACAAAACTGACCTCCAGTCTTCTAACGTCCAATTAATGTGTTCTCGAGCAAACTCCAAGCGAGATCGGCGATGAGCTACAGTCAATTTTGGGCCAGTTGCTGGTTTGTGTGATGTTAAATTTCGTTCTTTTAGTCTTCGTCTCACTGTCCACCTACTGATTGCGACTCCTCGAACGTCACGTAACGCTTGCTGTAGCTGAACAGCATTAAGTCCACGGTCGCGCAACGAATTGGTTGCAATAAAGCGGTCGTCACGTTCTGTTGTTGCCCGTGGTCGGCCAGTTCCAGGTCGCCGAACAAAAGCACCAGTCTCCAGATACCTGCGGTATACCCGCTGTACCTTTGAACGACTCAAATGAAGTCTGCGTGCCACTTCACGTTGTCCGTGTCCAACCTCAAGTAAAGCTACAACTTGGGCAGCTTCCGTCGGTGTAGTATCCATTTTATCAGGTTATTTTGATTACACAGACACAGATAAAGACAACAATAACAAGTAATATGGGTATGATTAACAAAAACCTCAAATTTAATCTTTTCTTAACAGAGTACAATAAAAATGTCATAAGCAAATTAAATGCGATAATTTTATTCTACCCTTTAAACTTTAATAAAAATGAAATTTTGACAACTAACTACCCTCATTGTAAAGGTTATTAAATACCCTTTTAGGCGATATATGTTTCGAATCGATGCGTTCCTTAATACCAAAAATAATTACCATAATGCGTGAAAAAGGAAGTGGCTCGATTTATTTGCTCCCAAGTGTATTTGTTTGACGTTTTGACATATTGGTTACTGGTAGTACTTTGCTAGACGAGTTCCTTCGCAAAGAGTACTACAGCATGTATCAGAAAGTTGTGGTTATGTGGTCAGATATGGAACCAACATCGTAATCGCAAAAAAAAGCAGTGTATAGTGCCGCTATCGGCACTATAGCATACAGTCATTTGTTATTTTGTTTGATTGTTGAGGTTAGTTCGCTGTAAAACACCACATTCCCAAAACATTACATTATCTTATGCCTAAACGAACCCTGGCCGTTGTGTGGTCACAATTCTAACCTAACCTAACCTAACCTACCATTCAGCCATTTTCATTTGCTACTTAATTTTTCGTAATTTCAGTAATTGTAGTGACTTTTGATACAATTATCTAAAACAAATACGATTAATCAATACAAAGGGCGGCAAACTCAACAATCAAACAAAATAACAAGTGACAGTGACAGTGACAATGCAATGCTTGCGGCACTTTAGCCGGGCCGTGGCAACGCCACTATTATGCCGCAAATAGCGGCACTTTATCCGATAGGCATAAAGAGCTGCTAACGGCACTCTATCAAAAAAAAAAAGTAATCTCATCCTTTTGGGTCGAGTAGGTATTAAAGTTTTGTAAAAACCGCGAAAAAGTTATGAACCGTCCAGTTCATAATTTTTTCGCGATTATGATGTTGGGCCAATGGAGAAAGTTGTTCAGTTTGACCGTCTGTACCACACCCTTAAATTTGACCACACCTTTCTGATACACGCTGTATACTAATACTGCAATTTCTTACATAAAAAAACTCGTGAAAAAATGCGCCAATAGGCAAATAATTTGCACACAATAGCAACCTACTTACCACAGCACCATGGCCAAAAATAGTAATTAAATTCGCGAATCCCGTACATTTATGTAATCATAGGTATTTTTTCTATCGTTCATTGATGGTCTCACCACGCTTCGATATTGACCTGCACAAGACTTGCATTTTAATTGTGACCCTGGGTTTGTGGCTCGGAAAGTTTAATTGAGCGGTGGAACATTGTCAAGAACAGTTTGTGGAGAAGTCTTTTCGTGGAAAAAATCCCCTCAGTCTATCGCAGTTTAATGCTGGACGGAGGCCTCTCCCAGGCTGCGACACCCTGTCCTCCGCCTTCAGCATCCAGTCTGTCCCAGCCACCTTGAAGGTCGTCGGTCCATATAGCTGGGGGGCGTCCTACGCTTGCCGATACGCGATCTCTACTCCAGGACTCGTCTCTCGTCTGCTCCACCGGCCTGCCCACTGCTACTTCAACTTGCTTGGAGAAGTAATGTCGGTAGCCCCGGTTTGTGAAAAGCAGCTTGTAATATGGTAGGTACTTATACTTCCTACTCAGGCAAGCAATGGTGGTCCAATGAATACTGCCGCGACTTACTTATTTGTAGGTTCGATTTGTTATGTTATTTATATGTTATGTTCGTATAATATATCTTTTACATTTTAAAAATATTGTGTTAATTATCACGCTATACAAAATAGGGACGGGCGGAGTCTTCTACTACAGGCATTATTTGTCTAAAAGAAGATTCCGAACACAACAATTTGTAAGACCAATTATTTGACACAATAAATTTTATTTTATTTTTATTATTTTATTATTTTTTATAATCAACCTATAATGTTCCCACTGTTGGGACACAAACCTGTCTTCGAGAGGGAGAGAGCTGTAAATAGGGTTGCCAATTTTTTAAATCAAATATAGTATTTTCGAAGTTGTGCCGATTCTCTTGTTAAAATACCTCTAAACTAGACTAAAAATCACCAAAATTTTGTTTATTCCTGTCAAACGACGATTTCCCATTCTGAAATAGACTAAAGTGACACAATTTAACTATTTTAGTTTGACAGCACTAAGGTGGCATTGAGTTATACATTTAGTGAAAATGGCAATTTTTTTATTCTGAATTTTTCAATTATCACCGTTTTTTTTTTTAAACCTTGCCTCACACTAGTAATTTCTCCTGTATTATGGGTGCATTTGCAAACATTTAAACTCACATACACAAACAGCCGGACCCGGAACAACTAATTGTAGGTCATACAGATATTTTTTCCGTGCGGGAATCGAACCCGCGACACGCAGTGCAGCAGTCAATTGCTTAACCACTGCGCCAACCGTGCCGATTTTTATTGTAAAAAACCAAAGACTAAATAACCTGACGATTTTTTATCGCGATTAAAATGTTGTGGGATAAAATTAGTTGTCATGAACTAAAATTCACACCAACACCTCGACTTCAGGTGAAAAACAGTACTGTATCTTTGTTTTCTTTTCTTTTACTTATATCTTGAAAATGGTGTGTCCTATAGCAAAAATAATGGAAATTTCGACCCCCTTTTAAAAGGCCATAAACCCCCAAAACTCAACATGTAGGTATTAATTTTGCATATTTTCCACGTCGAAGCTGCCCCCTCTGCGCGCCTCCGGCTCTAAACAAAACTCCCGTGAGTTTTGTTTAGGGCAAACAAGTACCACGTGGAGTCGCAATTGTCAAATTTGATTTTAGTTGTGCCAAATTTATATTTAAATTTTGATTTTTTTTTTGCAGTATAGCTTTAAGATTCTCATAGCCAAAAGTAAGGAATATTAGTGACAGTTTACTTGGTTTAGTTCGGTGTACAAGAGAATTGGCGCCATTGCCTGTAAAAATATTATAGTAGAAGGCGAAAAAATATATAAGGTATATTTCAAAAACATTTTTATTATTTCTTTTCTTTCTTTTCTTTTTTTTTTCAAAATTCAAAATTCAAAATTCAAAAGTCATTTATTCAAACTAGGCTGAGAATCAGCACTTTTCGAACGTCAAAATTACATAAGACAGTCCCCCAAAACGCCCACCCTTCACCACTTCCTAGTGCTTTGGCTGGGAAGAAGAAGTGGCGCAACAAACTCCCCAGCAGCACAGCTGTCTGTTCAGTTAAAAAAAAAATGATTCTATATAATAGTATGCAAAATGATATTTACATTACGCAACACAAAACATAATTTAAATTATAAAAATTAATAGCCTTATATATTTTAAAAACGTTGCCCCACACTAGGAATTTCTCCTGTGTCGTGGGTGCGTTTACAAACATTTAAACTCACATCACAAACAGCCAGACCCGGAACAACTAATTGTAGGTCATACAAATATTTGTTCCGTGCGGGAATCGAACCCGCGACACGCAGCGCAACAGTCAATCGCTTAACCACTGCGCCAACCGTGCCGTCAAAACGCCGTGCCGTATTTAAAATATGCATATTTCTTGCTATTATGAATATGAACTTTTATTAACAGGTTTTGTTTTTTAAATGTCTCATAACAATTTTTATACCATTCCCCCTCTAAAAAGCTTATTTTATTCACTGAAAACAGTGAATAAAAAGCATTTTTAATCACTATTTTGGTGTTTGAATTTAGAACACACCAATATATTATATTCGACCGCCATCTCAATGCTATACAACCTCCTTGCGAAAAAATACTCGATACAAACTCCTTGTGCAAAGAATACTCGACATACAAACTCCTTGTGCAAATAACTCCTCGAGATTTGATTGGTCCACATTTTCGAAAAGGAGTTTAGCATTAAAATAAAAACTGTTTTGTGTTCTTTGCTGTCATTAGTAAATTGGCGCTATTTTGAATACTGAAAGTTGTATGAACACAAATTGTTCCAATTTAAATGTGCATTTTAATTAATTTAACCTTTCTTTTTTCTTCATTAATTTAACCTTTCTTTTTTCGTCCTTTATTCACTAGTTGCATAATATACTATTACACTCTAATTAAGGTTACAAAATACCATTAATTCAGCTTTTATGAGATTAGGTAAAACTGGACAACTTTTCTTTTTTTTTTGGTTGTGAAATTATCGAATAACTTCTTCCGCTCCGGGTGGAGCGGGAGGGCGTGTCAGACTCTTACTGACCCGTGTTCCTTCAGTTGCCCGTACGTTGCCACGGTATCCCTTTCGGACTTTCCCGCAACCCCGGCAGGCATCGGTCCTATCAGATCCCTTCAGCTGCTGACATCTCTTTTAGGCGCACGTGGAACACAACCCGCCGTCGACCCGGGCCTGGTCCTTATCGGACGGCGAGCTACCCATTGCACGCCATCCGCAAGCCCGCGCTGGGAATCTGCCTGCGATTCCCGACGCCCAGGGCGTCTCCTGCGGCGGCTAGGGGCGTGAGGGCGCGTAGTTTGCCTCTCCCTCACGCGTTCTGCCTCCTCCTTCGCGATCATTACTGCTTCGCAGAAGGCTCTCTTGCGATCATTTATTCTCCATTTTGTATTGTGATAAAAATATAGCCTACTATATTTTTTCTTTAGAAATATAGTATTTAGGCCTCTAATATGGCAGGATACTATATTATATAGGAGAGTTGGCAACCCTAGCTGTAATCTACCACGCGGGTCCAGTGCGGGTATATGTCACATGTTTTCAAAATTTTGGTAATAGAACAAAAAATAACGTGAAAAGAACCTTTTTTCTTACGTTTTCCTTCACCGTTTCGAAGCGCTTTAATTTGTAAAAAATATTTCATGACAGGAAAACATCTCGTGAGGAAATCGGCGTGTCCTAGAACCAAATAGTTGTAGACGCTGGTAGAATTGTCGACACGGGCTCAATTACCAAAGAAGGAAAAAAAAAAAACATGACATGAATAAGAATAAAAAATAAGAATCATTTATTTGCAGAAAATACAGGTGTTACCAGTTATAAAAATTGGTTGTATATGTACAGTCCATATTTTGCCTGCCTAGGGCATGCAAATTAATGTTATATTAATACCTAATAGGTACCTACTTATTTAATAAGATATATAGGTACAGAAAAATACCTATGTTCTAATAGTTTTTAAATTATAATACATTTTAAGTTATATTAAATAAAAGTACACACATAACAAAACTAAAAATAACATTTTATGTAACACCAATTCTTTAAACTAAATAAAATACGCCATTTATAAAACAATAGGAAACTTAAAATAAAGATTTTTCTTTATGTTGCAGAAATTCTTATAAGCTAAGTATAAAAAGAACTTTCTGTCAAAACTTTTAATTTTAAAATATTTAAATGGCAGCTACCTTATGATCTTTGGTAACTTATTAAAAATTGTAATGCACATAATTATGATAAACAGTATTTGATTGAACATGTGACATCTAGCAACCCGCACTGGACCCGCGTGGTGGATTACGGCTCAATCCCGCTCACGGAGAGGCGGCCCTGAGTCTCGGTAGTGGAAAAATTATAAACTTATGTTTATGCTACTGCCAGCCAATGGACCTCTTAATTAAAAAACAATCAATTAAAAACAATTTCAATTTTAATTTTTCAATTTTTTTCTGTAATTTTTATGTTGTACAATAAAGAGTATCTATCTATCTCTTCTGGTTCAGAAAAGGGACGACCATTGATTTCTAGATTGCAAATTGTTACAAGGCGTGTGTTGGACCTAATACTCTTGTGATTTTCATTTTTGGCTATATTTGAACCTATTGCTCCATTATGACAGTTTTAATACAGAAATATTAATAAAGATGCCTTCTCGGGTTTATTATTAGGGTTTCGTACGTCAAAAGAAATAAACTTAACCCTTATAGGATCACTCTTGTGTCTGTCTGTCACAGCCAATTTGCTCCGAATCTAATGACCCAATTAACTTGAAATTTGGTACACATAACTATTTCTGTGGCCCAAACACGAGTGTGTAACGTAAATAAATTAATTTTGAATATGGAGGTCAATTTTGGGAGGCAAATAAGAAAATAGAAATAAAAATGTTTTGCAACCTTAATAAACCGTGCCGTGTGACATCAAATGAATGGGCTTATTACGAGAATCTTAAATTTTCTATTTTTACAATTATAAAATAAATACTTTTAAAAATATTTAAAAAAATATATGAAATGAAATGAAATGAAATTGTTTATTCTGTAAATAGGATATTGGAATCACTTTTACACGTCATCTTAAAAAAATAATAAAAAATTAGCTAGATGAGTTCGGCGTTTCCTATCTGACTACTCTGAGAAGAAAGGCCGAAACAAACTCAGAGGTCACAGTCTCTTTTAAAGTCCAGACATAATCTTGGTCAGGCCATATGAGGACCATGTAGATTAGTGTCTGAAATGGTCTTTTGAGAAAAGAACCACACAGATTTGAGTGGACCTGTCCTGTCAGTGCAAGCATTTGTCAGTAATCGTGGAGCTCAACCCAGAACTTAAGGAGCTCAACTGACCATTCCCCATGCCAATAAAATTATGAAAAAAATACAGAGAATGGTTCTTTACTCATAGATTACAGGAAAACCTATAAGAAATCTATGGTCTTAAAATAACATGGTAAATCTCTCAATATTGTGCGTACAAACTTAAATTTGCAGTCGGAATGTATGGGAGGACATGTTTTTCAACTACATTGTTAAGTTTTTAGGATAAATTCATCCCGACTACGGAACCCTTCATTGTGCGTGGTCCGACTCGCACTTGGCCTGTTTTTTTTATGTCGTGTTCAATAAATCTACGAATAGCAGCCGGGACCAACGGCATAACGTGATTCCCGAGGCACGGATCACGGTATTCGAAGATCGAGCGTAGTGGCTTATTATTTAGCCACTAGTCCTCCAAATAACTCCAACTGACTCCAGTAATAACAAATAGTATAAAACAAAATCGCCTTTCGTCTGTGTGACCGCTTCGATCTACCAAAGTACACAATGGATTTTCATACGGTTTTAGATCGATAGATAGAATACTCTTTATTGTACACCATAAAAATTACAGACATAAATTTAGAAATTTTACATAGGGTGACACTATGGGCGGTCTTATCGCTTAAAGCGATCTTTTACAGACAACCTTTGGATGGATTAAAGGTAACAGGAGAGACAATACTGCAGGTAGTCAGTGGTGTACCATTTACATAATTATACAATAAATACGTACATACATAAAGCATAAACCTCAGGTTATCACCTTCATTTAGAGCATTTCTTCCGGGAGGTTCACGTGTATAATATTTAATTAGGTAGATAGATATAACAATAAAATCGACTGTCGATTTTTTTTTAAGCTGTACCTATCCGCAGTTGCAGCCCGTGAAATTCAATTTCTCTTACGTTTTTTGTAATTTGCAGCTCAATGTCAGGTTATATCTTGATCAAAATATGTTTCGTGATAGTCGCGAATAATAATAGAAACAGATATATATTTGAGTTCGGCGCGTGCGCTCCTACCGTGCGAACGCGACACCTGTGACGCGATTCATTATTGATTGTTTACGGAAAACTATTTTAAGAAATTAACCGAACGTGATGGTGCAGTGCAAGTCATGTAAACTGTCGCTGGCCCGAGTGAAAGGTGACAGTCTTGCAAAGTGTAATGGTGACTGTGGTGGTGTCTTCCATAAAAAATGTGTTGCAAAAATCAAGGCATTTAGTGACACCGGTTTATGCGATGAATGCCAAATCACGCCGAAGATTCGCCTGCCAAACATTGAAGTCGACATGTCTCGTACGACACCAGAAAAAGTGCTGGCCGAAGTTAATGAAAAGCTAACAATAGTCTTCAATATGAAAAAAACTCTTGAGGCTATGTCAGACGACATAAGCTTCTACGCTGAGAAGTACCAGGAATTGATCGAAGAGAAGGAAAAAACAGACAAAAAGATTAAAGCACTGGAGCATAAATGCGTTCATTGGGAAACCTGTAATAAGGCACTGGAAGAAAGGATAGTTTACTTGGAGATACGTGAGAAGGAAAAAAATGTAGAAATATTTGGTTTAGAGGAACAGCAAAACGAGAATTTGGAGAACACAATTAAAATTATAGCAAGCAAATTAGGAGTAGAAGATGGATTGATATGTGAGGTAAAGAGGGTGGGTGAAGAAATAAAAACCGAGAAGCCGCAGCGCGAGAAAAAGCCACGCCCAGTGGTTATCACTATGGCTACGCGTGCTAGCCGCGACAAATGGATAGCCACAAGGAAATCTCACCAGCTAACAAATGATGATATATTTGCCAGCGGAAATAGACAACGAATCTATGTAAATGAGGATCTTACCAAACATATGCGCAACCTGCTATGGACGGCAAAGAACGAGCTAAAACAAACATTTAAATACATTTGGATACAGAACGGTAAGGTGCTGATAAGAAAAGATGATCCGAATGACAACAAAATCAAATCGATTCGCACACTTAGCGACATTAGCGCGTACGCAGTATAAAATGACGTTTTTTGTACAGTGCGTCTTAAATCGTGAGTATCCCTTATTTCAAAATTCGATAACCATGCTTCACACGTAACATGTAACATTGATTACAATAAATACATATGTACAGACAGCTGGCAGGATGATTTACTACAACGTGATAACAATCTCAATATTATACATCTGAACATAAGATCACTTAGAAAAAACTTTAATCAACTACAAGTACTGATAGACAATTGCAAGGAAAAACTGGATATTATTGCATTAACGGAGATTAACATCAGAAAACACGAACTGTGTTTATACAGTTTAGAAGGATATGACACATACATAAATACAAGGGAAACTAAAAGGGGAGGGGGAATTTTAGTTTATGTAAACAATAAGTTAAATTTTACTGCCACCACAATTAAAACTAACTACTATGAGATGATACACGGGCAGCTTTTCCAAGATGGAAGTAAGATTATTCATATTTTAGCTATATACAGGCCGCCAAATACAAACAAACATGGTTTTGTTGAGGAAGTACATAGGCTGTTATCCAGGATTCCCTTAGGCTGTGAAGTGATTATGATTGGTGATACAAACATAGATTTGTTGTGTAAAACCGGTTTCAGCAGCGTTATCAATAACTACACAAATAACATGAGCGAGTTGGGCTTGGAATGTGCTATCAGTGACGTAACGCGAGAGGAAGTGTACGGCGACATAGTGACGCGGTCGTGCATCGACCATGTGTGGGTTCGAACTCAGCGTGCATTATCTGCGTATGTGTTGACTGTAAAGATATCAGATCATTATGTTGTAGGTGTGTGCCTCGCTAGTAAGTCGGTCTTGGAGGATGTTCCGAGTGCATTGAAATCTTGTAGGACTATTATTTGTGATAAAAAGGTATTAGAAAAACTTGAAAAGGTTTCATGGAATGAGCTGTTAAATTGTGAATGTCCAATAGACCTATATAATAGATTATGTACAACTTTTTCTGATGCTTATAATGAAGCTAAAATCCAAGTATTGGTGCGCAATAAAAGGAAAAGTAAACCCTGGATCACACAAAAGCTTAAGGCAATGATAGGTATTAGGGATAGGTTGTTTAGAAATTGTAAAAATAAACCAGAGGATATGAATTTGCGTAGACAATATAACAGATTTAGAAATAGATTAAATAAATGTATAAATAAAGCGAAAAATAAATACCGCCAAGAACAAATAAAAAAATGTAAAAAGAATATTAGAAAGATTTGGACTAAAATTAATTCATGGATAGGAAATGAAAAAAGAAGTGTAGATTCTGTTATTTTAAAATACTTGGGAAAATTAGAATGTTCGGTTGAGGGTATATGTAATAAATTTTCAACAACATTTACCAAAGAAATATTAGATATAAAACATGCCTGTAGTCATAGGTTTTTGGAAAGATCTAGCTATGTTGATTCCGGAAATGTATCACTACGGTTTCAAAAAGCTTATCCAATAGATATAGATAAAATAATAAATTTGCTAAGTTGTGATAAGTCTGAAGGAGTAGATAGAATTAGAGTTAAAGAAATTAAATTATTAAAAACCAAGTTGAGCCCTGTTATTGCTTTATTTATTAACTTGTGTGTTGAAAAGGGGTTATACCCCGAAAAACTAAAAACAGCATTAATTAGACCTATTTTTAAACAAGGTGTACATAGTGATTACGCAAACTATAGGCCAATAGCCTTATTGTCAGTTATAAATAAAATAGTAGAAAAGTTTATTGTTAATCAGGTAAGTGTTTTCTTGGAAAAACACAATATTCTGACAAATGCACAACACGGTTTCCGACGTGGACGAAGCACAGCGACGGCCTTGGCGCGATTCGCTGACGACGTCAATGAGTGCTTGGGTCAGCGGAAGCAGGTGGTGGTGGTCTACATTGATTTCAAAAAAGCATTTGACACCCTGGAGCACCACCAGCTGCTTCAAGCCATGGAGGAGTGCGGGGTCGCGGGACCACTGAACAGGTGGTTCCGTGCCTACCTCACAGACCGGACACTGCGAACGGTTATTGACGGCGTCGTCGGAGAGCCCAGACACGTCACGTGTGGTGTGCCAACCGGATCCGTGTTTGGTCCCGTCGGATACATCATGCATGTCAACAGCATGTGTAATGTGATTCATAAATGTCGCATATATATGTATGCTGATGATACTTGTCTAGTTTATGCAGGTAAAGATTTAAATTTAATTGAAAGTAACATTCAAGAGGATTTTACTAATATCATCAAATGGGCACACGACAATGGCATCATAATCAATTTAAATAAAACCAAATGTATGCATATACGTTCGCCTTATCTTAAAAAGATCGAACGTCAGCCGCGCATAGTGGGGCATAGCTATGAGTGTCTGCATAGTGGTGGACTGACGTTGTGTGAGTGTGCAAACATTGAGGTGGTGGAGGAATACAGGTACTTGGGTTTAGTCATAGACAACAGCTTCTCATGGAAAACACACATTATACACTTATGTGACAAACTCAGGTATGTACTTGTGAAATTCCACCACCTTAGTTTTGTGCTGGATAGGACAACATTGTACATGGTCTACTATGCGCTGGTGGATTCGCTGCTTTCTTATGGGCTGGCGTGCTATGGTAACACTTTCAAAACATATTTAGATAAAATAAAAAAACTACAAATCAGATTCATGAAACTATTAGTAGATAAAAACACAAAAAACCATTGTAAAAGTAGTGATTACGAAGAATTATTTTTGGAATGTAAAATGCTGCCGGTTCATGAGAGGGTAGTGTTGTCAGTAGCTTTAGAACAGTATTGTAGCAATGAATTTAAAAGTAATATTATACGCACAAGATCTCAAAGGAACAATAATATGAGAAGATTTGTTGTGCCCACTTGTAATAATAATTATTATGGTCGAAGGTGTAGAAGTTTTTTAGTCCCAACTATTTTTAATAACCTTCCAGCCGATATAAACAGTTGTATCACAAAAACTGCCTTTAAAAAGAAAATACATAAGTACCTGTTTAACATTTTTTGTCAAAGCCTCACTGAAGAGAATATTTAATTAAAACAAAAATAGTAATAAGTCTGTATGTGAAAAAATGTCATTAAGATAAAAAATATATATATATGTTATGTACAATACAAAAAAAAAAGGAGCTACGTCTGCCAACAAACTGCTTTGTAGTTTGGCAGAAGTAATAATGTTGTGGAAAAAAATATTTCTGTGAATAAACACTTTTTCATTTTTCATTTTTTTTTTTTTTTTTCAAGTACTTACAGAATTATAATAATTGGAAACCTGACACTGACCTGCAAACTGCAAAAAACGTAAGAAAAAGTCGCAGCGAGTATTGTCACACAGCGAATTCTCGCGGCGAGTGCGCATTCGCAGAGAATAAAATTGAACATGCTCTTAGAAGTAGAAGAGTAAATTTGAATTTCGCGGGCTACCCTGGTGCATGGGGGATGCCAGACGATGGGGGATCAGACTCTTACTGACCCGTGTTCCTTCAGTTGCCTGTACGTTGCCAGGCATCGGTCCTATCGGACCCCTTCACTTGCTGACATCTCTTGGAGGCGCGCGTGGAACACAACGCGCCGTCGACCCGGGCCTGGTCCTTATCGGTCGGCGAGCTACCCATTGCTCAATATCCGCAAGCCCGCGCCTACGGTGGCCGGGAATCTGCCTGCGATTCCCGACGCCCAGGGCGTCTCTTCTATTTTATTCTCAATCTGTTTCAATTTTGTTCTCAATTTTACTCTGTCCAATTTTATTCTCTGCGAATGCGCACTCGCCGCGAGAATTCGCTGTGTGACAATACTCGCTGCGAGTAGCTATTCCGCTCAACGCGCCGCTCCAGGCTACACGCCCGTGCTACAGGTCGATTCGTCGCTGCATAGAGATGTGTAGAACTCGCTGTGTATGACAGGCAGACAGTGAATTGTCGCTGCGAGTATTATTCACAGCGAATACACTCGCAGCGAGTATTATTCACAGCAAATACACTAGCAGCGAGTATTTATGAGACTTGCGTTATGTGTGACAGACGCGTTTAGTGGCCAGTGTGTCGCTAATCAGTAGATTATACCCGAGCGAAGCAGGGCAGGTCGCTAGTTAATAAAGTCATGTATTTAATCGAACCTCAAAGAATTCCCATTTTGCTTTCCTTAAAATATTATTTAACATAGAGTGTTCATATAACGATTGCGCCTCTTTTTGTGAACTTCAAATTATTCCTATTTTGGGGTACAAAATTGCCAAGTTACGTTAAGTTACTGTAAGAAAAGGCAGAAAGTTAAAAAGAAGCTCAATTATTTAAAAAAAGAGCTTAATTTATTCAAAATATCGTCCATCATGAAGGCTCACGCAGACAAGGCGCGAAGCTACTCTGGTAGAACGTTTTTCTATGAAAACTTTACGGAAATTGTTCTACCGGTGTCGCGTCGTGCCTATCTGCAGGAGAACCTTTAGAAGGTCAATAAGTTTTTTTGTTAAATAATTCCCGTTATTAAATGAAACAAGCATTTTAATCTTTATATTCCACATCAGAGATGACGTTTTCTTGATCTTCAATCTTCAAAAGGTGGCCATCAAGAGGTCTCGACCAGGCGCCGTCGACCTCAATGGATCTCTCCTGACCTGTTAAAAAGGCAAAGAACGAGTCTTCTTTTACCCTGAAACAAGATGGCACAATAACCATGACCGATGGCGTATAATTATATACTACAAATACTCACGACAATCTAAGAAGTCCGATTTGACGTTTCGTACTCGTACGTGTAATAAAACGATATGCGTCGAGAATTAGTTTAAGGTCATGTAGATTCGTCGTCGATTACAAACCCTCGAAGTACTTAAAATAAATCGATATGTCTCGAAAATCGGTTTTAAAAGCTACCTATTTTTTTTTCCATCACTACACAAAGTATTTTTATAGCTATCAAATCGGACTTCTTATGTAGATTGGCCATTTCACACGACGATAACGTCATATTGTCAGCTCGAATGACAACGATATCGGCCGACAATATCGGGACGATATCGGTATGTAACCAACAGCTTATTGTCATGCGGTATGCCACAGCAGCCTCGAATAGTCGCATTGGGCTAGCAAAAGCTTACATCCAAAAGATTCCAAAAGTGTAATAGTGTATTCAAGGTAATAATGGCAGCAGTGAACAAGTGGACTGTGTCTTCCGCCGATATCGGCACAACCATCAATGTCGGCGACGATACCGTTGACTACACCGACACAGTGTGAAAACCTTTAGTAGTAATTGTATGAAATTACCAGCTCGACGATAATATATAGTGTCGTTCATTATCGTCCAATGTGAAAACGGCCATTATCGCGAGTTTAGCAAAATACTGGAGAGACTAAGACAAGTATCGCGCATTTTGTCGCGTTTCCTACTAGTGTTAGGCCGCATCCTAACTATACTAAAGGGTCTTTCAAATAGGGCGGGTCGATGTTGACAGTTTGTGGCGGCCATGTTGTTTTGGCGGCATCTGTCAAATGCGTTGTTATTTCTTCAAATCACCATGGCAAGTTACACGATTGAACAGCACGTCCAAATGATAAAACTTTATTATCAAAATGAGTGTTCGTTAGTGCAAACGTTGCGCGCATTACGTCCATTTTACGGCAGACGCGGTGGCCCTTCAAAGTCGACTCTCCAACGTTTGGTGACCAAATTCGAGACGACTGGTTCGGTAAACAATCAACCAACACCCTTACGTCAAAGGAACGCCAGATCGGCCGAGAACATCGCTTCATAGGCGTGATTTTACTGACAGCTGTCGCAAAGATCAAGCTATCTTTTATGAAGTATAAAAACGCGATCGCCGCGCGATCACGTGATTGTTACGTTCATATGTCACTTTTTACTCGGAACTTTGAACCGGAACCTGTGGTTGCGTCGACAGAGTGCGCCTTTCGCTTCGAGCGGTTTTCGCGTTTGGTTACAACGCGGAGTTAGGGGTGCTACACACTTGTTCGCTTGTTCGGGTCGGGTTTGTTGTTCAGTATTTGTTGAACAACAAAGCCGACCCGAAGTATATTTTTCTCTTTTTGCTCGGGCCGGTTGGCAAACTCCGTTTAGCACCTTCACTGAATTGGCATGTATTGCAGTTTATTTTTACCGCCGAATTTACAAAACTGATTTTCGGAACTCATAATTTCAAGTTACTGCACTACCCGCGGCGGTTGACCCTGTTATCGGCTGTAGTTACTTGAAGTAAGAGTATAGAAAAAAAAATTGTTATGTTTTATCGTGTTAAAATTTCGATACCCATCACGTCTCTTAAGTTTCGCCTTCTAATTTAATTTGACCCTGTTAATTCATCGGTTCTGGCGTTGACAGAGAATATCAAATCTATGGTCTGTTTCAAAAGTATCTGAGGAAAATGTAAACAAATGGATTAGAAAACGTACCTGGGGCCCTATTATGACATATTAATGCCGCCATTTTTCCAGTGTGAGTGAGAGACGCAGCTATACAAGCCCGATAGCACCAACCTTTTTTCGCAGTGGAATAATGATGGAATTAATAGTTCATAATACGGCCCCTGTGGAGGCCAATTTGTAGTGCTACATATAAATAGTTTTATTTATTTGATAATTTGAATGCCTAATTTTAAATTACCTTTTGATTTGACAATGATTGAGGTTAATATTAAAACCTCAATTTTCGTAGATGATTTTTCAATTCAATTTAATAATGTTATTCAATCAACAATTCTTGAAAAATTTGTAAGATATAAAGTTGACACTAATACTAATTCCCTTTAATGCGAGATTGCGTAAGAATTTAACCTGAACAGGGTTTGTTTACAATTTCACCAGATACTTTTAGGACAGATCATACATACAATCTAGTTCTCTCAAGACTCCGTTAATTAATTTAATCATAAAATCCAAACAAATGGAGGCAAGGACAGGATAAATTATTTTTTCTTTGCCAATCCTTATAGGACATGACTTGTATGCCAGGCATCTTAACGATGATGTCAACTTTAGCAAACACGCCTCAATGCCAAGTCTTACTTAAAAGGTTTTGTATTAAATACAAATCGAAAATGTTTAAGGAGTGCTACACACATGTTCGGGTCGACATGATTCGGCACAGCCAGGCGGCAAAATCGAATATCAGCCGAAAGACATCCCACTGCTTGTATGTCAAGCAGTTGGATGTTTTTCGGCTGAAATGATGATGATGATGATATTCGGTTGGGGCCTCCTTAAGCATTGCCACTTCGACCGGTTCGCCAATCCGCTGGATGCGAGAAGCACATCTTCTCGCATCCAGCGGATTCCTGTGGCCTTCATAAGGTCATCGGTCCATTTTGTGGGAAGCCTTCAAACGCTACGTCTTTCAGTACGTGGTCGCTACCTAACCCAACCTTTCGGCCCCATCGACCATCTGTTCTGCGAGCAATGTGCCAATCGCATATATGTCCAGATAATTATATTCAGGAGAAACCCGCTCAGCTTCCCTTAAATTGTTCCAAGCCGACCCGAAAATGTTTAAGCTAAGGTAGAAGCCGAAGGCAGTTTGCGGATTGGCACGCGAATGAAACCCAAATATGTGTAGAAATTGCTTCGGGTCGGCTTTGTTGCTCGACAAATACTGCCGAATTGAATGTGTCGAATATGTGTGTTGCAACCTTTATAGACAGATCTCGCAATGAGGCATGACCATTGCATATTCTTGAATTGTCATCATCGTCCTGCCCTGATCTCAATTTATTTGGCGTCGACGCAGCTTGTCTTTTTCTTCCATACATATGTCTGCAGCTGTCATCCCAGTATTTCACAAAATCCATGCTTAATAAAAATGGACATTCGTGTCGTTGAGTTTAACTTTTTCAATCTAACAAACTTGACACGTATAGTCAACCTCGTAATTGCTTTATCACTTTTGACAACAATTCCTACTAAATTGAAAGTTTACTAAGGTTGAAACCGTGTAACTGTCACGGCTAAATAGACCTTCGGGGTAGTTGCGTAACACACAATGGCAATGTCTTTTATTTTGACAATTCAAAAACATTCACTGTGAATATGTGAATGTTTTTGAATTGAACTCACGCCTTCTTCCCATGGCGGTAGGTAGAAACTACAGAACGCCACCTGCTACAATCCTTACATACTCCTTTACTTCGTTTACGTTCATACATCTGGTCATACACGCACGCCGGTTGCGAGTACTACGCACCTACACTTTCTAAAGAACATCACAATTAATAAGGTCTCTATATATCTTCCGAGAGCGTCCCCTCCCGGTGTTTCCACTCACATCTGCCTTGTAAATATTTTGGTAGTCGGCTTGCATTCATCTTCTCAACATGACCAAATCATCTAGCATACTCTCTTTCACAAACATTCATAGCGTCACTAGAGCGCTCATTTGTTTGTGTTTGTTTAATAGGAACTGATTGTACACAGTTACGCAATAAATCCTATACTATTAAATGAGCAACTTTTGTATAAAAAATCGTGCCATTTTAATCGTTTTACAAAAGCAGCCCACTTCATGTATCCAATGACTTTAGTAGTCATTGGATACATTCATAAAAATAAATTGATATATTTGAACAATTTTCATACATTTGAATAATTTAAAAATTAAAAATATTATACATTATTATGACGCATTACATAGTTTGAAATATCCTGTTGCGAGCGCGGTCCCATACCTGCGTGGATTCTAGGAATAATAGAGCGGCGACATCTTCAACAGAGTTCATTCACCCGGGGCGGAGCGCCGCACTACTCAAACGATAGCGTTAGAGCATCTCATTGGATGAAAATCCACGTGGACTAGGTATGCTAGAATGGCTTACGATATTTTGTCTCATAGAAAATGGAGATGGAATGATCTACTCGGCGTGCGTTGGGTAGGTATGTTCTACCATTTGATACGTAAACATTATTAACAGGATATTTCATAATTCTAATCCTATTTAATTTTCTTTGTAACTATTTTCTTAATTAATGGTAACTATTTTTTTATTGCTCCTAGACGTATTTTATGTCGGGTACATTGAGTGGACCCTCTTTGTAAGACGACTAAAATGTCACGGTGTATATTTGTAATCACGTTCTCGAAAACGGCTCGAACGATTTCGATTAAAGTTGCAATATAGGGGTTTACGGGGGTGAAAGATCGATCTAGCTAGGTCTTACATCTGGGAAAATTTGTTTTCTCTATTTTCACAGCCTCGGGGATTTGATACAACGTTGGTATACTTAGATGATATGTTCATCTATTTCTACCCGAGCAGAGCTCGGTCGACCACGTACTTAACTTTATTTGCGTTGTCGAGCAGACGAATTTCCTTCAAAAATCTTCGGAATATCATTGAAAGTGTGTTACGCAATTTTGTTTGGTCGTTTTATGAAGCGCAAGTCACATTCAACCTTAGAGTGATAAAGCAGAAACGAGGGCGATTGTACCACTTACTCTATACTGTCTCCTCGTTCATCTTCGGCGTCACTGGCCTGAAAAATAAATATTTAATTAGGTTTATATTGAACTAAGCTTGTGGCTAAGTAATAACAGCCGCACAGGTGGATCGATTAGGTTAAGCTACGCTTGTCGCGGTTGGTCCGTAGATGGGGGACCATCTTTACATACCGAGACTCCTCCGTGCCTCGGAAAGCACATTAAGCCGTTGGTCCCGGCTGTCATTTGTAGATCTTTGACAGTCGTTACGGGTAGTTAGAAGCCCAAAAGTCTGACAACCTGTATTACCTAGGGGTATCGTGTTACCCAGTAAATGGGTTGTGGAGGTCAGATAGGCAGTCGCTACATGTAAAATACTGGTATTCAGCTGCATGCGGTTAGACTGGAAGCCGACCCCAACATAGTTGGGAAAAGGCAGGCAGATGTTATTGGACTCGGCTTAAGCGTGCTGATAAGTGTATAAACGCTCTCTCTCACAGAGAGGTCTGTGGCCAGCCCAGCAGTGGGATACATAGGTTGATTGTAATTAAAGCAAAAGCGTCAAGGTAGCCCGCGAAATTCAAATTTTCTTACGTTTTTTGCAATTTGCAGGTCATTATCCGGTCGTATATTGATCTAAATATGATTCGCGATCGTATCAAATGTTTATTTAAAGAATTATAATCATAAAAATCATCAATCCAGCTCTAAGTTCATGTAATCCTATTGAATGACTATTTCGTGATATGTATTGCTGATTGTAATGATTATAATTCTGTAAACCCATATTTGTTACGGTCGCAAATCATATTTTAATCAACATACAACCTGACACTGACCTTTAATTGCAAAAAACGAAAGAAATTTTGAATTTCGCGGGCTACCTTAGCGAATCCCCCTTAAGGGCAGCCGCTCCACAGCGGCCAACGGCTTGCGCATCCTACTCAGCAGTAGACCACGAATTTATTTCATCATACCTTATCGATTGCAATAACAGCGACCCTTTTGAAATTATTATTTTTCAGCGTGTGGCCCTACTATGACACGCCAGACATAATTTTATTTTAAATAAACTCAAAACTCAAAGCATTTATTTCAATTAAACCATTTACAGGCACTTTTGAATTGTCAAGAAGTCGGTCAGTAAGAAATATGGAGCTAGTTGCCCATTCCAAAGCGTAGTAGGTACCATCGAAGAAGTTCATATCTATACACCGTAAGGACTATTTCTGCTTACAGCGCTCGGCCACTATAGAACCGGGGCGGTAACAGCCGATCTATTCTGTAAAAATCTCACAGTGAAAACTTGGGTGAAGTGAGCGTGAAGTGAGCTGTCATTCCACTTGCTGCTAGGGACTGACAGCTCACTCCGAGCTCACTTCACCTAAGTTTTCACGGTGAGATGGTTACAGAATAGCACTACAGATGTGGTCATCGTGTCCACGGGATTTTGTTTTCGAACTGCTTAGATATGAAGTTCCTCAATAGTACCTATGGAGAAGAACGAGCAAGAAACTTCACGGAATATCCGGTGACACGGAATAAGCGGAACAAACAAACTCACTTTCGCATTTATAATATTAGTTAGGATAGTAGGTACGGCCTACTCCCTCTCACAGAGAGAAGTGGTATAATGTTCTCTATTATGTATGCCTTAAACTTCTTACATACAGCATAACTTCCATAATGTCATATTTACCTGAAGACTAGTAATTTCGCTGTCTGTGTTGACCAGCTGGTCCGACAGGTACTGGGTGACATGGTCCTCTCGATCAACCACGTCCATCTCCTCCCGAATGTGGTGCTTATCGCCCCCATCTGAAGCGTTACGCCCTGGAGCGTTACGCCCTGGAGCGTTACGCCCTGGAGCGTTACGCCCTAGTGCATTAGGCTGTGATAGATTACGTGCTGTGGAATATATCACTCGTTTTTCTGAAAGAGGTATTTTTTTAACAGGTTTTTATTAATAAGTAGATACCTATAATTATTTGATAATAAATACTTATCGTTACAATACCTACCAAATTAAGTGTTATTTTTTAAATTTATCATCAATATTTTAGTGCAGTACAGATCGATAGTTCATAATTTCATTATTTTACTAATATTGATAAATTAATAAGACTGCCTCGTTGGTCTAGTGGTCGCAAGCGCTACTGCAGAGCATGAGGTGCTGGGTTCGATTCCCAGGTCGGGAAAAGTGTTATTGGGTTTTTTCATTAGGAATTTCTCAGTAGCAGCCCGGAGTCTGGATTTGTGCCCGGTTGATGACAATAGGCTCGCCCCCTATTACATGGGACTTAAACATAACTGGCGAAATGCGGGTGTACTATAGGTACACCTCTGCCTAATCCTTCGGGGCTTACAGGCGTGATGATGATCATGTTATGATAAATTAATCAAAACAGCGAAATATTTGACAGCCATTTGCGACGTTGAAAACTTTCAGAATGCACGCTCTTGGGAAGAGCGAGATGGTAAAAAATTTATTACGACAATTTTTTTAAAGTTAAATTGACTACTCAGCTCATATACCTACTAACAATATAATTTTAAAGAAGTTGCAAGTATGCCAAAGAAACTTTCCGACTGCACATGTATTTTAAAATTAGCTGATCATGTGATCAGACACTTGTTCAGTTTGATGGTCTGTAAAAACCTTTCTGTTCATCATCATTTCAGCCGAAAGACGTCCACTGCTGGACATAGACCGCCCCCAAGCACCGCCAATTCGACTGATTCTAAGCTTCTCGTATCCAGCGGATTCCTGCGGTCTTCACCAGGTCATCGGTCCACCTTGTGGGAGGCCTTCCAACGCTACGTTTACCGACACGCGGTCGCCACTCCAGAATCTTTCGGCTCTATCCGCCATCTTTTCTGCGAGCAATGTGCACTGCCCATTGCTACTTAAGTTTGGCAATTCATAGGGTTATGTCGGTTTCTTCGGATCACCTACGGATCTATTCATTTCTGATTAGATCACGTATAATAGGAAAACTCTAAGCATATCCCTCTTCGTTGCCCTTTGAGTGATGTGAAGTTGGTTATATAAATAATAGAGCACCAACAGTATTTTAGAGGTGTTAACAGACAAGCCTGATTCCCCATTCCTGGAGCACTGGACCTGTATGCACAGCTGCAGGTCTGGTGCTGCGGGAAGCGGAATTAATTATAAGGAAGGTTTTTAAATTAGTTTTATTTTATTTTGTTTTGTTTTTATTTAATTTAATGTCATTTAATTTTTTTATTTGATTTAAATTTTTATTGTATTTAGTTTAATTTAATTTCGATATTTTCTATTTCATTTGTATTTTAATTTTAATGGAACTCTTACTAACGTAGTTCATAAGTTTTACTAACAACAATATGAATCATTTATATTTGATATAAATAAATAATAATAATAATAGAGGACATAATAATAATGTATTGTTTGAAAACATCGTCTACTCGATACACGACTACATGAACAATGCTTAATAGGCAAAATGATTTCTTTTTTGTCCTCCAGGTGGATTATTAAAAAATATTGGACACGTATTTTTTCTTTTTTTACGTAATCAAAAGATTACGGCGATACATTGAGTTAAAATGTGGCATGACGTCACGCCTTGTTTGATTTTATACTGAATTGTGACGTAGCGAGCCCCCACTCCCCAACTTTAATGCGTTTTATCTAAGTCATGTTGCTATCACACACTAAATCTAGATTGATACGAACCAGCAACAGGTTTGGTGGATTTGTCGTCATTCTGTCGTGGTCCGTACTTCTCTTCGTGTCGTTTCTTGATATCCGTGGTGTGATCATGGCTGCCGAGTTGTTCTGTAAAGTCTGGGGTCATATCATCCTCGCTGAATATTTTGGCGACGTGTTCTGACTGCAACGTTAAAAATTACATAAGGTGTAATAAAAATCTTAAATTCATTCATCCATTCATTCATTGACCGACAAGAGTAGATTTGCGTAAGCAAAGGACATGTAGACATCCCAAAAAATCATAAATTTTTAAAGACCTCCAATTTTGAGAAAAGTCGTTTTTATTTTAGTGTGAATTTACTACTAAAACGAACAAACCTTTCTAATTATCTAGGATAATAAAGTGAACACACCCCAAAAAATCGTAAACTTGTCAAAATTGACACATACAAATAGAATCATCTATCAATTAAGACATTGTCAAAGTGTGTGGGAGGTTTTATTTGAGTTGCCATCAACAAATAAAATATATGTATTAACATTAAATAGTTTATTATTTTTCTCTTAAATGGAGGGGTCTAAAAAGATTATTTGCATATTTTTGCCGCTTTTATTAAGGTGTACTTTGATGCTGGTTAGATTTCGGGGACATCTCCTTTGTTTATGTTTGTTTTTTTTATTTTTATCGATGCGCTTACAAGCGAATAAGAGATAGAGACGATCGAAACTACGAGCCGGAGGCGCCGAAACAGCTTCTGAAATCGATTTTTCAAAACGAAAACGATTTCAAAATCTGAAATCGGATATTTAACCGTTCAAATCAAAAACGTCCATATCTATTGTAGTAAACCTGAAACTTATAGCTAACTAAACCTATTAACTTCAGCAAAGATCACACAAACTACACACAACTTTTGTGATGTGATGTGAAACTGCCTTCGCTACACACTTCAGGGTCGGCGTGATTCGGCACAGCCGGGCGGCCAAATCGGAAATATATTCGGGAAAAACCGCTTAGCACGAATTAAATGAAAAGAAATTGTATGAATTGTGCAAGTGCAGGGCCGACCCGAAAATGATAAGCATAATCAGCTTATAATGTCACCACTGCTGGGACAAAGTCAGGAGGACTTTGTCCCAGCTCGCTGAGAAGGAGAGTGGGCCGTATTCCACCACGCGGGCCCAGTTGGTAGATGTCGGTTGGTTCTGGCCTGACCAAGATTATGTCTGGACTTTAAAAGAGACTGTGACCTCTGAGTTTGTTTCGGCCTTTCTTCTCAGAGTAGTCAGATAGGAAACGCCGAACTCATCTAGCTAATTTTTTATTAAAAAAATTAAGATGATGTGTAAAAGTGATTCCAATATCCTATTTACAGAATAAACAATTTCATTTCATTTTATAGACACGTTTTCACAACATTGGCGACCGTGCCTACACACGGCGGCGTATGAACTGCGCCATAGATCGGCGCAGTTCATACGCCGTGTGTAGCCACTTCAGTCCACTTCAGTTCACTATGGAAACTTGTGGAAAAACACGTTTTTCTATAGCGTGATTTATACACCGTATCGTAAAGAAACTGTGCCGAGTACAAAGGGACGTGAAGTTAAGTAAATTAGATAGAAATAAGTACCTAACAGTCAGAAGTCAGTGAGCTGTGTTGGGGATTGACAATATTGATAGCTTATGTCACCTAAGGCGCGGGACTTACACAAGTGGCGAGAGGCGCAAGTGTGGCGACGGTGTGGCGCGGGCGTTGCGCCACTTATTTTGTACAAAATGTATAGGAACGACGTGGCGTGGAACATACACACAACGCCAACGCCGCATCTTCGCCTCGCCCGCTCCACGCCTCATGTGTATGTTCCGCACCACGTCATTCCTATACATTTTGTATGAAATATGAAACGGGCGGCGCGGCGGCGCAACGCCCGCGCCACTCGCCTCTTGTGTATGTCCCGCGCCTAAGTTTTCACGGACGATTTTTAAAGAATTAAGAAGTGACTTACATCAAATTGATCTTCATTCGATGCTCTGGAATGCACGAAGTTGAAGCTTATAAGTGCAGCCGCGAACACCATCATTGCAAACTAAGCAGAAAGAGATAATGGTAGAAGTACCAACTTAAAAGAAAAAAACAATTGGTATTATTGTTATCCTACTTAATCCTTACAAAATATTATAGAACAAAGCTGGGGCTTTATTGCCATCCCCCCCCTCCTCCCCCGCGTCTGTCTCTCTGTCTGTTCGCGATAAACTCAAAAACTACTGAACGGATTTTCAAACGGTTTTCACCAATGGACGGAGTGATTCATGAGGAAGGTTCAAGTGTATAATTAATTAGGATTTTGTGTAAATTGGCTGAAATATGACGATTATTGTTGAAGATGTCGGAAAAAATCATGCCGACTGGGAGCTTTACTGGCGTGCGCCGCGTAAACATTAATTTTATGTATCTCATAAGAGATAAAACAATGATTAAACAATATTAATAATTAAGAGATATTTATTCTACAGGATTGTATTTAGTTTGTGTCTATCTTCTAAGGATGACCCACATTAACCAATATTATCTTTCAGAATTTGATAAAAACTAAATTGTTATTTCTAAAGCTATTGTGGCAGGTATTATATTAACCCTTATCCAGTAAAATATGTTATTTAAATTGGGCATTTAATTTATATTGAAATTTGCCTTGACATCAAACCATTTCAATGAATACTTTAAAAGATATTGCAGATTCAAACCATTATGGTTGAAGGCGGCGGGCGCAGCACTAGGAGGCAATGACCTTTTCTTCAGCTATTAGGTATGTAATACCGGTAGTACGATGCGGGCAAAGCCGCTGGCATAAGCTAGTATATAAATATATTTAATAATATTATAAATGTGAAAGTTTGTATGTTCGAATGTTTGTTACTCAATCACGCATAAATGGGTTTTAATGAAATTTGGCAGACTTAGTTCATAGCCTGGTTTATTACATAGGATAATTATTATCCCAGTACTCCCACGGGATCGAGACTTATACAGGTGAAACCGCGGGGCGTTGCTAGTATTAATAAGGCGCTGTTGTCCCAATACAGAGCAACAGACTCGTTAATTAATTATTAAAAATAAAAGAGTAAATAATGTTAATTTTTAAAATAGTTGTTCATCCATGATCTATCTATACACATTATTGTATAATAAAATAGTAACGAAGTCAAAACTGTACAATGTCTTGAAAAAAATCAATTTGCTACGAGGTGTGGGAACGAGTCTGATGCCGAAAATATAGTTTTTAGAATTTTTGTCCGTTTGTCTGTTTGACAGTATGTATGTTCCGGATTGCCGCAAAAAATGCCGAACGGCACACAGGTAGTTTATCACCTAAATTAACACATAGGGTACTTTTAATCCTGTTAGTAAGCTCCCGTGGGATATTTTCCTTCATCCACGCAAGTGAACCCGCGGGCAAAAGCTAGTCATATTGTCAACGCGAAAGTAACTCTGTCTGTCTTTTAAATTTTCACGCCTAAGCGGCTGAAGCGATCGTTATTAAATTTGACAGATAGGTAGTCTGGGACCTGATGAAGGACATAGGCTACTTTTCATCCCATGAGGCAAAAGTAGTAGTTTCTGCCTACCCCATGGGAAGCTGGCGTGAGTTTATGTATGTGTATGTAAAGCCCTTTCCTCACTGATCGGTGCGTCAAAGCTCACCCGCCTATTCAATGAGCGTTTCATTTTTAATTCTTTTAACCTATTGTGGTATAGTAGTTTTATTCTAGGTGCATCGTCTTCACATATAATTATATAACTAATGTACCTATACAAAATATTGTAAAACATTTTAAAAGAGTAACGGTGGAGTTTCTTGTCCATTCTTCTCCATACGAAAACTACCTTTTTGGAAGGGGCGACTAAAATCAATTCAATTTTTTTTGTAAATTTTGACGTTCAAAACTGCCTTAAAAGGGCCTATTTGAAATAAATGATTTTACTTTTGACTTTTTTTGAAGTGAATACTTCTTTAGGCGCGTTGAGCACTTTTTGGGAGAACAAAAATCATGGAATTCGCATCATCGTCAACGAACGCTTTCCATGAGCTATATGTATACTGTGTATATATGTGTACTTTTTGGGTGAACAAAAAGCGTGGAACTCGCGTCATCGTCACCGCACGCTAGTTTTCACTTCTATCGGCAGTCCCCAAAGACTGCCCCGCATTTTACCTACTTTTGTTTCCTGATTGGCTCGGTATGCGCGAGAGCGGGGCGGGATAGTTTCGGTAAACCGCGTCTCGGTAGAAAAATCCCAGTGTTCGGTGTTTGGAGACACGAATAATATTTTTTAAATTTTCGAATGTCGCCATTAAGAGGTTTCGTTTTTTTCGTAAACGGAGATAAATATAGCGGGATACCTTCTTTTCGCATAATGTTCTTTGTCCTAATATACCTACTTCGGCATAACGATTTAAGCACAATTTGTTTTGGCATAATAATACTTCGGCATAATTTTTTTAGGCATACATTTTATGTTGGCATAATCATCTTAAAGACTAATTTGTTTTGGCATAAATTTGATTCGCATAACGTTAGTAGGCCTAAGAACCGAATTGCTGCAAAACCGACTCCACGTAGTCTTGTTTGTCCTACCCCTAGAGTGTAATTTAAAATCGCGTGGGGCCGCCGGAGGCCCGCAGCGCCGGAGTCGTGACAGAAACCCTGCCTGCTGCATGTTGCATGCTCGCTTGAATGCTGCATGCTGCATGCCTGCTTGCATGCTGCATGCTTGCTTGCATGCTGCATGCTTGCTTGCATGCTGCATGCTTGCTTGCATGCTTTAACTTTATGCTTAATAAATGTATGCTTTAGAATATTATGCTTAATCATTATTATGGTTAGAGAAATTATGCTTAAAAAAATTATGCGTAAGCTGTTATGCGTAATTATATTATGCGAAAATATAATTATGCCAAACAACATTATGCTAAGTTATATTAGGTCTTAAAATTTTATGCAAATGGATAGGGAACCAAATATAGCACGCCACATCATCTTGATCACTCGAAGACGACATTTTCAATTTCAATTTCAATTTATCTTTATAGCAATCCATAATGTACACACAGGTGGTAGGAAAAAATAAATTGAAACGATTATGGACCCTGTCGGGCACAGCAACATTTTAAATAAGTAGGAGAGAGGAAGCTTATCCTATCCGTCTATTTATTTATTTTTTATTTTTTTGCAACAGTATTAGTTATTATATTTATTTATGTTATTACTCATTTATTTATTCTTTGAATAGGTATAATATGTGTGGGTAAATCTATTTATTTATTTTTGTATTAAATTATACATTATTATCCTCGCGAGGAATTAAGCGGTACTGCACGAATTATACCGAAAACATAACTTCAGGTCTGTAAATAAAAGCAGTGCGGTACTGTTTCGGTATACAGAGTCATACTTAACCGAAACGATACCGCATCGACCAATGAGGAAACGGCCTAAGTATGGATTTCTTGTTTATTGTGATTTACAAACCCAAATCTCACATTTCCGGAACAGTTCTTACGGGAATTTCGTTTCTTGTTAGGTTTAGTTAAGTTAGGATATTTTATTGTTTTATTTTATTTTGTATATATGTTTCAAACGATTATCTGATCTTTCAGTTGATGTTAAATAATTATAAGATTCACTTAAAGATTACAAATAAATATTGTCATAAATAGCTCAATAATCGTATCCAGTTTTAAAATAGTTCCACTACAGGATGTGTTAACTATTACCTATTAATTACTAATTATTATTTGTATAGTTTTTAAGCTTAATTAATTATGTATAAGCTGTAAATATGTTATGTATAATATGTATATGCTTAATGGATTAATCTTAGATAAAAAAATCTTACCATTAGAAATAAATTCCTGTATAATTATGGAGCCTTGAACGCGCTAAGAAATCTAAACAAGAACTGCGTAGTTTGCTAAGAACATAAAACAAACGCATACCTGTGAACATTGTGAATAAACAATATCACGTTAAGGCTGCGATCGCATGGTACGGCTTTTTCTGCAATTGTCGCAACACATGTCGACTAGGGCATCCATTCCGGAATTCCGGAATTTCGTAACTCCGGAATTCCGGATGGTTTTTTCGATATTTCAACTCCGGAATTGGGCTCAATTTATCGTATTTCGATATTCATTATTTTTAATTTAAGAATGTGTTTAATTTTTCAACTCATCGTTTTACGCGCAATTGTTCCTGCGCGTGTATCATCATGTAGTAACTAGACGAGTCACTAGACTACCCTATGGTACCGCACCGGCACCGCCCCCGCGCATCCCTCTCCCCCCAGCGGCCAGTCAGTCGCGCGATTAGTTGCCCACGAGTGTTTGACGGGAGGAGAGCGCTGCGCAGTTGCGCACCAGTGAGCACATTTACGAAAAGGCAATTTATGACAAAATGTAAGTAGTTTTTAACATAATTGCGTTAAATCTAAGTGTTATGTTTTCAGTGTGTATGTGTACTTCTACTATTTCTTATTCTGTGATATTATGTAGTAATAGTAACTACTGTCAACATTTATTCTTGCGATTATTGCACATAGATCACATCAAGCTGGCCAGTGGATGAGCGGACCATTTATTCATAACCTACTATTTACAATACCTACCTACACCGCGCTATTTGTAAGACTAGCTGGTTTAAAAGACGTGTTTGTCTCTATTTTTTATGTTATGTCAGCAAATCTTCGAACATATCATGGTAAACTTGAGAGCTCCCTAGTCTCGCACGAAGTTACCGCGAGTTTTGTTTCACAGTGCAACTGATTATGCAAAAAGGAATTAATTGAGGCTGTTTGTCTATTCTGTACTGTACATAAAGTACATATATGCATACAATGTATAGAAAATTAAGGCAATTTCAGCAACTACGAAAAACGACAATATTTCGTGCGAGATAAGGACGCCCTCAGTTGTTACGTACGCTTAGGTATCTACCTCCTGCGTATGTACTGATAAGTAGGTAAGTATAGTAGACAGATACTTGCATAAATACGAGTATCTGCAAGTATCTGTCTACTGTACAATTGCACAAAAATGTGTATGTATTATGCGTAACGTGCCTGATTTACATGTTTTTTTTTTTCACTTTAAGGTCGTCGTCGAAAAAAAAGGAATGTCAGTACAAAGAATTCACCAATAAAAGGACAACGACCAATTTATGGACTCATTTTCTTCGTGCAAGTGACGGTCAATCTGCAAAATGCAAAATTTGCAAAAAGATCTTGAAAACAGTTGGTGGTGCTACTACTGGCTTACACACGCATATGAGAGCAAAACATGCAATAAATGTAGATCTATTTGAAGGAAAGTGAAGATGACAACTCTACATCGGCATTGAGCATGACTGATGTTACTCCAGGAACTTCAAACCAAAGACAACCGATACTGACTACAGAAACTAAGAAAAGGAAAATGATGACAGATTTCTTCAGTTCCAAGTCTAATGAAAAAATGGAGGTGATCATATCGCGAATGGCAGCACTGGACGGTTGTTCTTTCCGTTTTTTTGTTGAGAGTCTCCAAAAGATGTTCAAAAAAAGTGGCCACGATCTACCTAAATCGCCGAGTACAATAGCAAAAATAATATTTACTCAAGCTGAAGAAGTCAAAGCAGACATAAAAAATAAAATACAGAAGTTAAAAACAGAAGGCCACAGATTCGCATTCGCACTGACTTTGGACGAGTGGACATCCTTGCGAAACAAAAGATACATGAACATAAATTTGCACAGCAACGGTTTCGGTGGGTTCAATTTCAAGAATCTTGGCCTCGTCAAAATTACTGGATCAATGTCAGCTTTTGCAGCATATAATATGTTGCGAGATCATCTCGCTAAATTCGGCGTGTCTTTGGATGAGGACGTCGTTAGCCTTACAACCGACGGTGCGAGCGTGATGACGAAAATGGGGACATACTGCAACGGCTATCACCAATTATGTCTCGCCCACGGTATTCAGCTCGCGGTAATTGACACGCTATATAAAGATACGAACGAAGAAAGAGAACTCCAGCCGGTATCCATTAACGAGGCAATGGATTCAGATAAAGACAGCGAATCTGAAAGCGACGAGGACGCAGATTCCGCACCACCACCAACGAATGACAGTCGTTTAGAAATTGAAGCTCCCACTGCTCGGGTTGAACCAAAAACATACAAGGAACTTATAGAAAAAGTTCGGCGCCTTGTAAGGTCTGTAAGAAAGTCACCTCTAAAAGCTGATTTGTTACGACAATACGTCAATGCGGAACACGGTAAAGACATACAACTGCAGCTAGATTGTCGCACGCGCTGGTCAAGCATGTCGGACATGATCAGAGTATTTTTGAAAATAAAAGACTCCGTTCTGAAGGCTCTAATAGATTGGAAATCTGAGGTTTCCTTTTCAGATGATGACATTCAAACACTGAACAACATTCATCATAGCTTGAATGTCATAAAACTGTCTGTTCTCACATTGTGCCGACGTGATGCGACTCTTTATACAGCTGACACGGCTTTGCGATTCATGCTTAAAAAACTCGACGAACAAAATAATTTTTTAAGTGCTAGGCTGGCTACAAACTTGAAAAATCGTATCAAGCAAAGGCGACTTCTACTTGCAGGTGTTTTGCACTATCTGCACAATTCTAACGACTTCTTTAGACAAGCAGATGATGAAACTTTTATAAAACCAAAAAGCGACGAAATTTGCGAGATTATTGTTACTCTGCTACGCCAGCTTAATTACAAGCCCTACACTACAACTACCACTGAGCATGCAGAAAATCAAGATGACTCTTCGTCTTCTGCTTCTGATGTTGACGTTGCAGTTGATGATTTAACACTACAAGAACAGCTTGATAAAGAGCTACATAAATGCCAAACAAAGCCCCGTAAATATACAACTAAACATTTTGACCTTTCTGGATTTGTCAAATTTGAAAAAGCGATGTATGATAATGGTGGAGAGCGAGATTTTCAAGCGCCGGTTACTTTTGTAACCGAATACGAAGCTCACTCTCTGACAAAATGTTAGATTCGTTAATTCTCTTGAGAACTCATTATCAAGAACAGCGTAGCACATAGAGTAAACCGCTTTTCTTGATAGTGAGTTTCATATATTTAAGTGTTTCTTTCGGTTCCCTATCCATTTGCATAAAATTTTAAGACCTAATATAACTTAGCATAATGTTGTTTGGCATAATTATATTTTCGCATAATATAATTTCGCATAATATAATTACGCATAACAGCTTACGCATAATTTTTTTAAGCATAATTTCTCTAACCATAATAATGATTAAGCATAATATTCTAAAGCATAAAGTTAAAGCATAAATTTATTAAGCATAAAGTTAAAGCATGCAAGCAAGCATGCAGCATGCAAACAAGCATGCAGCATGCAAGCAAGCATGCAGCATGCAGCATTCAAGCGAGCATGCAACATGCAGCAGGCAGGGTTTCTGTCACGGCTCCGGCGCTGCGGGCCTCCGGCGGCCCCACGCGTGCTAATCGTCGCAGACGGCTTTCGCTCACCACCGCAGCTTCGGCTTGTTGGCCGGCTTCGCCGGCCAGCCTCAGCCGCGGCGGCTCGCTCGCAGCCGCCTGCTCCTCAGCCCACGGGCCGCCTCGCCCCTACGCGCCTACGCGATTTTAAATTACACTCTAGGGGTAGGACAAACAAGACTACGTGGAGTCGGTTTTGCAGCAATTCGGTTCTTAGGCCTACTAACGTTATGCGAATCAAATTTATGCCAAAACAAATTAGTCTTTAAGATGATTATGCCAACATAAAACGTATGCCTAAAAAAATTATGCCGAAGTATTATTATGCCAAAACAAATTGTGCCAAAATCGTTATGCCGAAGTATATTAGGGCAAAGAACATTATGCGAAAAGAAGGTATCCCGTTTCTTTCTTGTGATAATTTTAATTATAATATTTGCTGTTGAGCTCTTAATTTGTTGATTTGTTTTAAGAAGTTTAGTTAGACTTGTTTAATTTTAATGATTGTGATGTGATTTGTGAACTGATTATGTCATGTCAAGATTGTTGTTAAACATGATAAATCTGAGGAGAGACTTAAGTGCTCATTTTAATATTTTGATTTTAACTACCTAGTAATGTCTAAACTACTCTAAAGCGTGATATTTCTTGTGTTCATTTAATTATGTTATTTTTCACTAATATTTTAAGGCTCTCAAATTGTTAATTTTTAAGTTTTTAAAAAGTTTAGACTTTCCTAATTTTAATAATATTGTTAACTGGCAATGTCGTATCAAGACTGAGTTAAAGACTGATGTTAGAAATGATTAAAAGTTACTCGAGGTGTTTTTGTTTTTTTTTTTTTAATAATTTCGGATCCAGTTCCGGAATTCCGGAATTCCGGAGTTGAGAGCCCAATATCGTAGATTAACTCCGGAATTGAAAACCTTCCGATACTGGATGCCCTAATGTCGACCTCGTAATTGTTTTATCACTTTTGACAACTTTTCTCACTATATGAGGAACATTACTGACAATTATTAGTTCCATCTACATAGATGTCGCTAAAAGTTTGTTACTCTATAACTGTCAATCTACATAATATAAATCTTAAATTCAGTAGAGACAACGCACAGCCAAAACCACTGGATCAAGCAGCAAGAAATATTGTAATAAGTAAATATTTTTGAAAATTCATCCCCTAATGTGTTTAAATAGGGGTTAAAGGTCTGTATGGAAGATCATTTTTTTTAATCACGGGATTCTATAAATTGTAAGTTTTTTTGTGTCTTTGCCTTAAGAAATGGTGGTATAAAGCTGCAGATTAAGGTCTCAAGGTATGATTCCGAAGGTCGATTAACATCGCCGTGGTCGCTGAGCCGTACTTTGTCCCGCCCAGGGACGACTGGGTGGAGGACCTGAGCGGCTCAGTGACCCTAATTTCGTCGGCCGCCGCCGGTACTCCGTCCCTCGAGGCTGTTAAGAGAGGACGGGGTTGCGTTGCAGCACGGTTCGGGGAGATTGTTGTGGTAGGGGTATACTTCTCCCCGAGCCGAACTCTTGCCGAGTTCCACAACTCCCTTGCGGAGTTGAGAGTCGTCGTCGTCGGGTTCTGTTCCCTTCCCGTGTTCGTCCTCGGGGACTTCAATGCCAAAAATGTGGCTTGGGGTTCCCGTTATACGGACACACGGGGCAGGATGGTGGAGGACTGGGCTCTCGAGACAGGCCTAGTCGTCCTGAACCGGGGTTCTGTCCCCACGTGTGTGCGGATGCGGGGTGAATCAGTGGTGGACATTTCGTTCGCCAGCCCCGCTCTGTCGCCGCGTGTAATTGACTGGCGCGTCATGGAGGGGGTGGAGACCTATTCCGATCACCGGTATATCCGGTTTGACGTCTCCGCCCAGACCTCGAGTGCGCCGGTCCGACAGGCCCCGAGTGGTCCGCGGTGGGCGTTGAAGCAGCTGGACCGGGAGCTCCTCCTGGAAGCCTCGATCGTGCAGGCCTGGGTGTCATCACCGGACAGGCCTGCTGACATCAACGACGAGGCGGAGTGGTTCCGGGAGGCCATGTCCGAGATATGTGACGTGGCAATGCCCCGGGTCCAGCCTGGACGTGCCTCGCGCCAGGTGTACTGGTGGTCGCAACAGCTGACGACACTACGCAATGCGTGCGTTGCTGCGCGACGCCGGTACACCAGGCACCGCAGGCTCCGTATTCGTCCTCCGGATACGGAAGCCATTCAGGCGGAGCTGTACGAGGGGTACAGAGCGGCGAAGACCGCCCTCCAAGCGGAGATCCTGCGGGCCAGAGGAGTGGCCCGCGAGGAGTCGCTGGAGACTCTGAACAGGGACCCGTGGGGACGCCCATACAAGATGGTGCGGGAGAAACTCCGCCCA
Organism: Xanthia icteritia; assembly: GCA_949128155.2. Classification (NCBI taxonomy): domain Eukaryota; kingdom Metazoa; phylum Arthropoda; class Insecta; order Lepidoptera; family Noctuidae; genus Xanthia; species Xanthia icteritia. The sequence goes on from OX421956.2 coordinate 11,540,874, forward strand.
TGGGCTCCCCCGCTGACGCAGAGTCTCCGGCCGCAGCTTGTGGGGGACGTGGTGAGCGCTCTGTTCCCTTCGAGAGGGGAACATGCCTCCCCGCCTATGGCTCCGCCTACTGCGGTGCCCGATGCGGATCACACCGCCGACGACGACGACGATGCTCCGGAGGTGACCGAGGTAGAGATGAGAGTGGCGGTACGTAGGCTGAATGCCAAAAATACCGCCCCAGGACCCGACGGCTTACCTGGGAAAGCCTGGGTCCTGGCCTTGGAGGCTCTCGGGCCTCGACTAAGAGGGCTCCTAAGCGCATGCTTGGAGAGGGGCCAGTTCCCACTTCGCTGGAAGACGGGGAAACTGGTCCTCATCAAGAAGCCGGGGCGCCCTGCGGACTCTCCGTCCGCTTACCGGCCCATCGTGCTGCTCGATGAAGTGGGCAAGTAGAGATGCGCCCCTCACTCACGAGTTGCCTCATTTGAGGGCCTCATTTTCGCAAATTGAAAGAGTTACTCGAATTTCAACATTGAACCACCTCATCACCTCATTCGTTCACTCGTCTTCCTTCAGTGACATTTAATTTTGCTTGAGTGAGTTTTGATTTGACAAAATTATGAAATCGTACCGCGACTCGATCCGTCGCAACTCGAATAATCACGAACTCGCGAGCTATTGAAATTTGAAAGGAGCGAGTGATGGACTGAATTGTTTGAAAGTTTTTATAGCCTGTAGTTAGTAGTAGTGAATGAAGTGAGGATTGTTTAGGATTTTGTGTGATATTATGAGTTTTCACTGTGGTCAATGTGGTCATTCAATTATGAACTCCAGAGATTCGTAATAAGATTGGTAATCATGTGCCATTCTTTCGTTATTTTGGCGGCATAATATTTATGAGCGAAATAAAATGATGTGTGTGAGAGAGATGTAAATTTTCGCGGTCGCTCGTGTGTACTCGTAAGTCAATCGCGCCCGCTCGGCTCGCTCACTCAAACAGTCGGCTGAGTTCGGCACTAATGCGCTCGCTCTGAACGAAAATCCTCACCTCAAATGAGGGGTACCTCACGAGTACCTCGCGAGGTAAAATGAGGGACTCCCTCATCCTCATTTGAAATTGATGAGTTACCCATCACTATGGGCAAGCTCTTTGAAAGAGTCATTGCAGACCGCCTCGTCGGGCGGCTGGTGCGGGAGGGGCCGGATTTAGCGGAGAGCCAGTTTGGTTTCCGCAGGGGGCGCTCTACGGTGGACGCCATCATGCGCGTGCGAGCCCTCACGACGGGGGATGCTGTGGCCCGGGGTGGGGTCGTCTTGGCGGTGTCTCTAGACATCGCCAATGCCTTCAATACCCTGCCCTGGAGTTGCATCAGGGAGGCACTCCGGTATCACCGGATGCCGACCTATCTCTGTCGTGTGGTCGAGGCTTATTTGACGGACAGGGCCGTCATCTACCCCGGTCACCAGGGAGAATGGAACCGGCAAGAGATGTCGTGCGGTGTCCCACAGGGATCGGTCCTGGGGCCGCATCTGTGGGACATCGGATACGACTGGGTGCTGCGCGCCGACCTCCCTAGCGGCGTCAGCGTCGTTTGTTACGCTGACGACACGTTGGTCCTGGCGCAGGGGAGGTCGCACCAGACGGCGGCTGAATTAGCGACACACGGGGTTGCGACAATCGTGGACAGAATCCGGCAATTGGGACTCGAGGTGGCCCTGCACAAGTCCGAGGCCATGTGTTTTCATGGTCCTCGGAACGCGCCACCGTTGGGGTCCCAAATAACGGTAGGAGGAGTTCACATCGGCGTCGAGTCGACGATGAAGTATCTAGGACTCGTCCTCGACAGCCGGTGGAACTTCGTGGAGCACTTCCGACGTTTGGCTCCCAGACTGGAGCGGGCCGGGGCTGCTTTGAAGCGGCTCCTGCCCAATCTAGGGGGTCCAAACGCCTCCTGCCGGAGGCTATATGCGGGGGTCGTGCGGTCCATGGCCCTTTACGGGGCACCGGTTTGGGCGCGTTCATTGAGGCGGCGGCCAGCCCGCCGGTTGAACGCGTCCCAGAGGGTCATGGCCACCCGGCTGGTCCGGGGATACCGCACGATCTCCGGTGAGGCGGCGAGCCTCCTTGCCGGATTACCGCCATGGGATCTGGAGGCAAAAGTCCTCGCGCATATTTGGGAGTGGCGCGAGGAGGCGAAACGCCGGGGCGTAACTCCGCTGCCGCGAGAAATCGCGGCACAGCGGACAGAGCTCCGGCGGGATCTCATGGCGTCATGGAGAGTGCGATTGTCGCAACCCAGTGCTGGGCACGCCACTATCGCGGCGATAAGTCCCCTCTTTGAGGAGTGGCTAGAGAGGCGCCACGGCGTCCTCACCTTCCGCCTGACGCAGGTCCTCACCGGACATGGTTGTTTCGGGAGGTTCCTGTTTCGTATCAGGCGGGAGGAAACGCCCGGGTGTCATCACTGCATGGATCGCCCGGAGGACACGGTTGAGCATACGGTGGAGGTCTGTCCGGCTTGGGCAGAGCATCGCCGTGTCCTCGTGGAGGCGATCGGCGGCGGGGATCTCTCGCGTCCGGCCCTAGTCCAGGCCATAGTACGGAGCGAGAGGGCATGGGAGGCCGTCACCTCCTTCTGCGAAGCAGTAATGCTCGCGAAGGAGGAGGCAGAGCGCGTGAGGGAGAGGCAAATTTCGCGCCCTCACGCCCCTAGCCGCCGCAGGAGACGCCCTGGGCGTCGGGAATCGCAGGCCGATTCCCGGCCACCGTAGGCGCGGGCTTGCGGACGGTGAGCAATGGGTAGCTCGCCGTCCGATAAGGACCAGGCCCGGGTCGACGGCGCGTTGTGTTCCACGCGCGCCTCAAAGAGATGTCAGCAAGTGAAGGGGTCCGATAGGACCAATGCCTGCCGGGGTTGCGGGAAAGTCCGAAAGGGATACCGTGGCCCCTGGCAATGTACAGGCAACGGAAGGAACACGGGTGGGTTTTAGTCAGTAAGAGTCTGACACGCCCTCCCGCTCCACCCAGAGCGGGAGAAGTTATTTGATAATTTCCCACCCAAAAAAAAAAAAAAAAAAAAAAGGTATGATTCCGAACAACGCTTCACGCGGCAGTCCCTATACATTTTCTATGTGTTTATATGAGATTACATTCTGAGCACGGCAGCAATGTCGCGCAGCATTAGTGACCATAGTCACACAACAGAAGTGACGCGGCAGCACTGCCACGTCCAGCGTTTCTCGGAATCATACCTTAGTTGGTTAATTTTTGTAAAATAATATTAATAAGATTAAGAATCAATTTATTTCACATAGTTTACATACAAGTGGATTGAGTTCCTAGACCTCACACTAGGATTCAAATTATTATAGTGAAGACATTCGATGAATATTTTTTTTTTTAATTAATAATTTTCTTTGTTGTCTATAGTCTATACTATGTGTACTTACGAGCTTTTCTCAAATAAACATATTATCATTCTTTTTTTTCATTCTATATAACCTAGGATAAAGAAAAGATACTTACATAATACTTTAAAAATATTAAGTTTTAAATAACGAAGATACAAAGCGCGATATTAATTTAGTTTTCTTACAAAACTGACATCTTTTGACAAATGAGCTGCTGTTCCGATTCATCTTATTTAAGACCGTAGGATTAGGGACCTGAAAATAAAACCTCCATTGTATTCTCTCCTCCCTTGAGTAAGTATTTTGTTTATTTTCAACTTCATTCTTCAGATTTTTGAAGAAAGGAAATATCGTTTTCGCGACGCTTAAAAAAGATAAACAATTTATTTTTCTTCCTGTTGGGAAATGAAGGAAAATTATGTTGTCAAGCCACGTTTTCACTTAGTAATCTGAGTGAACAAACATTGTTTCGTTGTAGCTACTTAGATAAAATCGTTTGCAACACGCGAACATGTTTGTTCGTAGTGATCGGTTGGTTCTGCGAGTGAGTGCTCGCTCACTTTTATGTAGTTACATCATCACCTGCCTAGCCTTTTTCCGACTATGTTGGAGTCGGCTTTCAGTCTAACCGGATACATCTGAATACCAGTATTTTACATAGAGCGACTGCGTATCTGACCTCCACAACCCAGTCACTGGGTAACATGATACCCCTTGGTAAGACTGGTTGACAGACTTTCGGGCTTTTGTCATTAAATTGAATCAATTGATGATTTAACTTCCTATTTATTTCATCCTACAGTCGTAATATCAATCACCCACTTTTACCACCCCGCGTCTTTTCAGTCGCAAGCTGAATTGCACAATCGCACCATCTGAACGAACCCTTATTCCGTGTTGATGATTCGCTCATATTGTTTACATGGCATCTGATATTGTTAGTATGTGGCCGACATAACAAACAAAGTCAAATAATAGGCATTCGAGCAGTATAATGCTGGAAATCCGGTTGTGTTCATAAATGTTTTTTCTAGCTGTGCCTACAGTTCCGTCTATTGTTCACTATGTCCAGCAGTGGACGTCTTTCGGCTGAAATTATGATTTTTTTTTAAGCCTACAGCGTCTATCCGAAAAATTTATCAACTGTCCCATACAAAGAAAAGAAAGAAAGAATAATATTTATTTGAATACAGTTCGTGGAACACATAATAACAAAACAAAAAGTGCAAATAATCCTATAGCAATAATAGTGTAAGTATGCCTCACGGCTGCGCCAAAAATGTAAACCAAACACAACTGCAATACCTACTCAACCCAAATGTATATGGGACAGTTGATAATCTTTCGGATACACGCAGTAGGCTTAAAATCGAGTTGTCTCGGCATGGGTCCAAAGATTTACAATAAACTACCAAAAACTTTAAAAAACATGACCAACATAAACCATTTTAAATCGCAGCTTAAAAAATTCTTGATTGAAAAGGCTTACTACTCTATCAATGAGTTTTTAGATGATAGAAGCATAAAATAAAAAATGTCCGATCCACTTGTTGTTCTGTCTTGTTTACGACGTTACTTGTTTGAAACAGTTTTATTTAGTTTATTAGTATTTTACGCCTAATTTGTACGCCTTGCAAAGCAAAACATAGTGATACAACGCAAATTTTATACCATGTACCAATATTACATATTATGTTCAACAAATAAAATACTTTAACTTTGACTTTGGCTTAAAATAAAATAAAAAACATCATCCTCAAGCACCGCCACTTCGACCGGCTCTGTGCTTCTCGCATCCAGCGGATTCCTGCAGGCTTCACAAGATCATTGATCCACCTTGTACGAGGCCTTCCAACGCTACGTCTTCAGCTACGCGGTCGCCACTCCAGAACCTTTCGGCCATCTGTTTTCCGAGCAAAGTACCCTGCCCTGCCCACCTCTCTGATGCATGCTGTATAGCTACCTTTAAATCATCCCCATACCATCCCCTACCTTTAAAGGACAAATTTACGAAAAACCTTCCTCAGTGGGCACTTTCATTGTATAAAGAACTCTTGTGTAAAATGTTTTTTAGACCGTTTCTTTAGACCGTGCGTCTGTCATTGATTAATTGATCAATACCAGTATTATATAAACATTACATACAAAATGACATTATTACTTTGTAAAGTATTTTTTTAATTATTTTTTTTAATTTTTGTGAATGCGAGGACTATGTGGATTTTTAATTTTTTTTTTTCTTTCTTATTTAGTTTTAATGATGGTCTGGCAGTTTGAGTAGTTTATGAGGCCTACCCAAATGTCCTTTCTTTGGTATTGTTCGTCGAGTTGAGCTCCTTAAGTTCTGGGTTGAGCTCCACGATTACTGACAAATGCTTGCACTGACAGGACAGGTCCACTCAAATCTGTGTGGTTCTTTTCTCAAAAGACCATTTCAGACACTAATCTACATGGTCCTCATATGGCCTGACCAAGATTATGTCTGGACTTTAAAAGAGACTGTGACCTCTGAGTTTGTTTCGGCCTTTCTTCTCAGAGTAGTCAGATAGGAAACGCCGAACTCATTTAGCTAATTTTTAATATTTTTTTTAAGATGACGTGTAAAAGTGATTCCAATATCCTATTTACAGAATAAACAATTACATTTCATTGAATGAATGAATAAAATTGAATGAAATAAAGAGTTTTGATGAATCAATGAATTAACAATTTTCCATACTCTTTGTCGACCTAGACCTACACCATAATCGCGTAACACACCCGATCAATCATTATCTGAATCAGTTTGAAGGATATTGCTAATCCATTGCTTGATACGTTCGAAAATTTTGTTTGCCCAACAACGTAAATAACGCAATGAATGTTGTTATACTGTCAAAGTGAAACAGATTGTGATTGATCGTGTGTTTTGCAATCAGGGTGCTTGGCTTTTCCAGGCTACATAGGTTGACGTCTTTCAATCTAACCAAATGCAGCTGAATACCTATATTTTACATGGGCTGCCTATCTGACCTAAACAATTCAGTTACTGGGTAACACAATACGCCTTGGTAAGACTGAATTTTCCGTCGAGCAAAGTATTAAATCACTTATTTTTTTCGTAGGAAACATGCCGAATGCACCAATGATTGATAACAGTATACATGACCATGGCTTAGCCCTGTATAGATCTCGATAAGTTTAAATCTAAATTATAAATATTTACTCACCTACTTATGTGAAACATAATAGTTTTGTTGTACTTATTTTTTTTTAAACGTCTCTCTTAATTAAGAGCGTTTATACAGAAAGTGGGCAACGTTGCAAATAACTATCAAATATTTCGCTGTTTTTACTTATTATGGCTAATGAAATATAATAAAAATTCACTAGGAATTAGAATAATAATAATAAATTGCAATTATAACACCAACAAAATTCTTAATCAACATCCCTATTGGTATCATTAGGCTAGGATTTTCCCAACTATGTTGGGGTTGGCTTCCAGTGTGCAGTCCAAGAATGCAGCTGAATACCAGTATTTTAATAATAATAATAATAATATATCTTTATTTCCCAAAAATACAGATAGAACATTTACATAAAACATTTGGATGCTGAGAAATCTGTACACAATTGATTAAACTCTGTCTCTTAAACTAGGGTATCCTGTATCTTAAGAGACAGTGATTCGCAGTTAGGTTCCAACTGATATTATGTATAGTGGACTGTGTCAATTTATCATCAGAAGGGAAAAAAAATAAAATAAAAATAAGTTATTTTTTACGTTTTAGGTTTTAAATATTTTTTTTGTGAGATTGTGAGGGTGTGGGTAAATGAATGTGATTAAAGGTGTGTAAGTGTGTGTGTGAGTGGGGAAAGGTAGGTGATGTGGTGTTGATGTGTGAGTGGGGGAGTTGTATGTGCGAGTGTGTACGAATGCGAGATAGAAGTAATTCGTGCGAGCATGAGGTTGAGTGTGTGCTTATTATTAGGCGATGTAGGTCAGTAAAGTCTCCGTGTCTCGTATTTTACATGGAGCGACTGCCTATCTAACCTCCACAACCCAGTTACTGGGTAACAAGATACCCCTTGGTAAGACTGATTGTCCGACTTTCTGGCTTCTAACTAACCGTAACGACTGACAATTTTTTTTCAATAACAGCCGGGGCTAACGACGCTGTCCGAGGCACGGAATGGATGGTCACCCATCCACGGAATGCGAAGCATGGCTTAACCTTCAATCGACCCGTGCGGCTGTTATTACTTAGCCACAAGCTCCTCTAATAGTTAAATATTGTTAATAGTTAATCATTAACAGGCATATAATACTGATATTGGGCCACTAGAAACAAACAATTTCATCAGATAACCTTTTAACTTTCTGCCGCTGAAAGATAAACTAATGCACTCCGGCGACAATTTCTTAAACATGTTTACGATTTCTTCTTATAAACATGATTGTTTTGAATAATACGTTTGATACAATCGCTATATTGTAAGGTGCGACCAGACTGCAGTCGATACGTCGATCGATGCCATTGACCATTCAGCCAATTGCCGAATTAAGTGTTGTGCATGACAGCTGGGTTTCGATCGACGTAGTTCTATGGTGAGAAATTTTCTAGTAACGATCAGTCATTGGTCGATCATCGATCAATAAACAGAGCGCAGAGTCTTCGCGGCGTTGCTGATAGAGGCGGTAGGTATTGTCAACACTTTCTATAAAAACCAAGCGTGTCATTATTTACGTGTACTTCGACGCTAATGATGTATAGAACTAAATACTCACGGTTTTTGAGATGATCCGTAACAGAAGTTGAGCACTCAACGCACTTTTGGCGCCACGAATGTTCCGAGTCGGTACTGCCGTCTCTAAAAGTTTCCGGCGCCAGGCGGGGCTATCCCGTGCTCTGTGGATCAATGGAACCAATATCGACGTGTCGACGTCGATTGACCGCAGTCTGGTGGCACCATAAGCATAAAATTCCAATCACAAGATGTCATCAAGACAATGACCGAAAGGAATTGCGAAATAAGGAATCATTAAGTGGTCATAGTGAATAGAGCCCAGTAGCGTTCTCTTATCGAGTTCTTATCTATTAATAAAAAAACAAGATATACCTCCTTTACCTTTCTGCAGCTAAACAGTGCTGTGTACCGCTTTAGAGAGTACTGGGCCTTATTATGACGTATTAATGCCACCATTATTCCAGTGTGAGTGAGAGACGGAGCTATACAAGGCCGCTAGCACCATCCTTTTTCGCAGTGGAATAATGATGGCATTAATACTTCATAATAAGGCCCCTGGTGCCAGTGTAATTACAGGCACATAAGACAGCTTTGTCTTTGGCACAGCGACGCATCAGTCGCCTTGTTTTCTAACCTATTTTATTTTTTATATTTTCACTGTCCCACTGCTGAGCAAAGGCCTCCCCCAAATTCTTCAAAGTTCCTGCTCCTGAGCCACCTGAACCACCCCTTTCTATGTTATCTCCCTACCTCTTCATGATTCAGCTTCGGTGGCACAACATGAAAATAAAGAAAGAAATGAAACAAAACAATACTTTAACTTTCGTTTATTAAACTAAACCACAGATAATATAAATAACCGTTTTTAGCTGCCACCACAGATGCTGCCATCAACTATGTTACACTATTCGACTTCAAATAGTCGAGAACAATCACTTTTATTTGCCGAAAGACGAATACTCAGTTATCGTAACTATTCGTCACTCAAATAATGACGACACTTTCTTTTTCAACTTCTTCCCTTTCCCTTCATTCGTCACTTTGCATCGTCCATAATTAGGCGTCAAATAAAATAACTGGTCACTAACTGCATCATAGTATATCATATTGTTGTAATTGTCGAACACTGTTCTAAAAGGTGACCCACTACCAAAAGCACCCATTTCAGTTAATCTGCCAGTGTTATAGTCAATTTTATACAATCCCCTGGTTTCTCTTTGCACAAAATATGCGTTATCGTTTATATCAGTCGTCAATGAATATATTATACTCGAGAACATCGTAGCTTTACTTTCTCCCTTCTTCAGTTTATACACAGTAAAATTACTCATAAAATAAATATCATCTTTCTTGTCAACGATAAAATCATCAATGTTGTAATCTTTCAACGCTGCAATTGTCTTCGACTGTTTCTTATCGAACGTGTATAGTCCTTTCGTCATAAACACAGTGTAATAAATTTTGTCTTTAAACTGCATGTGCCAAATAGTCTTGTCAAAAAGGCCGAAACGGCTTGTCTCGTTCGTTTCAGGGTTATATTTGTAGATACCATTCGCACCGCCTATGTACACATCTCTAGTAGACTGATCAACTGTTCGAGCGAAGGAAAATTGAATATCCGGGATGGTCAAGAATCTAATGTCGTCTAAATCGAATGCAACAGTGTGATCCAAAGGTCGAAAGTCTTCGTAGTGAAAATAAACAACATTTGCGACCCTGTCCACGGCTAATTGTCCGGAAATTGGATAGTTTTGAAATATTAGAGCTTTAGAATAGCAAATGCTGTCGAAGCAAGCATGACAATGGCTTTTGCCGGATATTAGACTCGTGAAAGCCGACAGGCAGAGTGCGATTAGCAGCCGTTTCATTCTCGTTCTGAAAGAAAAGTAAATAAGCTTCATTGAGTGGGCGTTGATATAAAATTGTGTACGTAAATTGAAAATGTTTTATGTAAAAATACTACGAAAGTGCCTTTATTGAAAATATTTTATTTTCTATTTATACTGTCTGTGTCCAATCAAGTACCTACGCAGCTAAGTATATAGTTGGCATGGACAGTAGTATTCGTATAAATTGCGTATGAGTCCACACATACGCAATTGAAATAATTATGTGACAATGACATCCAAGGTACTTGCGTTCTTTTATGCGAGTGACAGCCACGTGTTTTTCCTAATGTTTGTAAATATGTGAGCACCATGTATCTATCACATAATTAGTTTATCTGGTGTTGCTTCATTTTTTATTCTTAATTCTTTTTACCTATTGTGGTATAATAATTTTATTCTAGTTGCATCGTCCTCACATATAATTATATAACTAATGTACTTATACAAAATATTGTAAAACATTTTAAAAGAGTAACGGTGGAGTTTCTTGCCCATTCTTCTCCATGCGAAAACTACCTTTTGGAAGGGGCGACTAGAATCAATTCATTTTTTTTGTAAATTTTGGCGTTCAAAAGTGCCTTATAAGGGCCTATTTGAAATAAATGATTTGACTTTTGACTTTTGAATTTCCTGGCTTAAAGAAAGAAATAAAAAGTATGAATTTGGACTCGCATAGGAAGATCACTCGCTCGCACTCGCATCACTCGGATTGTTGAGAACATTTCTAGAACTCAGGTCAGGTAGTAGTACGTAGTACCTACTCGCAACCATGAGCGTACTCAGGGAGGGCAGCTAAAAAGGCATTTGGAAAGTTTTTCAATAGTTCTTTTACATCTAAACATAAATAATCAGTGATACGATATTAATTATTGCATTTCATAATCAATATTTTTTGTTTAGTAGTTAGCCGTATTTATTATTTCCATACAGTAATATTGCCAAATTAATCAAAATAGCGAAAAATTGGACAGCTATTTGCGACGTTGCCCACTTTCAGTTTATACGCCGATAAGACGTAGGTACGTTACAATTATTACAATAATTATGCATTAATTTTTGCAAATTTCATTAGCAATGCCTTATTCTTGTGTGACAATTGAGAGGTCATTCAGTCAGTACAGTACACTCAGACGCGTAAAAACATGGCTGAGATCAACAATGGTCAAAGACAGGTCAAATGGGCTTTGTTCTGTCAGTCTTTGGTCAGTGTTAGGTTGTATCTTGATCAAAATACATGGTGTTTGGTGCATCTTGTGCCAAATTGAAATGGTCGACTGAAGGGGTCATCTGCTATTCTTTCAGATCCATTAAAAAAAGACCCAAAAAAAAAAAATATTGGGACTATTTAAAAAAAAAACAATAAAAAGTCGTTTTTTTTATCGACTTTTTATTGAATTATAAAACAAAAAAAAAATTGGGTCTTTAAAAAAAAAAAAAAAGTCGATAATAAAATTCTCAGGGCATGAGAGGTGTTAAGTAAGGGGTCTGAAAGTATAGCAGATGACCCCTGCAGTCGACCATTTTTTCAATTTGGCTCACGATGCACCAAACCCTGTATGATTCACGATCATAAAAAAAAATGTTTTTACAGAATTGTAATCATTAGAATCATTAATACATCTCTAAGTAAGATTTATTCCATTGAATGACTTTTTCATGAAATCACGATATTTCAGAACAAATTTGTATGATTCTTAAGATTATAATTCTGTAAATACATATTTTTTAAGGTCGCGAATCATATTTTATTCAAGATATAATCTGACTTTTTTTTTTTATTTGCAGTTCAGTACCTGCAAATTGCATAAAAACGTAAGAAAATTTGAATTTCGCGGGATACCTTTGCGAATACACCTTAAGAAATTTCTGATTTGCCCCCCCGCGGGCCAAAAGCTCGGTACGCCCATAGGTACAGATGTATGAACGTAAACGAGGCAAAAGGAGTATGTGAGGATCGTAGCAGGTGGCGTTCTGTAGTTACTGCCTACCCTCATGGGAAGAAGGCGTGAGTTTATTTATGTACTAACTTTTGCCAGCGACTTCGCCCGCGTTGAGTTTGGAAATTATCCCACAGGAACGTACTATCGGGATAAAAAGGATCCTATGTCCTAACCCAGGTTGTGGTCTACCCATTTACCAAATTTCATCCCAATCCGTTCAGCCATTTTAGCGCGAAGGCGTAACAAACAAACAAATAAACCAACAAACACATTTTCACATTTATAATAGGTACTAGCTGTTGCCCGCAACTTCATCAGCGATCCAGGATGAACAGTAGCCTATATCCTTCTCCAGGTCAAACCATGTGCCAAATTTCATCCAAATCCGTTCAGCCGTTTTAGCGTGGCAGCGTAACAAACAAACGAACAAACTCACTGTCGCATTTATAACATTAGTTAGGATTATTATTTTTTACGTCTTTGACATTTCTCGGGGCCTTCAGGTCCCGGACCTTTGGGCCGAAGCCAACTCGCAGAGGCCCGTTAGACGTGTTTAATTAAACGAGGCACCAACCGACGATTATCACTGTTCGCACTATGCCAGTGCACCCAAGAACAAACCCCGGTTGGTGTCGTCCTCACATATAATTATATAACTAATGTACTTATACAAAATATTGTTAAACATTTTAAAAGAGTAACGGTGGAGTTTCTTGGCCATACTTCTCCAAGCGAAAACTACCTTTTGGAAGGGGCGACTAGAATCAATTCAATATTTTTGTAAATTTTGACGATCAAAAGTGCCTTATAAGGGCCTATTTGAACAACTATATAACGATAATTTTGACAGCTGAATACCAGTATTTTACTTGGAGCGACTGCCTATCTGACCTCCACAACCCAATAACTAGGAATAACATGATCTCCCTTAAAAAGACTTAACATTTCCAGAACTATCCCCACATTTTGCGCAGTAACACAAAATACTTACTGGAATTTAAAATCATAATCACACAAATACTATTAAAGTTTTTCAAAAACACTCACTTAACAACGTGGGTCAAACTGCACTAAATCGCGTAATTTAAGTAAAATTGAATGAAGACTTGTCTTCACAAGAATATAATGTGTTTATTCCACAAAGTTCTTGGTAGTACTGATAACCATATGCTGCCCTGTTATCATTATCAAATTGACTCGCAGTCGGTATATAGAGTTGTAAACTAAAAAATCATATTTAATTAAACTTCTCACTTATTAATGGTTTAAATAAAACAGGTAAAAATGAGTTTTATAGAGTTGGTCTTCTAAGTCTAAGTCAAATCATTTATTTCAAATAGGCCCTTAAAAGGCACTTTTGAACGTCAAAATTTACAAAAAATAGGATTGATTCGAGTCGTTCTCTTATTACATTCTTAACATCACGCATTGTTTCCCCGAAGGGTTGGGCAGAGGTGTACCTATAGTGCACCCAAATTTCGCACGTTATGTTTAAGTCCCATGTAATAGGGGCGAGCCTATTGCCATCAACCGGGCACAAATCCAGACTTCAGGCTGCTACTGAGAAATTCCAGATAAAAAAACACCGCATCCTCAACAGTAGCACTTGCGACCACTAGATCAACGAGGCAGTTTTCATTTATTCTGGTCTCTCTTATTTATCCTATCTTAACAGACTGTAGATCTGTCACCATTTTCCATCTTGCTAAGTACCTGGTACTTGTTGATAGGCCTACACTGTCCTCTCATACCTATTAACACTGTAATTTGAAAACATTGTAAATACCACACATACCACAGATGCGGGTGTTGCTCTGCTGAAACACATATTTAACGCATGGGAGAACTCGCAAAATGCTATTGGGGTTTTCTGTGATCTCTCCAAAGCCTTTGATTGCGTGCACCATGACACGCTTTTGCGTAAACTGCGTCATTACGGTGTGCAAAATGAAGCTCTCAACCTTATAAATTCTTATTTACATAATAGGTCCCAATGTGTAGATGTTAATGGTGTGAAATCTTCCGGGCTGCCAGTTCAGTTAGGTGTGCCTCAAGGCTCAATACTGGGTCCATTCTTGTTCTTAGTTTATATCAATGACTTACCATTCCATTTAAAGGGTATCTGTGAAGTTGTACTGTTTGCAGATGATACGTCACTTATTTTTAAAGTAGACAGGAATAGACAAGACTTTGACGATGTAAACAGTGCACTCTCAATGGTTACGGATTGGTTTTCGTCAAATAACCTAGTTCTCAATAGCAAGAAAACCAAATGTGTAAAGTTCGCCCTTCCAAATGTTAGAAATCTAGGACCCAACATCGTCTTAGATAAAGAGTCACTTGAAACTGTAAACACAGCAGTTTTTCTGGGCATAACAGTAGATGCCAAACTTCAGTGGGGCCAACATATATCGAGCCTAGCGGGAAGGCTCAGTTCGGCCGCCTACGCCGTCAGGAAAGTAAGACAATACACTGACGTTGATACAGCTCGGTTAGTCTATTTTAGTTATTTTCATAGCGTTATGTCCTACGGTATTCTGCTGTGGGGCAAAGCTGCTGATATTCAAAATATATTTGTCCTTCAAAAACGAGCTGTTCGAGCAATTTACCAGCTCGGTGCCAGAGTTTCTCTGAGAGATTTTTTCAAAGATATCGGTATCCTCACCGTGGCATCACAATTCATTTTCGCCAACATATTATATATTAGGCAAAATATACACTTATATACTAAAAACAGTGATATTCACAATGTTAACACTAGAAATAAGGACAAACTACGTACTCCCTTTCACCGGCTTCATAAGGTTCATAACTCATTTGTTGGGCTTGGTATAACTTTTTATAACAAGCTACCTTCTTCTTTGCTAGATTTGCCTTTTAATGCGTTCAAAACTAAAGTAAAATCCAACCTCTCTTCAAAGGCATACTATTCTATCAACGACTACTTAAATGATAAGAATAGTTGGTCGCTGTGATTAACTCAAGACAATGTTTAAATGTTCTTTCTCCAGAATTAGCTTACTTACTGACAGGTTATATGAGTTTATATAATTGTTTATAATTTTACTTTATTTATTGTTGACATAATCTACTCATTACAATGTTTTTTTTTTTATGAGTTGTATTGCAATATGTGGTTAGCTAGCGACCTCGATAATTTTTTACTTTACCTCGATGGTCCTAGTTTATCAATTATAACTTCTAGTTACAGCTATATGTAAGCGGGCACGCCCTTTATGTCTGGAGGCTTTTATTTAGATATTGTTTTCGTTAAGTTATTTTTATTTCTGCTTGAGTATAGTTCTCGATGTTTTTGGTTGGTATATTGGCGTGTGCTAGCTGTCATATGGCTATTAATTTTATAATTTAAATTATGTTTTGTGTTGCGTAATGTAAATATCAGTTTGCATACTATTATATAGAATCTTTTTTTACTGAACAGACAGCTGTGCTGCTGGGGAGTTTGTTGCGCCACTTCTTCTTCCCAGCTAAAGCACTAGGAAGTGGTGAAGGGTGGGCGTTTTGGGGGACTGTCTTATGTAATTTTGACGTTCGAAAAGTGCTGATTCTCAGCCTAGTTTGAATAAATGACTTTTGAATTTAATACAATTTACTTTTAAAAGAGTAACCGTGGAGTTTCTTGTCGGCTCTTCTCCATAGGAAACGACAAATTGGAACAGTGCACCTAGCTTCTGACGTTTCATAAGTGCCTTTATGTGAAATATAATATATTTTTTTTTTATCGCGGTTTATTGCTCCCTGTACAGACGCCAGCAGGTCAAAATTTTCCAGTTTCAGGTGGGTACCCGAAACTGAAATATTTTCTTAATCAACTTTGAACCTTTTGATTAAGTGATAAAGTTGAAAATCTATAAAAGAAATTTGACAGATTGTAGTAGGTTGATGTGCTGGCGTCTGTACCTATAAGTGAAGAGAGCTCATATGCCCCATTAAGCGCCTACCTTTGTGCTCTTCCAGCCAAGACGAGCCAAGCGAAGCGCAAGGGCACTACCTAGGGTAACTTGGGTTTGGATTATACCAGATAAACAAAATTCTCGGGATATGATATCAATAGTGGACTTATTAAACATATAAAGTTTCAATTGCATAGCTCTTATACTTTAGATTTTATTGAAATCTAAAAAACTCCGATTTCGTCACTGACTCGCTGATGATCATCAACATTCTTAGGGTACTTCCTGAAGTCCTAGAAAGCTGAAATTTGGTCTGTAAGCTAATATTAGTCCACAAACAACAAAAACATTCTAAAACTTGGAACTTTTACCCCCCAAACCCTTAAACTAGGGGATGCAAGTTTGTATGCGACTTCCACAAATGTTGACGCTAGAGACCTGAAAATTGATACTTATAGGACGAGTAGAACTAGGTCTGCCGATTTTGGGCTCGTTTTTTTAGTTATGATGAGACCTCACCACCGGACTCGATGGAGTGACCTGAAGGTGTACTTTGGTGACTGCTACTGGTACTCTACGACGAGTAGAACTAGGTCTGCCGAGTTTGGGCTCGTTTTGTTAGTTATGATGAGACCTTACCTCCGGACTTGATGGAGTGACCTGAAGGTGTATTCCGGTGACTGATACTGGAATCTAGAACTCCTCAACGAGAAGAACTAGGTCTGCCGAGTTTCTTCTGACCTTGTTTGTAAAGTCTCATCATAACTTATAAATCGAGCCCAAACTCGGCACATCTTATTGTACTAGTCGAGAAGTACACCTTCAGGTCACTCCATCTAGTCTGGAGGTAAGGTCTCGTCATAACTAACAAAACGAGCCCAAACTCGGCAGACCTAGTTCTACTCGTCGAGGAGTACCAGCAGCAGTCACGGAAGTACACCTTCAGGTCACTCCATCTAGTCTATCAGCACTCACTTTTTTTGAAAGCTGAAATTACATATATGCTGATTTACTCAATCGCTTGCAAATTTCTTCTTAATGAGGTTTCCAAGTTGATTTATCATCTAGAGTTATACGATCCATCAGGTTAAGCTACACTTGCCAGGGTTGGTCCATGGACGGGTGACCATCTTTATATACCGGGACTCCTCCGTGCCTCGGAAAGCACGTTAAGCCGTTGGTCCCGGCCGTCATTCGTGTATCTTTGACAGTCGTTACGGGTCGTCAGAAGCCCGAAAGTCTGACAACCAGTCTTACCAAGGGGTATCGTATTACCCAGTTACTGTGTTGTGGAGGTCAGATAGGCAATCGCTCCATGCAAAGTACTAGTATTCAGCTGCATCCAGTTAGACTGGAAGCCGACCCCAATATAGTTGGGACAAGGCTAGGCAGATTGGATAGGTAAGTGTTTTGTGTGTATAGTCACAGCCAAAATACATTCGTCACCTTAAGGGCTATTTTTGTTTGCTGCACGATAGAATCTGCTTTATCGACTCAGCGTACAGTCGCCAGCAGGTCAACCTACCCGAAACTGTTAAATTTTCCCAATCAACTTTGAACCTTATGCTTTAGTAATAAAGTTGAAAATCTATTAAAGAAATTTGACAGATTGTAGTAGGTTGATGTGCTGGCGTCTGTATTATATACATATTGCGTCGAAATATCAATACTGCAGCGTTATATTCAATATATTTCTTAACATTGTGCAGTCTGAATTAAAAACATGCCACTGACAGACACCGACCGACTACGAAAATTAAATTTAAAAAAAAGTATTTTCTTGGTTTTTAAAAGTGAAATAAAATATAAGTATTTTTTTTTTAACAAGCTTGAGAATCTTTAAGTGCTTTTAAGAAAATATTAAAGTTCTATGTTAACGTAAGTTTTGTTTGTTACTATTAGGTCTTTACCTATGAAATTGCCGTTCTGCAGTACTGGCCATTTCAAATCAAAATAATTTTTGTTTGGCTAAGAATTCTAATTTCAAATTAATTTTATTTTAAAAACATGGATTCTTTTTCCAAAAGTTGTCATTTGTTTATTGATTAGTGTTACATTTTCATCGCATTTCAATCTTTTTCGTCATCATGGATACGTTAAAAATTCGAGTAATTATGGAATATAAGTACCGTCGTGGCAGCAACGCGGCACAAGCGGCACGCAACATCAACGACGTTTACGGAGCTAACACTACAAACCAACGCACCACCTGTTATTGGTTTGCTCGCTTCCGTTCTGGAAATTTCGACCTGAAAAATTAACCTCGCGGTCGTCCGAAGACTTTGGTCGACAATGACGAATTAAAGGCGATTGTGGAAGCTGATGATACACAATCTACGGCTGAATTAGCAGCAGCTTTTGACGTTAGCGTCAAAACAATATTGGTCCATTTGCGTCAAATTGGCAAGGTAAAAAAGCTTGACAAATGGGTGCCCCACAAACTCAATGATCGCCAGCGCGAAGTACGCGTCGAGACGTGCCTTGCACTGCTCAACAGACACACAAATTAAGGAATTTTGAACCGCATTGTTACCTGCGATGAAAAATGGATTCTGTTTGATAACCGCAAGCGCTCAGCAAGTTGGTTGGATCCTGGTTCAGCACCTAAACAATGCCCTAAACAAAAACTTACCCCTAGAAAAGTGATGGTCACTGTTTGGTGGCCTAGCGCCGGTGTGATTCATCACAGCTTCTTACCAAACGGGGTGTGCATTTCTGCAGATGTGTACTGTGAAGAACTGAACACAATGATGGAGAAGCTGGCACATCTCCAACCAGCATTGGTCAATCGCTCGTCTCCGCTGCTCCTGCACGACAACGCGCAACCTCATACTGCACAGCAGACGGTCTCCAAGTTGCTAGAACTGGGGTTGGAAGCTCTCCGTCATCCGCCCTACTCACCAGACCTTGCGCCTACAGACTACTACTTTTTCCAGAATTTGGATAACTTCTTGGCGGGAAAAAAATTCAATACCCGAGAGGCAGTACAAAATGCCTTTGAAGAATTTGTTGCCTCCCGTCCAGCTGATTTCTTTAAGAAGGGCATCAATAAACTGCCACTGCGTTGGCAAAGATGCATTGATTGCATGTATGATTACTTCGATTAATACAAATAAAAAATACATGAAAAAAATTCGTTTAAATTTTTTCATACAAAACGGGAATTTCATAGGTTATATACCTATTATTTAGTTCATTAAAAGCATGTTTTTAAAAAGATTTTTACTTTTATTATATATTGTACTTTTACCATTAGCATTTGTTTACATATCTGTTCGATCACATTCACAAATCCAACGAGCCGAACACTACAGGACTATCTTGTGAGGTCGAGGAGTTCTTCTGGTCACCTTCTGCCTCTTTAATCAGACCCTGGACTACTGTACCTTTGGCTATGTTTTTGTCACGACAAGAATAGTAAGTAACTGGAAACATACGAACGAAGCAAGCTAAAAAAGCTTGCATTCGTAAATAATATCCAACGTCACATTTTTAATTCGGTCTGACAGAAAAAGAAAATAAAAGCAGAAAGCTGCCGGTCTATTCTGTAACAATCTCACGGTGAAAACTTAGGTGAAGTGAGCTTGAAGTGAGCTGTCATTCCACCTGCTGCTAGGGACTGACAGCTCACTCCGAGCTCACTTCACCTAAGTTTTCACGGTGAGAAGGTTACAGAATAGCACTGCAGCAGATTCTTTCGTGGAATGAACAGACAAAAAATATAATACCATTTTAAAAGATAAAAAAATAAAACGAGAATAACGCCTTTTTTGGCTGTGACTGTGCGTGATAACGTGACCCTATAGATCACCGAAATATTATATTATAAGTGCGGAGTACCGTTTTGTTCATTAGAGCTCTTATCAGACAGTCTTCTTTATCGTGGAACTGTGACCATCCGTTACATACCGCTCAGTGCCTCGGAAAGCACGTGAAAACGTTAGTCCCAGCTCTCATTCGTAGATCTCTGGCATTCGTTAAGGGCAGTTAGAAACCCGAAAGTCTGTCAATCAGTCTTAACATAGATTATCATATTCAAAAACCTGGTTATAGAGGTTAGATAGACAGTCGCTCCATGTAAAATACTGGTATATACCAAGATAGTTGGGAATAGTTAGAAAGAAAGAAAAAGAAAGAAAAAAAAGAAAGAAAGAAAGAAAAATATTTTATTTGGGACACGCACAAGAAATACAAACAATAAAAATTATATAAAAATAAAATAAAAAAAGATCATATAAAAACTAACAAAATAATAACGACCTGTGCGAGGCCAAAAAGGCCCCAAAGGCCAAGGTTAGACATTTATTCCCTTATAAATAACGGTGTGTTTGTGTCACTTTTTTAGTACACACCATTATACCTTAACCTAGACCAGGTTCAAGACCCCAGCCTCTTTATTAATAAACGCCAAGTAAAGTTACTACCAGTAATAAATTCAGATCACCCATAAATTTTTAGAGGTTTCTGATGAGGTAGATCTTCACATGTTAAGAAAACAGAGTAAAGTAAGTAGAGGATAACATGCCGCATATTCTCCTCTACTTAATACTACTTACTTTACTCTGTTTTATTTTTAGTATCCTCTATTATTATGTGGGGTTGGCGCAGCATGCCGTTTTCTTCCATTCATTTCTATAACATAACATCACGCCTGTTATTCACCAAAGAGTTAGCCTGAGATATACATATAGTACCGGATGACAGCGTTGCGGACGAGTGCTTCGACGCCTAAGGCCGTTTGCCCACCGCACCATGAACGGGACGTCAACGCGAACGAGATGATGAAGCCGAAGTAGCGACAGTACAGACGCCAGCACATCAACCTACTACAATCTGTCAAATTTCTTTAATAGATTTTCAACTTTATCACTAAAACACGTACTTATAGGAAGGTTCAAAGTTGATTGGGAAAATTTGACAGTTTCGGGTAGGTTGACCTGCTGGGGTCTGTACATTTACTATAGCCGCGTAATCTCGTTTCTCGTTCATGTCCCGTTCACGGTGCTGTGGAAAAACACTGTTTGTGTCATTTTATTTTTGTATTTATTTGTATAGTTAGTCATTTGATTTAGTGTTAGATTGCATATTGCTTTTAAGATTCGTCATCTATGGGTTACATTAAAATTAAAACCTACAGTACCTTCACCCACATTTCGCTAGTTGCGCGTTTCAAGTCCCATGTAAACCTACTGAGAAGAACGGAGGGATATGTCGGACTCCTACTGACCAAAACACCCCTGGCCCTCGAGTGTTATTTCGTTATCAGCTTGTAAGGTAAACTATTTTTGTATATTGTTTCAGACATCGCCGTAACTAATGGAGATAGACTAGAATTTTATACCAAAACGGACAGCGTGCGTTTTAATTCCCATAACCTCGCAGCGTTAGCTTACGATGAAGTTCACAACATGATACTGTACGTCGACAAACAGACCGACAACGACGCTTTATGTGGTTTCATAACCACCTAAACATAAACACAAAACTTATGTTAACATCATATCTTCTAAAGAAAACAAATGTTTCACCGAGAGAAGCAGACGAAATACTTATTCATGATCTCGCTTTCGATCCAGCCACAGAATACTGTTCTTCAGTGATACAAAAGAAAGAAGTATTAATTGGATTTCTTTAAAGCGTAGATCTAATAACAATATTTACGGAAATCTTTTGATCAAGATGGCAGACGGGATCCCCACAGATATCGCCGTGGAGGGTAGGTACGTTTACCATAATTTAATAATGTATAACTCAACAAAATCTGTTTGCTTCGACATAGTCAACAGAGGTTTTCTGTTTACAGGTACGTTTACTGGATGAAAACAAACCTGACGACACCTGTAATAGAGAGAGCTCGTTTTAATGGCTCAGAGAGAAATCGTTATTAATACTACTTCATTATCTATCAACACAACTTACATACTGGAACCACACAGCCTGGCTATTGACCAACAGACGCAAAAAATATACTGGTTAGAGGCTGAGAGTAGTTCACGATACCGTATTTGTTATGCAGATTTAAATAGAAAAACAAAACAACGGGTTGCACTCCGGGAGTGCCAGCAGAAGTGAAAACTTGAACATTAACGTTGTGCATTTTTGATATTTTGGTACTACTCTCCCTCCGTCTTACGAATTTTCGATCAGGTCACGTGTCCTGGCGCGAGTTTAACATTTTTTACCCATCACAAAAAAGTGCACAACGCCGCTAAATAAGTTTTCACTTCAAAAAACATCGTTTTCTTCTATACTGTTAGCGACGAAATACTAACTACAAAAGACTGATACAATTAAGTTTTTAGGCTAAGAGAATTTTATGTTAGTTTTTAATTAATGATAAATAGTGTTAATAAGTTAAGGTAAATAATAAGAGTAAATAAGTAGAATTTACATAATGTTCTGGAAAATAAAGAAGTCGTTTCTCATGTTTTTATTGTCCCCGCTTGGTGGCACCACCTGTACCAAAGAGGCAAAAGCTTAAGTATAAGGAAACTTTACCGTAATGAGAACCGTTTCAGTTTTTTAATTATTTTAGGGTTTAAATTAAGAGATATCGATTGGATTTTTTGTATAAAGTTAGAATAAGTCAATACCTATGTTATGAGACCAAAAAACCATGTTAAAAGAAATGTCTAACCACTGAAAATCGCTAAAGTAAGTTTCCCATACAAAGCACACATTAGTGCCGTGTGCAAACTTCAAGGGTTGTGATTGGTCGAGACAAAAAGGATTAGAGCCGTGTGCAAATTTCAAGGGTTATGATTGGTCACAGGAAACTATAAAAGTAGGGCCATTTTCGGTGGTCAGGCATTCCGGATCCAGCAGTATTATAAGAAGCAAGAAAATAAATAAGAAACAAGAAGAAAGAAATAAGTGTTTTTATTCCAAGTCCTCAACGCTGCTCAAGATTCTCCCGCCAGCAAGCCCGGTCAATTCAACAGTTCAACAGTGGTCCTTCTAGCCGGATCGGGTCCAAGAAGATGCCTTCTACAAGAGCAGCAGCAGGGCGTTCGAAGACTAAGGAAGATAGTACATCGTCATCGGACTGGAGTATGAATACGCCAAGCGAAACTACAAGCGAGTCGACTACGGGTGCGTCAGTTGCAAGTCGATCTACACTCACAAAGAGGACGCCACCGCCCAGCGAAAAAGGTCAACCGTCGTCCGCTTGTCAGGAAGAAAGTACTGCCGGGAAGGAATCAACACCGGGGGAAGGTACCCCCTCCGCCCCCCACACAACCCGCACCAATGAAGAGCAAGTAGAAGAATCAAATCTCGCACGCCAAGAAGACAGCCACTCCACGCGGCAGAACCTGGAAAGAAGTATTGCTGTGAAGTTACGTCAAAATGAAGGAAGTGTACCGACGTCAAGAGAAGGGAGTCTGCAGCGGCCTCACCTTAAGAAACCGACCCGCAATACAGACACACAGTCCGTCCGCTCGTCGTATAAAAGGAAGGCAGAAGCACAAGCAAAGTTAACAGTGGCATTAAGGGAATTGGAATTGGCAGAAGCAAGATCTAGAGTGGCTCAAGCCGAACTGGAACTCGCAGCGGCTGAGTCAGAAGAGGAAGATGGTGCCGGAGAAGAGTTGTACGAGCAAACGCATGAAGTCGAAAAATGGTTCATCGAAACCGGAGCCAAGCCCAGAAAGGATCAAAGGCCGGTTGATACAGAAGACAAGAAAAGTGACATCCAAGAATTAGCCCAAGTCATTATGAAACTATCTGAGAAGTCACGTGACACCAATACACCGAAGCAACTTGAACTTCCACACTTCAATGGTTCCTGTGAAGAATGGCTCCCATTCAAGAGATCATTCGAAGATATGGCTGCTTCCTTCAGCAACGCGCAGAACTTAGCGCGCCTCAGAAGAGCGATACAAGGGACAGCTAAGGAAGCAGTTCAGAGCCTGCTGTTCACTGCAGAAGACCCACATGAAGTAATGAAAGGTTTAGAGGCAAGGTTTGGAAGACCTGGAGCATTGGCTTTAGCAGAACTAGAGAAGATCAAGAACTTGGGAAAAGTAAATGAAAACCCAAGTGACATATGTGTTTTCGCAAGCAAAGTGAAAAATGCCGTCCAAACAATCAAGGCATTGAAGAAACCGCAATACCTCAGCTCCCCGGAAACCCTGAAGGCCATAGTGGACAAAATGCCGCCATCAATGAAGTTTCGATGGTTCGCATACCATAGAAGTAGAAGAGAGGAAGAAATCCAAGAGCTGCTACTCGTTGAAGCGTTTTTGGAAATAGAAGCCGATATGTGCGGGGACTTCGCTCCGCCTGAAATAACAATGGAGCAGAAGAAAGGAACAAGAAAACCCGTACATACAGTTCAAGAAGTGTCGAAAGAAAAATACAAGAAGTCATGTCCAATTTGTGAAGAAGAACATTTCGCAATAGAATGTGAGAAGTTCAGAGAAGCTAACATTGATGAAAAATGGGACATTATCAAGAAAGCAAGAATTTGTTTCAAGTGTCTCCGATTCAAGCATTCAAGAATTAATTGTAAAGCTCCGGTCTGCAAGCAGTGCAAAAGATGGCATCACACTATTCTACACTCTGACAGACCACCAAAGTCGACAGAGAAGAAGATGAATGAAGAAGACAAGAGAGACACACCAGAAGAGAAGGTTGCCTCAATCCACAACACTAGAAAAGAAGAAAGGGTTTATTTGAAAATCATCCCAGTGAACCTTTACGGACCGAAGGGCAAGGTTCGTGTGCTAGCATTGCTAGATGAAGGATCAACGGTCACACTCTTGGACGCATCAATAGCTGAGAAGATCGGAGCTGTAGGAGAACAAGAGACTCTTGCAATTGAAACAGTCGGTGGGAAAGTCATAAAGAAAGATAGCTCTCGGAAGATTAAGCTCAAGATAGAAGGAGCTCACAAAAGAAACAAGAGGTCTATTGATGTAAGAACCATCGACGACTTGAAGCTGTCTGAACAAAGTATAAACAAGAGCAGTATAAGGAACTGTCATCACCTGAAAGCAATTGAAGAGCAACTTCTCTACGACGCGGAAAGACCTAAACTATTGATAGGTCAAGACAATTGGGGACTCATAGTTACCAGAAGACTGAAGAAAGGCAAACCAGCTGATCCTGTAGCTTCCCTGACAGACCTAGGTTGGGTGCTACACGGATGCGAATCAGCAGCAAATGCCGTAGTAAATTTCATTCACCGTGGCGAGTCTGCAAACAATGAAGAAGATATAGAAGAGATTGTTCGAGAACACTTCCAGTTAGAATCTCTCGGGATTCAAGATCGGTCGCCAACAAATGACAGTGACAGAAGAGCTTTAGAAACCCTCGAGAAGACTACAGCGAGACTAGCAAGTGGTCAATTTGAAACGGGACTCCTATGGAAGAAAGAAGATGAGAGCCTGCCCAATAATTACAGGCACGCCCTCCGACGCCTATTCAACCTTGAAAAGAAACTAGGTCAAGATAAAGAAGTCAAAGAGTCCTATGAGAAGCAGATTCAGAGCCTGATCGAAAAAGGATACGCAGAGTTGGCCCCAGA
This sequence comes from Xanthia icteritia, assembly GCA_949128155.2. Classification (NCBI taxonomy): domain Eukaryota; kingdom Metazoa; phylum Arthropoda; class Insecta; order Lepidoptera; family Noctuidae; genus Xanthia; species Xanthia icteritia. The sequence continues at coordinate 11,566,270 of OX421956.2, forward strand.
AACTGCGAACAAAGGAAGAACATTTTACTTACCACACTTCGCCGTCGTTCACCCAATCAAGAAGAAGCTCAGGATAGTTTTTGACGCAGCCGCTAAATGTGATGGGAAAAGCCTCAACGACGCCCTACTACCGGGTCCAGACCTATTACAATCATTATTCGGCGTTCTGCTGCGCTTCAGGGAAGGGCCAGTGGCCGTGATGGCCGACATCCAAGACATGTTTCTCCGGATAAAAGTAAGAGAAGAAGATCGAGATAGCCTCAGATTCCTGTGGCGTGGCAGCGAAAGAACAAGGAAGCCAAAAGAATATAGAATGTCTTCGATCATCTTCGGGGCAGCATCGTCACCAGCAACAGCGATATACGTGATGAACAAGAATGCAGAAGACTACGAGCAAACCTATCCGAGGGCAGTGAAAGCCATAAGAAGAAACCATTACATGGACGACTACCTACAAAGTTTCTCATCTGCAGATGAAGCAAGGAAAGTATCAAAAGAAGTGAAAGAAATCCACGAAACAGCAAGTTTTCATCTGAAGGGTTGGGCCAGCAATGACGAAAGGGTATTGTCAGAAGTAAAAGACATCAAAAAGGAAGATTCTCTACAACTGACTAAGGAAGAAAAGACTCTGGGCTTGCGATGGCTGGTAAAAGAAGACATGCTAGCCTTCAACATAGGGCTGAGAAACACGTCGAAGGAACTACGGGATGGTGAAAGAGCGCCAACAAAAAGAGAAGTCACGAGTGCCGTGATGTCCACCTTCGACCCTATGGGTTTCGCGACGCCAGTTCTAATTCAAGGAAAGAAACTAATACAAGATATCTGGCGAACACAAATAGGTTGGGACGACACAATTAAGGAAACCCAGAGAGAAGCCTGGATAAGATACCTGGAGGAAGTATCGACACTAACAAAGCTGAAAATTCCAAGATGCGTCTCACCTTACACAAAGAAGGGACAGCTGCATACGTTCACCGACGCAAGCGAAGAAGCCTACGCAGCAGTGGTCTATTGGAGAACAGTCGAACCCGACGGAAGCGTCCACATCTCCATGATCGCTGGCAAGGCAAGGGTGACGCCGACGAAACCAGTATCAATCCCAAGGTTGGAGTTACAAGCAGCCTTACTTGGCAGCAGGCTGTCAGCTGCGGTTGAAGAAGAGACTGAGCTCGAGGTATCAAGCAAGACCTACTGGACGGACTCCAGCACGGTGCTGCAATGGATCAAAGCAGAACCGAGAAAGTTCAAAACCTTCGTGGCCAATCGGCTGGCAGAAATTGAAGAAAAGACCAAGCCTGACAACTGGAGATGGGTACCGACCAAGGAGAACCCAGCAGATGACGCCACGAGAGGAACTCCAGCGGAATTCGATCACAACGCCAGATGGTTCCAAGGCCCGTCGTTTCTCCGCCAACCAGAAGAAGAGTGGCCTTTCCAAGACTTCAAACCAGAGGGTATGATGTTGGAAGAAAAGAGCAAGCAAAGGGTGACAGCAATAAAGGCAGAAGAAAGTGTCTTCATCGACTTAGAGAGATTCTCGAGCTGGGAGCGATTACTACGTGTTACGGCCAGAGTAATTGCCTTCACATGCATCCTAATGAAGAAGAATCGTAAAGAAACCAACGCAGCCGTGCGTCAGAAGGACGAACCCTGGAGACCACAGAGAAGATCCCAAAAGGCAAAGACACGAATCACTAATCACTCAACCAACAAAGAAGAAAAGAAACGGTTATACCTACCCCTGGAAGAAGAATACCTACGTAAGGCCGAAGAGATACTATTGAAGATAAGTCAAAATGACAGTTTCGCCGCAGAAAGAAGAAGTTTGAAGGCAGAGAGACCCTTGGAAAATGCAAGTCGGCTCAAGAAGATCGACGTCTACATGGCAAACGACGGGTTAATCAAATTAAGAAGCAGAACAATGAAGTTCCGTGACGAAGGGAAAAGGACGATGAACCCTATCATCCTAGATGGAAAACAGAAGATTACGCGATTCATCATCCAATACTACCACAAGAAGTTTCTTCACGGGAATGTCGCCACTGTAATGAACGAGATCCGCCAAAAATATTGGGTCCTAGGATTGAGAACAACCTTGAAGGCAGTCGCACACAGCTGTCAGTGGTGCAAAGTGAAAAAGAGTTTACCAGAAATACCCCCATTGGGAGACCTTCCCAGCGAGAGGCTACAGCACCATCAGTTCCCGTTCTCTTGCACGGCAGTGGATTATTTCGGACCGATGCAAGTCACTATCGGTAGAAGAACTGAAAAACGCTGGGGAGCGTTATTCACTTGTCTTACCACCAGAGCCGTTCATTTGGAGTTGGTACCCTCTCTCAGCACCAGCTCTATGATTATGGCACTTCGACGAATGTCAGCAAGAAGAGGAACCCCACGAATTATATTCAGCGACAACGGGACCAATTTCGTTGGTGCAAATAAGGAATTAGAAGAGGCCGCGCAAGAGAAAGGTATCAAGTGGAAGTTTATCCCCCCAGGAAGCCCAAACATGGGAGGCGCATGGGAGAGACTTGTGCGGACAGTCAAGACGGCGCTAGCAGTGGTTCTCAACGAAAGAAGCCCACCCGAAGAAGTACTCCATACGCTGCTGACCGAGGTCGAGCACGTAGTAAATTCTAGACCTCTCACGCCCGTTAGTATGGATCCTGAAGACGAAGAAAGCCTAACCCCAAACCACTTTCTACTGGGGAGATCGTGTGGAGCAATGGCACCAGGGGAATTTGACGACAAAGATTTAATCGGGAAAGCAAGCTGGAGAACTACACAAAGGCTTGCAGATCACTTCTGGAAAAGATGGATCAAAGAGTATCTACCTCTCCTGATGCCAAGGAAAATCAAAGGGAGAGAAACCAACGACCCCAGAGAAGGAGATATCGTGTTGATAGTGGACTCAACACTACCCCGGAACTCTTGGCCCCGCGGGGAAGTTATCAAGACATACCCCGGACCAGATGGAAGAACGAGAGTGTTGGACGTGCGGACGTCGGGAGGAGTGCTTCGACGACCAACGCGACGGACCGTCGTGCTTGTACCTGCCACTTCGTCGCTACAAGAGGATGCAGTGCTACGCACCGTGGGGGAGAATGTTAGCGACGAAATACTAACTACAAAAGACTGATACAATTAAGTTTTTAGGCTAAGAGAATTTTATGTTAGTTTTTAATTAATGATAAATAGTGTTAATAAGTTAAGGTAAATAATAAGAGTAAATAAGTAGAATTTACATAATGTTCTGGAAAATAAAGAAGTCGTTTCTCATGTTTTTATTGTCCCCGCTTGGTGGCACCACCTGTACCAAAGAGGCAAAAGCTTAAGTATAAGGAAACTTTACCGTAATGAGAACCGTTTCAGTTTTTTAATTATTTTAGGGTTTAAATTAAGAGATATCGATTGGATTTTTTGTATAAAGTTAGAATAAGTCAATACCTATGTTATGAGACCAAAAAACCATGTTAAAAGAAATGTCTAACCACTGAAAATCGCTAAAGTAAGTTTCCCATACAAAGCACACATTAGTGCCGTGTGCAAACTTCAAGGGTTGTGATTGGTCGAGACAAAAAGGATTAGAGCCGTGTGCAAATTTCAAGGGTTATGATTGGTCACAGGAAACTATAAAAGTAGGGCCATTTTCGGTGGTCAGGCATTCCGGATCCAGCAGTATTATAAGAAGCAAGAAAATAAATAAGAAACAAGAAGAAAGAAATAAGTGTTTTTATTCCAAGTCCTCAACGCTGCTCAAGATTCTCCCGCCAGCAAGCCCGGTCAATTCAACAGTTCAACATATACTATACAAATCAGCTGTGGCTAAGACAAAATCAAATACATTGACCGTTTCAAAAGCATACCTCTTCTGGGTGGACTGGTGCTCTGTCTGCGAGATCGACGCGACGTTTGGAAATTACCAAAAACACTTGAGACTGCATCGAATTCGAAATATTTAAATTTACACATTTTACGTTACTCGACTTACAAATTGAAAAAGGTACTGTCAGTATGGCCGCTATGTATGCAATAGAAGAACAAAGACAGGGAATTAAAGATTGTGAACCACTAACAAGTCTCGGACGAAATAACTGTAATGGGCCGTTTTGTGTTCATAGTACGAAAGTTAATGGCCAATCTCTTTGTAAATGCATACCTGGGGCCGTATTATGACGTATTAATGCCACCATTATTCCAGTGGGAGTGAGAGACGGAGCTATACAAGGCCGCTAGCACCATCCTTTTTTCGCAGTGGAATAATGATGGTATTAATACTTCATAATAAAGCCCCAGGTTACACCGGTGAGCGATACGATGTTGCTGTCTGTGAGAACTATTGTTTGCAAGGTAACTGCAGTTTCAATGATGAGGAACTGCCTAAATGCAGGTAAAATATATTCTACTCCTTGGCTTGGTGTCCTTAAATTAAATTACATTTTCCAACCGAGCGAGTGCGCTCGTAAAGTGGCACATTGCGCAATTTCATAATTTGTGTTCTATGAAAACATTCAATTTTCATATTTTCCTGCAATCCCGCCTCGAATGCAATGACAAACTTTGCGCACTCGTATCAAAATGTAATATTTTCACATAATTGTTATTTCAGATGTAATGCCGGTTATTCCGGGGAAAGGTGTGAAGTGTACGTGTGTCATGGTTATTGTCTAAACAACGGCGACTGTTCCCTGAATAAGAGTGAACCTGTCTGTCAATGCAAAGGAGGTTATGTAGGCGATAGATGCGATGTACCTACCACACTGTCCGAACTGTAGTTTCAATGAAAAGGGACTTCCTGATTACAAGTAAAACATATTCTTCTCTTTCAATTAGTTTCTTTTGTGTAATTAAATTACGTTTTGACATCATAGCTACGTCCCTGAACAGCTTATGTGATGTCAAACTGGAGATGTAGGTATCTCTCTAAAAATATGGCATGTATTTAAATTTAATCGAACCCCAAATAATTCATATTTTGGGGTCCTTAAAATACAAAATAGCAAACTAATTGCGACCAACTTGGATCTAAAAATGCGGTAGTGGGGCGCGTCATTTCAGAGTAGACGTGCGGTAGCGGAGCGCGTCATTTCAGAGTAGACGAGCCATAGCGCTCGCCGGCCACTGCCGTATCGACGGATAATCAGTTTTAACCTGACCTACCCCGTTTGGTCGGGGTACCCTAGCTTAGTTATTGCGACCAACTATGAGAAAAAATCAGAAAGTTAAAAAGAGGCTGCGACCGCGCCTGTGTTCAATGTCGTGTATATTATTATGTTTATTGTAAAGAACTCATGAAATAAAGACACAAAGTTTTACCTCTTACGTTTAATTTCTTAACATCTGTAGTGTGAACCAATACAAAAAACTCATAGATTATGTAAAAATGCCACAATGAAAATTTAGATGAAGTGAGCTGAAATAGTAGCTGTAGTAGTATCAATGCCTAGCATCAGGTGGCAATGACAACTCACTTCACCAAGTTTTCACTGTGAGAATTTTGCAGAATAGACCTGTTTTAACACATTTTGATGGGAGGCTGTTCCTAGAACATCCTTTTGAATGCGGTCCTCGACTTCCTGATTCAATATTTTAACCTGTTTTACATAGCATAAGCATATATTTTTAAGTGAAGCGAACGTGACCTGTAGTGGGTATGTAAGACGTTGTTCACGCTTGTTCGGATCGGTATAAGCCCAGGAACAGCCCCCATGGCGGCCCGGAACATGAGGCAAATCACTGCGCAATACCGAATTAATGGGTCAGCGAGGGGTGAGGGGTGAGGTACTGCGCAGCGAGTAGCGCACTTCCGAGCCGCCATTAAGTTTGAATCGAACTGTAGCATGGGCGATTTTTTTCCGCGCACCGGAATGTCAACACACTGCTTAGCACCGAGAATTTAAAATCCAAGTATGTTTTTTTTAGACGCGTTTGTATGCCCTCTGTTGGATTTCAATGCTCAGCTCAACACCGAGAGTTGAAAATCAAATCAGTGCGCGATTTTACGCTCGGGAACGGAGGCAAGCGGCACAGCCGGGCGATAAAACTTGTCATTCAACAAATACCTACTACTGACTCGAATGCGCCGACCCAGTGTGTAGCTCGCCTAAGTCGTTTCAAAGGAACATAATTAAAATCACATTTTGATAAAAAACTTTTATTATCAGACTTGACCAATGTCGTGTAACCCATTTAGTATTTTAAATTGAGAACTTTTTCTATTCTATTTTTAATGCAAAGTCGATGTAGACTATTCTGCCAATGTCTGAAGTGAGTTGGAAAAACAAATGTGCACGATAAAAAAAAATAAAAAAAGTTAAAAACAAATAAAATGTTTTGATTGATATAGTTGTGAGAACTTATTGAACTCTACTTTAGCATTACTTAAGGGAGATCCAATGACATAGACGGCCATTTTTGTTTTTTATTTGCTTGTGAGTGTCAGGTTATATGTTGATTAAAATATGATTCGCAAACGTAACAAATATGGCTTTACAGAATTATAATCATTAGAATCAGCAATACAACTCCTTAAGTTAGTATAATCCTCAAATGTCATGATTTCATGAAATAGTCATTCTTCAATAGGATTACATGAACTTAAAGAGTTGTATTAATGATTTCTATGATTGTAATTTTATAAATGAACATTTGTCACGGTCGCGAATCTTATTTAGATCAACATACAACCTGATACTGACCTGCAATTTGCAAAAAACTTAAGAACTTCGCGGGCTACTCTGACGCTTTCGCCTTAAGGCGCTGACAACAGGCAAACGGCAAAAGTAGGCGTGACTTAAACAAAAAAAATGCCAAATCTATGTTTGTGGTAACGGAAAAAATATATGTGAATCTCAAACATATTTCTCAGAACTTGATTGTTACAAGAACATGTTTTGAAAAAAAAAACTCGATTCAAATTAACGTTAAACTAACCCTTTTCCTTGAGTTCTAATCCAAAATATCTGTATTAAATAGCAACATACGTTGGTATTATAATTAATAACAATAACGTCTTATTTGAATGCAAAACTTGATTGTTTTTCATTACCGATTACTCAACTCATTAAAATAAATCGATAATTGCTCCATATTTTGCAATAAATTCCAGGCGTTGTGTCATCGCGCTTCGTTTTCTTTTCTAGGAGTCCGACAGTGACCGCGGTTTGGCTGTTGTCAGCGTCTTAAGGTGATTCTTTCATAGAAGCACGCGAAGTTCAAAATGTGTTACATTTATTGCAAAGAAATTTGAAACCCGCGGGCTTTTACTTTCAGTAGTGCTAACGTAGTTTCAATTCAAATTCTCAATTCAGAAACCGGATAATTAAGCACACACAATTTAACAACAACTTTTTTAAATTGTGCCCGATGCTCCGATTTTAATAAATTAACAAACTTACGTAAAATGTTGACCCAATTAGGCCAAAAATTTGAACTCATTTTGCAGTCTTATAAATGTTGGAAAAACCATTTGGTAGATATAGAAAAACAATTGTCAATAGAGACAAAATTATAAAATAAAACTTATAACTAAACACCAATGAAAGAACTTAACGAACCATCGATATTTACTTTCACCGATGTCCGTCGACAAAATTATATCGAAACATAAAATAATCAAAATTATATTATTATGAAACTCGAATTATAGAAAATTATATGAAATTTCACTTGCTCTCTTATAGACACATTACGACTATTAACGATAATATTATAGGATGTACAATAAGCTCAATTATTGGATATATTTGTTATATTTTTAAAGATTTACATAGCGTCTTTGAATGTTTTGCAGAGTTCAGACGACACGCATTTTGACGCAGTTTTCTGCCGCCCTCTTACAAAATACGAATACATAATTATGTGAGTACGACATGTGTGCTATTTATCCGATGTCTTTAAAATTCTCCCTACTCTTTATAAATTTCAGAAAAAAAAATCGAATTAATTTGCAACACAATCCAATAATAATGTTTTATAGTAAACTTAAAATGATATTATGTGTGTCAAAACGCAGCCATCTGAACTAAGTCATAGAAAGGACAGCATCTGTCCAGTTAATACATTTTTGGTCCAAACTCCAAATGTGACAGTGCAAATCTGCAGTCATTAAAGTAAACATTATAAGGGCGTTTGTCCAACGCCGCCGTCACCGGTACGTCACTAGATTATTAGAACGTGACGTCTGGGTGACGGCGGTGGTGGAAAATCGCTCTATAACTTTGATTATTTCAGGATTGCAGCATCAATCTTAAATCGTTCATATTTTTGGTGTCCGGGACAGCAAACGTCTCAGTCTACCATCTGAATACGCATTCACGTGATTGTCACATTTGACATCCGCGGGAACACATCTTTAGTTTGTAATAGCTTCTCTAGTTTACATTGAATGGTCATGGCAGGATATGTCATTTGTTTTGTTCATTCACTACATCGAAAATGAACGAAGAACGATTTTTCAAAGTCAAATAAAACCACAGATGAATACAGATTGGACACTCCGCATTTAGGTATCAAGCTACAAGTACGCGGCGCGCTCGACTTGTTGGGCCAATAAGGAAAATGCCTGAGTCAAAAAAAAGAAATTCTATTTAGTCCGTCAGACAGATAATAAAAAAAATATGAGACTCGTATTTTGTGCTTTATCATATAAATAAAAAATGACTTAGATAAAACGCATTAAAGTTGGGGAGTGGGGGTTAATACGTCACAAGTAAGTATAAAATCTACATTCTCGTGACGTCATAGCACATTTTAACCCAATGTATCGCCGTAATCTTTTGATAACGTAAAAAAAGAAAAAATACGTGTACGTTATTTTTTCATAATCTACATGACGGACAAAAAACATTTTTTTTTGCCATCGTCCCAATTCAGTGAGTGTAACGTAGTCAGAAGATCTAAGAGTTACGCGATAAAAAGAGAGGCAACTTCTAGGTGAATATTACTGTAGGTAATTAGCGCTGTGCGACCCGAATTGCTCTTTATTGTGTCGTAGCAAGAGTCGTTTTTTATTTAAATGATTTTACGGAGTGTCCCATCTGTAGTAATCTGTGATAAAACCAAGGCCAATGGCTATAAATCTTTGATGCCAAAATAAAAATGCTTAGACGGATAAGTTTTAAAGAGAATTTTCAACAAAAAAAAAACTAGCACATCACATTTGGACAAAAACTGATAAACGATGTAATACTTCTTATAAGTCTTTAAGTTTTAATAAAATGGAAATTGCCATGAAATACTATTACAACACCTGTCACCCAGAATATTAGTTAATAAAATACAACAATTATTTAAAAATATTCAGAGGCTAGTGTGAGTTTCTTTTAACCATCTCGACTTTACGCATCGACCGCGTTCGGCGCTCCGATTGGCAGCCGGCCGGCCTTCACCAGTGAAGGGCCAATCGGAGCGCCGATGGTTAAAAGAAACTCACACTAGGGCCTCAGTTCCTTTTATACTATCCAATCCACTAACGATTTCTTAAAATTTTGTCTTAAAATCTTTTACCCGTAAAAACCATCTCCAATTTAACAAATAACTATACAGCATATAAAAAAACCCCGTCCGATCCGTAAGAATGTTGTCAAGTTATCGTACTGAGTCTATTTATGTGATAATTTTCAAAAAAAAAAAAAATTATACCGCATTTTTTTTCAAAGGGTTTTTTTTTACCTTTTTTTATGACCCCTGTTGAAAATTGGCAAATTTTTAATAGAATTGGGGTAATTTTGGTACTGAAAATGTGAATTTTAAATAACAATAACTTTTTTGTTTTCAATAATAATAAGATTTTTTAATTACTTTTTGGTAATGTTATTGCAGTACCTATGTGCGCCTTTTGGATAGAACAGGGTTTTTTTTACATTTTGTATAAACATGAACTATTTTAAAGAAAATCGAATCAAATCCATTCATTTGTGCATACAGGTAGATGTTTCAAAATTTATATTGTGGGTATCTCTGTTTAAAACAAATACAATTGATTCATTTTTCATTTTTTAAACTAATAATCTTTTTTGAACTCAAATTACAATTTCGTTCATTTTATTTCGAAATTATTACTTTAAAAAAACTTAGGTACAGTCAAGTCTAGCTACCGACATGATATGAGCAGTAACAAGTTCAATTATGAAACCGCGCTTACAGCTAAAAAATAAAGGCTAAGTCTAATTGTGACCATACGCACCGTTGACAGTACGAAACTCTTCGAAAAAACATTAAATTAACAAAATCACGTCAACAAAAATACATTTTTAAAGGCACACAACAAAATCTACAGCACCTTATAAACAAAATGTTAATACTTAGAATTTCGCTTGCGCGGCATTTATTGCGGGTCCTTCCACAGTTAATTCACCTCTGATTTTGCATCACTGTCCAAATCAGAGTCATCTTTATTTTCATTACTATAAGGTCGATGTTGGGTTGCTGTCACTGACAAGTCTGGCAAAATCACAACGACTGCGAAGCGGGAGCGTCAGTCGAGCACCTTGTACACCTACGCGACCGTAGAGGCAATTCAAATAACTTCGTTTATCCTCGGTTCGCTTCGGCCCACCAGCGCGACTACAGCGCGAACCGAACAATGATCAGAATCATTGTTTGGTGCGCGCTGTAGTCGCAAAGGCGTGCACGTTTATTTTCGCGTTGTTGACGCTCCCGCTTCGCGTCCCGCGTCCCGAGATGTGGTCGCGCAGAGTTAGACGAAGCTTTATTCTCATTAATATAAACTTGCTGTTAGATTAGTGCTGTCAGAAGTTAAGCAACTGTGATAGGACTGAACATCAGTCTCATAGTTACAAAAATCAAACAAAACAACATCGTCAATAGATTGGATACTACACCCAACTTCGCTTACATCGCCTTTCCGTCCATATCGTGTGGATGGGCGCTAGCGACTGCGCTTGCAAGGTCTTCAGCCAAGGCTTAGGGTTTCGCTTCTGGCTGAAAAAGGGATAGTTAGTGCCAAGTCAGTTACTGTGTCTAACTACGATGGTTTTCAAAGTACGTGAGTAAGTGAGGTCTACGCTGGAAATAATTATTTATTATTACACAAAATGCTGTATCACTGAATAAACGAAAAAATGATTGCTGTCTCTTCCAAATACAGATGAGAATTTAGAGCTGTCAAACTAGTTATTTTCTGAGACAAAACGGAATTTAGAGCTGGCAAACTAGTTATATCTGGGACAAACGGAATTTAGAGCTGTCAAACTCGTTATTGTATAAATCAAAGGAAATTTAGAGCTGTCAAACTATGTACAGACGCCAGCAGGTCAACCTACCCGAAACTGTCAAATTTTCCCGATCAACTTTGAACCTTACACTTTAGTGATAAAGTTGAAAATCTATTAAATAAATTTGACAGATTGTAGTAGGTTGATGTGCTAGCGTCTGTACAACAGATATAATTAAAAATATAAACAGTCATTTAAAATTTATTCAATGCCCAACAAAAACCAGGGCAATACTGTTACTATTACAACTATAGCTAAGTTGAAGACTAATGAAGATGTGACAGAGATATTAAATTGTCCGTACATCTCCGATGGTGAACGGGACCCGTCCCAAATACTGCAAAAACGATTATTTTGTTAGTTTTGTTTTAACTAACGGAAAGTTATGAAGTAATTAATGACTTTTTATTACCATCAATCAAACTAGTTAACATTAATAAGCCTTTTCCACATAAGGCATAAGGCTTGTATCGGCCTAAAACTACTGATCCGATTCCGAAAACTCTTTCACTAATCTACATGCTCCATAGGACTAGTTGTACTGATAAATATTTATAATACAGTCACTTAAGCCAAAAAAGAGGGTTAACCTCAGAATGAGAAATAATAATCTGTAAACTGGTATAAACTTTTATTTTGACATTCTAAAAGTTGTCTCAAAAGTCTCATATAATCTTTAGAATGCTACAATTTTATAGTTTATTATCTCTGATTCCGAGGTGTATCCCCTGAAGTGACAGGACTATTAGACAATACAACAGAATACGTACAGTGCACTCCTTTTCCTCTGGCTTCTTATTGGCCATTGTCTCTGGATTATATTCATTCTCCAGACCGAAGTGCTGAAACGTTATAAAATACTTTAATTAATATTGTTGTTCGCGGAAAGGATTATATTACAACGCTACAAGGTGCTTTTGGCGCGTGGCCAAAGTCGGAACCATAGACATGGACTGAGCGTTCCGTATCCAGTTGTGCAGTGAATACAGATTTAAAACTAAGAGAGAGACAAAGCGAATGTGCGCCCAGTAGTTGTCTGTTTCGTAGTACAACCGGTATCGGCCGCATAGTCGCTTTGTCTCTTCCTAGAGAGTGATCACTTTTTGTGAGGCTAAGTTCGTAACTAACGCCGCCATCTTGTTTATGCCAAAATCGGAACTAAAGCCCTTCTGTCAATGTCATTCAAAGGCGCCAAAACACTTGTAGCACTCCAGCGCACAAAAACAATGAGTAAGTAGTATTAGCCGTGGGAATACTGGCAATTTCCACAATTACAGACAAATCTGGGTAAAAAAGTCTTGGTAGCCCGCGAAATTCAAATCTCACGTTTTTTTATAATTATCAGGTTGTACGACTATGTTGATCTAAATGTGATTCGCGGCCGTATCAAATATTTATTTATAGACTTATAATCATAAAAATCATCAATACAACTCTCTAGAGATTAATAGAGATTAATGTAGTGACTGTGCCTTCTCAGTATAATTTTGTTTTTTTTTTTATATGCCTATATAACTATAAAATTGTTTAAAAAATACAGTGATATCCATAAAATAAATACTAGGAACGAACACAGATTTGTAGTACCTACAAAAAGGCTCAAGAAAATAGGTGACTCGTTCAGATATCAATGTATACGGTTTTATAATAAACTTCCAAGCCACGTACAAGATCTAAGCCTTAATAAATGTAAATCATTCATTAAACGTAAGTTGTGCCAGAAAGCGTTTTATACAGTTAAAGATTACATTGGGGACAAAAAGGCTTGGGATTGAGCTGCTCCAATTTTTATTTTTTACGTTCTGAAGTTTTTTTTTTTTAAAATCATATACACATTGATATGAATATTTACTTTGTGAAGTATAATATTAATATTATTATTATTTAAATTATTGTGAATGTGAGGACTATGTGGGTCATATTTTTATTTTTTTTCTCCTTCTGTTACTTTTAATGATAATCTGGCAGTTTGAGTACGTTATGCGGCCTATGCAAATGTTCGTCGAATCGTTGAGCTCCTTAAATTCTGAGTTGAGCTGCACGATTACTGACAAATGTGGGCATTGACTGGACAGGTCCACTCAAATCTGTATGGTTTTTTCCTCAAAAGACCATTTCAGACACAAATCTACATGGTTCTCAAATGATTTGACCAAGATTATTTCCGGGTTTTATATAGGTACACATTGACATTAATGAATTTTATGTATACAATGACATGCATATTTACTTTTTAAAGTATTATATTATTTTAATTATTGTGAATTTCAAGACTATGTGGATCATTCCTTTTTTTTTTACTTCTTAGTAAGTTTTAATCATGGTCTGGCAGTTTGAGTACTTTATGCGGCCTACCCAAATGTCCTTTCTTTGATATTGTTCGTTGAATTGTTGAGCTCCTTAAATTCTGAGTTGAGCAGCACGATTACTGACAAATGTGTGCACTGACTGGACAGGTCCACTCAATCTATGTAGTTATTTCCTCAATAGACCATTTCAGACACCAATCTACATGGTCTTCACATGATCTGACCAAGATTATGTCTGGAGTTTAAAAGAGACTGCGACCTCTGAGTTTGTGTCGGTCTTTCTTCTCAGAGTAGTCAGAAATGAAATGAAATGAAATTGTTTATTCTGTAAATAGGATATTGCAATCACTTTTACACGTCATATTAAAAAAAAGAAGAAAATGCTAGATGAGTTCGGCGTTTCCAATCTGACTACTCTGAGAAGAAAGACCGAAACAAACTCAGAGGTCACAGTCTCTTTTAAAGTCCAGACATAATCTTGGTCAGGCCATATGAGGACCATGTAGATTAGTGTCTGAAATGGTATTTTGAGGAAAGAACCACACAGATTTGAGTGGACCTGTCCAGTCAGTGCAAGCATTTGTCAGTAATCGTAGAGCTCAACTCAGAACTTAAGGAGCTCAACTCGACGAACAATACCAAAGAAAGGACATTTGGGTAGGCCGCATAAAGTACTCAAACTGCCAGACCATCATTTAAACTAACTGAGAAAGAAAAAATTAAAGAAAGAGGAAAAACAATAAAAATAAAATATCCACATAGTCCTCACATTCACAATAATTAAAACAATATAATACTTTACAAAGTAATCATGTTATTTTCTATATAATTTTCAACAATGTCAATATGTATATAAAAACTGGTATTTTTAATGATTTACATAATAATTAAAATGTCAAAAATTGTGGTTTTATCACAAAGCTTAGCAGAGCGAGCAGCTCAATCCCACGCTTTTTTATCTTATAAATAATCAGAAATTTTATAGTACCCTTTTTTACAAAGTTTGGTTTTAATACAGCTTTTAAATCGTTTAATGGGTAAGTTTCGAATATCAATGGGAAGTTTGTTGTAAAAGCGTATACATTGACCCATGAACGAGTTGCCTACTCTGTGGAGACGTGTGCGATGTACAGCAAGGTTGTGTTTATTCCTGGTATTTAAACTATGAATATCGGTCATTTTCTTAAAATTTGATATATTTTTGTGTACATGTAATAGGTTTTCAAAAATATATTGTGAGGCTACAGTCAGGATGTTTATTTCTCTGAATTTTTCTCGAAGGGAATCCCTTGGACCTAGGTTGTAAATGGCTCGAACAGCCCTTTTCTGTAGAACAAAGATAGTATTAATGTCCGCACAGGTTCCCCAGAGAAGAATCCCATAAGACATAAGACTATGAAAATAACTAAAATAAACAATTCTGGCTGTATCTACGTCAGTTATCTGTCTAATTTTTTTAACAGCATAAGCGGCCGAACTAAGCCTTCCTGACAATTTTTCTATGTGTGGGCCCCATTGTAATTTACCGTCAATAGTTATTCCAAGAAAAACTGTTGACTCTACAGGGTCCAACTCTATTCCATTAACTTGAACATTAGTAGTTAGCTGCCTGACATTTGGCGTTGAAAATCTAAGGAGTTTAGTCTTTTTTTCGTTCAGGAGAAGATTATTTACATTAAACCAATGCACAACTTTAGAGAGTGCATCGTTAACTTGTTCATAGTTGACTAACTGACGTTTGATTTTAAAAATGAGGGAAGTGTCATCTGCGAATAAGACGATCTTGTGATTATCCCTTATGTGTAGATAGGAAACGCCGACCTCATCTGGTTTAAAAAAAATATCATTGACTTGTAAAAGTGTTTGTAGAAACCTACTTGTAAAAATAAAATCATTTATCTATTCAATTCAATTCAAAATATTTTATTTCACATAAAACTACAAGGGCACTTATGAAACGTCAGAAGCTAGGTGCACGGTTCCAATTGGTCGTTTCCTATGGAGAAGAGCCGGCAAGAAACTCCACGGTTACTCTTTTAAAAGTAAATTGTAGCTATATTCAATTAGTATTTCATGAAATCATGACATATGAGGCCATTTCTAATTTAAGGAGTTGTATTGCTGACTTTTATGATTATAATTCTGTTAAGTAATGTTTGTTGCGGTCGCGAATAATATTTTAATCAACATACAACCTGACACTGACCTGTAAATTGCAAAAAAAACCTAAGGAAATTTAAATTTCGCGGGCTACTCTAGCGCATCCTCCTTAATATTAAAATTCTACTCTCGTAAGTCTACTCAAAATGTGTTACTATAAAAAAAAATACAAACCTGCAAAATCTCCTTATTAGACAAATGGTCACCCGGTCCAGTCTGAACAAAATGGCGGAGTAATTTCCCGCCTCTTTCAACCAGTACAGCACCCCCAGTTTGCACCCAATCTCCCTTCAAGTCCCCACCAAGGCCTATAGTAATACAGAAATAAAGAAAAATAAACCTTTAATATGTCCGTGTTCGGGTAACGGTCTGCAGGGCCCATTTGTATGTAGTGGTGCAGCAATTTGCCGCCTTTTTTGATAAATATAGCGCCGCCATTTTGTAATCCGTCGCCGATTAGGTCGGAATCCAGACCTGTGACGTACTTTTATGTCATTTTTTTAGCAACTTTTACTACAAAAATTTACTAAATAATTCTAAGAAGCTTACGATGGAATATGGTGTCACAATCGGCAACGGATTTACAAAATGACTATACCTACATGTAAACTCGAGGAACTTGATTGATAAGCAAATTGACTATCAAACGAAAAAAATTGGAAGTCGTTCGAAATAGCAAACTTATGTAGTATGTCAATCGGCTAAACAGCCAAGTACACTTACTGTACATTTGTTAGTATCGATAACGAACAGTCGCCCAAAATAAAGTAAATGTCATTACTAGACATCGGATTTTATGCATTTGTATAACTCTAATTACGGTGTTAAGAGGGAACAGGGCCTCCGATTCTCCATACAAATGTATTGCCCTTTTTTCTTCCTGAATAATGCCTCTAGAGCAAACATTTTTTTTTTTCTCATAAAATCAAAGTTTGCTGTGGACACGTCCCTGTTATTTTCTTTTTTTCAGCAACGTGTTGGTAAAGAAAATATGACCTTCCAAAAATTACAAAAATGGCCCATTTTTACCGCCGTGTTTAGAGGACTACCAAACAAATTCTTAAAAGTTTTTAACTAAAATGAAAATGATAGGAACCTAGACTCTTTCCTAAAATTTTATTGTAAAATATAATTCAATCGGCTCAGTTTTCGATCTTGTAATTTTTTTTGTGATACAATCGGCCTGAGCTGCAGCTGTCCCTATCGCACTCTACGGAAGCAGACTTGAGGTAAGACGACGGCAATAGTTTCTTCAAATACCTATTTTTCAAATTCCTCGCAGGCCCTGTTCCCTCTTAATGCATATTTTTGACTTTTTTCCCAAACGTGCATATTTTGTTTATTAGCGGACTGCGGGAGGTACCCTACATATACGTGTAGCCTACATCAATGGCGCAGGTTATACCCTGTCTAAACAGGTATCTCCAGAAAAGGGGCCGAATTTTAAATTTTGTCCAATTCCGTCAGTAGACGTATAGAGGTCGTTTTCGGAGTCCTAATTAGTACTGGGTTACCAACGTCACTTAGCTCTCGAAAATTTGTAAAAATACTTAATTGTATATTGTCACAGAAACTATGCATAATTTAATTTTAAGAATATTTCGCTATTTTAATAATAAAATATACAAAAATAAAAATTGTTTTTTGATTTTGCTTTGTGCATATTTCGGCCTTTGTGAAGAGTTTTAGTGCATATTTCGGGCCTTTTTAGTGCATTTTTTTATATAATCCGATGTCTAATCTAAATGTTAGGGCTTGTCGAAAATCTATAATTTTTTCTACGTTAGGACTACAAGGTTCCCTTTGGGACACAATTTTTTTTTTTCTATATATACACTAGTTACTTCAGACTGCAGACTAGAACTTACCCATCCCACGTCCCTTAAAGATGGCGTCGCGAGACTGCTTCCAGAATAAAGACGTGATGATGGTGACCACGTTGAATCTCTTGAAGCCCAGCGCCTGATACGTCGAGATGTTGTCCACGTAAAATAGTTCTGGAAGATTATTTATTATACAATTTCAAGTACTGTTTCTGTACTACTTTTTCAATGTATTTTATTAGACGTATATACTAATATTATAAATAAGTATCAGTATTGCTGAGTGTCATAGTATTTATTTTATGTTAAAACAAGAAATTCCACGCGGATAAATTCGCGGGGGTTGAAACTATTTTTTATAGATATAGTATAGTATAGTCAATAGGCCACGATGACCGCTTACTCTATCTGGTCCATTCTGTAAAAATCTCATCGTAAATGTAGATTGAAATGAGCTGTATGCATTCCACCTGATGCTAGGGACTGACTGAGGAGCTCGTGGCTAAGTAATAACAGCTGCAGGAGTTGATCCATCAGGTTTAGCTACGCTTGCCGGGGTTGGTGCGTGGACGGGTCACCATCTTTACATACCGAACCTCCTCCGTGCATGGAAAGCATGTTAATCCGTTGGTCCCGGCTGTAAATCGTGGATCTTTGACAGTCGTTACAGGTCGGCAGAAACACGAAAGTCAGACAACCAGTCTTGAGAAGGAGTATTACGCAATTACTAGGTTGTGGCAGTTACATAGGCAGTCGCTCCATGTAAAATACTGGTATTCAGCTGCATTCGGTTAGATTGTAAGCCAACCCGAACATAGTTGAGAAAAAGCTAGATAGATTGATTGCTAGGGACACTATTAACAGCTCACAAGTCTCAAGGTAGATTTTTACAGAATAGGTCGGGTGGAGAGCAGTTAGTTGCCAGCCAATATATTTTTAAACCCTTAAACTTACCCCCATCGAAGTATTTCTTGTCGATAAACTCCTTGGAGCCCGCCTCTTCCACACCAATGCCAATCAACTTAATGTTATGTTTACTCAGTACTGGTGCAATTTCACTCAACTGGAAATTAAAAGAAAAAAAATTATCTGATTATTTCGCCCCGATAATCCCTATCTACACGGTGACATTGTTGTTCAGACCACGATCTACTACCATTCTATAGCATCAAATATGTTATTAAAACAAACTAAACTAGTTCTCAAATATGTCTTATGTTGCTCAAACGTGTTCAAACATTGACCGTAACATCAAAGTACTCATCGCGGTAGCAATATGGCATTCAAAAGAGTTATGAGGAGACCACGTGGACTACAAGGATGTCCGGCCAATGCGGCCCGAAATGCAAATAAATCATTAGCCAATGACATACAAACGCACGAAGTATCGTTCCGCACATTTCTTTTGCTGAATGCCGCGGGCTGCCCGCGCAGCCTGAGCGGTAGCCAGTCTATCGATCGAGCGGGCGACGTATTGCAATCGATGTACTTACGTCACAGGCACGTATCGCGTGTTTATTGTGAAAATGAATTCTAACTATTCGAATGTGGAAAATTGGAGTCAATGTTGTCTTGGTTCACACGGAGCTAACCCGGTTTTGTAGTATACGTTTTGTTTTTTGTCTTGTTCTTGTAATATCCCAATAAATAAATAATACCTAATAATCTCATGTTAGATACAATAGGTACCCATACCTACTACCTACAGGAAAGAATTAAAACCATGTCTGATAGTACCTAAATACCGTAAGTTAGCACCTAGAATGAAATGATAAAATAAGTCAGCCACCTCGCCGCAGTCTTGCCGCGTCGTGCAATCGTGAAGAAAATACCTACCAAAGTTTACCATAGCCAACGCCATACCAAGGCATAAATCTATTTCAATGTAAATGTTGTCTATTCAGTCTGTTTCAGTGATAAAATACCTACCGAAGTTAACTTTTAACTTTGGTAGGTAAATTTCGTTTATCGTGGTACAGACGCCAGCACATCAACCTACTACAATCTTTCAAATTTATTTAATAGATTTTCAACTTTATCACTAAAGCATAAGGTTCAAAGTTGATTGGGAAAATTTGACAGTTTCGGGTAGGTTGATGTGCTGGCGTCTGTACCTACTTTTTCCTGTAGAGAATGCGGAGTCCCGTGCGTGAGCCGCGCGCCGCGCCGCACCTACTTTGGCACCATCTCCACGGACGAGAGAATCGCGGCGATACTCACGCTGTACCTTCAAATTATCGCCGCGATTATATCGCCGTGTGGAGATTGATTCAAAGAGTTTCTATTGAATCAGATGGCACGGCGAGACTATCGCTGCGATTCTCTCGCCCGTAGAGAGACGCGAGCGCCGTGTCGCCGCACAGTGGTCTGAAAATCGAGCTCAGTACTCATAGAAACATAGTCAGAAATATAAAAGAAAATCGTAATATTTCTGGTATAACTCCCTTTACGTGATATTAACGGTAATAGTAGACCCACGCGTGAGAAAAAAGAGATTTGCGTTTTTTTTTGTATGGGAGAAAACACCTAAAGTACTTTTTTTTATTTTATTGAATGGAACTAAAGGGCTGCGGTGCTCACGCGAGTTATTGTACCATACACGGCGATCAAGATCCACAGACATCCAATTCATCTTTGATAGAAATTTTTGAATTTTCTATGTGATTTTTCAAATCTTTGACGTGGTTAAAAGAACGATCGATTTACTTATACTATCGTTAGTTTATAGCCTGCTAATGACTTTTATGATGAGAATAATTAAAAAGATATCGGTCAAATACTTTTTCTTACAAAATTGCATTCCATCATTTGTTAATCACCGTAATATTGTCGTTGAGTTATAATTAGATACTAATGACATGAGCAATAATGGAAAGTACCTTTGGGTGCCGCTTTGCACGTAGGAGTTATTTACTCGAAATACATTGGTCTGCAGAACGTTGCGGAAGATGGCTTTGGATTCTCCCATAGCTTTTCATCGCCACAAACAAAACGCGGAGGCCCAAAAAGACACATAAAAATACTAGAATCGTCTTCGTCTGCCATAGTTTGCTTATACAACAAACTTTGCCCTGAAGAACCATCAAAGCCCCACTTACATATAGGTAACTGTCAACTCTTTGCCATTCAGCGAAGATTCAACACGTAGGAATTTTCTAAGTCTAGCCACAGTTTTGTCCAAAATTGCTTGGAGTTTTACTTTGACCTCTCTTTCCGTGATGTCTATGGTATCTTTTGGGGGTAACAATCCTTCTTCGCACAAATCTTTTTGTTTCTCACGCTTGAAGCTACTAATACCATCCATACGAAGTATACATACCAGACATTTTTGTTTTTTTAATTCCTGTCTAAGTTTCTATGAGTATGGAGCTCGATTTTCAGACCATTGTGCGCCATAGTGTCTGTGTTGTAGGGAGTAACGATAATCCCGACTTTTTTAATTTTGTCTTTTTCTATAACCAATGACTTTTTTTTTGCAACGTCGTTTGTTCTAGCAAAATTATGATTCAAATGTCACCATGTATACAACATGTAAAAAAACCCTAGTATTGTATTGAGAGTATATTTATGTAGTAATTTTCAGGAAAAAAGAAAAAAAACAACACAGATTTTTTTCTTTAAATTGGAAATTTTCCGGCAAAATACATGGGGCGTACATGAAAATACATGCGGCAGTCGTTTAAAACTTGTGTCGCAAGTAATAACTTATGACCCCTGTTGAAAATGTACTAATTTTTAATGGAATTGGGGTAATTTTGGTATTAAAAATGTGAATTTTAAATAGCAATTAACTCTTTTATTTTCAATAATAATAAGATTACTTATTACTTTTTGGTAATTTTATTACAGTACCTATTTCCCTTTCGGATCGGATATTGTTTTTTTTACATATTGTAAAAATATAAATTAAATGCTGTTCGTTGGTAAGCGTTGGTGGCGCATCACTTGAGAACGGCAGGACCAATTTGGCAATTTTTTTGTTTTAAAATGTTCGTAATAGTCTGAATAAGGTTTTCAGTGACAGAAAAATTGGAAAAGTTGCCCTTAAAATTGGAAGTTCGACAAAAACTGAGTGCTTTTTTCAAAGGTATTTTTGAATGAATTATTGAAATTTGGACAGGACAACGTCTGTCGAGTCAGCTAGTAGTAAATAACCCCAAGTAACATGGAAGGTGATGAATCCCTATGGAAAATACAGTAGGAGGAAAAAAATCGGAAAAGATCTTTAATCAGAAGAGAAACATCTATATACTTAACAAATTGTAAATTAAAGTCGCTTTTCGTGTCTGCCTGTATGGCCGCGTTGTTCTTCGTAACTACGCAACGGATTTTGATGCTGTTTTCACCACTATTTACAAAATTGATTCCGGAAAATTGGTCGGAGTATAATACATTGATATAAAACTAACATATAATAGAGAAATCTCGATGTTTTGTCAAGTCGTAAAAATTGTGCGATTGTGATTGTCGCAAGTAATAATACTCGTATAAGAGCGAAACTAACTATCTGTACCTTTTTCACGCCTTAACAGCTGAACGGCTTTGAAATTTGGGACATAAGATAGACCGTGACCAGCTATCTAATTACCAGTGATCGGAGTAGGTAGATTGAATTGGGGTCATTGATCCGAAACGTATATATTAATATGGACATTCCTCCGGAATTGGTTAATTATTAAGAAAAAAACCGGAACTTAGATAGGAATTGTATTCAAATGAGCAATATTATATTCTTCATAATTTTTTTAACGGCACACAGTCATGATTCCAAGCTTTGGTAAGTAATATTTTACTTGTTACAAGGAGTTTAAAGCATGTTTGGATGTACTATAAGAATATTTTTAGTATTGTGTTTGTTTGCTTAAGCTGTTGAACATACCATCACCAACTTTGAATTGAGTAGTAATAATATCACTACCAACATTAACAATATTTAATTGAATCCGGTAATACCGGAATTGCTTTCCGGAAAAATGGCTTATCCATGTTATTCTTTCTGTGTGCATTTATGATACAAGTACCAAAAATCAATCTACCTACTCCGATCACTGCTAATTACGCAACACATTTTCGTAAACAATTACGAAACATTCATTGTGTTTATTTACGTTGTTGAGCAGATTTTTTTTCGAATTTATGAAGCAATGGATTAGCAATTTGGTTCAAAACGATTCAAATTCCGATTGATCGTATATTACGTAATTAGGGTACAGGGTTTTTATCTCGGTAGTACGTTCTCTTGAGATATTTCCGTTTTTTTCGCGGTGTACTCTGCCGCTGATGAGATTTCTCTGCAGGCCATGGTATTCACCATAGCATGGTATTCACAAAGCCGTCATCTAAGTATTATATACATCAAACTTACCATTATACAAAAATAATTGCTGGGAAAGGATTTTTAGTTTTGATGTGAAAACTTGCTGTTTATGGACCGCGCCCCCCGGTCTACTCCTTGATATGCATTGGCCTCTGTTGCCCCATGAAACATGAGGCTCCAGGGAATAGTGAACATTTTGGGATTCATTCGATTTATCGAGTCTGGTTAAACCACGCGGGGGTCGGTGCATTTCATTCATTTATTGATGTGACAACTCCCTGTTTACAATATGACGCAAACATAACATTGTGATTCGTCAAAGAAACGTCAAAAAAGGTGGAAATATGACAACAGATAGATAAAAACAAAAATTATCGCTAATAATCTTTGTTAAGCGACACAAACAAACATGCTCCAAAAGTGTGACAAAACCTTATAAAGCTGCAGTCTCATACAAACTCAAAAGGGTTTTGCTCACACCAAAATCGACATGTTTAAATCGAACAATTTGACGGCCTCGGGGACGCCTAGCAAAGCAGGTCTTATCGGTCAGATAATACGGAAAATTTGAACCGATAAGTGATTCCCGACGTTATCAGGCGTCAGTCAAGTCTGCCAATAGAACGGGAAAGGTGTTACTTTATACTCTGAATCCCAATTGAGGCATTATCACTTTAGTATGATAGGAACTAATCCCGTGGGCTTATTTAATCCACCATAGTTAACATCACCGCGCTAAGGCTCAATTTACATTGCCGCTGAACGGAATGGACGCATTTTTTTTTTTTACAAAGCATAATGAACTTTCATGTCAATATTGCGACCCAAATAACAGGTCGCGCGTCTTCTGGGGAATTCTCGGCACTCCCGGTAATTCCCGCAGTTGCAAGCTCGTACCTATCTAGTACACACAATTGACATTAGAAAGTTCATTATGCTTGTGTATTTATGAGAACGTTGTAGGCTTAACAGACTGTAGATCTGTCGACCATTTTCTATCTTGCTATGTACCTGGTACTTGTTGATAGGCCTACGCTGTCCTCTCATGCCTATTAACATTGTAATTTCAAAACATTGTAAAAACCATTTACTCTTAAAAGAGTAACCGTGGAGTCTCTTCTCTTCATAGGAAACGACCAAGTGGAACCGTGCACCTGGCTTCTGACGTTTCATAAGTGCCCTTGTAGGTTTTATGTGAAAATATTATGAAATTTGAATTTGCTATGTACAATATCGTTACAAAAACTCGCTACCATTCCGTTCCGTGGCAATGTAAATTGATCCTAAGGCCCTTTGTACACACGTTTTTCTTGCCGTGTAAAATTACGTTTTATTCGACGTGTCGTAAAGAAACCGTGCCGTGTACAAAGGGCCTAACAGTTCACTGCTGTTAAAAAGCATATCGAGTTTAAAAAAAAAAGAGTTCGGCTTAGTATAGTATCGTCTCGGTATCTCAAACCTTTGTGGCAGTTACTTTCTAAAGCTCTATGTGTTACACCCGGGTACTGTACAGCAGCCTAATTGCATAACAATATCTTTCAATCACAATACGAGTTTTGACAGATATTGAAAGAAAGAAAGAAAAATAAGTTTAATTGTCACAGAAACACGTGCATACAAAAAAACAACAATATACACATAACAGAAATATTGGGCAGCTGCACGTCATGAATGTGACAAGAAGGCTTCCACTCAGCATAATGCTGTGCTATGCGGGACCCACAGCACAGCGCTGATTTTCAGTGGTCACCCGAAAAATACGTACGGAAATCAAGACAGTAAATAAATATTAAAAAATCCAGTGTAAAAATGTTAATATATACAGTGTGTTTGCTAATCCATTGTTTTATAAGTTTGAAAAATTCGTCGGCTCAACAACGTAAATAACGCAATGAACGTGGGTGAATTGTCAAAATGAAACCCATTGCGATCAATTGTCATTTTATGTGTGTTACGCAATTACCCCGCCGTCAACCGCACGTCCACGGAAACGCCGACGTGATCTAGCTTTTTTTATTATTAAGACGTGTAAAAGTGATTCCGATATCCTATTTACAAAATAAAGCATTTCATTTTATGGTTACAAGACTTGATTTGACCTTAGTAGCCTTATTTCGTAGCGGTTATGGTTTTCACAGTTCAAGGGTTACTACTGAATTGTGGTTGATCTTACAATCTGAACTGCTTACTATGGGACGATATTATGATCCTAGAGTACGTTGGGGTAAGTTCGGCGCTGGGATAAGAGCGTATGAATTCCCGGCTAATTTGGCAATTTGATGCTAACAGTGACAAAATTGTGTCCTGCGTTATTTTATCCTGCCCCGACAGTCGAGGCAGAATTTGATTCGTACGGTCTCATCCCAGTACCCAACTTACCCTAACATACCTTAACCCCTAAGGGGGTATACAAATAGGTAGAAGTTTGCATGAAAAAATCTATTACAAACGCGGTCGAAGCTTCGCAAAAAGCCAGTTCATAGATAATTATTTCATTACGCCAAGCAAATATCGATAAAATAGGTAGATACTGTCATGGATTAACTATATTTTATCAATATAGCACACGGAACCGCGTGTAACCTGGGCCTAACATAATATTTATCTTAAATACGTGATCGACTATAGGTTTTATCAACAGTTCAACACCGTCATCTTTCTAATATTTTTATCGCGACAAATTATATAAATACATACCAATGGATTTTGATTCTCTTTTAATCAATAAGTAATTAACAAGATTAGGTATTTAAAGTAGATAATAGACATTCCGTTTCCTAGTAGATTCAACGTTTAGTGCTTTGTTAGGGCAATTAAGTAGTCTGCAAAAAATGGGTTTAGTAAAAAAATAAAAAAACGCAAATGCACGTATTCTCTTTCTT
Source organism: Xanthia icteritia (assembly GCA_949128155.2). NCBI lineage: Eukaryota > Metazoa > Arthropoda > Insecta > Lepidoptera > Noctuidae > Xanthia > Xanthia icteritia. The sequence continues at coordinate 11,591,998 of OX421956.2, forward strand.
TCTTTTCTTTATATTTAAATCCGCAATAATTTATGTGAGACTTAACTTGCAAGAAAATTCTGGCTTCGCGTAAAATAAATTAAATTTTAATTATAAGTTATTTAAATCATAAAATGCTACAGTTTTGTACCTAAATGTTTTATCTGTTGCAAGTTTTATGTATGAATGTCGAGCTATAAGAGTAGGGGAAGACCAAAGAAACGATGGATGGACTGTGTGAAAGATGATATGGTTGGAAAGGGGGTTACTACCGAGATGACGACTAATGGAGAAGTATAGAAGAAAGGGACACGTTGAGCCGACCATAAATATATTGGGACAAGGGCAGGAGAATGATGAATAATGAAATAAATTGCCAACCAATAATATATTATGCAATTAGTGAATAAAAGACGGATTTAGATAGATAGATAGATAAATCATTTATTTAGTGCACACAAAAAACAGCACAACATACAAAATAACGATTAAATTATTACTAATTAGCTATTAGGAAATAGCTGCAAGGTGCCAATATAAAAACAAATAAAAAAGGAAGAAAACAAGACATTGTGATGACACTATTGGCTATGACACACTTTAAAATTATGGAATGACAACGAACATAAAAAAGTGCGGTGTGCGTCTCAAGGTTGCACCAAATGGGAGTCCAGCTCAGCATGTGCCAGGCAGGATTTAAAGCGAGGGCCATAGATGAATCACGAGTAAGTGAAGGATTGTAACGATTGAATCACGACCGTAGCGAGTGATTCAAGTGTTAGAAACCTGAGCGACGCGAGTGATTCATGGCCCTCCATATAAATCCGTTTTATTCAAGAGTTGCATACTATACTTTATACCATGACGACGAAAGATTTCAGCAAAAATAGACATTTAATGAAGAAAAAGGTTAAATTAATTAAAATTTGAACAATTTGTGTTCGTACAACTTACAGTATTCAAAATAGCGCCAATTTACTTATGAAAGCAAAGAACACAAAACAGTTTCTATTCAATGCGCTGTCGAAAATGTCGACCAATCAAATCTCGAGGAGTTATTTGCACAAGGAGTTTGTATGTCGAGTATTCTTTGCACAAGGAGTTTGTATCGAGTATTTTTTCGCAATGAGGTTGTATAGCATTGAGATTATGGAGGTTGCATATATTGGTGTGTTCTAAATTCAAACACCAAAATAGTGATTAAAAGTGATAAATAAGCTTTTTAGAGGGGGAATGGTATAAACTATTTTGTTTCAATACTTTATTTTTGATGTGTAACATCTTTACTCTCGCTTTCCTGAAATTTAAACCTAAATCTAACAAAATCGAAATAATAAAATCGGTGGGAGCGACTTTTTTAATCGTCAGAAACAACTATTAAGAGGCCCCGTCCCTTTTTGACGACTGAGCCTACATTCGCACGGACGTAATAAAACCGCGGCGATTTTTTTTCATGCACTTGATTTTCAACGCTCTGCTTAGCGCCGAGAATAGAAAATCCAACAGTGTGTTTTTTCAACGCGCTGGGATGAGAGTGTGTCCCAACACGTTGGATTCTCAACGCTCGGCTCAACACCGAGACTTGAAAATCCAGGGCGCGATAAAATCCCGCCTCGATATAATTACGCGAACGTGGGCTAATAAAGAAGATTGGAAGAAAATATGTTGCGCCGACGCCAAATACATTGGTATAAGGTCAGGAGAATGATGATGACGGGACCCTATTATAAAGGCTCCGCTGTCCGTCCGTCCGTCCGTCTGTCACAGGGCTGTATCTTTGAACCGTAATAGGTAGACACTTGAAATGTTCACGAAGTGTGTACTACTATAGCCGCTATAACAAATAAAACAAAGTTAAAAATTAAAGGGGTCCCCATATAAGAAAGTCTTGATTTTTTTTCGAAAGTATTAAAAAAAATAAGTGTAAAATATTGTACGGTGATACGGAACCCTTCGTGTCCGTGTTCGGTTCGCTCTTGGCCGGTTTTTAACAATTAGTCAAACCACCCAGATAGTGTTAAGGCTCATGCAGACTAGCGCGTACTTGTCGAGCGCCGCGACACCGATAATTGTTCTACCGTGAAGTTTTCTTAGAAATTGTTTTGTAAGAATAGCGTCGTCGTCGCTCTGTCGCGTCGCGCCGGTTTGCACGACGCTTTATTTGGACTAGAATCTTTCGAAATTCGAAGTTTAAACAGTAAATAGGGCTGGGTATAACTACAATAGTTTTTAGTGCAAAGAGCCATGGTGCATAGTTCTTAGCCTTGAGTAGACCATTAGCTACCTACGACATGTACTATGCATAATTCATGAGTTTCATCACACAACAAATCTATATTATAGTGCGTACTGCAATTGTGTAACAGACACCATAAACAGATCCATTTAAAGTGATTCATGTTTATAGGCTAATTAGAGACCCGTTCTCTGCTTCGCACGGTTTTTACGACTTGACATAAAATCCGGGATTTCTTAGTTATGTGTAACTTTAATAATATCTTATTATTATACACATAAACTTTCCGGAATAATTCTCTAAACGATGGTGAAAATCTCATCAAAATCTGTTGCGTGGTTTAGTGAAATACGGACATGCAGACAAAAACTAATATAATGATATAACTAATGTACTTATACAAAATATTGTAAAACATTTTAAAAGAGTAACGGTGGAGTTTCTTGCCCATTCTTCTCCATGCGAAAACTACCTTTTGGAAGGGGCGACTAGAATCATTTAATTTTTTTTGTAAATTTTTGACGTTCAAAAGTGCCTTATAAGGGCCTATTTGAAATAAATGATTTGACTTTGAAACACGAAAAGCGACTTTAATTTATAATATGTATGTCATGCTTAAGCAATGATATTATAACTAATAAAAAGAGTAAGGGGAAGACAAGAGAAACGAGAGGTTGACTGTGTGAAAGATGATATGGCTACAAAGGGAGTGACTACCGAAATGACGACTAATAGAGAATTATAGAAGAAAAAACAAGTTGCAGCGACCTCAAATATATTGGTACAAGGGCAGGAAAATAATGTAAATAAATAAAATGTAAATAAAAAGAAGTACTTAAGGTCTATTCAAATCCTTGTTTCCAATTGATGTTGTTTTATGCCAGTATAAATAAAGTTGATTTTAGACTGACTAATGACGACTGAAAATATGAAGTTGTAGCGCAAACTGAACCTTATGTGTATGTTACAGTTGTTTTTTAAAACTCGTGTTTGTTTACATGTTTAGCAAATAAATTGCGAACGCAGATTAGATAGGTTATACGCGCTCCGCATGTTAGCAAACCTGCAACCCTATTACGTAAGATACTATCAATCATAATCTGAATGACTTTCAAAGATATTGCTAATCCATTGCTTCATACGTTCGAAAAACTCTGCTCAACAACGTAAATAACGCAATGAATTTTGTTGAACTGTCAAAATGAAAGCCATTGTTAATATAAGTGTGAAACGCAATTACCTATTACTATTACGGAAGTGTGCTGTATACCGTATGCACGCATATGCTTGTCTCTTTTTCGCTTCCGATAATTACGACATGCCGTCCTACTTCCTCGTGTCATCTAATATACAAGTGAAATTAAATTAGTTAGCAAAACTCCGCAGACGTGCAGTGCTATTCTGTAACCATCTCACCGTGAGAAGGTAGGTGAAGTGAGCTCGGAGTGAGCTGTCAGTCCCTAGCAGCAAGTGGAATGACAGCTCACTTCACATTCACTTCACCTAAGTTTTCACCGTGAGATTATTACAGAATAGACCGGCTGGTGGGAATCGATATCTAAACTAATTTTTCTAATTGATATTTCAAGTAATTACACTACCTGCGGTCGTTACCCAAAATACAAACAATTTTGTTTTATCATGACCGTTTAATTTAATTTGACTATTTAACTTGACCTTGACCTTGTAGTGTGACATACTTATTATTATTGTTGTTTAAGGACATGGCCATGGTCCATAGTGACCAACCAGAAGGCGCACCAGTCTCGCTACCTAGAGCGACACCGATATCGCTTATATCTGAACAGGCCTTTATGTGTGCGTCGCTCGCGACACGACACCGGTAATTGTTCTACCGTGAAATTTTCTTAGAAATTGTTTTGTTAACGTAGCGTCGCGCCAGTCTGCACGAGGCTTTAGTGTGCCGTTTTTAACTGAAGAAAAAAAAGGAGGAGGTTCTCAAGTCAACACATATATTTGTTTTCTATTTTTGAAATGAAAACTTCTTTAGGCGCGTTGAGCACTTTTTGGGTGAACAAAAATCATGGAACTCGCGTCATCGTCACCGAACCCTTTCCATGAGCTATATGTATACTGTGTATATATGTGTACTTTTTGGGTGAACAAAAATCATGGAACTCGCGTCATCGTCACCGAACGCATTCCATGAGCTATATGTATACTGTGTATACATGTGTACTTTTTGGGTGAACAAAAATCATGGAACTCGCGTCATCGTCACCGAACCCTTTCCATGAGCTATATGTATACTGTGTATACATGTGTACTTTTTGGGTGAACAAAAATCATGGAACTCGCGTCATCGTCACCGAACCCTTTCCATGAGCTATAATGTATACTGTGTATACATGTGTACTTTTTGGGTGAACAAAAATCTTGGAACTCGCGTCATCGTCACCGAACGCTTTCCATGAGCTATATGTATACTGTGTATATATGTGTATTTTTAGGGTGAACAAAAAAGCGTGAAAGTCGCATTATCGTCACCGCACGCTGTTTTCACTTCTATCGGCAGTCTCCAAAGACTGCCCCGCATTTTTTTATATTTTAAAACCGTGTTGCTTTTGTCTTTTAATATCATTGTTAATAATTGATAATGACGATAGTATTATCTTACCTCCTTTGCCCAAAGCCTGCATAGCATGCATCCCCAGCGTCTGAAGAATACGATGGCGACATTCTGGTCCTCCCAGAAGGTTTTCAACTCTACTGCCTGGAAAATAGAACATGTTTTGTGTTAATAGAATAGAACTTGGATTGAGCTGTTACTTTTTACTGCTTTTATGAAAATATTACTCATAAAAGACTTTGAAGATTTTTGTATGGAGAGTGGTAACGTCGGCCGCCATTTTGGTTTTATTTCAGAAGCGTTTTACCCAACGAAAGTTACATATTTAGATAGAGGACACTTATAAAAACAAAAATTGTAATGTAACATTATATCCTAAAACGTCAGGTTTCGGAGTTATTCACAGAAATATAAGTCGAAAACTGTACCTTGAAGAAACAAGGATTTTTTTGTCATGATTCGAATGGTTATAATTCTGCAAATACATTATATTTGTCACGGTCGCGAATCATAATGTTTTGATCAACATACAACCTGACACTGACCTGCAAATTGCAAAAAACGTATGAAAATTTGAATTTCGCGGGCTAACTCAGCGATTCCCTGCGCTGACGCAGTCCGCGAAATTCAAATTTTTCAGCGAAGCTAGTCTTAATAAAACAAAATATTGTCTATGATTCTTATTTACATTAATTGTGGCACGTTTTTATTTGTGGAACTTGCACGATGAAACAATTATAATATTTTTTTTGTGTGAGTACTATGTACCGACTGTAAAGCTACCATTTAGGTACTGGGTATGTCTTTCATTGACTTGAATGTGCCCTGGCGGCTGAGATTATGTCATGCTCACTCTAATGTCTCGCTGGCGGTGGCGCGTGTGTTGGATCATTTAGCTCCCTTCAAAATGGTTGAGCTGAATGGTGCTAATCCATGCGTCATGTTCGTGAACGGGCGCCGTCAGTAGAGACTGGTCATCTCTTAGCTGCCACGGCTTATTTTAATTTTTGAATTGTTCTTTGTTTTTTATATTTTTATTTCGGACGCTTTTAACGTGCACGTCTTTCTACATTGTTCTCACATGTATAATTTCAACGTTAATGATGTAACCAATATTTTGTAAAAAAAATTTTGATTTAAAAGAGTGTCCATGGAGTTTCTTGCCCGTTCTTCTCCATAGGTACCTACTACGCTTTGGAATGGGCAACTAGCTTCATATTTCTGACTGACCGACTTCTTGACAATTCAAAAGTGCCTGTAAATGGTTTAATTGAAATAAATGCTTTGAGTTTGAGTTTGAGTTTGTGTTTTGTGAACATTTTAAATCAGTTTATAATCCAACAATTGTTTACGAATCTGGGAATAAAGTCATGCAGTTTGTTTTTTGTCAGCATACAGCTTTTTTCATTATAATTTTATTTAAAAAAATATTTAAATGGCCAATTTCATACTTAGTTAAGCTTATTTTATCTTTATTGATATTTCTGTAAATATTTTTTCGTTTTTATGTTAGTTTTGTTTAAAAAATAACAAAAAAACAAAAAAAATACTTACGTCAAAGCTGTTTTGTTTATAACTTTGTTATTCATTTGAATTAATTAATATTTAAATTTTATATAATTTACTTTGAAGGTTGCTTTATTTCATGTGAATTTTGTGTACACCTGTAATGTAATTGGTATATACATAAGATTTTTCGGGTGTTGCTGGGGCTTCCGCGGTTCTGTAGTTCGTCGGGAATGTTTGCCGAGGCAGGCATAGCTTTGAGGCTTTCATTCGCAAAAGAACGGCATCCCTAATGCGTAGGATACATGGAAGCTCCAATAGCATCCTGAAGGTTATACGGCCCGGTGCTGAAGAAAGATATTTAAATTGATATTGATGTAGAAGATAAGTTATGGTCATGTTTTAGTTAATTTTGTTTTAATTTAAATTTAATGTTAATATTTAATTCTGATTTTGATTTAATTTTGTTTTGATTGTACCTAATTTAATTTAACTTTGATATGGATTTGAATTTAATTTTCTGTTTTGATTGTAGAATTGCATTGTTTTTGTTTTTTTTTTTAATGCTACTAACATGTATTTCTAAGTTCTAATACTAATACAATATGGATGTTTTCCGAAATAAATGATTGAATTGAATTGAAAATAAGAACCCATACCTGTTAACTTTTAGTATTGCATGTACAATATATACTTATGCTGGTGGAGTACCAGTAAGTGGGGTGGGGTGGTATGTGTTTATAAATAATCTGTCAAATAAAGTGGTCTTATGGCCAGTGTCAAAAGGGTCAGAAAATCCACATTCCCTACATTTGTTTCTGCATTTATGTAGACAGTTTCTTAAAATACTTTTGTTATACTTTTTAAAGGCTCCCTTAAATAAGTAGAAAACTTCACGGTGTCACCGGTTATTATTCTACCGTGAAGTTTTATTAGGGCCAGCGCACACTTGGCGAGGCGCAGCGCAGCGCATTCGTCACTGCCAAACAAATATGGACCTTGGAACAGTTGAAATAAAGTTGAAAGTAAATAAACTTCCATTAGCTTGAGAACGCGCTTAAGCGGAGAGGGCGCACTTCTCAAGTAATTTATACTCAACTTTATTTTTAGGCATGCAACGTTGATATTTTTTTGGCGGTGACAACCGCGCCGCGCTGCGCCTTGCCAGGTGTGCGCTGGCCCTTAGAGTCGCGTCGCGCCTGTTTGCGGAGACTTAACACTTTAAGAGGGAACAGGGCCTGCGAGGAATTTGAAAAATACGTATTTGATGAAACTATTGCCGTCGTCGTACCTCAAGTCTGCCTCCGTAGAGTGCGATAGGGACAGCTGCAGCTCAAACCGATTATATCACAATAAACGATACCGATGTTTCGTATTCCCCTTTTTTCTCCTCGAAAACTGAGCAGATTCAATTATTTTTTACATAATTTTTTTAAGAAAGAGTATGTCTAGGTTCCTATCATTATCTTTTATGTTAAAAACTTTTCGAATTTGTGTGGTAGTCCTCTAATCACAGCGGTAAAAATGGGACATTTTTATAATTTTAGGAGAGTCAAATTTTCTTTACCAATAAGTTGCTGAAAAAAAGGAAATAACAGGGACGTGTCTACAGCAGACCTTGATTTTATGAAAAAAAAAATGATTGCTCTAGAAGCATTATTCAGGAAGAAAAAGGGGGAATACATTTGTATGGAGAATCGCAGGCCCTGTTCCCTCTTAAGGGACACTAAACGCCCATAGGTGTAACAACATCAATTGTGTCTTGTTCGGTGTCCTTGAATACATTAAAAAGGAAAATTTCAACTAATCAATAGTTTTCTCGTTGTACAACAATTAACTGTCTAGACTTTATAATAGCTTGTGGCTAAGTAATAATAGCCTCACAATCGATCTATCAGGTTAAGCGCTCTTATCGTGGTCAGTCCGTGGATGGACCATTTTAACATACCAAGACCCCTCCATGCCTTGGAAAGCACGTAAAGCCATTGCTTCCCGGCTGTCATTCTTGGATCTTTGATAGTCCAGAAGTCCGAAAGTCTGACAACCAGTCTTACCAAGGGGTATCATGTTACCGAGTAACTGGGTTGTAAAGGTCAGATAGGCAGTTGCTCCATGTAAAATACTGGTAGTCGGCTGCATCCGGTTAGGCTGATAGCCACCTCCAACATAATAATTTTTAATTTATTTTCTCACCACAATATACTTAAAAAAACAACAAAGAATCTTATTGGGAAAAGGCTAGGCAGATATTAACTTTCTTTTATTAGCTGTCAATGTCTATAATGTCTCAATGCCTTGATCTCAATAAAATAATTGTTATTTTTATTATACTTTATCTGTGCATAAACACCGTCTGGCTGATAACCTGTAGCCTTTTCAAACTTTTATGCAGTGATTATAATATTTCTTCTATTTAAATAGAGTTTTGACTTTACTGTTGAGCTTGTTTGTAAGTATATTATTAAAAATAATTGTGGTGGAAATAATAATTATACCTGCACTATGGTATTGGCAGAATAAAACCTGTCCTATGCTAGAATAGGTAACAATTAAAAAAATACATGACTAATACCGGAAAACGGAAATTAATACGTCCTGCAATTATTATTACAGGCAGGTAAAATGAACATACTTAGGTAACTATGTGCGTGCGTTAGTCTCGACCGATTTCGATGAAACTATGGTAAGTTGTAGTGTGTGTGTGTGCACCAGAGAAGGTTCATAAAAAAGGGCTTGCGTCGCAATTACTTGCTTCCAAGCAATGCAAGTAAGTATTTGCAATGCATGCCATCAGCTAGTTTTACATAAATAACAGATAAATGCAATTTCCGGCCTCCGTGCACATATTGATTGCCCAAGAAAATTACTTCCAAAACTTTGGAAGTAATTTTGAATTTTTAAACCAAACATCTGAAAGCTAAACAGTAAATACAAAGACATCAGTTGGTAGTATCTTAAATCTCTTTGAGTAAATGCTATTCAATCAGCGCGGGGTTTTAAATAAAAATAAAAATATTATGGTTACGAATACAATGGAAAAGTTGTTTAGTTACCTCGCCGCTGGCGCCGCTGGCGATGCTCTTTACTTTTTGTAATCCAATCTGAGCGAGATCCGTAGACATTTTATTTATGTTTAGAGACTGTTATCAACTTTAATTTCACAAAAATTCAAATAGTTCCAGACACAGCAAAGTGAACAACATGAATGAAACAAAATGCATGAATTTGACATGACAGTGACACTGACAGACAATCAATCGCTAAATCGAACGGGCATTCTATTGTGTTATTGAATGAACATGAATGAACGAAACCTATTTTTCGACCAATAGCCGACAAGGACATTGACATGATTGTCAAAGAAAATTTAAAAAAGAGTGGTTCCTTCTGGGGGTCCAATAAAACTCTGTGATGAATTGGTTAGAATTTTAATTTTTCTTACTTTGATTAGTTTGATTGTTGTTAATTTTTGTTTTAAAACAAAAATTAACTACAATCAAAGTAAGAAAAATTAGTTCGCTAAATTGCGAACAAGAATTATGAGATATAGGTAGTCCAGATAAGAAATAAAATATTACATTGTCTGATACAGTGATACAACTCGATGGTCAATATCAAATGAGGATAACGATTATTTTCTTTGTTTTAATTTAGCTAAATATCAACATGTGCCCATTGATGTAGGATTTATTAATGCATATGTGCCAAACAAAAAAAAAGTTTCAAATCTGCTCGTGTCGATGACTCAACTCAATGACTGATGATAGCACGTTTTTTTCTATTTATTTTATGTCAGGGCAGCTGCAACTATTCACCAAGGTACCAGCCGTTCCATAGACGGCCCGTTACTTCCAAATGAGATGCTAACAGCATCTAGTTGTTCAATACCTGTCGTGGTAAATAATCGTCACACCGCACTGTACAAAAGTAGTTGAAGGAACGTCGTTTTGATGAGTCTGAGAGACAGACTAACTGGAGCAAAATGAAGAGGGAATCACTCACGAAACACTCATGCTGCATTTGCTGCATGAATGATTTTCTGTTCTTTAGGGGAGGAAGCTGGAGGTCTATTCTCAGTATTGGGGAAAAAGAGCAGTGATGATAATCAATATCTCAGTCATCAAGATCCCTGTAATATGCTATTCTCAGAACTGTTTGTTTGGAGTGTTAAGTTGTCTATAAAACTTGTCGCATATAGGAGATTATTCTCCATTCATCTTCAGTGATGGATGGTGGCAATTTGACAAACCTTACGTTAAAATGTATCTAAAATAAATATTGTCCTTTTAAATCTTTACCGATACGAGTCTCATTTTGGATATTATTTACTCTTTCATTAGTAGTTTTCAAGTATTAGTATCTTTAAATATCCCATAAGAAAACATCGATAACTGTCACAATCGATTCTATGTGTAACTATACGCGCTCTTCCCTTCACTATCACGTTGCTTCATTCTGCCTTGATTGTTTGTCACCGCGTGTTTCACCGGTCTTGAAAACTTTATTATTTATCTCAACACCTGGTGAGTACTCACTTATTTATCGTTATTTTACAGATCCTCGTAACTTTTCTTTACCTCCATGCAAATTTTGTCGAATACCACAACGTGGTAATTAGATGCATTTTGACCTTGTACATGCGAGTCATTTCGATTGATTTTTTGTTACGTGAGTCAGTTTTAAGAGTGTTATTGCGTTGTTTGTCCGTTTCTGTTGTGAAAAACTGGTTAAGTTTTCATCCGTGCCCATTTTTCAACAAGTCAAATTCTGTCAAATAAAACTTGGAAGCTCAAAGTTGTGGAAAGGCCAAAAGAGGTAGGTACGTACCTACATTATAAGAAATGTAAAAGAAACTAATAAGCTTTATTTTACACTTCGTAGTGGCTAGTGCACGCTCAGAATGGCTCAAGTGTGTACTTATTTATTGATGTACTTATCATTACTGTAAAGACATTTTTAGCTGGACCTACATATTTTTTAAAGTAAAATTATATTAAAATAATCGGAATTTCTCCACTGTTAATTATGCAGCAGCACCTGCAAGTAAGACAGTGCGTATGAACTCTAAGCAGTAATTAAATCTAATGGAAGTGAACAATTCCCTTCCTAATTATGGTATTTAGGTCATAGTGAGGAAACTGGATCACCAAATCTATGGAGAGCCATTGGGTTTTTTATTATCTGTCTATGGTATTAATCTCAATGCTCACCATGAAGAAAATAATGACACATTAAGGCTCGTGCAGACTAGCGCGACGCGGCACCGGTAATTGTTGTACCGTGAAGTTTTCTTAGAATTTTTTTCGTTAAATTCGCGTCGTTTGTTTTTTTATTGATACGCTAGTTTAAAAATGATACCGGATTTTCTGATTAAAAGGATGTCCGAGTACTTGCAATAATATTATAAAAGATTGTCTAAAAATTTACTATCATACTCATTAATTTCTGTCATTTTTATGTTTGTATGTTATATAAAAAATCAGATAGGCAGTCGCTCCATGTAAAATACTGCTATTCAGCTACATCCAGTTAGACTGGAAGCTCAAACTCAAACTCAAACTCAAAGCATTTATTTCAATTAAACCATTTACAGGCACTTTTGAATTGTCAAAGAGTCGGTCAGTTAGTCAGAAAGTTGAAGCTAGTTGCCCATTCCAAAACATAGATCTCTATGGAGAAGAACGGGCAAGAAACTCCAAGGACACTCTTTTAAATATAGAAATTACAAAATCCTGGGTAGAAGCCGGCCCCAACATTGTTCGGAAAAGGCTAGGCAGATTGATTGTATGTTATTTTTTATCAATAAGATAACAGTAATTTCCTGTCCGCAAGCAATGCGGTTGCTGGTTTCGATAGGCAATTCCAACTCTTAATAGGTAATTACATCAGCAGGAAACTTCTTCTAATTCCAGCATATTTGTAAAATAAGGAAAAAACAACATATTTTTTCAATTATGTAGGTACAACATAAACATTATACTTGTATGGAGATAATAGTCCACCAAAATTAATATGGCAGTTTTTTTTCCATAGCAAACAGATATTATGAAAAAATAATGTTTTAAAATCCTTTCGTTGACTGCCTTACCTTTTGTGTTGGTACAAATGATCTAAAAATATAAGCCAGTGTTAATATACTTCAGTGTGTGTTAAACCCAGGTGGCACATTCGGCTCTGCTACCATCTTGTTGACTAGTTTATACTTTTAGCACTACTTGAACTATTCTCATAAAGTTTGTGCCAATACAATAGAAGATTAGCCAGCTAGGTATTCCATATTTAAATCCTTGTTTCCAAATTATGTTACTTCCACTTAAACAAAAATTTACTTTACGTATTGTAAGTTAAAGGTGATTTCATACTTATTGTATAGAATTTAAAGTCATAAAAATAATGTTCAAATTGTAGTGCAAACTGAACGTGAGGTATTTTTTCCAAAAACAACATGATTTGTTTATGTATTTGGAAACTAAATGACGAACCTAGAGTAAGTAGCTCTGAAACAGATTGCACTAAAAAAATTGCCTAAACCAAATATATTCTTTCCTATAAACTTACAATTATTAAATTCATACTTACTCCATAAAATCTGTATTTATCTTTAGTCTGATAGTGCGCTGATAATTTATTAGATTATTTGCTCGATTATGTAGATTATCTGAGGGCTATTTGATTATGTTATCTTATGATTGTACCCCCTTATTTATAAACGCTGCTTAAAGTTAAGTAATGATTAGCGCCTATTTAATCATACATTTTTGACGTTTAAACGTTTCTTAACTTTAAACAACGTTTATGAATAAGAGGGATTATGTTTAAATGAATGTGCAATAATATGTATAAGATGAATATATAGTTTTGTAATTGAATGCTAACATAAATATATGCAACTTTTTGTTTGTATGGAGCAAAGAGCAAATCTAAAATTTCCTTCTTTTCTTTTTCGTGTGGTTAGTGACTAATCTGGGGCCGTATTATGACATATTAATGCCATCATTATTCCAGTGTGAGTGAGAGACAGAGCTATACAAGGCCGCTAGCACCATCCTTTTTTCGCAGTGGAATAATGACGGCATTAATACTTTATAATAAGGCTCCCGGTGTCAGTTTTTATGCCGCCCATGGGCCTCTGACTTGGCTTTACATGCCGTCGAGAAATATCTCTCAAGCATCCTCACGAGTGATAATTATACAATACGCACATAAATCCGAAAAGTGAAAGAGTGCCTTGCATTCGAACTCGAAACCTATGAAATATTACCTAATTTTGCTGACATAAATATTCCTCCCATTACATTTTTTTAAATATAAGTAAATAGATTTGCTACCAAAAGGAAAAGCATTGTTCATACAACTTTAGAAGTTATTATAATCATATGCATGTAAAATTGTATTTTATTTATAGTCCTTTTTCGGAGTGATAGTTGAGTACACAACCTATTACTTATCTCAGTTCTGATTCTCTGTGTGCCTTTTGGCAAAGGCCTCCTCTAACTCCTTCTAATTCTCCCTGTACCTTAGCTGTCTAGTCCCATCTTTCTGTTGTCTGCATCTAAAATGACAGTAGGTACTACAATTTTATATTTATTTCCTACTAAAACTTGTGATAATTGGTTTTTACCCCATACTCCTTTTCTAGGGAGAAGCTTAGGACCAACACTAAACTGGATTGTAAGAGGGTCAAGATTTTCCCCTATCTATCTATACATAAATCAATTGCCGTTCGTTAGTCTCGCAAATACTCGAAAATGATTCCACTGATTTGTCCAACTGCAGGGAAAAGTCCTCTTCTCACTCAGAGAAGGCATCAGCATTAATCACCACGTTCCACCAATTCCAAGTTTCCTCACGATGTTTTCCCTTATGTCGGTATTGTCCAAGATAAACTCAGAAAGTATATATTACAGAAAGTACGTAATACTGGGGTGGTAGGAAAAAGAAAATTAAGAAAAACCAAAAAATCTAAATTTTGTATGTGAATTGCTGACGTGGTACGAAGTTCACCGAGTCGTATAGTACTTAATATAAATACCTACCCATATTAATTAGTGTGCTGTGGTCATTTCAGAAGCCGGCCGGAAAACTACTACTATAAGTACCATTAATCAGTTCATTTATTTCTTTAAGTATCCATTATCACTGAAATTTACACCTTAAGCTTGTGTAATAAAGCTGAAAGTTTATTGCTCTGTGTGTTAAACTGGTTAATATGCATACAACTTCAAGTATGACTGTGTGAGTTTCTTAAGAAATCCTTCGTGTAGAAAAATGATTAGATCATGATTTTAATTGATATCAATTACCGTTTGTGAAGAGGATATGCTAGGATTAAGTGGTGCTACTATAATTTTATGAGTTTGGTTTCTGACCCAGAAAGACTCAATCCGATTTTTTGTTTTGTTATGGCTTTGAAACGTCATTTCGGAAAAAAGATACGCTACCTTGTTCGTCTTATTTATTTATTTAAGTCACAATTTACTATAACAGTTTGCTGTGTGCCAAGCGCATCAAAATGCCGCCATTTCCACGCAAAATTGGCGCCAAAAGCCTTAAACAAAACGTCATACATTTTACAACAAATGTTATAAACGATGTCACGATAAATCACAGTAATTTAACACATTACAGAAGTTTAGTTAGTATCACTAAGGCTATTATTAGCTCTAAGTGATAGTTGCCTGCGCATTGTTTAGGTCTCAAACGTGTGCAGAGCACTAAGTCGCTGCGCGGGAGTTTTCCTTAGGACGTTTCGACGAAGAATAGTTTGTTTTTTCAGCTGCCAAAATGAAAGCTGCCGATTAAAAACTGCTTAAATTGATTTACGGTCAGCAATAAAAGTTGAATAACACTTTTGTTTTTGAAATCTTAATTATTATTAAGAAGTAAAATTTAAAGAGTTTTAATTTTTAGCTATTGCATGAAAAGCTAAAAAACAGTTTATCGAATCGTTTTGTGTTAATTTTGATGATTATATGTAAACGTGATAGTGTCAATGGACTTTCGTTGCTAACCGTATTTAATCTTTTGCAAAAAGTAAACCGAGGATGTTGCCGATTTTGTTGTGTATGATCTTAATCTTGCTGTCTTTTTCTTTTTCATAAAACAAGAAAGACTGCTAGTAAAAGATAACATACCAATACCACAGAGCACGGAGACGCCCTGCCAAAGGAGTACTTATACTTGCGTGCGTTTCATCAAATAGTTCCCTTGCCGTAAAGTTGGCTCCACGGTTAACCTTTAACAACGGACCTATTAGGTAGCACCGTAGCGTATTCGTGTTCGTCCTACAAAAGTGGAGCCAACATTACAGCATAAGAACTATTTGATGAAACGCACTGTAGGCGATAGATGGACTATCGAAAAGATGATATGTCTAGAAAGGGGTGACAACTGAGTTGACGACTAATAGAGAAATATGGAAGAAAACGAAAGACATGTTGCGCTGATCTCAAATAAATTGCGATAATGGCAGCAGAATGGTGAGAGCACGGAGACGCCTCGGGCCGGTGCTAGAAGTAGCACTGTCAACACTTACCTTGTCATCATCAGTTTCTTTAGGCATTCAAATTTCAACTAACCGTTTTCAAGGCGGTTCGTGACAGAAGTTGTGCACTTAACGCACTTTCGGCGCCACGAATTTTATTAGTATTTCCGTCTCTAGACGCTTCCTGCGCGGCGATTCCGCGCTCTGTACAACATACTTACTCGAATGTTACTTTAGTTGTCTAACAAGAAAATCGGCACCTATGGGGGTTTAAAGTAGTTAATTCTTTATTTTGCAAACGTGTAAGCAGGCCACAGAATCTATAGAGTACTGAAGGCATAGCAATGATAGCCTAGTGGTGTGACCGTCGGACTGCCAAGTCATAGATCCCAAGGCACGCACCTCTGACTTTTCGGATTCATGTGCGTATTGTATAATTATCACTTGCTTCAAAAACGGTGAAGGAAAAACATCGTGAGGAAACCGGCATGTCTGAGAGATATTTCTCGACGGCATGTGAAGCCAAGTCAGAGGTCCATTGGCTTCTTTAAAACTCTGACACCAGGAAGAAGTGTAGGCTCAATCCAATTTGTCTAATTTTCTGCCGTCTCATCTTTTAACTCCTAATTTAAGATAATTCAGTCGCTTCAAAACAGAATTAGGTCTAACTCGAATGACGATTCAACCACTTGCTACACTGGGAATCTGAACATAGTTGGCGAAAAGCCAGGATGACATAAAATATTCGGCAAAATCGATAAGGTGTCTGGGTTTTGCGAGCGGCGCCATAGCTCTGACGTCATTTTCTCTCTTTTCACAAGCTTCTAACGACTGCTGTGGGTCAACGGCGACACGTCACCTACTAATCCTACTATAAACAAAGTCACAAAGGTCAAAAGGTCAGGGAATTCCCATGAATTGTACAGTTAGTTATCTTTAATTAAGTATTGTTTCTATGTGTATCTGTTTTACCTCATTATTAGAGTCTGAATGAATTTTGTTTTTGATTTTCGAAAATTTTCGGCCGAAAAGATAGTGCAGGCATATCAATGGTTTTAATTAATTTATTCAGAGAAACTCGATAGTAACAATAACTGAAAGCACAATAAATGTGGAATTGCAGAAAACAATAAGTAAGTACACACATCAAAAAAGTTAGCAATCGGTTTGAAAAATCGAAATCTTTTTTGTTACGGTAGTACTCTATTATAATTTCTTCTTCTTTTTACATTTCTTTACTTAAAAATATTGAATTAGAATATAAAATAAAAAAAACAAACTCAATTGTTTTTCCATGTAAAAAGAAATTCAATTCAAGCTTGCGCTCATTCAGAAATCTGACTTAGTCAATTTTAACGGATTTATAATATTGTAATATTTTTTCGAGGAAAGTTGTTATTGCTGGGACATTAGGATTGAATTACTCAATTTTTGTTATTAAAAATAAAACAAAGGATTATTTTTCAAACAAGTATTTCTATTTAAAAAAATATATAACGTAAACACTTTTGTTGATAAAGTAAAATTTAAAAATATATCAGCTTTTGCTAGTAGGTAATTACAAAACTTTTTTTGATGTGTGTACTTTCTCTCGCATATAACATCAGATAGTTTGATTATTATTAACCTTTAAGTATGCCTTTGAGAAAAGTAAAAAGGTTAAATAAAACATTTTACTTCTATCAAAGTTTTAAAGCCTATCGATGATTTTTATATTATATTTCGGTCGGTTTACACTCGGTCGGACTACTCATTACCCAAAGTAAAATCTACTTTTTAGTTTGCGCTTTTTACATAAGCTGCAATTGAACATTAGCCATAGCCTGTCCTCTCCTAGATTGAGCTGCAATACCCAGCCTTTCGCGCTAGTCGATTGAAAACTAAGGAAATTTCTCTGCATCGATCCATTTGTACAGTGGTCGTGCTCACAGACGATGGACAATTTATTCGCGGTTAATTAACCGCGAATAAATTGTCCAGACAAATTTTAATTGTGCGGACAAATTTGTCCGCAACGATAGAACGTATGGAAATCCCGGCTGTCTTATTTGTCCTAAGTGGGCGTTAAGCGCAGGTCACACTGGGAATGAAGCTAAGTTCGTTTAGCTTCGCTCATGTAGCTACCGCCGTTTGCTTACTTCGGCTCACACCGCCAACTACGAACTTAGCTTCTTTTCCAGTGTGGCTTGCGCTTTATTGCATAGATTTCCATACGTCCTATAAATGCGGACTGAGCTTCTGGATTCTATTCCCAGGTAGGGCAATATGTTATTAGGTTTTTCCATCAGGAATTTCTCAGTAGCAGCCCGAAGTCTGGATTTGTGCCCGATTGATGGCAATAGGTTCGTCCCCTATTATATAACTGGCGAAATGTGGGTGTACTATAGGGACACCTCTGCCTAACCCTTCGGAGAAATCAGGCGTGATGCCAAAAAGTCGGATTACTATCTTTGGCATTAATCGACTCACATTATTGTCATGCTATTATGTCATCAGAACTGACCTAGCGGAAAATATCGAAGTAAATAAAACGGCATTCTCATTCAAATCATGTATTCATCATCGTGGACGGAACATTTTGTTATCAGCAAAATAACCAAATTAAACAACACAAAAAAGAGGTAAACTAATCTTTTACACATTACTGGTCATTATTTTTCATTCGCTGGGTAACTAATATGCACAAGCTTTCGGGGCAATGCATGTATTGCATTTCTTCTAAAAAATATGTTAAACTTTCGGCTAGTATGACTAACGAAACTTAATCGAAAGCCTGAGGTATTTTTCCCTTAATACCTACTTTTAAATCCCCTAAACTCGTCACAAATTCAAATTCTCCTGTCATATAGAGCACTCACCACTAGGGTCGGTTACCCCAAAGTCTGCCGTCTCATTTCTGTAAAACATTACCAATGATGACATAATATTCCATTATCTTTTAACTATGACATGAGTTGAATCACCCATCAATGAAGTTGCAATATCATTATTATCTACTAAACCACAACAATATAACCATAACGGTTATCTGTTCTGATTTTCAAACTATCATGTTTAAGTGGAAATTCATTGAAAAATGTATATCTCTTAATTATTACAAGTACTCGGAATCGAATTTCAAATCAAATCGAAATCTCTTTAAATTCCCTCTCTTACAATAATTAATAATTCCTCTCTCTAATAATTAATAATTTCTCTTTTTATTCTTTAATCTCTTTTAATTTTTTTACTCTTTTTTTTTACGAATTTTGTCAGCAAAAAATGTAAGAATTATAAGAGCAGTATAATGGAATATCTGACTGTGGGTGAGGTCCTTTACTAGGAAGACATGCTGTAATGGTCCCCCATAAAATAATCGATACATCAAGTTAGTCGTACCGTAACTTAGTTAATGGTAAGAAAAGCATTTCAAAAAGCACTCCATAACACCAGTTTCTTTTTCTAAAAGCGAATTCCTTGTAATCATTAGCACAAATTGCCGTAATAAATAAATTATTCCGCTTATTTATTTCAATATCTTCTTTTATAGCATTATCATAGCGCATGTAAATACAAATTTAAACCAATTAGACTTGGAAAAAAGGCGTGAATTCGCCTCAGATAAGGTTTACGCTCATTTTCCATATATGATGAACACAGCTCCATAAATTCGTCTTCAGCTTCAATTTCATGGTATCCAAAGTCGTTTAAAGCCAACCTCGAAACCACTCTGGCTTTTGCATTCGTCCGAGTCGGAATTCGCATTCTTTTTCACCGCTTTTCATTGCCGCTTTCAGCCCTGCAATGTTGCGTCAATATTTACTCCGGTGTCTCTGAACTAAAGGTCTGTATGCATATAGCTTGTCGAGAACTCGAGACTACATATACCTGGTTTTTCTTCTTCGACCTCTGTTTGTACCTGCAGCTGTCTTAGAAAAAGGGTTTTATTGGAGGAAAAATGCCTTATCTCCAGGAGCTTTCGAATGAAATGGCTTCCAACTTCTTGTAGTAATTTATTGTGATCTTTCGTTTTATGGTCACGTCACGTCACGTTGAGCTTATCCACGCCGCGACGAAAACTGGTCTCTTATAAGTGGGATCATTATACGTCTTACCACTTCAACGAGATGACTGGTGTTCATCATCTAAGTTCTTCCTAAACACGTCCGCTGCTGGACATAGCGTCCTCCAAGCATCTTCACAATGGTTCTGCGCTTCCCACTTCCACCCTACGTTGTTCAGGATTGCTTTATCATTGTGATCTTGATTTGAATTACGTGTACCAAGTATATTTTTTGTTACTGCAAGTCCCTTTACCTATTTTCAGTAAGTTAAATTTCCCTTTTCCTACAAAATGACGCAATAATAATATATATGTATGTGTTACCGTTAACCGGTGGTGTGATAAACCGAATTAGGCACAGAATAATTAGATTATGTTGTGGTTAACTGATTCCTAAATAAATTGGGATATGCCCAGAAGAATGGTCATTGTGGTCTGATAAGTTGGTGTGCGTCATACGAATTCGTTGATAAGAAAATTTGTAAGTTCAGACGCCAGCACATCAACCTACTACAATCTGTCAAATTTCTTTAATAGATTTTCAACTTTATCACTGAAGCATAAGCTTCAAAGTTGATTGGGAAAAATTTGCAGTTTCGGGTAGGTTGACCTGCTGGCGTCTGTACCTTCTTACTTAGTTCCTAATTTATTTAAGTAATAACATTTCTGGTTTCATAATACTTGTGTAAATTACATTTACTGCTAGTAACATAGACTTACCTAAGTTACCTACGAAGTATTAACATTGTATATTTTTTAATAGAACGTTATTTCTAAGATAACTGAGATATTATGTGCAGAAATGTTTTCTGGGCAATTTGGTACGGTAATAACTAAGAATTGGTTCTAGATAATGCTTTGCCTCGTTTTCCAGGCAGAATACTGATGAGTCGGTAAAACGAACTAGAAAATGATCTGCTTTTAAAACGTTTCCCTGAAAATATTGCTATGTCATCAGGAAAATAGGGAAGCGACTCATTATTAAAATATTCTGTCGCTATATTTTCTCAAAACGATCATGACAAATCAACTTTCCGAAGGCCGGTTCACGATGACTCATTAATAAAAAACAAAATTACGTCATTGGATTGAGACGGCAAACTGACAAGAACAACGTATAGTTCGTACTCAATATTATAGAGTACATAATGACACCGATAGATTTATTCCGTGTGTCGTTGTATCACTGTCCTAGTCACTGATACGATAATTTGTTGAAGAGGGAAAGAAACAGCAACACATTTTGCACGCGATTTCACAATACCGCGAAAGAAACAGCACCAATTAACGCGCCAAAATACTGCTGTATAAAACTTTGCTACAGTCTATGGAACTCAGTATTCATTTGAACGCAAAGAAGTGAGGGCGTGTGTGAATTAAAAAGGCATAATATTTTAGTGCCTTGTCTGTTTTGAACTGTGATACTAATTTGTAAGAGTTAAAATAACTAACGGTGAGTAAAGTAAAACAATGTGGTTTAATTTTAAGATTAAACAAAGTGGTGTTTATTAAAATGTTTATGGTTTTCCACACGTAGAGTTATTATAATTATCATTATGTCGATGTTTGAAGTTTAAACACGTTATTTGCCCGTGGAGGCAAATCAAGGTGATTCTGCCATTCGTATCATATTTTATGTAAAAATATGTCCGGATACGAAAATTCTTATTGTAGTCTAGATTTTCTGATAAAATTAATGGATTGTATAAATATTTCAATTTTACTTGACATAGTTACGTTCACGACTGCTATCGAAGAGGTCAATAACTTTTTTCAGTCATTAGGACTTGGAAATAAATACCTTCGCCAAATATGAAGCTTAAAAAAAAAAGTTTAACTGAGCCCTGTGTGAGTATTCCTTTCCCGCCAAATAAATAAAAGTGACATTTAAAAGCTCGTATCTACTAGGGAACGATTTTACCTTTACTTCAGAAATTAATTTATAAACTTAGGTCTGATGATTGTGTCGTGACGTCATGCATGAGTTTAATTAAATGAAGATTGTCTATTATTATGTGATGTGACTTTTGCATCGGGCAAGAATATTCATTCCTGTTCCAGTAATTGCCGGTATGTAAAAAATGTTCAGTCAATATGCCAACACTGCCAACTATTGTATGTCACAAAACTATTACTGATTATGAATAAGTAGGTACTTATTTTAAAACGTGTAGGTACTATTAGTTATTGTGGAGTTCCATCGTCTATCTCCGAAGGTCTTCATCAAATTTAAACCCGATCACCTCGGGAGAAGAATACGCTTCCAAACAAGAATAATCGCAAAATCAGAAAACATTCAGTCGATATGATAACCTTTTTGAAGCCGGTTAAAAATAGAGGAAACTTAAATGCTACGCCGAAATGGTTTCTTACCTCCACGACACGGTATTTACATATTACCGAAACCATTAGCGCGATAAGATAAACAATTCCAAAATGCTTTTAAAACTGACTATTTACAACAAGAACACCATGTTTCCTATTAACTATTTTAGGGTTCTGTAGTAAACAAGGAACCCTTATAGTTTCGTCATTTCTGTCTTTCTGTCCGTCTGTCCGCGGCTTACCTCATAGTTAACGAGTAATAATCAACCAACTTACATTTGTGGTTGCAAAAACATGTTCTCCCATACAATCCGTATGGCAGAAAATGTTTTTCAACTACACAGTTAAATTTGTTCTTGCGATAAATTCATCTCAACTACGGAAGCCTTCATTGTGCGTGGTCCGACACGCACTTGGCCGGTTTTTTTTGAGATTCCATAATTTCTTCTTATTCTTCGTTTCGTGTCAATAGGGTAACCGATTTTTTTTTTCGATGAGGATGACCACTGTCATTCGCCTAATTCAAATTCAGAAAATTTGAATTGTATAATGACTCAAACTCAAAAAACAGTAGTGTGACCCGGGCATAAAATGGCCCGTTTCTTGGGATAATCCTTTACTATCTTTTTACGACTCCATTATGAACGAATATCCATTATAAAGCGGCAACCAACATAATCATAATTTTATTTTTAGTCTGTTTTTGTGTTGTCCCACTGCTGGGCAAAGGCCTCTCTTTCTTCCCCTGGGTCTGGCTCGATGTCGCCGAATATTTCTGGGACCCACATAGTGCTAGATTTGGTCCTTGACTCATCATCGCAGCTTAGAATTACCCACAGCTAGATATAGTCCTCCATTTTTCCATACTTTGCGGGTTTGAAAGAAAAACGCATTTTTTTTTTGTGAATTTATGTAAAATCTTTTTGTTTCCTTGTTTCCAGATAAAATGTCGATCCACATCAAAGATATCGATGACCTGAAGACCAGGCTGGCCGAGGCCGGCGAGAAGCTGGTGGTGATCGACTTCATGGCTACCTGGTGCGGGCCCTGCAAGATGATCGGGCCCAAACTAGACGAGATGGCCACTGAAATGGCCGACGCCATTGTTGTTCTTAAGGTGGGGACTTTTGCTTTTTAAATTTTCATATTTCTGCACTAGCGTGAGAAAGTAACTCAAGAGAAAGATTAACCAGTCCGTAAGGTTGGTAGCAGGGATATCTGCATAGAAATATTAGGATACGTCGGCGAAACTCAGTATAACTAAAAATGACCAAGTACCCTTTAATTGTGGCTAGAGATCAACCGAAAACTCGCCATGATTTTTAACGGCCGAAAACCGAATTCTAATAATAATTTGTTTGTTGATAAGTATTTGTTTGTTAAAAAGTAAAGTAAAAGACGCATCATTCGTTTGGGTGGAGTTTCTTGCCCATTCTTCTCCATATACGAAAACTACCTTTTGGAAGGGGCAACTAGAATCAATTATTTTTTTTTGTAAATTTTTGACGTTCAAAAGTGCCTTATACGGGCCTATTTGAAATAAATTTGACTTTGACTTTGTTTAAGGTGAATGCGTCAGGGTAGCCCGCGAAATTCAAATTTTCTTAACGTTTTTGGTCATTTGCAGGTCAGTATCAGGTTGTATGTTGACCTAAATATGATTCGCGGACCGTATCAAATATTTATTTATAGAATTATAAGCATAAATATCATCAATACAACTTTCTAACTTCATATAATCCTATTGAATGACTATTTCATGAATGACATTTTAGGATTATTCTAACTTAAAGAGTTGTGTTGCTGATTCTATTGATTATAATTCTGTGAAGCCATATTTGTTACGGTCGCGAATCATATTTTAATAAAGATTTTAGATTTTAGGCAAAATAATAATTTCGCAAATCAATAAGGTGCTTATAATTATTTTATTAAGAGAAAATCCATGGCTAAATAACCATTTAGCCATATATACAAAGTATTTCTGTTAGTTTTACCAACAAAAGCCATAGAACAGAAACATTTTCGGTCTGTCTGTAATTGTGGAAGTTGATTGTTTTCTTTAAACTGCGTGTATTGTAGGTACAATTTGAACTATTAACTAAATACTTCTACATACAATACTCTCTCGGCTCGCGGCGATTAGTCAACGATTAGATTAAATAAGAAAAAATGTTACTATTTGCATGAAATGAATTGTGTTACAGATATTGACTTGCAACAACAACAGAATGACTGGCAAAAATATTAAAAATATTATTGCTATGAACATGGTTACAAAAACCTGTGAAGGCTGTCTGAGTTTTAAACTAGGAAGAAATGATAATTAGTCAACGATTAGATTAAATAAGAAAACAATTTTACTATTTGCATGAAACGAATTGTGGTACAGATATTGACTTGCAACAACAACAGAATTACTGGCAAAAATATTAAAAAATCTATTGCTATGAACATGGTTACAAAAACCTGCGAAGGCTGTCTGAGTTTTAAACTAGGAAGAAATGATAAAAGAGTGACAAACATATCAGGATATCATATACAGGATGCAGGGACATCGACCCAAATACTGTTACCACGGATTCAGTACGTGATTCTGAACCCGCTGCGTTGAAATTTCTTGTCGGTTATTTTAAAAAAATCAGCTGTTCCATACATTTTGACCACGTAGGTATTGCTTTTCTATGAAACAGCAGAGGGTTCAGAATCAACTACTAAATCCATGGTAAAAGCATTCGCATCGATGTCCACCTTGTATTATTACCAGTGATCGGAGTAGGTAGATTGAATTGGGGTCATTGATCCGAAACGTATATATGAATATGGACATTCCTCCGGAATTGGTTAATTATTTTAAAAAAAACCGGAACATAGATAGGAATTGTATTCAAATGAGCAATATTATATACTTCATAATTTTTTTAACGGCACACAGTCATGATTCCAAGCTTTGGTAAGTAATATTTTACTTGTTACAAGGAGTTTAAAGCACGTTTGGATGTACTATAAGAATATTTTTAGTATTGTGTTTGTTTGCTTAAGCTGTTGAACATACCATCACCAACTTTGAATTGAGTAAGTAGTAATAATATCACTACAAACATTAAAAAAAAATATTTGAATCCGGTAATACCGGAATTGCTTTCCGGAAAAATGGCTTATCCATGTTATTCTTTCTGTGTGCATTTATGATACAAGTACCAAAAATCAATCTACCTACTCCGATCACTGAATTTATTACTATCAAGTTGAAATTATTATACTCCGAAAATAAAATTTGTTCGTAAAAGCTATGATAGGTAAGTTATGTTTATAAGGAAAACAAACTAAATATTCACATTGTCATGCTACATAAAAATAGACAATTATTTCACCTACAAAGTATTTAATCTACAGTAATAATCGATTTCCTACTTACAACTAATAAGCCAAGGAATATCGTCCGAGTAACATTAACTGTCGTTAAATAATCATTTTACTTCTTACAACTGTTTAGCACTAAAATAACGATAGGATATTTTAGTGCTCAATCGATTCAAATAATCTAGACTATATTTTAAAAGTTTCACGATATTCTGCTCAACGCGTTTTTGTATATTTAGTTGATTATAATGAATTTTAAATCTCTATGATACAAATTTTCCATTTGACCAAAAAAGCAAAAATAGCGTTAACTCAATTTTGACCATAATGATACTTGGTTCACTTGTGGACTAAGATAATAACATCACGCCTGTTTTTCCCCAAAGGGTTAGGCAGAGGTGTACCTGTAGTATACCCACATTTCGCCAGTTATATTTAAGTCCCATGAAATAGGGGGCGAGCCTATTGCCATCAACCGGAAACCACAAATGCAGATTCCA
Source organism: Xanthia icteritia (assembly GCA_949128155.2). NCBI lineage: Eukaryota > Metazoa > Arthropoda > Insecta > Lepidoptera > Noctuidae > Xanthia > Xanthia icteritia. Next base: position 11,618,023 of record OX421956.2, read on the forward strand.
GGCTGCTACTGAGAATTGTCTGATAGAAAAACCCTATTACTTATACTGCTGCAAACCCAGGATATCAGCTCAGCAGTAGTGGTGGCGACCACAAGACCAACTTGTCGTGTGGTTAGTGACTAACCTGGTGTCAGAGTTTTAAAGCCGCCCATGGGCCTCTGACTTGGCTTCACATGCCGTCGAAAAATATCTCTCAGGCATGCCGGTTTCCTCACGATATTTTCCTTCACCGTTTTTGAAGCAAGTGATAATTATACAATTCAAATTTTCAAATTTATTGGAACAAAAACATAGCTTACATATTTTGTGTACGTTAATACTGCGTTAGTTAAATAACTGTATCGCAGTTATTAGCGCCCACCCCAGGAGCGAAATACAACAGAGTTCCTTATCAACAAATTTGTTAAAAAAATAATAAGAATAATAAAGAATAGAACTAAAACTAGATATTAATTAGCAGTATAAGAGTGTGTGTGTGTGTGTGTGAGAGAGAGAGAGGGTGTGAGTGAGGGGGGGTGGGGGGTTATGTGTGTGTGTGTGTGTGTGTGTGGGAGTGATGTGTGTGTGTGTGTGTGGGAGTGATGCGTGTGAGTGAATGCGGGGGATGTGATATGAATATTGTTTTAGGTTTGTATGAGGCTCTCTATTTCCTCATATGTCAGGTTTTGGAGCCATTTTCCAACTTTTTGTTTACACTCAATACGCACATGAATCCGAAAAGTCGGAGGTGCGTGCCTTGGGTTCGAAATCGACACCTATGACTTGGCAGTCTGACGGTCCCACCACTAGGCTGTCACTGCATATCTATTCAATTATAGAAATAAATAAAATTCAATTCAATTACTGGTTAATTCAGAAATTCAACTTTTAATCGGTAATATTTTTCCTTCCTTCCAAATCCATTAGGCAAATGAAATAAACAGGATACTTTTCAAATATACGAGTATGACAAGTAATTATTTATTTTATATTATTGTTAATGTTAATATTATTTTTTGTGTTATTAATGTAGGAAGACAAAAATTTAATATAATAATTTTTTTTAAAGCTTTGACTATGTCTATTTAAAAATTTGCACGACTAGAAAGTCGAATATAGTGAAACCATATAAACATTTACCATTTATACAATGTACCTATATTCTGGCAAATAAAGAATTCATTCATTCAATAAAAAATAATTATTGTATGCGTGCAGACTGTTTCTAAGTTACGGTTGAATGCAAACAAAGATATACCATCATATTTATTCACGCCGATCAATAATACCGTATTAAGTTTCTACCGCATTGGCCATGTATCTATCTACAAGGTTTTTATGTGGTATTTTATAACATTAGCTCTTGCTCTTGCTTTGCCCGCGCGCAGGTCGGAAATTATCCCACGGAAACGTACAGACGCCAGCAGGTCAACCTACCCGAAACTGTAACATTTTCCCAATTAACTTTTGAACCTTATGCTTTAGTGATAAAGTTGAAAATCTATTAAAGATGTTTGACAGATTGTAGTACCTAGGTTGATGTGCTGGCGTCTGTACTACCGCTAATACCGTAACGCGCACGCCAGTAAAACTCCCAGTCGGTATGATTTTTTCCGACATCCTCAACAATCATCGTCATATTTCAGTTAATTTACACAAAACCTTAATGAATTGAACACCTAAACCTTCCTCATGAATCACTCCGTCCATTGGTGAAACCCGCATGAATATCCGTTCAGTAGTTTTTGAGTTTATCGCGTTCAGACAGACACGCGGCGGGGGGACTTTGTTTTATACTAATGTTGTAAATTATCTCTTGGTCTTGTAAATTATCCCTATATCTTGTAATTTTTAACGGCTTGAAAAACAATATCTCTGTTGTAACTTTAGTGTCAATGAATACGGGTTTCATTGAATAAACGCTATTTTATTTATTATTACTAAAATTTTATAAGAAGTATGGACACTTGGACAGTCCTTTTAACTATCACACTGCAGGTTAAAAGCCTCTTCTCAAACAAAAGAAGGGATAAGCAGACCCATCTAGTTCTATAAAAGTCCTCTAGGTGCTTTTTGCATCGCCCTCAGCAGAAAGTGTGACCTATTTCTCAGTTTTACCACAGATTAGACACTCCGCAAAATCATTTAAATAAAAAACGACTCTTGCTGCGACTCAATAAAGTGCAATTCAGTCACACAGTGCTAATTACCGACAGTTATATTCACCTAGAAGTTGCCTCTCTTTCTATCGCGTAACTCTTATATTTTCTGACTACGTTACGCCCACTGAATTCGACATGTCGAGTCCGCCGCGTACAGAGTTGTAGCTTCATACCTAAAATGTGGAGTGTTCTATCTGTATTCATTTGTGGTTTTACAGTGTTGAAGTTAAGTGCAACTATGTACTATCAAACTACCAAGTACCATTGCAATCCAAATACAATTAATACCGTAATCACTGTTATCCGTTTATCAGATAACGCATGTCTGTGTTTACATTCGCGTAGATGTTAACTACGTCGGGTACAAATTGTTACTATCGTAAGATTCGATCAGAAGTGTCATCGTTGCATGATGCTTGAAAATTACCAAGTCACGGTGCGTGAATCAAACATGAACTGATGCAGATGACATTAATATAGTTACAATGGGCTTTAAGATTAACAGGAAACAATCATATTAATGCATAATGTAGGTATAGGTTCTTTTGCAAGAATCGCATGTAACCGATGACTTGACAAAATAATATGTAAACATGAAATAATATTGTGTTAATAGGGAACAGGACCTGCGAGGAATTTGAAAAATAGGTATTTGAAGAGCCTATTGGCGTCGTCTTACCTCAAGCCTGCCTCCGTAGAGTGCGATAGGGACAGCTGCAGCTCAGACAGATTATATCACAAAAATGGACGAGATTGACGTTTCGTATTCCCCTTTTTCTCCTCGATAATTATTTTTTACATTAAAATTTTAAGAAAGTGTATGTCTAGGTTCCTATCATTTTCCTAGTCCTCTAATCACGGCGGCCAAAATGGGGCTAATTTGTAATTTTTGGAGGGTCATATTTTTATTACAAATAAGTTGCTGAAAATAAGGAAATAACAGGGCCGTGTCTTCAGCAGACCTTGATTTTATGAAAAAAAATGATTGCTCTAGAGGCATTCTTCAGGAAGAAACAAGGGGAATACATTTGTATGGAGAATCGCAGGCCCTGTTCCCATGAAAATTAAACGATGAGTGTTCTATTCTAAATTTATATCATTCCTAAAAAACCCTCCATTACTTCCAGTTATTTCGGTCCATGACCATAGGTAAGTGGTTGTGGATCATTGGTTGTTGGTTTTGTCTTGCTAATAATCCCAACAGTTTCTGCAATTGCGGATTGGTATTCGTAACATAACATCTATTGCTTAACTTCTGAACAGGCTTCTTATTAATAAACGTCATGAGACGACTGTTATCCTTACGACATCATCATAATTTCAGCCGAAAGACGTCCACTGCTGGACATAGGCACCGCCACCCTTTCGACATAGTCGATTTTTTGTCACCATTTACTACACCGAAATAAAGACAAAGTGACCTATTCTTTGGCAGGACAAACCATTTAAGGTAGACTTTAGACTAGCTTTTGTATAATAATAAAAAAATACTTTTATTCTTGTCTTTTACCCGCGGTTTCGTCCGTGATAATAGTGAAAGTGTTCTATATCCTAACCCAGGTCAAGGTCTACCTTTGTGCCAAATTCATCGAAATCCGTTCTACTGTTAATCAGGCAGGTAAAGTTTTAGATTTCTATTGTGTAGTCCCAAGTCGACCTTCTTCTAACTTCCTATTTGGTGGTCAATCTCGAACAACGGGTTTATGAGGTCACTTAGCAGTTGCGCACTGTTACGTAACGAATGACTTACGAGGCCATGACGTCACCCTGTCATAATGCAGAGGGAAATTAAAGCCTCGCCCCCATAGGCGAGTTTTTACCGCGCGATAATAACACAAGCGTTATTGCGATATCTGTTTTCAGTACATTTTGTATTATTACTGCAATAATAACGTCGCAATGGAAGACGTTTTTAAATTCTCCGTCCTGCGATATTCCTATAAAGTGTTCTTAGAACATTTTGTATAAGGACGTATACGATCTTACACACACCTGCGTTACAGGCGCGTTTTTATCGGTCGATAATAACGCTACGTTTAAAAAAATGCACTGAAAAAAAATATCGCTGATGTCCCCCACATGCGCGATTTTTTTATCGAACACTAGCAAAAATATCGCACTATAAAACCGCAGCTGTGTGCAAGGAATCGGGACGCATTATCGTAATAACGCTTGCGTTATTATCGCGCGATAAAAACGCGTCTGTGGGGAGGAGGCTTTAAGATTAACGTGTTTTTTGCTAATGTAAACCATTTTGCTCGTGTTTTCTTTACAAAACTTGTTAAAGTCAACTAGCGTGAATTAAGATTTTAAGATTTGCAAAAGTATAGTATACAATTTATGTATTTTTATGCATAATAAAATAATACTAAATATAGTTTTTTTTCTACTGGCCCAGGACCGTAAAAAAATGAAAGGGTATTGTTTAAAAAGTAATAAAGAAAGAAAATAATTTTATAGAAAGAAATGGTCAATTTGAACCTGACACATTTATACTTATTGAATGTAATAAAAATATTCTTTGACCTATAAAATAAAATCTCTGATAATTTTCTAGAATATAGTTCCCATAAGTTTTTATAGGTATCTAAGTACTAAGAATTATCCCCTTTAAGTACTTATTTTATGTACCTACAATCTATGCAAATAATTTTTACTTTACTTGAAGAAGCCGTTTAGTTATAGTATAGTGACTAAATAATTCATATATATAGCTATATATATTATAAGCTATTATTGTTTTCATTTGATAAGCCAAGTTATGGTGCAATTGGTGAAAATAATATTAAATAAGTATAATTATTATTCATAGGAAAACTATTTATATAGAACTACATATTTTGTAGTAATATGTAGGTCTGTCCATATATGTGAACTGAAACTAAGATAAAGTGAGTCAGTTCAAAGCTCTGCACATAACAGTTAGTCATCGGAAAGTCCCAAGTGATGTGTATGTAAACTTTTTTAGGAAAATAATGTTAGATAGTTTTGTCTACACTCTTCGACGTTTACTTAAGTACTTCATTTCATCATCTGCCTAGCCTTTTCCCAACTATGTTGGGGTCTGCTTCTAGTCTTACCGGATGCAGCTGAATACCAGTATTTTACATGGAGCGACTGCTTATCTGACCTCCACAACCCAGTTATTGGGTAATGCGGTAGTTATTGTTACTTTAGGAGACATACGACACGTTTTTCAAATGAATAAAACATAAATTATATATAATATGTTATTTGGCTTATAAATTTTAACCTTTATCACTGAATGACTAATGTACCTTTGACCGCTAGATTCTGAGCCCACAGTATTAAAAAAAACCCATATTATTTAGGTTTTTGGACAGAAATACAGAATGTATCTACATAGGTATTTTGATAAGCCTCTGCGGTCACGTTCATCAACACTATGTTTACCATTATGCCTTGTAATAAATACCTATGAATGATATGTTAATTATTTTCAATTAGGTACTCTAGAACGTAAGTGGATTGCGATGGGCTGGGTGAGGCATTTTTAGTAGAATAGCAAGCTGCCCATCCCTTTTTTGCACGCCATAGGATAGATGCATTATTGTAGGTTCAATGAACTTAAGGGACATTCTCGTATTTTTATGAACATTCGCATTTTAATAGCGGTGTCAGTCTGTCAGAAAAAAAAATTGACATTGATTAGAGCGACTAGATTTGGACGTTTTTAATTACGGGTATTAATCCTTCTGTTTAATTCAATAGATATTATATCTGGCAACTTTTGGACGGACAGAGAAAAAAATAACGGGCGGTAGTCCAAATTCAAACGTCAACATTTTGGCAACCGACTACACTCCGTTTGGTAGCTTTTCATAACTGTAGAATGCAGAGACGACACCGCATTTCTTATTCATTTGCAAATTATTGTAATAAGAATGACAAAACAGTATGATTGAATGTAAAAATTACAACTAAAATCTAAGTTCTGCTATCTACTTCGGGTTTTCCTGGAAATGTGAATTTCCAGGAAAACCCGAAGTAGATAATAATTATAGACAAAATTCAAAAGTCATTTATTCAAACTAGGCGGAGAATCAGCACTTTTCGAACGTCAAAATTACATAAGACAGTCCCCCAAAACGCCCGCCCTTCACCACTTCCTAGTGCTTTAGCTGGGAAGAAGTGGCGCAACAAACTCCCCAAACGATACACGGTTGCCAACTGATACTAGTAATCATAGATATTCAATGATGCGTCACATTAATTTTAAAACAGACTGTTTATGTTGACTGAGGTCACTCTTGTAATCAGATCACTAAGTACTTAGTAAAAATAAATAGCGGTCATCGGTCATGTAAAGTTTTGGCATAATATAATTATGCCTCTTAAGACACATGTAGTCATTTATTTACAAGTTTATTAAAAGTCCCATTTTCTTTTAATTCCAGGTCGATGTCGACGAATGCGAGGACATAGCGACCGAGTACAACATCAACTCCATGCCTACCTTCGTCTTTGTCAAAAGTAGCAAGAAGATCGAAGAATTCTCAGGAGCCAACGTTGACAAACTGAGGAACACCATTATTAAGCTGAAGTAGAGAGGAACTCTGGTCTTGTACGCTAGCACCCACCACGAAAAACCTTACAAAAAGGCATTTAACAGCATTTGTGATTAAAGAAATAAAATTCTATTTATGTATTAACGATTTTAATCGGCATGTTTAGTTGCTGGTTGACTTAAATATACCTGTGTACGTAAATATATTGTTTGTTGAGACGGCCCAGACGCTTTGCTGCCCCAATTTAACATCGCTAAGACTGTACCATTCGAACTTTGAAATCATTAGCCGTTTTTCGACTATGTCGAATTTGCAAGGTTTTCCGTCGGAGGTAATAAGACAGAAGCTGGTAAAAAATAAACTATAGCACACGGCACTAATGCATAATAATTATGTTAATTTCTCAGCCATCAGAAGGATCACAATATTTTTGTTTTTAATAGTTTTTTTTTTAAATGAAATGTAAGTAGACGTATTATTGTATTGCAAGTGTCATACTCGCAACTTGTGTGCTTCAATTTTAGCACCTGCGTTAGGTTCAGCGTACAAACTCTATTTTCGTATTATTTGCCGTGTATTTTTCATTATAATATATGTATGTTACAGAGTATTGTTACTTCAATAAAATATTGTCTAAAATATAAATTATTTATTTTAATTTTTCCTTACCGCCATAATTAAATATAATTATCACATTCATTGTATGCATAGGGAAAACAAAAATGCAAACTGATTTGTAATACCTACGTAAAATACGAACATATTTTCATTATAAGAATAATTTCAGATTGGCGTTTGTCTACTTAAAGGTTATTATAACCGGTGCCTCGCTGGTCTAGTGGTAGCAAGCGCTACTGTTGAGCATGAGGTCCTGGGTTCGATCCCCGGGTCGGGTAGTGTTATTGGGTGTTTCCATCTGAAATTTCTCAGTAGCAGCCTGAAGCCTGGATTCGTGCCCGGTTGATGGCAATATGCTCGCCCCCTATACACTCGGACTTAAACATAACTGGCGAAATATAGGTGTACCTGCTACAGTTACACCTCTGCCCAACCCTTCGGGGAAGCAAGGCGTCATGTTATGTTGTTATAAGCGACACATACTTTGTTCTAGAACATAAAACCATCAAAACATGGAACAAGAATAAACAATTTAGTAGGTACTGAAAATCCACCTTAACTAATTCGCCGGACGAGGATAATGTCGCCAAAAATGTATATACGACCGAACCTTTTCCTTGTGCACAAGCTACAAACCAAAGTAATAATAGGTATTGTACTAAGCCAACAAACAAGTAGATCATCAAGAATAATATTATCCTCGTTCGACAAGATATTGGAGAAATTGGAATCAAACAGGACTGAATCCTGTGGGCAACGTCGCAAATAGATGTCAAATATTTCGCTGTTTTCATTAATTTGGCAATATTACTGTATGAAAATAAGAAATGTGGCTAACTAGATTGATTATGATATCCAATAATTAATATCGTAACACCGAATACTTAGTTTAAGATGTAAAAAAGTATTTGGAATCCTTCCAAATGCCTTTTTTACACCTAAAACGGGTACAAAATCAAATTCAATGTTATAATTGCAATTCATTATTTATAGGAATTCTAGTTAGCGACATTACTTATTTCCATACAGTAATATTGCCAAATTAATCAACAGGTAGGTACATTTTTATCAGCTATTTGCGACGTTGCCAACTTTTAGGATAAACGCTCTTAATAATAATAAAAAAATCTTAAGGTACCGGTCTCACCGCCGACGATTAACGAGAAGCGAGAAGAGCTCATCTGCGTAGCCTTTTCCCAACTGTATTGGGGTCGGATTCCAATCTAATCGGATGCAGCTGAATACCAGCATTCTACATGGAGTGACTGGCTATCTGACCTTCACAACCCAGTTAGCCAGTTACTAGATAACACGATACCCCTTGGTGAGACTGGTTGTCAGACTTTTGGGTTCTGACAATCCGATACGACTGTCAAAGATCCAAGAATGACAGCCGGAGCCAACGCCGCACGGAAGGGTCTCGGTATGTAAACACGGTCACCCATCCACGAACAGACCGCGGTAAGCGTAGCTTAACCTGATCGATCGACCCGTGCATTAGTTTGAGTGTTCATTGTGTGTGACTCTCCGCATGCTTTTTACCGACCGATGATTTTCATTGGCCACTACGCCCGCTTCGGGGATTCCCGCAGACGATGTACCGACAGCGAACTTCAAATGAGCGAAAAACTATGTTCAAGTTTAATAAAAAAATGTAGGCTGTAATTTTTTTAGAAAAAAGGCATAACTTAGCTTCCTATTATAATTTTAAAAAGAGGCACTTCCTCTCTGTGAACATAAGTAGTTTAATTCTGATTCTATTTTATAAAATATTTACCAAACGTCATCGCCCACAACGTTCAAATCACGCACATTCTTAGTTTATCAAAAATAATTTAATAATGGTGCCTGAATAACCAATTTAATGTACGTAAGTTTTATAATAGTAATATATGTTCTTATTTTATGCATAAATAAGGGCCGATTTAAAAAACCGAATATATTATTTTAGTCGAAAAACGTTTGGCATTTGTTTTCTGTCATTACACGCAACAGGGTAAAAAAGTTTAAAAAGTGACACTTTGCTCTATAACCCGCAATCCTGCGCGGCGTCCCCCCGCACCCCCTTTCGATAGTTAGTCGACCTTGAATACTCGTCCGGCGTGCGCGTGTATTTTGTGAATAAAATTGGAAAAAAGTGTTTCTACGCAGCCTTCGTCAAGAAAAACATCATTACCGGAATTTAGGATTACTCAGTGAGTTATTTATGTATGCAATTTCATTATTTCAGTGTTTTACACGTAATATGAAACCTAAAAAACTTCCACTGAATATATTATTCCTCATGAACATTTTAAACAAGTTCAGGCATGTTTCAATTGAAATCGTCATTACCAGTAAAGTCATTGCCGGGATATTTCATGTTGTGGGTAATGACGAATTGTTGCGGGTAATGACAAATGAGTTGAATTTATGTTTTAACCGACTTCAAAAAAGAAGAAGGTTGGTTTATTCTATGTTCGACTGTATTTTTTACGTATTCGGTTATCATAATTCGCCTTGAAGTCATTAAACTAGAGAGTGGGTCATTTTATTCACAGATTTATGGCGAAAACAAAGAAAGGAAAAGAAGAGCGCCTTGCTCAGCAGAGGCTGTGCAAAAGACGTCGTTACGCCGAAATCAAAAATGATCCTAGATTATATGCTATTGAAAAAGAAAAACAAAGAGCACGCTATTTGAAAAGAAAAGCAGAAAAGAATATTACTTCAATTACAGAAAAAAATAAGAATAAACAGAAACTACAAAGAACGAAATGGAAAGAAAATTCAAGACGTTACAGGCAAAGCAAGAAGGAAGAAAGACAGAAATTACCAGAACCAGTACAAATTGAGATCCTAGAAAACCAAGAAGTCATTATTGAAGAAAATTCAAGAGATCCATTGAAAGGGGTTGGCGATCGTTGATTCGAATAAAGGAAAAACAATACCACCTAGAAAAAGGATACACATTTTATCAGATATAACAATCAAGGATGTCAATCAGCTAAATAAGAAGAAGAAGATTAAAGAATAAATAAAAACTAGAATGACTCCAAATAACAATGAAAGATGCAAATCAGCTAATTAAGAAGAAGAAAACTAAGATTTAGAGAATAAAAACAAGAATGATTCATGAAAACAACAATCAAGGGTGTATCGGGCATCGGCTAAATAAGATGACTTGAAAATTAAGAGAAGTAGAGTGATTAAATCAAAGATATAGTAAATCAGCCAAATATAAGAGTTTAGTTAAGAAATTTTAAGAAATAATAAAAGTTAAGGATTAGCGTAGAAAGAAGAGAATATAAGAGACTGAAATAATGAATAAATAGTGATGTTAACAAAATGTTTGTGTTGATTTTATTGATGATTATGAAAATGTTTCAATTATACGTAAGAAAAAAAAAAAATTGCCTATTTTACTTTGGGTGGTTACTGAAAACTGATTAGGTAATACTATGTTGATTCAATACTTTAATATATTTTGGTTCTACAATAAAAACAAAAATTTGTTAAATGCTTTTCTTTTTTATCGTCATTCCCAGGAACATAAAATCATTACCAGCAACACAAATTTCATTACCAGTAACATAATGTCATTACCATCCCCAAAAGATTTCTTCGATGCTATTTTTCTCAATTTGTACTGCGGAATCTTCAATGCCCTAGACACATATCCTCACTGCCTCCAATGTAGATTTATATCCGACTACTCTTACTTTTAAATTAGACAAAATTATAAAATTACAGAAAAAAGTGCAAAATAAATGTAAACTCGAAGAAACACCCCGACTTAGTGACTTTCATTATTTATTATCCCGCGTGCGGGGAGTCCCCGCATACAATAATGTTGGGGAGTTTGTTGCGCCACTTCTTCCCAGCTAAAGCACTAGGATGTGGTGAAGGGTGGGCGTTTTGGGGGACTGTCTTATGTAATCTTGACGTTCGAAAAGTACTGATTCTCAGCCTAGTTTGAATAAATGACTTTTGAATTTTTGCTGTTATATCGACCGAGTTATTGACTAACGAAAATTAGGCATACAGCAGCTCTACAAAGTTCTCTCCAATCGCACGCCATTTAGCTCGCCTTTTGGCTACTTTCACCCAGCTGTTGCCAGCCACCCTACTACTGTGCAACCCACCTAGTTTGAGGCGGCTTACACTTTGTTTGCAGATTCCCATTGAAGAAAGATAACATTTTTGCGATATCTTTAAAAACAAATATACTTATGTTATATTGCGTACTTACTTATCACCAAACATGCAGGCAAAGATATCAGTATCAATATGTTTAGATAGACAGACAAAGCTATGAACTCGTCGAAATAAAAATGCACGCGCACAGGAAGGCACAATGACAGAACCATAACGTGGCGCGAGTGTAAGACATAGCTGTCACGCACACCTGCATAATAAAGTTGGCCTGTTTGTTTTAGTTATTCTGCAACGCGACACTAACTAATAAATAATAAAAGCATACAGGCATGCATCGCCGTGTCCTCGTGGAGGCGATCGGTGGCGGGGATCTCTCGCGTCCGGCTTTGGTCCAGGCCATGGTACAGAGCGAGAGGGCATGAGAGGCCGTCACGTCCTTCTGCGAAGTAGTAATGCTCGCAAAGGAGGAGGCAGAACGCGTGAGGGAGAGGCAAACTTCGCGCCCTCACGCCACCTAGCCGCCGCAGGAGACGCCCTGGGCGACGGGAATCGCAGGCAGGCCACCGTAGGCGCGGGCTTGCGGATGGTGAGCAATGGGTAGCTCGCCGTCCGATAAAGACCAGGCCCGGGTCGACGGCGCGTTGTGTTCCACGCGCGCCTCAAAGAGGTGTCAGCAGAAGTGAAGGGGTCCGTTAGGACCGATGCCTGCCGGGGTTGCGGGAAAGTCCGAAAGGGATACCGTGGCCCCTGGCCCCCTGGCAACGTACACGCAACTGAAGGAACACGGGTGGGTTTTAGTCAGTAAGAGTCTGACACGCCCTCCCGCTCCACCCAGAGCGGGAGAAGTTATTTGATAATTTCCAATCAAAAAAAAAAAACATGCAGGCATTTTTATCCGGCTGCGTCAAGAGGGTTATTAATTTTACCCCTTATCTTCTAAAAAAGGCCAGTATTTATCACATTTCACAAATAAAACACAGTCAATTATATTGTTACAACCAAAATTTTTAATTAGCTAAAAGTTGCAGAAATCATCATAATATAATTACATAACTTATAACTGTATAAGAATGTTCTGTACAATACAAAAGCATTAGTTGAACGTCTTATTACTATCTGAATATAACTAGCGGTTTTAATGCTTATATATACACCTTCACCTCGATCTGAAACAAGAAGAAATTGGAATTATTACACCATTTTATCTAATATTATAAACAGATTTTTGTCTTTCACCAGTAGAATGCTATATTATCACGTTCAAGTTCAGTATTAAAATTTTGATTCAAAAGAGTGTCAAAATTAATTATAATAATAACCACACCCTCCCCTATCTACTTTACTGTCGCGGGTAGGAAGAGATTTCTTTAGAAATAAGCATCACTCAGTCTGTTTATATGTGTGTACATAAACTGTTAAATAAATAAGTAAAAAAGGCTACGTTAACACCAAGCAACGACTGTCAAAATGTATGAAAATCAAAGCATAGTCGGCGGTTGAATTTGTGTTTTCATAAAATTTGTACTGGGTGCTCACAGTTGACAGCCGAGTACGCTTTGGTGTGAACGCGGCCTTATGGCCTACACAAACCATAGCAACTCCAACCCCACTTTGGGCTTTGCGATTCGACTACCCCTAGGTGGTCGACTCGGCGTTCAGTAGCTCACCACGGAGCACAAGAAATAAAGGACGAAAAGCGTTTTTTTCGAGAAATAAAAATTGCAACTAAAAAAATAAACCTTTTTTATATTAGTATGGTTTGGATAACAGTAAGGAGGCCCCTTCGACTCTCCCATGGCATGTCAAGGATAACGTCCAAAATCTCACTTTCTCATTTGCTTTACTAACGTCACAGATGAATTCAGATGGTTCACCCCGCATTATAGGATATGAATCTACAAGTACGCGGCGTGCTCGACTTGTTGGGCCAATTCAGTGAGTGTAACGTAGTCAGAAGATCTAAGAGTTACGCGATAGAAAGAGAGGCAACTTCTAGGTGAATACAACTGTAGGTGATTAGCGCTGTGTGACCTGAATTACACTTTATTGTGTCGTAGCGAGAATCAATCAATCTGCCTAGCCATTTCCCTACTACATTTATATTGGCGACGGTTTTCATTCTAACCGGATGCAACTGAGTACCATTATTTTACATGGATTTAAAGCTCACCTTTTGGGATTTCGGTTTAAAGACATTTATTTCTCAAAGAACAAATTACAGTTCACTTAGAGAGAAACTTAACTAAATTAACAATAAGTTGTAGTTTATATTACGACGTTCAAGCCATCCAAGAAACTGAACACCATAGTTTCATTTATATAATATTAAACGTATGTACTTATGTCTAAATAAAATACAAAACAGTTCAAGCTAGACTTATGTATCTAATATATAATTCATTAGGCCTTTTTTAAATGTTGGTATGCTTGTACACTCTGACTTTTTTAGGTAGTTTGTTATATAGCTGAACCCCCTCATACTGTATTGTTTTCCTGCCGTACAGGGTTCTCACTCTTGGTACTTCTAGGTCGTCTTGATTGCGGGTATTATATCTACGAGTCTTATGTGTAAATGAAATATTTGTGTGTATGTTGGTCTTAAGGATCTTCCGGATAGTCATGCATGTATGGTATGTATACAATTGTTGTAGGTTAAGTAATTTTGTTTTTTTGTAGAGTAATTCTGTAGGAGTATAATAATTGTAATTGAAGAGTACTTTGATGATTTTATTTTGTGTTCGTTGTAGGTGTTGTTGATTTGTTTTTGCAGCTTGTCCCCATACTTGAATAAGATATTCCAGATGTGGCTTGACTAGCGTGTTGTAAATAGTATGTCTTAGTTTGTAGGGTACGCACTTTGCAATGTTACGTATGCGTATTTAAAGCTCACATTTGAATGTTTTACTTTGAGTTGAGTCGCTAAGGTATGCGAAGGATGGCCTTTATTCGGATTATATAATTTCTACATAATATCACGCCTGTAATCCCCGAAGGGTTAGCAGAGCTGTACGGACGGTGGACCACTTTTCAACCTTATTTCTAAGGGTATAAGGGTGAAAACTGGTCGACCGCCAATGTTTGCGGTTGTACATCACACGTTAGTGTCTATAAAAATTGAATATAATATTATTTATTGTTGTTGTTAACAATTAAGTTGAACAAAATTATCTCAACAACATACCATAAAAAGAAAATATAATAATTGTATGTAAAGGTATTAATGAAAATGTTTGTGATGTATAATCTAAATGACTATTATTGTATAACATATTAATCTGTGACATTCTATTTTTTACCTTTAACTCGTAACCTACTAATTATTTTGCATGCAATTGATACAATATTCTGTATAGCTAAACATGTGGGCATTATATCAAAACCAGACTGTATCTTATCTCTAAGGGTGTACCATAATAAGAAAATAAATAAAACGAATATGTACATATATAACTGTAGTAAAAAAGAAAATTAAACAAAACTCACAATTAATCCCTCCGTTTCTTTCCGTGTTGGTCGTGTCGGTCGTGATGGTCACGCTTGCGGCCCGACTTGTCGGCGCGCTTGGCCTCGCTCAAGAACCGATCCAGACCGAACGGGTCGAAGTCGGCGTCGGGCTGGTTGTTGCGGGATTGCGACTGTGGAGGGAAGGCAGCTGTTAGATGACTAGTAGAATGTAGTTCTTAGGATGTAAATACTATAGTCAGAATTTTAATTCGATTCCAGATTTGACATTAGCTACTGTCATTTTGTGAAATAATGATACCACATAATATAATAGTGTAGTGATGAACACAAAAATCGATAAACAATCAGTGTGTGTGCCATCAGTGTGCCAATTAAAGACTAAATTATTGATTTTTATTTAAATAAATACATAATTATTCATAATAATTATTTAATAATTAGTAATCGCTGCTCTATTTTATAAAAAGTTAATATTTTTGTTTTTATATTAAAAACAAAACTTATAATAAAAGAGCCTAGATAGTTTTCAGTATTGGCAACCTGTGCGCGCTCGTACAGCTATCGCCATTTTGTTTATCGTGTCATTCGGCTTCATTCTCCCAGTCTGACTGCACGAATATCTTATTTCATTGCGAATCGATATTTTGTTATTTTGTTGGGTTGTTACGTTGTGTTTGTTGTTACGTTTATAGTTTTTTGTGAACTTTGAGTGAATCTATTTGATTTTGGTTTTCCATCAAAATGGATCCTCAGCCAAGTACATCACAAAAAGACGTGGATGTTTTCTTGTCCCCAAGAAAAAAACGTCCACGAAAAGCTTTCACTGTTACTGAAAAAGTAATGATCCGCAACGCCTACAAATACGTGAAAAATGAAATTTCTGCGCAATTGGAGGCCTTTGAAGTTGTGGAAGAAAATGAATGTATGAGCAAAGTTGCTGACATATTGGGAATAACCTCACGCTCTGTTTGTAACGTTATGAAGGAAGTAAATAAAGGTGCGCCGCCAACTCCTCCTAAAAAAACTTGACCAAAGCGAAGTTTCAAAGATAAAATTGATGAATTTACATTCTCTGCAATACGAAGAATTGTTCATCAGTTCTTTTACCGAAATGAACCTCCAACCATTGCAAAGGTTAGTAAATCAGTCAGACAGTATTATTTTATACCTACATCTTTTATATATAAGTAATGATTCCAAGCTATTATAAAATTTACTATTTTAGATTTTACAAGTGATGAACGATGATTCAGAAATGCCCAAGATATCCAAAGACACCCTCAGAAAAATTTTGAAGCATCTTAATTTTAAATTTGTTGCACGGTCACGCAAGAGCACACTTATTGATCGAAATGATATAATAACATGGCGCCAGCGTTACTTGCGATCTATATGTCAGTTTCGACGAGAAGGGAGACATATATATTATCAAGATGAAACTTGGGTTAACGCAGGTAAGGCTAAAATTTATACACAAAATGAATTTATATACATTTTACATTAAATTTAATAGTAATATTGAATGTTCATGTACTATATTTATTTTAAGGTCATACTGTAAAAAAAACTTGGGTGGACAAGAAAGTCACATCATCTCGACAAGCGTTTTTGGAGGGACTGACCACTGGATTAAAAAATCCATCTGGAAAAGGCAAACGTCTCATAATTAGCCATATAGGTAGTGAAGAAGGCTTCCTGGAAGAGGGGCTCATGATTTTTGAAGCAAAGAAAAATTGTGAAGATTACCATGATGAGATGAATGCAGTTTGTTTTGAGGAGTGGTTCGCTGGAGTCTTACCAAAATTAAGACCAAACTCAATTGTAGTGATGGATAATGCACCTTACCACTCCCGAAAATTGGAAATGGCACCAAAAATGAGCTGGGAAAAAGCTGCCATTCAAGATTGGCTTTTAAATAAAAATATTCATTACGAACCAGATATGGTTATAAAATAAATTATTACCATAATACATCTATCTGTTTTATTTGTCATGTTCCTTCATGATCAAATTTTTTTATTTATTTCACACACAATTATAAAAGAAAAGTCTCAGATCGTTAATTAATCGTCAAAACTAAATTATCGGTTCAGAAATATTTAATTTCCTGATATACTTAGTTTACGAGAGTAAAATTATAAACGAGAAGAATCGATCCAGAAATATTCCATTTCCATATCGAATAATTTCGCAACGTCACTATTTAGTACTTGTCATAACGTTGCAACACTGAAATTGTCAAATCTGGAATCGAATTAAAATTCCGAGTATAGACTAGAAAGCGTGCGGTTTCTATATTGTATACACTTTAGGTATCTAACTCACAGTCGACGAGGAAACGACCTAGCTATCGACAATTTTCTCCCTCAAGTAACATATATATAGTCCTCCCGACCGTATTTCGGCCACGGCGGCCAATCTCAACGGAGACTAGCCTTCGGCGCGGGAGATATTATAGTGCAGGCGTGTGTGCACAGAAACAGGTGCACTCTCTCTTCCCTCACTCTCATAGTCCGATGGGGCGGCAATCCGACACTCGCGGAGAGAGCTCAGGCGCAGGAGCGACGGCGCCGCGTGCGCGCGAGGCACGGGGTATCACACCGCCAACTTCCAAACTCCGGGCTGTTACTAAGAAATTCCTAATGGAAAACCCCAATAACACTCCCCGACCCGGGAATCGAACCCAAGACCCCACGCTTAGCAGTCGCGCTTACAACCACGAGACCAACGGGGCAGTCAAGTAACATACAATGTCAGTAAAAATACATACATATACGTGATTCTTTTGATATCGGAAAACACGGGATACGGGAAAATAAAAATAAAAAAAGAAACTGAATATTTTGGTACGAAAAAAAAAATATGACGTCGCATTATCTTAGCTTTAAATTTGAATGATTGGTTTGAATGAAAATGATTTACTCGTACACACACATCGAGAGTCTAGTGTTGTGTCTAATTTAAAACTATGTATTTTTGGAACAAGTGTTCTAGGACTTACTTAACATAACATAACATCACGCCTTGTTTCCCCGAAGGGTTGGGCAGAGGCGTACCTGTAGCAGGTACACCCACATTTCGCCACTTATGTTTCTAGGACTTACTGTATTATTTTTACTTATAGCATGTAACCTTAGGGTTATATCGTCACCCTCCCCGCTAACTGACCTAACTAGCAATTGATAATTTTCCAGGGCAACAGTTTTTCAGTCGGGCGCTACAATCATGTTAATGAATTAATAACTTTTTTTTATATTGCTCTTAGCTTACTCTTTAAGTTAGTAGTTGCCCTAAAGCCCTAAGGCCATAAAACGTATTTTCGAAAAGTTATGAACACGTAGGCAATGTCAAAACAGATTCGTCAGTTTGTGAGATACAACAGTTAGCGGAGAGGGTGACGATATATGTCGTGGCCAGATCTTAGAATTGACCATTTCATGAAATGGCCAGCTAACATTGGCCATATCGTTTAAACGTCAACATTCAATGATATGTCAGTCGACGTTTGGCCATATAATTAATGTAGGGTATCCATGGTGTAAGGTGTAATAAAAATAGTCAAGTAACTGCGACCAACTTGGAAGTAGCACTCGCCGGCCGCTCCCGCGGCACCGCTCGCTTCGCTCGCTCGGCTCGCACGCGGTTGGTCACAGTTCTAACCTAACTTAACCCATTTGGTCGGGGTGCCACATAAGCGGCGTATTTTTTTTTTTTTTTAAACTAATTTATGTGCTATGTTGCATTTCACGCCGCGGCAGCGGCCGACGAGCGCTACTTCCAAATTGATCGCTTTCCATAATATCTTATTTGGAAACCCAATAAAAGTCCATCGACTTTTTTTGTATGGTTTTTTTTATGCCGCCGCCATGATGCACAACAAAAACAAAGCGACACCAACGCCTCTACCGGTGGATAATCTAACAATTTTACGATATGATCACTAATGTTTGGCCACAACATGAAGTAGTCGTGCGTTTAACTGTTCATATCATTAAATGTTGAGTACTCAATGATCTGGCCAGGCCACATCATGATGTGACCAGTGGACGATGTTAATTTCATGAAATGATCTATTTTAACATCTGGCCACGACATAATATATAAGTCATCAAAAGGGAACACGTTGTATTAATCCTCTTGCGGCTGATATTTCTTAGCCACAAGCCTGCAACAATATCTTATTAATCTTTCTTATTTGTGACAAATAATGTTGACTGTATCTCTTAGAAATACTTCTCGTGTGTCTAAACAGTCAATATAAAAGATACTAACAGGTTCGTCTCGACTGGGCGGCGCGTGCGCATCCTTCTCAAACTGTACGGGACCCGCACGTGTGTTGCTACTGCTAGTTCCCGCGAACTCTTTGTCAGCCACGAATCTGGAATAAAGAAAGAACAACATTAATTTACTTATTTTGTGTAATTTCGCACCAGAGTGACAGGTTCAATGGAAAGTCGCCAACATCTTAAATATTAGGCAAAATATACACTAAAACAGTGATATTCACAATGTTAACACTAGAATTAAGGACAAACTACGGGCTCCCTTTCACCGGCTTCATAAGGTCCATAGCTCATTTGTTGGGCTTGGTATAACCTTTTATAACAAGCTACCCTCTTCTTTGCTAGATTTGCCTTTTAATGCGTTCAAAACAAAAGTAAAATCCAACCTTTATTCAAAGGCATACTATTCTATCAACAACTACTTAAATAGTTGGTTGCTTTAATTAACTCAAGACTATTTCCGATTATTAGGTTTGAGTTCGTATTTAATCGTGTAATCTCGTGAATGTATAAAACTGAAAAAAGGGAAAGTTTGAAAGTCCGTGACTGTACTTAGATCTATTTTATTTCCTGATTACTCTTGTCTTTTTGTATGCACGTGTTTCTGTGACAAATAAACCAATTTTTCTTTCTTTCTAAATAACCGTAGCTTCACGAACTACATAAATACCTGCGCGTATTAGCGATAGCGTCAATGTCTCCTCCATAGTTGTCTTTATCAGTGTTTCTGGAAGGTCTGTATATGTGTGCGCCCACGTTGTCTTGATTACGCCACGGCTTGTCATATACGTTGTACGCTTCATCGTCGCCGTAACCTGAAGATAAAAGTAAAATGATACACTTTAGGTTTATATTAGTCATGTATAGTTTGCTACAGGATATTTACACAAGGAGTTCGTTGCTTCGGAACAGGGGATTATCGCGAAAGTAATAGTGCCAATAGTGTCATCACAATGTCTCGTTTTCTTCCTTTTTTATTTGTTTGTATATTGGCACCTTGCAGCTATTTCCTAATAGCTAATTAGTCATTATTTAATCGTGTTTTTGTATGTTGTGCTGTTTTTTTGTGTGCACTAAATAAACGATTTATCTATCTATCTATTTAAAGTAGTGGTGGTTAATATATCATATAGCAAAATAAAGCACCGTGCACCGTGCAAAAAATGCTATCGTGGCTCTCACTTGTTGCTTGTTGCACGTAATTGTTTTACGCACCGCGTGCGAATTCGCGGTCTCGGGCGTAATATACATAAATGCTATTTTACTTCACGCTTGTTTAGTATAAATAAATAGTGATAGGACACTATTGCTTTAAATACTAACATACTTTATTTCATAATAACACTTAATCAATTATAGACAGTCCTAAGCCTGGAAAGTATGAAGGAAAGTTCATTGTTTTTTTACTGATCCGTTTTATCGTAATAAATTCTTATAATGCATGCTGTCAGATAACAGTTTAACGCTTGCTTTATTCGCGCCCGCCCGTTTGACCGTAATACCTACGCATATAAAAAAGCATGCATATAAAATAGTTTGCTTAAAATATAAAGCATTTAGCATTAAGCAAGTGATTGCCATATAGCAACTTTGAACACTACTAATGGAAAGTAGATTTAAAAAACACAACCCTACTTTTGGACGCAGCCGGGTAAAAAGGAGTCCCGTAAACAGTACATACGATACTCGTATTCCGAAAGGCGAAAATCGTCCCGCCTTTTAAAACAGAAAGTATCAATAAGATCGTTTTATGAGTTGTCAAATTAGCCTACATTCGCACGGACGTAAAAATATCGCGGCGGGATTTTAACGCGCATTGGATTTTCATCTTCGAGCAACGTCGAGCGTTGAGAATCCAACAGAGTGTAACCCAGCGCGTCGAAAAAACACACTGGGATTTTCAACTCTTGGCGCTAAGCAGAGGGTTAAAAATCTAGTGTGCGAAAAAACCATTGCGTATCTGGGCATACTGTCTCGTATGACATAGTCGTATTCGTGTTTCTCCCTCTTCTTCCTCGTATTGCAGGCACGACAGATTATTGGCTTATTTATTTATCATAAGCACACTAAGTGTAAGTGTAAGTGACTGTGGTGTTCACAGTCACTTACAATTCAAATTAAATTAAATCTAAAATTAGCATTTCAGTAACCATGCAAATGACAGGTATGCATGACATTCACATATGAAATTTAGAGACAAAGGAGAACAGTATAAAGTGTGTCTAGTAGATAAATCTACAACACTACAAAAACAAACTAATTTGAGCTAGATAGACGGCCACTCATCACCTAGTTTGACAACGTCGTGCGCTCACTCCCCATATATAAGACAAGCTTTCTTTTATCCTTGTCAATAAAACAATCAATTAATATTTTTTCGAATCCCGGAGTTTCAGTAAGAATCCCGGGGAATGTCCATATTAACATCAACGTTTGCTCTACCTACTCCGATCACTGCTCATCACACTGTTTAAAAATATGTTGTTGTGTTTTTAACTATGATATTTCAAATTTTGCCGTCTCAAAACTTTGCCACTTCACAGCGTCATCGGTGGCAGCGCAGAGGTAACTTTGACTGCATGTTTTGTGACACTGAAGGGCCGATAGGAGGTGGGTTTTCTCGCCTGGGTGTAAACACATGAGTGCGATAATTGCCTGGCGAGTCTAGCGTATGAATCTCGCATTGTTCTATTGAAGAACTTCATATATAAGCAGTTTGAAAACAAAATCCCGTGAACACGATGACCACATCTGTTACCGCCCCGGTTCTATAGCGGCCGAGCGCTGCAAGCAGTAATAGTCGTTACGATGTATAGGTATGAAGTTCTTCGATGGTACATTCTCCCTTGACATCATCATACATCTCATCGCTTGTAATCTTGTATCAACTTTTTAAATAAAAACAATTATTTAAACACATACCACTGTCCATTCCTTTGCTGTTATTGAAGAGTCTCTGGTCGAACATAGCCTCGCTGCCCTGCGTGGTCTTGGCGGGCATACCGAGCGCGATCTGCTCTGAGATGTCGCGCTCTCGGTCCTTCACTAGCTTCGATCTGGAAAATTAATCGTTATGATGTTAGAAAAGGCATTAAGAATATGACTCCAATAAAAAATAAGTTACAGTACAGCTCTTTTAGGAAAAATTCGAGCCGACAAAGCATTTTCTACCGCCAAGCAGCGATGGAGCAGTGGTGGCCCGGTGGAAACGGCCGCGATTTACGAGTTGAAGGTCGTAGGTTCGACTTCAGGCAGGTACTTTGGGTAAATTAATTCATCACCACTGCTCTCAAAATGGTGAAGGAAAATGGCATGGCCTAAAACCAAAAATTCGAAGAAATGTTGGATATCACAACAACCTGCACCAGGTCTCATGTAGAAGAAGCCTGTGTCCTGTGGCGGACTAAGCCGGGGGCCTGGTGCGGCAAAACTAGAAAGAAAGAAAAGAAAGAAAGAAAATACGTTTATTCTGCACAAACAAAACGCACATTTAAATAAAATAAAAACACAAAATACACATACAAAAGTAGCCAAAAGCCTCATATTCAGCCAACAAACAAACGCTATTTATAAAATTGATTCATTCATCGGTTGATGTCAAGGCCACAGACAAAGACAATATTGCGTAATTACTGTAACAACATTACATACTCTGTGGTTGCGACATTGGCAAATGACAACAAAAACATAACAATAACAAAATGCCGATTGCAGAGTAAACTACTTTTGTAATAAATAATGAGAAAAATTAAACTGTGCGTCGCATCTGTGCAAGAACAGGTCATTGCTCAGCGAAATGCTGTGACTTCGGATGAACCTAACGTCAACAGCGCTGGTTTTCAGCAATTACCTAAGGAATGACACATTGACGTCCCCCCGTGTGCTGTAATTATATCGGGTAAGTATTATTTTCCACTGAAATAATATGTGTGATTCAACGGAACATAGTATGTTCACATAAATAAGTAATAAAATAAAAATATATATCTGCATTTGTGCGTAACATAAATTTAAGAAATCATAATAATACATTAAATAATACAATGAGAATATAAAATAAGCACGAAATTACCAATTAAACGTAGTGTACAGTCTGTTGTGTTTTCCCATTCAATTCTGTTTTTAGTAATTATCATAATTCAGATAATTCACGAACAATCTATAATTAAGCCTGCATTTATATACCATACATTCTTAGATGCGCCATGGGAATTGCGATTTGTGACTTCTATGGCGTGGCGGCCATTTGCAAAACAGTAAGCGTCTAGGCATGGGGTTGGTAAAAGTCAACCATGCTTTTTCAGTCAAAATGGTAAATAAGCTAACTACATGAGCTTCCCCCCCCCCTCCCGTTCCAGTATGCAGAAAAACTCGAGAAGTTAAAGAATATAGGATGTAAGAGCGACCGAAGCGAGCTCGAAGCAAAGCCCGTTTTGGATGGGTAAAATTATCTATTGAACATTTTTACTGAAAGAAGAGTTCCTTTGTCGACCTATTCAGGTAAGTTTGAGGATGAATAGAATGTAGGATGCAAGCGCGAGCGCAGCAAGCTCAGAATTTTTTCGGGTGAATTTTTTTGTCATTTTTTGGGGCTACTGCCTTTTATTTACTGAACATATTTTGGTGTTGTTTAGGATTGAACTAAAAAGTACTTCTGAGATTTGGGGACTCCCAGGACCCGCTGAGGCCCCGGGCGGAGCGGGCCCTCAGTCCCCGGCGCGTCCCGCAGCAGGGGACATGCTGGGTTGATAACACCAAAGGTGGTCACTGCGGGCGGTCTGGTGACTGCTTACCCTCAAGAGGCGCATGCTCTATGCTACTCAATAACATAAAACCAAAAGTATAATATTATACTTATTACCTCTTATCGGGAGCAGCCCTGGCCAGGTTCCTGTCTCTCTGCCTCTCTTTATGTCTGTCAGCCCTCAGCTTGTCTCTCTCCGCAGCTGTCAGGCCGCTTTCGTCTACTTCATTTGTCTCTGGTTCGTCGTCAGGGGCTCGAATACCTGGAGAGAAAGATCTGATTGAGATGTTGAAGAAATATGTTTGGAGCTTTTGAAGGAACTACGGTTGCAGCAGGCTGGGCTGCTACTTTTAACAATAAATATTATCCGCCTATTATTGTCCCAATGCAGGGCAGTCATACAGAGAAGGCACAAGCACTGATCACCACGTTTTTTCAAAGCGGATTGGCGATTTCGTACTTATTAATTATAAGTCCTGGTTTCCTTACATGTTTTTCGGCACAAAAATTACTGATGCGTAAATTTTAAGGTATATTTTGGCATGGCTTAAGTCAAAATGCGGAAAAGGAAAAGATCCCTGCCCTCTACTCATTGTTGTCGTTAAAAGACAACTATTTATAGGATGCAATAAGTATTAGCAATAGTGGACAAATAACGACAAACTGCAATCCTACCTTGGCAGTGCTAGTGATAGCTCTGCCAAGATGTCTAATCTTGGTAAATTAAAAACAGTAGATTTTTGCCTTCCAGCTTGCCACTTTAGTCATATAGACATGCAAAACAGACACAGAAAGCAGATAACCCCATACATGCCATTATAATCCCCAATCAGTTGACAGACAAACACAAATTTTCATCCAAATATAATGAAAAACCAGGGATAAAAAAGACCTCTTACAAAAATCAACTCACCAGCTCTATGATCTCTCGCTCTCTGCGCCAACATCCTCAAATGCTCCTCCTTTTTCTCCTTCTCTCTCTGCGCCAATCTCCTCTCAAGCTGCGCCCTCGCTTCCACCGCTTCACGCGCTTTCCTGTCAGCGATGTACAGCGCTTCAGCGAGTTTCGAGAAATTTTCATTGATGTGCACTTGTTGGAGACCTCGGCCATCGGCTGCTAGACGCTTGTCGAGAGGGATTGTGTAACCTGGCGAGGAAAATTGTTGGTGGTTAAGTAAGTATTGAAGTGGTGGAAAAACTGGTCTTGTGCTTATACTAAACGAAAAGAAATTAAATACATTTATTTATTCGTGCTATACCTTTAGCTTCTTCCAGTGACTGACACAAGGCGGCACCTTCCAGTCCCGCTGCTGCTTCACGGACACGCGGCGCGGCGGCGAGTGCAGTACGGGCTATACTTGTCAGTATTACCTTTAGCGTTCTTCCAGTGACTGACACAAGGCGGCACCTTCCAGTCCCGCTGCTGCTTCACGGACACGCGGCGCGGCGGCGAGTGCAGTACGGGCTATACTTGTCAGTATTACCTTTAGCGTTCTTCCAGTGACTGACACAAGGCGGCACCTTCCAGTCCCGCTGCTGCTTCACGGACACGCGGCGCGGCGGCGAGTGCAGTACGGGCTATACTTGTCAGTATTACCTTTAGCGTTCTTCCAGTGACTGACACAAGGCGGCACCTTCCAGTCCCGCTGCTGCTTCACGGACACGCGGCGCGGCGGCGAGTGCAGTACGGGCTATACTTGTCAGTATTACCTTTAGCGTTCTTCCAGTGACTGACACAAGGCGGCACCTTCCAGTCCCGCTGCTGCTTCACGGACACGCGGCGCGGCGGCGAGTGCAGTACGGGCTATACTTGTCAGTATTACCTTTAGCGTTCTTCCAGTGACTGACACAAGGCGGCACCTTCCAGTCCCGTTGCTGCTTCACGGACACGCGGCGCGGCGGCGAGTGCAGTACGGGCTATACTTGTCAGTATTACCTTTAGCGTTCTTCCAGTGACTGACACAAGGCGGCACCTTCCAGTCCCGCTGCTGCTTCACGGACACGCGGCGCGGCGGCGAGTGCAGTACGGGCTATACTTGTCAGTATTACCTTTAGCGTTCTTCCAGTGACTGACACAAGGCGGCACCTTCCAGTCCCGCTGCTGCTTCACGGACACGCGGCGCGGCGGCGAGTGCAGTACGGGCTATACTTGTCAGTATTACCTTTAGCGTTCTTCCAGTGACTGACACAAGGCGGCACCTTCCAGTCCCGCTGCTGCTTCACGGACACGCGGCGCGGCGGCGAGTGCAGTACGGGCTATACTTTTTCAGTATTACCTTTAGCGTTCTTCCAGTGACTGACACAAGGCGGCACCTTCCAGTCCCGCTGCTGCTTCACGGACACGCGGCGCGGCGGCGAGTGCAGTACGGGCTATACTTGTCAGTATTACCTTTAGCGTTCTTCCAGTGACTGACACAAGGCGGCACCTTCCAGTCCCGCTGCTGCTTCACGGACACGCGGCGCGGCGGCGAGTGCAGTACGGGCTATACTTGTCAGTATTACCTTTAGCGTTCTTCCAGTGACTGACACAAGGCGGCACCTTCCAGTCCCGCTGCTGCTTCACGGACACGCGGCGCGGCGGCGAGTGCAGTACGGGCTATACTTGTCAGTATTACCTTTAGCGTTCTTCCAGTGACTGACACAAGGCGGCACCTTCCAGTCCCGCTGCTGCTTCACGGACACGCGGCGCGGCGGCGAGTGCAGTACGGGCTATACTTGTCAGTATTACCTTTAGCGTTCTTCCAGTGACTGACACAAGGCGGCACCTTCCAGTCCCGCTGCTGCTTCACGGACACGCGGCGCGGCGGCGAGTGCAGTACGGGCTATACTTGTCAGTATTACCTTTAGCGTTCTTCCAGTGACTGACACAAGGCGGCACCTTCCAGTCCCGCTGCTGCTTCACGGACACGCGGCGCGGCGGCGAGTGCAGTACGGGCTATACTTGTCAGTATTACCTTTAGCGTTCTTCCAGTGACTGACACAAGGCGGCACCTTCCAGTCCCGCTGCTGCTTCACGGACACGCGGCGCGGCGGCGAGTGCAGTACGGGCTATACTTGTCAGTATTACCTTTAGCGTTCTTCCAGTGACTGACACAAGGCGGCACCTTCCAGTCCCGCTGCTGCTTCACGGACACGCGGCGCGGCGGCGAGTGCAGTACGGGCTATACTTGTCAGTATTACCTTTAGCGTTCTTCCAGTGACTGACACAAGGCGGCACCTTCCAGTCCCGCTGCTGCTTCACGGACACGCGGCGCGGCGGCGAGTGCAGTACGGGCTATACTTGTCAGTATTACCTTTAGCGTTCTTCCAGTGACTGACACAAGGCGGCACCTTCCAGTCCCGCTGCTGCTTCACGGACACGCGGCGCGGCGGCGAGTGCAGTACGGGCTATACTTGTCAGTATTACCTTTAGCGTTCTTCCAGTGACTGACACAAGGCGGCACCTTCCAGTCCCGCTGCTGCTTCACGGACACGCGGCGCGGCGGCGAGTGCAGTACGGGCTATACTTGTCAGTATTACCTTTAGCGTTCTTCCAGTGACTGACACAAGGCGGCACCTTCCAGTCCCGCTGCTGCTTCACGGACACGCGGCGCGGCGGCGAGTGCAGTACGGGCTATACTTGTCAGTATTACCTTTAGCGTTCTTCCAGTGACTGACACAAGGCGGCACCTTCCAGTCCCGCTGCTGCTTCACGGACACGCGGCGCGGCGGCGAGTGCAGTACGGGCTATACTTGTCAGTATTACCTTTAGCGTTCTTCCAGTGACTGACACAAGGCGGCACCTTCCAGTCCCGCTGCTGCTTCACGGACACGCGGCGCGGCGGCGAGTGCAGTACGGGCTATACTTGTCAGTATTACCTTTAGCGTTCTTCCAGTGACTGACACAAGGCGGCACCTTCCAGTCCCGCTGCTGCTTCACGGACACGCGGCGCGGCGGCGAGTGCAGTACGGGCTATACTTGTCAGTATTACCTTTAGCGTTCTTCCAGTGACTGACACAAGGCGGCACCTTCCAGTCCCGCTGCTGCTTCACGGACACGCGGCGCGGCGGCGAGTGCAGTACGGGCTATACTTGTCAGTATTACCTTTAGCGTTCTTCCA
The DNA here is from genome assembly GCA_949128155.2 of Xanthia icteritia. Classification (NCBI taxonomy): domain Eukaryota; kingdom Metazoa; phylum Arthropoda; class Insecta; order Lepidoptera; family Noctuidae; genus Xanthia; species Xanthia icteritia. The sequence goes on from OX421956.2 coordinate 11,646,037, forward strand.
GTGACTGACACAAGGCGGCACCTTCCAGTCCCGCTGCTGCTTCACGGACACGCGGCGCGGCGGCGAGTGCAGTACGGGCTATACTTGTCAGTATTACCTTTAGCGTTCTTCCAGTGACTGACACAAGGCGGCACCTTCCAGTCCCGCTGCTGCTTCACGGACACGCGGCGCGGCGGCGAGTGCAGTACGGGCTATACTTGTCAGTATTACCTTTAGCGTTCTTCCAGTGACTGACACAAGGCGGCACCTTCCAGTCCCGCTGCTGCTTCACGGACACGCGGCGCGGCGGCGAGTGCAGTACGGGCTATACTTGTCAGTATTACCTTTAGCGTTCTTCCAGTGACTGACACAAGGCGGCACCTTCCAGTCCCGCTGCTGCTTCACGGACACGCGGCGCGGCGGCGAGTGCAGTACGGGCTATACTTGTCAGTATTACCTTTAGCGTTCTTCCAGTGACTGACACAAGGCGGCACCTTCCAGTCCCGCTGCTGCTTCACGGACACGCGGCGCGGCGGCGAGTGCAGTACGGGCTATACTTGTCAGTATTACCTTTAGCGTTCTTCCAGTGACTGACACAAGGCGGCACCTTCCAGTCCCGCTGCTGCTTCACGGACACGCGGCGCGGCGGCGAGTGCAGTACGGGCTATACTTGTCAGTATTACCTTTAGCGTTCTTCCAGTGACTGACACAAGGCGGCACCTTCCAGTCCCGCTGCTGCTTCACGGACACGCGGCGCGGCGGCGAGTGCAGTACGGGCTATACTTGTCAGTATTACCTTTAGCGTTCTTCCAGTGACTGACACAAGGCGGCACCTTCCAGTCCCGCTGCTGCTTCACGGACACGCGGCGCGGCGGCGAGTGCAGTACGGGCGCGGGCGGGGACGGCGCCGCGCGCGGGATCTTCTTGTTGATCTGGAAGCGTGGAGGCTCCATCGGGTCCGATTGAGCTTCTACCATTCTGTAGAAGATGTGTAAAACTGTCTTAAAAGATCTACTTACAGAAATAAACATAATTTTATCATCAAAGTTTTTAAACGAGTTTATAAATAAAGTTATTAATGTGTAACATCTTTCTTCTCGCTTTCCTGCGTGATTTCGTGAAAAGGGACGGAAGTGTGTGACAGGAAGCCGGGGAAACGCGCGCTATTTGATTTGACCAGTGAGAGCGCGTTGGCCGACAGATGGTACCAACCCATTTTCCGAGAGGTTGGTACTGTCAGCCAAGATGTCAGATGTTACACATTATATCCGACTACTGTTTATTTTAAGTGATTTGGGTGCCTCTAAGGCTTCCTGTATATGACGCAGGACCCGCACAGACCGCAAGATAAAAAAAATCAGAACATCTCAGAATGAAAAAAAAATATCTACGCGGCGGCCGATAAGTGAGAATACTTGAATAGTCGTTAGAGCATCGACCATCTTCGGTTTGGCTGCTGAGGATTAAGTTTGTTTACTGTATTTTGCAACTAAACACCAACATTGATAATTTTTGGGAAAGGATCTAGAAAAACACAAAGCTAACTTGTGGGTAGAACCTTACAAATAAATACTCTTATTTTTTTTTTCTTATTACTATTTATAATCAACATTAAATAAGATATAAGAGATTTATTTCAGCACTAGGTGAGCGCCGCGGTTTCACCCGCGGAAGTCTTGATCTCGTAGGAATATCGGGATAAAAAGTATACTATGTCCTAGCCCAGGTCATGGTCTACCCATGTTTCATCTAAATCTGTTCAGCCATTTTAAAGAAAATTGAAAGAAACAAACTTACTTTCGCATTTATAATATTAATTAGGATTAGGATTCTTGGCGGAGTTACCAGCAATTGAAATAGAACCAAAGTAAAAAGTATCACAAACCTGATAACCCTCTGCTTAGCCCCTGAGTTGAACTGTCCTCCTTGCTGCGCCGGAGTGTATCTGATGTATTGCGCCGGAGCCTGCGGGGGTAAGGTACTATCAACGCGATTGATAAGGATGTGCTCTTTCTTCTCTTTGAGTTGAGAAGATTTTGGTTGTGGAAAGTGGGATGTGAATGTAGTATCTGACCGAAAATAGATTTTCAGCCGAAAACGAAAAAGAAGCTTCGGCTAGATATTATTATTCGATAAGATATTAAAAAATATTAATATTTCCGCTATATACTGAATCTTATTAGTTTTTTTTTTACACATAGGGAGAAAAAGAGCTTTAAAAGAAATAAAACACGATAATTCCATTAGAGGATACAAAATTTCGTGTATTTCTTGTTGTATTGATTCATCTGATATTGCCGAAATTTACAAAGTAAGAATGACGCGCAACAATTCACGAACTACAGATTTTCGGCTTGGCCAAAGCGTCGGCTGATTTATGGCCGAAAACGAAAATAAGGCTGAATCATGTTTTTTTTTTGGCCGAAAACGAAGCTTCTGTCCGTCACTAGAAGAGTGTGGAAATAAAGTTTACAGTTGTCTTTAAAACTTAGAAGTTTTTGTTTCGAATGCAAACTGGTATATTAAGGAGATTGATTAGGGGTTAATGCTTAAAAGGACTTATGTCAATTTATATCTCCTCCCACTGGAACGCCATACAGCAATTATACCCATGGAGCAAAAGAATACTTTATGTGCTGCTTTTCATCCATCCTGTGCGCGATATTGCTGTCCACAACTGGACATAAGCTTCTCCTAAGTCTCGCCAAAGCATCCGGCTTTCTGCCTTTTAGATGAATAAAAGCTTGTTTTAGTGACGAACTAGAGTTCACCACTAAAACAACCTTATATTCATCTCTCACAACAACAAATAAGAGATTAACTTAAGTTCCTATTAAGTTTTTGTTTTGGTTCCTTATAAATTTGAATTGTAATTTATAAACATAAGACTGCATTATCGCATAAGGTACAATAATAATTAAATTATTTATTTATTATACTAATTGACTTCAATCTTGCTAAAATTAACCTGCCTTGTTTACCTGAAGGGTTAGGCAGAACCGTCGCCTTACACCCACATTTTGCCAGTTATGTTTAAGCCCTATGTAATAGAGGGGCGAGACTATTGCCACCAACCGGGCACAAATCCAGACTCCGGGCTGCTACTGAGAAATTCCTAATAATAATTGCCTGAACTGGGAATTGAACCCAGGATCTCATGCTCAGCAGTAGCTTTTGCAACCACTTGACCAAAAAGGTAGACCCTTTTAGTGTTTAGCAGAAACTGAGCCTCATAATAAAGGATAGGCAGAATTTTTGACCATCATCTATCAGCCAAAACATTGCTGGACATAGGCTTGTACGCCTTTCCTTTGAACAAGTTAAATATCAAAATACAGGATCTTCTTGTTTATAACTTGACTTGCTGCACCCCGTGGTTTCACCCGCATACGTCTTGATCCCGTGGGAATATCGGGATAAAAGGTATGCTATGTCCTTTTCTAGAGCATAGTCTATCTATGTGCCAAATTAACAACCAACTCACTTTTGCATTTATAATGAGTTATGAGGCTAGGCTGAAAAAGTTACAATACAAAATATCTTCAACTCACAGCTTTAGGAGCAGCTTTCACAGGCATAGCAGCAGAAATCTTAGCATTGGTCAGTTTCTCCAGTGCTTGCTTGGTCTTCTCCGTGATATCCTGAATGTCTTCATCATCTGGTTTCTGAAGAGTTGGGTCATCTTCTGCCAGAACTTCTGCTGGGAGTAGGTCTGTGAGTTTGGAGTATATAATCTGGAAAAGATGATGTAAAATATTAATGTGGGTGAGGAGTAATTAATATACTATCTATATAAAAAAAAACGGAATCTTTCCTCTAGTATTATTAATATTTGGGTACCAAATTGAATGATGAATTTATCAGCACCAATAGAAAATCTTATGAAGTGGTACCTAAGGAATCAATACATAGAATAAATTAAATTTAAAATTAATTAAAACCCTGTGATGTCCTACCGGAGGGCAAAGGCTGTCTGTTTAAAGCTTCTAAGGACTATTTCTTGTTGAATACATGGCATACTTATAATTTTTCAGGGTTTCGTACCTCAAAAGGAAAAAAACCGAACGCTTATAGGATCACTTGTGTGTCTGTCTGTCTGGCTATCTATCTGTATGTCGAAGCCAATTTGCTCTGAATCTAATGGACCGATTAAGTTGAAATTTGGTACACATATGTATTTCTGTGACCCAAATACGGAAGTCTCATGTAAATAAATGAATATTGAATATGCGGTCACTTTTGCGGGGGAAATAAGAAAAAAAAAGTTTTACAAACTATAGTGTGTTACATAATAATATCAAATGAAAAAGTTTGTTCTGAGGATCTTAAATATTATTTTTTATAATTTTAAAATCAATACTTTTAAAGATATTCAAGAAAATTGATAAAAAGTTGACCATTCCCATCCTTATCTCTGAACTACTGAGCCTAAAATTAAAAAAAAAAATTAAAATAACATAGTAAATCTCTCAATATTGTGCAAAGATACATAAATTTTCAGTTGAAATTTATGGGAGAACACGTTTTTCAACTACAATGTTAAGTTTGTTCTTGTTTTACTAGCTTCCGCCAGCGTCTTCGCCCGCATTATATCTTTATAAATATTAGGCTATGTTACTAAGTGATAATATAGCAATCTACTGGGGAAAGAATGTTTGAAATCAGTCCAGTAGTTTTTGAATTTATTAATTAGAAACAAAAATACAAATCTTTACTCTTTATAATATTAGTGTAGACATCTAATTTTGTGTGATTTTTAATGTGACTATGACTGTGTAGGCATTCTGAGTCAATGTTACCTTGAATTCAAGGATTATTATTATACTTGCCATCAAAGAGTATTCTTGTTTAACAGGTTCACTGGGAAATTACAGACCCATGACTCCCATGCCCATGAGACATTTTAACAGTGTCTTTTGGCTTTGTACAGGATGTTCTGCTTTTATTTTAATTTTACTTTGTTTTTTTTTTCTTATTTATGTTTCTATTAGTGTGTTTCAGTTTAATTTGTGATCTCCTGTGCTAGTCTCAATAAATACTTTTTCTTTCTTTCTTTCTAAGTTGCAACTGTGTATAAATGAGTTGCTTGATCATACTGCATAAAACTTCAAAGCTTCAAAAATGTATAACATGTGCGTGGACCCTAATCCTTTATTAAAATAAAAGTAGCCTAATTTACTCCTTATAATATCAGCTATCTGCCAGTGAGTCTCGTCAAAATCATTCAGCCGTTTCGGAGATTAGCCGGAACAAACAGACAGACAGACAAAAATGAATAAACGGTACATTGCAAACAGACAATTCAATTTTATTATTTATATTTGTATAGATAAAGACTCATTTCATAAAAAAATATCAGATTTACCTTATCAGCACTATGTCCTTGTCTTGCAATAGCAGAGTATTTAACTCTTCCAGACTCATCTAGTTGCACTGCTAAAGCATTGGATGTGCTCTCCTTGCCCCTAGCACCCATACCCAGCGGGTACTGAGCCACATGGATCTCTGGGAAGGCACCTCCATCTGGAAACATATATGTTTGAATTTTCATCACATACCTATCAGTAGATTTTGATTTAAAAGATGGAGTTTATTGCCAGTTCTTCTCAATAGGAACCTATAAATGGGCAACTAGCTTCAACTTTACTTTGTTTTTAACCATTTACAGGCACTTTTGGGATCCGTTGAGAAGACAAAAGTGCAAAAAAAATAAATTTAAGTGGTTTAATTGAAATAAATGTTTTCAGTTTAAATAATGATTATTTATTTGAATTTAACTTTGAAACAAGTTTCTTCAAAAATAATTATTTCAAGCAAATTACATTACAATAAAATATAGTAGTGGACAAAAGAACTGGTTATTTCATCTGAACTTTATTCCAGTAGAACTGCAATGTAAGAGTTGGGTAAGAAATGCAGACACAATGTAATGTTGAAATAGTTGTAAGATATTGCAAATTTTAAATAATAGGCAGACTTTTACAGCCTTATTTATAAAAATCTCGCTAATCACTGCTTAGCCACTGTTTAGCTAAGCAAATGGTTAGCTCTTAATCAATGCTTAACTTTTCTTTATTTATAAACGCTAGTTAGCAAGTGATTAGTTGCGAAACGAAATAGAGATGAAATTATGCGTTCGGCACAGATTATAACCAAAATAGTCAACTAAAAAACAGAATTTTAAGAATAAAGTTGTCAAAACCACGATTTCTGTATCTGTCGTGACTTTGACAGACAAATGTCAAAAATTTCATCGGAAAATATAAAATTGAATAAAATGATTTAATAAGTTTATTTCATTGTTTTTGCGATGATAGCAATGAAAATAATAAGCTCCAATAATTGGAGTAAACAGGAAAAGGTATTTATCACTGAATTTATATCTACTTACTAATAATATAAACTGACCAAGTGAATGTTAAAGCAGAAGTAACAATGTTATTACTTATGTATTTTCATGTCCTTTTTGCTTCTTAACACGAATATACTATTTTAGAAATGTATGTAACTACTTGTGTCTGTTTTATTAATTCCTATTGCTTTTGCATCAGGTTTTCAGTATCTTTTAATAACAATTACTATACTTGTTTACAGCAACTTTGACTGCTGCTATGAGCCACTAAATATTATTCAACCTCGCAAAGATGAGGGAGGAGACCATGCTACGTGAAAACGATGAGGAATGCGAGTGGCATGACAAAATAATGGCACCATGTCTTTGGAGGAAGAATATTGGAAATCAAAAATAATGAATTTATAACAAAAATGTAGCTTTATTATTTATCAAAATAAATTGTTTTCTATAAAATGTATCTTGTTATTTGTGTGACTGCCACAATGTGGCTTTTCTTTAGTTCTGGGCCTTAAAGCTAGCGCCATAAGATGAGGGGCACATGGGAAAACACATTGGATAATCACCATCTCCGATGAGCTCCCTCACGAACTCATTCTCTTCAAACCACCTGAGCACCTACTGAACCTCCTCCTGATTGAACTTTCCCTATAAATCTTTGTATCATGTGTACTTCGAAAGAAGAATATTATCAACATAACATAACATCACGCCTGTATTTCCCCGAAGCGTTAGGCAGAGGTGTACCTATAGTACGCCCACATTTCGTCAGTTATGTTTAAGTCCCATGTAATAGGGGCGAGCCTATTGCCATCAATAGGGCACAAATGCAGACCCCGGGCTGCTATTGAGAAATTTCACACTGAATGGGAATGGGACCCGGGAATCGAAACCGGGACCTCATGCTCAGCAGTAGCACTTCCGACCACTAGACCAACGAGGCAGTCAGAATATTATCTAGTAGGTATCTAATCATCCTATTAAGGGATATAAATGAGCTTTGTAGGCCTTCCTCTGTGTACTTCGCGCCGGTGTTTCAAAATGATTTAATTCTTCTAAGTCGTTATGAAATCCCGTAAAAGATTGTCGAAATGCATATTTACTATCTCGATAAATAATATCGGCACATCTCGATAATAGGAACTAAATTACCTCGAAGCACACATAATTCGCATTGAATCGATCAGCTGATTGAAATAAAATGCGCCATCTTGCCTCTTAGCATCCTCTTAACAGTGGACCGGTGGTGTTTAGTTTTGACAGCTACTAATCAATTGATTAGCGACCTCTTAGCGCTAAATAGCGTTTATGAATAAGAATTTTGCTAATCAATTGCTTAGCAGTTGATTAAAATTTAAGAGGCGTTTATAAATAAGACTGTTAGTTGTTATTTTAAACTGCTCTCTCTCCATGTAACATTGGGATTTATGGTCACGCATTACTTTAATTGTGAGAGGCCTATAATAATCTAACAGTACTGGAGTATAACGAATTGAGTTGCATTACAGTGAATGCCATTCATTTGAGCTATGCTTTGCTGGCTCTGAATACCTTTGAAGCTTCTCATGTTGGTAATTTTGACAGTATAAGCTAACAACACTATTATTGATTACTGATAACATCTGACCTCCAAAATCCTCCTCAGCTCTTGGTATCCAACCCTTCCTCTGTCCGTAAGGTGGGACACTGGTCTGTGATACCACCAAGGCACTTCCAACGCGTTTCGCTTTTCTCTCATCATCACGGTCCCACACCTGCTGTGTGGGCGCTGGCAAAAGGCTAAAAACAGAAAAGCCGCGATTATAAAATACAAATTTGATTACAATTTGTTAAGGTTATCTTTACGTAAAACTTGTTAAGAAAGTTGCTAACTGTTTAAAAACTATTGTAAAAAGTTTTCAAGTTGAATTAGTTCGCTGTTATTACGAAATTTTGATTTGCCATGCAGTTTAGCACCGTAAACAAGGACAACAAATTTTATCAACACGTTCGGGTTTTGATAGGTGCTGCGAAACTCTTGGAAACTTTTTTGATAAATATGTTGTTGATAGTTTTCAATTTAATTGTGATTTATCGTTTAATTTTGGTCTGCAATTAGTAAATTAAAAATAAATAGAAATCAGCACAACGCACCTCGACAACGACGCCATTTTATTTGATGACTTTTGAACGAGTTCGTTCTGAAACTGATCAAATGATTGATGATTAACAAAAGATGCAATCGTTTTCATAAGCAATTGATCATTCGTTTTTAAATTACTTGCATAGGATTTATTTTGAAGAGAAAAATGATTTTAAAATATCACAAAACAAATGTAATAAAATAAAACTTTAACTACATTATGTTAAAGTTTTATTTTTATCAACACATTGATTTCAAAACGAAACGATAACAATTTTTTAAATAATTAACAAACATGGCCAAGTTAAACTCATTCAGCCAATTTAATTCTTTTTATGCAAATATCTTGAATCTCAACTGCCATTTATTTAATTAAACCAGATTATTATGATGGTGCTGTTACTAATTTCTTAATTCACTCATCACTTTTGTGGATTACGTGGATAATCATAAATTGACCATAAAAAATGGTGGAGAAACTGTCAGATTCGTATATAAATGAAGTGGGCTGCGAACGTCCCCCTTTTATAACCTCAAAAATGCGCGAGAAGTGTTAACATTCTGATGGTGAAGTGAGCTAATTTTATCATTTAATTGGTGTTAAAGTGAACGGATTACCACAATGCCCTCCAAGAAGAGAAAATACAATGCAAGGTTTCCTGCCGTAAGTTGAAAAATGTAAAAAAATAACCATAACAAAGAGAAATTGGGTTTTGTTTTCGTCAATAATTTTGAGAGGTTGATATCATGACATTGTTTGTTTGTAGGGGCGAATCAAGAAGATTATGCAGACTGATGAGGAAGTGGGGAAAGTGGCCCAAGCTGTGCCAATCATAATCTATATCCTTTTTAAATAGCACTGCCAAACGACAATTTTGAGTAGTTTTATAACATGATATTTACATTGTCGAGACTTACATTTATTAATTTAGGCTTTTAATTGCTCCATACGGTACTGAAATGATAATTGATACGTTCTTTATAAATACAAAAACTTATGTGTAACCTTTTTGGCGGTTTATATAATCACAAACTTGTTTTAATTTAGGTTTGTTTGTTTTATCATGGCTGAATGTTTTGGCGTTGTTGACAGGTAAAAAATAGATGGTCACTTTCTGACTGCTATGACTCCCAGTCCAGCTAAACAAAATTCCTATTGGATTTGTTAATAAGGAATCATTAAAATGTACAGTTATGAAATGTCAATTTTGATAATATAAACAAACAATTGCTTTTCCTATTATTATGTTAATTTATTATCATTGTCAGCAATACATATTTAATATTGAGATATAACCACAAAATTGATAAATCAATCAAAGGTTAGATTTAAACTATCTCTAATTGACTAACAACTGCTTTTAAACAGCATGTTATCTTAATTAATTTAATGGACTGTTAGGAAACTGGTGTAACAATGCCTATTAGAATTGTTACGATACTTAGTACAATATTAAAAAAAGACTGCCTTGTGGTTCAGTGGGCATGGTTTCGTTTCCCTGGTCAGGCAAACTGTTATTAAGTTTTTCCACCTGGAATTTCTCAGTAGGACCCCGGTGTCTGGTTTTATGCCTGTTTGATAGCATTAGGCTTCCCCCCTTTTTTATAGACCTTACACATAACTGGCGAAATGTGGTTGTATAGATACACCTCTGCCTAACCCATTGGGGATTACATGCGTGAAGTTATGTTATCTGCAATTGGTATAAATGGGTCAATCAAGTAAACAATACCCAGCAGGCAACTGTGACTGGTAGGTACCAATCACAGTTGCCTGCTGGGTATAGGGTTTTTATCCAAAGAAAGAGTAGGCTTTATAGTTATCCATAACAACTCTCCATGAATACACTTTGTCCTGGATATTACAGCAGGTTATGATGGACTCGTAGCATTTTCAATTTATTTATTGCCTTTATTCAGAGTAACAGTTGTATTACAAAAACGTTGTATCTCAGTTCAGAGTCTCTGTGTGCCCTTTGGCAAAGCAAGAACTCATAGCATAAGCAACCTATAAGGTACCCACTGATGGGACACAGGCCTCTGTGAGAGGGAGTAGGCTGTAATCCACCATGCGGGCCCAGTGCGGGTTGGTGCTTCGAATTTTTGTTGCTTGCACATGCTGGTTTCCTCACAATGTTTTCCTACCCCATTTTGAGAGCAGTGGTGATGAAATTATTAACACAAAGTAAAGTCCCTGCCTGGGTTCGAACTCACGACCTACAACTCGTAAGTCGGGGCTGTTACCACTGTGTCACCACTGGTTTCGGACTCATACTAACTTTCAATCCATTTTTCTTCCTATCCCTAACTATACCATTTATACCAACGACTAAGGTATCAGAGGCTTAGCGCGCTAACAAATCCATTCCTACCGGCTTCCCTTTGAACAATCGAATGTGCAACTTCATCTGTCACCATTGAAAAATAGCATATTCAGTAGTGCCTACGATTGCTAAATAATATAGATAAACCACAGGTATTTAATAAACTATAATATTTAAATAACAAAAATGCCTATTTTTAGATTTGAATTCCAACAACAACACATTATTCTAAATAAGCCGACGCCACAGTGTGATAATTGCGAACTAAAAATTCATACATAGCGATCCCGTCATGACGTCATTTAAGGTTACGTGGCACAGCTTGCAGTAACTCGCAATCTATTGGGTTATGATCGAGACAGGCATAGAAACATGCGTCGGCAAGAATGAGATAGCGGAATATTGCGCATTTTATTTTCGCCTGTAAAATTGAATTTAATTTGATTCGTTATCTTCCAAAAATAATTTTAAAATTATTAGTAAAATTAAAAGCCGAGTTCATTCCTGTACAGACGCCAGCACATCTACACCTACTACAATCTGTCAAATTTCTTTAATAGATTTTCAAGTTTATTACTAAAGCATAAGGTTCAAAGTTGATTGGGAAAATTAGACAGTTTCGGGTAGGTTGACCTGCTGGCGTCTGTACAACATTGAATGTTTTTTTTTGTGTACTGATAGCGTCTCTTTGTTTCTGCTACTTGACGACAGATGGTGTTAAATTCAGTAAAGTAAAGGAATGATTTTTATTTCTGCGTAAATAAATGAATGTTGACGTCACTGTATGATGAATTTCTGCTTCGGCTTCCCTCCTACGAAATTTCAAGCGTCGCCACTGCTAGGCGTTCTAAGCACTGAATATTTTATTTTTACTTATTTGTGTACAAATCTTTAAACCTGACTTTGTTTCCGTACGTCATTTTCGGGTGACCACTGAAAATTTACGTTGCATCATGTTGAGTGGAAGCCTTCTTGTCTCAGTCACGAGCGATGCTTAGCTGCCGACTATTTCTGTTCTGTGCTCGTGATTGTAGAGATTCTTTATTGTATTTTTCAAGTTCATTTATCTTTTTGTATGCAAATGTCTTTGTTACAAATAAACCTGTTTTTCTTTCTCTAATGAATCTGATCTGCAAATAACAAACCACTGAAACCTGACTAGCATGTTTACCAAAGTATGTTTTTTTTCCGAATCCGTTCTTAATTCATTTAATGAATGACTATCCAAAGGCCACTGATATAATAAATAATATTGCTTAATAAAAACGAAAATAAGTAATTCAGAACATTTTCCTGCAAGTTATCTCCAAAGGGTCAAAGTTGAGGCGTTTGTTTTAATTAATACTACTTATACCTACTAAAAAGTTGGTTGAAAGGTTATAATATTATGTAAAAATTGTCTATTCAAATCCCTGCTTCCTCTTAAAGGAATATCAACTTTATGTAAATTTAAGTTAACCCTTAATTCGATGCCGTGCAGTATACTTCCCATTGACTTTAAAAAAATCTACATACAAAAATAGACCGTATAACAAGAGTCCTAGGTGGTATAATTGCACCCTGAACTATCTAACTACGTTATCAAAAATCAACAACGCGTGTACATCGACGGGACGCGAGTAGTCGCCGGCGAGATGGCGGGGAGGAAGGACTCGCTGCGCGGGCTTTCGGTAAGTTGTATTTTATTCATTGTGTCACGGCTTATTTCCTTGTAATATCATTGATAGCTAAAGATAACATACCCGGAAAGCTACTCATAATGTTTTGATTATCTTACTGAGTTTTGTTTAGTTTTTACGACGCCCTCAACTTGAATGTCCAGTATACTTCCCGTCGTCGAATTACTAGTAAATAACTGCTAAATACTATGTCCAGTACTCTTCCCCTCATCAAAGTAGTAGAAAACGAAATACAAAATCGTATGTCAAGTATTCTTCCCGTAGCCGTATTATTAGAAAAATAACTTTTGTTGTCTCTCGTAATAATATTTTGAGGGACCCGCAGATAAAATGTTTTACACATTACTACTTTTCGTTTTTCAGGGCTTCAAGTCTAGAGGACATCGCTTAGTAGCATTGGTGCCGCCTGAAAATGCTTCATCGGATGTAGATAGTGGTTCAGAACCTGAGAATGACGAAGAAATTGCTGTTCACAGAACTGAAGAGTTGTCCTCCTCACCCTGCCCTTCCATTGATTCATACTTGGAGCGTATGAATATATTAGACAACTCCGAAAATGATACACAAGACAATGCTTCCATCGACAGCGACGAGACTAACGTTGATGCCGATACTTTCATGGAGACAGTAGACGAAAATCTTCAAACAGAGGACCGTCCTAGGGTCAATTGCAGTGAGAACAACCCTGTGTTGGATGTCGAAGACGACTTGAACCATGCGCGACCTCCGTTGACTCCTGTTATTAACAACGTGCTACTACCGACTGGTGAAGTGAATTATAATGCTTTACCAAGTTTGGCTTCATTATTGTCGATTCCTTCACCAAACGCTTCGTCTATTGCTAGTTCATCAACACCAAGAACAACCAGGAGTAAGAGGAAACTACCAGTACGAGCTGTGCCAAATGTCCGCGCAAAAAAGACCAAGAAAACACTCATTGTGAGTTACAAATGGAAGAAAGGACAATTCAGACACAAGGCTGACATTCCGTCGAACGACTTCGTTTTTGATTTACCGGATACTGACTCACCGTTGGACTTTTTTCATCGGTTCTTCTCCCCAGATATACTCGTTGATATTGTCGACAATACGAACTTGTACTCAACCCAAAGAATTGGCAAATGTATACAATTGACCATCGAGGAGTTGAAAGACTTTCTCATGGTCCTTCTAATCATGGGTATAGTGAAAATGCCTTCTTATCTAGACTATTGGTCTACAGAATTCAGATATTCCCGAGTCGCTGATGTCATGCCATTGAAACGATTCGAGCAGATTCGACGCAACATTCACTTTGTTGACAACGCCAATTCAGATGAGGACAGATATTACAAGATACGACCATTCATTGAAAAAATAAGGAGAAACTGCCTTGCAACGGAAGAAGAAACAAAGTATAGCATAGATGAGATGACTATACCGTATAAGGGTACTAAAGCAGGAAGCCGGAGACAGTATAACCCCATGAAACCTGATAAATGGGGATTCAAGAACCTAGTACGCGCTGGAGCGTCTGGTATCGTCTATGATTTTCTATTGTACGGCGGCGATGACACCTTCCGGTATATCGATTTTAGCGAGGAGGAAGAGCAGATGACGCTGGGTGCTAAATTGGTATTAGCCCTTTGCAAGACAATTCACACTCCAGGATGTGCTGTTTATTTCGATAACTATTTTACAACGCTCGACTTGATCTGGTATCTACGTGAACACTGGGGGATTTTCAGTCTCGGAACCATACGGCAAAACAGACTGAAAGGCTGCAAGGGTCTGCTAAGTGACAAAGAACTGAAGAAAAGAGGCAGAGGTTCATTTAGCCAAGTCGTAGACAATGACAAAAAGATCGCCATTGTCAAATGGTACGACAATAAAGTTGTGACTTTGGCCTGTTCTTACGCAGATGCTTACCCAGTTGAAGAAATAAAAAGATGGAGTAAAGAACAGAAAAGAAAAATTGGTGTCATGTGTCCGCAGTTAGTTCGACACTACAATCAACATATGGGAGGCGTTGACCTGTGCGACATGTTGATAGCTCTCTACAGAACATCTTTCAAGAGCCGTCGTTGGTACATGAACATATTTGGCCAAATGTTAGATATAGCGGTTAACAATGCTTGGCTACTGTACAGGAGAAAATGCAACATGAAGAGCCTGAAAAACATAAGCCTGAAAAAGTTTAGACAGAGGTTGGCAGTCGAATTGAGGCAAAAGGGAAGATCAATTGAGATGGAACCACCAAGCTCTGTACCGAAAAAAGCGCTGATCCAAAACCCAAGTGCACCGAGGCCACCTGTTTCTGTGCGTTATGATGGCTACAGCCACTGGCCTGAATATACGACCTATGGACGTTGCAAGTTCTGCAAGAACAATAAAACGAACATACATTGTTCCAAATGCAAGCAGAGGTTGTGCTTAGTGGCCAAAAGAAATTGCTTTTATAATTTCCACAATAAGTAAGTAGGAGGCAGGCGACCAAGAAGCAATTGACAGTGGATATAGATTAATCTACATTGATATTTTTAAGGAATAGAAGGCTGATTGTTTTTGAATAAGCTAAATGTTGATTATTATGAAGATTTTATAGATACCTACTTAATTATTATGATAGGTATGTTCAAAACATACTTGAGTTCTTCGTACTTATAAGTTTTCAGAGTTCCTATTAGTATTTTGTGCGTAAACCAATGTAACTATGAGACTAATTTTCTAAAATATATTGACTATTTTCCTACGGAAACACTTGTTTCTTTTATTCTTTCTCTTTGACAATGGGAAGTATACTGCACATGGTTGGAGTGCATCAGTTTCTTATGAACTCGATAATGTCCAGTATAATGGACGTAGGTTTTTCAGGAAACTGTAATGAGTAGATTTTTTCAGGCATTTTTTCTACAGCCCTCTACAAGCTTAGAACCAAAATCTGTAACGATTTTACAAATTTATTTAAAAAAAATATCCGTCGAATTAAGGGTTAAGTTGAATTCAGAATGATTTATAGTGTTAGTGATCAGAATTTTCTTGTAAGGTGCATTCGGATATGGGGTAAGATCGTATAACGCAAAAATAACGCGAGACAAGGGACATTTTCTAGCGTTAGCAACATAGAAAGCGATGCCATTTTATTTTACCCCACTCTTCAGTTCGCGTCTGACGTTACACCGAATAACATGTTTGCGAAATTTAACTTTTTTGTTTCACTGCACATGATGCGTTGAAACAGAAAGATTAAATTGTCAGCACAACGGCAGGGGTCCAATAGGACCGATGCCTGCCGGGGTTGCGGGAAAGTCCGAAAGGGATACCGTAGCCCCTGGCAACGTATAGGCAACTGAAGGAACACGGGTGGGTTTTAGTCAGTAAGAGTCTGACACGCCCTCTCGCTCCACCCAGAGCGGGAGAAGTTATTTGATAATTTCCGATCCAAAAATAAAATTGTATACTACGCAAAGATAATTTAAATGTTTCCAGAAAAACAAATATTTTGGAACATCCTTTCAACTCATCCAAAATTCTTCCGAACTTAGCCGAACGCACCTTACCCGTTATTGAAAAGGTATTTTTTTTATTTTTATTGTATCACAAACTGAACTTCATTTGTGGGTTTTGAAAGGTTGTTTTCCTTACCTTTTTCGTGTGGTTGTACCAAACTGTACCCTAATTGCGTAATGTACGATCAATCAAAATCTGAATCGATTTGAAACAGATTGCTAATCCATTACTTCATAAGTTCGAAAAAAAAAACTGCTCAGCAACGTAAATAACGCAATGAATGTTATTGAACTGTCAAAATGAAACGGGTAAATCGTAATCCTTTACGAAAATATGTTTCGTAATTAGATAGCTGGTGTTAGAGATTTTATGCCACCCATGTTCCTCTGGCTTGGCGAGAAATATCTCTCAGGCATGGCCGGTTTCCTCACGATGTTTTCCGTCACCATTTTTGAGTTGTTTTCCTAAAAATACATGTTTAAAGCGAGCATAGTTTAGATTATGTGGGATGCGCAAGAATCTTCATAGTTTCTATTCTTATCAAATAATTTTAAAATGCACGTCTAGCCATTATCAATAATCCGTCCGACATTCCCTGGGCTGTCAAGCTTGCTGCCACCTGCTGTTGTTGACTGGCTGATATTGTTGATTATTGATTATTGTGTAGAATCATTTTTTTCTGACTGAACAGACAGCTGTTCTGCTGGGGAGTTTGTTCCACTTTTTCTTCCCAGCTAAAGCACTGGTAAGCGGTGAAGAAAGAAGAAAACGTCCGCACGTTTTGGGGGACTGTTGTATGTAATTTATATGTTCCAAAAAGGCTGATTCTCAGCCTAGTTTGAATAAATTATAATTTTTTGCTGTTATATCGGCCGAGTTATTGACTAAATGAAAATGAGCCATACAGTAGCTCTACAAAGATATCTCCAATCGCACGCCATTTAGCTCGCTCGAACCCAGGCGCTTTATTTTGTGTAAAGAATTTCATCACTACTGCTCTCAGAACGGGAAAGGAAAATATTGTGAGGAAACCGGCATCTTCTAGAACCAAAATTCGAAGACATGTGACATTTACCAACCCGCACTGGGCCCGCGTGGTGGATTATTTATAGCCCACTCCATGGCGACGAGAGAATGCCTGTGTCCCAGCTGTGGGGAACATTATAGGCTGTTGGGCAAGACAATGATGAGTTACAACTTACCATACACCGTGACATTTTAATCGTCTTACAAAAGCAGCCCACTTCATGTATCCAATGACTACTAAACATTCATTTAAAAAAAATATACATCTTTAAAACTTAATGGTTGTTTTCCAGCTGCGAAATGGTTTTGTCTTGGTAATACAATCGTTATACAAGGTCCCATTAAAATAGATGGACAAACTTTTAGAAATCATTCAGACCGCCCAAATAAGGAAAATGTTAAAAAAGTTATAAGAAAAACGCATTAGATACTTACAAGAAAAATAAATCAGCTAACGAAAGTACACTAAAAATGTTGGTTATCTAATGCCATTTATTATTTTAGGTCAAAATAAAATCACTTTAATCAGTGATTTTTTTTTGCTTGGATATCTTTGGTTAGACGTACTGAACGCTGTGTTAAAATGTGTCCATCTATTTTAATGGGACCTTGTATAAACAAATAAAATATTAGAAACAATTATGAAAACAAATTTTGTGTTCTTGCGTGCAAACTAGTTTATGCCGTATCACTACGTGCGAGAGTTTATTTTGCTTGAACATTTATGCATCGCTGTTCGCTTTATCGGCGGCGAGTGCGATTCGAGTAGTAGGTACCTACAAGTTACCTGTTACTATTGATTCTCACGTTTTCGAGTTTATGAATATTTTAAATTTATTGTAACATCTTTATTTTTTTTATTTTTACTCTATGCTTCGAAAGTACTCCTTATGGCAAGTTGTTCTGCCGCGGGAAAACAACCATTAAGATTTTACGGTGTATAAATATTGCAAAAAAAAAAAAAAACTTTCTTTCTTTCTTTTAAGTGCTCCTGAGAGGTATTTTATGTCGGGTACATTGAGTGGCCCTTTGTAAGACGACTAGAATGTCACGGTGTATATCAATTTCTTTTTAATAAATGTGTAGTAGTCAGTGGATACATGAAGTGGGTTGCTTTTGTTAAACAACTAAAATGTCAGTGTATGTTAAGGTTTCAAATTGAAGCCATTATACGTCGTATATACGTCATATTTATTTAATTCAATTAGCAATATGTGTGTAAGTAAATATTAGCAGTCTGCTAGGTATTCATTACATTATTACTAAGTCTGCCATCTGTTTGATTAGTCCCAAATGGTTAATTTAGCAAATGGTTGGGAGGTGTAATATGTTTGAAATCAATAGGATAGGCAGTATAACAGTCCTATTATGAAATTTCTGCTACTATCTGTAGCCCGTAAGTGGCTGAATAAATTCCTTCTTACAGGCAAAATGGGACTGGGACATACTTAGACTTATTTTTAATTAAGTATGGGATTTTCTGTAGTCTGATTAAGAAAGTAATTACGAAACACACATAAAATTACAATTGATGGCAATGGGTTTCATTTTGACAGTTAGCTACGTTCATTGCGTTATTACGTTGATGAGCAGATGAATTTTTCAAACCTATGAAGCAATGGATTAGCAATATACTTTAAAATCCTCGGATTGTAATTGAAAGTGTGTTATGCAATTAGGGAGCTGATTAAAAAAAATAACACGTACCTTCGCTCTGGCAATAAATCCCCGAAATAAAAAAACAGGATAAAAACAAGGCGAGGTCAGATAAGATAATATACTCGTAGATATATATCAATATACTTACATTACAATCAAGAACATACCTACATAGTATAACTAATTTCATTCATTGAAAATGTGAACACAAGAAGCAATGACCCAAGAATAAGTGATACAAATCTGTTTGACTGAATACTGATATTACCGTGTCCGAGATTCTTGGAAACCAATTGAATAAAAATTCAAATTAGAACAGTTTCTACATCTGTGCAAAGTGATCCACCTTATATTTTATTAATAGCTGATACGAACTTCATTATAATTTTAATAAACTTATTGTTTGTATAAAAACCTGTTAAAAATATACTCATAAATTATGTATTTTAAGGCATACTGCAGCTTAAAAAAAAAACCCTACTAAGTAAAATATAATTTCTTAATTTTTATTTATTTTTTGTTTAGCATTTTCGTTTTTTGTCACTGACTTCCGGAATTAAAATTATTTTTCCCTGTGCAATGATTTATTTTTTTGGAAGTCACTTGTTTTTTTTTTTTTGTAAAACGTTACTAATTTTCACTTTTTAATTATAGTACCTACCCCAAACAAACGAACTCGAATAACACTACCTGCTATGTAAATAACAGTGACAGGAACTTATTATAACATCGTCCATATTGACGAAGTGGAAAAAATACGTATTATTCAAGGTAACTCAGAAACTACCAAAGCAAAGTTAATAAAATTTATATGGGACCACCGCGCAAGCTTCTACGAAACGAAAAAAATATTTTAAAATTCGGTCCACAATTGACGAAAACATCGAGGGACATACTTACATAAAAAAAAACATGCGCTACGAACATAGAAACTCCTCTTTTTTGGAAGTCGGTTAAAAAGGTCAAGGCGGGTGTGTAGACAGGACTAAACTATTTTTCGAAGTGAAACGTTCTGTCCATCCTTTAGTACAGTCGACCGCACGTCGCGTCGGTGGTAAAACTTAAACCTTGAACTGGCCTAGGGTAGTACGGAGTTTTAATAAAGCCTCGTGCAAACAGGCGTGACGCGACAGCGCGACGCGTCTCTAATAAAACAATTTCTTAAGAAAACTTCACGGTAGAACAACGACTGGTGTCGCGTCGCGCCAGTCTGTACGAGGCTTAAAGTGGCGGGGCTAGCTTATACTGCTTAATACTGGTTTTGTTCGACCTACTGTACACTGTCCTCTCATACCTATTAACACTGTCATTTGAAAACATTGTAAAAACCATTTACTTTTAAAAGAGTAACCGTGGAGTTTCTTGCCGGCCCTACTCCATACGAAACGACCAATTGGAAGCGTGCACCTAGCTTCTGACGTTTCATAAGTGCCCGCCCATGTGTGAAATAAAATATTTAGATTTTTTTATAGTCTGTTCAATTTCTTTTTTTAAATTTTACTAGCCTTTTTGTGCCACTGTTGGGCAAAGGCTCCCCTACTCTTTTTCCACCACTCTCTGTCGAGAGCTGCCAAGGACCAATCTTTATTAAAGGAGTCCAGCTCATCCCGCCAGCTCTGTCAGGACCTGCCGCGTGTCATGTCGATACTCGTTTGGCACCACTGGGTCGTAAGTAGGGTTGCCAACCCTACTTTATAATATAGTATCCTGCTATATTAGAGGCCTAAGTACTATATTTCTAAAGAAATATATAGTAGGCGAAACTACTATATTTTTATTTTACAAAATGGCAAAATGATCGCAATAGAGCCAGTTTTAATCTCATAAAAGCTGAATTAATGGTATTTTGTAACTAATTTAGAGTGTAAAAATTGTTGAGACAAAAAAAAAACCTGTTATTAAAAGTTCATAGTAGGAATAAATATGCATTTACAGAATAAAAATGTTTTTGAAACATACCTACTATAGGTATTGTCTTTATTTTTTCGCCATCTAATATATTTTTTTACCTTGTACTATATTTTTACAGGCAATGGCTTCTAAAATACTATATTTGATATAAAAAAGTTGGCAAGCCTAGTCGTAAGTTTGGCCCATTGATCGTCTGACATGCGGCAGATGTGTCCTGCACAATACCATGTAAGCGTTTAGGTTCTTTATTGTGACTATGCATAAAAATTGACTTTTGGGTGAAGTTTGTACTTACCAACTCTTGCTTCCCAGTTCGTACTTTAACCGTAGGACTGTTCCCGTTTTTTAGGGTTCCGTAGTAAACAAGGAACCCTTATAATTTCGCCATGTCCGTCTGTCTGTCTGTCCGTCCGCGGGGAGAACATGTTTTTCAACTACAATGTTAAGTTTGTTCTTGGGATAAAATTAATTCGGAACCAACTACGGAACCCTTCATTGTGCGTGGTCCAACACGCACTTGACCGATTTTATCATGAATACTTAGGTACTTATCTCATGAAATTCAAAAGTTATTCATTCAAACTAGGCTGAGAATCAGCACTTTTCGAACGTCAAAATTACATATGACAGTCCCCAAAAAACGCCCACCCTTCACCACTTCCTAGTGCTTTTGCTGGGAAGAATAGGAATGATGACTAAAAAATGTTTTTTGTCCGTCATGTAGATTATGAAAAAATAACGTACACGTACTTTTTCTTTTTTTACGTTATCGAAAGATTACGGCGATACATTGAGTTAAAATGTGCCATGACCTCACGAGTATGTAGATTTTATACTTACTTGTGGCGTAGCGACCCCCACTCCCCAACTTTAATGCGTTTTATCGAAGTCATTTTTTATTAATATGATTATGCAAAAAATACGAGTCTAACATTTTTTTATTATCTGACTGAAGGACTAAATAGAATTTCTTTTTTTTGACCCAGTCATCATCCCTAGTGGCGCAACAAACTCCCCAGCAGCACTGCTGTCTGTTCAGTTAGAAAAAAAAAAATTGATTCTATGCAATAGTATGCAAAATAATTTACACTACTTCAAAATTATTTGCCATAATGACAGCGAGCACTCGCAAATATACCAACAAAAACATCTAAACTCAAGCGAAAATAATAACGAAAACAATTCAAGACCAATAATTTATTTCAATTAGGCACATAAAAGGTACTTTTGAACGTCAAAACGAAAACACTAACATGTTCTATTTAAAAACTAAATACCTATCGAATTTGTTTTTATCACCACTTCCGTTAAATACATCTCATGAAGTCATAAGAAATATGCATTTTTCCCTCATCGCTAAAAATAAAAATAATATCAATTTAATAGAAAAGAAAGAAAATACGTTTATTTGCGGTAAATATGACGCAAAAAAAAAGGGAATAACAAATTGGGGGAAAATATGCGTCACATCCACGCAAAACGGCCATCGCTCAGCATAATGCTGCGAGACAGAGCCCCAGCGCTGGTTTTCAGCGACAGCCGGCGTTGACGTGATGACGTCAACCGGTGCAGCATATAGTGAAATAACAAAATCAAAAATAAAATTAATACAATACTTCCTAAATGATATAATATTTAAAACGGCAACATTTACACTCATTTTTACATTTACTTCTTGTCCTACTGCTGAGCACAGATCTTCCCCATAGCTTTTCACTCTTCCTTGTATGCCGCCTTTTGGGGCCATCTTCCATGAACTTCTCCAAATCATCTCGCCAGTGTTTCTCAAGCCCCTCTCGGCGACGACGCCCATATGTTCTGGTGCATCCATACAGTAATTCGTCTGTTACATTTTCATGCTTAAATGGCTGAACGGATTTGGATGAAATTGGACAGACACCCGTATATACCATGACCTGGGTTAGGACAGGATATTTTTATCCCGGTAGTACGTTCCAGATAGATAATTTCCGCTCTCCACGCGGATGAACCCGCGGGCAAAAGCTAGTTATTCATATATTTGGACCGTCTAAGTCCTGCAGTCTCGACATAGATAGCGATCGCTATACGACTGAATTCGGTCGCAAAGTCGTAATGGCGTTCCTAAACGCGCGCGACGTGCTTCACAAGCACGAAATTTTTTCGAGCTTGTCAAGTAATTTTGACCGTCTAGGGTCGCCATTAAGACTGCGACCGAATTCGGTCGTAAAGCGATCACTATCTATGTCGAGACTGCTGCCCCAGGTCGAGCAAAGTGTTAATGGCGGTTGATGGCAATAGGCTCGCCCACTATTACACGGGACTTAAACATAACTGGCAAAATGTGGGTATACTATAGGTACACCTCTGCCTAACCTTTCGGGATTACAGACGTGATGTTATCGACCGTCCAATTTCACTTCAGCCTAACAGACTCATTAGCAACAACAGCGATTCGTGTTTATAATCGTATCGTTGTACTACGTATATTCGGTCGCTGAGTTTCAATTACCCCTAGGCTAATTAATAATTAGTAATAATATTTTTTTTTCTTACCACAAATTACAGAGAAAGTAATTAAATCGTCTACAGACACAATTTTATAATTAATTTGTCGAAGACTGGTGCCTAAACTAAGTTTTTTACAAAACCTGTATGTCAGGTCACCACTAAACAAAGATTTACATTATTATGTTGTACTGAAGACGATCTGATTCGAATATAACATTCCAATAAAAATCTCATACATTATAATAATTGACATCTTCTTCGAACAGTTAACCAGAATTGTATAAAATTTTAACTGAAATGTATCCTAGTTCTAGTCGGAGACAAAATTCGTTCCCTAAATAGAGCTAAAACTAAGATATCAGGGCTACAGTTAGGAATCTATTATTACCTGTCTAGACTAGAGGTATTATTGATCTAGATATTTCTAGGTTTGGCTCTGGGTCTTTTATTAGGTATCAAGTTCATAGACAAGACTTTTCCCTTAGTCTGGTTGTTGTTTTCGTCTGTATTCGCCGAAGCGACAGAGGTGTTTTCTTCAACAGACCCGCATTTCGCCAGTTGTGTAGTAATTTCTATGTTATAGGAGGCGAGATACTAAGTATAGTGGGAGGAGCAGAATTGCTAATAGGAATGTTCTAATAGGAAAATCCAGTAACTCTTCCCGACTCTGGAATCTAGCTCTTGACCTTATACTCAGCAACTCGCAGTGGCGCTTGGGACCAGTCAGCGTCGAGGCAGGCTATTCAATATTTTGTTTGTCCGTCATATTTCCATCCAGACGTAGGTAGATATTAGTTCTTCTGGTTTCTGAAACCCGTCCGAAGTCCGGCTTCTTCGTTTATCGTATTTTATTTTGTAAGTAAGGGAAAACAAACAGTACTTAGTAGGTAAGTATATTAAAAATAAACAGAAATAACTTAACAATAAATTTAACAAATATACTACCCACTACATTTTCCACAGATTACAACTAGATATTTACAAACTGATGGCACACGTAACTATAGGGCTAAATTAATTATAAGAACAAAAGTAAAAATAACAAAACAAAACTATTGTTTGTGTATTCTATAAAACGGGTCCTATAAAAAATTATAATAATTTGCTTAAGCATACGGAATCTACTGCTGATCCTTCAGAATTTTAGCTATATTACTTTTAAAAGTGTTTCGGTTAAGAAATAGTATGTCGATATCCCTAAATCGCTTATTATATGTGTAGCTATTAACTACCAACAAACCAAAGCTCATGGCGAGTGCCGGTGGTAAATAAAATAGGCAGACAGCAAGGTGGTAGCGAAGCTGACTACCCAGGGTGTGCCGGACGTAAAATCACGCCTGTATTCCTCGAAGGGTTAGGCAGAGGTGTACCAATGGCACACCCACATTTCGCCAGCTATGTTTCAAGTCCCGTGTAATAGGGGGCGAGCCTATTGTCATCAGCCGGGCACAAATCCAGAATTCGGGCTGCTTCTGAGAAATTTCAGATGGAAAACCTAATAACACTTGACCGATCCGGGAATCTTAATCCAGGACCTCATGCTCAGCAGTAGCGCTGGACGTAGTTACATTTAAATACTGCCACTCGTGCAAGGCTTTTAATATGGGATACCTTCTTTTCGCATAATGTTCTTTGTCCTAATATACTTCGGCATAACGATTTTGGCACAATTTGTTTTGGCATAATAATACTTCGGCATAATTTTTTTAGGCATACATTTTATGTTGGCATAATCATCTTAAAGACTAATTTGTTTTGGCATAAATTTGATTCGCATAACGTTAGTAGGCCTAAGAACCGAATTGCTGCAAAACCGACTCCACGTAGTCTTGTTTGTCCTACCCCTAGAGTGTAATTTAAAATCGCGTAGGCGCGTGGGGCCGCCGGAGGCCCGCAGCGCCGGAGCCGTGACAGAAACCCTGCCTGCTGCATGTTGCATGCTCGCTTGAATGCTGCATGCTGCATGCCTGCTTGCATGCTGCATGCTTGCTTGCATGCTGCATGCTTGCTTGCATGCTTTAACTTTATGCTTAATAAATTTATGCTTTAACTTTATGCTTAATAAATGTATGCTTTAGAATATTATGCTTAATCATTATTATGGTTAGAGAAATTATGCTTAAAAAATTATGCGTAAGCTGTTATGCGTAATTATATTATGCGAAAATATAATTATGCCAAACAACATTATGCTAAGTTATATTAGGTCTTAAAATTTTATGCAAATGGATAGGGAACCTTTTAATATATCTCTGGAAAATGCTAAAAAGATGATGAATCAGCAACCTTGTGCCCAAGTTATCTGTGATGCTCTCAGCGGATTTCCTTTATAGGAAACATTGCATTATGCCGTGACATCACCGCAAAAACGGAAGTCTGCATTACGTGTGTGCATTTAGATGCAAGCTGTATATTTTTGCTCCTGAATAGGTCATAAATTAAGTCGCTACCTGAGATAATGCTGGGATAAATCATTGGACCAAAATGTATAGGAACTCGAATCGGCCTTAGATGGAGCAAAATGGTTCGTTTCTGCTTGAATGTGTCAAACATTGGTTGTTGTATCTTGATCGATCATTATTTGCAGGAGTTTCGGAAACTGCTTGCTGTTCTTGGTTAAAAAATTATTGACATTTTTCTTTGTAAAGTCATCGGAAAATTAAACACCGTCATTCCTTTCTAAGACGATCGTCTAAACCCCTTCAGGATTTTAAATAGAAATTTAGATTATTGATATAATTTATTGGGTTAGATACGAATCTAACCAAAGTATTTATTTATTTAATTCCAACTTTCATCTATCAGTACAGGGTAGTCTATTGCGAGTGTGCTTATCAAACTAATACCCTTACTTATAATTATAATGAAATTTTGTAACTTATTACAGATAATGCATACTTTGTGAACTCACTCAGAGAACAACAGAATCGGTCCGTGTCATTTATATAGCGACTGCCAACTGTGTAAATAATCTAAATAAAGAAATATTCAGAACAAAAATCTGGATTATTAAATGAAATGAAATTGTTTATTCTGTAAATAGGATATGGATATTGCAATCACTTTTACACGTCATCATAAAAAAAAAAGAAGAAAATGCTAGATGAGTTCGGCGTTTCCTATCTGACTATCTACTCTGAGAAGAAAGACCGAAACAAACTCAGAGGTCACAGTCTCTTTTAAAGTCCAGACATAATCTTGGTCAGGCCATATGAGGACCATGTAGATTAGTGTCTGAAATGGTCTTTTGAAGAAAGAACCACACAGATTTGAGTGGACCTGTCCAGTCAGTGCAAGCATTTGTCAGTAATCGTGGAGCTCAACTCAGTACTTAAGGAGCTCAACTCGACGAACAATACCAAAGAAAGGACATTTGGGTAGGTCGCATAAAGTACTCAAACTGCCAGACCATCATTTAAACTAACTGAGAAAGAAAAAATTAAAGAAAGAGGAAAAACCGGTTAAAAATCTGCAACCTCTTTTATCCTTATTATATGGAAATCCAAGCTTCGTTGCTCTTCAAATTATCCTTTCAAAGTTCATATCGCCGAGCTGCCATAAACCAGAAGGCCTTCTAAAATGTATTCAGTCTTACGACGATCCTTGCTGGCAATAAGTCTTGACGTCAACAGACAGTCGTATACGGATGATCGAATTAGTCATGTGGACAAGAATAGGACTACTATTACACTCAATGTAAAAAGCGAATACAGTCGACGATGTATCATCTTACCGGTTTCTCGAGTTGAGATAGAATATTTTTTGGTTCGCACCCGACTACGGCAAAGCCAAAAGGAAGGGTTATGATTTTTTCTATTTGGGAAGTCTAGTCTCCCTTATGTATGAGGTTTTGCATTCCCTTATCGGGGGTGTACTTAGTCTTATTTATTTATTTAACAGTTTATGTATCCACATATAAACAAACACGAAGAAACGGACAGAAAAATATGTACAAAGGTGGTGCTTATTTCTTCCAGCATACCTGCGATAGGAAAGTATATAAAGCTATTCGCTTATATCTTATAAAGATTGTTTTCTTTTGAAAGGAGACAGCCTTTTGTATCCTAGTGAAGGCGACATCTAAAAAAATTTAATAAGTACGTCGTTTATAAAAACCTTTTCGATGCGGGGTTTTTCACAATTTCTCTTAGAATTGTGGTCGAGATTTTTTTGTTGAGAAAACGTTAAATACCCTGCTTAATTTTGGATGCAATAACCAATATTGCATCCAGAATTGCAAGTATATAATTATCTTCTATATCCATAAAAACAATTAAAATTAAAGTGTGTTTAAACACCACATAATAAACAGCTTTTTGACTGTCTCTCAAGATACAGGTTTCCTAGTTTGAGAGGCAGGGTTTTCCATATTGTGTACAGATTTTAGTTCTTAGATTTGTATTGCATTGTGTTACTACCAAAGCTCATATAAAACTGTCTTTATATAAAGCATTTTAAATCTGTATTTTCTATGAAATAAAGTCTATTTATTTATTTATTATTTTATTTATTTATTTTACTAAATGCATATAAAAGAAGATATGTATATAAAAAAAGAAAAATAAATCTGTTTGTCCCGGCTAATCTCCGAAACGTCTGGACCGATTTTGACGGGACTTTAACTCGCAGATAGCTGATGTTAGAAGGAGTAACTAAGGCTATTTTTATTTTACAAAAAGAATGTGTGTTCACGCGGGCGAAGCCGCAGTCATCAGATAGTATTATAACCTATATCTTCATGTAGTCAGCCAACGCGGTATGCGTTGGCTGAAAGCAAAACGTTAAATTGCTGCGCCAACAATGTCTTTGTTGTTCTGATTATTTTGTTTTTGAAGCTGCTTGCAAGATGCTATCTTGTTTTCATCCACGTCCGTATAATCTCGCCAGTTATCTTTCAAGTCTCATGTAACAGAGTCTACTTTTCTTCACCGTTTTGAGCACAGGTGATTAAATAACTTACACAAAGTAAAGTGCCTGCCTAGGTTCGAACCCACGATCTTCGACACGTAAGTCAGGGCCGTAACCACAGGGCCACCACTGTTCTCCACATGCCACTAACCGGACATAAATCCAGACTTCGGGCTGCTTCGGAAAAAAATATTTTCAAATATAAACCTGCCCGACCTGGGAGAAGGCAGGACCACGGGTACACCCCTATGATAAATATTTCGTGCTAATCATAAAAATGTATTCCTTTCTTGATCTAAACCTATC
Organism: Xanthia icteritia; assembly: GCA_949128155.2. Classification (NCBI taxonomy): domain Eukaryota; kingdom Metazoa; phylum Arthropoda; class Insecta; order Lepidoptera; family Noctuidae; genus Xanthia; species Xanthia icteritia. The sequence goes on from OX421956.2 coordinate 11,674,282, forward strand.
TCAATCCAAATTCTGTTGTTTTTCTCAACAAAATGTAGATCCATTTGAATATAGACGCATTATTTATAGACTCTTGGACGTGTTGACCGAAAAAATGCATATAAAATTCTCTATTTTTAAACAGTTACATGTCCTTCAAACGACTGTGGCAGAAAATGCTAAACTGTTTTGTATGCCAGATTTATTGAAGCGCAACTTTACATCGTGTTTTTTTTTGGATCATGATCTGACCATTATTTTTGGAGCGTTTTTAACCGCACGTCATCATTCGATTATTTTGACCGGTGAATGTGAATGCATAGTCATTATTAGTTATCGTTTATGCCGTAATTTTTTTACCGCTGATATTCAATAGTACTGACTATGGTCTTCCCAAGGAAGTTATACGGCATATATCAAGGGTATGGTCAAATTTAAGGGTGTGGTATAGACCATCAAACTTTATAACTTTCTCTATGGGACCACCATCGTAGTTGCGAAAAAAAATATCAACTGTCCTATACAAAACTTTAATACCTACTCGCCCTAATGTACGGCTGATTATTTTCGCTAAACGGGATCGCTTTGTACAGACGCCAGCACATCAACCTACTACAATGTATCAAATTTCTTTAATAGATTTTCAACTCTATCGCTAACGCATAAGGTTCAAAGTTGATTGGGAAAGATGAGTTTCGGGTAGGTTGACCTGTCGGCGTCTGTACAACGCTCATAACTAGGGAGAAAAATCACTATAGATACGACGCAATTTTCTATCTTTTCAAATACTTACTTCTAAAATTCTAATGTCATTGTTTCTGTTCGAAATTGATCTTGAAAACTACACAGAAGATTTTAATGTGATCGGAAAAACCCTCACTTAAAGTAAATTGTGATACACTTGGGTTTCTCCGTGGCCATTATATATAATGGAAATAAAATTCATGAAATTACATCTAGTCTCATATATTGCGTGGGAGTCGCGCTTGCAATTTGCAACAATTGCATTCGACAAGCCCCGCAAGTGGCGATATTTATGTACGTCCGGCGCACCCTAAGCCATCAACCTCGTTGATTGGCTGATCTTTTCACCGCGGCATAAACTATTCATGTATTTTTATTGCTTGTAAGTTCTTAGTGAAGTCGTGTGCCTGATGGGATAACCCATCGGCTAAAATAACACTTCCATACAAACTTTTATTCTCTATTTAAACCGGAGGTTTTGGAGTGGCGACTGCGTACCGGAAGACGTAGTGTTGGAAGGCCATCAGGTCATCGGTCCACCTTCTGGGGACAAGGTGGACCGATGACCTCGTGAAGGCTGAATCCACTGGATGCGAGAAGCACAGAACCGGTCGAAGTGGCGATGCTTGGGGGATGCCTATGTCCAGCAGTGGACGTCTTTCGGCTGAAATGATGAGTCTAATAAAAACTGCTCTAAAAAAATAGTAACTAGGATTTTATCTTCCCAGCCAGGTAAAACCAGGCGTTTTACGAACCATAGCTAACCCCTACTAGTATTGATTTTTGACATTTGAAAATTGCTGTTTTTTCTGCCTATATTTTGATTTTTGCAATATTTATATCCACATCTTCAAACTCCTTAACTCAGCACTATTATCACCAACACCTCGCACCCTGGAACTCTTTGTGGAGTCGCTCCTCAGCAAAGCGATGCAGGTGACGATGGCAAGGAACGCGAAGACCCTGAGTCCTTCGCACGTCAAGCAATGCATCCTGGCTGAGTCCAAGTTTGACTTCCTAAGAGATCTGGTAAGTTTATAAATGGCTGTCTATATTTACCTATAGCTAGATGGGTAGATGGAATTTGAAGGTGTGAGTAAGACGGATGAGACTTGCACAGACTTACCAGGGAGGCATGGCACAAAAGGGTGAGGCCTATGCTCGGCAGTGCTTTCGGAAGTTTTGTTTTCGTTAAACCCTTACAAAGCAATTAAAACGTCTGTTTGCGTTGAAAGTGAGAGGGACCTTTCAAAGTAAAAAAACTCAAATATTTTGAAAGCACCTTTGAATTCCATGTTTTAAGTTTCTATTGTTACAATTCCACAAAATTTTGTAACGCAAACAAAGCACATTTTTGCGAAGCCCACAAAATTCTTTCTCTCAGCTGAATAAAAGGAATTTTCTCTAAAGTTTCTATATTACTTGTACACAAAGCTTCTAAAAAGTTTTAACAAAAGACTTACAAATAAGTAAAAACAAAAATCCTCCTTCTGGGGCCGACTACCCAAGAAGGACAACCCAAATTTTCCGCGACTACCGACGGACGCGACATTAGACCGCTCAATGTTCCAAACTACAGACATGGCTGTAAGTTTGATCAAGAAATAAGACAATATTAGAAGCCTACGAACGACGGGTGCGAAGCGAGCTAGCTGCGAATACGTGACGTGTTCTCTGCGTTACAATATTGTATACTCGCTTGTCTCGCTCTCTCTTGTACACTCACGTCAACCGTCCTCGTTACGCAAAACGTGGCGAACACTTTGCGCACACGTGGCGTGCTCTCTACGCACACGTAGCGAGAGCGTTAACGCTGGCAACACGCTCGCAAATCGTCAGTGTGATAATAAGGTTTTTAAGAAGTATGCTAAAAATATGCTTGTTTTTAATATTTTCAGGTGAAGAATATCCCAGATGTATCAGCGGCGGAAGAGAAAGAAATGATGAGCGCTGAAAGTTCGCCGAACTCTTCTAGGTAATATTTTTGTGTTTATTATTGCCTGATGTTATTGGCTGCTCAACGATTGACCAAAGCGGACGTTGTTTACGGCCAACTGCGTTCATCTCATCTCTCTCACAGAGAAGAGGCCTGAATACCAGAGGTGGGATTATAGGCTTATTATCTAGCTGGAGCAGTGGTGATGGACCAGCGCTAACAGTTTACTTTGTGAAATATATTTCATCACCGCTGCTATCTTAAACGGTGAAGGAAAACATCGTGAGAAAATCGGCATGTCCTAGAACAAAAAAAACTGTTGACATCTCACACAGAGGTGTGTTCCAGTAGTGGGAACGTTGTAGGTTGCTTACGCTATGCTATGTATACTAAGGATTCAGTTCATAGACTACGTAAATACTCGAGCAAGAGTCCCTGGTTTTAGCGTAGTTAGTAACAAAAGTTAATTATAAATCTTTGCATAGTGTTGGCCTTCTTTTTTGCCGACTATACCTAATATATTTTATGGACCTCCATAACACATGGATGGCCCTTCTAAAACCGATACAAAGAACGGGTGTGAAGAAACATTGTCATTAGCACCTTTTAATGAGAAATCTTGTTAATTGCTCAGAACAAAAGAGTGGAGGCCCTTCTTGTTGAATGACGATAGGTTTGCCATGGAACATAGCACCTTAAGTATGGCACAATACGGTACATAGTTGATTTCTGTATTATAAGGCACCCTTACATAATCCTTCGAAAATTATAATTATACTGAGAATCTGCCGTTTATAAAGGTCATAAGCTACAACCGCTGCTGCCTCTGTGGTCTAATGGTTAGACCACCTGTCTCAGACCCAGAGGTCCCGGGTTCGATTCCCAGTGAGGGCAAAATTGTCTGCTCGGTTTGGTTGGTGGTAAGGCTTGTTCTAAGTCCGCCTGGCTAGCTACCACCATCTTATCTAAGTCTGTCGCCATAACAACAGTGTTAACAGCATTGTTGTGTTTCGGCAGTTAGAGGTAAGATAGCCAGTTCCTCTGTGGTTGAGGATTCCGGGTGAAGCTCGCTTCCACGTTCGGCCTAGTCATCACTTACCATCAGGTGAGATGCAGGCCATAGGTTCCACGCTGTAGATGAAAGGAAGACAGCGCCCTAAACACCCAACCTTTAGATACTAACATTTAACGAAAACATTGCAGCAATAAGTTTCCCTTATTTTAACCATCACATGTTTTTCACAGTATTTCAGAAATGACTGCCCCACCCCGAAGGATAGCAAGAGAAGACTCAAACAGTTCGAGCAGCTGTGACTTAAAAGTAGTACCTTTACTACCTCCTCGGGACCCCATCAAAAGGGCACTCTCGATTGATACCTCTCGACTCTCGACAGATATAGAGAACCTACCCCACAAACTAGCAAGAACAGAGACCGTAACTTCAACCTCACTAGACACTGCCATAGACCTATCAAAGAAGTCCACAGAAGAAAAACCGGTTATTACCGCGAATTTTTACCAAGAAACGTTATTAACCGACGAAGTGCAACATAGAAGTGTCATAAAACTTAACCCTAAGTACGCAAGTCCTCAACCTTCGACAAGCTACACGCCTGAACCTTTAAAAATTGAAATGGTGCCGAAACCAGCCATCATAGACAGACCAATTGTAGCACCTAGGACGCCTGTCACACCAATAACACCTATCCTAAATATAGATTTTACAAAAAATTTTGCTAACCCAGAAATAAAGTTGCTGGACACAGCAGCTATTAGTGTGAGCGTACCTAAAAAAGAGAATTCGTTACGGCAAATTCATAGGCAAAACTCTAAAACGATTAGGCAGGAAGTGAAAAAGATTGAAATTAAGCCCGTGTTGGCGCATCCAGTTGATATAGACAGTTTGAATTCTGGCAACCTACAGATTGACGAAGACTATGATACCTGAGTAACTATGTATGTAAGTTTGTTTTTGTTTTAAGTTTTTTTTTGGCGCGATATTTGTTGTCTGTATTCGATGTTTTAATGTTTAGGTGTTAACTTTAATACTCTTGGGCACAATGACCTGTGAGTGAAACGGATTGATATATATGTCACAGAGTAGTAACAAATGGAGTGTTCGATTTGGTTCAAACTTACATATAATTTTTTATTTGTCGTTCTCCTTAATGTTTTTTGAAGTGAAAACTTCTTTAGGCGCGTTGAGCGATTTTTGGTAGGGGGTAATTATGGATTCGCGTCACCAACATGCTCACGCCGTAATTCTCCACTATAGAATATAGATGGCGCTAATACCAGTTTTAAGTTTTCATTTCTGTCGGCAGTCTCCATGACTGTCTATTTTTTTTTACATGTTTCATTAACGCTCCATTTCCTTAAGGTCTATTCGATATAAGCGATATTTGCTGTCGCGTTCGGTAGCGATACTGGTCCGCCTTCTGATTAGTCAGTTTGGACCAGTATCGCTACCGAGTGCGGCCTTTACAACTCTGTGCGTTATTTGCATTAATATAATTCCAAAACATGGGTCATTGTGTACAGGGTCTTATTAAATTAATTTTGTTCTTACATTCCGTGTGAAAATGTTTTATTTTAGTCATTCACACACGGTAATCGAATATTTGTGTAATATATTGATAAGTTTTAATTTTTATTATTTTTAAAAATGTGGTAATTTTTTTTGAACAAATACCATGATTGTTTTTAAATTTATTTTTACGGATGATAAATATCGCAGTCCAGTCAAGTTGTTTACCAATTTAGAATTATGAATGGTAAGTTTTCAAATGTAAAATGTTTTATGATCGTTGGAGTTGCGGTATTTGCTAATGTTTTAGGACACATGGAGCTGTTTTTATATGCAGTCTTGAGAGAATTATAGTTACGAACAATATGTCAGGGCTCCGAATCTTTTCCTGGCCTTATTGCTACAGACAGCCTAGTCTAGCTTTAAGTATACGCCTACCTTCTTATCCTATCCTATAGTCCTATCTTTGACACCTCATAATTCTTCATATTAGGCTGCAATAATTTAGGCTCAGTTGTAAAAATGATACCTTAAAATTCCAGCATGTGTAAAATATTATAAATGGTGCAATCCATGAAGACGCGCCCCACTCCGCTTCGCTTCGTACGATTGTACAGCTTACAGTACAGTAATCGTGGAGTGGGGCGCGTCTTCGTGGATGGCACTATCTGTATAATTTTACAAAAAAAAACATTAGCGAATATTACAACTGTCAACGTCTACGTGGAATAACGTTTGTTTTTATCTGTCAGAATGAGATTGTTTATTTTAGAAACCACATGTCTAACGTATATGTTTCAGTTTAAAATATTATGTCTTATGTGAGCTTGATTATGAAACGATGACATTAAAAGGGACTGTTATGTAATTTATGTGTAGTAGAAGTTGAGACTTAGGTGGTACGGTCGGCAAAAAAAATCGCTTAATTCAACAAAAGTTACAAAACTCCGGTGTACCATTTCCTTATAAGCTCAAACTTAATACTTCTGTTAGAACATTTTATTCGACTAAATAATGTTTTAATAGCCAAATTATTAAAAGGTTTAGTTTGAAGGCATTATTTAAATTTAATTATGGTAGCGACTATTGCCGACTGTACGAACCGCTCTGACTTGTTAAGCGCTGGCAAAGCAAATGTAAATAAAGAAATAAATGCTATGACAAAATTAAGAATGTTTTTTTGTCTATTCAAATTCGTCACGGAGTAGTCAACGAATGGAGTGAGCACATCAACGATATATTCTAAGTTTTAAAATTTATAAAGCGTATGGCATAGATGAAACTATGAATGGCCAGTAATCTTTCAATATTGAGATAAACAAACCTAGATTTGTTATTTTTATTATTACCGTCGTTATAATTATTATTAATTCTATGTGATAATTTTAACCAACAGTGCCGCTGCATTTTCATGCACAATATGACACTCCATTTCTTACCTATTCCTTGATGAAAGTGACCTATTTAGCTTGGCAATACTCAACCAGCGGCCCTTGAAATGTAGTTGGTGGTTACACACTGAGGCCGAGATCTTTAAACGTTAGACATGTTCCCGTCTCTATCTATCAATTGTAGTTTTACAATTGTGCGACAGTGTCAGGAATAACGCTTAGCTAAAGTAGGTACGTGCTAACTAACGTTTGTAAATCTCGGATTTAGAATTAGGTACTTGTGAGTTAAAAACTTTGTGTGACGAATAAAAAATAACTGCATGGGAGCACGAAGATTGAGTATTGAGAAATGTTCTAGCCTAGTAGGTATAGTCTGTCCAGTGTAGTCTTGCGGACTGGGTCGAAATTGATGTGAAGTATTCAGAAAATTCCTCAATATTATATCTGATGTTTATTCTTTATACAGTCAACATTAAAAGTCATCTATGAATGTTTAGCTTGAAATGTTTGTCAACGAAAACATACATTTAAAACAACGAATACCTTTTATATTTTTTTGAAGTGAAACTTCTTAGGCCCGTATTACAGAACCTTACTCAAGAATCAAGCATTACTTAAAACTAGTTTCAACAATGAAAAGGCTTTAAACGAGTTTTAAGTAATGCTTGAGTTATGAGTGAGGTTCTGTAATACGGGCCTTAGATTCGGTAATTGGACGAGAATTGAGAGTCAAATGTCAAGGACGCGTCACGTTTACGCACATTTCGTCACATGAGAGAGAAGAAAGATACAACTCTCTCTGTCTTTCACACTAAATCTTTCTTAGTCTTTATTTTTTATTAAGAAGTTTCATTTCTATCACGTGTACGATGCTGCACGCGCGATTCTTTTTTATTCGGAGTATGTAGATATCGGCACAGTCACAGATAAATACACATGGTACACTCCTCATTTTAGGTATGAAGCTACAAGTACGCGGCGGGCTCGACTTGTTGGGCCAATTTAGTGAGTGTAACGTAGTCAGAAGATCACAAATCAAATATTTTCGTTAATGTAGGTTCTAATGCAATAGGATGCCTGAACTCATAGCGCCGGTAGCTCACCTCAGCCGCGAAACCGCAGTAGTTCAATTGAACTGACTCGCGTCATGTTTCGCTACTCGCATCCGATTCGGGTAGCGGAATATGACGCGAGTCTTTTGAATTCCTACTGCAGTTTCGCTGCTATGAATGGTTTCGCGGCGGAGGTGTGCTATCGACGCTTAGAGTTACGCGATAGAAAAAGGGGCAACTTCTAGGTGAATATAAATGTAGGTAATTAGCGTTGTACGACCTGACCAAGCCCTTAAATTATTTTGCGGAAAGAACCATCTGTATTAGTCTGTGCTTTTACGAAATAAAATAGTAGATTGATATATTGATTAAAGATGAAAAATGTGTGGCTCTGTTGTATGGGACAACAAGACAGATTATACAAAATGTGTTTGAGATTGTAATAAACCCCTTTTAAAATTATTGTAGTGAACTACCGTCGTTTAAAATATTACATAAATGTGACAAAAAGTAGGTAAGTATAACTATTTAAGTATATTATACTTTTCATAACTATTCTGAAATTATTGTTGATTGTTAGAATGTGATTTGATATTATCTGATTTTTATATTGTCGTGTAGAGCTGAAGTCCAAAAAAGCTCGTAGGTTTGTACCTACGAGCTGTATGCCGCAGACAACCACTTTTGAACCTTATAACTAAGAGTATAAGAGTGAGAGTGGATGTACCTACGTATCAATTGAAAATTTTCTGCAATACAAACATTATTGACGTACACTTGCAGAAAAATCGTCTCGTTGAAAGCTTGCTGCAACAGTAGGCAAATAATGAGTCCAATATTCGCAGACGAAAAAGCTGGAATAACATATTCCCGCTCGTCCACACTGCGGACGACTGGGAATGTTGCGTTCTGTTCTCGTCCACACTGCGGACGACTGGGAATGTTGCGTTCTGTTCTCGTCCACACTGCAGACGACTGGGAATGTTGCGTTCTGTTCTCGTCCACACTGCAGACGACTGGGAATGTTGCGTTCTGTTCTCGTCCACACTGCGGACGACTGGGAATGTTGCGTTCTGTTCTCGTCCACACTGCAGACGACTGGGAATGTTGCGTTCTGTTCTCGTCCACACTGCGGACGACTGGGAATGTTGCGTTCTGTTCGTCTACACATAATGCCTATGCATCCTTGTTTCACATAATATCAATATACTGCTCAAATACCTAAATAAGACACGCACAGATACACGCTACTTTTTGAATTGTAGTTTGATATCGAATTACCCGCATTTAAAAGATCCCATCCCATCACAGAATTTAAATATCCTGCCAATTGAATTGATTAAATGTAGACTTCTTATATCTATGTATTGTACAACCCAAGTTATATGTATAATCGTAGCATGCTTATTGGCATCAACCGCTCACGTTCAATTTTTACTTTTTATATCTACTTATATCGAATCTACTTTTAGCCCCGTTTTGAATGGGATCTGCGTCCAAAAATAAGCAATATGAGTATAAATGTGATTGTACGAACGTTAGACTATGTGTACAATGCTAATGTATGTTATATGTTGTAAATTATGATTAGAAATACAATTGGTGATACGTATTTTTATGTTTTTATTTCCAAAAACTCATCGACAACGCCTTCGTTATATAACCTATTTAACTACATGACATGCTGCCCTGCGACGTTGTACGCCCAATCCAATACAGCAAGTCGGAAATTGTCAAACAAGCATGAAATAGACACTCAGGTTTTGTTACCAAAGTTAGATCTACATACCTATTACGTAATAAATGACTACAGTTCATTTGCTAACAAATAGTAGTTTGGACCTAAATCAGTGCCATGAGGAACACCCGGAAAAAAATATGATTTTCAATCAATAAAAACAAATGATTATTATTGATTAAACGAACAAGATATTTAGTATTGACTTGACTCTAGTAATCAATTAGACTAGTATGACCATGAAATTAGTTTTTAAAAGAAAAAAAGCATACTGTCTTATTAGCTTTATCAAAGGCCTTTTAAAAGTCCGTTTCTTTTATGGCCATTCAGGAACATGCCTTGAATGAATAGTGACTTAATTTAGGTAAATTGAGGAACTAAATACGTTAAAAAGTTCTTAGTTTGTGTTAAAGCGAAAATTGTGAAAAAATAAAACCAGAAATGTTGTCATCATGTACAAAAATATTTCATTTTAATGTCGTTATTTAAATTAAATTATTGTTACTTAACAATAACAAGTACTTAAATTACTGCTTATAAATACAAAATTTAGAATTTCCCCTTCATAAACCTAAGTTTTACATAATTCAGGATAAAAATAAAAGCCAAAACATGTGAAATTTATCATTAATTAATGAAAGGTACAGTATGTAATACAGGAGATTGTTATCTAAAAGTAAGTTTGCTTTTATTCAGCCTCTAAGCAATGGTCTGAAAAATTATAACAAATAATAATGCAAACAAAACGTTTTCCTTCTTTATTTAGCAACAAATTTTTTTCTACTTTTTTTTTAAATTATTACTCTGAAACCTAATTTAAAATAGAAAGTATGTTTTCCGGTAGTATTATTGGCAAGATAAGTAAGTGTACAAATATATTTCTTAATTTAAATAGTATTTAAGTACCAAAACTTAATTTCGATGATGGATAATAACTTCATTACTTTTAGGATATTTTCATAATAATCAAAACATTCTTGAAAAAGAGACTTTAAACTGGTCTGCAGATTTAAGAGGTCCACAATTTTGAGATTCAGTAATCATATCAAATAACCAATGAAAAAATACTTAAATAACATCTTAATACCTAAATGGAAGTAACAAAATGGACACATTTATACCTACATAACAGTCTGTTGTCGTTCTATCACTTAAAGCTATTATAAAACATAATATAAGATCCCGTAGTCGAAGTATGGTTTGTTGCTTGGTAAACTTATTAGAAGATTTGCCCAGCAGTGGATATTCTACGGCTAACTAAATCGTATTAGTTGTTGCACTATCGTAATTATGATGTCATCTAAGTTTTTTGAGGCCTTTCTTCTCTGATAGGAAACGCCAACCTCATCTAGTTTAAAATGATTGACATGTAGTGTTTGTACAAATCTGCTTACAGAAATAAAATAATTTATTTATGTAACTAATGAAAATTAAAAAAAATATTAGGCAATACTTCTCGCAATAAACAATTTTTTATTTTTTAAAGTATTAGTAGTTTTTTTTCGTAGTCTTAATTTGGAAATTAGTTTCAGATTTTTAGGTCCAAATATTTTTTGATTTGCTTTTAGTTTCGATTTCATGAATCGAAATTATTAAAAATTTTTTTTCGTACCATCCTCAATAAGTTTACTAAACAACAATGATTTTTTATTATATTATAATGTCAATATAAATTAGGATATTGTATTAATACTGATTACATTTACTTATTAAATGGTAATTGATGGCATTTATGTACATCATTGTGGCATGGAATATAATTTAGTTAAAAACAAAAAATGTATAGACCCGCATTTTATATGCAATATCAAAACTAAACATATAATACAACCGAATAACTAAAAACTAAAATAAATTAATTCTAGAAATCTTCTAAACTACTATTTAAAACTATTATGCAAAATGGTTGCACTAAAAATATATATAAATATTTTCTTGAAAACATTTTATTTCTACATTAAAATATTATTACTGAGCACCCTATTTTTACATAATGGTAAGGCACATTATTGGGCATTTATTAGAACACTGCGTAACATTGCACAAAACATACAAATTAAAATAGTCCAAAATTAGGTGAAAACTTTGTTGGTGAAACTTCACCTTAATTATTTTGATGAAGAACAGCTAAAAAAAGACAATTAATTTCACTTTCATATTTTTTTGTACCAGTCAAAAGACGCATAGTGTCCCAATATTTTAAATTTTATTGCATTAAAGGAACATACTCTAAAAGGAAGACTGAGTAACACATAATAATTACAGTTTAAAAACTAATGTTACACGTAATATTACAAATGTTACAACACTAAAAAGTAATATAAATTAAATAGAGCTAATTTCTACGCAAAACTAAGCAAAGTTTGGAATGTAAAATGAGTTGGCAGTCTTTGTGGATAAGATAGTTTATTTCAATGCAAGAGATGTGCTAGACCTTACTTTTGACGAGATAAATATGAGCTTGAATAAAGATATTGACACTTGATGTGAAAAAAAGCATACAAGCCTGATATTACTTAAGAAATTGTTTGATTGAAGAAAAAATTTAGCAAATTTCTGACTTCATTTCAAGTAATTCATGTGATTTTTCACCAAGATATAGTGATGGAATATTTCGCCGAGTCTAGCATTACTTTCAGCTTGTATTTTACTTTTATGAATTTCAGAACACAATACTATATTAGATATTCAACTAAACTCATTACCTTCATACAAACTTTCACAGACCTCCAACAATCTTAGTACAGGACTTATATTGTATGGGAACAGAGACTTTGAAACCAGTCTGCTGATTTGCAACCTCAATCTTATTAGAACTCTCATTGTATCATCCAGACCTCTGCTTCCCCCAGAATCAGTTTGCTGGCAAGTCTCCAAAAATTTTGGCCAGTTCCTTCTCACAAACTTCAGAAATCTGAGCAAATACAACAAGAAACATGTTTCGTTGCTCACAAGATAGTCTAGTAATACATCACTATCATGTGATACAACCTTCAAGAATTCTATGAATGAAGATATGGGGTTCAGCATTGGTATTAAGTCTGGGTACATTGAGTTTCTATACACAATCCCTACAGTAATATCAAGTGTGCACACCATGGATTCAATCAGGTAGTCATCCTGCTCACTGAACAAATGTATCAGCATTTTTGTAAAAGGTGTCTCAGGATGGAACTCTAGGCTGTTTCTGATGAAAACATCCAGTTTTTTAAGAACGTCGCGAATAGATCGTTCCACAATCTGCATGTCTTGTATCGCATTGTAATCTGAGGAGTCTATTGAACTGTCAGAGGAATCGCAGCGCATTTCTTTTACCGTGACGGCGACAGATTTCAGAACTAGTAACGACATTCTCTGCAGCATTGTTTTGTCAACTTCTGCTCTAGATTGTGATTCATCATTTTCATCCTCTCCATAACTCTGATCTACAAGTTGTATGGATGACGATAAAGGCGCTACTTCAGGGCCTAAGGCGTAGTCTCTCAGGATTGTGCACTCATGTCCTAAGAATCCAAACCCACTTCTACTTGTCTGAACTCTTACATCACTTAGTAATCTGAAGTCTTTAACAAACCTCACAATAGAGTGTGCTAGACAGCATATCTCTTCAGGCAAAATATCTTGTAACGCCAGTGTTGACCCATAACACAGAACTTCATTGAACAAACTTAGTAAATGAGTATATATTAGACTTGGCAACACCGTATTTCTTAACAGGTCTGCAAAGCCCTGCAAATCTGCATAAAATGGTTTCGTGTCTATAACTGAGAGATTCGCTTTTACACTTATAATATTCTCCCATAATGAGAAAAATGTTAGTATACAATTTTCAGCATTTGCTAAATTCAGGTACCTTAGAAGGAGAAGCTTCATATTTTTTACTAGCAGAGGCCAGTGATGCTCTAGTGTTTTTATTGTTAGGCATTTTATATGTGAGGTGTCAAATGATTCCGAGTCGGTGAGGATGACAGTGACACAACCATGTTCATTAACTCTCTCTATCCTTGACTGGGGAGGCTCAGGGGATTCAGAATGCTCCATCTCTCTTTGTTCATTAGATGATAGCTTTAATACTGGCTCATTTAGTCTGAATGTTGCTGACCCCTCCTGCTCTGAAGATGTGGATGGTGCACCATGCGTTTGTAGATTTGAAAATGCATTGTGTAGGTTACTGTGGGAACTAGAGGGCATCTCCCCACCACTACTTCCATAGCCAACACTACTCCTAAACGGATTATCTTCCTGCACCTGCATGTTTCCCGCTGAATTAATGTAACTACTGTCCTCCAAAGGATGCTGCTCCACATCTTTCCACTCAACTATCCTCTTTATTATATCTAGGCTGAAGTTTATCTTTTGTACTGTAATCCTATTAATTCTATCAAACAGGTAAATGTTTTCAGCAATCTGCTGTAGCCAATTCTCATCTACAGTGTCCTTAGAGACTATAAGAAAGCTAGCAAGTACTCTACAGGCTACAAATGTTATGAATTTACTTTTATGATCTGCCAATTCAACAACCTCAGTTATCCAATCATGCCTATTTCTAACAAATATGTCACACGCTTGCATAATTTTTGAACATATGGTGCCTGTACCGTTTTGTTTTAAATATATATCGAACATAAGCTGCATTGTAGATAAATAAGTAAGCGAACATGTCAAGGGCCAGGAAACAATGTTGAGTTGTCTGTCAAAGAGCTGTGATACAGCTGTCTCATTAAATCTACATAAACACTGACCAACAAGAGCATCCTGTAGTATTCTCAACTCAGCAAGCAGTTTATCATCCTCTGAGCTCCAATGTGGTGTTGAGTTGGAGCAGGACGGTATGATCTCCACATTAGTGTCACTAGGGAGTCTCAGGAGACTGGAACAGTCCACTGCATCCTCGCTAACGGTGCCGCTGTCAGGAGACTCACCATTCCTTGACGGGAACTCCTCAGACGTCTCAGCAGGGGTTGTCTCAGAATCAAATATGTCAGTGAGAACATCCTCCGTAGATCTGTCGCTACCATCATCGATGTCGGGCGCGTCAATCCGCTGTTTCTTCTTCACAGGTTGATCTGAGGCCATACCTTCATCTAACTTTGGTCCACAAAGGTGCCCCCTCAAAACCATGAAAACTAGTCCTGGTTCGCAGCCAAAACTATAATATGCGTTGTTCGCGCACCAGAATTGCTTTTATATATAGACGATCATCGTTCTGGAAACAAAAAGGTGAATATGAATGCATGACCTTTCCGTTTTGCTACTCAATTACGCGGGCGACAAAGCCTTCGAATTTTTGTACGATTACGACATAGCACGTTGCAACTAACTTTCAGGAATCGCTATTTAAGACGTAAATAAAGGTATTCACGTAAGATTATGCACGTAGAACAGATTTTTATGATAAATTCAATGAACTTTCCAAAATATTTTGATGTCACACATACCATTGATAAAACGAGGTTGTTTGAAAGCTTATTAGCGCTTATGGTATCCATAAATTATCTATAACCATTCACTGCAATCCAGTAATACACAATAACAAACAGTTTTATGTGATATTTCGTCGAAAATTATATAATTGTTTCAATTACAACTTGTCGAAAAGAACATCGACTCCATTACGTACAAATGACGCTCTATCAATGGAGTGACTTTTTACAATGGAATTTATTATATTTTGGTATAAGTATCGTTTATTATCTATATATTATATATTTATAATTCAAATAATGTTTTTTTGTAAAAACATTGTTATTATCAATCCCAAAAAACTGTCTTAAATATTAATAACGATTAAAATGTTCACATATTATAGAGTATTTCGACTCCACATCCGGTAGAGACGTTGCCAGTCTGACGACTTCTGTATTTAGCAAACAGTGGCACATTTTTGAGTAGATTTTTGCTTGATTTGCAATGTTGAGATAAAAAGGTTATAACTTGTACAAAAGTTACAATTTCATGTAATATCACATATATATTTAGAATACACGTATACAACTTCTACGCAGGAGGTAAACTTTGAAGACAAATCCTAGTTTGATCGATACTTCTGGAATCGATTTGAAAAAATGATGAGATGTTTATTCATTGCTATCATAGCGAATATATAACGAACGACGGCATGTGAAGCCAAGTCAGAGGCCCATGGGCGGCTTTAAAACTCTGACACCAGATTAGACACTAACCACACGAAAAGAAGAAGATAGTAAAAATATCATTTTATATTTTTGAATTTAACAAACTGTATTGTTTTTGTATTCAATTTCATAACGTTAGTTAGTTATTTAATTTAGTACATACCTAGTTAGTTGGTTAGTTGTTTAATATGCTTAATGATAATACATGTACATAAATAATTAAGAACTAGAAAATTGTTGTTTTTATTTTCACAAACTTTTCCCATCAGAACAATAAATAAATTGTAACATTTCTTCCTATAGCAACACTTCCAGTGTCCCGAGTAAAATGTCTGCTTCGAAAGGATCGAAAAATAATTTAAACAAAATGATTTAGTAGCCATAGCCAAAATCAATTAAAGTTAACGGAATATCCAGGTGAATATCATGGACCTGTAGCCGTGGTGTTGTATAAAAGTGTAAACGATGACTCATCTAAGTGTTTTTGCATAACAATCGATAGAAAAAATATAGGTTAAGATCTCAGTGGTATTGTGTTCAGTTCAGAGCAATATAAAAATATATTGAAAATAGAAATGCATCAACGGGATGTTGCATTAGCTTCACGCAAGTATATGTTATTGTTTATTTATAGTCGCGATGCGGAAATCGTATCGATATGTCATGGTGATCATTATTCTTTTTTTGGTATAAAAATGTACATAAAAGTTCATTTGTAAGGGATTGCGAAAGCGCTCTAGTATTGTGTGACACCCGCAACCTTGCTATCAATGAATAGAAAGCAGTTGTCGCCTTTTGATTTGTTAGACAATAGCGAAAATCAGTTTTTATTTCCTGGTGACCCCAGTCTATAACGTTAGTGGGTAGGAGTTGCAGTCGCGGCGACGATGCTATAGTATCGACTTATTTAAAACTATTTATATTTGTTAGTGTTTATTTTCCTGTTTAGACTTGAATGTAGGATTACTATAGGTTTTATGTGAGTCAGTTTTATATACAGATTTTTTATATTATCTACGCTTTATTGAATCTCTCATTGAAATACCTTTACTGGATTTTCATTGTTGGACATTAAACACTTTATTCAAGAATAATCCTTTATTCAGGCTCAATAGAATGTTTACTTGATTGCCTGAACATTAAAATTATAAACAATCAGAATTTAGTAAATAGTATATTGTTGTAGTTATATCAGGAACTTATCAGTGTGATGATACCAGCTCTTTTTAAAACAGCATTTTTAAGATAACACTAATTAGATATGATAGTCATAGTATTTCTTTAATGTGGAGCAATATTCTCCTACACATGAAATCATTTTCTTAAATAAATACTCAAATAAAACTATTTTTAATACAATGTGACCTTCTAGTTACAAGATGTGAAAAACTTCAATAAAATTCTATTTTAATATTTCTCCAGATTATAAAATGATAGGCCTTGTTTCTTTTTATATGAATTTCTACTAAGTACAAGCAATGGTTGTTGTAAAATATATATATATAATATATTTTTTTTTACTGAATTTAACTAATCTAAAATTCTAAACTACCACAACATAATACTTTGAATTGAACTAGCAAGAAAGAACAAGGCTATATAAAAAATTGAGAATAGCTTAGCTGTATAACTTTTAGCCAAGCACAAGTATAAACCACATACAGCCAAACCAAAATCTCTTTTACAGATGCTGAAGAAATAACTCAAATAACAATGGAACACACTTATGAGACAGACAAAACAATAAGCTGCATGCCTTAGATTGTTTTTTTTTTGTAGATTTTATACATGAATCTCGTAGGACTTAGTGTAAGTGTAATATGAAGTGATTTGTCGCTAAGTGCAGACATTAAGTGAGTGACCGATGGTTGATGGTGTGAACGGAGCCAACATGTCAGACGAGGAGGACTCTTCGCCCGATCGGGCTTTGGGACCCACCAATAATGTACCAGGTAATATATTTTTTATAGTTTTTACGTTTACAGCTACAGAAGTCTAGCAATGTGGAGGATTTCCATAAAACTGCCCACTTTATCATTCATATCATTACCAACTTTAACGGCACGGTTGGCGCAGTGGTTAAGATTGACTGCTGCGCTTCGTGTTGCGGGTTCGATTCCCGCATGGAACAAATATTTGTATGACCTACAAGTAGTTGTTCCGGGTCTGGCTGTTTGTGTATGTGAGTATAAATGTTTGTAAACGCACCCACGATACAGGAGAAATTCCAAGTGTGGGGCAACATAAAAAAAAATGTATATGTATATTTCTCTCTTATCATCTTTAGTTTTATTTTTATTATTAGCGTGTAGATGGCAATCTAAATAGACTGCAAGACTCAGCCCAAAATTACACTTCACTAGCATCCATCAGTTCCATCAGTTGAACCAGTCGAGTCAACCATCAGTTTAATTTTATTAATGTAGGGAATTATTCCTTTCGAGATCTTGACTGTTACCATGAAAGGGAAAAATAAAAATAAACAAATGCTTATTGATTTATGAATTTATTAAATAACACCAACAGTGTATACATTTAGGGGTGTATTTGTAAACATTGCTTAAAGTTAAGTGACAATAAATAGTTGCTAATCATTACTTACTTAAATTTATGCAATATTTATAAATAAACCCCTTTACGATAGTATTTAGGAAAGGTATTACTGCTAATATAGACACAAAATATAGGTGTCCATAACACTTAAAGAGAAAATACATGGGACAGTTTTAAACAAAGTTAATTAACTATTGAATGATCTTGAGTTCAATTGCCAGTGCAGAGAAACTGTAACTGGGTTTTTCAATTTGGAAATGTATTGCATAAATATAGGGACTGATTGTTTTTCCTGATGGTTTTGGTAAAATGCAGGCTCGTATAACTTCTCCCACTCTGGGGGGAGCGGGAGGCCGTGTCAGACTCTTACTGACTAAAACCCACCAGTGGTCCTTCAGTTGCCTGTACGTTGCCAGGGGCCACGGTATCCCTTTCGGACTTTCCCGCAACCCCACAAGCTTCTACCCGCGACTCCGTCTGCATGGAAGTGAACTGTACCATAAAATATACCCTATGACATTTGGCAATAGTGTAGCTTTCGTTCATGGATTTTTTTATTGGATTATTAGTTTCAGAGATTACCTCCTACATTCAAAGTTACAAACTTTACCTCTATAAAATATTAGTGGACTACAAATGGTTCACATACTTTTTATTTACAGCTGTCAGCTTATAATAAAATTATATCTATCTGTAACATGCTTAAGTTCACCCAGGCATGTCAACTAAGTAGAAAGTTGGTGTAATTTACACCTAGAGTCATCTGGGTGTTAATTACACCAAACTGTCTCTATTTTGTGTTAATCAGGTTTTTCTTTAGTGCAGTTTTTATTGTATCCGCCTTTATTAAGAAGACTTCTGGACTTTATAGGATTTTTTTTAAACAATTCTATTTGCAATCAGTCGTCGGACCATAAGCAAATTCATTTCCATGTCTAATGGCATTGTGGTGGAGTAACCAGTGCTGCTCCTCCCACTTGGGGAAGGGAGGGTGGTTCCTCTTCAGCCTTTTGACCACCACTGTTGTGTTTAACAGTTCAGTAACTAGTGGGTTTGGAAATGAAAATTTGTTTCTGTAAATTGGTTTTATAAACACACAAAAAAAAATCTTTTTTCTAAATAGTAAATAATAAATTAATTATAATTCTAATAGAGCTAAAGATTGTCAGGAATCGTATGATTCTTGATATTTTACCTGTTATCACTTTAAAAATCTTAGATTTTCAAGAAAAGATTAAATTCACAGTTAACTGTTTTATCAATAACTACTTGAATTAATTGAGCATTTGTTAGAAGGGTTAGGTATTCAGCTGCATCCGATCAGACTGGAAGCCAACATAAAAATAAGTGTATCTATAATATATGTATACTTATATACATTTACCCAAATAGCAAGCTTTGAGCATCAGAATGGTTACTGGTTATTAAGTGTAAATGAGAGTTTAGAGAAAGCACAGTAAGACAAGACCAGGCATTTATTTCAATTATTTTATTGCATAACCAACTATACAAGAAAATAAATCAATAGAAAGATGGCACTGAAGCTTTTCGAAAAGTAAACGGTATAACAAAAATAAATACTAAAGCGTGTGAAATCTATGTCTGCATTTTATTTGTCTTAAATGCTGCAACATTGATGAATTGCCCTGATATAAATTCGCGCCAAAATTGAACAGTTTTCCACGCGCCTGTCAAAACTTATTTTTTAATTCACACATATCCCAAGGCTGCGGTGCCTGCGGTATTCAGTCATCAAGCCAATTATTTATCTAACTAACCATTGTAAACTAATTAGCATTGCAGGCGTAACTGATTCATTGTGTTACTATGTGCGTTTATGATGTACTGTATATATTATTCTTTTTAGTAATAGGATGTCCTTTTTAATTTAGCCATGTTATTTCCTGCCTGATTGTTTGTGTAATGAGGTTTTTCGTGTTAACGCACCAGGGACAGTGGTTCATCGACATTTTAATAATTTTGTTTCGCATTTTAGAGCAGGTCTTGGTAGTCACATTTCTAAAGTTTAACGAAATATTTAAGTTTGAAAACTAGTCTCCAAAAGATACCTATTCTTCTGTTATGTTTCTTCAGCTACCTTCAATTTGCGTAATATTTGGCATTGAGTGCTCAAAAGTAAAGCTTTTTGCTTTGGTTTGTATCCAAATTGGCATTTTACCCTTCATGGCGTAAAGCCTTTGGTCTGCCGCCAATTCGGTCATAATACTGGGCTTCTGGAACAGCTTTAGGGAAAGTTAACTCATTTTACTCCCTTTATTCAGTTGGCAACACTCGCGAATCGACTTTCAGATTTAAATCTGATCTATTTTCAAATAGTTTTTGTTCTTAACAGTCCCAAGAAGAAGACAAGGCAATAGGTATGAAGATAAAGCTTTCGGAATCAAAACGACTACCTACTAGTTTTGAGTCATCAATTTTGACTCATATCTGAGACACTTTGCAAATCTAAAGTAGTATGAACTTTTTAAACCTAATGTTTGGTTTATACAATGGCAATGACTGGGCCCAGTATGTCGGAATTTCGGACCCAGCCTGTGGCTCCCTCTCATAGAGAGGAGGCCAGAAGTTCCCAGTAGTGGGAACATAATTATAGGTTGATTATGTTGTGGGTTCATGTAGACGAGATCGGCAGTAAGTCAGGCGGGGAAGCTACTGGGTCCGAAAATAGACGGGTAGGTGAGTCAACTGGACTGATTTGAGGGCGCGAAGTCAGCACTGGACTGGGTTGAAACTAGCGTACACGAGCCTAGTTGCAAATCAGCGCTAGACTTGCTACACTGTCACACTACCGGGCTCCTATAAACCTACGTGGAGTTTCTTGCCCATTCTTCTCCATACGAAAACTACCTTTTGGAAGGGGCGACTAAAATCAATTCTTTTTGAAGTGAAAACTTCTTTAGGCGCGTTGAGCACTTTTTGGGTGAACCAAAATCATGAAACTCGCGTCATCGTCACCGAACGCTTTCCATGAGCTATATGCATACTGTGTATATATGTGTACTTTTTGGGTGAACAAAAAGCGTGAAACTCGCGTCATCGTCGACGCACGCTAGTTTCCACTTCTATCGGCAGTCCCCAAAGACTGCCCGCATGTTTTTTTTGTAAACGTTTGACGTTCAAAAGTGCCTTTTATGTGCCTAATTGAAATACATTATTTGACTTTGACCTACCTTAAGTAACTAAGCATTTCTGCACTTACTGATAAGTACTTGCACTAAGTGTAGATACTTTTCAGAATAATCAGTCATACCTGTGTGACACACAACTTCGTTGCGCTTTGTTTGGGATCGTAAAGCATTATGTTAAATGATAATACACTTAATATTTAATAAATAACACTATATATTTCTGGCTGTCATCATGTACACCCATGCAAACGCACTCTCGTAGCGGTCAGCCTCATCATCTGCCCAGCCTTTTTCCCAAGAATGTCGGGGTAAGCTCGCAGTCTAACCGGATACTGTTGAATACCAGTATTTTACATGCAGCGACTGCCTATCTGACCTCCACAACCCAGTTACTGGGTAACACGATACCCTTGGTAAAACTGGCGGTCAGCCTGTCATATGCGATTGTTTGAAGAATAATCTACAACACGAAGAACATATTTTTCGCAAGACGGCTGCAGGAGATCCCTGAGCGCAGCGGGTAGCGGGTTAGTGGGTAGCGCTTTGGAAATGTTTCTGATAGTCACAAGGCTTGATTAAGTAGTTCAATCAACTCAGCATTTTACAGTACACTGCTGCCTGCTGAACACAGGCCTCGCCCCTAGTCTCGCCCGAGTCTTCGTCTTCCGCATCCAATCTGTCCCAGCCGCATTTTTTAGGTAGTCGATTCATTCAGCTGGAATCATTCCACGTTATTCTTACGATTCGAGGTCTGCACTCGAAGATCGTTTAAAACAGTGATTCCCAAAGTAGACCAGGTGGACCCCCAGGGATCTATGGGAGACTCGACGGGGATCTACGCCGGCGTGAAAAAAAAAAGGGGGTTCACAAGTTGTAAGTGCCAAAAAAAATATAGTAAAGAACAAAATTTTTGTATCAATCAATGTAGGCAGATAATAAACTACTCGAAAACATTAAGGGAGCAAAAAAAATTGGTTGTATTGAGACTTAAAAAAATGTTGAGGCTTAAGATTCTTTTTTTTTCGTCCACAGGCTTGTAAATTTTGTTTTGCCACTCCGAATTTAGGGTTGGAACTCAGCCGCGACGCAAATTCCATCGTTAGATCTAATCTTCACATTTTTTGACGGGTTTTGGAAATATGGTAGAAATGTAGCATCACCGAAACAAAACACCGAAAGGAAAATTTTGAAAGTGGTCTACGAGAAAAAAACGTTTGGGAACCTCTGTTTAAAAACATCTACAAAAGATGGTTTAAGCCAGACTATTCGCGGGCAGCTGGCAGTTTCATCTTCGACACCTAGGCCTTGTAAATAAGGCAGGGCTAGCACGTTCATGTCTATAGAACGTATGAGTCAATATAAACAAACACTAAGGCAAGAGTTGTCGCACACAATCTTGACCTATTGTAATCAGTTGTATGTTTGAATTGCTCAAGTGCTAGATACGGCTACTGGTCACAGAAAACACGAGGGTGTCAACAAGTTTTCTTATCGGTCAGTAGATCGTTAAGTACATTTTAATCATACCAATAAAACAGCTAATGTAGGGCACGCACTACATTGAAGAGAAGTTATATAGTAAAAATCTATCTAGTCTTTGGAGAAGATCCATTGTGAGTTTTGTACATGTAGTTTATGAATCAGTACTGAAACTACTGACTGAAACAAAGTAAAAACCGGAGTCGGACTTGCGCACGAAGGGTTACCGTATTAAGATCAAGCAAAAAACGCCGAAAAAGCGTTTCTTGTTTGAGCTCGTGGCTAAGTAATAACTGCCGCACGGGTCGATTCATCAGGTTAAGCTACGCTTGCCGGGGTTGGTCTGTGGCTGGGTGACCATCTTTACATACCGAGACTCCTCCGTGCCTCGGAAAACACGTTAAGCCGTTGGTCCCGGCTGTCATTCGTGGAACTTTTGACAGTCGTTACGGGTCGTCAGAAGCCCGAAAGTCTGACAACCAGTCTTACCAAGGGGTATCGTATTATCCAGTTACTGGGTTGTGGAGGCCAGATAGGCAGTCGCTCCATGTAAAATACTGGTATTCAGCTGCAATCGGTTAGACTGGAAGCCGACCCCAAAATAGTTGGGAAAAGGCTAGGCAGTTTAATTTGTTTGGCCCCTTTATTTTGTATTTTTTTTTTTTTTTTATAGCGGCAATATAAATACACAATCTGTGAAAACTTCAACTGTCTACCTATTACGGTTCATGAGATACAGCCCGCTGACAGACAGACGGACGGACAGCGGAGGCTTAGTAATAGGGTTCCGTAGCCGAAGGGTGACAACCGGAACCCTTAAACCCCTTGATGTCCCAAAAACGGCTAGATAGCAAGTGTCCTTTATGGGTTACCAGCCCCGGATCTAGATTTTTTTCGGGCGGGGCAAAACCTGCCACCTGCCGCCTCCCGCCAATCCTGTTCAATTTTGTTTCTTAAAGAAGCCGATTTTTTTTTAAATATACTAGGACGTGTCGGACATTTATTTTAATTAGCCTAGGAAAGGATAGCGTTTGAAATAAGTCGTGAGATTATAGCATAATAGGATTTACTCTTCGAGCTATATTAACCTGATGTGCGGTCTAATTTTTTATTTGAATGCTAGAGTGAGCGAAGCGAGCGTGAATATTTTGTAGAACTAGGAGTTACTAGGTGCAAGTCCGAGCGCAGCGAGCTCGAACATTTTGGCATATGAACATATTAATCAACCACTCAGTGCGGGGCACCAAAACTGGTAAAAATTTAAAGAAATCGTGTCGCCCTTGCACATACAAGCATCGGCAAGTGCGGGACGCCCGGCACCGGTGTTTATTCTTTTCTCGATTTACTACCCGAATTTACCAAGATGTTGTTTTTGAAATGAACAGCTGAAATGCGCAATGTTTATTTTGAGTTATTAGTAAACAAACTTTTTTATGTTTACAACGAGAACGATGAAGGATGGTACACACGGCCTCACATCAAGCTATACATTTCCAGTTCATACTGATCTCGCATTGTATAGGATTTCCGTACAATGCGAGGTCAGCTTATACTGGAAATGTATAGCTTTATGTGTACAAAAACGATAAGCTTTGTACTCCCGGATTCATAAACAGAAGGAGTGCTAATTTGTGGTTAAAATTAAAAGCGCGTCTGACATCCGTTACAGCTGCCAATCAAATGCACAAGCAACATTAATTTACGCGCTATGATGTGTCGAGACTTCAAGACTTCAAATAACTATAAGATCCACCACTACGTGGGTATAAGGCCCCCCGTAAATCTCTGCTGTAACTGGTCTTTACTTCCACTCAGTACCTCGAAACCTGTTTTTGTCCGAACTTATTTGTGGTGAGAAACTGTGTGGACACCCTAACCTGCGTGCCTCGGAAAGCACGTTAAGCCGTTGGTCCCGGCTGTCATTCGTAGATCTTTAAAAGTCGTTACGGTTAGTCAGAAGCCCGAAAGTTTGACTACCAGTCTTACCACGGGTGTTACCCAATTACTGGGTTATGAAGGTCTGATGGGCAACACTCCATTAAAAGTACTGGTATTTAGCTGCATCCGGTTAGAGTGGAAGCCGACCGAAACATAGTTATGAAAAGGCTAGGCAGATGATATATCAGCCCCGTAGTGTGATATCAGTGTCGTTCATTTCCTAGTGTTCATACCATGCTTGGTTTGGTGTCGGTGGCTTTTCACCCGGTATCAGTATATTATTACTGTTAGCCCACATTATCCCATTGCTGGGCAAAGGCCTCTCCCCATGACTTCCAGCTCTTTCGGTCCTAGGCTAATGTGGACCACTGGTCGTTTGTTTTCTCCAGCTCGTCCCGCTATCTTCAATGGGGTCTGCCCCGACCCTTTCTGGAAGTGTAGGCTATTCCGTTTATCCACTCCAAAAATCCACCCGAAGGTGGATACTCGGAAACGTATGTCCGAGAATCCACCCTAAGCCTATAAATTCCGTTTATCCAACTAGGCCTAGGGTGAATTCTTGGACATACGTTTTCGAGAATCCACCCTAGGGTGGATTTTTTGGGATGGATAATCGGAATAACCCGGCTGTGTCACTCAGGACTCCACATAGTGGCTACTCTAGTTTACCCCATAGTTATACAGCCATATGGAAGACGTGGCGTGTCACTATGACAGCAAAAAATTAGGTCAACTGCGAGATGCATTTGGCCGCCGACGGTTTCAAATCAATACTTGTTAGGAGCAATATTTTCTTTATGTGATTTATGTATGGGTAGACTACGGAGCAATGTATCTGTTCCAGTGTATGTCCCTGATTATCAAATTTACTATGGGACTAATATAATGATTAGTTCCTTGGTATAATTGTGGTAAGTAGCCCTAGAAATGATCTATTTCATGCATGTAATAGAGAAAGATGTTAGGCATTAGTACTTCATTTACTTATTAAACATAGACGTTCGAAGGTGTTTAGAAAGTCCAGTCGAGAAATGGATGATCAGCACCCTAATATCAATCACAATCGGTTTAATTTTGACAGTTCAACAACATTCATTGCGTTAGTTACGTTGTTGTAGACACATTTTTCGAACATATGAAGCAATAGATAAGCAATATCCTTCAAATGAGGGATACCTTCTTTTCGCATAATGTTCTTTGCCCTAATATACTTCGGCATAACGATTTTGGCACAATTTGTTTTGGCATAATAATACTTCGGCATAATTTTTTTAGGCATACGTTTTATGTTGGCATAATCATCTTAAAGACTAATTTGTTTTGGCATAAATTTGATTCGCATAACGTTAGTAGGCCTAAGAACCGAATTTCTGCAAAACCGACTCCACGTAGTCTTGTTTGTCCTACCCCTAGAGTGTAATTTAAAATCGCGTAGGCGCGTAGGGGCGAGGCGGCCCGCGGGCTGAGGAGCAGGCGGCTGCGAGCGAGCCGCCGCGGCTGAGGCTGGCCGGCGAAGCCGGCCAACAAGCCGAAGCTGCGGTGGTGAGCGAAAGCCGTCTGCGACGATTAGTACGCGTGGGGCCGCCGGAGGCCCGCAGCGCCGGAGCCGTGACAGAAACCCTGCCTGCTGCATGTTGCATGCTCGCTTGAATGCTGCATGCTTGCTTGCATGCTGCATGCTTGCTTGGATGCTGCATGCTTGCTTGCATGCTGCATGCTTGTTTGCATGCTTTAACTTTATGCTTAATAAATTTATGCTTAAAAAATGTATGCTTTAGAATATTATGCTTAATCATTATTATGGTTAGAGAAATTATGCTTAAAAAAATTATGCGTAAGCTGTTATGCGTAATTATATTATGCGAAAATATAATTATGCCAAACAACATTATGCTAAGTTATATTAGGTCTTAAAATTTTATGCAAATGGATAGGGAACCTTCAAATGATTCAGATTCTGATTGATCGTGTGTTACGCAATCAGGGTACTGCTGATTGATCAGTTTACGGTTATTATAATACACAATAGACATACAGAAATAAAACGTTGTCAATATCCATATAATTTAAAACATTGTTTATTTAGCGGTGACTGAAAAGTTGTGTGGTAATCGGTTGTCATGGTAAAGGCATGTGATGCAGAGGAATGAGGAAAATGTCGTGAGGAAAGTTTTGAGTATGAATGTCGCTATAAGAGTAGGGGAAGACCAAAGAAACGATGGATGGACTGTGTGCAAGATGATATGGCTAGAAAGTGGTTGACTACCGAGATGATGATTAAGCCGCCGATATATGCCAGTGGCCTTGAGTGGTTAGCTTGCGTGTTCTGTGCTGAGCTCACGCAACGCGTCGTACGTCCAGCCAGTAATAGGACTCGCCCACCAAAGAGCGCTGTCCCAAATAAGATGCGTTATTAAGTCTAATATATTATTCAACAACCTGCCATTGTATTTAGAAATTGATTTATTTTGCACGAGTGCGTTAAGAATCAGGACAATTTTGAGTAGGGAATATTTCAATGGGTGAATATTTGTGGTTTATCACGGCATACCTACCTATTTTTCCATACCTTTTTTTTTTCTTTAATCCTGTATCACAACTTTGTTATTTATATGTGGAAGCTTGTAATTAGCAATTGTCAGTTGTTCACTATTTCGTTACCATTTGCGTGTATTAGTCTGTAAGCTTTCTTAAAATTTTAAAAATAACTAAATAAAATAAAATATTAATTTAGTATACATAAATCAAAAGGTATTTTAATAAAACACGTATAGTAAAAGATAAATAATTAAATGGTGAAGATTTCAGAAAAATACGCTTGATAGTTTTTGCGTGATTCTAAGTTTTTTATCCGCGTTAAACATAACTTTACAAATTAATTACACTATGTAACATAAACATAATCTAAAATATTCACAGATTGAATTATCAAGAAAATGCTCTAATATAACATATATTTTTTCCAAATCATTAACACTACTCGTTTAGACGTGATCTTCAGTATAAAATCATTAAAAGTCGGTTATCGTCGCCTTAATAGAGAAGTATGGATGAAACAGACGTGTTTCGACGACCCGAAATAAATCGGGCTAAGGACAAGCGAATGAACTATGTTTATCGTACTAATACTGTGAAGTTTGATATCTTTGTGACTGGATTTTTGAAACTCTAATCACGCTTTATCAGCTGAACAAGCCCACAGGTCGGCTATGATCTGGATGAACGTATAATATATAGGATTTCATATTATGTCGTATTTTCCTTACGATGTGAGTGAAACCGCAAGCGGAAATAGCTGAACTGAGTTGTATATAAAATCTGATTTAATTGAACAAATAAATGTTCCGTTATAATCTTCCTTTTAGAGTTTGTAAAAATAATCATTGTTATATTTAATTAGTTTATACATCACGAATCATAGGTACATAGGCTCTATAATAGCTATTGCAAATGATGTCGGTATTTGATATTTTTTCCTTCCTGGAATTTTCCAAGCAACACTAACATTAGAATTTAATTTGATCGTCATTGATTTACTTATTAATGAATTTTATATTATTAATGTAAATGCAATCAGGCTTCTAGCTTTATTCACAATGAAGTTACAGGGGGTGGAAAATGTTCTGAATGGCTTCGAGAAAAGGATAGTACGGCTGTGCTTTCGTTTGTTTATGTTTGACTTGGCGGGGGCACTACGGTGCCCCCGGAAAGGCTTTTTTCGGTTTCTCTTTTTTCTACACAATGGGCAGTGGCAATTCGTAGGTTTTATTTGAATCCTTATGAAATCTTTATCTATTTTTAGGGTTCCGTGCCCAAAGGGTGAAACGGGACCCTATTACTAAGACTCCGCTGTCAGGCTGTCAGTCTGTCTGTCCCTCTGTCACCAGGCTGTACCTCATGAACCATGATAGTTAGTGTTGAAATTTTCACAGATGATGTATTTCTGTTGCCGCTATAACAACAAGTACAAAAAACAGAATTAAATAAATATTTAAGCGGGGCTCCCATAGAATACAAAAGACATGATCTTTTTGCCGTTTTTATAGATCCGACTCGCACTTGGCCGGTTTTTTTTACCTACATCTCACCTGATGGTAAGCCTTTCTCCATTGCTGAAGACATAAGATGTTCTCATTAAGCTTTTTTTTTTTGATTGTTAAATTATCATATAACTTCTCCCGCTCTGGGCGGAGCGGGGGGCGTGTAAAACCCACCCGTGTTCCTTCAGTTGCCTGTACTATGGGAGAAGTTCATATCTAAGCAGTTTGAAAACAAAATCCCGTGATCACGATGACTACATCTGTTACCGCCCCAGTTCTATAGCGGCCGAGCGCTGCAAGCAGAAGTAGTCCTTACGGTGTATAGATATGAACTTCTTCGATGGTACGTTGCCAGGGGCCACGGTATCCCTTTCGGACTTTCCCGCAACCCCGGCAGGCGTTCTCGTTACGTTCATGACAATATGATAGAAGAAGCAAGTCCAATCTGTTTCACATAACTTACGTAGCCCATGATTACATGTGAACGTTCAATCCCGCTTATAATTTTGTACTATTACGAAGGCGATTTCAGACTAAGGTCTGATTTCCTTAATGAATCTGAACGCGATCATAATTTCTAAAACGCTTTCAAGAGCTGTCAGTGTCAAAATTGTTATGGAATATTGTACACTGACAGCTCTTGAACGCGTTTTAGAAATGCTGATCGCGTTCAGTTCAAAGAAATCAGCGCTTATTAGTTTTAATCGTGTAGTGAGGTAACGTTTCTTCTCTACTTGAAAAAATCACGATGTAACCTATACGACATAAAAGATAGCTTGATCTCTTCGACATATTATGTCAAACTGATATTCCTAGGATTGTCAGGATATAAAAAATTGTCGTTTCTTACTATTATCGATGCTAATGTAACATATAATTGGGTTTAATTTAATTACAAACGTTACTAAATTAAACGAATATTTTAATATAAAATATATTTATTCTCTTAAAGCAGTACACCCTAAATCCATATCTGAATCAATCAACAATCTTGTAAATTTATTATAAACTCTTATTCGCAAATATTATCAAATCGGACGTCCCGCTCCCAATCTTCTTCCATTACTTTTCTGCATTCGGTTACCACCTTCTTCCAGTCTTCTGTAGATACACTATCGATGATTCATCGCCCATCACTAATTAGGTCGGCATGCCCATAAAGTATGACATTGACAGTTACTGTCTGTACTATTAAGAAATTCAGGACTTCATAGGCGTGATTGTACTGACGACTGTCGCAGAGATCAAGTTCAAATCTCTTATGGAAAAAATCAAATCTTTTATGAAGTATAACTTCGCCCACTCATCAAATCCATCTTGTTTCTACAGTGCTGGGCATCAAACGTCTCAAGCAGATCGAGACGATGTTCATCTCCCGGCGGCTGCAGGCTCCGAGGACACATGGCCTCAGCGTGGAAACCCTGGTGGATATGCTGCTGGTCTTGTACGACGAATGCTGCAACAGCAGTCTTCGGAGGGAGAAGGCGGTGGCGGATTTTATAACTTACGGTATGTACAGCGAGCGTATGGTCTGTTCCAAAAGTATCTGATGACGGTGTAAACAAGCCCTGTTGAGGTTAAATTTTTACGCAATCACTCACTAAAGGTAATTAGTAACACAGTCATTTGTATGTGTAAAAGTGGTGAAATATGTATAAACTTAAACTGGTTTCAAGTTTATACATATTTCACCACTTTTTAACAATTGTTGTTTGAATAACATTTTGATAAGTTGTAATTGAAAAATCATCGATTAAATTAACCTCAATTGTCAATCTCAATGAAAAACATATTTAAGGTAATTTAAATATAATTCTGGGTTTAGGTATTCAAAAAATCAAATCAAAGCACTCAATTTGTACCTTTGTGGCATCCACAGGTATGTTTTATGATCCATTTGTTTACATTTTCATTAGATAGTTTTGGAACATACCATACATATTATGTTATGTCGCGTATTGTAAGTAATTGCAGCGTGTGTAGGATAGGAGGACTAGCGACTATCAATTCGATACAGGCTGCACAGGTCCGGTCGTTGTGACAATGCTTTAGGTGCCATCTACACGAGCGAGAGTATCGCGACGATAGTCATGCCGTGGCATTGATGACAAAAACGTGGTACATAAGGCGGATTTAATGCCCCATTAAGTCCACATTATTTACGTTTTTTACATGAAATATAAATAAATAAATCGCATAGGTACTCAAAAAAGGTTTTACTTGCTTTATGTTACTTGGCTTGAGAAGCAAACTTGACAATATTATATGCTGTTTTCTGAAAAAAATTAATAAAACAAAATACGTTTACTTGTGGTAAAACATGACGCAAACAAAGAAAAAACATAACAAATAAAAGAACAAGTTGGGGTAAAATATGCGTCACATCCACGCAAAACGGCCATCGCTCAGCATCATGCTGTGACCCTATGCGAGACAGAGCCACAGCGCTGGTTTTCAGCGACGGCCAGAAATGATCTGTAGAACCATATTTCTAAAAGTTGCCTTGATCAATAGTGATAGGGAAGTCGAAATGTAAATCTTTGTTCGACCTAATTTCACTCTCACGACGCCAGGCTATCAATTGAGCCATCAATTGAAAAATGTGCCTAGTCAATACACATTTTTGTGCCTACCAGGCTACCATTTTAAAATTCATGCTTTTTAGGCAAGCGTTCACCGCCTTTGACCGAATAATCGCGTACCAGGTGAGATAGTGGGTCAAACTCAATGCCTATGAAATAAAATAAAATAAAAAGTCATAATTATAATGATTTTATGTAAGTTTAGGATTACAACTTCAGCCTTACCTACATATTATAAAATTAGGCGTCCAGGGTTTAGTTTATCTAATTAATTAATTAATAATCGGTTCAGTCACCACGAGCGTCATCGTAGGCACGACTGTTTTTTGTATACAAAAAGATAAATGAAGCGAAAACATCTTTCAACCGTTTCTGAGTATATCCATCGATATAAACCCTTAAACGATTTATAAAGGAAAACGAGAGGAAATTAGCTATTAATAACTCGCTTCTACAGCGCATCCTCAGTTGATATCGATCAATATATTTTTAGACGAGAACTGTGAAGCCTAGATTCGTGAACTCGTAACTCGAACAGGCGCAGTGTCGGAGGCTTGCACGGTAGTCGCGTCACTGCAGTTAACCTGACATGAGCTTCCTGCAAAAAAGTTACCTAACTTGAAATATATTGGCTTTAAGTGGTCTCAAAATGTTGTGCAATGAAATTGGGTTAAAGTTTTCTGGAAAAGGTTTAGCTTAAGCTTGAAAAGGTCAAAGGACTCCTCCTTTGACCCTTTTCAAGCTTAAGCTGCGATGACGTAATGCGGTGCAAGCTGCAATATGGTGTGCCCTACTTAGAAAAACTTGCACAGTCTGAAGTACAAGCATGTTTCAAGAAAGCAAAATGAAGTTATATCACAAACGATTACATTGGAAGTTCACTATTGCATTTTGGTTCTTGAATTGTACGAATTCCAATCTTCCAAAATGAGTTTTACTTGTGCCACAGTGCAGATGATTTCATCAATGAGCTAAACAGTAAGTAACATGTAATATGTTTGGATTTGAATCATCGTGGTGAATGGATTAGTCAGTTAGAATATGCGTTACCGAGTGCTAGCTATCCTGCGCCGAACCGTAGAACAATTAAAGTGCTTAGGGTGGCTCCTGTCATGTATCCAGGTCGTGATGAATTGGAAAAAAATTACACGAATAGAAGGCTCTAATATGATATGTTCTTTAACAGTAAAACCAGTGGCGACGGCGTTGAAGAGGCTACGACTTTCTCGGGATGACTTCGAGCTGGTCAAAGTGATTGGCAGAGGAGCTTTCGGAGAAGTCTGCGTCGTGAGAGCGTCTTTTATGCAGGTATTGTGAATTTTTTACGTAAAGGTGCTCCCTCACCATTCGCTTCTAATGTAACATTTCAGATTTGATTTTGAGCATTACGTTACAATACTGCCTCCCTAACTGACGAGCATAAGCTTGTAATGTAAAATTTCAGATTAGATTTTTAGCATTACGTTGTATCAAAATATTACAGACATTGCGCACTGTAATGCTCGGATCTACCCCTCACTGATGTAATACTCGAATTGTATAATTACAGGTTGCGAACTGTAATGCTCGGTTCGTCTCCCTCACTGATGTAATGCTCGAATTGTATCATTACAGGTTGCGAACTGTAATGCTCGGTTCGTCTCCCTCACTGATGTAATGCTCGAATTGTATTAACAGGTTGCGAACTGTAATGCTCGGCTTGCCTCCCTCACTGATGTAATGCTCAAATTGTGTCAACAGGTTGCAAACTGTAATGCTCATTTTTTCTCCCTCACTGATGTAATGCTCGAATCATTACAGGAGAATGCTCGCGGTGATAGCACCTTTAGGCTCAATTTACATTGCCACGGAACCGAGTGGAAACAAGTTTTTGTAACCATATTGTTCATAGCAAATTGAACTTTATGTCAATTGTCTAAAGTACAAACTAGATACAAGCTTTTTACTGGGCGAATTCCCGAGATTGCGAATTTTGCTCTGGTATCTAGTTTGTACGTTACACTATTGACATAGAGTTCATTATGATTTGTTAAAAAAAAATGGCATGAAATCCGTTCAGCTACAATGTAAATTGAGCCTTAGGGGGTGATTGCATAATGACTTATGACGCAGGTTCTCGGTAATACCAACTCGGTAGTCGGTATCAATCGTTGCGGGTGAAATAGCCCAGTATTAAGGTGAACACACACTTATCCGAGCCGAACGCGTCGAATGAATCAAAGTCAACGAGAACGCTAGAAACGGTCTTCCAGATTCGGACGATTCGACGCGGGCAGGTGTGGTGCAGGTTTCATAGAATTTCATATAAAGAATTCTAAAATTCAGTTCGTTCGACACGTTTGGCTCGAATAAGTGTGCGTTCACCTTTAACTTATGCGCTCATTTATAAAGAAACAGATAAAACATTGTAACCGTTTCTTTCCGTACACCAACCTGCAGCGTAGTAGCGCAGTATAAATAAGTAACAGTATTATATCTCTGCAGTGACCTTGAAATAATTACCTACGGCCGCTCGGTTCCGCGTCCGTGCGTAACTTCCGCGCACTCGATATTGTTCCGTACAGATATACACAGAGATCTGAAAGCGCGTCGTTTCGGTCGTTTTCTCTGAAGATATAATACTGTTACTTATTTATACTGTGGTAGTAGTCTAGTGAAACGTCTATGGTAACAACATGCGACGGAAATTCGGCGTGTTAACCTTACAATTCGGTTATGTGAAGTAATTTCCTCCTGATATGTTGCTGGTAATTTGAAAAGAATTGCAAGCGTAAGTAAGGAGCATTTTCCCGTACACGTGTCGCTTGACAAAAAAATTACGATCCTTGAGATGACAACTGCTTAAGTAATAGACTGTAGTACAGAGGAGATACATTAAAAAAAATGGCCAAGTGCGAGCACACGGAGGGTTCCGTGCCACCGTCAAATATTTAACACAACATTTTTTACTTTAGTATAAAAAAAACATGTTTCTTGTATTGGAACCCACCCCCCCTTAATTATTAACTTTATTTTATTTGTTGTTATAGCGACAATTTTATACACAATCTGTGATTTGATTTTCTCTGATTGAATTTCAACTGTCTACCTATTACGGTTCATGAGATACAACCCGCTGACAGACAGACGGACGGACAGCTAAGGCATAGTATTGGCATCCTTCGACTTTTCAATCAAACTAAATGAAATCGTTTAAGCAAATAAAAAAACGACTGAAGACGCTTCAATAACTGGTTCTAGAGAAACTACTTTTAGGTTTGTAAAACTAAATATAACTGTTTGTAAATAAAAACGAACTTCTCGAAACTATGCTGTCTAGCCAATATGATAATGAGGATTAAAAAAAAAGATTTTCAAAAGATTCGTCAAATAATATGTAGGATTTTTTTATTTATTTAGGCTCCTACTGGAACGCCTTACAGCAATTACACCAACGGAGAAAAAATTACTTCATGTCCCGGTTTCCATCCAACCTGTCCGCGGTGGACATGGAACGGGTAGCGATGGATCACGCACACTCATGCAGCGTCAAGACACTTCTCCATAGTTTCATAACTCCATTCATATTGCGCACATTTGCCTGACCAAGATTATGTCTGGACTTTAAAAGATACTGTGATCTCTGAGTTTGTTTCGGTCTTTCTTCTCAGAGTAGTCGGATAGGAAACGCCGAACTCATCTAGCATTTTCTTCTTTTTTTTGTAAAATATTTTTTTAATATGACGTGTAAAAGTGATTGCAATATCCTATTTACAGAATAAACGATTTTATTTCATTTCACATTCTTTGCAATTTTTGCGACTAAATTATTTTTTAAAATTTTCAGTTACTAAACGATGACCCCTGTCCCCCATTAAAAACTTAGGACGATAGAATAGTTATTATTATTTCGGTTCGCTATAAATAAACACATTTTACTATCCAATTCTAAATACTTGTTCTGTGAACATGGTAAAAAAAATCTGGTCTACATATTATTTTAAATTAATTTAAACTCGCTTTTCTTCTAAACAAGGCAACGGATTTTGATGCGGTTTTCAGCATCATTTAGTTAATTTATTCCGTTAAATGTGTTATTGTGGTTAAATGTGTATAATTGTATAATTAATGTATGATTAATATAATGAATGCACATTATGAAAGTAGTTTGTTCAGAATCGTTTACTGAATCTGTCATTTTTAATATAGGTATTTTTTTATTCCAAAAATAATTAAAACTGCGTAAATTACAGTCACACTTCCACTGTACAGTCACCCCGGTAGCACACCTCCGCTGCGACTACGGTTTCGCCGCGCGACCATAGCAGCGAAACCGCAGTAGTTAAATTCAATAGACTCGCGTCAATTTACGCTACTCGCATACGATTCGAGTAGCGGAACATGACGCGAGTCTTATTGAATTGAACTACTGCGGTTTCGCTGCTATGGTTTCGCGGCGGAGGTGTTCTACTGGCGTCAAAACAAACCAAAATGGACGAAGTACCTATTACGCTTGACCCATGCACGTGTGCGACTGTGCCTGCGTAGATTTGCAATGTGATCGTAATTTTCTCTTACAATTAGTGTAACAAATTTAACAAATAAACAATATTTTATTCATAACTAGCTGCGCCCTTCGGGTTCACGCGCATAAGTCTCGATCCCGTGGGAATATCGGGATAAAAGGCATCCTATTTCCAGGTCATAGTCTACCCATGTGCCAAATTTCATCGCAAATCCGTTCAGCCGTTTTAGCGTGAAAGCGTAACAAACAAACAAACTCACTTTCGCATTTATAATATTAGTAAGGATAGTAAAATTTCAGTGTATACAAGGACCCATTAAAATAGATGGACAAATTTTAACACAGCGTTCAGTACGTCTAACCAAAGATATCCAAGCAAAAAAAAAACACAGATTAAAGTGATTTTATTTTGACCTAAGATAATAAATGGCATTGGGTAACCAACATTTTTAGTGTATTTTCGTTAGCAGATTTATTTTTCTTGTAAGTATCTAATGCGTTTTTCTTATTATTTTTTTTACCATTCTTCTTATTTTGGTGGTCTGAATGATTTCTAAAAGTTTGTCCATCTATTTTAATAGGACCTTATACATTATGATTATAACATAATATTCTAATTAGGGTGTTTGGTGGTGTGCGCTATTTCCAGGACATGTATAAAACTAACAAATAAAAAATATAGATATTTTTCCAAGTCGTAAAAACCATGCGAAGCGGTTGCTAAAACAATAATAAAGTTAAAGTTATGAATTCAATGGAAATGTTCATCTAGATTTGCTTTGCATTGATAGAAAAATACAATAGACAAATCGATTGTCAGTTAATCGTGTTTTATTGATGTTGTTTGATATTTCACGGATGTAATGTAGGTACAGATATACCAAGAAAAATGTGCGTTTCGGGAATCATTATCTATCTTCGGAAATACGAATGCGCGATGATGAAATCTACTCGTATTGTACAAACATAGAAGTACTTGCCTATTTTACATTACCATAATTTCATAATGATGCAATGATACAATTCTAAAAAACTTTTGAGTGACTGATGACGATCTGCGACCGGAGAGATTTTTCTCTGTCGCGTTACCTACTCTGG
Source organism: Xanthia icteritia (assembly GCA_949128155.2). Classification (NCBI taxonomy): domain Eukaryota; kingdom Metazoa; phylum Arthropoda; class Insecta; order Lepidoptera; family Noctuidae; genus Xanthia; species Xanthia icteritia. Next base: position 11,711,126 of record OX421956.2, read on the forward strand.
AGTAGGTAACCAGAAAAAAGGTAAACAGAAAAATCTTCATATAGAATCTTCATCATAGAATATCATTGCCGCGCTTTGCAGTAGTGCTACTGCAAAGCTTTGCCTCTGTGGAGGGTCTCTGTGGCGCGACGTTCGTGCTAATTCGGGAACACGAAGATCACCGAAGCGCATACCTTTACTGGATTACCTGTACAATGCAAATACATTATACTTAAATATTCTTTTTTTTTCAGTCCAATATATTATACTTAAATATTCTTTTTTTTTCAGTCCAGGCTGTCTAGGTTGATTTCAAGTGGCTAGGCAAAATATAAATACCGAAAATAGAGCCTATATTAATTATTGCGATTTCCTTACGGAATTTGAAACAAATTTGACGTCATACCTACCGTACAACTCATTATTGTCAGTATAAATAAAATAACTATGCGAATTTTAAATATCAAATAATCGATTTGGTTAGTTACCAAGGAGTTCTGAATCGCAGGCCCACAAGAATTTATTCAGTCTTGACATCCATATTCTTGGCTCTTTTGTTTTAACCAATTACAATAATTAAAGAAACATACAAATAAAAAAAAAATGTGAATTATAAAGTTAAGGTTAAAACGTAGAAAAATTTACGACACTTATGAATCCCTGACAGAGTACTTCTGACATGCCAATCAAATTATTCTTAGTCCATTCGTCCGCAAACGATCGTTTGTTCGATTAGAATTCAAGAGATCAAATGAGATAAATTCACTCAATATTAATCGAATATAAATTTTCAAAAACCTCGAATTGATAATAATAACATTTATTACAGCCAGTCTTTAAGTTTCTTTTTAAACCTTTACTTGGAAAAACTTTCTTATAAATTAATATAATTATTATTTATTTATTTAATCAAGCAACAAGACTCATAGTGTTAGTAACATATAAACTTAAAAAAATATGTTAGTAAAACAATAACACAGAAACAATTTGTGACATCACTGCTGCAAGGTGACCGGCCCAGCCGATACCTTGCAGCAGTGACTCACAAACGCACAATCTAGCCTGCTTATGTGACGATGGATGGACTTACTTAAGGCGACGATAACCGATTATACTGATGATCACGTCTAAACGAGTATTGTTAATGAGTTGGAAAAAATATAAAATGCTCTAATTTAACATATGTTTAATTAGAGCATTTTCTTAATAACTTAATATATGAATATTTTAGATTATGTTTATATTACATAGTGGAAATTAATTTGTAATGTTATGTCTAACGCGGATAAAAAACTGAAATTCTATCAAGTGTATTTTACTGAAATCTTCCATTTTAAAGATAATTTCACTATTGATCTTTTAGTATACGTGTTTTATTAAAATAACTTTTGTTTTATGTATAATTAATTAATAATGCGTCTAATTTAGGATAGCGCTCCTTGATGGGCGAGTCCTATTACTGGCTGTTACGACGCGTTGCGTGAACTCAGTACAGAGGCCCTAGTCTGAGTTTCTTTGAACCATCTCGATTTTACGCGTCGACCGCATTTGGCGCTCCGATTGGCCGTTCACTGGTGAAGGCCGGCCGGCTGCCAATCGGAGCGCCGAACGCGGTCGATGCGTAAAGTCGAGATGGTTAAAAGAAACTGACACTAGGACCTCTGAACACGCAAGCTAACCACTCAAAGTCACTGGCATATATCTGCGTCTTAAATTATTTTCTTTCACTACAGGGCACAGATGGTGGCGGCAATATGGCGGCTGTGACCGCTGGGACCACTGGCACAGGAGAACGAGTTTACGCCATGAAAATACTCAATAAATGGGAGATGCTCAAGGTAGGTCACTGTTAAAATTATTATCTTACTATATTATCTCTTGGGCCTTCTTCAAGACCTTCAGACTTACATCGTTGAGGAAACGGCAATATGCATGTTATCTCTCCACCATCCTTGGTTGACTGGTAGAGAATGGTTGTATCCTAAAAGTTGGCAATGTCGCAAATAGCTGTCAAATATTTACCTTTTTTTGATTAATTTAGCAATATTACTGTATGGAAATTTGAAATGTGGCTGACTAGTGAACTAAAATATTGATCATGAAATGTAATAATTAATATCGTAACACCGAATAAAAAAAAAGTATTTGGAAACTTTCCAAATGCCTTTTTTACACCTAAAACGGCTAACGGCCTAAATAGGCTACTTTTTATCGACACACCACACAGGCGAAGCCGCGGGTGGAGGCTAGTAAATAAATATATGCAGTCATGTCAACGGTGCCGCCAATTTTAATATCAATGTACTGTCTTATCATAATATAACCGAAAACCTGGTCCTAATTAAAGGACCACGCATATAATAGGGATGATGACTGGGTCAAAAAAAGCAATTCTATTTAGTCCGTCAGTCAGATAATAAAAAACTATTAGACACGTATTTTTTGCTTTATCATATTAATAAAAAATGACTTAGATAAAACGCATTAAAGTTGGGGAGTGTGGTTTGCTACGTCACAAGTAAGTATAAAATATACATACTCGTGACGTCATGGAACATTTTAACGCAATGTATCGCCGTATTCTTTTGATAAAGTAAAAAAAGAAAAAATACGTATCCAATATTTTTTTAATAATACAACTGACGGTAAAAAAATATTTTTTGACATCAACCCTATTGTTTTTTTTTTGCTACATGGCATTTTAACCCCCCCGTCGTAAAAATACGAGTGTTAAGATCATGAAGCCTTTTTCTGTTTGTGTCATGGTAACTCCCAAACGGATAGAGCGATTTCAATACGATTTATTTTGAAAGACGTGTTTAATGTGATGGTTGTAAGCAATTTCTGATTAAAATCGGTTCAGCTGTTTGACAGCATCGTAGGACATCTAAAGATGCAGGACATTGGATATCGTGAAACGCCTTTTATAATAAGTGCTTATAATTTGCAGAGGGCAGAAACGGCATGTTTCCAAGAAGAGCGCGATGTTCTGGTGTTTGGCGACAGACGATGGATCACCAACCTGCACTATGCCTTCCAGGACGAACACAACTTGGTGAGTTAACCTCAATCATAAGTTCATTAAAAAAATCTTGTAGTTTGACTAAGACTGCTGAGGCCCTAGTGTGAGTTTCTTTTAACCATCTGGACTTTACGCATCGATCGCGTTTGGCGCTCCGATTGGCCTTTCACTGGTGAAGGCCGGCCGGCTGCCAATCGGAGCGCCGAACGCGGTCGATGCGTAAAGTCGAGATAGTTAAAAGAAACTCACACTAGGGCCTCTGTTCCGAGCCTTAGGCATGTGCGTGGCTAGACAGGAAGACACTGCAGGCCGCTGATTCGTCAACGCTCACGGCGTCCCCCCGCTCATTCTTCAAAGCTGCCCCCGCTTCGGCGCGCATTCCTAACGCGCGGTACAGCGGTATTGGTCAAACTATAGTCTATTAAAAAGAAAGCTGGTTGCAGGACTTAAAGCGTTAGCTCAGAAGAAGATACATGATTTTATTTCTGTAAATAGGTTTGTACAAACACGTTTACACGTCAATCATATTTTTAAAACTAGATGAGATGAAGAAGACAGGCTGCTCCATGGTTACTCAATTTCTACAATTTTTTTTTTTTCCTATTTTTGTCTCATATCGGAATGAAGTAGAGAAGAAAGCAGAGTTACCTATGTTTCACAGTTGGAAAGTGAAACTGATTACAATGGGGTCAAAACCTAAAAAAAGTTTTAAATAATTCTTATACAGAGTGCAAGGCTAATGAGCAAAGACGCACTTCTTCTGTCTCTTCATCAGCATTACGTATCAACCGCCCACACTTCGCACATGCGCGATCAACTTTAGCTCACGTTGTCTGGGCACGCCTTTACCAATAATTTTGTTACTTAACTCGAGGGGAGAGAACTTATTTATAAAATTGACGCGTCAGTAGCCATGGCTTTGCCGTTAGAAGTTATGTGTTTGATAGTATATTATAAATACAATTTAGATCGCCGCAGAAGCTGTCGCCAGACAGTGTTCAATGTTCATTAGGCTACAGGTCATATGGCTGGCATAAAAAACATACGTACTTCTGCCGCGCCCCTTAGTACGTTCATGACCTTTATTGACCGGGCAAAGACTTTTAAATTCCTCTAATTCGTGTATAACATAACATAACGCCTTTAATCCTCGAAGGGTTAGGCAAAGGTATACCTACAGCTACACCCACATTTGGGCAGTTTTGTTTAAGTCCCATGTAATAGGAGGGCGAGCCTAGTGTCATCTACCAGGCACAAATCCAGACTCCGGGCTGGTACTGTGAAATTTGTAGCACTTGGCTTTATATCAGATAAATCATCATAAAATTAATAGAGTTGTGGCGGCATCTGCGTCGTCATATGCGAACTACGCATCAAAGACCTGACGTCACACAAATTCTGCATCGCGCAATTAGAGATTTCCTCGCGAGCACAATATATTTAACTTCCCCGAAATCAATCGTTGGGCAGTTGCCCGCCAGACACGACACCCGTCTGGTCGGAGGATTCTTCCTTTTCTAAAGAGGATGAGTGAACTTTACACCCTGTTCCTCATGCCTCTAAAGAGTGGTTTATTGCATAAGGCTACCATAGACATATCCTCTAATCTTATTCTTCTCTATTTCAGTACCTGGTAATGGACTATTACTGCGGCGGTGACCTGCTTACCTTACTGTCGAAGTTCGAAGACCGACTTCCTGAAGACATGGCGAAATTCTACATCGCAGAGATGGTGCTCGCCATACAGAGCGTGCATGAGCTCCGATATGTTCATAGGTGAGTTTTAACGGTTCATCTTCAGAACAAAATATGACTGAAGAACATGCAGCATTGCAGCTTAGTTCATTCCTAGATATTGGCATCTTCAACTTTGAGCTAGCCAGCTCACTATAGCCAGCCCTCTGTAAGATAAGAAATATTTATTTGTTCAAACATGTGTACTATATTCTTTATTAGTACAGACGCCAGCACATCAACCTACTACAATCTGTCAAATTTCTTTAATAGATTTTCAACTTTATCACTAAAGCTTAAGGTTCAAAGTTGATTGGGAAAATTTGACAGTTTCGGGTAGGTTGACCTGCTGGCGTCTGTACGTAATATATAAGTATTCTTTAGTGTACTCAAAAGAATAAAAACGTGCATGCAGGTTAACATAAAAATAAGGTTCAGACTTGTTAGACATAACGGATGAAGATTTTGCCTTCTACATTTTTTTTTACCGTCACATTAGTTTGTCAATGAACATAAGATTTCATCATTGATACCAACGACATCTATCGGAGAAATAATCAGTTTTGAGGAAGCAGTTTTAATTGCGACTGCTGGGCAAAGGCCACCTCTCATATGGCTATTCTGACTGATATTTTTTTAACAGGGACATAAAACCGGACAACGTGCTCCTAGACGCGAGCGGTCACATTAGACTAGCAGACTTCGGCTCGTGTCTGCGACTCGGCGACGACGGCAAAGTGCAGAGCAACGTCGCCGTCGGCACGCCCGATTATATATCGCCTGAGATATTACGGGTAACTTACTTTTATAACTAGTATAACGGCGCAGTATAGCCTTTACCAGAAGTGGTCATCGTATTGGTTCAGCAGCTTGAGTATCATCAGGATTTTGCCGGAATATAGCAGTTCATCGTGGACGTGGTACAGCGGCTCTCCTGGCATCATCTGTCTTCAGAAGACAGCCGTCACGCAACCATCGATGCGACGCTCTGTTAGTGACTGTCACCAGCCAGTCTCACTCTTATCCGACTTTTTCAGTGGTCCCAGTAACTTCGTAATAAACTTTCAGTTCTTTAGATCTTGAACTAATACGGACTATTCCTGCCTGTATACGTCAGCTGCTTATACCGTTATTGTATACAGAATCTGCCACAAAACTAAAAATATTCCTTCCCGAAATAAATCTGTTTATTACATTTACGCGAACGACAGACGTTTTTGCATATATGCGAATAAATTTTGAATTTTTGACAGTTATTCCATACAAAAACTGTCAGACAGTCGAAAATTTATTCGCTGGATATGACTTTACTTGGTATAAAAAATTATAGGTTGAATTCGTCCTTACTCGAATAAGTGCTATTACCACTATAACTATGATAAAGGAGAAGTAGTAGACCTCTTTGTCAAGGAACACGTCCAGGGGAATACTGCTATCACCATACATGATTGTGCCGCCAAGCAGCGTTTCTGTATGAGTGCTGTATGAGTACTCACAGACGCTAGACATTTTAGCTTTGTTTCTGGGATGACAACGCGATGATAATGCGTCTGTTATCGTAGATGTTCATAGACGGCGGGACCGCTTTTCATCAGATCAGTCGTAGTCCTGTATGCCAACCTATATACATTTGCCTAGCCTTTTCCCAACTATGTTGGGGTCGGCTTCTAGTCTAATCGGATGCAGCTGAATACCAGTATTTTACATGGAGCGACTGCCTATCTGACCTCCACAACTGGGTAATACGATACCCCTTGGTAAGACTGGTTGTCAGACTTTCGAGTTTTTGACGAACCGTAACGACTGTCAAAGATCTATGAACGACAGCCGGGACCAACGGCTTAACGTGCTTTCCGAGGCACGGAGGAGTCTCGATGTGTAAAGAGGGTCACTCATCCACGGACCAACCCTGGGGAGCGTAGCTTAACCTGATGGATCGACCCATGCGGCCGTTATTACTTAGCCACGAGCTCCTCCCTGTATGCCAACCTATCACTTAAAAACTCTGAAGCAGTACAAATAACAGACTGATATCCATTTATGTATGTTATTGTTAATACAGATTTTGAATAAATCATTTTTATTATTTTTGACGTTGAATATTTTTATTTTGCAGGCCATGGAAGACGGTCAAGGCAGATACGGCCCAGAGTGTGATTGGTGGTCTTTAGGTAATTTCCAATGGATTGTTTTTTTTTTAATTACTATTAATAATTCTTAGTAAAAAAGCCGCTTACCCACTTCTTATATGAAATCCTTACATATTATAAAACAAAGTTCTATATAAGGTCCCATTAAAATAGATGGACAAACTTTTAGAAATCATTCAGACCACCAAAATAAGAACGGTAAAAAAAATATAAGAAAAACGCATTAGATAATTACAAGAAAAATAAATCAGATAACGAAAATACACTAAAAATGTTGGTTACCCGATGCCATTTATTATTTAAGGTCAAAATAAAATCACTTTAATCAGTGTTTTTTTGCTTGAATATCTTTGGTTAGACGAACTGAAAGCTGTGTTAAAATTTGTCCATCTATTTTAATGGGACCTTGTATAATTTGAAATCAACAAACTGTAATTTGACAATAACACCACGCCTAAGTGTTTGATCAGAGGTGTACATATTGCCTAAGTACATGTGTTTGTGCTCATAATTTAATTCTTTTCATTCAATTCACAGGTGTATGCATGTACGAGATGCTCTTCGGCGAGACGCCGTTCTACGCGGAGTCTTTAGTAGAGACGTACGGCAAGATCATGAACCACGCGCGCTCCTTCCACTGCCCACCCCCTGATGAGCATGCCGCGCAGGTACGAGTGAATCATAGACAGAGACCATAGCAATAGACAAATCTCTGAATAATAATAAGTACCTGGTCGACCAAGCTCTGCTCTGGTGAAAATAGAGAATGATCATTTAATAGTATAGGATAGTTCATACAAATTCCATGCTGCCATGATAGTGGGTATAGTTCGATTCAAAGTTAATGGCGGCTCGGAAGTTAGCTGCTCGCTGCGCAGTACCGCACCCCTCACCCCCGCTGACACATGAATTCGTTACTGCGCAGCGACTCGCCTCATGTTCCGAGCCGCCATTAAGTTTGAATCGGGTTCTACTTACTAATTCCATGCTGCCATGTTATTATTATAAAGTGTCATTATTCTTGTTCTAAACTTTGGGCGATCTAACTCTAATCGGGTGAAAATTCGGAGAAAATTAATTTTCCCAGGCATGAGACCTAGCTAGATCGATTTTTCGCCCCCGTAAACCCCTATATTGCAGCTTTCATCGAAATCATTCGAGCCGTTTTCGGGAACGTGAGTACAAATATATACATAAATATTGTTCGTTAAATAGCGTAGGATAATGAGACAAAGACAGCCTTATTGGTAATTCGTTCGGTAGTAAGAGTAAACGAGATCGCATTATATAATTTTTTTGTCTGACTCCAGGTGTACTATTTCTATATTTATATTCATTTATTTGCTCAGAAAGTAGGTATTTACAATAGGGTGGTTACAATATTAAAGAATCCTTATACATTCTACCATTTTGGCATGCAAACATTGGTGCAGTTCATCATCAAACATTGATACACTGGATACACAACAAAAATTTATCAGCTAGAAAATCCGATACGGAATAGTAACATTTATTTAATAGAAGGACAGTTAGTTTCTTTTTGAAAACGGACAATATAAAAAAAATTGTCGTTATACATATTCTCTATCTACAGGTTGAATGCTCAATACTCAATTCTTTATTGCATTCCTCAATCTAGGCTTAGGTGGTAAATATTTGCCAAAAGAAAATCATGGACCCTGTCGGGCACAGCAAAAGAAAGATATGTCGAGAAGAGGACTTATCATTTACATAACTTATAATCTCACTTATTCTCAACACACTTTTACAAAATAATTCATTTTATAATAACAATAATTTCACATTTAGCTTACGAGTATTATATACTTATGTGTTTGCTACGATATACCTTTTTGTTGGTTTTTTACAAGAAAATAACCATATTCTTTGAGAGTTTCTTGTCCCATTTGTGGCAAAGAAGTTTACATTCCCACGATTATCTTCAGTAATAAATTATGTTTTTTTGACAGGTGTCAGAAGAGGCGAAGGATCTAATCCGCAGACTGATATGCTCTTCAGAAAATAGATTAGGAAAAAATGGACTGCAGGACTTCAAGGTACGCTTTTATCTCTCATTTCTGGATATACACCTATTTAAATTTGCTCACCAATAGGAACGTGAGCTGGGCTTAGACTGTCCTGAGACAGGTTAGTTTTGCCCTATTGATGGCTCGTTGCGATAGAAAAGGTATGATTCCGAACAAAGTCGCCCGCGCTCGGGCTGCCCGGCGCGGGACCCTCGCCCGCGGCGCGGCCCAGCTGTTCGTGGTGGTACTTCGCAACAGTTGTCAACATTCAAGTGTTATTACTGTGATGAACTATTTATTTATGATTTTTTGACATAATTAACATAACGAGATTTAGTGCGTTTTTTTTAAACGCACCTGTATGTCAAAAAATCATAAATAAATAGTTACATCACCGTGTGCAAGGATATAACGGCTATTCTCTCCATTCCGGAGCTATAAACATTAGCTCCATACATATTTTTTGCAAAAAAAAAATAAGTTGCTAATTTGCCTTCCAGATTATATCCTATGATACATTTATGCATAATATTGGCTATTTATTAGAAGCTATTTCAAGCAAAACCGACACTTTAAAATTGAAGCTCCAATGCCTTCGAGAGCCCATTTTCGAGCCACAGTGCGGCGGCGCGGCGCCGGCGTCACGCACAGCAAGCCTCCGCCCTCACGCGGCTAGCCCCGCGGTTGATGGCGGTTAAGTGCGTACAACCATAAGCGGTTGCATATTACAAATGAAAACAGCTAGCCGCGCGGTTAACCGCTAGTGCGTATTCAAATTCAAATTCAAAAGTCATTTATTCAAACTAGGCTGAAAATCAGCACTTTTCGAACGTCAAAATTACATAAGATAGTCCCCCAAAACGCCCACCCTTCACCACTTCCTAGTGCTTTAGCTGGGAAGAAGAAGTGGCGCAACAAACTCCCCAGCAGCACAGCTGTCTGAATAGTTAGAAGAACATGATTCTATACAATAGTAATAATTTACTTTACGCAACACAAAACATTAAATTAAATTATTTTCTATATGTCACCTAGCACACGCCAATATACCAACAACAAAAAAGTAAAAAGAACTTAATACCCGAATGAAAGCCTCCAGGTATAAAGGGCGTGCCAAATCACAAATGACAAACTAGCGAACTAGCTAACAATCGAAGTAAAATAAATAAACAGTTAATTACTAATAACAACAACAAAAACCATGGTCAGCAAGACGACCAGTCACCACAAGCAGCACCCGTTCACGAGCATAACGCAAAGGTCAGCCATTACCCTCGTCGCCATATTTGAGGGAAGGAGGCAACCCGACCGTATGAGGGCTTACAGCCCCTTTATCATCTTTTCCGAGTAAAACTTATCTATAAATTATTTGTATTTTATTACAGAATCACCCGTGGTTTGCGAACCTAGATTGGGAGAACCTCCGCGAGATGCAGGCGCCGTTCGTACCAGATGTCTCGAGCCCCACCGATACCTCCAACTTTGATGTCGATGATACTGATATCAGGTACAGCTGCACAAACTTATGTTATAATAGCGCGATATGTATGGCAAGTTACAATGTGGTTTTTATTTTTTATTGTGTTTTATTTTTCTTCTAATGTAATTATTGTGCGCTTTTATAATTATTAACGCCACGTTTTTATCGTGGATGTCCCCTTCCACGTCCATAAAATATATGAAAATACGTGCAATTTATAACGTTATCGTGGACGGAAATTTGAAAGCGTCTTCCAAACATTTTTCTTTCTTTTCCCTGCTTTATCGAGATGTGTCGTAATTGTGGACGTGGACATCCTCGATAATATAGTCACTTTAGATATTATAAAAGCGCGCATTAGAAACAAATCACTGTCATGTTCAGGGTGTAGGATACGATTCACCAGTTAGTATTGTACCGAGTACTGAAAATATTGTATAGCGCATTTTATGAACACATTCTGTATTATCAATTTTTATTTTGCTGTAAGATTCCATATTTTTTTAAATGTTATTTCTTTCTTTACAGACTATCCGAAGCCGTCCCGCCACCCTCAGCATCATCAGCGTTCTCCGGTCTCCATTTACCATTCATCGGCTTCACGTTCACGGCCGGCTCTCGTCTGTCAGACCTGGGCGCGCCCGCTAGTCCACTCAGTCCAGCCAAGAATGCTCCTAGTCAGGTTTGTACATCACATCAGCTTTAAACCCTTTATGCCTTTATTCATGGCAAAATAAAACTTCATGTTAAAGCATTTTTTTTCTGGTTCTCAATCAGTAGGCAAACTAAGAGCGCGATATTGAACGCGTTCGGAGCTGTAGTTTATGAGAAAATAACGCCTGAATTAATATATTGATTTTATGAGAGAACGCGATATTTTTCTGTCAGCCTGTCATCCACAGGCAAGCTCGCAAATAGACGAAATATTGCTCAACTGTTTGTGACAATGACTTGATAACGTTCAATTATGTTACCAGTAGCAACAAAGCAATCGCTATGATATGATGTCATGTCAATTTCGATCCACTTAGTGTGATCATTACAAGCTAATTTTCTAAACGAGTATAACTACCAGTATGAGTCCATAAATTATAATGATTGAGAAAACAAAATTTTCTGTGTAATTACAAGGACGAAACTTCAGTCACCACACTAGTCGTCAGTGATTATTCTAGTCACTCTCGTATATATATATATATATATATATATATATATATATATATATATATATATATATTTCATTTATTTCGGATCATACATAAAGAGTAAGTACATACAATCCATATGGTATTAGTAACAAAGATTTAAAAACGATGTTAGTAAAACTTACAAACTAACCTAACATTAACTAATATCTACTTGGCTCAACACATGTCGGCACGTGCCTCCGCATCCAGTGCATAATAAAGGAGCTGTCCACCTTGCCGAACAATGTTTTTAGGATGCTGGTGGGGAATTCCGCGCAACCTACCCATTATTGACGCCGCCCGCTTTCTCATTATGGCATGAAAATCATCAACACGGGCTTCCGCGAACATCTGCGAAGCGCTGCAGAAATAATGGATTGTATATTTTTGTGAACAGGCACCATCAAACGCAGGCGACCGTGCGGCGGTAAAGGCGTTAGAACGAGAAAACGCGCTCCTCGCACAAACTATAGCAGAACTCAGGGCGGGCGGTGCGGCCTTAGATGCTGGCAGTGGTAAGATGTTCACATTGTTCTCACATATAAAAGCAACAAGAATAATTTCTTCATTTAAAATAGTGTCCTTGGAGTTTCTTGCCCGTTCTTCTCCATAGAGATGTTCGTTTTTGAATGAGCAACTAGCTTCAACTTTCTGACGAACTGACCGACTCCTTGACAATTCAAAACTGCCTGGAAATTGTTTAATTGAAATAAACAGTAGACTGGTTCATCAGCTCTGGATTAGTTCAGGTTAATCACCATACAGATAATTTGAGACGAATCCTGGACGATTTTTTAAAATTTTATCTGGTCTATTGTATCGGTTCTGGCGTACCAAAAGGGATTAAGTCGAAGTCAAATAATTTATTTCAATTAGGCATATAAAAGGCACTTTTGAACGTCAACATTTTAATAAAATAGAAGATGAACATTTGTCAGTTTGTGAATGTCATAAATCTACGCGGGTGAAGTCGCTGGAAGAGTGCTAGTCCAATAAATATATTGAGTATAGTGAAGTTGTATCAGTCAGTCATGGTACAGTTCGCGTCAAATAACTTTGCAGCCCTGAAGTAAGTTACAAATGACTGCACAGTAGTCAATCTTTAAAAAACAGTAGCGCGCAGTAATTTGTAACTTACTTCAGAGCGGCAAAGTTATTTGACGCGAACTGTATGAGTACTAAAAAGAAACACTCGACACTCGAAAGTACGGGAACAATAATTATAATCTCAAGTTGATTAGTCGCAATCAACTTGAGATTAACATTAACACATTACACACTCAAGATATCTTTTAGTTGTGTACTAGGTTCCTAGATTTAGATCTATTAAAACTATTTATTTCATAACTAATAATTTAATACGATTATTAATATATTACCAATGTATTTCGCAGAAGATCTAATACAGCTGAAAGAGGAGTTAGCGACGTTATCGAAAAGGAACGCGGATTTGGAGGCTCAAGTTAGGTGTTACGAACAACTGAACACTGGCATTACTACTCAGGTAATCATTATTTATTATTATCAGCCTCTTGTTTCCCTCTGCTGGGCAAAGGCCTCCACTCCCTCCTTCTAACTCATCCCTATCTATTACTGCTGTTTGGTATTGTTCGATTCAAAGTTAATGGCGGCTCGGAAGTTAGCTGCTCGCTGCGCAGTACCGCACCCCTCACCCCCGCTGACCCATAAATTTGTTACTGCGCAGCGACTCGCCTCATGTTCCGAGCCGTCATAAGTTTGAATCGGGCTGTATCCACTCTGTGCTTACTTTAGTTCAGCCCATTGCTCCATCGGCATGCGACAGATGTGACCAGCTCAGTTCCATTTAAGCTTGGCAACCATGTGACCTACGTCAGCAATTTGAATTTTGGAATGCAATATCGAGTTATTTATGCAATCAATTAACTCCTAGGATACTGCGTTCCATTAATTATTATTATAACTAATTTATTTGCCAATAGCTTTACAATCAATAAAAGTGCATTATTTCAGAAATCTAGTATTTGTTTGCTTCATTGTCTTGTGTTCATATTTATAATATGCATAAAAATACATTGAGTTTCGATCACTTTACTTTCTCTTTTCACTGGCCATATGAAACTAAACTATTTTCGGGTATGTATTGAAATTGTTTAAATGTACTTTTTTTTTTAAACCCTTTAATAACTGTAATGAACGAACAGCTAGATTTTCTAAACAGACTGATTATTCACCATCTTAAATTAAAAAAATGCCTAGTCTACCTTTTAAGGCTAGCGCAGATTTGGGCTAGCCGCAACGCATTGTTTATATCCTCCTGCATCACTTTCGTACATTTGCTATGAACCAACACACACTACAGGCGGGCCGCACCGTACCCTTTTGGACGAAAATTCGTTGCGCTGCGTCCCGTTGAGGTTGTAATGTGAGCTTAGCTTTAGCTTAAAAACATTAAAATCAAGTACACTACTCCCCAGGACATGCCAGCAACTCCACAAGAGATGACGACTCGCATCCGCGAGATGGAGGTCATCATACAAGCAATGAACATGGAGAAAGAGGAAATGATGAAGGATAGAACTGACTCCGTTGAGAAACTTAGGCTGCAGGTTTGTGATCATCATTTGTGTTTCATAAACTATAGCTTATCCGAGTGAGCGTTGACGAATGAGCGGCCTGCACTGCCCCCCGTCTCGCCGCGCACGTACCTAAGGCGCGGAACAGCGTTCTCGGTCAAACTATAGCCCCTAATATTAAAACATCTGTCGGAAATCTGCTTTGAATGGAATGGCAGTGTTGTGATTGATTGACAGGAAACATAGTTTCAAAATCAAAATATTTTATTTCACATAAACCTACATGGGCACTTTTGAAACGACAAAAGCTAGATGCACGCTTCCAATTTGTTGTTTCCTATGGAGAAGAACCGGCATGAAACTACACGGTTGCTCTTACAAATAATTGGCTTTTACAATATGTATATCCAAATTACGGTAAGGTAATGTGAGTGAAAATGAAAACCTATTTAAAAAGGTATAAGTGCATGCCTACCGTACGGGCTACAATGGCTTGCGCGTGAGACTTGTCTTCACGTTTGGGAGCCGATCAAATCGCTGCTTTTAAATTATTATGTTGATCTCATTGCAATAAAAATCTAGCTATCTTGTTTAGTTATACAAAGGGGCAAGTTAAAGAAAAGAATGCACGGCCCATTTTTACAACGCAATTTGAAACGAAACATTAGCTCTGTTTACGAAAGCACAGTTTTAAACAGACAACCTTTTTATTATCGTATTTTTCTCTTCACAGGACAAAGAATTGAATGACGCGTTATCACAGCGCAAGCTGGCTATGACTGAGTACAACGAAGTGACTGAACGGCTGTCAGAACTGAGGCAACAGAAACAGAAGCTTTCGCGGCAGGTATGTGCTTTTTGGATTTTTATGTGTCTATACAGTAGAAGATATAAAATAAATACTAGAAAGTACGGTTCTATTGGTAAAGTGTTAAGGAAATTCGGTTCTAATTTGTTACATCACACCGGTATGTCTTCATCCTATAATTTGTGTCTGTGTGTGAGGAGCTCGTGGTTAAGTAATAACAGCCGCACGGGTCGATCCATCAGGTTAAGCTAAGCTATCTTTAAGGTTTTTGTGTTAATAAACTTATTTTATTTTATTTTATTATTTTTTATTTTATATCGAGATTCCTCCGTGCTTCGGAAAGCACGTTAAGCCGTTGGTCCCGGCTGTCATACTTGTATCTTTGACACACGTTACGGGTTATCAGAAGCCCGAAAGTCTGACAACCAGTCTTACCAAGGGGTATCGTATTACCCAGTTACTGGGTTGTGGAGGTCAGATAGGCGGTCGCTCCATGTAAAATACTGGTATTGAGCTGCATCCGGTTAGACTGGAAGCCGACCCCAACATAGTTAAGAAAAGGCTACGCAGATTTATTGACAATAATAACGTGTTTTAAAAGAAGTTCATATTAACTAATTCAAAGCTGTTTCGTTCTACCCTGTGCAACCTGTTATTCTTATTGCGTTTCAGGAGCGCGCGTAGATCATTATAAACAAATATGTGAATTGGTTTTTGATAAGTGCAGTTTGTGATGATCTTAGTCTGGAAACCTATCCTGGCATCCAGAAATATTATGATTACAGCATATCACTATCTTCTTTCAGGTCCGCGATAAAGAAGAAGAGTTAGAAGTAGCGATGCAGAAGATCGACGCATTACGGCAAGACATTCGACGCGCTGAGAAGGGGAGAAGGGAACTGGAGGCGAGGCTCGATCAGGCTATCTCTGAAGCTACCAAGGTATGCTACTAATAGTCTTACGTCATTAATATTGAAGATAACGGTTTAATTCGAAACAAAAAATACTGTCGTTTCGCGAAGCTTGAAAGCCTGACAATCAGTCTTACCGAAGAGGTATTGTGTTACTCAGTTACTGGGTTGGTCAGATAGGCAGTCGCTCCATGTAAAATACTGGTGTTCAGCTGCATCCGGTTAGACTGAGAACCCGACCCCAACTTAAAAGAAAAAGGCTAGGCAGATTATAATGGATTAATGGATAGAGTGACATAGAGGCGGGATAATAATAAACTCTACTTTTACCTAACTTTTGCGAAGCCACAGGAAAAAATTTGTGATTTAATTTTCTGGATACGCTGGTCACAGTAGACTTGTCAAATTGCAATCATAAATTATTCTTGCCCGTTTCCAATGAGTTGTGGCCGACACCCAGTTCTATATACCATAAGATATATATTCCATGGAGTAACAGCTTTAAGGTTAGCGGTCAGATTTTCAGGCTTTCGATAAAATATACGAATCGATTTCAAAAGTACACCTCTGCCTAACCCTTCGGGGAAATACAGGCGTGATGTTATGTAATTTTAAAGCTTATGCACCGTGTCCCCAGGAGCGCAAGCTGCGCGAGGAGAGCTTCCGCTCGGCGCGCGCCTCGCCCGGCGCCGCGCCCGCCGCCGCCGACGTGGCGCGCCTGCAGGCCGAGGTGGACTCGCTGGAGGTGCGGCCTTTGGGGACGGCTGGGTGGACTTACGAGCTAGAAACTCTTTCATTCATCGAGTATCATAAAAAGCTTCAAAACTCTAACTCAAAGCATTTATTTCAATTAAACCATTTACGGGCACTTTTCAATTGTCAAGGATTCGGTCAGTCAGAAAAATGAAGCTAGTCGCCCATTCCAAAGCGTAGTAGGTACCTATGGAGAAGAACGGGCAAGAAACTCCACGGACACTCTTTTAAATAAAACATAATTACAAAATATTGGTTACATCACTCATGTTGAATTTATACATGTGAGAACAAGGTAGAAAGACGTGCACGTTAAAAGGGTCCATAATAAGAAGACAAAAACAGAACAATAAAAAAAAGCCACGACAGCTAAGAGTTGACGTCGCCCGTTCACGAACATGACTCATAGATCAGCACCATTCAGCTCTACCATTTTGAAGGGAACTTATCAAGTCATTCATACAAAGTATAGTCCTTGTTCTCCAACAAAGTGACAAAGATCGCTCTTGAAACTGCCAATTAAACAAATAACCCATGTTTCCAACATTGATTATTAGCTGATCACAGACAAGCCATTTAACTAGAAATATATATCAATACCAGCAATTCAAACCTGCCAAAATTTATGCAAATCTATATTTTTAAATAAAGTTATTCGTGCTTGATAATTGTTCTATTTTACGGGCTTATGACGAATAGAATTGAAACCAATTTATAAGCCTTCTCAAGCATTATCTTCCGTTTAAATCCTTAGATGCAGTACAAAGAATCTCTGCAACAGCAACAGTCGAGGTTCCAAGCTGAACTTGCGGCTCTCAACGACCAATTACAAGAAGGAGATGCTTTACGCAATGTTCTCAATAGAGAGGTAGGGATGACGATACATTTATATGCATCTCCAGATTTACACCCTCACTTAACACTTCATTTTCGAATTTTTCATGTGACAATAGCCTTACATTGCCTGCCTGTTACTGTCCCACTGCAACGCAAAGGCCTTTTGTCATCAGCCATAAAAAGCACGACCATTAATCACCACGCTTGCTCATGGCGGATTTACGACTTCAGACTTTTTTGGATTTTCTCAAAAGCCTTTGACATTGTTTACAGTGCTACTTAAACGGAATTTGTACTTTTATGAAAGCTGGGGTTTTGTAACTCCCAGTCTGTTTTTGTCACATAATAATTGAATCAAGAAATTCTATACTCTTGATAAGACTAATAAGATTGATCGCGACTTTTTGTGGGTGTTCCACTGGGTTCTATCCTGGGTCCAGTTTTGTCTCAATTCCTCTGTTACTCTCGGTCTGAAACTAAAAATCTTTTGTTACAGTTGCAAACATCAAAAGAGAAGCTCGAAAGCCGCCGCATAGAACAGCTAACCGACAGCGAAGACAAGCAGATGTTAATGAACGAGAACCGAAAGCTGGCCAAAGATCTGGACGCTGTGAATAACAAAGTCTATACTTTTGTATTAACATTTTGTAGCTTTAGGTCCTTATTAACTATTCCCTAGTTCCTTTTACGTTTACGGTTGGACTCACGTATAACGATCAAGGAAAAAAAACAATAAGAAATTCCACACAGACTAAAGATTTAATTTCGTATTTACTTTCTAGTTTCGACCTCGAACGATGATAGTAAAATCATCACGCGGCGAAATCGCGAGTAGAATGTCAGTTAAACCGTAAACATTTATAGGTTCAATACGATCTACAACTCATTCACTGCTGAATTTTTTGGTTTTTACACCATCAACAAAAAATATAATAAATTTGTAGCATACAGAGCTAAACCAGGAAAGGTTTGCGATTCGGTAATCTTCGTGTTTCCGAATTAGCACTAACGTTGCGCCACAGAGTAACCCTCCTCGCGCGTTCGTAGTTCCGAAGGTAGACAATGATTCCCGAAGCGCATACTTTTCTTTGCAAAGTTATCAACCCAAGAAAATCAAAACAAATTTAAAACTCCCTCTCCATTGCCCCTTAGCTGGCAGAAAACGGTAGAAGATGGCAAGCGGAAAGAAGACAAATGGAGATTGAGTTAGAGGAACTTAGAGCTAAGAGAGATACCATGCAGCATTGGGAGACCCAGGTCAGTGATGTAAGTTCAACCCGACACCATTCCTTATTACTATCACACTAATTTTGACCTGCCTGTTTGTATGCTGACCCTACCGGTTTGTACCTGAATGGTTTGTATTACCCATTTACCCAACCGTGTGTATATATTGGCCCAAGTGCTTTAGGTATTCTTGCCTTGACAATTTTAAGTTTTAGAACAAATTTTTAAATAGTTAGATAATTATCTGAGGAATAAGAATGGCGGTTTGACATTTTGTATAGAAAATATTTCAAACCGCTATATTATCTGACCATGCTCACGATGACGTCCTCAGAGTCACGATGACGTCCTCAGTCCCTCAGATGGACCATAATGGTCCATCTGAGGAACTAAGTGCGGAAACCAAACCCCCATAACATAGCAGTTATCTGACTATTGAAAAATTAGCCCTTATTCGTCCGGTTTGTATTTTGACTCTATCCATTTGTACTTTGATAAAACAATGTTTTTTGTTGACCAATCCATTTTATATTATGAGTATTCTTACATACCATAGTTACTGGCACAACCTATTTGTATGTTATCACATTCAATTTGTTTTCTTACCGTTTCTTGTTAGCACTAGACGTATTTGTATTTGCTGTTTGTAACTTACTGATAAAATATGTGAGAGAAACAGAAAATAAGACAAAGACTACATCGTCTAATTTAAAAATAACAATCCGTGATTCCTAATGTGATGGATAATTTAAAATCTTGTCACAAAATTAATTACTTAACAGTTTTTGGACGACATCTAATGATCTAACATAAATTTTCTCTCCATCCTTATTTAGATAGCAGACATCATCCGATGGGTGGCTGATGAGAAGGAGGCTCGTGGTTACCTGCAGGCGCTCGCTACTAAGATGACTGAGGAGTTGGAGTATCTTAAACATGGTGAGCAGAACCTCATTTGTTACAGCATTTATTAAGTAACTGGTTTATGGTTTTGGAAGTCAGTTAACACTCGATCCATGAAAAAAAATTGTTTAGTTGTATTTGCTTTGCTTCACTGCAACAAATAATTCGTTCGTTTATATACATAATCGTGATTGAATATATTTTTTGCAAATGCCTTTCTTGAACACTTGATGTATTTTTTATGTTTTTTATTTATTTATTTATTTTATTAATACTTCAAGCACACAAATGTACAGAGGCGGACTTAATGTCACGGGCATTTTCTACCAGTCAACCTTCGGGTGATGCAGAGACAAACAGTGGTAGGTGCAATAGCAAGAAAAGAAGATTCTTTATATTTAAATATAAAGATATACATATATACCTATTTAAAACTATACATATAATAAATACACCTAATTATATATAAATATAAGCACAAATAAAACAAACAATGGGAAAACATTACCGTTGTGATGATACTGCCAGCTTCTTGCGAATATGCTCGCGAACTTTAATTCTAAAAGATAATCGGTTGGTCGCCATCCTGATTTCCTGAGGGAGCGCATTCCACAGAGAGATAGACTGAATGAAGAAGGAAGAGTGAATGAAGTCTGTGCGGTGAGTGGGACATTGAAGAAGACGATTGTGAGATGAACGTAGATTTCTATTGTGGTTGGCGCAAATGTTCTGAAAGTGGGGGTCCAGATAACTAGGGGAAGAGGGAGAGTTAAGAAATGAAAACAAGGTGGTCAGCGCCCTTTGCTCTCTGCGCTGGCGTATGGGCAACCACCTTAGAAGTGACCGATGCGCAGAGACATGATCATATTTACGCAGATTGAAAACGAATCGAATGCAGTTATTGAGAAGACGGTCAAGTTTGTTGAGGAGATCTGCATTCAGGTCATAGTAGCACACATCACCATAATCGATGATAGGGAAGATTAAGGACTGCACAAGCATTGTCTTCGTACTCGGTGGTAATAAATTTTTCAATCGGTATAGAGCCCGCAGCGTTCCAGTAACCTTCTGGCTTACCCTAGCGACTTGAGTACGCCAGTTTAGGGTATTATCAATGTGCAAGCCTAAGTCCTTCACGTCAGTGCTAAAAGGAACGATCGTACCATTGAAGAGAACTGGTGGCAAGGTTGTACCATCCACCTTGCTAATACCGCGAGGACTGCCAATGATGATCGCTTGACACTTCGTAGGGTTTACGGCTACACCAAAACTATCAGCCCAGGTTTTTATGGCTATCAAGTCCCTGTTTAATTTGTCGATAGCGTCAGGTAATTCATCAACCCTTCCCTGACAGTACAACTGCAAGTCATCTGCATACAGATGATACGCACACTGAAGTTCGGAAGTTATAAGATTAATAAAAATAGAAAACAGAAGAGGAGAAAGTATACCGCCTTGAGGAACGCCAGTATCCAAATCACACCAGCATGAAGAAGAATCCCCGACCTGAATAGACTGCTGACGTTCCTGAAGATAAGAGGAGAACATTTTTCTATTGTGTTTAAGAAATTACTAAACAAGCGACTGTGAGCGAGGGTGTTTTACCTAATTATAAGTTAATGTAGTCGATCTCCTTATATCACAGTTATGAAGGAAGTCTGTCTATACTTTTATTCAGTAGCCTCTACAGATATTTTTATTCAACACTATTCTAAAACAGTGGTGGAAGACTTTCACAGCTTGTTAACCATTGATCGTTTGCCCCACAGCGAGTGCGTCCCGCTCGTCGCTGGGCGCGCCGGGCGGCCCGGGCGGGCCGGCCGGGCCCGCGGCGCCGGACGGCCGCGCCGGCACGGGCGGCTGGCGCAACCGGCGCTCGCAGAAGCTGGACAAGATGGAGATACTGACCCTGCAGTCGTCGCTGCACTCCGAGATACAGGCCAAGCAGGCCGTGGGAGAGGAGCTCAGCCGCACCAGGGCCGAGCTGCTCGCCAGTCAGAGGTCAGTGTAAAAAAAATAACAGTATTGTGTGCCTCACGGCTGCGCAAAATGCGCCATGGTAATTGGGCAAGATGGAGGTAGCGGTCCTGGGTTCTAGTGGTTGTGATTACAGCTTGGGTCAGAGTTCAGAGGAAACATTCACGTATTTTTAAGAACGTTTGCGTTCTAATCTCAGTCTTGAACCTGTCAAAAATACCTCTAATTTCTCTACATTTTTGACAAGTTTTTGACATTGATTTTCGCTAAAAATGAGATTGCGACTTAATTTTGAACGTTTTTAAATACGGGAATTGGCCTTCTAGAGTTCGGCGTCCTCAGAATTTCGGAGCATACTTTGACGTACGGCTCTCCGGAGCCTGGAAGGCATACTAACCTAACCCAGAAATTTGTGAATATAGCCCCAAGCTGGCCGATGAGCTCGACGTCTTGGTTCAAAGATTCAAATGTTGTTTCATATCTTAGTAAACCGTATGGCACTAACGAAAAGTCAGGATTTAGGTGCACGGCATAATTATATTAAAAAAAACTACTGTAAATAATGAATTACCTCCTGATATTTTGAACTTCGCAAAATGATAGAAAATATGTAGAGATTTTTAGAGAAACTGCCTCGTAGATGTAGTGGTTGCAAGCGCTACTGCTGAGCATGAGGTCTTGGGTTCGATTCCAGACCCAGGACGGACAAAGTGTTACTGGGTTTTTCCATTAGGAATTTCTCAGTAGCAGCCCAGTCTTGATTTGTGCCCGGACATGGGACTTAACTGGCGAAAGTCCCATGTGGGTGTGCACGCTTAGCATGACCACAATAGAAACGGGTTTTGTCGACGGAAGAATAGACATAATGACAGATAAACAATCACAATCTGTCATTTTGTCTATTCTTCCGTTGTCAAAACCCGTAGAAAGCCCGTTTCTATGGCTGTCGTGCTACGCGTGCAAGTACACCTCTGCCTAACCCATCGGGGGTTATAGGCGTGAAGTTTATGTAATGTTATTATTACAATCGTAAATACAACCTGTTATGATTTTCTTCTCTAGTTATGTTCCACCTTGGTGTCGAGATTCTTCCAAGTAAGCCTACTATTTTGCCCAATCTTCTAATAACAACGGCTAAGTTAATATAAATCGTAAGTTTTGTATTCAAACCTGATTTGGTTTTAAAAGGGCATGTTCAGAACTTCATTGAAACAGCACTACTCGACAAATTGGAAATTATTTATATTTTATTTTATAAGGGGCCTTTTTAATATAACTGACAAAGCGACATATTTGTCAAAAAAAAAAAACAAAATTGACAAATGTTCACAACACTTAATAAAGCACTAAAACTAAGTTGTCTTCTGTTGGTTTTATTAACCCCCTGGTCTTTGGAAATTGTATTCAAAATTTCATTTTTATTTCGGTTTTATTCATATCTCAAAAACACCTATTACTCATGGAATTGTACTGTTTTATTTTCATAACCTAATTAAACCATCATTACATTTTTGTGCGAAACTTTCAAGGTGTCTGGAAATTAATTTCGTGTTGTACGATTCAAACTGTTTTCTTTTTGTGGTATTGCCATACATAAAATTATAGCTCTGTTTGTCTGGAAAAAAACATATTTCATTTGTTTCTGTATATCTGCATGGATAATAATCAGATTAAGGCTGGTTTCACAGCTGTCCAGGAGACCCGTACGGGCTCCCAGAACGGAAGCACCCGTGAGGCGCTAGAATATTATTTCACAGCGACGCGGATTGGTCCGTACACGAACCGCTCCGGGTAGACCCCGTATAACGTATCGTATTACTCCCTCGTTTCAGAGCGCTGCGGGCGCTACCCGTACGGTTCTCCCGTGTACGAGACGGCTCACGGACAGCTGTGAAACCAGCCTAATAGGGCGTTTTTCCATTTATACGTATCCAGCTCGTATTCGATTCGTGTTTGTATCTGATCCGGTTTGGCCATCCTAGTAAATGTATAGACGTTTGTACACTCATGCGTATACGGTTCGTGTTCGAGTCGTTTTTTGACGGATCAAACCCGAGTATATCAAACATTACGAATCAAATACGGATAACTGCGCAAACGCTAGGAAGTGAAGTCCGTCTTTTTTACGTATCGAATAAGAATCGAATACGAACCGGATACGGATAAGTGGGCAAACGCCCTTACAAGTAACACAACATGCCCCGAATTGCAGCATTCGGAATAATCACTCCCTTGATAAGACGGATGATTCGTACGCTCTTTCTTTTACCTAAACCGCATTGCAAAGAGGTGTGATCCTTAAGCTATATCCATATAAGGGCCGTACCCGGGACGGTACAGGGCCGTGGCACACACTGGGCAGGCAGGTACTGAAGCTTCATCGCCTGCCTGGACACGGACATGTGTGGACGAGGTCGTGTAAAATGTACACCAATATTTTCTGAGCCCGTGACGGAGCACAGTCCGTTCACGTCCCGGGCAGGGACCTGGTGCTGAGGCCTGAGTCCGTTCACGTGCCTGAATCTGATGTGTGGATAGACATTTATTAAAAAGGGTTTTATTTGGTACACTCACTAAAATAGCTATGTCTACCAAGCAAGGATGAAACAAGTTTTTTTTCCATATTCTGGCTTTTTTTTTTTTCAATCTTATGACCATATAGTGTTTATTTTTATTTAATTCTTTGAACGTTTCACACAGAGAGTTACTTGAAACCCGTCAACGTCTCGACACTCTTGCGCACGATATGAAGCGCAAAGAACAACATATACGCGACATGCAGACGAGGCTCGACGCGCCACATCAGCCCGGCAATTCCTGTGAGTATATACACATGTGTTTTTATATTGTTAGGGTCCCGGACGGGGTAAGCAGAGGTATAAGTGCTTTTAGGATATAGAAGAAATGATAACAACGACTTTTAAATGATAATTATGTATAATCAATCTTATATTCGGAAAACGAATACAATCAAAGAAAAACGATGATACCCCCGACTCCTATTGAGAGGGGTAGGTTGCTCCGAACTAATACATTAAAAGGCGGGTGTGAATGAGAAATAGAACTGAGTTTACATAGCGACGCGATCAGCAGTGCGGTGGGATTATCAAGTCTCCAGACCGATTCAATGAGAGTTGTGTCGGTCCTTTCAGGAAAAAAATCTACGTTTTTTACTGATCATTATCACCAGTCGCGTTTTTTAGTCTTCGAGTTTTACTGAAATATTTGCGGGAAAGGGTCGCTTGAGGCTGTGGCAGCATCTACATCGTCACACGCCTACGCATCAAATACCTGACGTAAAACTTTGAAGCGGTGTATAAAGCAAAAAGCAACGTAAACCGTAAAATTTGCTCGAGTAGTCTTGGTACTCCTACGATTATTGTCTTATCTGTAGCTCGTTTTTATCTAATATTATTTTTGCTCGACTACTAAGCGTCGTAGCGTCAAGGTACAAAACCTTCCTCAAGAACTGAGGTATCAAATGCTAAAATATTTTTTCAAATCCGCCTGGCAGCTCCAGAGATTATTGCTTTCAAACAAACAAATTCTTCAGTTTTATTTTATTAGTATAGATTTTCTAAATGTGTACAATATTGGGGATAATTTCAAACTAGTTCAGTAAAGCAGCTATGTATGGATTGTATTTGTAGTGTTGTAGCATTCGAGTAATATGTGGCGCCCTCTAACGCTAGTATTTTTAACTCTGTAAAATGTATGCTTACCACGAATGGGATAAATTGAGAACTTTTATTTGAACATATTATTTTTTTAATGAGAGTTGAAAAGAGACAGAGTTATGTATTAAATCATGGCACTTGTAATAAACAGAACTTGGCATGGCACTTGCATAGCTTCGGTATAACGTAACTGTACAGTTGGGGAGACAAATGTTATAGTTGTATGTAATGAAAGCAATGCATCACGCTTCAAAACAATAGCACTTGAGCTTTCTGGTTCTGGCCAAAATTTTTAAATAAATTAAAACATATTTGCTGTCATATATGACATAATAAAGATTGTATTAAGACAAATTGGCTCTTCTCAACTCCTTGTAATAGGGATGATGCTTGGGTCAAAAAAAGAAATTCTATTTAGTCCGTCAGTTAGATAATAAAAAAATATTAGACCCGTATTTTTTGCTTTATCTTATTAATAAAAAATTACTTAGATAAAAACGCATTAAAGTTGGGGAGTGGGGGTTGATACGTCACAAGTAAGTATAAAATCTACATACTAGTGACGTCATGGCACATTTTAACTCAATGTATCGCCGTGATCTTTTGATAACGTAAAAAAAGAAAAAATGCGTGTACGTAATTTTTTTATAATCTACAAGACGGACAATATTTTTTTTTTGTCATCATTCCTATTGCTATAAAAGTCAGAAGTATTTAAAAAATAATACTTGGGTTTCATATTTTTATCAGTTTTTAGATTGTTGATATTTGTTTTGTCAATCTTCTTATTTTTGTTTTTCAATCTAATTAAAAGATACTTCGTCTAGTATCTTCTTGACTATTAAATATATTTTCAGCACAAATCTATATATAAATAAATATGTTTATTTAGTGCACCATTTCTTTTTGTTTTCGTTACATGTTACCGCACATTCCTACCCAATACACATATGAAACTTTCCGTGACCTCACTATTCACGACGAATGCACTTTAATCGTCAACGGAATCTTGGCTCCCACCACAAAGTCCAACGTCGTCCACGACGAAAAAAACGGAAATAAACGAAAAACTGCACAACACCATTTATTTATAAAAAAAAATGTGAATATGGACTCTATTGTGTTTGAAATTGGAACTGTGATTTGATATTCCAAAAATAAAATGTTGTTAACGAAATTTAAAATTCGAAAATTAACGTTCTTTTTTATGTTTGATAACGAACATGTATTATCTGTGGCATTTAATGTTTTTTTATTATTATTACTGCGTCTAACGCTATTTTTCTTTTTGTTAAACTTACGTATTGGTAAATTACTCCTGTATTTTATTGTGCTGTTAATATTTTTATGATGTCAGTTCGGATATGGTTGAGGAGCAACATACCACTGTTTATAGGCGTGACGTCATGTATATGGGGTGTTGCCATACTTGTGTATCACCATATATATACCTGATACATAATTAAGATTGATTTCTATAGTCACGGAGCAGCTATTTATATATTACTTTTGAAAGTAATTTATGTTCTAAACTTTCTACAGTTAGTCATAGTGCTTCATTCTTTTTATAATAAGTATACAATGTATAACTTATTAAAAATTTCTTAAAAGTAAAAAAAAAGAAGGAAATAGAAGAACATGTATTTATTTTCACGAAAGAATGCAGCTTTCAACGATAGCTGGCTGCTACTAAAACAGTATTAGAATTAAACAATAGCTTGTATCAATATTATCAATTTATCATACACAGTATCGCGGCTATAGATTTCAATTTAAATTATACGTAATTACTTAATGAATATTGAACAAAAATTATGACACCATAATTAATCGATTTAGATTTTAATATTTGGAAAATTTACAAAATTATTTTTTGAAATTAGTGCTCAACATTTTTGCGTTTTTTTTTTTATTAACTTATTTTTTTTATCTATTGATAAAACTACGCCAATTCTCTTATTTTAAACTGTAATCTCACCAAAGTATATTAATTTCTAGTCTTCGGAAATTAGTCTAGTCGATAACGATGATTGCCAAAGATTTTTTAAACGATAATGTTGTGCCCCGACCGTTCGAACTAGTCATTATAATCGAGACGGTTTTTAGTATGTGCGTCTAATAATTCGAAGTGTGTCAGATGAGATGAATTTTTAAATTTTTGCGGAAATAATGCTTGTTTTGTAGTGTATGTATTGAGCTATGTCCAACGTATTACGTTCGGCATAATTCTGAGTGTGACATAAAAGTACAATAGATTGATAATAAAAAAATTAAAAAATTGTTTTTTTTTATCTGTAAAAGATCAAGGATAACTTAAAAAACAAAATATAATGTTTTAAAAAAAATATTTTTAACCAATTTTAATATTTGACACGCTAACGTTGAACATTTGTTTTTACCGCACACAATAGTTTTAAAATAATGTTACTCGATTGCCAAAGATATTGACAGCACAATGAAAAGTTTTTTTTATTTATTGCTTAGTATAAGTTTTTTATTAGATCAGCTGTAGAATCTCATTCAGTTTGTTTTTTTTTTCTATTATGTTATATTTTAAGACCTTACATGCTTACATAATAAAGTATTATAATTATATTTAAAAAAATACGTAAGATTTTTTCTAGCTTAACAAAAAATAAGGAACTGATATTTTATTGTACGGTCTTAAAATTCAACGAGTGAATCTTGTTTTTTTTTTTTTGCCTTTTTATTTATGTTTTTAATTTTAAGTTATGGTCAGCACATTTAATCTGCATTTAACGTGTCTTTTATGTTTTACTGTTAGGTTTATATTTTATATATTTCACTCAGTGCATAACTGTACTTGTCCAAGAAAACTTCGTACATTGTTTTGTACATAAGTTATTAAACGTTCTGTTGTACTTTATTTTTTGTTATTTATTTTTAACATTTTTTACGTGGGTTATGTGTGGGAGTTGAATAATATTGGTTATTTTAGACTAAAATTGGGTATTTAGTAAAGTAAAGTAGTTTTTCAAAAGGGTGACCCAATTTAGTAACGACTGAATTCACCTAAATTCAGGAAAGTATTGTTATTCAGCCGCATCTTGTAGGCTTCAAGGACTATGATTAATATGATTATACACAAAAACAGAAGAAAAAATACAAATCCTTAAATTTTTGGCTTAACAATCCTTCAAAATTGAACTCTATTCACAATACAATTAAAACACAAAGTTATGCGCAAGCAGCGAGGCAAGGATCGGCGAAATCTTCCACGTACTGGAGCGGCAAAGAAGAGAACGGTTCGTTTATCATAATATTAGCTAAAACATCCTTTTTAGAAGTAGACTCATCGTATGTGACCGTTGTAGAGATGGGCGATTGCGAATTTAAACAATCGAGAATCAAACAATTGATTATTATTCGATAATCTTCACGTTTCGGGTAAAACTATCAACTTATATTAGAAACCATACATCCATTCATTTAGTAAACAACAGCTCAGTATGAGAACCAGTCTTACCAAGGGTTATTTTATTACCTAATAACTGGGTTGCGGAGGTCAGATAGCCAGTCGCTCGAAGTAAAATACTGGAAGACTTCAGCTACATCCGGTTAGACAGGAAGCCGACTCCAACATAGTTGGGAAAAGGCTATGCAGATGATGACTGCTACTCAGTTTGCCCAGATTTTGAATTAAATCGTATCTAATTTATTTAAACAGATCTGAAAATCAGTTAGTTTTGAACTTGCTAATTTTAATAATAATAAAAAAAATAAAATAAGCCCCTATTTCATCTACTTTATGTATTTGTGCACTTTATAAAAATAGAACTTGTTTGTTTTCGTTCCAATTTTGTCGTAAATATAGTAGAAGAAAAGTGCGCAAATTAATCGATACTTCAGTGATATTAATTGCTATGCATTGCGAGTCAACTCGAATCGACACAGACAAGAGCATGTTTCCCCTCTCTTGTAATAAAGAATTCGCAATCGTCTATCACTAGACTGTGTGTTATTTTGTCCCTGTAACATTATCTGTTGTTATTTTTTAGAAACGCTTCGCTGTCAATAACGTATTTTTTCCCATAATGCTTCAAAAACCACCTTGGGGCAATTGGTTTCTCATTTAACCTATTTTTTTAAATTTCATAAATTTGAAGTACGTCTAAAATTTTAAACGTATTTTATGTTGTTCTCGAAAAAATATTTTTAAATTGTCGAAAAAAAAGTACAGTAGGTAAAAAAGTTTTGACTACGACAAAAAACGTTTTTTTATACGTTTTACATTTTTTTATTTATATATGGTATTAATATAACGACAGACAGTGTTTATTTTTTAAAGGTGTAAGTTTTTAGTCTTTGTGCTGCGTACGTAGTTTTCTATCAACTAGTTTCATTTTGTCTATGACGCGTCCATTGTAAATACGAGCAAGTGTAAAGGGAAAAAGTTTTTATATAATTTACTAAAATAATGATGTCACTGTTTTGTGAGTCTTTTGACTAACATCATCTTTGGATTAATTTTCTTGTTTGCAAAAACAAAAATATTTTTAAGAAATAAATTAATATTTTTCATATTTTATCGATTTCATGAGAAATTCATGGCTCATATTTTCGAAATTAATAAGCAAATTTTACATGAGCTGTGGCTTGGTATTTCGAAATTTATAAAGACACCATATACATAAAAAATAAGACTCCAAAATAGTGACGGTTAACAAAATTTTATTTCATTTTTTATGCAATATGAAACAATTCTTCTTTTATCGCAAATCGCTTCGCTTTTGCTTGAGCTTTGTTGCGGTGGCATGGATGTGATGAAAAATTTTGGCTCTAGAACTCAATTTTTACATCAAAACACTCAGCTACCAACAAAATGTTGAAGAAAAACGTCAATGTACGTCAAATTGTGTACTAGAGCCAAAACTTCCCTGGTCTTCTGAAAAAGTCCATTCACCACATAACGCCCTAAGCGATTGGTTTTTCCTTTAACACTTGTTTTGTATACGCACATAGGTATTTTGACTAATCTGTTTATTTAATTGTAAACCTCTTTTCGACCTTAGTTTTTTTTGTGAACTTACGTCAGCACACGAGTCGACATTTTGTAAGTTTATAATTATAATATAAATTGATTGATATTTCTATTAGAAGTCATATAGTTTTAAATACCTTTTTCTTATTGGTGTTAGTAGTTTATTAAAAAGTTACATTGACTTTTTTATGTTCAGGATGTTAACATACTTAATCTGAATCGGTATTGTAAGATTAATTCTTAGGTTATGAAAGAGTATAATATCGTAAGAAATAATATCTTAAATTGTTTTTTATAGCAGATGAGGGTAAATGAGACTTATCAACGATTAAGTCGAAGTGAGCCGCGTCCGGGAGCTTTTTATAACATTGCAATATTTATTTATGTACTTATTTAAATAAATGTTCTCGTGTGCTGAAGGTAATAATTTGTACAGCATCAAATGTAAACGTCCAACGTGCATGTCATAAATCCCGTCTTGTACTCACTAAAATGTGTTCATGTACTGTCGAGCACAAAAGTTTTCGTCTACTCAAAGTTTTTTTACGTGAAGCAGTTTAATAGCAAAAAGTGTGTACGGTACTATTTTCATATTGTTTCTATCTTTAGCGTCTAACGGGCTACTTTAATGCTCTGTGAAAAGTGGCATAATAATTTCATTAGTT
This sequence comes from Xanthia icteritia, assembly GCA_949128155.2. Taxonomy (NCBI): domain Eukaryota; kingdom Metazoa; phylum Arthropoda; class Insecta; order Lepidoptera; family Noctuidae; genus Xanthia; species Xanthia icteritia. The sequence continues at coordinate 11,742,020 of OX421956.2, forward strand.
GTCAAGAATATTCTTAGTATATCTTAGCGTATAATGCATAATTGAAACTAATATTAATAGCTACAAATTAATGCATTTGTGCTCGACTTTACGTAAAAATAAAATTAATAATTGTAACGTTTTTTTATTACTGTTTTGTGAACGTGGTTTGGGTTGGGATTTGGTTTCTGTGTTTTCTTATATATTTTATAAATATTCCCCTTTTTTTGATAAAAAATTGCAGTATTTATTTTATTTTATCGATTTATAATAACATTCTAGTGTTTCGTTCCAGGCTGCATTTAGAATTTGTCTACAAATTACTGCGTTTTGTTTTTTTTTTAAATTAATTTTCACTAATTATCCTTTTATTTCATATATGAATGAGTATAAAGTTCTTTAAAGAAAGTGATGGTGGAACAATAATATCGACTGGTCCCAAGAACAAAGTCCTATCTTCAATATTGTCTAGTTGCAGTGCGAAGCAATAAAGTTACGCGAATCAAATAAGTTGCAAAAAAAATAAAATTAGTAGAAAATTATGGTGAAAGGTATTAAATACCTTTCACCATAATTTTCTACTACTACTACTTGATTACTACTATTTGATTCGCGTAACTTTATTGCTTCGCACTGCAACTAGACAATATTGAAGATAGGACTTTGTTCTTGGGACCAGTCGATATTGTTTTTATGTTTTTTCTTATATTTTGACCAAGTAAAAGATTGATTATATTTTTCATACCCAGTCTTTATTACTACAAGTTCATATATGTTTTGGTAACGAAACACTAGAACCTAAAAACAATTAATTATTCAAAATACTGACATAATCTAAAATATTTCAGTCCTGGACCGGCCCCCATCACAGATGAGCTACTTAGACCAATTCCTGAAGGAAGCGCCAACGGAGCGGCACTACGATAATGTGGCTACTCTCAATGAGCAGAAGGTAGGTTTTAGCTTGGCATATATCTGAATAGGATATTATATAACAATGCTTTTGTCATTCGTTCATTTAATTTACATCATTTTTGGAGCGTGTTCCAACATTACTTGGTTAGTTCATAACTTATTTGATTTTTATAAGTATTTGAAAATGACTTATCGAGAAGTGCTAGTTTCATCCTTATAAAAAAACCTTTTAACCTTATGGCAGGAATCTATTTATTTTATGGGAAACAGTATAAAAAAATGTAAATATATTCAATTAAAAATTACTTTTGAGGGTTGGAATGCGTTCAAAGCAAAATTATGTGACTAATTTATAAGGTTACTGTTCAGCTATAATTATTGCCCATTATTTTATCAGATACCTTTTTTTTTTAAGTAATTGGTGAAATGATTTAATTTAATGTAAATAAAAGTGTAAATCTGATAAAATACAGTGTTATAATTAAAACATGCAAGCTTTTTATTTTTCTTTGGCCATTTTGTTTTTTGGTTATCTGTTGCTCGCACAGATGTCGCCGCAGTACCGTTACAGAAACCAGCATTGTTGCAATGCAAAGGTATTATATGTTTTTATTTATTATTGCTTCATTTTTATTAGTTATTTTATTAAAAAAAATATTTTTGGAAGAAAGAGACGCAGTCAGTGTTACTCTTCAGCTTCGGGGCGTATCATACGTCCAGTTTCGCTTTTATAAGAATAATTATTTATTTTACTGTGGTTTAGTGTTCCATTTATATTTTTTTATATAAAAACACGCACACTGAAAAATTACAAATGATTGAAAGAATATTTTCTTCGGTGAGATACGGCTTAATTAATGCTACAAGCGCTAAAGCCGCCTACATTAATTTCGATTTCCTTAAAAGCAGGAATCGTAATTATAACCGGTGGTGGAATGCCTGTGTGCTATTTTGATATCGAGTTTTAATATGCTTTTAAATTCTTATTTATTTCACACTAATACATCATTTTCGCAAACATCATCAAAATATAATGTTAATTAATTATCGTGTTTATAGGAAGATTTTTTGATGTTCACCTGAAAATCGTTAAACCGTGCCAGATTTTTTAAATATTTTTCCATTTTTAAATGACCAAAAAATTTGTCGATTTTTTCTGTTGACTTTACAAAATGAAGCACTACATTTAGTTCTTTCACCATAACTAACACGATAATATTATACAGTTAATGTACGGGTCCCAGCAATCAGCAGCTTTGAGTGGTTCCGTGGAGCTGCAAGACGAGTTGGAGCCCCGGGCTTCGTCGCCCGCCTCCAGCAAGAGCTCTCCCAGTGAAATGTCTACAGTTAGCATAGTATGTATCGATTTTACACTCCCTTTTCGTCCTTGTATGTAGTATTTGCAGCCTGTTATATATGCAATGCGTGACACAAAGTTAAAATATGTAATGTTCCGGCAAATACAACAAAAAAAATGAGTGTCTGTCTCACTCACTCATCTGTTATCTGCCAAGTCTTATTTTTAATGTTTTTTTTTTTTTCATTGTTCTCCCGTATAATTGTAGAAGCAACAAGAGTAATGTACCCAGGATTTTGTAACTTCTATATTTAAAAGAGTGTCCTTGGAGTTTCTTGCCCGTTCTTCTCCATAGAGATCTACGTTTTGGAATGGGCAACTAGCTTCAACTTTCTGACTAACTGACCGACTCTTTGACAATTCAAAAGTGCCTGTAAATGGTTTAATTGGAATAAATGCTTTGATTTTGACTCAAAAATGAAATCATTCATGCTACTTTTCAATAAAACCATAGTTCATTAACTCTCTACCAATTTAATTCAGAAATTAAAAGACATATCAAAATAATCACTTTTTGTATTTCCTCCACAAACCAAGAGGAATAATGCTTTTGTCGTTTTTACCACTGACAAATCAAGGCCTTCTCTTCTACAATCTTTCTGTTTATTCACCAGGACCCTTCGCTTGGCCCCACGATACCAGGCAAGCAGAAAGTGCACCAGTTTCTAGTTCGAACCTTCAGCAGTCCCACCAAATGTAACCATTGTACGTCGCTTATGGTGAGTGTGTTTTGAGCTTACTATTTATTCTGTGTTGTTATTGACGTTGAATTTGTGTATTATATCAATTTAATTTAGGTTTTTTTGTATGTTCAGCTTTGTTTTTTGCGCGAAAATTATTATTTGGAAAAATCGGTATTCAGCCCAGTATTACATATGTTAGGCTTCTATTTATCACTGTATTATTCTTGTGTCTGGGTTAACTAATGGCGTTTTTTCCTGTATAACTATTTACTTTTTGGTAGTAAAACTCTTTTAATGTCACAAATACATTACAAACTATAGTTTTGTATAATTTAGAAGCATTTTTTTAAATTTTTGTAAATGTGAGTACCATGGAGAAGTTTATTATGTTGTATGTTGACTTGAAAGAGTATGGCAGTTGAGAGTATGTCATGCTCACTTAAACGTCCCCTCCCTACAAAATGGTTGAGCTGGATGGTGCTGATCCACGCGTCATGTTCGTAAACGGCCGCCGTCGTTTGTTGACTGTTCTTCCCTTAACTGCCAGGGCTTGTTTTTAATCGTTTATGATTATTATTTTTTTATATTGTTCTCACATATAGAAGCAATAAGAATAATGTACTTAGGATTTCGTAATGTCTATATTTAAAAGAGTGTCCTTGGAGTGTCTTGCCCGTTCTTCTCCATAGAGATCTACATTTTAGAATGGGCAACTAGCTTCAACTTTCTGATTTTAACTGACCAACTCTTTGACAATTCAAAAGTGCCTGTAAATGGTTTAATTGAAATAAAAGCTTTTAGTTCGAGTTTAGAAACTGTTTTAATAATCGTTCTGCTCTATTTGGTAACCAATTAAGTTTGAAATTGGCATTGTAGAAGTGGTTTTTTTTTCCTTTACGTAGCCCATATACAGCGTCTTAGCTGTTATTACGTGGTACATATAATTTATGCCTACTCCCAGTTGTAAAGCACAAACAATTCTTCATCTAACTCTTGTCAACAGATCGGTTTAACCCGGCAAGGAGTAGTGTGCGAAACCTGCGGTTTAGCAGTGCACACGTGGTGTTGCGCGAGAGTCGCTGCGCGTTGCCCTTTGCCTGCTGAGAGGTCTCGAAGACCGCTCGGTATAGACCCTGCAAGGGGACAGGGGACTGCCTACGAGGGATATGTTAAGGTGAGGTTATCGTCATTATCATAACTGTAATTTAATTCATTTATGTCTATCGCTTCTATGACATATTCCCTGTAAATTGAGAGGTCTGGCTCTTGTGATACAGGAACTTCTAGTACAAGACCCAGGACTACACAGATGTTTGTGACTTCAAAGCGTAAATAAAGAAATGATAAAATTAAATCAAATTATCACAGCCGATAGACGACCAATATTGGTTTTCTACTGGTTTTTTCATCATCTAGTGCCCGCACTTTACCTCGATCTCGACTTATACCAACTATGTTGGGGACGGCTTCCAGTCTAACCGGTTGCAGCTGAATATCAGTAATTTACATGGAACTGCTGCGTATCTGACCACAACGGTAACACGATACCCCTTGGTAAGACTGGTTGTCAGACTTTCAGGCTTTTGGTAACTCGTAACGACTGTCAAAGATGCACGAATGGCAGCCGGGACTGAGGCTTTAACGTACTTTCAGTCTCGGTATGTAAATGTGGTCATCCATCCACGGACTAACCTCGTCAAGCGTTGCTTAACCTGATGTATCGAACCGTGGCTGTTGGAAAGTTTTTACTGAAATTGCTTCAGTTGTTTTTCCCATAAAGAGTTATAAAGACACATTCAAGCTTTCGTTATTTGTGGCGTTCGATTTTTTAAATTACTCTAAAGTTCTCATGATATTAATTTGAATCTAAAAGCTCGCTTGTATCCACCAAATCAACCTGTCAAGTAACGACCTTCCAGTGAGGTAACCACTTATACGTAAGGTTATCCACACACCAAACCCGCCAGCCAGGCGGCCCAACCCAATGGCTTAGCCGCCGGGTTCATTTTGAACAAAAGTTGTCCTACTTGCAACTTTTCTGAAGCCGTTCAGAACAGTTGCAAGTAGGACAACTTCTGGGTACCGTCGGGTTAACCGCCGGCGACTTCGGTGTGTAGTCTTGTTTGACCATCTTCTGATGCGTCGTTCTAGATTGAATGCTACTTACCTAATAAAATAACTTATTTACAAAGGTCGAAGTTACGTTACCCTAATCAATCTGTCCACTTAACGTCCTTGCAGTCAATCTTACTCAACCTTGATTACTAGAGTTACTAGCTAGAACTTAACGTGCACTGTTAAAAAATATACTACCTAATGATTTATTTACAAAGATAACTGTCAGTCCGATCTAACCAGCGATCTATGAATAATATAACGATGAACTTAGGTACTATGTTGTAGCAACGAGTAAAGCACAAGCTACACAGCTTTTACAATATTGAATCGTAACTCGTGGCTTTAAAGTGCACAATCCAACTGATAGGTAAACTATGAGTTTAGCGTACCTTGCTTATAGATATAGTCGTAATGTGTGCGCTTAAGATGGGGCAGGGCCTGTGAGGAATTTGAAAAATAGGTATTTGAAGAATCTATTGCCATCGTGTTACCTCAAGTCTGCCCCCGTAGAGTCCGATAAGGACAGCTGCAGCTCAGATCGATTATATCACAAAAAAATTGACGAGATCGACGTTACGTATTCCCCTTTTTGCTCTTCGAAAACTGAGCCGATTCAATTATTTTTTACATTTAAATTTTAAGAAAGAGTATGTCAAGGTTCCAATCATTTTCTTTTATGACAAAAACTTTTCGAATTTGTCTGGTAGTCCTCTTATCACGGCGGTTAAACTGCGGCATTTTTGTAGGGTCATATTTTCATTACATTGTTGAAAAAAAGGAAATAACAGGGACGTGTGTTCAGCAGACCTTGATTTTATGAAAAAAATATATTGCTCTAGAGGCATTATTCAGGAAAAAAAAGGGGAATACATTTGTATGGAGAATCGCAGGCCCTGTTCCATCTTACGGTCATGTCCAAATCTAGGTGTAATAAAATCGATTACCCCTTAAATATTTTAGCGATGCATTAACCATGCACCCTTCTGAAGGTCTTGCGTGTGTATGTCAGAGAACTAAAGAGAAATGCAGACAGGTTCCAATTTTAATTAAAAGATTCTAAATTATGCATAAGAATGCATCTTCACCTTGAAATAATTACATAATGGTTTGAAATTGTTAGAAGTTCGATGGTTTAGTTCGGTTGATTGCACCATCATGTTCATAGTAGACACTTACTTAAATACATACAAACCGGTCAAAATTATAAACCTCCTTTTTGCTTCGCTCTAGTCGAGTAAAAAATAATGTTTGTTTTATGTTGCCTGCAGGTACCAAAACCGGGTGGCGTGAAGAAAGGCTGGATGAGACAGTTTGTCGTCGTGTGCGACTTCAAATTGTTCCTTTATGACATATCACAAGACCGGTAAGTCTTTTACCTTAACGTTTTACTGACCAATGGCTGAAAGATTCGTCCATTGCGTTTAGGGGTGTTACCATATCCATTTCAGCCTCTAGACAGCATGGGCAGCACTAGGGGTGCCAGTAAAAACAAAGAAAAGATAAATCTAAAGGCTTTCGTTGAGTTCGGCATTAAAACCAATGGGGGTTTTGATGGTGTGGAAATTACAGGAGGAAAATTATGGACTAAAATTATGAGAAAAATTTAATGAAATGGAGGACTCCTTTGCCAACGGGAACACAGCTGGTGTCAATAATAGAATTGATTTATTTATTTATTTATTTATTATTAGGCTCTTCAACAATGAGTACACTATTACTTTAAATTTTGTACGTTGCAAACTTAAGTCTAAGCGCCTCATTACTTAAAGAAAAGCACAGCATGCACTACATTATGCGCAGATGATAACACAATTAAATAAATTAATTAATTTTTTTTTTTTTTTTTTTTTTTTTTTTTTTTATTAATTAATTTTTATTGATATTTTCATTACTTTTTATTTACAACTAAATGCTACTAAAATAAAATTCATTATCATTCTCTTGCCCAGATACCAATTTATTTGTGGTCGGCGCAACGTGTCTTCTTCTTCCATACTTCACTTCCATATTAGTCGTCATCTCGGACGTAATTCCTTTTCTAGCCATCTATCGTTTCTTTTGTCTTCACCTACTCGTATAGCCATCCATCCACATGGATACGTAAAATGAAAATAAATAAAAAATAATAACAAATTTTATTTTAGTAGCATAAAGTTTTAAATGATTTGAATAAATGGCTTTTATTATTAAGTTAAGTTATCACGATTTTTTCATCGTTCGTTTCAGGAATGCGTTACCGTCAGTATGTGTGAGTCAAGTACTAGACATGCGCGATCCGGAGTTCAGCGTCGCTTCTGTCAAAGAGTCTGACGTCATACACGCCAATAAACGGGACATACCTTGTATATTTAGGGTGAGAATCAAGCTTATATTATTTTATTTACGTTTGTGTGAATAGATCTCTTAGGAAAAGTATGCGCTTCAGCAATCCTCGTGAATATTCGGAAATACGAACATGCGATGGCGAGATCTGATATAGAGATGTTATAACACTTATAACCATGGAAGTACTTGCGTATTTTGTATTACTATGGTTAAAAAAAATATAGATCAACAAATCTATGCAATTCCAGTGTCAGATGACGAGATACGACCAGAGTAGGTAACCCGACGGAGAAAATCTCATACAAACTCGCATTAATAGGTGCACTACTACAAAGCGTGGCAGTACAAAATTTAGAAGCTTTGCGTCTGAGGGTGGTTACTCTGTGGCGCGACGAAGATTACCGAAGTGCGTACCTTTTCTGGTTTAACTGTACTAACATTTTTCATGTACTTTTAAAGTGATCATTTTAAATGCTCATGTATTTAATATTTCCTGGTACAGATATCAACATCACAGCTAGAAGGCGGAAAACGGTCGCATACACTCATGCTAGCAGAGTCCGAATCAGAGAAGACCAAATGGGTGGTTGCACTAAGCGAGTTGCACAGGATACTGAAGAGGAACAACCTGCCTGACAAATGTGTAAGTTATCTAACACGATATATGTTAACATCTAAGCCAGTTGCGTCATAGGTGATGGGGTGTTTTTTTATAAGGGCAAGCAGGGATTTTGGACTTGTATCAGAGTACCGTCACATTACAAATTAATGATACAAGAGAAAACATAATTAATTTCAAATGATATCTGATTGTTTTTATCATTTTTGGAGAGCGCTACAATTAAGGTATGGTAAAATTTCAACATAAATAAATATAGAATTAAAAATCAAAACAAAAATAAATATAAAATCAAAACAAAAATAAATTTAAAATCAAAACAAAAACACTATACTACCACGAAATATCTTCTGCTGATCCATAAGCTGGTCTATTACTCGTAGACCAATAGAAATACTTTCCTGTCAAGGACGTGATGGCCCAGTAGCAACTGGCACGCGTGGTAGTATGCAGCCCACTCCCTCGCGAAGAGAGGCTGATTGTGTATGCATCCGTATATAGACGTATTATTGTACTCGCTCATGTTCGTCAACCATCGGCCCCAGGTGTACAGCGCCTGCGTGCTGCTGGACGCGTCGGCGGCCGCGACGGTCCGCAACGCGCTGTGCGCCTGCGTGCTGGAGCGCGCGCGCATCTGCGTGGGCGGGGACGCCGGCTTGGCGCTCATCGACCTGGAGAGGGCCGAGATCACGCCGAGACGAGCGCACGCGCCGATCTCTACCATAGCTTACGTCCCACATGAGCAATTACTAGGTAAGTTTTCGTCATCTGCCTAGCCATTTCTCAACTACGTTAGGGATGCAGCAGAATTTTACATGGAGTGACTGCCTATCTGACTTCCACAACCCAGTTACCAGGTAATAAGACTGGTTGTCAAATTTTCGGGCTTCTGACAACGCGTAACGACTGTCAAAGATCTACGTATGACAGCCGGGACACACGGCTTAACGTGAGGCACGGAGCGGTCTCTGGTATTAGAACGATCCAGCATCTGTGTGGGTGGAGAGGCCAGCTCAGCGTTAATAGACCTGGACAGAGTTGATAAAACGCCACACAAACAGTTGCGTATTTATAATCTGTACAAAAATATTTATTGGAACAAAAACACATTTTAAAATTTCATTGTGTACTTAATTTTTCATAGAGTCAAGGTCTGCTGTAGACACGTCCCTGTTATTTCCTTTTTTCAGAAAATGATAGGAATCTAGACATTCTCTTACTTAAAATTGTTATGTAAAAAATAATTGAATCGGCTCAGTTTTCGAGGAGAAAAAAAAGGGAAAAATTGTGATATAATAGGTCGGAGCTGCAGCTGTCCCTATTGCACTCTACGGATGTAGACTTGGTAACACGACGGCAATAGTTTCTTCAAATACCTATATTTCAAATTCGTCGCAGGCCCTGTTCAATTAATTTGTCCTGTGTAATTCATTATCGTTTAGCTTTTCCCAACTATATTGGAGACAACTGAATACCGGTATTTTACTTGGAGCGACTGCCTATCTGACCTCTACAACCCAGTTACTAGGTATCACGATACCCCTTGGTAAGACTGGTTGCCAGACTTTCGGGCTTATGAAAAAGTGACTGCAACGTGATTGTGTCATGTACCTCTGTAGAAACAGAGTACAAAACAAGTAATGATTGTTTAGAATGAAGATATAAATAATTATGAGCAAACTTTTAATATAACCACCTTATTTACAGAATAGTTATTTTTAAATTTTATGAAAAATGTGTTTTTAGGGATCCGTACCCGAAATGTGTCATACGGAACCCTATTACTAAGCCTCCGCTGTCCGTCCGTCTGTCTGTCAGCGGGCTGTATCTCATGAACCTTAATAGGCAGACAGTTGAAATTTCCGCACATTATGTTTTTCTATTGCCGCTATAACAACAAATAATAAAATATTAAAAAAAAAATAAAGAGGGTTCGAGAAACGTGTCTTTATCAGCGTTTTTTGCTCGCACTTGGCTGGTTTTTTTTCTAGCAGGTTCCTTTCGTATATTGTTCTAATTTATGTTAATGTGCCAGCAGATCAACCTACCCGAAACTGTGAAATTTTCCCAATCAACTTTTTTTCTTATGCGTTAGCGATAACGTTGAAAATCTATTAAAGAAATTTGACAGATTGTAGTAGGTTGATGGACGTCTGTACAATTTATCTCTATTTTTAACGGACTTCAAAACAGGAGGAGTTTCTCAATTTGGTTATTTTTTAATTTATTTTTTTGTTTCCTGGGAACTCCGTCTTTTATAAACCGATTTGGAAAATTATTTTTTGTTTCATGAGACGTACTAAACTACCAGCTTGCTTTTCATAATGTCTAGCAATCACCAGTATAAAATACTATCGTATTTCTTGTGTTTCACCATTTATATATTATTTAGCGATAACAAAGCGATATTCTCCGAAGATCACCAAAGAAATGCGTCGTTCGATCTCGGTGAATGCCAACGGATTTCATAGCTACGAGCTATACGGAAGAAATCCTTTGATATTCACCGGTATCGCGCGACGCAGAACATCATGTACATGCTGCGGCGGATTGAGAAGAGAATTAAGAAGAAATATTGATTTTTACTATTGTTCTTGGGTTTCATACTTTCGATCAAGATTCCGAGACAGAAGAGAAAAGATCACGAACAAAAACTCATTGTTCATCAAGCCACGATTATTAAGACTTGAACAATTATACTCTTAATTAAATAAAAATATAAAAAAAGGTATTTTTACTTCAGATTATTATCAATCTAATCGCTAATCCTGAATCTAGTATATTTTTGATCAATGGGTCATAACAATAATATTATTCTCCTGATTCGATTTCGTTATGCCAATCTCAGTCGTAAGTAAAGTTTTTTTTTGGTGTGAGCTAACTCTACCTTTGAAATTATTTTTGTGAATCAAATGGAACATCATCCATTTTGTAATATTTTCATAACTTGTGCCTATTTCTTGAACTTTGTGTATATTTAGAAACTTGTCTACTTTGTGAAATTTGTCTATTTTGTAATTTTTGTGACTATTTCGTGAATATGAGACTTAACAAGGAGACGATCTGTATTCCATTGTTGTTTGTGAAGAATTGGATAAGAAATAAAAACTAAGTCGTTTATTGTTGCCACCGCCAGTGGTGATAGCGGGCCGCGGGCGGCACGTGCGCCTCGTGCCCATCCGCGCGCTGGAGTGCGCCGAGGTGGAGTGCGTGAAGCTGGCCGAGAGCAAGGGCGCGCTCGCGCTCGCGGCCGGCCCGCTCGGCCACGCCGCGCACGGCTTCGCGGTGCTGTGCAAGAAGCAGGTCAGTGGCGGGGCCGGCCGGCTCTGTGGACATACACTACATAATACAATACACCATATGCAATGCACACCTCATCAAACGACATCGATTAAGCGAATGTCGTCATATACAAGAAACACTAAGCTTTAACAATGTCAAACCTTCTCGCACAAAGCAATGCCCTGTTGCATTGTCAACATAACAAAGTGATTACAATTTTTTTGTCTCAGGATTTATTCTCATCAACAATGATGCCCGTTGTCACTAACAGTGGGCGACACTAAATCAATGCCTAAATATTTGTGCCACGGTTTATTAATTCTCGGCGCTGAGTTGAGTGTTGAAAATCCAACAATGTGTTTTATTTAGGCATTCATTCGCCTAGTGTTAGAGAAAACGGGCATAACTCTCGCTCTGCCGCCAACGTCATGTTTTGCCTACAACATTAGTAATCCAATTTTTCTCTCATCCCCAGAACGCGTACGTAGTAAACGTGTACGAAATAACGCGAACAGCGGCCAGAAGAGTTCGCGTAGCGGAGTTGCGAGCCTGTGGAGCAGTGTGCAGCGTGCAGCTGAGCGGCGCGCGGCTCCTGCTGGGCTACAGGGGGGGCTTCGCCGCGCACTCGCTGCCCGAGCCGCGCAGGCCGCACCACGACCAGCCCGCTGTCTGTAAGTTATTAAAGAAAATATAGGTTACTTAATTATGAATAAAATCCCCAAAAATAGCTCAAGATTCAAATTATGACATTTAAATGTCATATAATTTATCAAAACAAAAACAATGCGATCACACGGATTTACAAAATTCAATTTTTTTCAAAATTCAATTTTTTTTTCAAAATTCAATATTTTTCAGAATTCAAAAGTCATTTATTCAAACTAGGCTGAGAATCAGCACTTTTCGAACGTCAACATTACATAAGACAGTCCCCCAAAACGCCCACCCTTCACCACATCCTAGTGCTTTAGCTGGGAAGAAGAAGTGGCGCAACAAACTCCCCAGCAGCACAGCTGTCTGTTCAGTTAGAAAAAATGATTCTATATAATAGTATGCAAAATTATATTTACATTACGCAACACAAAACGTAATTTAAATTATAAAATTAATAGCCATATGACAGCTAGCACACGCCAATATACCAACCAAAAAAAATCGAGAACTATACTCAAGCAGAATAACACACAATGACACAAAAAGTGACTTTATTTTATGCTATGTATATAGATATGGAAAATGTTTTCTAACTTAACCTTTACTTCTTTTTCCAGCCCTCGTGCACCCAGAGAACCAAGTGAACCTATTCCTGTCCCACTCTGGCGCGCGGCCACTGGGCGCCGCGCCAGTGCCCGGCTCGAGCGACACACTGCTGGTGTTCAACTCGCTAGCTCTCTACGTGGACAGGAACGGACACAGGGCGAGAGACACCGAGCTCATGTATACTGCACATCCCACGCATCATGGTGAGTAACAAGTGAACATATTGCTGTCCCACTCTGGCGCGCGGCCACTGGGCGCCGCGCCAGAGCCCGGCTCGAGCGACACACTGCTGGTGTTCAACTCGCTAGCTCTCTACGTGGACAGGAACGGACACAGGGCGAGAGACACCGAGCTCATGTATACTGCACATCCCACGCATCATGGTGAGTAACAAGTGAACATATTGCTGTCCCACTCTGGCGCGCGGCCACTGGGCGCCGCGCCAGTGCCCGGCTCGAGCGACACACTGCTGGTGTTCAACTCGCTAGCTCTCTACGTGGACAGGAACGGACACAGGGCGAGAGACACCGAGCTCATGTATACTGCACATCCCACGCATCATGGTGAGTAACAAGTGAACATATTGCTGTCCCACTCTGGCGCGCGGCCACTGGGCGCCGCGCCAGTGCCCGGCTCGAGCGACACACTGCTGGTGTTCAACTCGCTAGCTCTCTACGTGGACAGGAACGGACACAGGGCGAGAGACACCGAGCTCATGTATACTGCACATCCCACGCATCATGGTGAGTAACAAGTGAACATATTGCTGTCCCACTCTGGCGCGCGGCCACTGGGCGCCGCGCCAGTGCCCGGCTCGAGCGACACACTGCTGGTGTTCAACTCGCTAGCTCTCTACGTGGACAGGAACGGACACAGGGCGAGAGACACCGAGCTCATGTATACTGCACATCCCACGCATCATGGTGAGTAACAAGTGAACATATTGCTGTCCCACTCTGGCGCGCGGCCACTGGGCGCCGCGCCAGAGCCCGGCTCGAGCGACACACTGCTGGTGTTCAACTCGCTAGCTCTCTACGTGGACAGGAACGGACACAGGGCGAGAGACACCGAGCTCATGTATACTGCACATCCCACGCATCATGGTGAGTAACAAGTGAACATATTGCTGTCCCACTCTGGCGCGCGGCCACTGGGCGCCGCGCCAGAGCCCGGCTCGAGCGACACACTGCTGGTGTTCAACTCGCTAGCTCTCTACGTGGACAGGAACGGACACAGGGCGAGAGACACCGAGCTCATGTATACTGCACATCCCACGCATCATGGTGAGTAACAAGTGAACATATTGCTGTCCCACTCTGGCGCGCGGCCACTGGGCGCCGCGCCAGAGCCCGGCTCGAGCGACACACTGCTGGTGTTCAACTCGCTAGCTCTCTACGTGGACAGGAACGGACACAGGGCGAGAGACACCGAGCTCATGTATACTGCACATCCCACGCATCATGGTGAGTAACAAGTGAACATATTGCTGTCCCACTCTGGCGCGCGGCCACTGGGCGCCGCGCCAGAGCCCGGCTCGAGCGACACACTGCTGGTGTTCAACTCGCTAGCTCTCTACGTGGACAGGAACGGACACAGGGCGAGAGACACCGAGCTCATGTATACTGCACATCCCACGCATCATGGTGAGTAACAAGTGAACATATTGCTGTCCCACTCTGGCGCGCGGCCACTGGGCGCCGCGCCAGTGCCCGGCTCGAGCGACACACTGCTGGTGTTCAACTCGCTAGCTCTCTACGTGGACAGGAACGGACACAGGGCGAGAGACACCGAGCTCATGTATACTGCACATCCCACGCATCATGGTGAGTAACAAGTGAACATATTGCTGTCCCACTCTGGCGCGCGGCCACTGGGCGCCGCGCCAGTGCCCGGCTCGAGCGACACACTGCTGGTGTTCAACTCGCTAGCTCTCTACGTGGACAGGAACGGACACAGGGCGAGAGACACCGAGCTCATGTATACTGCACATCCCACGCATCATGGTGAGTAACAAGTGAACATATTGCTGTCCCACTCTGGCGCGCGGCCACTGGGCGCCGCGCCAGAGCCCGGCTCGAGCGACACACTGCTGGTGTTCAACTCGCTAGCTCTCTACGTGGACAGGAACGGACACAGGGCGAGAGACACCGAGCTCATGTATACTGCACATCCCACGCATCATGGTGAGTAACAAGTGAACATATTGCTGTCCCACTCTGGCGCGCGGCCACTGGGCGCCGCGCCAGTGCCCGGCTCGAGCGACACACTGCTGGTGTTCAACTCGCTAGCTCTCTACGTGGACAGGAACGGACACAGGGCGAGAGACACCGAGCTCATGTATACTGCACATCCCACGCATCATGGTGAGTAACAAGTGAACATATTGCTGTCCCACTCTGGCGCACAGCCAAGGGCCAGGCAAACGCAATAAAATGTCACAAGAGTTGAGGTATTGCAATAGTAGTAGGCCGATACGCCGTGGGTATTAGAAATACCATTTCCCAGTTTCGCCTTCTCAGTCTGTCAAACTCCTCCATTTTAAACCAATAACCTTGAAATAAAATAGTTTTAAAACACGCTGCTGCCAGCAATTTCACCAAGTGGAGACATTTTTTTTTTCTAAAATAAATGTAGCCTTAGTTACTCCTTCTAACATCAGTTATCATCATGATATCATCTGCCAGTGAAAGTCCCGTCCAAATCGATCCAGCCGTTTCGGAAATTAGCCGAAACAAACAGACAGACAAAACATTTTAAAGATATTTTTTTTGCTTCAAGTATCGTATATGCTTTCATTTGCATTTAGTAAATTCCTGTTATTTTGACATTACAAACAGATATTTCAATTTAATTTATTTGTATAGAAGAAGACTAGCGCTTAGCCAGCGACTTCGTCGGCTCTTATTCCATGAGAATTCGGTTTAGAATTTTTCCCTTATTCCTTGTCTACATCATAAAGGCAACCTCTGTATGAAATTGCAGTTTGATTGGTTCAAGAGTTTGTGTTGGGCGTTGATGACTCAGTCAGGGACAAAGTCAGGACTTTATTTAGTCTTTTTATATGTATTGATGAATTTTACATGGTTCGATCTATCAGGTTAAGCTATGCTTGCCAAAGTTGGTCCGTGGATCCACTATCTCTACTTACCGAGACTCCTCCGTGCCTCGGAAAGCACGATAAGTCGTTGGTCCCAGTTGTCATTCGTGGATCTTTGACAGTCGTTACAGGTCGTCAGCCCGAAAGTCTGACAATCAGTCTTCCCAGTTATCGTATTACCCAGTTACTTGGTTGTGGAGGTCAGATAGGCAGTCGCTCCATGTAAAATACTGGTATTCAGCTGCATCCGGTTAGACTGGAAGCCGACCCCAACATAGTTGCGAAATCTCTAGGCAGATTTAGATTTATCATTGATGCATTTAACATGATTAGTTCTAATCTTGTCTTTAATTAATTTACAGCGATCAACGAGACGCACCTACTAATATTCACGGCGACGCATATCGACATATATGACATCGAGACCGGCGACTGGGTGCAAACTATGAATATACGTAAGTAATCACTTTCAAATGTAAACCTTTCTATCTCCTAAATTTTTAGAGAAATCGCGGAAGTCACCTCTGTTTACGTGTGCCTCACGGCTGCGAGCCAAACCAAGTTCTGCATAAATACAACCAGACAACCAGTGCTATCGCTATAGTCCGCGCGCGACTGGTAGTCACCGCCTGAGGTATGGGAGCGGTGAGATGTGGGAGGTAGACTAAGGCCAACTTAACTGAGTCTGACAATTTTGGCAATACCGCCCTCCCCCGTCTCACCGTGAGCATACCTCAGGCGGAAACTAACAGTCGCGCGTGAACTATAGTCACATTAATATCAACATCGAAATTCCTTTAGACGGCTCGTGTTGGGACCCACGTCCTGTTATTTCAGGCACATCCGTCAAATCCCGCATCGTAGGAAGCCGGTTTACTACAGGCATTTTGCCACTGATAGCCTTGGTTATTCACGAATATTCTGGCGACTTTTTAATCTACGTTGTAAAAGACGCCCTTTACAGCGCGACGAGTATACAATGTGTAACAAAAACCCTGTTCGATCCGAAAAGGGCACATAGATACTGCAATAACATTACCTAAAAGTAATTTTTAAAAAATATTACAAAAAAATCACTTTTTTAGAACCAAAATTATCCCAATTTTATTAAACATTGGTAAATTTTCAACAGGATTTTTAAATTTCCAACTTTTTTTTTCTGTGCATTACCTCGTAAATAGACTCTCAGTACGTTTCTTGACAACACCCTCACGGATCGGGTTTTTGTTACACGTTGTATATACAACATCCGACATCAATCGTCGGGCAGTAGCCCACCAGACACGACACCCATCTGGTCGAAAGATCCTCCCTTTTCCATCGAGGATGAGTGAACTTTACGCCCTATTCTTCATACCTCTATATATCTATTCAACAAGAACTTACCAAATAATGTGTATGTTTTCCAGCAAACGCCCGACCTCTAGACGAGACGGGCTGGATCTGTTGCGTGAACGGAGGCGTGGGTAACGGCTTCCCCTTCTCTAGTGACGCGTCGCCCTTCATCGTGTACCTCAGACCGCTACTGACGCGTAAGTAAATATAATAATCTAGTTAACTCCGGGAAATTTATTGTTTATTAATTCGACTAAAAATAAAATAAATCTAAAAATAAATCGTTGTTGAACGATACGAAATAAAAACAAAATTGCAGCTTATAAACTTTAAACTCGAGTAGTCTGAGTTGATTTTTGAATGAAAAGACTATCGATAACTTAAATGACGAATTAATTTAGAATTAGAATTATTTAACATTGACATTAAATAATTTTGACATTTTAATTACTTTGACATAGTTTTAATAATTCCTCATTTAGGTTTGACATAATGAGAGTATTTAATATGTAATTGTTTAATTTATTTTCTTATTTAAGTAATACCATTTATGCATGATTTCAAGTATTTTAATAAAAAAAATATTAAAATACTTGAAATTTGTAATCCTTAGCAAGATCTGCTCAACACATTTGTATGCCTCCTGGCATAACATAGCGCTCTGTTCACCAAACATAAGATCTGTATTTCTTTACCTATGTTAACAAATAAATATTTGATTTGATTTGATAAACGTCATAAAATAATTTTTGTTGCAATGGAAACTGAATCTTACGCAATTAAGTTAAAGTTTTCAATTTATCTCGTCTCGTTGGCTTTAGTATACTAACTTAAACTATCCGTATATTTAAATCACAACTTTCATTCTTTGACAGTTGTATGAAATGGCTATAACACGGCAAATGACGTAGTGTATCAACTTGATATAAAATAAATCCTTGACTTTAAATATTTAGACTTGTTAGATATTGAATATGTAGAAGATTTAAATCAAAGGTGACATACAGTTGTTCAATGTTTACAGACCCGCGAGCGTCGGATCCTCCTATCACAGTGGACACATCGCTATGGGGCCACAAACGGAGGTTTTCAGTGCGGGAACAATCACACCAAGCGATTGAAGCACATAATAGATTGTGAGTAATATCTTTACATATAGGTGTACAAGGATCTTTTGGCGCGGAGCTAACATTGGAAGTAACGCCGCTTTACTAGAAAGATTTTTTTCTTATGTACAGACGCCAGCAGGTCAAACTACCCGAAACTGTCTAATTTTCCCAATCAACTTTGAACCTAACGTTTTAGTGATAAAGCTGAAAATCTATTGAAGAAATTTGACAGATTGTAGTAGGTTGATGTGCTGGTGTCTGTACTATCGAAAAACTTAATATCTAAGCAGTTTGAAAAAAAAAACCCGTGAACACGGGACAACATCCGTTCCCACCCCGGTTCTATAGCGGCCGAGCGCTGCAAGCAGAAATAGTCCTTACGGTGTATAGACATGAACTTCTTCCATGGTACTTTATGTTTTCATAGATATGTTGACAAGGTACCGTACTGGATATTACATATGGCTTTGATGGCTTTTTTTGCATAATAAAAATAGTTTGCTATCTGCAGTCCGTCTCTAAAATAAAATACAATTAGACATGATACTATGAAAGTAACTGAAATAGACTAGCCTCGTAGTATTTACTTCAGTAAACGATTTTTGACATTTGGTAAAGCAAATCTTTCCACATTTAATACTAAATTATTAGCAGTGAACCAATTTTGGACCTGCAGTAGGACTATATTTACTTTTTATATAGACTGTATTGCCTCGAGATATATATTATATTATTATTATCTAACAGATTTATTAAAAAATGAAACAGAATTATATGAAATTATTGGCCACATAATTTACTCCAGAGGTGGTGAAATGGGCCTTCCAATATTGAAATTGTTTTTTTATATTTTTTTTTTATGCTTTATTAGAAAGAACCAGGTTCCTACTAATCAGTTACAATCTAGCCTTTAAGACTAATAAGCAATTTTAATTTAACTTAATTTTTTACGTGATAATTATTTTAAAACTTAGAATAGTGTTTATTGCACTTTACACAAGTCCGTTTCAATTTCTTAGAGTCTGATATAATAATAAAAAGACTTTGTTCATGTGTTATATGTGTGTCATTGTCACTATTATTTCTACACTTTTTACACTACACTAACTCAAAGGGTTTTGTTCGTTTTAGTCTTCGCACTATGTTTGCTTAACAGCTGAATTGCCTCGACGTTCACATGACGGTGGAGTCTGTGTTCGTGGGACTCAGCAAATTTTTGAATTATTTTGGTGACGGGTTCCATTTTTAAGTCACGATGGAGGTCGTCATTTCTTATATACCAGGGCGCGTTAACAATGCTCCTGAGTACCTTATTTTGGAATGTCTCAAGTCATATATCATTTTGATGTTGGTCGTTTTAGTACAGCCCCACATTTGGATCCCATACGTCCATATTGGCATGAGAATATGCTTATATTTTGTTATGTATTGATAGGCAGGAATTCCGTCCAATCAACCAATACATGTTTTTGAAACGCATGTCTAGTTCTTGTCTTTTCTTTTTGACGTGCGCTTTCCAGCGCAGTTTCGCGTCAAGCGTTATGCCAAGATATTTGGCTGAGTTTGCGTATGGCACTTGTTGGCCATTTATGAAGATAGGGTGGGTGGTAATCACAATTCTTGTTGGTGAAATTAATGTGAAGTGACTTTGATTCATTTAGTTTAATTTCCCATTTTTGTGCCCAGTCATGAACTTTATTTACAGCGAATTGCACTTTTTTTACTGCTTCCTTGTGACATGACCCTATAGCCATAATGGCAGTGTCGTCAGCAAAGGTTGCAATTGTATTATTTTCCAGCTCTGGTATATCATACGTGTACAACAGGTAGAGGACTGGACCCAGCACACTACCTTGAGGAACGCCAGCTTTAATCATTTTCAACTCTGAATAGGCATGCTCTCGTGCCTTACACGAAACATTCTATCAGTAATGTATGATTCCAAAATATCGGCAAAATCATTGGGCAGGATTTGTCTTAGCTTGTATATCAAACCCTTATGCCAAACTCTATCAAAAGCTTGTGCCACATCTAAAAATACGGTGGAGCAGACTTTTTTATCTTCAAGCGTTTACTCAATGGTAATTCTATGTACCTGGTCTATTGTGGAGTGTTTCTCTCTGAATCCACACTGATGGTCAGGGATCAGGTTTTTCTCGTTTTAGGCGTTTTAGAAACAATTTATCAAACAACTTTGATAGTATAGGCAACAGGGAAATGGGTCTGTATGATGATGCTTCGTGAGGTGGTTTACCTGGCTTTGCAATCATAATCACTTCAGCAACTTTCCACGGCTCAGGTACATGCTTTAACACGAATGCAGAGTTGATGAGTCTGGTAAGTTTGACGATGGCTTTACGCGGGAGATGTTTTCAGGATTTCTCCCGTAATAAGGTCGTAACCTGGGGATTTTTTCAGGGTAATGTTCTGAATTTCCGTGGAAACTTCTTTCGGGGTCACAAGTTTAATTGTTTGATCTTGCAGAATATTAGCAACCTGTAGGTTGTCTACAGAGCCGTTATTTGGCTGAAAGGTTTCTTCTAAGTGATCTGCAAACCTTAGAGCTTTTTGCTCACTGCTTATGGCCCATTTTCCGTTGCCATTTCTGATAGGAGGAATTTGTGTTATCGGCCTTTTGAGTGACTTTGTCGCTTTCCAAAGAGAGTATTGCGTTGTATGGTCACTGGTTAACTGACGTAGGTTAGTATTAAAAGCCTCATCTTGAAAGGCTTGTATATTTCTCTAATATTTGCGTAAGATTATTTAACAAAGTTTTATCTTGCGGGAATCTTGTTTGCTGCCATCTTTTTCTTTGAGTCCTTTTTTCAGACAGTAGGTCTATTATCTCCTTTGGATTATGTATTTCCTCTACATTGTTTCTTTAGCTGTGGTGTGTTGTTCCATACACATTGGTGGATATTATTGCTAAACTTGTAGGTAGGTCTAAGCTAAAACTTTCCCAATCTGTAAACTTGTTAACTAATGTCAAGTGGTTTTCTCTGAGTAATATTTTGTGCCTTAATCGTAATAATATCGGAGAGTGATCGGAGTTCATATGGGTACCCTTCTTCCATTCTCAGATAATTGACTGATATATTCTTCACTATAAAAAAGTAGATTAGGTCTGGTAGTTTCTGGTGGTCAGTAGGCCAGTATGTAGGTTTTCCAGTACTGATGGCGTCACAGTGCATGTCTTTAACTGCACTCAGAAGCTGTCTTCCCTTTTTTGTAGTTAATCTCGATCACCAATGAATGTTTTTAGCGTTAAAGTCACCGCCGAATATAAATCTCTGCCCAAAGAGTCCGAAGAACTGCACATATTGTTCTTTGTTTATCGTGTGTCTTGGAGGGCAGTATACGGCCGTTATTGTCACATGAAATTTATTCGTTTTAATTGATACCACCACGGCTTGCGTATCTGGTTCCTCGTATTTACACTGTTCGTAATGACAGATATTTTCTTTAATAATAACCGCGCTACCTCCTCAGGCCGTGTTATTAGGATGCAGCGAGTTATAAATCTTATAGTCCTTTTTTTAATTGAAATAATTTGTTTACCTAATAACAAAGCCACCACGTTCATACCGAGCCCCTACACTCCGCAGGTCCGAGCGCCGCTCGCGCCTGATCTCGGCGCCCACGAACTTCGCGCACGTGTCGCACATGGGGCCCGGCGACGGCATCCGCTCGCAGCGCCTGCTGGACCTGCCCACCACCGTGGAGACGGCCGACGACCATCCTACGGTAAGGGGCGAGCTCATGCAGCTTAGCTTCATTTGAGTGTCCGGCAGTAAAGAAATAACCTCATGAATTTAGTTTTGAGGTGAAAATATCTAGACTTACCTTATTTTTGTACATGATTGTAGATTAATTAATTATTTTTTAGACATAATTGAGTAAAACTAACGCCATTGGTCACGTCACATTGAACGCGAATCAGAGCGCGACACGTCTATTTGATTATTAATGTGGCTTTCCTTGTATTTTCAGATGTACAGCAGTCGAGAGAGCAGTAAACGGACGTCGCCGTTAACGATATCGCACGGTACTGGATCCTATAATGGTAAGTAAATACAACTTTTAGATAATCAACTCGCACTACGCTTGCCGATACGCGGTTTCCACTCTCGTCTGCTCCACCGGCCATCGGTCCTTCGACAGACATGGCCAGCCCACTGCCACGACAGCTTGCTTCCTCTGCAAACTATGGTAACTCTCGCGGGTAACTTCATAATATATAATATTAAGTCCTGCAATGTCCCACAGCAAGGCAAAGGCCTCCCTACTCTATTTCCACTTCTGTCTGTTTGAACCAGCTAAGGACCAGTTCTTGTTGAAGGAGTCCAGCTCATTCCGCGATAACTTCATAATAGAGACCAAACATTATTCATACCATCTCGATTTTATTTTCATCGTGTCTCCTACTACTGCCTATCTAAAGCGAAAGTGTGTGTTAAACGCATATTTTGCCAATTATTTAAGTACAAGGCGAGTTTATTGCCATCAACGACCATAAATCGAGACTACAGAAAGCAAATTCTTGGCATAAAAAAAAAGAAATTAAAGTCTCAATCTCTCGGCGACAATCAATGCCTAAACTTGTCAAAAATTGCTGGTATATTGATTATATTTTGAGAGATTAAAGCGAGCCGTCCACCTCCAGCTAAACTAAGTTAGTTTAAGGTTA
Organism: Xanthia icteritia; assembly: GCA_949128155.2. Classification (NCBI taxonomy): domain Eukaryota; kingdom Metazoa; phylum Arthropoda; class Insecta; order Lepidoptera; family Noctuidae; genus Xanthia; species Xanthia icteritia. The sequence goes on from OX421956.2 coordinate 11,764,786, forward strand.
GTTTAGTTTAGCTCGCCGGTTTTTCATCTATGTGCGTCCACCCACATGTATGAAAAACTGGCGAGCTAAACTAAACCAACTGGGGTTTATTTATAAACGTTGCTTAAAGTTAAATGACGTTCAAACGTCAAAAATGTGTGGCTAAACAGTCGCTAATCACTACTTAACTTTAAGCATCGTTTCTAAATAAACCCCACTTAGTTTAGCGGGCGGTGGACGGCTCACTTAAGATTGAGATTAGAATGCGAAAGTTCTTAAAGAAAGTTCTTAAAAATACTGGAATAGTCCTTCTACTGTGTCAGCTGACAATTTAACTCATAGTAACTGCGGTCGTTAACTCCAAAAAGTCATGTCTGTAAAGTTTTGCTAGCTTATTTAATTTGACCATTTTAATGGAAGCTGTTTTAGACCATACAGGGATAGGCCGTCAATTTTGTTGGTGACAGTTCTTTGTATCCAGAGCCTCTACCATGAGTTGCCATCGAAAACTTACTCGCTAGCGTTAAACTCGCTAGCGTATTAACGTGAATCAAATAGATTTCGATGGTGTCAAAACTCGCTAGCGTGTCCGTATATGAATTATATGAAAAGTAATTGTACAGCACCCCTAGCGGTCACAGAAAGAATTGAAATTCGTACCAAGAGCACTATAGATTTCGATAGGTAAGAAACCGAACGTAATCTACATATTCGATAGTCACTGACGTTTTTCAGCTGTCACCATACAAAACGGCACCATGAGTCACTAATTCGACAGACGCTATCGAAAAATACGCTTGCGATAGTAGTTACGTAACTCACTAGCATTTTGAGGTGTGAAACATGTTTACATTAAAATTATGTACGTTTTTGAGTCTATTAAAGTCAAAATAATGTCTGGAAGAGCTTATTTAGCATGGAATATGTTAGTGGCCGCTAAATTTGGAGACTAACGACTTTCAAGAAAAAATCAAAATAAGTTCCTTTACAAAATTTTCTATTATTGTAAACCTCAGACCAAATATAAAACCAAGACAGAGCTCTGTGAACAATACACATGTCAAAACTACACCGCCGCTTTGCATAGACGGTCACACGCACACAATCATTTACAATGAGACTACAATCAAACTACACCACACAAAGTGCGCACATGTTTACGAAACCGGCTTCACTTCTATCACTGGTTGACAGCGCTCTGTCTTGGTTTTGTTGAGGTAGGAGTCCCTGATAGTGTCTGGAGTGAAAGACGATTGAGATGCGAATTAATTTTATTGCTTAACCTTTAACTTTTTATATACAAAAATATTTACAAAATAATTAGCGACTACCTACATACATATATTAATTAAATAAATCAAAGCATACGTCGGTAAGTTGAGAATTGTTGAGTCTAGTACACCATCAATCGTGTGGTGTCGCGTCGACGCAGTGCTTGCGCGCCGTGCCACACATATATATACATTGAGGCTCCATCTAACCGAAAGTGAAGCGTTAGCTGTGTCGGCGGACGAACTTCCAGCGTTATGGTCTTCGTAGTTTCAGGTCCAATTCGAGCGTCTTCTCACCGTATGTCAAAATAGTAGTATTGTTGGCCGCATATAGGCAAAAGTTTGTAGGTGTAGCTTTCGGGATACCTTCTTTTCGCATAATGTTCTTTGCCCTAATATACTTCGGCATAACGATTTTGGCACAATTTGTTTTGGCATAATAATACTTCGGCATAATTTTTTTAGGCATACGTTTTATGTTGGCATAATCATCTTAAAGACTAATTTGTTTTGGCATAAATTTGATTCGCATAACGTTAGTAGGCCTAAGAACCGAATTGCTGCAAAACCGACTCCACGTAGTCTTGTTTGTCCTACCCCTAGAGTGTAATTTAAAATCGCGTAGGCGCGTAGGGGCGAGGCGGCCCGTGGGCTGAGGAGCAGGTGGCTGCGAGCGAGCCGCCGCGGCTGAGGCTGGCAACAAGCCGAAGCTGCGGTGGTGAGCGAAAGCCGTCTGCGACGATTAGCACGCGTGGGGCCGCCGGAGGCCCGCAGCGCCGGAGCCGTGACAGAAACCCTGCCTGCTGCATGTTGCATGCTCGCTTGAATGCTGCATGCTTGTTTGCATGCTGCATGCTTGCTTGCATGCTTTAACTTTATGCTTAATAAATTTATGCTTTAACTTTATGCTTTAGAATATTATGCTTAATCATTATTATGGTTAGAGAAATTATGCTTAAAAAAATTATGCGTAAGCTGTTATGCGTAATTATATTATGCGAAATTATATTATGCGAAAATATAATTATGCCAAACAACATTATGCTAAGTTATATTAGGTCTTAAAATTTTATGCAAATGGATAGGGAACCGTAGCTTTCATATCGGCTTTCTTCGGTATGACAGATGTTTGCGCCGGTGTCGATCAAGAACGATAGACTTGAGTTCCTGTCGGTGATAAATAGACGGTGTGATAGTGTTCTTGCGCCGGTTGCCGCCTCAGCCAACGCAGGTTTTAGTTTTCCGAGGTCGTCTTTGGGTCTTCATAATGGCATGTGTGCATCGTTGAGCTTGTATCCCAAACTTCCGATGGTAAAAACAGATTCCTGTTTGTTCGGCTCGTCGGGGCGTATTACTGCGCTGTGCGCGATATTGATTGGGCCTACTTGACGAACGTGATCTTGAACCATATCTGCTGAATGGTCTGCGATGGTAATGGTTTGATTGACTTGCCTTGAGTTCTGCGATTTCTTTTGTGAGCATGTCGATTTTCTCCTCGATCGGTGTAGGTACATGTGGTTGCGCCTGCCCGAGGATCTTGTCTGCCATCATCGCCAGCTCGTGGATATCGGAGTGTTTCGCGATGCTATCGCTGACGGCGAGGACTGCTCGTACGGATTGTGGTAGATGGTTGGTCCACATAATACGCAGCATGTTGTCGGCGGCGAGATTCTTCATGCGACGTAACAACTGCGATGGTTTCAAGTCGCCGAGTTCCATTTCGGATAGTAATCGCTGTACTTTTCGTTGCTCGGATTCTTCATAAACCTGGAACAACCGCTTCTTCAGTGCGTCGTAACGATTTTTTTCCGGTGGATGGAGAATGATGTCTGAGATTTCGTCGACATCTTGTCGCTCAAGTTGACCGATAACGAGCTCAAACATTGTTTGGTCCCTTTTTTGTGGAGATATGATGGCTTCAAACTGCGCGACCCACAGTCGTATCCTGTCGCGCCAGATAGGTGGGATGCGCTGTGACGTCGAAACACCAGAGACTTCTTGACCTTGGTCGTTATTGTTCGGCATGTTTTGATACAGCTGGTTTAGTCAGTAGTAAGAGTTTCGGATCTTGGGCTCCTTGTTGGTAATCACGTCGGGGTCACCACGATTTATTTGGTCTGAATTGTAAACGTAGTTCATTTTAAATTTTAATCAAAAACGCCGCGAATCACACATCGTCAACAAAATTACAAATTGAATAGACGTACATAATTATTATAAAGAATACAAATTCAACAACCCCTAAATACCATAAGTAGTCCACTAACCGTCAACCTTTTTATTTAGACGGATTGTTTCATGACATTGACTGCCATAAATAACATTGTTTGTTACCATAGTGATACTACTACGTTTTGATCATATGAGCCGTTCTCTTTTCTTATTACTGAGAAAGAAAGAAACAAAACGTTCTATCGAGCTTACCGTAGCGCCTGCGTAAGACTCCGTCAAACTCATGGTGCGAGCATTATCGAAATCTATTCGATCCACGTTAACACTTCCGACTCCACCCACTTTTGATAGAGCTCATACGCCATGCCGCCATACATATTGGAAGTGAACCCTCCGGGAGGGTCACCGGCATTACGTTTGCGCTAAAGTTAACCATCGCGGAAGGTCAACGTCATTAGGTTTAAAACCGTATTATAAAACACTGTAAAACTAAGTAAAATAGTGTTTTCAGGGGGTCTTGTCGCTACACGTAGTTTCCAACCTTTTAAATATTTAGTGAATATTTGTGCCGTGAACAAAATGTTTTTTTGAAAATGAAAATGCTTGGGTTTTAAAACCAATGCATGTATTAATAAATCTTGTGAAAATATACATCTAATTTTATTTTCATGGTTTATAATGCTGTATTCGCTAAGAAAAACCTACATTTAAAATTAGCCCTCCGCGAGGGCTCCCGGCATCTCATATGCGACTAGGTGAACCCACCAGGAGGGCTCCCGGCACTGAACGTGTTAATACGCTATCGATAGCGAGTAAGTTTTCGATGGCAACTCATGGTAGAGGTACAGGTGAAGGATGCGGGTAAAACAAATGACGCGCACGCGACCCGCATACACACATATTTTTCGATTAATTATTTGGCAATTTACTTTCGCTGAACGAGATTAGAATCCTGAGCGAGGGATACAAGGATCGCGATATTTTTTTTCACGAGTTGTGTTTTCTACTTTTTACCATTCACTGCGAGAAAATAAATTTTGGCGGCAACAAATTTTCTACTATAATTTCTGCTTTAGAACGAAACGATTCCGGATTCACTGTCTCTTTTTCGTCACTGGAAGAACTCATTTTATTATAAATATGTTAGTAGATTTTCCAATGACATAAAACAATCACGTTATCAGATAGAAAAAAACTAAAATAGGAGGGTTAATTAAAAAAAAATGATGAATAGATCTATGGAATAGCTCTGTTGCACTGTTGGATTTTCATCTCTCAGTGCTGAGCCTAGCGTTGAAAATCCAACAGTGCACTTTTATTTAGGGATTCATTTAAGTGTCACTTAGTGAAGGCGAAAACGGGCTTTAGTCAGCCAGTAGGTACTTTCAGCACGTTTTATAATTTCTTTGTACATAATTTGTGTTTGTTCCAAATTCAAAATGTTTTTATTCACTCAGTGAGTAAAAGTGAGTTTTATACACTGTTATCGATGAATCAAATGCCCTTTTTGCGAGTGGCAATGGTAAAAAAACTATTTTGCGAGTTACACGAGAGAATATATTTATGATATTTCATCCTGCTTCGATTCGGCATTTTGTTTTTATTTAGTATTTACTTTTTTCATAACGCCGTAACTAAATTAGCGGTAGTAGGTTATTTATAAAGTTCAAATGAGTAGTTAAAAAAAAAAAAACATACCTTAATTGTAATTTGTTTGTTTAAATTTTCAATATTTTGTTTTATCTTTGGATGAAATATCATGTGTTTTGAGATGCGTTGCCGTATCTGGTCGCACCGGTAGTCGCATGCGACGCTGGCGCGCGACTGACGCTCCCGCTGGGCCTTCCCGGCGCACGCGTCTGCTATAGGAGCTATAGCTAAGGCTGCGGTCTATCTGGCCACGCGTCGACCACAACCGACGACGGCCGAACGCTATGTTCGTAAACAGTCCGTCGCCTCACGTCCCGCAGGCTCGTGGCGCTCGGGCGCGCCGCGCGAGGCGCCGCGCGAGGCGCCGCCGTCGCCGCCCGCGCCGCGCATGGAGCGCTCGCTGGGCGGCGGCTCGCAGGGCAGCGGCTCGCTGCTGCTGGAGCGGTCCATCACGCCGCTGAGCCTGGGCAGCATGAGCTCGCTGCACGACGTGCTGAAGGTACGCCGTTATAGTACTACACCGCCTGAGGTATACTCACGGTGAGCCGGGGGAGGGTGCCATCGACAACATTGTCAGACTGAGGTAGCGGCCGACGTCTACTTCCCGGTCTCACCGCTCACATACCTCAGGCGGTGACTACCAGTCGCGCGCGGACTATGGCACGCTTAATTTCGACTTTTTTCTAAACCGACCCGTAACCATAAACACTGCATGGATCAATAATTATATATAACACAAAACACACTATTTTAAACTTGATATTAATGAATCTAGACTTGAGCATTCAAAAGCATACGATTCGATACACAGTACCCAATCACTATAATTACTTTACAAACAAATGATTGACTTTCAATGAGGTTTTCACAATGACTAAAACGTCGAATGCTTGCGAACAAAACCTCTCAAATTGGTAACCAGTGGGTCCATTGGTCACATTTAAAACTAAAAACAAAAATATTTTTCATGGTTCTGATGAGGCTGTCCCGATCCTGTAGCATATCTGGGATGTCCACCCGGTCGCAAGTAGAGTGTTTCTATGCTAACTCGATGCTCATCCCTTGTGTGCAGGATTCGGGCTAGCTCCAGCGGGATCCTGAGGGCATTCACGCTGAGCTTCAATTGTCAGTACCTGAACCATCACTGTATGGATCACGTACTGAGCAATCAAGTTTATGTTTATGTTTAATTGCATGGTTTTTTATTTGTTTTGTAAATCCACTTTTTGTCAACAATGAATGAGATTTTGTGCATGAGTGTTTAATAGTTCTCGTGTTTATCTTTGGTTAATTTTATTTTAACTATCCAATACTGACCATAACACAGTATGTCCCGGGGCAGATGGGAACAGACCTGGGCGACGGGCTGCACTCCGAGGACAGCAGCTGCGGAGCCTCCCCGCCGCATCCTATGGATCCTTGATGGTAACACTGTTATTTTTTATTATTATTCATTCAAGTAACAATTACTTATATAAACAATATTCGATACACATACAATAACATTACAACCCATTACAAAACAAAAACCACAGTACTGACACCAGTAGCCGACAACTGTAGGTGACGTGCAAGTCACCGCAGCGTGTAGTGTATGGCTGTCCGCAGTCAGGCCAGCCGCACCGCGCGACACGCTGCGCCTACACATCGTCAAATTCAAATTCAAATTCAAGTCATTTATTCAAACTAGGCTGAGAATCAGCACTTTTTGAACGTCAAAATTACATAAGACAGTCCCCCAAAACGCCCACCCTTCACCACTTCTTAGTGCTTTAGCTGGGAAGAAGAAGTGGCGCAACAAACTCCCCAGCAGCACAGCTGTCTGTTCAGTTAGAAAAAAATGAATCTATATATTAGTATGCAAAATGATATTTACATTACGCAACACAAAACATAATTTAAATTATAAAATTAATAGCCATATGAAAGCTAGCACACGCCAATATACCAACCAAAAACATCGAGAACTATACTCAAGCAGAAATAAAAATAACTTAACGAAAACAATATCTAAATAAAAGCCTCCAGGCATAAAGGGCGTGCCCGCTTACAAATAGCTGTAACTAGAAGTTATAATTGATAAACTAGGACCTTCGAGGTAAATTAAAAAATTATCGAGGTCGCTAGCTAACATATTGCAATACAACTCATTAAAAAAAAAATTGTAATGAGTAGATTATGTCAACAATAAATTAAAATAAAATAAATTGACTTATAAAGTAAAATTATAAACAATTATATAAACTCATATAACCTGTCAGTAATAAGCTAATTCTGGAGAAAGAACATTTAAACATTGTCTTGAGTCACACGGAAGCAGTCGCCGCTAGCTTCGAAACATGCCCGAGGCACTACAGTGTCGCGGCAGCCCCATCAGCGCTTTGAGGGCGTTGTTACTTGTTGTTAGTGTCCGACCGATAATGGTTGAAAACAAAAACGAAAAAGAAGCTTCGGCTTTAGTCTTATTTTCGGCCTAAAACGAAGCCGAATAAAATTTAGTCATGAAAAAAATATTAATATTTCCGCTGCACACTGAAATCTTGTTTGGCTTTATTTTTTTTACCAAATATGGGCTTTAAAAGAAATAAAACACAATAATTCCATTAGATAATACAAAATGTCGTGTATTTCTTGATGTATTGATTCCTATTATATTTACTTTTTGATATTTACGAAGAGCCGAGCCGACCCGAGATTTACGAAGACAATTCACGATCGGAAAACGAAAATATGGCCGAATCATGATTTTTTTGGCGTAAAATGGCCGAAAACGAAGCTTCGGTCGGTCACTATATAACAAGTAGTGACCGATCGAAGCTTCGTTTTCGGCCATTAGGACGTGGAGGGCGTCGTATGCTTTTTGGGTAAATATAATTAGTGAATAAATACATACGAGATCTCCATCTACACCATACCTAACCTTATAGCCTCTAATTATTTGTAGAATAACCTATTTATTATTTTTATCTTCCACAGAAGCCCACTGAACTCGTCGTGGACACTAGACATGTCCCGTTTCTACGCTTGCTTTTGTTAAAGTGGTATCATTTGCGACCGGGACAGGCGCGGATGATTGTACGCCGTATGTCGTTAACACAGAGTTCATTGTTGCGTAGCTGGCGATGCTTTAAGTATATCATGTGGGCGCTTTTATTTATGATAGATATAATAATAAGGAAATGTGATTTAGGTTTTCGTCTCTCACGTTGGGTAAGACCTATACGAAAATAGCTCATATTGTAGTGAAAATATTAGCCAATTTGGGCTCACTGCCCAGGATGCGCAAGAGCAGCGCTTTTTTATGCTCATGGAGCTGTCATCTGATAGACAGTCGTATCCAGCTGTTTGCTACATGGAGAAACAGTTAATTATGTCTATCATAAACAAAAACGCGGTTATTAAATAAATTAATTATCAATATATTTGGTTCCTAAAACAATTATAATATGGAAGATTTATTTTGCAATGTTATTAAATTATTTATCAGAAACAAATAATAATTAAATATAATGGTTTTCTGCATGAGACATAATACTAAACCTTCCATTGAAAGATAATAACAAATTTAAATAGATATTATTAAGCTGCGCACACTGACTGAATATTAGGCGAAGGAAGAAAATCTAGGAATTTTCTGACGGATATTGAGGATGATATTATTTATTACATGTTCTTTTTAAGTAAATTAAGAAATGTGGTAAAATCTTTACTATGAAATTGTAAATAAAAATTATATTGACTTTTTTGCCACTAGTATTTGACTTAAATTATTGAATGTCATCCTTATTAACCTTTTTAGTCCTATTGATATTTAAACAAATAAATTATAGGATTTTCTTATGAAATATTGGCAATTCAATTCTTATGATATTTAATTTATTGTAATATTTTTTTATCTTTCCATTATAAAATTGATTGAAAACGTATTCCTAATATGGTCAGTGTGTGCCCAGTTCTAGTTATATAGACCCAATGTGGCTTGTAGGTCAATTAGATTCCTCTTAACACTACGTATTTTATATCTGCGTACGTAAAGCGTTGCTTGTTAGTGGATCTAGTTTATTTACAGTTCATAATGTAGTGTGAAACAGGTCTTTTTTTTAATACAAGGCTCCTATAATGTGCAAAGATTTGTGAAACTCAAATACGAAAATGGCTCTTAAGAGGAAACGCGGTCATGTGGTCTTTGGCGTTCCATATTAACGTATTCCTATGTTTTCTCCCTGGTTATTGATACTAGTCCAAATATACTTTTTACCTATGTTTTTTTTCTAAAATTAATTTATTTACGCCAAAAAAAGAAAACGAAAACATCTTAAATTTTCAGAAATGATCCAAAATAATTATGAAATAGTTTGGCTATATTTCAAAAATAAAAGTGACACTAATATCTATGTAGTCACATTATATTGTTTTAATTACAATAGTCGGTCTTCACAATTTTACATTGAAAATACACACAACCACTCTATCACATCAAAAGTTTAAACTGGAAATAAACTACCATTCACTAATAAGCAAACTATATAATATATAAATAAAATAGATGTAGGACTTTATTAACCAAATTGTATTTAATTGCTTTTATTTTTAATACTCCATACGCCATTTTGATGACGTAACAGACCGCCGAAGTAAAACCAGAAAGGTTTATAAGTTTTAAAGAATTTATAATTAAAATAATAAAAACATGAACAATTTATAATATGTGATGTCCTAACAAAATGATTGAAATTAATTGTAAATGTGACGTTAATTCAAATCTTTAAAGCCAAATGCTCTCAGTTTTATTGTGAATATTGTTTGAAAGTGTCTTTTCATCGAATAATAATAAAAAAACAATGCTATACTGTAGTAAATTAGCTCAAACGAAATCTTTCTAGTCTCGATTTCAGTCTTTGGCATGAAGTACGCCTCTGTACATTTATGTACTTGAAGTATTAAATAAATCTTCCGAGATATTTATTTGTTTTAGATTAAATTCGATTTCTGAGTAAAGTATTCATGCCAAGTTTTATCAAATAACAAGCTAATCAAAGCTTTATCATGGGGACGTGTAGAGACACTTTAAAATAATATCCACAATAAAAACTGAACTAAAACACTGCCATTCCTGTATAGGTCCACATCGGAAAGAAATAGAAGAATCACTAGATTTCGTTACCTGTTCGTATCGGTAGCGTTCATATAAGTAAAATAATATCGATTATTCGTCATTTAATCGCTTATTATATCAACTTTCGATTAATTCACTAAACATCCCATTGTGTTAGTTACGATGGTTTTAAATATCGATAAAACGGTTACTATTTATCGATGTGACGATGTATCGAGATTAAAGCACAGTAGGATATTAATTGATATCGATATAATTATAATAATAAAATATTATTTTTAACCTTTTCGCTAGACATGTATACTATATACATAAGGTTTGTATATTAATAAAATAATGTGATTATTTCCATTTTTAATGAAGTTATAAAGTATATTACCAAAATAATCGTCACATTTAATGTTTAAGTTAATTATTTATAAACGTGAAAATATCGCTTTATTTTAATGCTTTGTGTGTAAAATGAAGTTCATTAATTGTATCGGATTACGAAATGTCGGTAGGTTAAGATAACTGTAAAAGTTACGCGAATTATAATGTTCTGGTTATAAGCCATACAGAATACATGTTTCAAATATATTTTGTCGTTATACTAACTGGTGGTTAGAACTGTCAATTGTATACTTAAGTCCGCAGTTATTTTTAACTATCGACATTTCGATACATCCAGCGCTAGGTTATAATTAAGTATAACCCAATATTTTGTAACAAATCTCATAATTAATTTGTGATTACTCACCCTTAACAGTAAGCAATATTTTTTTGTAATAATTGTTAATTTTATTTAACAATCTAGTCTCTTTTTTGTTTATTTACGGCCGTAATGTATTATCGCGACTATGATTCGTCTTCAATGTATTTTAAGACTAAACTAGTTGGACTTAGGCAAATGAGATTTTTATAGGTTAGTATTTTTTATCGATTTGTGTCTATGGGCTGCCCTATGGATAGGTTGGGTTAGGTGATACAACATTTTCAAGTTATTGCGTACCCAATTAAATTATTATGAAGCTAAAAAGAATCTCGGTAAAAATATGTTTGGCTGTAAGATCAGTAAACGATTTTTCACTAAAATTATTAAAATTCCTAGGGGTCTGAAAACGTAAATGAAAAATATTTTGTTGATTCAAAACCTTACCCATTGCGGCGCCCTCTATCTTCAGTTGTACACATAATTATTATTCCCTTTTGTATTTTTTTTTATATAAACATCGATGAAATATAAGTTATCCAAAGATCTTTGTATCGAAATACTTATATTTAAATAAATTTAGCAATACTGTGAAAAACAATTGCTTAAGTGACAGTGTAGTGCGGTGGGAAAAAAACAGCACCATTAAAAAATCTGTAAAGCACAGGATTTAAACAAATATTCCGCTATAGACTGACCGCTTCACTGAGACGGTCCCTGAGGTAGCTGCGCGGTGCGGGAGGGGTGACAGTTGTCGCTAGTTGACGAATCACAGCTCTCGCATCACGACTCGACACCCCTCCCGCACCGCGCTGCTATCTCAGGAACCGTCTCAGTTAAGCGGTCAGTCTATAGACTAGGCTTTATATTATTTTGTAAACAAAGTGAATAATTTCTCACATTCAAAAACAATTATTTATAACTCGAATGTCATAATCTGACATTGTTTCTGAATTCGAGAACTTATAGTAACAAAATTAGTATTACCACGTTTTTATATAAATAGTATTGTCCACTATATCGATATTATAATACGTTTTATTTGAAAACTTCTAGTTTTAAAACTAATATGCACCAGAAAGAACTGAATGTATATTGCTTTTTTATATAATTGTGTATATTAATGTAAACGTATTATGAACAAATTTTGTGTAATGTCCGCTTTTTTGTAAACCGTTTTGTCGAAAAATGTAACGAAGATTGTTGTTTATATCTTTACGTAATAAAGACATTGTTATAAGACCACACACAGACTCACAGATCAGTTATAATTTTCTTAAGTTTCCGAATCTTGTCTCCGTGAAAGAAATAAGCAACAATCTCAAATTCCAAGTATTACAACAACATTCCGTTGATTTTAACACTGAACCAATTTCATATCGGTAGTTTCGATAACTCGCTAGGTAATTCAAATAAATATCGATAAGTGACTGGACACATCACTACACAGCATTTACCTTTGTCAATTGATATTAATAAAATTATTATCGAGGATACGTAAAGTAATAATTGGCGTTGTATAACCTAATAAATTGTATGTCTCAATAAATTTTTTGATCGAGAAATACGCTAGGATAAGATTATATAAAAATTGTATTTAAATTAAATCCCTAAAACAATACGCGACGGGTCTAGGAACGTAGATTTTGCTAAAATTGATATTTAAAATGCATTTTATATTAAAAGTACGCTTGGTATTATTCGAAATTGTGTTAATTTATCACATTTACTGTTGCGATGTATGAGCTAATTATTTTTAGCCACTTATTACTCGTTTTGGCACTTCTTAGCTCGACTTTATAATCTGAAATTATCCAGTAAATATTTTCGACGCTTTTGGTCATCATGCACTTGGCAAACATGTCAGGAAACAGTTTATATGTCATTTTTAGATTTTTTTTAAACAACAGCGATTATATAAATCCGTTTTTCTTAGGTCGGGACCCTAAAAATTTCGCAAATTTGTAACAGATGTATTTTTCCTCAAACCTGGCGCATGATGGTCAGAAAAGTAATCGAAATAACATCTTAAATATGCTTGTGTATTGGTGCCATGGGTTAGTCAATATTATCCAAAAAGTCTTTGAAATTGAATGTCACGTCTTCCCTTGCGGTGAACTTCCACCTGACCCTGGCATTCAGATCACTAATCCACTAGGCAATGCTATCAATAACCAATGTTTATAATGAAATATGTATCCGCCACCCCACTCTGTATCCAGCTCCTGTTCTATAAACTTTGTTATTATTTCATTGTAAATCTAAATTATTGTCTAATATTAAATTGCATTATGTGAATTATCTCAATACTTAATTATTTTATGTAAATATATCTGAATAAAGAAACATTTGAATGATTTTGTTTTGTTTCATTATACTTAGCATAATCAGCCTGTGAGAGGGAGTGGGCCGTAATCCACCACGCGGGCCCAGTGCGGGTTGGTGGATATCACATGTCTTCGAATGATTTGATTCTAGGACATGCCGGTTTTGTTACAATGTTTTCCATTGTGCTTATAACGACGTAAATAGACTGCCTGAGGGTTGGCTTTGGTATCGTTTGGCAGTTGTATGGGGGTAACAGGGGTTAAACCTGGTAGGTATTGGGTCCCCGATTATAAAGATTATGCTCTTAGGCGGAACCAACTTGGGAACAAATATGGGAAATAATAACAAAAACAAAAACCAGAAGGAGGGGAGTGATGCGGGGTCGGAGTCCGACGCTGCATCGGGCGCAAGGAGCTCGAGTCAGAGCTCGGAGCGCGAAGTGAGGGGAGTTGCTGGGAGGAACCAGAAGTTCCTCCGGAAGCGCTCCAAACCGGGAGAGGGGTCGTCCGCCGACGAGTGGGTCTCGGGCTCAGCCCATAGGTCAAAAATCCACTCCAGTCGGCGGGGTGCGGCCCGGGGAAAAGGTGTGGGTAGAGGGCTCACCACCAAGAAGGCCGGCGAGCCGAGCCAGGCCAGCCCAGCTGAGCTGGAGAAGCTCGCCACGGATGAGCACCACCCTGTAGGGACCAGCGCCGGGGTGGCCCTTACGGAACCCGCAGGTGGGGAGCCGGACGTCGCTGGCGGCTCCAATTCGGAGCAAGCGGCTAGGTTTGCGGAGGTCGTGGCAGCGGCAATCAAGGGTGTGGCCTTGAAGAGGATCCAGTCCTCCAAAGACAAGGCCATACCCGCGGCCATGGCCTCTATTTTGGCGGCAGCGGAGACCTATGTCCTCAGGCCTCCGTCGGACGGAATGTCCGAGATGCGGGCGGAGGTCGCCCGCTTGACAGCCGCCATGGAGCTTCTCCGAAAGGAGAACGAGGAGCTCCGAGCGGACCTGGCAGGGCTCCGAGGAGCCGGCCCTTGTGTGGTGCCGCAAGGGAAGGAGCAGCACGGGCAGGGACGACCCGTGCCTGCCGAGGATCGGGTCCTGACCCTGGTGCGGCAGGAGATGGCCTCCCTGCGGTCTCGTTTCTCCGCTCTAGAGGCCATCGTCCTGCGCCCCCCGCTAGCGGCTAGCATGCCAGCCTCTGGCCAACGGAAGGCGACTTCCTATGCCGCCACCGCAGCTGCCTCGGCCAAACCGGGTTCGTCGGGGCAGACCAAGGGCGGGGCGGCTACACAGGCGGCGAGGGCCCCGGCCCAGGCAGCGGGGGCCCCGGCCCAGGCAGCGGGGGCCCCGGCCCAGGCAGCGGGAGCCCCGGCCTTAGCGGCGAAACGGCCGCCCCCACCTCCTTCTTCTAGATCTCCTCCGGCTGATGCTGAATGGCAAGTAGCCGGGGAAAAGAAGAAGAAGGGGAAGGCGAAAAGGGCGGCCAAAAAGAAAGAGAGGCGGCAGCGGCGCAAGGAGCGAAGCGTCGCGGCTAGGCTCCGCGCCCCGAAGTCCGCAGCTGTAGTTATCACGCTACAGCCAGAGGCGGAGAAAAAGGGCGTGTCCTACCGCGACGTGCTCGCCAAGGTGGGGGCAGCGGTGGACCTGAAGGAGATCGGCGCCGCCGATGGCATCCGGGTAAGGGTCACAGCGACTGGGGCCCGGATGCTGGAGGTCCCCGGTGCGGCAAGTGGTCCGGCCGCTGACGCTCTGGCCGCAAGGCTTAGGGCGTCCCTAAATGCGGACGAGGCCCGAGTGTCCAGGCCCACCAAATGCGCTGATTTGCGTATTCTGGGCTTGGACGACTCAGTGACGGAGGGACAGGTGGTGGCCGCTGTCGTTAGGACTGGGGGGTGCTCTGCCGAGCAGGTTAGGGCAGGCACCATCCGTCCTGACTACACGGGGATGCGAGCCGTTACGGTGAGCTGCCCTGTGACGGCGGCCAAGAAAATAGCCGGGGAGGGCCAAAGGCTATTGGTGGGCTGGGTTTCCGCGCAGGTCAAACTGCTGGAACCCAGACCTCTGAGGTGTTTCCGCTGCCACGTGGGCAACCACGTGGGAGCTAAATGCACCTCGGAGGTGGACCGCAGCGGTCACTGCTACCGCTGTGGTCAGGCCGGTCACAAGGCCGGCTCGTGTGACGCCACGCCGCACTGCGCTGTATGTGCGGCAGCTGGCAAGCCGGCCAATCACCGGATTGGGAGCAAGGCCTGCGCCCCACCTGCCAAAGCCAGAGGCAAGCCCTCAGCCACCGCCGTCACGGCCGCAACCGCCACCACCGCCGCCGTTGCCGCCTCCACTACTGTCGTTGTCGCTGCCACAGCCGCTGCGGCAGAGCCCTCACAGGGGGCACGGGAGGGGGCTGACATGGAGTGCCAATAATGGCCCCATTACGCCTCCTCCAGGCGAACATCAACCACTGCGCCGCAGCTCAGGATCTGTTGCTTCAGAGCATGGCGCAGTGGTCGATTAACATCGCCGTGGTCGCTGAGCCGTACTTTGTCCCGCCCAGAGACGACTGGGTGGAGGACCTGAGCGGCTCAGTGACCCTAATTTCGTCGGCCGCCGCCGGTACTCCGTCCCTCGAGGCTGTTAAGAGAGGACGGGGTTGCGTTGCAGCACGGTTCGGGGAGATCGTTGTGGTAGGGGTATACTTCTCCCCGAGCCGAACTCTTGCCGAGTTCCACAACTCCCTTGCGGAGTTGAGAGTCGTCGTCGTCGGGTTCTGTTCCCTTCCCGTGTTCGTCCTCGGGGACTTCAATGCCAAGAATGTGGCTTGGGGTTCCCGGTATACGGACACACGGGGCAGGATGGTGGAGGACTGGGCTCTGGAGACAGGCCTGGTCGTCCTGAATCGGGGTTCTGTCCCCACGTGTGTGCGGATGCGGGGTGAATCAGTGGTGGACATTTCGTTCGCCAGCCCCGCTCTGTCGCCGCGTGTAATTGACTGGCGCGTCATGGAGGGGGTGGAGACCTATTCCTATCACCGGTACATCCGGTTTGACGTCTCCGCCCAGACCTCGAGCGCGCCGGTCCGACAGGCCCCGAGTGGTCCGCGGTGGGCGCTGAAGCAGCTGGACCGGGAGCTCCTCCTGGAAGTCTCGATCGTGCAGGCCTGGGTGTCACCACCGGACAGGCCTGCCGACATCAACGACGAGGCGGAGTGGTTCCGGGAGGCCATGTCCGAAATATGTGACGTGGCAATGCCCCGGGTCCAGCCCGGACGTGCCTCGCGCCAGGTGTACTGGTGGTCGCAACAGTTGACGACACTGCGCAATGCGTGCGTTGCTGCGCGACGCCGGTACACCAGGCACCGCAGGCTCCGTATTCGTCCTCCGGATACGGAAGCCATTCAGGCGGAGCTGTACGAGGGGTACAGAGCGGCGAAGACCGCCCTCCAAGCGGAGATCCTGCGGGCCAGAGGAGTGGCCCGCGAGGAGTCGCTGGAGACTCTGAACAGGGACCCGTGGGGACGCCCATACAAGATGGTGCGGGAGAAACTCCGCCCATGGGCTCCCCCGCTGACGCAGAGTCTCCGGCCACAGCTTGTGGGGGACGTGGTGAGCGCTCTGTTCCCTTCGAGAGGGGAACATGGCTCCGCCTACTGCGGTGCCCGATGCGGATCACACCGCCGACGACGACGACGATGCTCCGGAGGTGACCGAGGTAGAGATGAGAGTGGCGGTACGTAGGCTGAATGCCAAAAATACCGCCCCAGGACCCGACGGCTTACCTGGGAAAGCCTGGGTCCTGGCCTTGGAGGCTCTCGGGCCTCGACTAAGGGGGCTCCTAAGCGCATGCTTGGAGAGGGGCCAGTTCCCACTTCGCTGGAAGACGGGGAAACTGGTCCTCATCAAGAAGCCGGGGCGCCCTGCGGACTCTCCGTCTGCTTACCGGCCCATCGTGCTGCTCGATGAGGTGGGCAAGCTCTTTGAAAGAGTCATTGCAGACCGCCTCGTCGGGCGGCTGGTGCGGGTGGGGCCGGATTTGGCGGAGAGTCAGTTTGGTTTCCGCAGGGGGCGCTCTACGGTGGACGCCATCATGCGCGTGCGAGCCCTCACGACGGGGGACGCTGTGGCCCGGGGTGGGGTCGTCTTGGCGGTGTCTCTAGACATCGCCAATGCCTTCAATACCCTGCCCTGGAGTTGCATCAGGGAGGCACTCCGGTATCACCGGATGCCGACCTACCTCTGTCGTGTGGTCGAGGCCTATTTGACGGACAGGGCCGTCATCTACCCCGGTCACCAGGGAGAATGGAACCGGCAAGAGATGTCGTGCGGTGTCCCACAGGGATCGGTCCTGGGGCCGCATCTGTGGGACATCGGATACGACTGGGTGCTGCGCGCCGACCTCCCTAGCGGCGTCAGCGTCGTATGTTACGCTGACGACACGTTGGTCCTGGCGCAGGGGAGGTCGCACCAGGCGGCGGCCGAATTAGCGACACACGGGGTTGCGACAATCGTGGACAGAATCCGGCAATTGGGACTCGAGGTGGCCCTGCACAAGTCCGAGGCCATGTGTTTTCATGGTCCTCGGAACGCGCCACCGTCGGGTTCCCAAATAACGGTAGGAGGAGTTCACATCGGCGTCGAGTCGACGATGAAGTATCTAGGACTCGTCCTCGACAGCCGGTGGAACTTCGTGGAGCACTTCCGACGTTTGGCTCCCAGACTGGAGCGGGCCGGGGCTGCTTTGAAGCGGCTCCTGCCCAATCTAGGGGGTCCAAACGCCTCCTGCCGGAGGCTATACGCGGGGGTCGTGCGGTCCATGGCCCTTTACGGGGCACCGGTTTGGGCGCGTTCATTGAGGCGGCGGCCAGCCCGCCGGTTGAACGCGTCCCAGAGGGTCATGGCCACCCGGCTGGTCCGGGGATACCGCACGATCTCCGGTGAGGCGGCGAGCCTCCTTGCCGGATTACCGCCATGGGATCTGGAGGCAAAAGTCCTCGCGCACATTTGGGAGTGGCGCGAGGAGGCGAAACGCCGGGGCGTAACTCCGCTGCCGCGAGAAATCGCGGCCCAGCGGACAGATCTCCGGCGGGATCTCATGGCATCATGGAGAGTGCGATTGTCGCAACCCAGTGCTGGGCACGCCACTATTGCGGCGATAAGTCCCCTCTTTGAGGAGTGGCTAGAGAGGCGCCACGGCGTCCTCACCTTCCGCCTAACCCAGGTCCTCACCGGACACGGTTGTTTCGGGAGGTTCCTGTTCCGTATCAGGCGGGAGGAAACGCCCGGGTGTCATCACTGCGTGGATCGCCCGGAGGACACGGTTGAGCATACGGTGGAGGTCTGTCCGGCTTGGGCAGAGCATCGCCGTGTCCTCGTGGAGGCGATCGGCGGCGGGGATCTCTCGCGTCCGGCCCTAGTCCAGGCCATGGTACGGAGCGAGAGGGCATGGGAGGCCGTCACCTCCTTCTGCGAAGCAGTAATGCTCGCGAAGGAGGAGGCAGAACGCGTGAGGGAGAGGCAAATTTCGCGCCCTCACGCCCCTAGCCGCCGCAGGAGACGCCCTGGGCGTCGGGAATCGCAGGCCGATTCCCGGCCACCGTAGGCGCGGGCTTGCGGACGGTGAGCAATGGGTAGCTCGCCGTCCGATAAGGACCAGGCCCGGGTCGACGGCGCGTTGTGTTCCACGCGCGCCTCAAAGAGATGTCAGCACAACGGAAGGGGTCCGATAGGACCGATGCCTGCCGGGGTTGCGGGAAAGTCCGAAAGGGATACCGTGGCCCCTGGCAACGTAAAGGCAACGGAAGGAACACGGGTGGGTTTTAGTCAGTAAGAGTCTGACACGCCCTCCCGCTCCACCCAGAGCGGGAGAAGTTATTTGATAATTTCCCACCCAAAAAAAAAAAAAAAAAGGCGGAACCAACTTTGCTTTAACAAGTTTAAGTTACATAAAAAAGTCTATGGAATGTTTATAAAATACTATTCCTATAAAAAAAAGCGCTACCATTCTTATTAAAAGATAATGCTTAATTTTCGAGAAATTAATAAAAGTTGTTTCTAAGCTCAAGTCCGATACCTGCCGGGGCCGTGAGAAAGTCTGAACGGGATACCGTGGCCCCTGGCAACGTACAGGCAACTGAAGGAACATGGGTGGGATTTAGTCAGTAAGAGTCATACACCGGGGTCCCGCTCCCCCCAACGTGGGAGAAGTTTCCTATAAGTATCCTTTAAAGTTTCGGGATCCAGATTGATAGATATGTAGGTAGCAATTATTGGTCAAAGAACATTTCTTTAATTCCCTGTAGTTTGTATAATGAACATAGGTGACCGGCCAACCGGACGTCAGGACTTGCCGGTCACCTCAAAAAGTGGTTTATTTTTTAAACTTTTTAGATAGCAATTAGGTAGCAATTTTTTTAAATAACGTTGCCCCTCACTAGGAATTTCTCCTATGTCGTGTTTACAAACATATAAACTCACATACATAAACGGCCGGACCCGGAACAACTAATTATAGGTCATACAAATATTTGTTCCATGCGGGAATCGAACCCGCGACACGCAGCGCAGCAGTCAATCGCTTAACCACTGCGCCAACCGTGCCGTCAATTTTTAAGAACCATTTCGAAGTGTTTCACGAGTAGTGACCGCCCATCCTGACGGACACAAAAGATCTTGTTAAAATCTTACGATAAAACTTGCTGTTTAGCGGTCGTTCGGCCCATTCTGGAACTGGGACCGCGGGCTGGTTACCCATTTAAAAAATTGATAATGGTTAGCCAGGCCCACATCTGTTTTGCTTTCAATCAACCGAAGGGTGGCTGTATTTGGGTCTAGTCGAAGTAATCTGCGTTCGCAATTCATTCGCCAAACATGTAAACAAACACGAGTTTTAGGAAAAACAACTGTAATGCCTACACATAAGGTTCAGTTTGCGCTACTTCATATTTTATATGACTTTTTCAACAGTAGTAGTCAGTCGTAAAACAAACTTTATTTACACTAGCATAAAGTTGATGTTTGTCTAAGTGGAAAACTCGAGTTTGTTTAATAAATTGCGAACGCAGTTAGGTGTTTTACTATTTTTGAGAGCATGATGGGATACTTATGTGAGTTATTAAATAATAAAACAAATAATTACAAATACAATTTTATTCAGCAAGTCACTAGGTCATATAGTTAATATTATAAACGCAACACTTAAAACAATCTTAAGTCTTTGTACAAGGCAATTTTCATGTTAACAATATCGATACCACCGCGAGGCCGGAAAACTGACAATCAGTGTTCCTTTACTATTTACCATTCAAAATTTTCCTTTATGGGTTAAGTCTGACAAAACATAATAAACATAACCAGCCTATAATGTTCTTCGAGCTATGTCAGTTAGCCCATCTCATTATCGTAACTATTTTCTTATTCTGTAGCAACAGGACAAATAATTGTACAGCCAATATAATACTTTTCGTAAACCGTCAGTTATCCCCCCTCGTTCTCGTCTCAACCTCCACAAACAATCCGTTAGTTACAGTTACAATTTGATTTACCCTAACGTTTTCGTAAGTAATTGTTTAATAATATATAAAAATAATATAAGCGAACAGATAATTTGAGTATTGCAACACGAAAAATATATAAGTGTTATCTGTGGGACACTTTTAGCATTGCAATTGAGAAAAACGAGCGAGCCTCATTGGTCAAACCAATTAGCGCGCGCTCCCCCAGCCTCTTGTTACACACTTCCGTCCCTTTTCACGAAATCACTCCCACATATTTCAGGAAAGCGAGAGTAAAGATATTTTACGTCAATAAATTGATTACTTACTGTAAAAAGTATGTTTTTTGGAACAAAATTTCTTATCGCAGGTTATACAATACTCTGCACACTTGCCGAATGTCACGACACTTTTTTCTTTTTTTTCTCGTTGTAAATTTATTAGAATTCTGCTTGTTTATTTAATACATAATTTACAGCGAAAAGAACTTCGTTCCAACAGGGTGCCCCACGACAGCTCTCGTTTTTTAAATTTCCGTTGGTCTACCGTCTCTTAAGCGACATATTTTCCACATTTATGATTAAAACCTCATTTGTAACGCTAAAAGTGTAACATATAAAATGCCTATTACATAATTTAATCTCAATAAGTACGTAGATCGATACATTTTAAATTATTGAGCGCTCAATTCGTTATAGGAATGTGGTTTTGACCATTTTTCGAGCGAAGCGACTGCAGAATACATACATCTAAAATTATTTTATTAATCGTTATTTCATCATTGATGAGAAAAAAGAAAAAAAAAATATTATTAAGGTTGTCAGAACGTTATCAGCCTAGATTAAATATAAAATGTTATTATAAATTAGCCTCTTTACATAAAAGCAATGATATTAATATTTTATATATGTATATATTTTTTTTTAAATCTTGGCACTTAATTCTATTGCCGCTTCACTCAAAAAATGGTCGAGGCGTGAATAATAAAAAATCTTGAATAAATATTTCACATGATTTCGTTTGAGTCTCATTTTCATTTCCATCCAATTTTCTTTTTAAACTCTGTAAAAATAAAAAATAAAATAATTGACGTCACTTTGCTTATAAATTATTAATTTTCCTTTTCGCCATTTGGATTTAATTATTTTCAAGACTAATAATAATGCAAGTCTGAAATGCCAAAACTGGATATCCAAGACATTTTGTGATGGTTCTTTAAAATTTACAATTTATAAGCAAAGTAGTCAATAAATACAAATTATAGATAATACTTTGATGAACATTTAAAAGTCTCAAGTTTATGAACTAAATAAATGTTATAATTACACTAATTTTGGTGCAAAAACTAAAACACTCGTGATTGATAAATGCTATGTGAAGAACTGTTTAGTTTAAAGAACTGTTCAAATTGAGGCGAACCCCACGCCGGACGCGACTGCGCAGTCCTTTGTTTTAATGATTAGGAACTCACGTTAGTTGATAGGTTCGTTCCGCATCCCGCGATGAATTGAGATGAATCCCATCTCAATTTTACCAGAGCATTACCCTAAAATATACTATGAAGCATCTGCCATTTTAGCAACCATTAGGCCATATGGCCTATACTATGACCATAACAAACTCAAACTTAGAGTCATAAATCATCAAATATCAATAAGGCTGCACAATGAGCGCAAATTGTATGTCTAATGCGCACACGCAGGTAGTAAACTGTCTTTGAGTAACT
Organism: Xanthia icteritia; assembly: GCA_949128155.2. Lineage (NCBI taxonomy): Eukaryota > Metazoa > Arthropoda > Insecta > Lepidoptera > Noctuidae > Xanthia > Xanthia icteritia. The sequence continues at coordinate 11,787,191 of OX421956.2, forward strand.
CACCACAGTTACGCACAACACTAGCACTGCTCCATAAGGGTTGTATAAGAGGTGTGATAAAAATAATTAGTTGGGGTCTTTGCGGTTTCAATGGCCCGAGTATAACATGCTATTTGTTAGCATGTTTACTGATAAGGGATTTGATAAGGCCCACTTGCACGACAAACCACTAACTGCGTTGAGCTCTAAACATATTTAATTAAAACATCTGTCTTTGGCATCTTCAAACGATTAACAGAAACAGATATTTTTACTACGCTACGCTTGCCGTGATCGGTTCGTGGATGACCCCTCGGTGCCAATGGACCAACCAACATTGCTCTTAAGTTAAATTACAAAACTAAACAAATTCTTCACGTTACAAACTGTGAGATTACAAATACTAGTGAATTACAAAATGCAATACATTGAGCCGACTCGACAGTCTTCCAAAGATTCGCTCTTATAACAACCAAAGAGTAAAAAAAAAAGGAAAAATTTCGTTTTTCGATTGTCGTTGAAAATCAGGAACCAATATGGTAAAAAGCGATAGAGGTTTTGAATCAGCAAATTCGATAACTTTGTACCCTCTTATTCATATAAATGTATTATAACTAAAATGATGTTTTAATATATTGTCCTTTAATTTTTTTTGTATGAAAATGGCAAGGATAGGAATTATTTAAAAGCGTTTCTATAAATGCAAAGTTTTTATGAATAAAAGGGACAGATATAGTTTTGAAGAATCAAAACCTATACAGGGTCATTTAAATTAGCTAGCGAAACTCAGCAGTCGTGATGGGTGTCAAATATCTAACAACGATAAAACAAAAATAAATAGGATTTGATGATTTTTTTGGGTCTATTTGTAACATTGTTTCCAATTGATGTTATAACCACTTAAATAAACATCAACTTTATGTAGGTGTAAATAAAGTTGATTTTGGACTGACTAGTACTGTTGAAAAAGTCATAAAAAATATGAAGTTGTAGCGCAAACTGTATACACATAAGGTTCAGTTTCCGCTACAACTTCATATTTTTTGTACTGTACTGTCACACAGCCATGAGTGACATGACGACGCCCTAGAAAGCATCTTTTTCTTAAACTCGTTGTGCCTATTGAACGTCACATACTGTATAGTTTGACCGGGACCCCCCGTCTCGCCGCGCACATACCTAAGGCGCGGAACAGCGGTCTCGGTCAAACTATAGTACATATAACTTTTTCCTAAAAATCGTGTTTGTTTACATGTTCGGCAAATAAATTGCGAACGCAGATTAGTTTTATTTGAAATATCAGTTTTATAATGTTTAGATATCGATACCATCACGTTTGAAGAGTTTTGCTAACAAATTTAAATTGACGCTGTATAAATGATAGTTTTATCTTAAAACGAAACATGTATTTATATCTATAATATAGTTTCGAAGACTAAACATGAAACAATTATATTTTGAAGGAAGATATTTTAGTGATAACATTTATAGGGCATTTAATGCAGGGAAAACTATCCATTTCAATAGAACATGAGGTGAAATTAATAGAAAGATACTAACACATGTAGAAAGAATGTAGCTTATAATTAATTCAGATATTTATGCGAATATACGTATTTATTGATGTTTAACTAATTTCACACCAAAAACAAACTGGGACTTCAACGTAACTGGCGAAATGTGTATTAACAAAATAAGCTTGAAAGAACTTTGGATCTGTAAATAAATCGTTCTATTCGATTTTAAACCGACTTTAAAAAAATGGAGGTTAAGTATTCGACGCGTTCTGTCTTCATGTTGTGTACACCGTTTTTTTAGCGATCAAATTAGTTAAATATCAATATATTCTATTAGAAATGGTATGAATCGAGAACTACATACAAACTTTACTATACTTTACTTTTACGATGATAATGAAGTAGGCCGGCCGCGAATTCAGACACCAGTGCTGCCCACGTATTTATTATTTTTATTTCTAGCCACCCTAGTTGATAGTGTTGCCAGACGTTTTCAACAGCGTAACTGTCATCGCATAGGTTACCCGTTGACTTGTAAAAACCCTATTTTGTGCTCGAATTATATTAATTTTAGTTTTTTACGTTCCCTAAGTACTCACACAACGTCACACTACGCTTACCCATTTTTTGCAACTGGCAACATCATTTACAGAGACGGCATAGATAATAAAAATACCAACTTTCTACAAGAAACCGAGTTCAGTTCAAATATATCATAACATCTCATAATATATCACTTAACATATTTAAGCTCATAATACTCTTCTTTTTCCACACATTTTGATAAATTTAAACTGACCTCACTCAATCCACGACCATTTATTTACCTCTATAAGGTCAACTCCCCACTCTACAATAAGGCCTTAGACCTCAAAAATCTAGTTTGACCTCTAAGGTCACAGAAATCTCAAAATTTTGCTCTATAAGGCTCCAAGGACCTTCAAATTTGGTTGTTTTAGTTTATTTTTATAGTACTTTCCGATAGTGTAAACAATAATATTGGTATTAGCATGAGTAGGTGTTTTAAACACCTCTTGACCTCCCCTTTAAGTACAGCCGTGATAGTATGTTTATGATGGCAAATGTGCCGCCACTTGTGTCTGGCAACCCAAATATGGGATGAATATACTTTTCGGACCAAGTGAATACGTGAAAAGCCACAATATTACTCATGTGACTGTTCCTAGGCTGATAAAATTTTCGTTTCTCCTAATAATGTTAAAATTTGTAAGAGCGCTTATCCTAAAAGTTGGCAACGTCGCAAAGAGCTGTCAAATATTTACCTGTTTTGATTAATTAAGTATGAAATGTGGCTAACTAGTGAACTAAAATATTGATTATGAAATGCAATAATTAATATCGTAAAACAGAAAGTTTAGTTTCAGATGCAAAAATAGTATTTGAAATCTTTCCAAATGGCTTTTTTACACCTAAATCGGTTACAACATTCAGTGTTATAATTGCAATTCATTGTTAAATTCTAGTTCGCTAGTTAGCCACATTTCATATTTCCATACAGTAATATTGCCAAATTAATCAAAACAGCGAAATATTTGACATCTATTTGCGACGTTGCCCACTTTTGGCTCGATTAGTGTTTCGCTTTTATACCCGATCGATTTGCACGTCAGAATCGCTACGTTTCTCGATCAAGATTTCCCCTGGCTTCGACCTGACCGGGCATAGTTCACCATATTTCGGGTCCCAGCATTTGAATATGAACATCACAATTTTTGTCGAGACTCTGTGACCTCTCGTATTGTTTAGGTGTTTCAGAGTTGTCGGATTGTAAATACCGACCTCGTCTAGTTTTAATACATAATTTTTGACGTCCAAAAGTGTTTTCTTAAAACCAATTTACAGAAATAAATATAATTTATCATTCACGGCAGCTTTCTGCATGGCTTAGGGCCGGCTTACCTCATCTTATTGCTGTTCATAACTGTACCAAAAACCAGTTTACACCAGCGGAAAGTCCAAAAAAAAAACAATAAATCTGTCATCAAAAGCATGTCCTCAATTGGGTAGTGAACCCGCGGCCGTCGATGTACGCTACGCACGCATCTAGTCGGCCTTCCTAGGCCTTCGCTTGCGGACCTCGGGTCGCTCCGTGGAGTCGCAGGGCTTCGAGTCGCCGCCGCCTTCTGCTGGCTTGTCTTTCTCTTCTTCGGATGACTGTGGGGAGAAGGATATATTATAATATTGTTTTTAATCATTTAAGAAAAAGCAGAAATTACTGTTTATTTGGTACGTTTTTGCAGCTAAAGTTCTTATTTTGATGAATGTTTGCGACACTCCTGTTTTATATTGCTTTGTAGCATGATCAGCCTATAATGTCCCCACTGCTGGGACACAGCCCTCCACTCTGTGAGAGGCAGTGGGCCGTAATCCACCACGCGGGCCCAGTGCGGGTTGGTCGATGTCACATGTCTTCGAATTTTTGGTTCTAGGACATGCTTCCTCACGATGTTTTCCTTTTTGAGGGCAGTGGTGATGAAATTAAATACACAAAGTAAAGTGTCTGCCTGGGTTCGAACTCACGACCTACAACTCGTAAGTCGGGGCAAATACAAGTGGGCCACCACTGCTCACCTTTTGCTTTGTACTTGAAGGAATTTGGAGACACTTTACTGAGAAAAAAAAAAAATACAACCGAATTGATAACCTCCTCCTTTTTGGGAAGTCGGTTAAAAAATGTAGCCAAGACTCATTAACTGTTGTGCATTTCACTAAAATGATAAATGCTGCTAAACTTTGGTCTTCCCAATGATGGCGACTGTCAAATCATCATCATCATTTCAGCCGAAAGACGTCCACTGCTGGACATAGGCCTCCCCCAAGCACCGGCACTTCGACCGGTTCTGTGCCTTCCGCATTCAGCGGATTCCTGCGGCCTTCACAAGGTCATCGGTCCACCTTGTGGGAGGCCTTCCAACGCTACGTCTGGTACGCGGTTGCCACTCTAGAACCTTTCGGCCCCATCGGCCATTTGTTCTGCGAGCGCCTACTGCCACAGGGCTGTCGGTTACCTTGGTTCTCCTGCGGATTTCGTCATTTCTGATTCGATCACGTAGGAAAACTTTCTCCATTGCCTTTTGGGTGACTTTTAGTCTTCTAATAAAGCCCATTGTGGACGACCACGTTTCAGTGCCATATGTCATCACTGGCAACACGCACTGGTCAAAGGCTTTCGTCTTGAGACACTGCGGTATGTGGGACGAGAAGATACTGCGTAGCTTCTCAAACGCTGCCTATGACTGAAATTTTAATGTTCAAATATTGCTACACAACAACGTGCACATTGCGGTGATTGCCGATATGTATAAAAGAGGGACCGTGACACCATGCCGTTGCCGTAATTCTTTAGTCAGCCTATTCTTCACTTAGAATAAAATATGATTGAATATAACTCACATCACTGGGAGAGTTCTTCTCTGCATCACTGTTGTTCACATTCTCGTCTTCATCCACAATGTCGTCGTTGATCAGCTCCTGAAAAATCACATCATCAAAATTACTTTTTTTATTTGAGAAGGATGTTCAACAAAAACAAAAATCGTTTATTCAATATAGGGTTAGAATCGGCACATTTTGAAAGTCAACATTACACTAGAGGACTGTCTTATGTAATTTTTCCGTTCAAAAAGTGCAGAAACACCGTCCTTCACCAATTCTTAAGTAGCTAGAAATAGCTGGAAAAAAAAGCCACTTCTATCAGTGGTTCGTAAAAAAAATGCCACTTCTTTTAATCGTTCCTATTGGGTTCGTTATTTATTTAAAAATACAAAATAAGCTTACAGTATATGAACACCAAAACGGTTATAAGTTAAATGAAAAAGAAAGTTACATATTAGATCTTTTCAACTGCTACTATTTAGACACAATAGAATTTTAATTGTTATCGAACTAATGAGCTTGCGTAACGGCTGAGCTCATAAGTTACATATCGACAACTAAAATACCAGAGGCATAGACCAGGCTCACTCTTTTTCTGGGCTGAAACATGGAGGGGCCCAGATGTCCTAAGATTTGTGTGGAGAGATCATCAAAAAGGTGTAAGTGCAGTAAGGCATAAGTTGTAGTTATTACCTGGTCATCATCAGACTGTTTGTCTTTGGCATCCTGGTCGCCGCGCGCTCTCTTGTCCAGTTCCTTCTGTGAGATGAACACTTTGTCTCCTCGGCGTGGTGGATATAAGAGATCAATGATGCATACAAGGAGCTGGAAAGTTAGATAATTCAGATTAGTACGTGAGTCTCCCTTTAGGTCCTAAAGACTTTATTGTCGAACGATACTAGTTTGCGAATATTAATTTGAAACTTATATCTAGTTTTTAACGATTTTCTGGGTGTAAATGTATCAAATGACCCCAGCGTCTGATGGACATGGTCACTGCTGGCCACTTATATAGTATTTTTATCTCACGAAGCGACGCGTGTTTTAAATGTGGTAACCAAGTGTACAAACTCGCTCTGAATGTGAAGACGAGTAGCGTAACACCCTCACACACACACCGACACACTACCGACTTCGCCATTGTCTCGGACGGTACTGAGAGCTCCTGCGCGTACACACACATTCACAGCTTGTTTACCAGCGCTGGGGCTCTGTCTCGCGTAGGGTCGCAGCATCATGCTGAGCGATGGCCGTTTTGCGTGAATGTGACGCATATTTTTCCTAAACTTGTTTCCATTTTTTAATTTTGTGTTTTTTTTTTTGCGTCATGTTTACCGCAAATAAACGTATTTTCTTTCTTTTCTTTGTTTGTACACTTGGTAAGCACAAGTAAAGCGCGCGTCGCTTCGTAAAATTAAAATACTGTAGTAGACACTTGTGGACGATTTATGGCTAGCGACAGCCACGCTATATGCGGCGGCATTCAAGTGATCCCATGTCATAATTATAGCAACATATTAATTTGTCATTCCAATTCTAATTTTTTAATTCTAACAACATAATAAGCCCTACCCCAAGTATGGATCTAATAAAATATCTTCATTATGCATTGCTTTTTTGTCAAATAAAAATATGTTTCAGGTCAGGACGCCAGCAGGTCAATCTACCCGAAACTGTTAAATTTTCCCAATCAACTTTGAACCTTATGCGTTAGCGATAAAGTTGAAAATCTATTAAAGAAATTTGACAGATTGTAGTAGGTTGATGTGCTGGCGTCTGTATATATATATATATTATAAAACAAAGTCCCCCGCCGCGTCTATCTGTCTGAACGCGATAAACTCAAAAACTACCGAATGGATTGTCATACGGTTTTCACCAATAGACGAGTGATTCATGAGAAAGGTTTAGGTGAATAATTCATTAGGTTTTTGTGTAAATTGGCCGAAATATGACGATGATTGTAGAAGATGTCAGAAAAAATCATGCCGACTGGGAGCTTTACGCCGCGTAAACCAATGGTTACATGAAAATCCGGGTAGACCCGGTAGTAGGCTCCCGCGGGATATTTTCCGACATCCACGCGGGTGTGGCCGCGGACAAAATTTAGTGTCAAATAAAAATATGTTTTAGATAGATAATAATTATGATACTGACCAGTCCAAGTAGAGCTCCGATGAAAATGGTGGCCAGTGCGAAGATCAGATAGGATCCCCAAGTCGGTAGCCCGTAAGTTTCCATTAGCATATTGTGGACACTCTGTAAGAAGATTTTCTTAAGATTAGTGATGGTAAAACAATAGTTATACGTCTACTACGGGATTTTAATATCAAATAAAAGCTTTTACAAGCAAAAACCATTACGTTTCCTGTATATGAAACACTGCACCGGAGCCGCACCGGCGCGCGTCGGGCCGCATGTTTGTGTATACGACTGAATATTGCGCATGCGCCGCACCCGCCGCAGCGTAGATTTTACACTCATTCTGAAATATTCTGAAATTTTTTCATCTTGCGGTTCGGCGCCGGTGCGGCTCCGGCGCCATGTACAGGAAGCCTTAGGATACTAAAACTGAAAAGTATGAAACTTTTTAATGCTTTTTGACTCCACAAGGCCCAGCATGGTTTTTCATTTTAACCATCTCTGTGGTTAGACCACCTGTCTCAGATCCAGAGGTCCCGGGTTCGATTCCCAGTGGGGGCAAAATTTTCTGCTTGGTTTGGTTGGTAGCAGGGCTTGGTCTAAGTGCGCCTGGCTAGCTACCACCATCGTATTTAAGTCTGGCGCCATAACAACAATGTTAAAAGCATTTTTGTGTTTCGGTAGAAGTAAGATAGCCAGTTCCTCTGTGGTTGAGGATATCGGCTGAAGCTGCTTCCACCTTCGGCCTGACTATCAAGTGAGATGCAGGCCAAGAGCATTCCCATTATGGAAAATAAAAAAAGAAGACATGACTCCACGTGGCCCATCATGGCTTTCAGTAGGTCATGAATACCTCTAATGGCCCAAAATATGCTCCACGTTATACCACTACGAAGACTAACCTACATAGTAGGTACAATTACTGACTGCACGGTTGGCGCAGTGGTTAAGCGAATGACTGCTGCGCTGCGTGTGCGGGTTCGATTCCCGCACGGAACAAATATTTGTATGAACTACGAGTAGTTGTTCCTGTTCTGGCTGTTTGTGTATGTGAGTTTAAATGTATGTAAAATAAAGTCCCACATACCCTAAGTGCCTGGCTTAGCTTGAAGAACTCGGCGACCAGGGTCATCTGTATGGAGTGTGGCGCCTTCCATGATGGTACTGGTTCCGTCTGCTTCCAGCGCTGGTCTTCTACGTAACCCAGCATGGATTCCACGTCGCGGGGACCCTTGTATTGGCGGAATTCGCCGTCGATCACACTGAGGAGAAGAGAATATATTTAAAGAATTTGCATGAACAGTGGTACTCCTATATTTGTATGGGGCCTTATTATGAAGTATTAATGCCATCATTATTACACTGCGAAAAAAGGATGGTGCTAGCGGCCTTGTATAGCTCCGTCTCTCACTGACATTGGATAATGGTGGCATTAATATGTCATAATACGACCCCTGGACTTTCTAATCATTTGGTAAGATGGCAGTGTGTTAAGAAAACTTAATCAAACTTCGCTCATAGCATTGCCACTTTTTTGACGAAAAACCTTCGCCGAGCTTTGGACATCTCCAGTATCCAAATCAACTCAAGATATATGCGGATATGTCGCTTAAATATCTGCAATTAGACCGGCAGCCCATACCATTCCAAGATTCCAATGGACAGCAAAGCTTGGCCGAAGAAAGGTTTGGTGGTAACTAGTATTCCCTGTTTTTGCGCATCAATATGCCTCTCGTCAGCAATTGAATTGAAAATCAGTTGGGGTGTCTGAGGTTTTGCGCATTTAACGTTACACGTTGTATATTCCTCAAACAGCACTATAATACTCACTGGAAGATGGTAGGCAGAGCAGTAACTACGAATCGCCCGCTTAAACCCGGCGACTTGGTGACGTCAACGCCGGCAGTTCTTACGCCGAGCGCCTTGCGGGTCGCTCGGGTGGACAGCTCGCGCCATGCGGGCGAGAGAGCATTGCAGGCTGGGCACCAGGGGGCGTAGCTGGAATAAGATAAGATTGAATTAAGTACGAGAAAATACATGAGCTTGGTTACAGGCTTTTTTATACCATCATTATTCTCCAGAACTTATACCAGTTTATTTGGGGTGTCGCAGCAAGCCTTTGTCTTCCATACATATCTTTAGAGATATGAGGAACAGGGTGTAAAGTTCACTCATCCTCCACAGAAAAGGGAGGATCCTTCGACCAGATGGGTGTTGTATCTGGTGGGTAACTGCCCGACGATTGACGTCGAGACATTGTATATATACTCGTCGCGCGGTAAACACTGCTTGCGCGATGCAGTATTTTGCGTGTGGCGTTGTTATAGATGCCGCCACATGTCTCTATAGCCGGCAACTCAGAATTCACTTCCTTATAGCCTTAAAATCATACATTTCATCAATATTTACTTTGGTCTGCCTCTTTTCTTTCTTATAACCATCTTACATCCGATAGAGGAAGATTACGTCAAAATAAAGTGGATATCTACAGTTTATTTGAATACTATAATGATAGTAAAGAAAAAATCGGTTAGCGTGGATAATTTTGCAACCCTATCACGACAAAATTCAAAATCATTATTTTCTTATGAACCAATGTAACGTTTTACTAACGTGTTTTTCGATAGCTATCCCCATCTAATACACTCGCATGGATGATAATGCTATAAATTCAAGTACGTTATCAAACAATATATTACATTTTATATGCACTTGTATTGTTTCAAGATTATCGATTGCACTCACTTGTACGAATTTGTTAAGCCTGTCTGTTACTGGATGTATTCAAAATGGAATGTGTTAAGAAAACAGTTTATTCCGGTTTTGAACTAGAATGAGCAAATAGGTACCATGGTTTGACAATATTTGCACCGCCAAATACCTAATTACCATACGGGCAGGTTTGCTACCGATACCGCCATAGCTTGCAGAGTAAGCAAGCTCAAGTGGCAGTGGGCTGGCCATATTTTAGAGGGACCGATGGCCGGTGGAGCAGACGAGTCCTGGAGAAGAGATTGCGTATCGGCAAGCTTTGTGTGGGACGCCCCCTCGCTAGCTGACTGGGACAGACTAGATGCGGGAGGTGGTGGATAGTGTTTTGTGGCACAGCTTGGGTGATGTGTATGCCCAGCAGTGGACTGCGATAGGCTGAGTTTATTGGGGTTTGCAAAGCAATTTGAAAACGATGTTGGATTGAAAATCTAGCCAATCGTTGTCAAATTATGTGTGCCTTTAGGTCACATCTTTTTTCACCTTTGTTTTCAAAATGGGAAACTATAATTCGTCAAATAGTTTTTACAAGACGTTATTCTAAAGTCATGAAATTTATGGTTTTTCCTCGAGAAAAAACTCAAAGCATTTATTTCAATTAATTATTGTAAGCTATGGCAGCTAAGAGATGACAAGTCCCAACTGACGGCGCCCGTTCACGAACATGACGCATGGATCAGCACCATTCAGCTCAACCATTTTGAAGGGAGCTAAATGATCCAACACACACGCCACCATCAGCGAGACATCTGAGTGAGACACTAAAAGGCATAGCAATTTGACACGCATACCGTTAATGGATACACCAATGATTATTTATATGTCTAGACAGTGTCGCGCTGCAAAAGAACTAAAACAAACAAGCCAACTTTGTTACGCAGGTGTGCGTGACAGCTACGTCTTACACTCGCGCCACGTCGTTGTGCTTTTCTAGTGTGTGTGCGTTTAGCGGCCAACAGTTGGACGCAATTTTTTTTTCGACGACTTCCCCTCTTTGACTGTCTATCTAGATATATTTATATCTTTGCAATAGACGTGTTTAGTAAACAACATAACATACCAACATTATATTGTTTATTTATTGAGTAAACAGTCTGCCATTATTATCGTTATAAGGTCATGGAAGGACTATGGCAGGTTGCAAAGTCAAATGAATGTTTATTGTATATATGCTTTGTTTATACAAGTGGCGTTTATAAAGCGCCTAGAGAATACTATTGTTTTTATTGGAACGAAGTCCTTTATAGCACTTTATACTCTGCTCACTTGGCGAATGACAGCTAGGCCGAAAAAAGTGTAACATTTTGAACAGACATTTTCTCTCATTTGCCTAACGTGAAAAAGCGAAAAGAACTTTACTTCGACCGGCACACTAATTCTGAATGATTTTGAAGAATATTATTAGCTATAATATTCTTCAAAATCATTCAGAATTCCACTGCATCATATGTTCGAAAAATTTGTCTGCTCGACAGCGTAAATAACGCAATTAATGTTGTTGAACTGTCAAAATGCAAGCCATTGCTACTTGTAAGTGTTTTAAGCAATCCAATCTACATGGTCTTCACATGATCTGACCAAGATTATGCCTGGCCTTTAAAAGAGGCTGTGACTTCTGAGTTTGTTTCGGCCTTTCTTCTCAGAGTAGTCAGATAGGAAACGCCAACCTCATCTAGTTTAAAAAACATATGATTGTTATGTAAAAGTGTTTGTTAAAACCTCTACTTACAGAAATAAAATCATTTATCTCTCAACTGTTTTTATTGTTATACAAATAGGGTTGAAAACAAGCAAGCGGCCCATCTGAAGAGAAGTCTTCATATATCTGCATACCAGAGGCATCACATCCTCTTATCAACCTCGCGTTGCGTCACAGCGGGCCAGCTAAAGTGTATGATGTGCCTGTAATACTTACACAGGCACCCATAATTTCCCATTTCTGCCAGCTAGGGCATTACGTCGAGATTTGAATCTATGCCATATAATTCCAAGAGTTTTTCTAGGTTTGAAAGCAAGATAAGAAAATGTTAGGAATAAATATACAGATGTGTCTAGCCTTTGTTTATTGATCAAAACCTTCAAATGTTATCACAAGACTAGAGGGAATAAGATTAGCGAGCGCAGCCCATCGAAGGACTTTTCGACAACTAGGTACAAATTTGACTCTGAACTTTAGTTCATATCGAATAAGTTGCCAATTGGCATAATCATAGTCCATCGTCCAAGTTGAGGCTTGAGCGCAATATCAGTAATTAAGTAGGAAGATGCTACATGAGCAGTTAGAACTCACTACATCCCAATTTAAGAGGGAACAGGGCCTGCGAGGAATTTGAAAAATAAGTATTTGAAGAAACTATTGCCGTCGTGTTACCTCAAGTCTGCCCCCGTAGAGTGCGACAGGGACAGCTGCTGCAGCTCAGACCGATTATATCACAATAAAAATTTACGAGATCGACGTTTCGTATTCCCCTTTTTTCTCCTCGAAAACTGAGCAGATTTAATTATTTTTTACATTTAAATTTTAGAAAAGAGCATGTCATGGTTCCCATCATTTTCTTTTATGTTAAAAACTTTTCGAGTTTTTCTGGTAGTCCTGTAATCACGGCGGTAAAAATTGGGTATTTTTGTAATTTTTGGAGGGTTATATTTTCTTTACCAGTAAGTTGCTGAAAAAAAGGAAATAACGGACGTGTCTACAGCAGACCCTGATATTATGAAAAAAAAAAAATTGCTCTTGAGGCATTATTCAGGAAGAAAAAGGGGAATACATTTGTATGGAGAATCGCAGGCCCTGTTCCCTTTTAATATTATAAATGCGAAAGTGTGTTTGTTTGTTACGCTTTCACGATAAAACGGCTGGACGAATTTGGATGAAATTTGGCACATGGGTAGACCATGACCTGGAGAAGGATATAGGCTACCTTTTATCCCGATATTCCCACGGAATCGAGACGTAAGCGGGTGAAACCGCGGGGCGCAGCTAGTTCCACATAAAACAAACCTTTAAACTCTGCCTGTACTCGGGTCGTCTGGGCACGCTCATAACATCGTAGACTTCATCCATCGCTTTCCATCAGACGAGAGCAAGACCAAATAAAAATAAATCTGCCAAGTGCGAGTCGGTCTCGCACACGAAGGGTTCCGTACCGTATTCAGATCGAGTAAAAAAACAAACGTCTAAAAAAACATTTTTCTCGTGGGAACCCCTCTAATTATTAACTTTATTTAATTTTTATTATTTGTCGTTACAGCGGCAACAGAAATACACAATCTGTGATTTCAACTTTCTACCTATTACGGTTCATGAGATACAGCCTGATAGACAGACGGACGGACAACGTACCTTTGGCACCCTTTGGGAACAGAACCCTGAAAACAACGGAACGAATTGAAGATCGTAGTTTCGATTGACCTTCCATTAACACAGCCTTGAGCAGGTTGAAGGGTATGCCGATAATAAGGTCATAGACAAACAATGACTATCTACGCAGTGAAGCGAGAACAAATAGTATTGATCGACAATTACCAGTCTGTGTGCATAGCTTGGCATAACATTTGCTTCGGTAATTCTTGTAGTATTTATTGTTCGTCGAATCGTTGAGCTCCTTAAGTTCTGAGTTGAGCTGCACGATTACTGACAAATGCGTGCACTGACTAGACAGGTCCACTCAATTCTTTCCTCAAAAGACCATTTTAGCAGACACCAATCTACATCTCTTCACAGGATCTGACTAAGATTATGTTTGGACTTTAAAAGAGATGGTGACCTCTGAGTTTGTTTCGGCCTTTCTTCTCAGAGTAGTCAGATAGGAAACGCCGACCTCAACTAGTTTTTAAAATATGATTGACGTGTAAAAGTGTTTGTTAAACTATTTACAGAAAATAAAATAATTTCATAATCATTTCATTTTATGCCTTGAAGAATAGGAAAGGGTAGATGTATGAAAATGTTGATAAATAAGTATCAAGAAAAGATGGTTTTGCGAAAGATAATGGATAATAGAGATGATGTATGGAAGAAAAAGATGTTCTGCGTCGACCCGAAATAAATTCGAATAAAGGCAGGATGCCTAAGGTCTATTTATAACCTTGTTTCCAATTGATGTTATTTCCACTTAAACAAACACCAACTTTATGCAATTCGAAATAAAGTTGATTTTAGACTGACTAATACTGTTGAAAAAGTCATAAAAATATGAAGTTGTAGCGCAAACAGAACCGTATGTGTAGGCATTACGGTTGTTTTTCGTAAAACTCGTGTTTGTTTACAATTTACATCTTTGGCAGTGATGGAGCATATAATTAGCAGTCAATCAATACCTCCGCCTCTCCTTGGATACAGTCCCGTAGCGAATGTTGTTCCCCTTGACCTCCCAACTTCCTTAAACTCCAGGAATATCTGCCTCCCAGGCGTGACTGCAGTTGTCTGTATGGCTCTCAATCAATTGCGTCAATGCGTACCCAAGTAGTATAATTTGTCGAAATGGGGGCTTACAGACTCATGCAACACCCAGTGCGAGTGCGGTGCTCCAGATCAGACCATTCCCCACTCGCTGGAGTGTCCTAAATGCCCGTTCAGTTGCACCTCAGATGTCCTATAGAATTCCACCGATGCCGCAATCAACGTGGACACTTACTGGGCTCAAACAATATGAAAACAACTAAGAAGAGTACCATCGACCCGAAAAGAAGAAGACTAATGTTGCTGGATAGCAAATCCATTTTATGAAGCCGGTAGTTTGTATGGTTCACCGAGTTTTACAAAGACATTGGCATGAATGACAGAGCCAAAGCTCTAGAAAGCCGAAGATTTTCTAAAACCCTGTGCCATGTTTAAACTACGGGGTTCTGTATTATTCTCAAATAGCTCGTATATGACAAACTCATCATCTGCCTATCCTCTTCCCAACTATGTTGGGGTCGGCTTCCAGTTTAGCCAGATGCAGTTGAGTACCAGTGTTTTACATAGAGCGACTGTCTATCTATCAGACCTCCACAAACCAGTTACTGGGTAAGACGATCCCCCTGATCCGAACCGATACTACCGGACTGACTCCGCCGACTGTCGAAAGATCCACGGACCAATCCCGGCAAGAGAAACTATAGAAAATTATTAATTTTCTTTTACATAGTTTTCTCAAGAATTACGGCGAGTACCTACATGCGCACAAACAGTTCGGTTCGCGTGCATCTGAGGAACGCAGTAAGGACACCATAACTTCACGGTTCGAACGCATTCAATTGCGCTGGTATGGGTCCTTGCACGCAAACCATTCGCAACATCCGCGCGCGTCACAATACACGCGTATTGTGACGCGTACATAGCCATTCCCGGCGCCTAGCGTGCACGGTTCGTGCGCGTGCGCTAGTGTGAACGCGCCTTTACATAGCACTTTTAGCAACGTTGGTCTGTTTATGAGAAAAAACACAGCAAGGTGGGTGTGGCTCCTGACAACATGCTAACAACAATCATCATAGGATGATGAAACGCCTGCGGTCACCATCACAAATGACATCATACCGACATTGTTTACCGTTAACGACTCGTTGCCAAGAACTGTTGGTTTATCATTTTTTATTACTGTAAACAAGACGAACTAATGAACAGTACGACCGATAAAACACCGGTTTTTGAGATAACTTTTAATGAAACACCTCATTTGCGTACGAGAAGCAATTACCTTTGAGTTTCTTGGATTCTTAATTCTTGAAACGCTAGTAGTTGCTAGCTATTTGAGTTGCTCATTGTTCTGTGTTATCGTACGACTAAAGTAGATAATATAACATCAGGCTTACGGGGAAGGGGCGGCGGAAGTGTATAGGTACGTGCGGCTTGTTCCCCACGTCGGGAAGACAGTGGGTGCTTTGACTTTTGCTCAATCTCGCTGGACCTCGAGAAGATGTTCGTCGCCTCTACGCAGGAGTCGTGCGTTCGATGGTTCTTTATGGGGCACCTATTCGTTCAAATAGACTCTCAGGCGTCCGACGCTGCCCACTGAGTGATCTCGGAAGACGGCGCACAGTGGTCACGTGCTGCTTTGACCCCTTTACAGTCTTCCCAGAGATGTGCCCTAACAGGCGCTGTATCCCCAAAGCCCGGACGCTTTTTGAAGGTTCCGCCCGAAAAAAATAAAGTATGTGCGGCTTTTCGCGTGACGTCAGTGTGAAGCGTAGTTCGCATGTGGCGATGTAGATGCCGCCACAGGTACACCCACATTTCGCCACATGAATTTGGTCCCATGAAATAGGGGGAGAGGGTATTGTTATGCTAGCTAGGACATTACAACGGTTGGGGATAAGCTTACGAGTATTCCCGACCTGTCTAATGCAGAATGCTGCATCCATTCTCTCATAGTTTGTGAATAAGAGTAGAAAATGGCGTCCCCAATCTCCACCACGAGCAAGAGTAATCGCAGTGCGGTCGTTCCAACACCGCGAATCGTTCATGTTAGTTTTTGAATGTTCGCAATGGGAACTCACCTTAGGCTATTAAGATTTACAGAACGCGAATTTGAAGCTTATTCTTATGAGCATATTTCCAAACGTGAACAAGCGTTTTATACGAATATGTACCACTACTGTAAGGACTATTCTTGCTTGCAGCGCTCGGCCGCTATAGATCAGCTGATGTGGTCATGTGTTCACGGGATTTTGTTTTCAAACTGGTTAGATATGAGTTTATCTGATAATACATACATAAACTCGGCTTTCTTCCTCCTCCTTCCTGGGGGTAGGCAAAATCTACAGAACGCCACCATCCTTTTGCTTCATTTACGTTCATAAATCATACACGCACGTCGGTTGCAAGTCCTACGCACCTGACCTTTCTGAAGAACATAACCAATAAGGTTAGGCTCCTCGTTTCTACATGAAGGTAGGCTTTTGTAAGTCTCCTTTAATTCATCCTCTCAACATGACCAATACATCTAAGCATACTCTTTTACATTTTTATCACTACAACATTAATTTTATGTAAATAATGTTCACACTTATTAGTATGCTTACTTAGCAAAGTAAAATCAAAGTGTGTTCTGTTCTTGAAAATTATTCAAGAGCACTATTTATGTTTCTTTTCAAACAAGCAATTATTTTACTAGTGCTATTATGTTCCATTCTTTCACAGTTTATTGGCTTATAGCCAGACTGTACCCTGAAGATATTGCTTTAAGAGCAAGTACTTGTACAAGGTCATTAATTTGTCTGCGATTAAGACGAAAGCTTCAGGATAGGCCGCGAAATTCAAATTTTCTTACGTTTTTTGTATTTTGCAGCTCAGTATCAGGTTGTATGTTGATCTATATGATTCGCGGCCGTATCAAATATTTATTTATAGAATTAAAATCATAAAAATCATCAATACAACTCTCTAAGTTCATATTACCCTTTTTTTTTTTTTTTTTTTTTGGGTGGGAAATTATCAAATAACTTCTCCCGCTCTGGGTGGAGCGGGAGGGCGTGTCAGACTCTTACTGACTAAAACCCACCCGTGTTCCTTCCGTTGCCTTTACGTTGCCAGGGGCCACGGTATCCCTTTCGGACTTTCCCGCAACCCCGGCAGGCATCGGTCCTATCGGACCCCTTCCGTTGTGCTGACATCTCTTAAAGGCGCGCGTGGAACACAACGCGCCGTCGACCCGGGTCTGGTCCTTATCGGACGGCGAGCTAGTTCATATTACCCTACTGAATGACTTCATGAAATCATGATAGAGGCCAATTCTAACATAAGGAGTTGTATTGATGATTCTAATTCTGTAAAGCCATATTTGTTACGGTCGCGAATCATATTTTAATCAACATACAACCTGACACAGGCCTGCAAATTGTAATAAACGTAAGAAAATTTGAATTTCGCGGGCTTCTTAGCGCATCCGCCTTATGTAAGGTTTAAGGCTGTAAAATGAAATTGTTTATTCTGTAAATAGGATATAGGAATATCTTCTACGTCATGTAAAAAAAGTAGCCGATTACCCCTGTGAAGGAATGGCGAAAAAACTCAGGGTTCAAAGTCTCTTTTAAAGTCCAAACATAATCTTTGTCAGATCATGTGAGGACCAGCAAAAACGATTCTTGCTGCATGAAAATGGTTGTAAATTCTTCATAGTTTTTAACATTTTAAAACAAAGAAAACTAAACAGGTATGAAATCAATTATTTAGCAAACGATACTCAGTCAAATCTGTTATTTGTTTGAATAATGTTAATATTAAATCTAATCTATTAATAACTTTTGTGTTTCTGTATATTTTTCCTTCAGGAATTTACAGCTAGCAGCTTTTGAAATAGTAATTTTAAGTTGTTTACACACAATTAATTCATTTATTTTATTTTTTGTGTAAATTCTGTACAATATGTTCTTCAAGTTTGGTTGGATATATTGAGTATGTAGGAGACTTTTTTTCATTGGTTATGTTATCCTTACTGACATGGCGTTTTTAATTTCTTCCATGTTTTATTGTATTGATTGGACGACAATATCATTAAAAAAAAAATATAGATATAAATAAAATAAATAAAATAATGATTAATTAATAAATAATTTTTAATTATATAAATAAAATTATATTTGAGAGAGAAGTTCCAGCATATTATACCTTGATAAATAAAACACAATTTCTCTCATTATACATCTTGAATATGGGATTTAATCTAAGGAAAACCAAAACACTAATAATTTTGACATTCAAACCCATACATATTATGATTTACATAACATCTCGCCTAGTTTCCCGGAAGGGTTGGGCAAAGGTGTACCTATAGTATACCCACATGTCGCCAGAAGTCCAGTGTAATAGGGGGCGTGCCTATTGCCATCAACCGGGCACAAGTCTAGGCTGCTATAGAGAAATTCCATATAGAAAAACTCTAATGACACTTTGCCCAACCTGGGAATAGAACCCAGGACCTCATGCTTAGCAGTAGCGCTTGGGACCACTAGACTAACGAGGCATTCCATTATTATAATATGTTAAAGTATAATACACAAAATTCTTCATAGGTATTTATGATATCATTATGATAAACTATCCAAGCCTGCAACAGACATCAATAGCTGCATGTAGCATGACTAATAGTGCTGTGAATTAACATTTATGTATGGCATAGTGATGTAACACCTTTGAGATGACTTTCAAATGTAGAGTGACTCATTGGCCCAGATTGTCTATTACCTGACTTGTTTTGCTGTTGGTATTTTAAGAGATTGATCTAAATTGAAGTAATTGAATTTGTTAATTACATGTTTAGGTATATTTAAATTATCAAGCATAAACTAATGGAACACAATTAATTATCAACTGTTGTAAGACTCCCAGGAGTCATATTTTGCATGCTAGATTCATGAAAACAATTAATTATTTTTGAATGAGTAAACATTTTTGATTTCTCTTTTAATCTCAAAACTGTCTACTGAAAAATCAATCTGCCTAGCCTTTTCCCGACTATGTTGGAGTCGGCTTCCAGTCTAACCGGATGTAGCTGAATACCAGTATTTTACATGGAGCGACCGAAGATCCACAAATGACAGCAAGGACCAATGGCATGCTTAACATGCTTTCCGAGGCACGGAAGAATCTCAGTATGTAAACCATCCACGGACCAACCCTGGCACAGGTGTCAAAACTGTCTAATGAACTCAGAGAAAAATCTGTGTCAGACTTCATTCTAACAAGAAAATATTAGCATGCTCAGTTAATACCACT
The DNA here is from genome assembly GCA_949128155.2 of Xanthia icteritia. Taxonomy (NCBI): domain Eukaryota; kingdom Metazoa; phylum Arthropoda; class Insecta; order Lepidoptera; family Noctuidae; genus Xanthia; species Xanthia icteritia. The sequence continues at coordinate 11,806,691 of OX421956.2, forward strand.
AAACACCCACAAATAGTTATGGAGTTAGCATGTTTACTTTCAACTCTAAAAAGTACTTATGTATTTATACATATTGGGAGTTTTGGAGTCTACTTTCATACTGTAATGAGGTCTGCAGAGTCTGTTTAGACTGTCCTATTAACTTTAAAATGTGATATTGCTAAACCTGTTGCACATTACTGGGTTATAAAAATAACCAAAGCATTGATCCATTGGTATTAAAAAAATTGAAAATATATTACGAAAATTATATTAGGTTCCTACAGGTGTATTTATACAGGATTAATTTTTATCACTGAAATGTCGAACTATGGTGTCTATATGCTGTGTGACAAAAATTCTTTGACATTCTTAAAATGGAAATTTTTAAATTGTGTTGGACAAAATGGAAGTTAAATTTCACACGGAGCGTGCGGAAGTCGCAGACATGTATTAACAATAGACAATGCGTCATGGTTTTCAAAACGGTTCTTTTACATAGACCCTATCGACCTTGTAGTGGTTATTGAACCCAAACGAGTGGGCTGTTCCTAAACTCCAATTACACCTTAAAATAACTCTTTTCGAGGGAAAAAGATAGTGAGAGATGGAAATTAGGTATTCAAGCAAAGTTTTAGGCACTGCTTGTACCAATAATAACGTAGTTCACACCTAAATAATCAAGGAAAAAATTTGACACGTTCCCGTAAATTGGTTGAAACCGGCTATAGCAAAAAATACTTACAACTCGACCATCCATTCTCCATCAAGGATTTCTTTCCAGTTGTCTTCATCTAACTCGCGGTTAGCACTCACAAAACCAGTAAAACAACATAAAATAAATGAGTAATAAAGGAAAAAATGTAAAATTTGCGGAACCGTGTGTACGCGCGCCATGTTTAATTTTGCTGTAGTGTTGCTAGTTAATAATTAATAAAGCTTTAGTACTACTAAAATCATTAAAGTGTTCTAGGACAAAATATTGAAATTTTTAAATTGTTAGATTTCGAAATATTAATTTTATCGAACTTCATAATATGACAACAGCTAAAATAAAATTAATAAACTGATTTTTATCTTTAATCACACAATATTAATGTATTTATTTTATAAATAAACTTAAGTAATACTACAGCTGCTGCCACCTTGTATGTTAAAATTATGAAACGCTGGTATAGTTGCGAAGAATCAACACAAGATGTCACTACACGAACCAGTGAAGAGGGTAGAGAATATAAGGCAACAACTTCGCATCGTTATCTTCCATTCTTACCCTCGTTCGGTACTTCGGTAGTTTATAATCAAATCATGAATAATTTGAAAAATATATTATGTTGAAATTTAAAAACATTTTTGTAGGGATTACTCGCAATTAATAAGCTTTTCTAGGTTGAGGCCACTCTTGAAGACCATATAAAAACAATGGATAACAGGCAACGTGAACCGCAATGGAAAGTTGAGAAAATTTACCTGTCATCTCTTATTTTGTTCCAACTTTCAGGGTGTTCTATTGTTATTATTGTCAAAATCTCTGTAGGTGGAATGGGGTAACGGCTATACAAATACATTGTTTATTTTTTTACTTTGTTTTATAACTAGGTAGGTACTTTAATGCAGAAGTTTTGTCGTGAACATAATACATAATCAATCAAATAAGAATAAATGAAAGCTTTGTAAAGATCGGTTTATTAAATAAATCGGGCGATTTCCGATTTCGAAGAGCATTGGAGGCCCAGTAGTAACGGGTGTGACTTACGAGTTATAGATCGTGAGTTCAACCCGGACAGGCACTTTACTTTGTGTAAATTATTTGATCACCACTGCTCTCAAAACGGTGAGGAAAACAGTGTGAGGAAACCGGCATGACATAGAACAAAAAAAAAAATCGTTGTTATGTGTGTGACATCCACCAGCTCTCACTGGGCTCGCGTGGTGGATTACGGCCCACTCCTTCTCAAAGAGAGGAGGCGTGTTACCAGCAGTGGGGAACATATTTGGGCGATTATGCTCTGGACGATTTCCAACTTACTTATTTTAAAAGTCAAGCGTTTATTCTATAAGTGTGCAACGTCGCAAATATTTAGATGTCAAATATTTCGCTGTTTTGATTAATATGGCAATATTACTGTAGGAAAATATGAAATGTAGATAGATAGCGAACTAAAATATGAATAATGAATTGTAATTATTTTTATAACACTGAATTTGATGTTGTTACCGTTTTAGGTGTAAAAAGGCATTTAGTAAGTATCCTAATACTTTTTTTTACATATATAAAACTATATATTCGGTGTTACGATATTAATTTCATAATCAATATTTTAGTTGACTAGTTAGCCACATTTCAAATTTCCGTACAGTAATATTGCCAAATTTAATCAAAACAGGTAAATATTTGACAGCTATTTGTGATGTTGACAACTTTTAGGATAAACGCTTTTAAGGCGTGAGTACTTTCCCTCCAGGTGAGGTTCAAAAATTCCACCCTGTATGTATATATTTAATTCATCTTCTTTATGGCACCTCTTTAGATGTCAAGTAATACTAATAAAAAAAATTGGCATAGGTCTTAGGAGGGAACAGGGGCTGCGAGGAATTAGAAAAATAGGTATTTGAAGAAATTATTGCAGTCGTCTTACCTCAAATCTGCCTCCGTAGAGTGCGATAGGGACAGCTGCAGCTCAGAACGATTATATCACAAAAAAAAATTGACGAGTTCGATGTTTCGTATTCCCCTTTTTTTCCTCGAAAACAGAGTCGATTCAATTATTTTTTACATATAATTTTTATGAAAGAGTATGTCTAGATCCCTAAAATTTTCTTTTATGTTAAAAACTTTTCGAAATTGTCTGGTAGTCCTCTAATCACGGTGGTAAAAATGGGGCATTTTTTGTAATTTTTGGAGGGTCATATTTTATTTCTTTAAAAATAAGTTGCTGAAAAAAAGGAAATAACAGGGACGTGTCTACAGCAGACCTTAATTTTTAGGAAAAACAAATGAATGCTCTAGAGGCATTATTCAGAAAGAAAAAAGGGGAATACATTTGTATGGAGATTCGCAGGCCCTGTTCCCTCTTAAGGGCGAGGCGGAAAATTGATTCGGTGTTACAATGTATAATAGATCATAACTTACCATCGTAATATTGACTTGTATTCCCAATAGGCTGGGTAAAATTTTATGTCAGTTCTGCTTTTGGCATTAACCGGGCACAATATGAACCAAGGGCTCTTGGCATCAGCGACGAAATGGATCTCAGCAGTATGTTTGCAACCACTAAACCAAGAGACAGTATTTCAAAAAATATTCCAATAATCTTAGGTAGGTACTCTAATGATGAAGATGGCAATTTTTTTTTTTTTAATGTCTTTATTGACTAAATTGGTGATAGAGTTTCTATGCCGACCATGGGCCTCTGAGTTAGCTTCACATGCCGTCGAGAAATATCTCTCAGGCATGCCGGTTTCCTCACGATGTTTTCCTTCGCCATTTTTGAAGCAAGACTAGGAACAGACGCCAGGCAGATCAACCTACCCAAAACTGTCAAACATTTTCCCAATCAACTTTAAACCTTATGCTTTAGTGATAAAGTTGAAAACCTATTAAAGAAATTTGACAGATAGTAGTAGTTTGATGTGCTGGCGTCTGTACAAGAAGACTCTTCCCCTACGGACCGAAAAAAGAACTGTGTAAAAGATGACAGGAAGGGGGTGAGCACCGAGAAGATGACTACAAGAGAAGTATGGAAGAAGAAGACAACATGTCGAACCGACCCCAAACAATCCCAATTTATTTGGAGTCGGTACAATAGATGACAGTTCTTTCTTCGACCCCCAGTAAGGGATGATTCCGGTATATTGATGATTCCAGTACCTAGTCTTAAGTAACTGCTCTTCAATACTTTGTCATAAACAAACATTACTTGAAGCAATTCTTCAACCCAGTACTTTGTATAAAACGTTCAGCCAGTGCTGTGCTTATCGGCAGCGGTGTCGATGTCGCATTAGTGTGGCTTCGACACCGGCTTCGTCTACTATCGATCGACTGCGTCCTCTGTTATGTTCATAAGACAACCGGGGGTCAGTTGGAAACAGTATAATTCGTATAAAATCGGGCTACAATTTTCCATTACTGGGACTCAGATCTCCTCTCTGTGGACCGTTATAGGTACTTTGTTTTATAAAAGAAAAAATTGGTTGCCTGTAAAGTCGGTATACGGGCGAAAGTTTTACGTGACAACGACTTTGCGTGCCTTTCACTTTTTATGTCTGTCTCTCTCGCTCTTAGGCGGGCTAACCATGCCCGAGTGGAAGGGACGCGTGCCTCTCACTCGCTCTCATTGTGAGCGCATAACGTGAGCGGAGCGTAACGCAGTTTCTTGAAGTGTCACCCGGCAAACCAATTTATAAGACGTTGTCACGTCAAAAACTATGTTACCTTGTAGACACACATGGGGTCACAAAGTCACAACTGGTAAGTAGGTACAATTCAAGTTTCGCATTAAATTCAACTAGTTCTTTTTTAATTTAGTTTTCTTTTTTTTTGTGTCTTTCCCTCCTTCGCACGTTTTCTCGTAACACATCTGACAATGGCAGAATTGTCAACATCGGCACCATTGCCATAGATAAATATAGAATAGAATACACAACATTCAAAAGTGATTTTCTCGTGAAATAACCATTGCAACATAGAGAAAATACATATTCCATAATAGTATGGTCTCGAGAATACTACGTCCATAACACAATACCTAGTTTCATCTTTCATCAATACTTCAGGAGAAAATTACTTTTGAATCTATCTCTATGCTTGTGGTTTCATCTTTCATTAATTAAGTATATATAAGGTCCCATTAAAATAGATGGATAAAATTTTAGAAATCATTCAGACCACCAAAATAAGGACAATGGTAAAAAAATACTAAGAGAAACGCATTAGATACAGTTTACAAGAAAAATAAATCAGCTAACGAAAATACACTAAAAATGTTGGTTACCCAATGCCATTTGTTATTTAAGGTCAAAATAAAATCACTGTAATCAGTGTTTTTTTATTGCTTGGATATCTTTGGTTAGATGTACTGAACGCTGTGTTAAAATTTGTCATCTATTTTAATGGGACCTTACCTCAGGAGAAAATTACTTTTGAATCTATATCTATGCTCGTGACGTGACTATATAGTCACACAACTAGGAATTCTGGTGTGCCTTTAGAGACACAAAACTCATAATCCCTAACACCTGGAATCGTAATAACCTTATTGGCTAAACGAAATACTTCCGTGAGGGAAAGAAACTCGCGACTCGTAGCGCAAAAGCAACCACTCAACAACTACACTACACGTGTAGCTGCCGCGTTGTTGATTCAAATGAGGTTATATTTAACCTTACAAATTGATACGGTACTCTGCTAAAATGTAGGTAAGACCGCGCGCACTTGGAACGCGTTTTCGTACGAATTTCACTCGTGCGAACACGCACGAACGATCCCGACCTTCCAAGACAAAAAGGGAACGCGCAGACTGAGTGCGAGTTAGTCGCACGTATAGTTCCGACTTCCGAAAACAATCCGAAGTTGTTGGGATTTTTTGTGCGTTCAATGCGATATCACCGGAACACTACTTATCTATTAAAATTTGACGGAGAAAAACGTATTCAGAGGGCGCACTCAATTTGTACGACCACGATCGGACGTTTACGTACGATACAAATTCGTGTCCAAAGTGCGCGCGGCCTTAATCTACCATTTAAAATCTAACAGTCGTATACAACTGCAATTAAAACTAGCCCCCCCATCAAAGCTAGAATTTACAAAGCAGAAGCAACGAATATAACAAAATAAAACATATTAGTTCGTTCTAACGTAACGCATATCCATTTAAATAAATAAAAATAGATATCGATCAAATCCCGCGTGACAGTTGTCAAACATCAAAATATTTTACGCGCGCTTTTTTGTGACACGCTGTCCATGCCCATGGGGTCAGGGCTGGCTGTAATGGAATTATTTAGGGGTGGTATTAGTTAATTTCGTTAAATATTTATTGTATGAAATGATTTTGTTGCCGTTTTCACTATCATTTAGAGCATTTATTTCAGAAGGTATACACATCATCCTACATAAAATAAAGAAATCAAGTCCAAGAGTTTTGTCAAGTCCATGAACAGTCGTAAAATCTGTGCCAAGCAGGGGCGGTACGCTATCGCTAGTACTTAATGTCCTTATCAGGCTTCAAAGTTAATACTATAAATGTAGCTAAGTATAAAATATGTTAAAGCGCAGTCGCACACAACTTCGTTCCTTATCAGGCCTACATAGATGCTTAATGAGTATTTTCTTGGAAAATGTGTTGTGTTAATAATTTTTGAGGTACCTATGTTTATAGAAAGTTTTTGTGATAAACTACTTTGATATTTGAGTAATGAATTCATCAAATTAATGCCATTGTATAAAAATTTGGCTCTGCTGATCGGTAGCTAAACACCAAAGCAACAACAGCTTTTGTAAAAAGAAAAACCTTACACATGTCCAATACTGACCAATTAGTGACAGCCCTAACTGCTGCCCTAGTTTCAAACGAAATTCGAACGCAGCCATAGTGTCTATGAGCGTTTTATTTTTTCAATTTTCGAATATGGAACGAATAGAAGCTTCAAATCAGTTGTTTATTTTCATAAGTATAATGGCATTGTTTGTGGACAAGATTATTTCGTATCTCGATCAATAAGGCGTATTTATTTTTATTTTGAAGTGTTTGATACGTAACAACGGAGTTTTTGTTGATGACTGTGCGTTTTACATTAACTGGTCTGCCGGGAGTTTGATGTGGTGATAATTTTTTGTCACAAATATCTTTTCCTGTTATGCATCAGCATAGTTGTCTATTTTGCACCGGTCATGGGCAGTTTGACTTATTTTTAGTGTTGTTCTACTAAAGGTGTAGGGAAAAGTAGGTATTGTGCACGTGCCGTCCAAATCGTGCACAGTACTATTCAACCATTACAGTTGTACATTATTCACGCGTTTTTCAGTTCACCAGTTTCCACTTTCTTTTCTCAGAGCTCACATTTTGACATTAAAATTAAAAAAATGGGGTTTCTTGCATTGTATAGATCTACCAACATAATTGTCGAGAGGCCATTGAAAACTACCGAATCAAATCAACCTAGCAAATCAGCTTCTTCAGCAATCAGCACTTCTGTAAACCAGCCTTTATGATTACACCTTATCAGGAATTCCATTTCTACCAAATTGTACAGTCATTCCATGATTCATTGGCAAGGCATCGATAGATAACGACTGTTGCTCCAATACTCAGCCGTTATAAAAACAATTTGATCTGATCTATGGTCACAGTCGCTAGTCACGAGATTATCATTGTGTGGTCTGTGACGTCAGCAAAGGGAATGCGTGTGCGCAGGTCGTCGATTAAAATTTAATAGGAGAGATAATTATCTATCAGGTTAGCCTTTTCTTGGGATTTCTTTATGTTTAATTCTCGTAATTTCCCTTGATGAAAAGCACAGTGAAATAAAAACGCTACAGACCTTGCTTCTCCTAATTACATTCTGCACCGATGCAGAAGAGTCGAGGCGTATGTACAGGCGGGCACCAGCAGGTCAACCTACCCGAAACTGTAAAATTTTTCCAATCAACTGTGAACCTTATGCTGTAGTGATAAAGTTAAAAATAAATTAAAGAAATTTGACAGATTGTAGTAGGTTGATGTGCTGGCGTCTGTACCTACATATTTGCCAGTAGGCTGCCATTTAAGACGCAATTGGTGGATGCTAATTGTGGCATATACAACACAGTAAAAAAACACAGCCGAAATGTAATCATAAACTCGCAGAAGAGCATATCGATAGTGCCATTCACGTAGACGCGCCCCACTCCGCTCCGCTCCGTACAACTAAAGTACAACTTACAGTACAGTGATCGCGGAGTGGGGCGCGTCTTCGTGGATGGCATTATCTAAGTATCGTGTTTTTACCGCTTTTTAACAGACTTAAAAAAGTAGGAAACATTGAGACAAAGGAGACACGGATTACTCCGCCAATTATGAATTGATTTTGATGATTCTTATTTTGTTTGATAGATCATACTTCAGAGGTGGTCCCATTTTGACGTGACAACGTCTTATAAATTGGTTTGCCGGGTGACACTTCAAGAAACTGCGTTACGCTCCGCTCACGTTATGCGCTCACAATGAGAGCGAGTGAGAGGCACGCGTCCCTTCCACTCGGGCATGGTTAGCCCGCCTAAGAGCGAGAGAGACAGACATAAAAAGTGAAAGGCACGCAAAGTCGTTTTCACGTAAAACTTTCGCCCGTATACCGACTTTACAGGCAACCAATTTTTTTTTTTAACTTTGCTTTCGTGGTTTTTGAGCTAGTTTCAATACGTATTTTTTCCACTTAGTCTTTACGGATGAGGTGATGTAAATAGTTCAAGTCACTGTTATTTTAATACTGAATAAATAATATGTATTATTTGTTGGTATACATTTTTGTATCTCGACACTGTGCCGGTTTTTCAGGGTAACACGGGCCAAAGCCAAGTGAGTGGGTGATAACGTAAGGCGTGATGATATTATGTTTTGACTTTGTGTTGCAGGGGTGAATGATGTCTGCGCGTGTGATATTTGTGCTTCATTGTCGTTTTGCAGAAATTTTCGGACAATTCTGCAAGTGTTCAGGATAGCGGCTTTTTGTAGGGTTTGGTAGGTGGAGAGAGCTACGTCTAGTGTTTTTAAAAATTGAGACAGTTGTTTGGGAATGACACCGGTGGTTGAAAGTACTACAGGAAAAATGGTAACGCTGCCTAATCGCCACATTCGGCTTATTTCTATTTTTAAGTCTGTATATTTTGATAGCTTTTCAGCTATAGTGCCTTTTTGTTCTATATTGAGCCGATAATATTGAATTTTATTCAAAGTGTTTATAAATAATTTGAGTGATACATGATGTTATTATTTTATATATTGTTTGTAGGCATGTTATTGGTCTGTACTTTGCTGGGTTGGCGCTGTCGTTACTGTCTTTTGGTATCATATACGTAATTCCTTCCGCTATGTATGCAGGCATCGTTGTTGGATTTTAAATAAAAGTGTTGATGTAATTATACAGGAATGGGTGAGTGTGTGTAAAATTTGTATACCAAAAGTTGTGAATATAGTCTGAACCGGGTGCTTTCCAGTTGGTTATTTTTGAAGGACGTCATGAAATGTATCTATTGGAACTTGTTCGAACTCCATTTGTTCAGTGTGCAACTGGTTTTCTCTCTATTTTAACCCATTTAGCTTCAGTATTATGACATATTGGCCTCTTCCAAATTCCTGACCAAAATTGTTGAAGTTCTTGTACCGACGGTAAACTATGGTTTGTGTTATTTTCGTTATTAGGTACTGGGTTTGTGGTCGAATTTTTTAACGTTCGATAAAACTGCTTTTTGTTGTTCCTGAATTTATTATTTTGATTTTTGCGAAGTGTACAATTATTATACCTGTTTAATCTACTATTTACAAGAGTGTGTTTCTGTTTTAGTGTACCTATCTAAGAAGTTGTGTGTTCGGTTCTTCATGAGTTGAGTGTATTTTGTAGTTTTCTAGTATTGTTTGTACCTCTCTAACAAGCCTCCAGCCTCTGTTTTCTTGTATGTATGCTATAATTTTTCCGATTTTTGCTCTTAAGTCTTTAACTCCTAATTCTAATCTTGCCATTTCGGTTTCTTATTTTTCTGATTGATGTAAGTAGGCCGTACTGTCAGAGTTGATATAAGAAAGTTTACTTCCATTTGTTTTAGCAGCTGTCCAAGCAGCACTATATATAACAGCCTGCAGGGTTTCGAGGTCTGTATCTGCATTGACATATTTTGGAAGGATGACGTTATTAATGTTACTTACTATTTGGGCATTGTTTTTAATGGTTGTTGTTTAAGTAACTATATAATTTCTTTTTGTAGGATGAATGCTTGTGAAATGCTGTAAGGTATGTGAGAAAGTTTCCTCTAGCTCTTGACATCTTTTTTGCCTTATTTCGACGTTTGTGGTATTATTTTCAGTGTTTTTAATTGTCTTCAAGGCTCCAATATCAATGTTATTCAAGAAATTGGGCTCGCTTCCTACTTCGGTTTCTTGTGTATGTGTTTGATTGTTAACGTGTGCATTTTCTGTGTTATTATTTGTGGGTGCGTGTGTTGTGGTATTGTCTATAGATATAGGTCTTGAAGTCGTTCATCCGATATCATTTTGTTATTTAGAATGACCCTCTTTTGATCTGATATTCTCTGCTCAGATAGATGTGACAATTGTGGATATAACTCAATAACATTTCTCTTAATTTTTTCCTCCAGACAGTCATATCTGTTTCCATTTTCGTAGCGATGAAATAGGATTTTATTAGAGTTTCGTTCATTTCTTTTGACCACCTCATTCTACGTTTTGGTTGCGCTTGGAAATGTGTGTTTAACTGCGTCGGTATCCGGGTGTGTGTATCTAAGTTAGTGGTGTCTGTTTGTAGCTTACTGCTTACTTCTAATCTAATTGTATCAAGTGTAGTGACCGAAAGTAATTTATTGTGAACTATTGCTCTTCGTTGGTCTCCAACTCTTTGTTTCGAGACATTGTTGGTGCAATTATGTAAGATATGAATATGTTTCAGTTTCTAAATTGGTGATAATTAAATACGTACGCCAAATGAATTGGTTCATGTCTTCGCTCCATTTTTTACGCGTATTGGTTGTGACAGTAGCGGGTGAAGGATTTATGGCAGTGGTAGCCTCCGACACAACGTCTACTGACATCGGTGACGACGATGATGATCTTAATGAGCGTGATAAATATGAAGGTGGTGATGATACGATTGATGAAAAGATGGACCTCGGAGAGGATGATGATAATACCGGTGATGTTTAACCATCTGTTGCCTTTTTTGCCTGAATTAGTTGTTTTGTTTTAGATCTTGTTATCATGATTATTCCTACGAGAAGCTAGAGACGCAAAAAGTCGACCACAGCAGAGCCCTGCGTTTACTGTGGCAAGGGTAAATATAACTGGAGGTCCCCTATTTTCCAGAGTTTGCATACTAACGACTAGCGCTCTCCCCTAGCCATGCAGCCCTCGGCATGTGCGACCTTGGCTTGGATTGTATCTCTTTTGGTCTGGCCCCTTACCTTAGATCTGTCCTAGATTACTATTACTTTTTTTTTAAGTTGGTTCTGTTTTCTGATTTCAAACTATTTCAGTTAAAAAATAAATTAGAAGTATATTAATAAAATAATAATACCAGCCTATTATTGCCCCACTGCAAGACAAAGGTCTTTTCTCTTACAGAGAAAGCATGAGCATTGCAATCAGCACTAGAAGTCAAGTAACATTGTTATCAATTTATCACCTAACCTTTCCTACCTCATTTCTAGTAGCATTTGTGTTTGTCAACTCAAATTCGACCTTTAAATCTTCACAATAGTAAATAGGGGTCGCGACATCACAATCTAGGGCCCCTTTTATTTCTCTGCATCCTTTTTCTCGTCGTCTAATACCTCCGTGACTAATGCTACAATCACTTGAACTGCCTACCCTCCAACTTCACAAGTCGGTAAGCTTATGTAAGTACTGGACTCCCTTCGGTACGAGTATGAAATTATATGACTCTTGACTTTTACAATGACCAAAAGGTCTTTGAGACATTGTTAGGCATTGTAGGAGATTAGGATCCGTGTCTGATTTATTGGTTTTACTGGTATTTCAATTATATCATAATTACTGGAGTTTCAATTGAAACGATTGTTGTACAGAGTTGATGATATGAAATACAAAAAAAAAAACAAAAGTCATTTATTCAAACTAGGCTGAGAATCAGCACTTTTCGATCGTCAAAACTATATGAGACAGTCTACGTGAAAACGCCCGTCCTTCACCACTTCCTAGTGCTTTAGCTGGGAAGAAGTGAAGAAGTGTTTTGTGAGAACACAAAACATAAATTAAATTATCAGCCATATGTCAACTAGCACAAGCCAATTTATCAACCAAAAACACTGAGAACTTATACTCAAGCAGAAATAAAAAATATAACTAAACGTAAACAGAACTTTATATCTATAAGTTGCAGGTTAGTCATTTGAAGAAAGACGTTCAAGAAAGTCTACGGTACATCTCTTGTTCATCTTTGAAATAAGAATACGACTGTCTTCAAGCCTGAAAAGCAATGTAGCTGTGGAATATTAGATTACAAATCTACACGTGAGGTTGGAACTCACGACCTCTTGCTTGTCAGTCTCGATGCCGAAGCCTTTGCACTCATTGCCACCTGAAACAAACTGAAAGACTTCTTCTAATGTCAATTATGAACTTTATTATTATACATTCCAGCCAACAACATTTCAAAACAACAGCACATCCACAAAACAGAAGAAGAGACTTAATCCTCAAACCAGTCGAACAATATTTGATGTCCAAAAATTCTAATCATAATTTTTGTTGAAATTCTACAATGAAATATTAAGCCATTTCATCGGCGTACCTCCATATCGAAAACTGTCAAATATCAACGGAAATGTGACACGATTGTCACGTTTTTTGTCATTACACGATGCAGTGGAATCAAATTGGGTGTTGTGTGCATAGAAGTTATTTTACCACTGTGATTTTGGAAAAATCTGTTTGGAATTGAACTGCAAGATGAAGATTTTATTTTTTGAAATTGTATTGTAATCGAAGCCTTAAAAGTTCTTTTTGTTAACTATTTTATGAGGGAGCCTTATGTAGTCTGCAGAAACTGTTATTTTAAGTGTATGTTGGTGATGAGGAAGACTAATGGACACATTACTTACATTCACTACCTACTATAATTTTAGAGATCGTCTGGATTAAAGTCCCTTACTTGAGGGTAAACCCTTATCAAACAAAATCTGGCAACACCTTCCAAGTTTTTCATGCAACCGCAGTTGTCAAATTAGACGGTGTTCGATATTTAACACTTTGACACTGGCAGCTAATCCTCTCGGTCACTCCTCTTTTTGTCGATGGTCTCAAGTGTCATGGCCGACGTCGAATAATCCTTTTAAACGCGCGCTGTTATTAAATAACCTGTGTCGTATTTCTGTTCTTATATGCTCACATTTTATGTAAAAAATGTAATCGGAAACTTTGTATTTTCGGTTAATTCTGGCAGCCTGTAGGTATAGCTGGAGCTAGTATTGAAACGCTGACGCTTTTTTGGTGTCTCAACTATATGAGAGATAAAAGGTATTGGAAATTAACGCTTTTCTATCAGGTAGAGTATGACGTATTAGGAGTTTGTTTACGAAAGTTTTCATTGTTCAATCTCTTTGAAAAGTCGGTAAACCGGTGATGCGAAATACGATATAACTACTTTAGGTTTTGTCAGAGCTATAGATCTTATAATTAACAGGTCTCACTTCCATTGCTAATATTTATACATCTATATCTTAGGTGTTCGTACCAGTCTGTTATTGTCCCACTGCAGGGCACTGGCCTCTTCTCATACAGAGAAGGCACGAGCATTGATCACCACGCTTGCTCAAGACGGTTTAACGATTTCATACTTATATTAACTATAAGTCCAAGTTTCCTCACGATGTTTTTCCTCACCGATTTCAGTAATGTCCAAGATAAACTCGGAAAGTATCCATCAGTACATATGAATTGAAAAAGTCACATTGGAACCTGCCCGGATTTGAACCCACAACCTCGTACACGAGAGGCGAGGCCTTTAAACACTGGGCCATCAAAACATCAACCCAGGCTTAGTCTGACACTACTCCAGCTTGGGGTGTGATAAAAATGAATGTCCAAGTTCCACCCATATATCCTAAAACTTTTTGTAAAGCCAAGTACGTAGGTAAATTTGGGATCTGCGATTGGTTCCTTCACCTTCAATCACAACCCGAGAGTTTTGAAGGAAATTCCTCATGTTTGAAAAGTTCTTCTGCTGCTCAACAAAAACATGTAAATAACGCACTCAATGTTGTTGAACTGTCAAAATGACGGGCATTGCCATTGTAATTGTGTTACGGAATCACCCCGTGGGTCTAAATAGCTGAAAGCTCCAGCAGTAGGTTAAAACTGAATGAAACCACCACCGGTTTTAATTATTACTAGACCATAGTGACCTAAATGTTACCTATGTAAAATACAAAAAAAAAACTGATTTCATAGATCGCAATGTAACAGATATGACATTTCACACGAACTTCCATAGATCAAAATAGTTTTTGACAAGTCATACGTAGCATTGAATAGGCGAAGGTATCGTCCACCCGTGTCAAAAGTAAAAATGGCTACCCAAGTAGTCCTATTGTACTATCGAAGAACTTCATATCTAAGCAGTTTGAAAACAAAATCCCGTGAACACGATGACCACATCTGTTACCGCCCCGGTTCTATAGCGGCCGAGCGCTGCAAGCAGAAATAGTCCTTACGGTGTATAGATATGGACTTCTTCGATGGTACTGTTTATTGCTAAATCATTGATCGTCGATAAATATGTGGATCATTCACACGCTGGATCGCGACAGGTGGCAGCACTTGCTATGTCACTCAAAGATCGAATCGGAGCTATTGAATTAGATTCCTTTTTTAAAAAAATGTGACGTATGCGGTGAAGTTGGTTCTGTGAGGAATTTTGGGCAAGAGAAATATTTCGAAATAGTTAGGTAAACTTTGTATAATTCTAATGCTCACAGTCGTTTGAAAACTTTCGCGGATTTGGCTAGGAATTTCAGTGATCGAGCTAATGTAACTGACATATTTTTTTACTGACATACTGAAACATAATTAAAAATTGAGAAATTATCCCATTTATAAATACCTACGGTCAGGCATTATGTAAAGAATCACCGAAAAATGATCAATATTTTTTTGATAGCACGTGACTAGCGCAACTTTTATGGAATGACAATACCTCAACTCTGAACTTTGATGGACAACTAGACTGATTGACCTTAATTCTTGCGGATCCCCAAAAGTAAACACACCAACGACAAATATTTTGTAGGCGTACACGTTGTTTTTTTGAAATTTGAATTTGGAAGCCCCAGGTTCAGTGTGGCCAACCAAAATGCGTTTGTCGTGTAATCCTCGAGGGATATGGATTATTTTTTTCTCATTTTTTCAATCAATTATTATTTTTTTGAAACATTGTCCTTTGCGTGGGATATTGGGCCGGAGGCACGTCGACTATTTTATACGGTTTATTAATTTTCTATTAGTTATTGTTGCGTTTTTTCTTTGTTAGATGTCACGTCGATCACGGGGGATTCCAATTACTGTGTGTTAAGGAGATAAAAAAAAGCCTTGATGAGGGTGAAAATCTAGGTATATCGAAGAACTTCATATGTAAGCAGTTTGAAAATAAAATCCCGTGAACACGATGACCACATCTGTTACCGCCCCGGTTCTATAGCGGCCGAGATCTGCAAGCAGAAATAGCCCTTACGGTGTATAGATATGAACTTCTTTGATACATATTGTAAATTAAAGTCAATTTTCGTGTATGTCTGTGTGACCGCGTGGGTTATCTAAACTTCGCAATGGATTTTGATGTGGTTTTTTCACCATAATTTAGAGAATTTATTGCGAAAGGTATATGTGTAAGCACTTAATTGACACTGTCGACTCCACCCACTTTTCATAGAGCTCATACCATGCCGCCATAAATATTTGAAGTGGCAACGGACGGTCAACGGCATTACGTTTAAAACCGTGTTATAAAACACTGTAGAACGAAGTAAAATAGTGTTTTCAGGGGGCCTTGTCGCTATACGTAGTTTCCAACCTTTTAATTTTTTTTGTTAATATTTGTAACCGTGAACAAAAAAAAAAAAGTATTAGGTACCCAATGCAATCGCAACGAAGGCCATTCAATTTTGGGTGCTGCGCGCCGACCTCCCTAGCGGCGTCAGCGTCGTTTGTTACGCTGACGACACGTTGGTCCTGGCGCAGGGGAGGTCGCACCAGGCGGCGGCCGAACTAGCGACACACGGGGTTGCGACAATCGTGGGCAGAATCCGGCAATTGGGACTCGAGGTGGCCCTGCACAAGTCCGAGGCTATGTGTTTTCATGGTCCTCGGAACGCGCCACCGTCGGGTTCCCAAATAACGGTAGGAGGAGTTCACATCGGCGTCGAGTCGACGATGAAGTACCTAGGACTCGTCCTCGACAGCCGGTGGAACTTCGTGGAGCACTTCCGACGTTTGGCTCCCAGACTGGAGCGGGCCGGGGCTGCTTTGAAGCGGCTCCTGCCCAATCTAGGGGGTCCAAACGCCTCCTGCCGGAGGCTATACGCGGGGGTCGTGCGGTCCATGGCCCTTTACGGGGCACCGGTTTGGGCGCGTTCATTGAGGCGGCGGCCAGCCCGCCGGTTGAACGCGTCCCAGAGGGTCATGGCCACCCGGCTGGTCCGGGGATACCGCACGGTCTCCGGTGAGGCGGCGAGCCTCCTTGCCGGATTACCGCCATGGGATCTGGAGGCAAAAGTCCTCGCGCACATTTGGGAGTGGCGCGAGGAGGCGAAACGCCGGGGCGTTACTCCGCTGCCGCGAGAAATCGCGGCACAGCGGACAGAGCTCCGGCGGGATCTCATGGCGTCATGGAGAGTGCGATTGTCGCAACCCAGTGCTGGGCACGCCACTATTGCGGCGATAAGTCCCCTCTTTGAGGAGTGGCTAGAGAGGCGCCACGGCGTCCTCACCTTCCGCCTAACGCAGGTCCTCACCGGACACGGTTGTTTCGGGAGGTTCCTGTTCCATATCAGGCGGGAGGAAACGCCCGGGTGTCATCACTGCGTGGATCGCCCGGAGGACACGGTTGAGCATACGGTGGAGGTCTGTCCGGCTTGGGCAGAGCATCGCCGTGTCCTCGTGGAGGCGATCGGCGGCGGGGATCTCTCGCGTCCGGCCCTAGTCCAGGCCATGGTACGGAGCGAGAGGGCATGGGAGGCCGTCACCTCCTTCTGCGAAGCAGTAATGCTCGCGAAGGAGGAGGCAGAACGCGTGAGGGAGAGGCAAATTTCGCGCCCTCACGCCCCTAGCCGCCGCAGGAGACGCCCTGGGCGTCGGGAATCGCAGGCCGATTCCCGGCCACCGTAGGCGCGGGCTTGCGGACGGTGAGCAATGGGTAGCTCGCCGTCCGATAAGGACCAGGCCCGGGTCGACGGCGCGTTGTGTTCCACGCGCGCCTCAAAGAGATGTCAGCAGAAGTGAAGGGGTCCGTTAGGACCGATGCCTGCCGGGGTTGCGGGAAAGTCCGAAAGGGATACCGTGGCCCCTGGCAACGTACAGGCAACGGAAGGAACACGGGTGGGTTTTAGTCAGTAAGAGTCTGACACGCCCTCCCGCTCCACCCAGAGCGGGAGAAGTTATTTGATAATTTCCCACCCAAAAAAAAAAAAAAAAAAAAAAGGCCATTCAATTTGAGAGTTTAGAGAAAAGTGATGTTTGGTGACGAATTCTGGGAAATTTTCAAAAATACATAATAATGGCGTTTTCTCGGGGTGTTTAATTGTTGCAAATGGGTCACACTATCACGTCCTAGAAGGAATACGTCAAATTACGTCAAATTACTGTAGAAAAAATATTTTAAACGTCTCTATCTAACTAAAAGATAGATTCTTAGTTAAGTATTGCATTTCAAATTTCTCTGAAACTCGCGACCGTGCGTTTCCCTGAATTCACGCTCGGAAAAGTGTCTAGACGTGAACAAAGTTTTATTTTCCTTCTCACCTCTGCTGTTTTAATTACTTTGTACACTTTGGCCTAAAAGAACAAAATTAATACTGTTTTTGTAGTAACCAGTAAACAGGGAAAGTTGAAGAATTTTACAATATTTTTGTTAGTAAAATATTATAACTAAACTAAGCAATACAATGTTATTATTTCACCAACATATTACAAAACAAAGTTCCCCCACCGCGTCTCTCTGTCTGAAAGCGATAACTCAAAAACTAATGAACGGATTTTCAAGGTTTAAGGTTCACCTTCCGCATGAATCATGGAAAATGACGATGAAAAATACTCCAAGTTGGATAAACATCAGTTACATTTGAATCTAACACACATGCTCGACGCAAAAGGCTGATTCGAAACTACGACAGAAAAAAAAAGTTGGCGTATATGCTCTGCTGATACCCGTGCGAAGCTGGGGCGGGTAAATATAAAACTTATAACAGTCATCATTTACTTGACACGTTCAGTGCCTGGGAGCCCTCACGGAGGGCTCATTTTAAATGTAGGTTTTTCTTAGCGAATGCAGCATTATAAACCGTGAAAATAAAATCTGATGTTTATTTTAACAAGATTTATTTTATCAATATCGAATATCGAGTTTTTTTATTTCGCTGTTACAAATATTCACTATTATATTTAAAAGGTTGGAAACTACTTATAGCGACAAAACCCCCTGAAAACACAATTTTACTTCGTTTTACAGTGTTTTATAACACGGTTTTAAACCTAATGCCGTTGACCGTCCGCGATGGTTATTTTAGCGTAAAAGTAATGCCGGCCCTCCCGGAGGGTTCACTTTCAATATGTATGGCGGCGTGGCGTATGAGTTCTATGAAAAGTGGGTGGAGTCGAAAGTGTTAAAAAAATAATTAGCTAGATTTCAAGGGTGCATATGAAGCGTCGATACAGCTCTACAGTACTGTTATCCCGGAATATCACCGAAGATAGTGTGTAGAGTGAAATGTATTTTGGTGAGATCGATGTAACATTACAACATAACATAACATCACGCCTGTATTTCCCCGACGGGTTAGGTTAGGTTAGCGTACCTGTAGTACACCCACATTTCGCCAGTTATATTTAAGTCCCATGTAACGAGACGCGAGCAACAGGGCACAAATCCAGACTACGGGCTGCCACTGAGAAATGCATGAACATTCTGCCTGTAGGTACTATATAAGTACTTAAATATGTAGGGATTAGTGCTTCAACAGTAGGTACTGTAAGTGACACACACATATCCTCCAACACACGTCTTGTCTTTGAGGAGCTCCTGGCTAAGTAACAACAACCACACGAGTCGATTCATCAGGTTAAGGTACGCTTGCCGGGGTTGGTCTGTGGATGGGTGACTATCTTTACATACCGAGATTCCTCCGTACCTCGGCAAGCACGTTAAGCTGTTGTTCCCGGCTGTCATTCGTGGACCTTTGACAGTCGTTACACTTCGTCAGAATCCCGAAATTCTGACAACAAATCTCACCAAGCGGTATCGTAATACCCGGTTACTGGGTTGTGGAGGTCAGATAGGCAGTCTTCATGTAAAAAACTGGTAGTCAGCTGCATCCGGTTAGACTGGAAGCTGACTCCAACGTAGTTGGGAAAAGGCTAGGCAGATTGACGCGTCTTGTCTTTGGCCCGTCATGCGCAAAACAATCTCAAAACCAGTCAACCACCCTAAATTAATAATAGCGAAGCAGCAACCGATTGGAGCTTCTAATTTCCTCCAGTCGATAAGCTTCGCATGTAGGTAGTAGGTTCTGCCATTAATAATTTCAATGTAGTATTTATTCATGTTCATAAGTAATTCTCAAAGTGAAGTCTTGTGTGGCCCGTTCGGTTGGCTCCCCTGGGACCAACGGTGTTGTGTTACGTTAGCATTGTTATGTTGGTAGTTAATGGTTAGGGAATAGTGAGTTGTTTTTGTTTTGGTATAGTTTTGGTGCAGAGGTTATGGGACTTGTTAGGAGACAGGTTCTAACTTGGTAAGACCAATGTGACAATTTCATACGTAGCTGTATCTACTAAGTTTAGATTCGCCATCCACTGTCTGATATTAATCAATGCTTGTTATTTTTCTGTATGAGAAGAACCGTTTTAAATACCTTCTAAAATTCCTGAGTAGTGGGGTAACAAACTAAAATTATTATTAAAATAAAATCTCTCTTTTTGCTACTATTGCAACTTGTAACATTGATTCAAAAGAACCTAAAATTATTCATCGTGAAATTCAAATTTTCTTTAGTTGTTTGCAGGTCAGTATCAGGTTGTCTTTTGATCAGAATATGATTCGCGACCGTAAAAAATATGAATTCACGGAATTATAATCATTAAAAGCATTAATACAACTCTTTAAGTTCAAATTACCCTATAGCATGACTATTTCATGAAATCATGGCATTTGAATTCATTTCTAACTGTTCTAAAAATAATTCTGTAAATACATATTTTTCTTTATTTTTTATTTATATTGAATTAATTAATTTATTTATTTAGTACATGGAGGACTTACAGCTAATAAAAACATACAAAAAAGGAGACCACAGTCACCAGAGAGCCAATTACAAATCCTCACGTATAGTCTTATAGTAATAATTTATGGTGTGAGCACAAAAACAAAAAAAAAACACATCGCCTAAATTAGAGTAAGAAGCATTGACACATACTTGGTTTGCAATTTTATGACTTTTTATTTAGATTAACATACAACCTAATACTGACCTGCACATGACAAAAAACGTTAAAAAAATGAATTTCGCGCGCACCCTGACGCCGACCCCGATAGCTGCAGCATTCTGTCTTGCTATTTCTCTTTCAAAAATGGAACAAGGATTAGAATTTAAAAAAAATATCAGATCGGCCCGTTAACGCAAAGGATTTATCTAAAAAAATAAATTTCCTCGATGCCGCGGCCGATGGAAAAAACCGACGATGGATTAAGACGCACGCTCCATTGCCGATTATAATTTTCGCTCGGAAAGAATCGGCATCTTTTTTTGTAGACTATGGTTGAGCCCTGGCTGTGCGTGTATTTGAAAGAAATAAAAGAAAGAAAGAAATATAGGTTTATTTGTGACAGAAACACGTGCATATAAAACCACCACTACCACTACTAGTATTTCGTACCATATTATTCTGTATATGAAAAAAATAATTTGGTGTTTTAAATACATAGTTAAATCCACTCTCTGCCAATAAGTACAGAATTTGTGTCAATAAAGGTGATATAACGCATTCAAAGTCAAAGTCAAAGTCAAATAATTTATTTCAATTAGGCACAAAAAGGCACTTTTGAACGTCAACATTTAAATAATAATTGATTCTAGTTGCCCATTATCCAACAGCTGGGTTGTGGAGGTCAGAGAAGTAGGCAGTCGCTCCATGTAAAATACTGGAATTCAGCTGCATTCGGTTAGGATTCTGACCCCAATGTAGTTAGGCCAGGTAGATGAACCTAGAAAATATTGACGCAATTTCTGTAAATTAAAGTGAGTGAGTATTGAGTTGTTATAAATAACTAAACTAAGCTATTGTAACGTCGCATATTTTAACAATGTCCATTATATTTTTTTAAATAAAAAACAAGTAGATTTGAAAATAGTAGGAGAAGATTTTTCATCAAGCGTGGCAGTGCTACGCGATAGCTACGAGACTACGAAGGTCTACGAAAAACAAATAGATACATTTTTCACTATTATTACAAAAAAATTGCCAATGACAATCAATCAATACATAAAAAACATATTATAATAATACCAGCCTATTATTGCCCCACTGCAGGGCAAAAGCCTCTTCTCATACAGAGAAGGCTCGAGCATTGATCACCACGCTTGCTCAAGACGGGTTGGCGATTTCAGACTTATATTAACTATAAGTCCTAAGTAATCATCGATGTCAGTGATGTCCAAGATAAACTTAGAAAGTACATACGAATTGAAAAAATCACAATGGCATTTGCCTGGATTTGAACTCGCAACCTCGTAAAAAAACATACAAACGGACAAACATATAATCACGTAACGTACGTATTTATTCGTAGCATCTTCGCGAACTTTATTTTTTTATTTTTAATCCGCCAGGTGGGAGCAGAATGGATTTTAATTGGGACGTTCAGTTACAATGGGGCGCAACCCTTAAAGAAATTGTTAAAGAATGTGTGACAATGGCACTACTGTGGTGCCAGTATCAGAACAGTGGGAGGTCGCATCAAAAGGAGTTGGATGTTGCGTTCTATGTTTGAAATAGTTTTTTTTTTTAATATTGGTAGTTTCAATTTTCATGTTTATGTTATGCAGATATTACACGCTTCGTCTTTTATTCGGCTTCTGTTATTAGACGTGAAATGTCAGAAAACATTAAAAAAATAAAAAATAATTGCGAGTCGATCCAACGTAGTTGGATTTCGGTGCTCGGCATATTTCGCTCGCCTAAAGAATGATAGAAAAATAAATATAAAATGAAAGGAGCGTACGAACGTTCATTCTCATGTAATTTAGGTCGGTGTGTAAACCTGAAATTAAACAAAAATGAATGTTCGCTCGAGTGAAGCGTCTGATATCAGCTTTATGTCATTTGCATTTATGAAGTTCTATTTTCAAAGAATAATTTGCGTAATTATGCTAAGATCGTACAAAACAACTCTTTTTGAAAATGGAATTATTGTTACGACACGTTAAGCCGTGTGGTTCCCTGCAACCTGCAACGAACTACTTAGTTCACCCTTGTTCATTTGAGTAGGCATAATAGAAGATTAAGGAATTAAATCAGGTGAATGGTTACCCCAAATATTTGATTAGTGAAATAATAAATGGGGCGCTTTTCGGAAGCATAGTTCTTATTGAAACTTCGATACTATTCTGATTAAAATATATTCACGAGAGAACACAAATACTAAGTCACAATAAAACCATTTTTTTAAAGCATCCTATTGAAAGTGTATTTAAGTATTTAAATATCAAATTACTAGTTCCTACTGTATATATTTTTTATTCTAAACTTTTTATGGGCAAACGCTCTATTTAGCCCTCTGCTTTTATGAAATACGGGCATTTCCTGTCCAAAACTATCCGATATACAGAACATCCGTTTTATTATATTTGAACACATTAAAAATCCTGTTCCGTCCGATTAATCCCGAATACGACCTGTAACTAAATCAATTATACAAAAAATCTATCTCAAATAAATCCAAAACTATAAAAAACATTAAAGTGACCTTCCGATCGGTCAGGAAACGAAAAAATACACCGAAAAAAACTATAAAACCCATAATTCACAATTAAAAACGGCTACTGGTCATGGCCAAAAGTATACATAATAAATTTCTTCCTTAAAAAGGTCGAATGAAAGAGGCAGGATACAGTCACAAAGGCGGGACAACGTCGGGTGCAGCGAGAAAAAAATAAAAGTTGTTTATGGTCATTTTGCCGCCAACGCTCTGAGTTTTAAATTTAGAATTAAAACTTTTTAAAGCGAGGTAGCGATGTGTAAGTTTAATTCTGTATTCTGGTAGGCTTGATAATTTTGGTTTTTAACCCTCTAACGACGTTATTCATTGGAGATATACTTATAGGTACAGATACGTGCGGCGGCGGCGGCGGCGGTGCGGCTGGCTTGGAGGCTTCAATATTCCATTGTATTTTAGTCACATTTGTTCATTTAATACCTCGTTTTTTTAGCTTCACTCATATGTATATCTCCCTAAAGAAAACTACTTTAAGCCCAGATTCGCAAGGGCGTATTTTAATCGTGGCGATTTTTTTTCGCGTATTGGGTTTTCGACGCTCTGCTTGGCGCCGAGAGTTGAATATCCAACATTGTGATTTCTTTGCTCTATTGGATTCTCAATGCTCGGTTGAATAGCGAGAGTTAAAAATCTAGTGTACAAAAAAATCGCCGCGGTAAAAATAGGTCCGAGAGTAGGTATTTTCGGGTCCCTGTTACATAATATGGCATTGTTAAGAATGTAGCGCAACATCTATGCGCGTAATAAACTGATCGTATTACATATTGAGACTCCTCCATGCCTTGAGAAGCACGTTAAACTGTTGGCCCGGCTGTAATTTATAGATCTTTGACAGTCGTTACGGGTAGCCAGAACCTCGAAAGTCTGACAACCATTCTTACCAAGGGGTATCGTGTTACCCAGAGATCAGATAGGCAGTCGTTCCATGTAAAATACTGGTATTTAGCTGCATCCGGTTAGATTTGAAGACGACCCCAACATAGTTGGGAAAAGGCTAGGCAGATGAAGGTGGTAGGACTGATAACTTAACTTTGTCGATGTCATTTTACGTAGTCAATGTTTTCTAGTTTTAAATTCTAAAAATCATTGTAAAACCAGGTTTTTGGTTAGGAGTTTAGCACAATGAAAACGTAATGCATAGCGATCACTATCGTGCATTTTTCAGTTGCAAAAATCTTTTGTGGAACATGTTGTTATTCCATTAAACCAACAAACTATTACCCACTGTAGTCTCTACACATTCGCACAGCAAAATCGAATATATCATATTTATTTAACTACAAGTAACCAAACAGTCACGAAAAGGGGCTGGTTTCACAAAAATACCAAACAAATACACCTGTGCATACAATCGATTAAAAAAATACGACAAAACTTCATTCATAGAGAACGGAACTGACAAATCATGGACAATGGATGCGTCAGCCCGTAGACAAATTCTCACGTTTTTTTAAAACTCATTGATGACCACGGTAGCAAAATTTATGACGTCTAGGTGCGAAAAGGTTATGAAAGAAGGTTAAATATGGCTTTGAAAAAATATGAATTGTTGTTAAATTATACGGTTGAAGTTTTTCGCACTGCTAATGATTATGTGCGATTATAAATTAGATAATAGCGAGTTATTTATCGTGGTTAATTATCATACTACTTATTAATAATGAAGGAGAAAGTTGTCTGTTCTTTGCTTTATAAGCTGATAATACCCTTTTGTATTTGATGGTAGGTATGCAAATTAAACATAAACAACTAAAGAGTTTGGGAGAATAGAGTTTTAAATGTCACGTTTGGGAGCCGGATTGAAGATCAAACAAAAGACATTAGAATATGTATGTTCCAGAAGAACAAATAAAGGTATATATTTAGTATATTTACTTCAGCAGGAGCTCGTGGCTAAATAATAACAGCCGCACGGGTC
Organism: Xanthia icteritia; assembly: GCA_949128155.2. Taxonomy (NCBI): domain Eukaryota; kingdom Metazoa; phylum Arthropoda; class Insecta; order Lepidoptera; family Noctuidae; genus Xanthia; species Xanthia icteritia. The sequence continues at coordinate 11,831,577 of OX421956.2, forward strand.
GATCCAAGGTTAAAAGCTACTCTTGCCGAGGTCAGTCCGTGGATGCATGACCATCCATTAAATACTGAGACTCCTCTATGCCTCGGAAAGCACGTTAAGCTGTTGGTCCCGACTGTCATTCCTAGATCTTTGACAGTCGTTACGGGTTGTCAGAAGCCCGAAAGTCTGACAACTAGACTGATCAATTGATTGGTATCATGTTATCCAGTAACTGGGTTGTGGAGGCAGTCGCTCCATGTAAAATACTGGTATTCAGCTGCACCCGGTTAGACTGGAAGCCGACCCTAACATAGTTGGGTTAAAGCTAGGCAGATGAGACTTACGTCGGTAAATACCTAGCTAAATTAGGTAGGTATTTCACATAGAAGTTAGGTGATTAATTAATAGAGCTCGCAAAAACCCTAACTTGTTAATCATGAATTAAATTCGTGATAAGAAGAGTGCTTATCAATCAGTTTTTAGTAGCTTGATTTTCGGCTGTCATAAGTACAAATTGATAGTGTTTCCCCATGAGAATAGATCATTTTAACGTTATCTGTAAATTGGAAATACCGATTTAGTGTCGTGCCACGCTATCTTCAGGGATACTTTTGCTTGGAATCTTTTGCTAATCTAAAACCAGCCTCATGAAAAGAAAAGTGCTAAAAAAATAGAAAAGTTAATCGAATAAAACTGAATACTAGATACTACAATACGGCCGATCTAACTTGGCAGTTCTGAACATAGGCACTACAAACTTTCGCGCATGTTCTCTCACTCACACTCGTCTCATGTCACCATTTGGTTCCTAAAAAATGTTATTGCGCAGTCTTTAGCGCGAAGTTCGGAACTGCCAAGCTATATCGGCTGTATTGTACTTCCTGTGTCGAATAATTCAGTTCGTTATTCGCAATGATGATATAAGTAAACTATTAATTTAAATGATATGATGTCAAGGCATATTTTAATCTAGAAGAAATGCCCAATTTAAATAACATTTTATTGGATAAGGATTAATATGATACCGGTTAAAATAGCGTCGGAAATAACAATGAAATTTTTAACAAATTCTTAAAGATAATAATGGTTATTGTGGGTTATCCTTAGAAAATAGATATATGCTATCGCGGACTTTCTTATAAATAGCTGTGCGTCAGGATGACTGGACCAAGAGAGATTTTGCAAGATTGAGCAATATTATGTTTTTGTACCTATTTGGTACCAGACATCAAATAATTGATACCTCGCTAAAGAGAGAAAACTATTACGAAGAAAGTGGCCAGCTATTCTGACTTCAGAATGGCCTGACCAAGTCAGTTTCACCTTGTTGTAGGCGTTGTATCTAGTTCATCTTTTCGTTAAAAGGAGATCGCCCAATTATAGGCCCACGTATTACAGAGAAAAAAAAATGTGGAAAAAATACTTTTTTTTATGATAAACCAAAATCATAGGAAAGAATTTTAATTTACAGTAGCTAAACATAGAAAAATATTTTTTTAAATGTTTGTGTTTTTTGTTGAAATCATGCATTCCGTCGTGAAATGACTAAAAAGGCAATGAGTCAAGTCTTTAAACAAATGTCAGTGTCAAATAAAAATGTCATTAAATGAAAAAACATTATCTTTAGAGATGGGTTGTTACAGGTTAAACACGATATCTGTTATCACTGTTACACAAAAATAACAGACTCAAATATCTGTTATTACAGCCTGTTTTTTTTTACGGACGGTAAATACGTATTTAAATCTCAATTGAATATAATTATTCTTTAATTATTTTTGTTTAAAGTCGAAAATCGTATTTAACCGCTTTAGCAAGAGTGAGACGTAAACATATTGAGAAGTAAATAATAGGTGTTTCTCTTTTTAGCAAGGGTCATTATTCAATGGGGAAGAGAGAGAAATTGATAACCTTGCTATATTCCTTCCTTTGAGTGAGTGTGTATGTAAGTAACAGTCGTGGTAACAGCCTGTGTGGGGATTATTATAATGAATTATCAGTAACAGCCGAGGGAATAGTCTTTGCGGGTCTGTTATTTTAAGTAACAGATAAGTTATATTGTTAGGAACAATGGTTATACGTTATTTTTAAATATCTGTTACGATAAATACGCCTCACCCCTAATTCTTTCATTCACTCTGTGAATTAATAAAAGAGAATGACTACCTACAAAATGTTTCTTTTCTTTAACTAATCTATTTCCTCATAATAGTTTACCTGGGAATCATAAACCTATCTATCCACAAAAAATCAGGTATCTGACATGGCATGTGAGATTATTAGGATGAATAAATACATAGAAGTACCTACCTTAATAATCATTAAGTATAAATCTTACAATATTTTTACAGAACTCATAACTGTACTTCATTTGTTACCAGGTTGAGTCTTATTAAGTTGACATCTGATTAGTGTTTTCAATGCAATTGTAAAAAAAAAACTATTTTTTCTAAGTAACTGTACCTAAGTAGGTACATTAGGTACTTAGGCATTATCCGCTGTATATCATTCAGGCTTTAAAGTCTGTATATTTGATTCAATAAAAACCTATCGCAAGAGTTTAATAATAGTCTTCTGAACATTACCAGATTGATAAAATTGCAAAATATAGTGTTAAATAACACAATCTCTAATATAACCTAACCTTAGCTTCGACCCCACATATCTTGATTATGCAATTGTCAATGAAACTGAAACTAAGGCAGCTTAAAGCTGATATTTTAATCTACAAAATGACACTAGTTTGGAACTTGTAAAGGTTCATAAAATAGTGGGCCCAACGATGTATGGGAGATGGTCGATGTCCTTTAGTCCTCATTGGTACCTCAATATATACCATGTTTTTCTTAGATGTTTTTGATAAGCCCAAAAAAGTTATATTTAAAAGAAGTTTTGAAAGTAATCTGGGCTACGTCGGTTTAAACTAGTTGTAGGCGTTATAAATAGTTCACCTTTTAGTTAAAATTTAGTAAGTACCTCCTTGGAACGTTATCATATCTTTTTTTCCATATATTTTCGATAAACCTAATAGTTACACCTAGAAGAAGTTTACCACGTAAACAGTGTAATTTGAAAACTTTGTAAAACCAATTATTTTTAAAATAGTAGTCGTGGAGTTTATTGCAGGCTCTTCTCCATAGGAACCGTGCACCTAGCTTCTGACGTTTCATAAGAGCTCATGTAGGTTTAGGTAAAAAAAAACTAATTTATTCAAAGTTAAATAATTAATTTTACGTAGGCCATTAAAAAGGCACTTTTGCAAGAAAATACAATTGATTCTAGACGGTTTCAAGAGGTACTTTCGGAACACTTTACACTTTAGGAACTTAATTACAAGTCATCCTCCCAAAAAAAAATACACAGCAGCATGCGTTGATAATTTACTGTCCAATGATTTAAGACAATTCTTAAATCATTGGACAGTAAATTATCAACGCATCCCATCATTAATGAATTTTTAATGAAAACCATATCTCTCATTCAAGGACCACAATGGGAGTACAATTTTCGTTCCAAAGAGTTTCGTTGTACCAGAGAGGAGGCCATAGACAATTGATAGAGCCTCGTGCGAGGCACGCGTCGGCGGCAAGTGGCACAAATTGAGTGCTCCAATTACGGTGTCGGGTTGACAGTGTATAGGCTGTAGTCTTTTTGTAAAGGTGGAGTATTTATTGCTTTGCGCTTTGCTTATTGCATTACTAGCTGTAGCCAGCGACTTCATCTGCGATCCTAGATGAAAAGAAGCCTTTAACAAGTAATGGTCGACCCATGTGCCACATTTAATCCAAATCCGTTCACTCGTTTTGTCGTGAAAGCGTAACAAGCAAACAGACTCACTTTCGTATTATAATATTATATATAAATGTATATTTGGGACTTCATTCTTGATAAAGGATACAATGAATGGAAAAGAAATGTTAAATTAAGTACCGGTAAACTGCCCTAACTTTGCCTGGCGTCCTAAGTTTGCCTATAATGAAAATGATGTAATATCTTTTTCATTTTACTTGTATGGCAATCGAAACTTAAAGCTGTCTATAAAATCTCAAAGTTTCCTTTGCCATACAAGTAAAATGAAAAAGATATTACACCATTTTCATTATAGGCAAACTTAGGACGCCAGGCAAAGTTAGGGCAGTTTACGGTACCCATTTTCGGAGTAACGTGGCAATTCTATTTGGTATGTGTCAGGCATTTACAACTTCCAATAAGTTTAGTTCTACAGTTATGTGCTTTCACGAAAAAACCAAGTTTCACATAGAGAAAACTTAAAGCAACGTGCTATCTTCAACAAATTGTCAGCATGAAAGACACCATTAGAGATGAAATAATCATAACAGTAGCCAGACACAATTCTTCACAACTTAACCAACCTTTTCCATTACACATTTTCGTCACACCCTGTATAATATCTCACCAACTTTTCCCAACAATGTCTGCCCCCGCACCATATTTGCGATGCGCACGTGACTTGAAATGGCGTCGTTCGAAATTCGAATAAATCAAGAGGATTGGCGGGTAATCGTGCTAAAACATCCGTTATGGCTAGTGTTGCCGAAGAGGTGTTGGTGTTGCAATGGAGGAAATTAAATGTAAATAAAGGGTAGTTGGTGAATCTACTGGATAAGTTGGTTTAGAACGGTTTGGTTAGTTGTTGGAGGATTTATTTGCGTGGTTACTTAAATGTGATATTGTTTATTTACAAAAAAACAGTGCTTTACATTTCCATAAGGTCTACATTAAAAGCTAGGTTTACATTAAAATACAAAAATAAGGCGCAAAGGATGCATTTTGCTTATGTACTCCACATTAGGTTGAGCCTGTCTCGTGGAGTTCTTGGGTGGTATCACCATATTATGAAAATGCGTATAATGGTTATTTAAATTCATGATCACATCAGTATTCCCCGAAGGTGCCAGCAGAGGTGCAGGTAATTATAGTGTACTGTCATTCTGCCAGTAATTTTTAAGTCACATGTAAAATTCACTTATTGCGATCAACAGGGCAGACATCCAGACTCTAGGATGATATGAGAATTGCCTTACCTGACCCCAAAGAATCCAGCACCCTATGACCTTATTGGACACAACCACCCCATTTGCGATCACAAGCCCCACGAACAGAATTTTTTTTGAACGAGAAATTATGTGATTTCCAAGTAAAAAGCTTAGTTTCCTTGCGAATTCAAACTAACTAATAGGTCATCTATCCGAGAAAAAGACGAATAGGTAACAAAAAAATATTCTTCATTTAACAATATTGATATTCAAACGTATGCAAGTGCTATTTAATTAACATATTGATTAATTCAATCTAGATAATAATAATATTTGGTGGTCTGACGAGTCTTGTATGGGCGGAGATAAGTATAATAATATGTATCTTTTGATTTGACATATTTGAAGTATGTCTATCTCTGTCGGTGATAGTGTCAACTTACAAGCTTTGATTCGGGGAAGGTAGGCTTTTATATATCTTCAAAAACTACTCGTTAAGAACGTTTATTCTGAAAGTGGGCAACACCGCAAATAGATGTCAAATATTTCGCTATTTTGATTTGGCAATATTACTCTATGGAAATCACAGACTACATAGAGATACTACGTATATGGAAATATGAAATGTGGCTAACTAGCGAACTAGAATATGAATTGCAATTATAACACTGAATTTGATGTTGCAACCGTTTTAGGTGTAAAAAAGGCATTTGAAAAGATTCCAAATTCTTTTTTTACATCTAAAACTAAATTATTCGGTGTTACGATATTAATTAATGCATTTCATAATCAATATTGGACAGCTCGTTACCGCCTTTTGGAATAATCTCTCTTAATAAAGCTGATTTAATTTTAGTAAAGTTCTAGTGGTAAGCGCTACTACCTAGCATCAGGTCCTGGGTTCGATTCCCAGGTCGGGCAGTGTTATTAGGTTTTTCCATCAGGAATTTCTCAATGTATAGCAGCCCGTCTGGATTTGTGCCCGGTTTATGACAAAAGGCTCGTCCTCTATTAAACTTAACTACCTAACGGAATGTGGGTGTATTTATAGCAACTGCATCTATCTGATCCTTCGGGAAATACAAGCGTGATGAGTAATTGTGACACCGATCTTGCAAGGACTATCAACATTGCTCTAGTAACTAGAACACTTTTAAGGTGTGCACACAACACATCTGATGAAAATGTGAACAAATGCATCAGAAAACGTACCTGTGGATGTAATTCTTTTGTGCCACTTACAAATTGAGTGATTTAATTTGATTAATTTTATATTTGGGTTGCGGGAAAGTCCGAAAGGCATACCGTGACCCCTGGTAACGTACAGGCAACTGAAGGAACACGGGTGGGTTTTAGTCAGTAAGAGTCTGAGACGCCCTCAAAGTTATTTGATAATTTCCAATCCAAAAAAAAAAACGTGTGTACACAACACGTCTGATGAAAATGTGAACAAATGACAACGTACAGACGCCAGCACATCAACCTACTACAATCTGTAAAATTTCTTTAATAAATTTTGGACTTTATCACTAAAGCATAAGGTTCAAAATTCATTGGGATTTGACAGTTTCGGGTAGGTTGATCTGCTGGCGTCTGTACCTATGGATGTCAGATTTTTGTGCCACTTACAAATTGAGTGATTTGATTTGATTATTTGAATACTTAAACCCGAAATTCTAATTTAAAATCACCTTAAAGATGTTCTGGAGTATATTAATGTCCATCTTTTCTACAACTTTTGTTCTATCCAAATAGAAAATGTATGTTCCGTGATTCAATTTATTAATCAACTAGCCCCTTTGATTCTGAAGTAACATCAAAGTAACATCCTTAATGTCTTCACCACGATATTTAGGGTCCAAGCATATCCATATCGGTAACAAATTAAATTGAAAGTGACCTGTTTTATGCTTACACCAATCATTTCATCACTGATAAAAGGGGCGGCAAATTGAAAAGTCGAGTCCCGTGTAATCGAATAATCAGTATGAACCCACATCAAAGAAATTTATCAATTTAATTCGATAAATCGACTAAAAATTACGTAGCGAGCAATATCTGCCTCCCTCTAACATGGAAATGTCATTTAGATATTGTTTTTCGCGCGCTTTTCTTTTTCTTTGAATTTGGAACGTTTAGTGGCTCTTGAAATCAAAATGATTTTTTTTTTAAATTGAGGGCCATGATTGCCACCAGAATTTGGAGACGATAACTAGAAGTTTTGATAGTTACGTGGAGGCTTGGTAATTATTGAGCGCTGAAAGGAAAATTCAAGTCTTGTGTTATCACCGAGTTGTGTAGGTTCTATGTGTTAAATGAGGACAACAGTGATAATTTTATCAAAAAATACTTATTATTAATGTGGACTCATTGCCGACGAGCACCAAAATATGTATTACCTCCTGAAAATTAATAGATCGGTAACTATTTTACGATAGTTACCGACAACATTGGTTGCTTAGCTCAGCTTATGGCAGAGGCCATAATATTTATTGTATTCGAGAGATTGTATTCAAGTACAGAACATCAATTCGAGTCATTAATAAAACAATGCAATCCAAATTCTAATTTTAAAATGACGCCTAATTCTCAATATTTTTGCAAAACAAAAATATTCAAAACAATTGCGAATAAGAAATCGAAATTATATGAATTTTTCGTTGTTCGAAATTCAAAGTGTTCGTCGTTGCCGCGTTCGTTAAAGCGTTACGATTCGATTTGTCGCCATGTTAGGTTAAACCGCGTCCGAAAAGTAAATTTATTGCATTATTCCCGCATCGGTAAAAAAAGGAAAATTGTAGATCAAAGACGGGAAACGAGGGCGTCGTTTCCCGTCTTTGATCTACAATTTTCCTTTTTTTCACAAAACGGTTACTGATTGCTTTTTATGTCATCGAGATTTTTCTAATTCCAATTTTGTCTACGGTTAGATGGAGAAATTAACCTTGTGGAATTTGACTTGAGGTTTTAGTTTTAGTATTCTCTAATGTAGCCGGGACATTATTTTGTCAATTCTAGTTAATTTATGATATTTTGGAAGGCTTTCGCTAGATATTTCTATAATACCTAAGGATTTTTAGTTAAGGTGAAGGAAAACATAGTGAGGAAACCGACAAGTTCTAGATTCAAAAATTCGAAGAAGTGTGACATCTAACAACATCTAATACAAGATTTGGTATATACCAAATCTTGTATAAGTAACATTTTCTAGAAGGTCAAGAATCATGCTTTAACCTAATATATGATTTTCATGCGTGCCAAAAATGTCTCACATTACGTGTACATTTTAATTTGACATGAAATACCTAATTACAAATTGAAGTAAGCTGCGCAATGTCAGTTTAGCAGGGTAAATACGTAAAAAGCTATCATATCAAGTTGTCCTTATTCTCTTAAGTTGACTTTTATCATGTATCATTACGTTTTAATACTTAATACCCGTATCTAATCCTACTATGTTAATTTAAAAGCGATATTTGCGTTTTTGCTAAACTAAGTATGTTTCAGAATGTAAACATTTTCAAGTGGTTTATATTCAACGTTAACTAGATTAGGTAGAAAACATTCATAGACAGATTACTGTATGACTAATTTTCGTCGTAGGTATGAATTAACAAGCACTGACATTTGGATAACTTGCCTTCAGAGAAATCAATGACGAATGACATTTTAATGACGGGATATACCTAATGTCTACCTGTATAGTTGTAGGTACTGGAACATATCTTCGTTAATTGAATATTGTTATAGGTACGTACTAGGAGATATCCTCGTTAATTGAATATTGTGGTGTACAATATGTGACTCATTGCAGGCAATCAGACGAAATCTACAACCCAAAAAAACCCGAAGCATTCGATTCGTTTGTGATTATTCTAACTTCAACTCTTCATTACCTACTGGCTTTTGTGGAAATGATTTCCACTTAGATTTGTTACAGCTGTAATGACAATCATGTCACTTGGTTTAAATAGGTTTTATTATTATTATCACCATTTTATTTATCTTTTATATCGATTCTTTTCTATTTTGTGAATGTGAGAACGTTATAAGTTCTACTTGTTAAGTACCTGGTTCATGATGACAGGCCTACACTGTCCTCCCATACCTATTAACACACTGTAATTTGAAAACATTGTAAAAGCCTAATTTGAAGGAAAACTTTAAAAGAGTAACTGTGGAGTATCTTCAAAACGACCAATTGGAACCGTCGGCACCTGTTTCATAAGTGCCCATGTAGGTTTTATTAATTTTGTATAATATCAATTTAATAGTTTTCCTAAATACCCCAACCATTTGCGGTTTCAATAAAACCAAAAAGGAGTACAACAAATAAGTATTCAACACTCTAAACTGCAACCCCAAAAATAATTTCGCGTGTAATATCGAGAAAAAAAAGCTTAAATCCCTCTCTATGCCCACCGATGCAGAAGAAACACTTCCTTGCGCCAAATGTCCGATTGAAACCACCCCCGCGAAACTACCCTCCGGTCCTTACATGTTAAAGAATCCATAAATAATAGAGTTGACGTGCGTACGGATTGTGTTACCGAATCACCCCACCCCATGTAAATAGCGATTCTTGTCTATGCGCCTAATGCCTCTATTGTCTGTGGTACGGATTTATTATTCATTTTCTTAATACATCTGACACTTATGAGTTTCGTATTGGCGATTTATTTTGTAATGTGATAGTGGAAATATGGATTGTCTTTTATGGTCGAGTTACTTATGTTGACTGCCTCGTTAGTGTAGTGGTTACAAGCAAGGAACTCATGCTCAGCAGTAGTGCTGAGCATGAGTTCCTTGGTTCCATTCCCGGGTCGGGCAAAGTGTTATTGGTTTTTCCATCTGGAATTTCTTGGTAGCAGCCCGGAGTCTGGATTTGTGCCCGGTTGATGGCAATAGGCTCGCCCCTATTAGATGGGATTCAAACGTAACTGGCGAGATGTGGGTGTACTATAGGTACACCTCTGCCCAACCCTTCGGGGAATACAGGCGTAGTGTTATGTGTGTGTTTCTTATTTAGTCGATGTTCTGATGGGTAACACTTAGCAGTACCTACCTACCTGAAGTATACGGGTTTACTAAGTATACGTATATAGGTAGAATAGAGACTTAAGAATACCTAACTTTTATAGCATAAGTGAGTACCTACTAATTTCTGTTGAGTGTCCTACTATCCTACTAATATCCCACTATCCTACTAATATCCTACTGTCCTACTAATATCCTACTATCCTACTAATATAATAAATGTGAAAATTTGTATGTTTGGATGTTTGTTACCCAATCACGCAAAAACGGCTGAACGGATTTGCATGAAATTTGGCACACAGATAGTTTATAACCTGGATTATCATTTTTATCCTGATAGGACGTTCGCGTTGGATAATTTCCGAACTCCACGCGGGCGAAGCCGCGGGTGAAAGCTAGTATGAAATATACCCAGCAAATATAACGACACCGTTTGATCCTTGTCCTTGTCAGTGAAAAAATGTTGCAATTTCTCGCTTGAACTTTAACAGCTTCGATCTGAAAGCTTGTTTCTATTCCCTATCTTCCCTTCTTGCGTTATGCAATGAATCTTTGATAATTACGTAGTACACGATCAATCGGAATTTAAATCGTATTGAAACAAATTGTTAATCCAATGCATCATAAGTTCGAAAAAAAAATCAAATAAAAAGAATGTTGTTGAAATCGTTTACGAAAATTTGTTGCGTAATTAGATAGTGCGACATCTTTCACAATTTATAGAGGAGTTCGAATAGGCACTATCTACCATAATGTACAGACGCCAGCAGGTCAACCTACCCGAAACTGTCGAATTTTCCCAATCAACTTTGAACCTTATACTTAAGTGATAAAGTTGAAAATCTATTAAAGAAATTTGACAGATTGTAGTAGGTTGATGTGCTGACGTCTGTACAGAGAGTAAGGGACATCGATGCGCTAGCGGTTACCATGAAATTCAGTACATGATTTTAGACCCAACTGCGTTATTTATCGTCAGTTAGTAAAAAAGTCTGTTCATTCATACATTTTGACCGCTGAATTCATGGAAACAGTTTCTTAGATTGTGTATATTTCTAGAAATAAGTCAAATCCCACGCAAATAAGAATATTTTCCTAAACAAACAACACAATTAGGTAACTTAGGTATAATGCAACTGTCTTGTCACGATTTGTAAGTGACCTTTAAGTTACAAATGACGAAGACCTCGACCTTTAGCTTTGTTTGAGTTCGTTATAATTCGATTATGCTACCTACGAGAATCAAGGAGACCGCAAGTACGTAATACATACATTTATGTAGTAGGTAGCTGTTGGTCCGTGTAACTAATACGTTGGTAGCAGAGTACCAACCAGTTTGGTTTTAGAGCGTTATCATCACTTAACACATTGGCGTTTGTTTATGAGCGCGTTTCCAGCGTGTCGATTTGTGAAAGTGCTCTCCGCGGATGCGGCCAGCTAGCGACTACGCAACGTGTTCTCCGCGTTTTCAAATAAATGTGCTCACGTTTGTTTCACTCTCTCTTGTTCACACACTCACGTTAAACGTTCTCGTTCCGCGAACGCGGCGACCACGTTGCGTACACGTGGCGTGCTCGCTACCCACACGTAGGGAGCGTGTTAAACAATCGTCTCGCTGGAAATACGCTCGCTATTCGCAATGTGGCTTTTAGGCAAGTACCTAGATAGAAAACTTTTTGAAAATCAGGATATATCGTTTGACAGTAAGTAGTTTTGACTTAGTAATTACTTGAGAAATAATGAGACATGAAAATAGTCTCAGTTAAATGTCTAATCAAGTTAACCTTTTAGTGTGAATGGTAACAACATCTTGTTTTTGCCAAGTCTAGGGTCATGTTTACTTACTGTAGAAAGAATTAGTGCGGTCTGTAATTCGCTAAGGATATTCATTTGTAATGATAATATAATTATGTAACTTGCGTCTTCGAATAAAACTTTAAAACAAAGATAAAACTTACAATGACAAACAAAACAACACAGTTGTCAAAAATGTAATTAACTCCACTTCTCTACTGCGCCAACCATAGACAATACAAACCGGTTGACTGAATTGCGAAATATCACTGAATAGCCCATTTGTTTGAATTGCCATGGAGTGGCCGAGTGGCGCCGGCCGTGCCGCACGGTGGATCGAAAATCGGCTGTAGAAGACATAGGATCTCGATTTCTTAAATGTTATTTTTTTGCTGGAAATGACTTCTGCTGATCATTACTGTTCTATAAAATGTCATATGAAGTAATTGTGTGCACAAATGGAAGAGTTATAATTTTTATAAGAAAAAAATGTATGGAGCTGACATGAAAAATGAGGATATCTCTGGAATCGAAAGGTTGGCCATTATATCCTTGCACACTGTTATAGTACTATTTATTTGTGAATTTTTGACATACTTAATATTGCGGCATCACTTGCGATTTTTTTTAAAAAAATCGTCAAAATTAAAAAAATAAAAATGTTTATGATATGTACATTTTAATACTTAAATATGGCTATACCAAGTGTAACTTACAATATTTTTTATGCTTAGACCAAAACATTCTAAGAAATCACAAAGTCGTATTACCTACTTTGTGATTTTCATTTGAAATTACATGGTAATTATGAATTACGTAATACGTAATCTTGTCTAATGCCTCAAGTCCACATTAGCTAATGATTAATAAAACTTAATACCCATATACCTGTTAAAAGGATACGTACCATAATGAGGGTAATTAGATAAACGTGATCATTAGTCAATAATAATAAATGGTAAACTATTGTATGATTAAAAATAAAAGCAAATTATTAAAAAAAAATATTAACTTAACCTAACCTAACATAAACAATAAAAGTTAACTTATTTTATACTTCGTCACCATCAGAATCCACTTCAGAATCAGGCTCTACAATAGATATAACTTCTAAGAACTCTGTCGGAGCTTCCTGATCCTGAAGTTTCAGTAGTTCTACTGTTTCCTTAAAGTATGTCTGCCTCTTGTGGGCATTTAATTTTGGTCTTGTGGAAGAAATTAGAGGATCAGAACAGACGATAAGCATATTGAGGATATCCTCGTTTGATGCCTGTCTACTCTTTTTCCTCGAATGGTATTCTCTGAACCACCTAAAGTCTTTGTTTCGGGCCTCTGAAGCTTCTTCCGAAAGACTTCCAATTGGTACAATAGCATTTTCTGCAATTATGTCCCCTCCGTGAATCAACAATTTGTGGACGGTTGATGACATGTAGTACCAATCGTACAGTTCCACGTATTTTTCAGCGGTTGTTCTAGCGTATTCTTTAAATTTTGGCACGTCTACAATCTCTCCAGATGTGATAGCTTGCAGAATCACAGCAGATCTGCGTATTAGGTCTTCATCTAATCCAGTGATCGCTGCAGTTTTATCAGGAAATTCAAAAAACCGCCTTGCTGTGTTCCCGTCGTTAGTTGTGCCTGATCCTTGCTTAACGATGTCAATCAAAAGGTTGAGATCATCTTTGAATCGATCTTGAATGAGTTTTTTTCGTGAATGCAATAACTCTTGATGACCTTCTCCTCTTGCAGACCACTTTTTGAAGTCGAGACGATACGCTATGTGTAGAAGACATTCCATCACATTAATGCGGGCATGAAGTAATGATAATCCGAACTCATACACACCAGAAGAAATGGTTTTTGACGCAATGACATCTAACTTATTCATTTCTGTAGGCTTAGCCAAACACAGGTAGCAGGCCGCATTTGACTTAGCTTCAGACAGATATGTACAAATTTTGCCGTCAATCATCGTCATCATTAATTTGTGACTAATTTCATGTCCTTGACATTTTGAGGGAACGAGAGCTTCAATTTCGTTATCCATTGCAGTTTTTTCATTTATGACAACGTCTTTGGTTTCTTTCACAAAACTAAACTGAACTGGACGGCAATACCTAGGTGAGCAGGGTTTTGGATTCACCCATACGGTATCACCGTCAGCTGTCAACTTTAATGGAACCAAAGAGGTCATAAATATGCTGGAATCATCTTGACCACTCTCTATGTTTTGCTTATATCTACTTTGGTTAGATGCACCGTCAAATCCCCACTTTGATATTAATATCAATTGTTTATCTTGTATCGCATCAGGACTACGAATAGTTTCAAAAATTCTGTTCACTGTTAAATCTAGTAACGCTTGTAGTGCAATCTTAGCAAATGAATCCGTTACAGTCACAAATGTCTTCGGAGGGTAGCACTGTAGCTTAGCTTTTTGCACTTTATAGTAAGACGGATATATCTCCTTTGAACCTTCTCGAATAGTCGTTTCCCTTAATGTGATATATTGCCATTTCGATAGTTTTAATGAAAGTAGCAAACCCAGTGCTTTTTCTGGTGAAACTATTGTTGAAGGAGCTGGTTTGTTCAACATTTCCTTGATTTTTGCTGCTGCTTCTGGATTTTGGAGCATATGTTCAATAACAGATGCAATATCCTCACGACCATCTCCTTTCAAAAGTGCTGCAGCTGAATAAGCTACTTCATTAGGGTCATTGCCTATATGTTCATCAGATCGTCTCTTCTTCTACTTGTTACTTAGATCTTCAAACGGCTTTGGAGATCTTTTTGTCATCGTTGAAGTTGATTTCATTGTTGAAGTTGATGGTACAGGTTCAGGTACAGGTTCAGTAGAAATATTTTCACTTGTTGATTCTTGAATGAGCAAATTGGTTTGCACGCAGTTTGGCCAGTCAATATTTGCCTCAAGCCAATTACTGTAATCACGTCTAAAAACTTCACTTTTCCTGTGGGATCGTAACCATCTCTTTTGAACTGCCCGTGTAAATCTTCGACAAAATTCTTTCACGGTAACACTGTCTTCATCTGAAAGGCTAGACTCCAGTCGAATAACAAGTGTGTTGAACAATATTTCATGATCGAAAGACGAAGCATCCTGATTGCTCAGAATAACAAACAAATCCAAATTTGTAATAATGCTTTCCATTATTCACGATCACTGAGTAAAAAGACACGGTAGGATAGATGTTAGTATTAGAAATGCTCTAAATGAACTGAAGTTGTGAATCCAATGTTTGACTATTTATTGTTATTGACTAATGATGTTACAACATTTATCTAATTACTTTCATTAAGTTAATCCTGCACTAATTGCTAAATTAGCGAGTACCCCAAATTATTTTGGTACTTATCCTTTTAACTAGGTATATAGGTATTAAGTTTTATTAATCATTAGCTAATGTGGACTTGAGGCATTAGACAAGATTACGTATTACGTAATTCATAATTACCATGTAATTTCAAATGAAAATCACAAAGTAGGTAATACGACTTTGTGATTTCTTAGAATGTTTTGGTCTAAGCATAAAAAATATTGTAAGTTACACTTGGCATAGCCATATTTAAGCATTAAAATGTACATATCATAAACATTTTTAATTTTTTAATTTTGACGATTTTTAAAAAAAAAATCGCAAGTGATGCCGCAATATTAAGTATGTCAAAAATTCAGAAATAAATAGTACTATAACAGTGTGCAAGGATATAATGGCCAACCTTTCGATTCCAGAGATATCCTCATTTTTCATGTCAGCTCCATACATTTTTTTCTTATAAAAATTATAACTCTTCCATTTGTGCACACAATTACTTCATATGACATTTTATAGAACAGTAATGATCAGCAGAAGTCATTTCCAGCAAAAAAAATAACATTTAAGAAATCGAGATCCTATGTCTTCTACAGCCGATTTTCGATCCACTGTGTGCCGTCGTCGTTTATAAAACACGCGCCATGACACCTACTCATTCTGCCTTGTTCTGCCTTTTGAACAATTCATATTAAGTTCTTGAGGTTGATTTTAAAGCGATATTACATTTTTGTTTGGTGAGGGGACTCTTTTGGGGTTTCGGGATATGAAAATTGGGAAATTAGTCAAGCGTACGGACATACCTAGTCATTAGGAATAAAGAATCCTTCTTTACATACGTTCTTGGTCTATTAGAGACGTTCTCCTTTCAATTAAATGACCTGCTAATGTTTGCCGTAACTTATCCATAAAATAGAAGGCCAATTCCCGTAATTTAAATCGTCCAAAATCTAGTAGTAATCCCATCTCAGCGACAATCAAGTCAAAAACTTGTCAAAAAATTTAGGAAAATATAAGAGATGTTTTGACAGATCGACACTGACATTAGAATGCGAAATACAGAAAGTACTTCTCAGTTCGTAAATAAACAAACGTAAGTAAACAAAATAAGACATTCACCATAGAGCTAGACCATAATAATCTGCGTCTAGTTTAAATATAATCCATGTTATGCCCAGCTGGACAATATTCACATAGACTAACTATTATGCGAGCATATTGTGTGGTAGTAATACGGTTCCGTTGAGGCACAGATTATACGGATCGCCACAGATTGACTGCTGAGTGACCGATTTAATATGTTGTTGCAAAATATGCTATTAAGAACAATGTTTTTTCTGTGTTTAGTATATTTATTAGAATTGTAATTTTTTGGATAGTCCACTAGAATTTAAGACAAGTCTATGGGTCTAAAATTTCAGAGATTTCAAAATTATTTTCGGTTCGTAGATTTGTGGCATTGCATTGTACCTAATTGCGCATTTATGTCGAAAAATCGATAGATAGTAGATAGTACGGTGTGGACTGTTGATCCCAAATGCGTCTTACCTTTGTAATTGTATAAACAATCAGGCTTTTCTAAAAATTCTCTAATTTAAAAAAATATGCACACTATAGTCCGACTTGTGACACCTGTCAGTTGGACAATTTCTAGTCGTAATAAGTATCAAATTCGCAAAACACATATTCGTTAGCATGAAACTGACAGGTGTCAAGAACGCATTCTCTTTACGGCCGGACTGTTTAAGTAGCCAGTGTCAATATCAAAACTGTGCTTATTTCGAAGATTAGTTCAATTTTTTTTTTACAGAACAGCCCTGCAGCACAGACGGGTCAAGGGTCATCCATTCATCACACAAGGTGGCCAAAGACGATCGGTGTAACTAAGACCTCGAGAACTCTGGCCCGATGACTTGACATAAATGGCTTCACGACGAAACGGTCGAAAAAGGGAATACAAAGATATGCGTGGAAGAAAATTTTGCCTTGTAGTAGCTGAACCTCAGTTATAGTAGCATAATATAGCATGTTGTTTCCCCGAAGGGTTGGGCAGAGGTGTACCTATAGTACAGCCACATTTCACTAGTTATGTTCAAGTCCTATGAAATAGGGGCGAGCCTATTGCCATCAACCGGGCAAAAATCCAGACTCCGGGGTGCTACTGAGACATTTCAGATAGAAAAACCCAATAACACTTTGCCCGACCTGGGGATCGAACCCAGGACTTCGTGCTCAGAAGTAGTGCTTGCGGCCACTAGACCAACGAGGCATACTCGTAGTAGTAATATGTAATCTATTGTATATATAAATAATTAAATCGTTTATTTTTTTAATGACACGAAGCTGAACGAAGTTCATTGGATAAAAAAAGTACACATATATACACAGTATACATATAGCTCATGGAAAGCGTTCGGTGACGATGACGCGAGTTCCATGATTTTTGTTCACCCAAAAAGTCCTCAACGCGCCTAAAGAAGTTTTCACTTCAAAACATCTTAATTAATGCAACATGGCGGACATTGATCATAAATCAATCTTGAATAAAAACTAAGTGATTTAGTTAAATAATAGCGCAAAAAAGATTGTAGATCTTAGTGTCCAAATAAAACTAACGATTTAATGTAAATTATTTGACCGTTTCGGTGACCCCATTTTTATTGTTTTGACATTGTAAAATGATTGAATTTTAAAGTCGTATTTCAGTATTTTATAGACTTCAAAATAGACGTGGCGCATTTAAAATAAAATGAATATCACTTACTGTTGTTTTGTTATTGAAGTGAAAACTTCTTTAGCGGCGTTGTGCACTTTTTTGTGATGGGTAAAAAATGTTAAACTCGCGTCAGGATACGTGACCTGATCGAAAATTCATAAGACGGAGGGAGAGTAGACCGCAACGTTAATATTCAAGTTTTCACTTCTGCCGGCACTCCCGGAGTGCAACCCGTTGATTTTTTTTTTGCTTATCTAGTGGATCACAACAAACTATAAACTAATGTGGGTTTTCACAAGGAACTTCGACACGCAACCTCTTACCATAGATTTGGTACACACGGCTATACATCAAGCTATACATTTCCAGTTTTTGCTGAACTCGTATTGTATAGGATTTCCGTACAATGCGAGGTCAGCTTATACATGATTCTGAACGCCACGCGTTGAAATGTTTCGCTGATAATTAAAAAAAAAAAGCTGTTTCATACATTTTGACCGCCGGCATAGGTATTGCACTTTTCGATGAAACCGCAGATTTTTTTGATAACCGACGAGAAATTTCTACGCTAGGGGGTATATTCATGTGCTGAATTCATGGTTACAGTTCGCGCGTCGTTCCTGCCACCCTGTATAATATGCTTTAATATATTGCACTGTTGGTTTTTCGACTCTCAACGCTGACCCTAGCGTCAAAAATAGAACAATACGCTTTTATCACGACATTTATGTATTGCCTAAGCCTAGTGTTAATGAAAACGGACATAGGAAAGGAATATTAATATAATATTGGTGGTCTAAGGAAACTTCGTTGTTTCATGAACCAATTTAAAAGGCTATAGAGTCTCAATTAATTGTCTATCGAAAACTGAAAACTGCCTATCACTCATCATCTGCCTCGCCTTTTCCCAACTATGTTGGAGTCGACTTCCAGTCTAACCGCTACTGAATACCAGTATTTTACATGGAGCGACTGCCTATCTGATCTCCACACCACAGTTATTAGGTAAGTAACACGATACCGCTGTCGCTGAACACCAGCGCTGAGGCTCTGTCTCGCATAGGGTCGCAGCATTATGCTGAGCGATGGCCGTTTTGCGTGGACGTGACGCATATTTTCCCTAACCTTGTTTCTTTTTTTAATTTGTGTTCTTTTTTTTGCGTCATGGTTACCGCAAATAAACGTATTTTCTTTCTTTCTTTTCTTATACCCCTTGGTAAGATTGGCTTTCAGACTTTCGGGCTCTTATGTGTAAGGACTAGACGTTTTTAGGCTATCGTTGACTGCCCCGTTCGTCTGGTCCTGGGTTCGATTCCCACGTCAGACAGTGTTAATAAGTTTTTCCATCAGATATTTCTCAGTAGCAGCCCGGAATCTGGATTTGTGCCTGGTTGATGGCAATATCCTCGTCCTTTACATGGGACTTAAACAAATAAACATAACTGTCGAAATGTGGGTGTAATATAGGTACAACTCTGCTAAATCCTTCGAGGTTTTTCTACCACAACCAACTGTTCACTACTTCGTACCGATACGATAGGTATATTTACTAGCCTTACTAACTTACCTCCAAAAGTTTCCTAAAATGAATATATGCCATAGATATTGGTTTGAAATTCACTGTTGATCGATTGTCCTTATATAACGCAGTATATATACGTGTATATTTATATAGGAGACGAAGTGAGAGTGCGCTTGGACGCTCTTCTTGTAATATATAGCTTGGAGCCTCATTCTGAAAGTTTTTGCATTTAAGAGCGTTTATACTAAAAGTTGGCAACATCGCAAATAGCTGTCAAATATTTACCTGTTTTGATTAATTTGGCAATATTACTGTATGGAAATATGAAATGTGGCTAATTAACGAACTAAAATATTGATTATGAAATGCAATAATTAATTAATATCGTAACACCGAATATTTGGTTTTAGATGTAGAATAAGTATTAGGAAACTTTACAAATGCCTTTTTTACATCTAAAACGGTTACAACATCAAAATTAGTGTTATAATTGCAATTCATTATTAATAATTATTCTAGAAAATACTCGTAAAATTAATATTTTAGTTCGCTAGTCAATCAAAAAACCGAAATATTTGACATATATTTGCGACGTTGCCAACTGTCAGAATAAACGCTCCTTGACAGTTTCAAAATGTGTTTTTTGTTGAGGTGTTTAGTATTTTTATCTATATTAAATATAGAGGTGTACCTCTATATTTTACTTGTCTCTCTTTATACCTATATAGAGGTAAAATTTGAGATAATCTTCGGAATTCCGTTTTTTTTTTCACTAAAAGCTACAGTATTGCTGATTATCTTAAGATATATTTAATGTTAAAATAAGAAATTGAACACGGAAGATTTTGCGGGCAGAAGCTAGTGCTCTAATAAAGATACCTATGTGATGCTGATGCCGTAAATCCTAACTTATAATATTATAAATGCGAAAGTGAGTTTGTTTTGTTACGCTTTCACGCTAAAACGGCTGAACAGATTTGGATGAAACTTGGCACATAAGTAGACCATGATCTGGATTAGGACATAGGATACTTATCCCACTATTTTTACGGGATCGAAACTTATGTGAGTGAAACCGCGGGGCCAGCTAGTAAAAATATTTGTGTAGTGAGTCTAAAGTGAAGAAATAATATTTTATTAGGTATTCCAAATTCCGAATCAGTTTTTAAGTTGTAGGTATCAAGGTCCTGTGTTAGAACTGCCAAAGGATTGTTAAGGCTCTGTTAGAGAACATGATGCCTCGTTAAGCCAGGTAAGGTTGGAACTTGGAACAGCGGGATGTGACCACCAAGTATTCCACCCAATACCAAATTCGTAGTCGTGCCAGAACTGGTACATGGTAAGTTTCAAGTGCCAGTAAGTTCCGCCACATGAAACTTACCAGTTTCAACTTTTATCATAATTTCATATCTTTTAAGCACAGAATCGATTACGTACTCAAGTAGGCCGCTACAAACGTAATTTGGAGAAATGGGACATTACCAATTCATCTGACATCCAGTGCGAGTGCGTTGCTCCTGTACAGACTATGCCCCATCCGCTAGACTCAAATCTCAGTTGACCTGACGATCTAAACAACGCCTCTGACACCGCAATAAACGTGGCCATCTACTTGGCCTTAAACAATACAGGAAACATAGATATACCTTCGAAACGAAAAGGAAATATCTTTCAAAACAAAAGAATGACAGGTATGGTCAGAGTACCTACCCTTTACAGGCATGGATGAAAAACCAACATGTCTACGTCTAAAGTAAACAGGTGGGTAATAAGTACCCACCTACGTGTATACGTGTATGTTATAATAAGTAAATCACAATTTCAATCTGCCTAGCTTTTTCCCAACTATGTTGGGACCGGCTTTCAGTCTAACTGAATGTAGCTGGATACCAGTGTTTTATATGGAGCGCCTGCCAATCTGACCTCCACAAACCAGGTACTGGTTAACACCTGGTACTTGTTGAAAGACCTACACTGTCCTCCCATACCTAATAACACTGTTATTTGAAAATATTGTAAAAGCCCATTATTTTTAAAAGAGTAACCGTGGAGTTTCTTGCCGGCTCTTCTCTATAGGAAACGACCAATTGGAACCGTGCACCTAGCTTCTGACGTTTCATAAGTGCCCATGTAGGTTTATGTGAAATATTTTTTTTTGAATTTTTTATTCCATTAGGTACCCCTTGTTAAGACTGATTGTCAGACTTTTGGCTTCTGAATACCCGCAACGACTGCCAAAGATCTACGAATGACAGCCGGGACCAACGGATTAACGTGCTTTCAGAGTCATGGAGGAGTCTCGATATCATTGTCAAACTCAAACTCAAACTCAAATGACAGCCGGGACCAACGGATTAACGTGCTTTCAGAGTCATGGAGGAGTCTCGATATCATTGTAATGGATGGACACCCATCATCTTATAATCACGATACCAATTAATAATAAATTTTTGACGTTCAA
The DNA here is from genome assembly GCA_949128155.2 of Xanthia icteritia. NCBI lineage: Eukaryota > Metazoa > Arthropoda > Insecta > Lepidoptera > Noctuidae > Xanthia > Xanthia icteritia. The sequence goes on from OX421956.2 coordinate 11,853,415, forward strand.
AAGTGCCTTATACGGGCCTACTTGAAATAAATGATTTGACTTTGACTTTGACTTTAATACATCATATAAAAATTTGTAGTAGTGGTTATTTCAGCCGACTTGCATCAACCGTGGACACGAGAAGGCTGTCAGTGAAGGGGCGTTCTTTTGAAGTGTGGGTTTCATCGTCTACCGACACTTGATTTTGATGATTGTTTTTTAAGTATCATGGTACTTATGTTATACAAATCGCGCAAAATATTAAAAAAAAAAATTAATCAATATAAAGAACAAAGTTACAACCGCAAGGAAGCTGAAGTAGGTAAGTAAAAGATAGCCAAAAAACTATAAGAGACATAAACTATCGAATTGACCATTTTATGTGTCTCAGGAGCGAATACTTCTGAAACATAAAACTTTTTATCACGGAAAATATTAAGAAGTTAGGTTTGTCTTCAGGATACAGCTTTATTTATGAAGTTTCCACGATATTTTCATCTAGGTACCTTATATTAATAAGTAAATAGTAACCATTCACAAATAAAATACTGCAGTTTTGCTGTACCTACTAATCTGGCATTTAAGAAGACATATTTATGTGCTGAATATAATAATACCTATATCCCACACTCATCTAAATACCTAAATATAATTAAGTAACCAAATTGGATTTTTATATATTGCCTCAATACCAGCTTATTTGGTTTGGCCGCCGTTCAAAATAATCCCATTTACTAGGTGCCAGTAATGATTACAACCACTATAACTATAAATCAAACGTATTTTATAGGTAACTATTATTACAGAAAATAAAAAATAATGAAAAGCAAACGAATTGCAGAATGTGACGTGTTACGCGCAGCAGCCGGGGGAGAGGGGCGCGGCGTGCGGGAAGGAGATAAGCGGCTTAACTCCGCACCCGCCTGAGATAGCAGCATACGAGGAACCCCCAAGCCAGAGCGAGAGAGAAATACATTACTATATACAGCTGCAAACATTACTGCGTACGCTCGAAGCGGGGCGTTCTCATTTCAAACGTGCTAACTCCCTTTCCCTCCATTTCGTTTTGACGTTTAACGTCATCCAATAAGTGCGATATTCCTTCGCGCCGTTTTGGTAGGTTACCCGACCGGGGTTGCAACAATAAAATAAAAATACATTTTCCAGGGAATATCTACGTGGGTACAAGTAAAGTTTGCGTTTGTAACGTATAGCTATGTGTGTCGCACAATTCAGCGGGCCCGTCTAAACAGCTAATTTTAAAGAAGTCCAACAGAGTTGGGGGACGAATTTCGACGACATTGCGCCGACATTTTTTATGTGACAGTAGTTTTGATGTGTCTTTGAATATCAGTTGGGGGTTTATTAAAAAACGGATTATTTTTTCTACACAGAATTCTATAGGTTTTTTGGGCATACTTTTTACTACTTACCGTTTGATGAAACTTGGGATATGAATGGCGTGAAAGAGTTCCTACATTTTCTATGTTTCGGGATCCACTTTTGCTGGCATATTGTTATTAGTATAAAGTAATTCTGTATTCTCCTTTGGCTCGAGATTGGTTCACGGTGGCATTTATAAGAAGTTGCATCCTGCAATATTATCCTTGAAAATTTAACATAACAGAACGTCATGCCTGTAATTCCCAATTCCCGAAGAGTATTAAGATGTACCTATAGTAAGTAAGTACACCTATATTTCGCCAGTTATGTTGACGGGGCCCTACTGTCACAAATCCAGACAGAAATTCCTGATGGAAAAACCCAATAACACTTTGCCCGACCTGGGACTCGAACGCAAGACCTCATGCTCAGCAGTAACTGTAGCACTTGCGACTAGTAGACCAACGTAGCAGTTAGCATTTAGCATAAGTATAATCAGCCTATAATGTTGCCACTGTTGGGACGCAGGCCTTTTTTCTTCGAGAGGGAGTGGGCTGTAATCTACCGGCGCGCGAGTCGATTACCACAGACTACATAGAGATACTACGTATGTCGATTACCGACTTAACGGAACATTGCCATTTTTAAATATTATACTTTTTTATTTATGTAGAATTAATTACTGTATATTTATTTTATTTTTATATCTTAATTATATTTCATGGTATGCTGCACCGGGCGACGTCATAACGCCAACGCCGGCTGTCGCTGAAAACCAGCGCTGGGGCTCTGTCTCGCATAGGGTCGCAGCATCATGCTGAGCGATGGCCGTTTTGCGTGAATGTGACGCATATTTTCCCTGAACTTGTTTCCATTTTATAATTTTGTGTTCTTTTTTGCGTCATGTTTACCGCAAATAAACGTATTTTCTTTCTTTTCTTTTCTTTTTACCACGCGAGCCCAGTGCGGGTTGGTTAGAATTCAGTAGAGCTTGAAAATTTAGTTGCGTATAAATCTTTCAAAATCAAACTGCAGCCCTTTTGCGTAAAACAGAGAACTGCAGTACATAGTGTTTTATTTTATTTTATTTATTATGGGGCAATAAACAGCTACAATTTAAAATGTTTACAAATAAAAATAATATAGATTCATAAGTAGTCTCCAATGTTGCAGCCCATTACATTATCCGAATGTTAACAAAATTAGGATAAGGGATAAAGTGCACACATAAGTACAATACAATTAATTAATTGGAAAAAAAATATTATTTTTTGGATAAAATAAAATGAGATTATTCCGTAATATCACAAATAAGAATAAACATAATTTAATAAAAAGAAGAAGGAATTGACAGTACAATACCTACAATTCATTACTTAATAAAAATAATTAAAACGGTTGAAATAAATTAAATTTAGAATAAAGGACTCCCACTATTTCTTATTTTCATTAAATAAGATTTTTTTTTAATTGGACTTAAATTTCAATTTGGAACATCCAAAAATATCAATATCAATGAAGCTGTGATTATAGGATTCCACTATACGACGAACAGGGCAACGCAATCCTGAATTAGTCCGACAGGTATTTACAGCAAATAATGTATCTACACGGACACTACGCTTGTTTAGGTACAGTACGGGTCCACATAACACAACTTACTCGTGAGATCAATGGAATCGAAGTGATTATGAACAATACCATGTAGTATGTTGGCTTCTAGAAACTTACGTCTAGATTCTAATGTTAACATATTATATTTGCTTAGTAATTGTGAATACATTATGTAACTTATTAACTTGTTCTTATTAAGAGCTATGAAAATGTTTTTTTTTTTTTTTGAATAATTGAGTACCTACCTAGGCATGCACTTCGCAGAACGAAAAATGTTACTTGCTTAATTAGAAACTAAATGGGGAACTGGTTGAAGGTACATTCATTAAACTAAAAACCTTTTGAACTGGACTTTGGCACGTTTTACGTGGACGTAACCTATAAGGTAGTGCAGTTCTAGGTACCATCGACGAAGTTCATATCTATACATCGTAAGGACTATTTCTGCTTGCAGCGTTCGGCGGCTAAATAAATAAATAAATGTGAAGTTCTTCGATAGTACGTCATAGGCAAAGGTTAATAATTTGAATATGTCCCAAAAACAGTGTTACAGATTTATTTCCACCAGTTATTGATAAGCAAAAACTATGCAATACAATACAGTACTTAACTTTAGTGGAAAAGATCACCTGTATCCTGTACTAGATTAAAAAAAAAACTGTATTACAGGAAACAGGGCCTTCCGTTTAAAATGACTCGGCGTATTGATAATGTATGTAAGCCGATGTTTGTTGGAAAAATACTAATAGGTTATACTCAAACTCAAACTCAAAGCATTTATTTCAATTAAATCATTTAAAGGTACTTTTGAATTGTCAAGAAGTCGGTCAGTCAGAAATATGAAGCTAGTTGCCCATTCCAAAGCGTAGTAGGTACCTATGGAGAAGAACGGATAAGAAACTCCACGGACACTTTTAAATCAAAACTAGCTAAAGATAGCTTCATAGTCAAACCTCTAGTTTTATCCCTAAGTTTACATAACATGACATCACGCCTGTATTCCTCGAAGGGTTCGGCAGAGGTGTAGGTACCTAAACTCCAACATTTCGCCAGTTATATTTAAGTCCCTTGTAACAGGGGGCGAGCCTATTGCAATCAACCGAGCACAAATCCTGACTCCGGACTGCTACTTAGCAATTCCAGATGGGAGAACTCAATAACAGTGCCTGATCTGGGAATCGAAGCCCAAGGTTCACCTTAGTTATAAATAATGTCGTGAACCCACAACACATTCATGAGCCCTCTCATGGGTTTAATCCGGGCAAGCACCAATGTGTTTTTTTCAATTTATACACATGTACTTACTTTCTGAGTTTATCTTGACCATTACTGGCATTGGTGAAGGAAAAATATCGTGTGGAAACCTGCACTTATAAGTTATCTTTTAAGAAATCGCCAACCTGTCTTGAGGAAGCGTAGTGATCAATGCTCGTCCCTTCTCTAAATGAGAAGGAAAATTTTAGGCTGATTTTATTATTATTTCCTGGGCTACACTAAAACAGCCCCGTATTTATGTTCAGTGCACCCTGGGGCAGTCAGTCACTATAAATTTAGCTTGGTGGCTCACTAGTTCACCTTCATTGGTAGGAATGAAACATAAAGCTTCAGAAGTTGCGTCAACAGAAACGGAAAAATACCTTAGTCACATATCAAAGACACTCACTACTATTAGGTGCAAGAGAGTATCTTGCTTTCGCATTCAATCAAGGTTTTCTTCGTCTTCAACAGAACCTTCGTAATCAATTAGTCCTCACCATATGTGTTGACTCCGAATCCTTATTCAAACGGATAAGCAAACGGTAACGGTTGAGTGACTCCAGCCTGAATCACAGACTACACTACAATCAATACAATTTGTTTAACTATGAACCTAGGATTGTGATGGACGCTACTCTGGAGGGATTTTTGGTCATGATTTGTATTTGGTAAATTGAGGTAAAAGTTGCCGAGTAGAATGGCATTTATAATATTACTCTGTCAGCCAATGAAATGAGATACTGGTTCATTAGTCACAGAACAAATGGATTAGAAATTCTGAAGAACTGATTTCAAATCTTTGATCAGAGTCGACTTTTTGTTGCGTTGCAGAATGAATCGGTATCTAAATGTTTAATGCATTAGAAATGATCACTGCCTCCCAATTTCCAATCTATAGGTTTTTAGTTTTCCTCAACTTTGGTGAAAGTAGGTATACATCTATCATGTTTGTTATATAAATTAATAAAAATTTTGGAAGATACGTCGAGTCCAACTCCTTATTTATAGCCTTTTAAAACATCCATGTGAAATGTTCAAAACCCCGATTTTCTTAAAATTTGATTTTCGAACAATAAAAGTACAATAACTCAAGAAAATGTTCGCCAAAACACTCCATTTTCCATCTCCAAGGTTCGTTTGCTTTTCCACTGGATTAGCTTAAAAACTTTCACCTTCCCAAGGCAGTACCAATTACAGTAATTAGAGGTGATGTATCGTCCTCGAGTCGTGTGGGTCACGTCACTCGTTGCTTGTCGTTGTAGGACGTCCTGCAATGGCTTCTGTCGTTGAACTCGGCTCGAGTTACTGGCACGCGAGTACCGACCGCATCGGGCGGTGTTGAATTTATTTCGTTTGTCGATATTTTTTTGAGGGTGGAATACAGGTGTTTTTGAGGATTTATTTTTTGGTTCTCTTGTTTCCAAAGCATCAAGAACCTCATTTTAGCAGCCGGGCTTGTGACCCCAATGATGAAATGCTCTGGATGCCATAAAGTTATGGCCTACAGTTTTTGACGTTTTAGAACCTTTCAGTTAGTGTTCTAACTTCAGATGATTATTATTAGGATCCACGTAGGTAGTGCTTTGTGCATCGTAGCACATATTGATCTACAATGTTTACTTATTCGGCGAAATGGATGAAAGTTAGGATTCCTGTTATAGGTCACATGAAGCAAAAAGAGTAAACGCTCCCGCAGACAGGCGTGCTGCGACTCTGAACAATTTCTATGAAACTTCATGGAAATTGTTCTACCAGAATCGCGTCGCACCTTCACGTCGCGCCTGTCTTCGGGAGCCATAATTTAAGGATCGTAGCAGATGGCCGTCTGTTCGTCAGTTTCTGTCTCCCCGCATAGAAAGAAGGCGTGATTTTATGTTTGTGTATAGTCAAGGTAGATATTTAGTTACCATCGACAGATGTTACCTACATGCAAGCCATGTGGAGTATATATTTCTTCATTTATCTTAGTCTTCACCTTTGGTAGAAAGGGGCTATTATATCTACTAAAGCATACTACAGCTGTATATCGTCGAAGAACTTCATAATCTATATACCGCCGTAAGGACTATTTCTGTTTGCAGCACTAGGCGGCTATAGAACCGGGGCGGTAACAGATGTGGTCATCGTGTTCACGGATTTTGTTTTCGAACTGCTTAGATATGAAGTTCTTCTATAGTACATAGTAAAACCAACCGTGAAAACCAATAAGAAGTCTGTTTTCATGGTCAGGTATATCTTTGTATACTCGTAGAATTGCATTGTATATATAAGTTAAAGACAACTAAGTATTACATATCGTTTTATTTTGTCTGAAATGCTTTTGTTCATACTAACCTTCGTCCTAATCAAAAGCAACCTTCGAATTGAAGTAAGTACCATCGAAGAACTTCATATCTATACATCGTCAGGAATATTTCTGCTTGCAGCGCTCGGCGGCCGGGGCGGTAACAGATGTGGTCATCGTGTTCACGGGATTTTGTTTTCAAACTGCTTAAATATGAAGTTCTTTGATAGTACTACATACCTGCTTACGTATTTGTCCCTTTTATATTATAAAGAGAAAAGATTTGTATTTTTATTTGTAATGAATTAACTCGAAAATTACAGGAAAGATTTGTATTTTTATTTGTAATGAATTAACTCGAAAATTACAGGACCGATTTAAAAAAATTTTTCACCAGTAGAATGCTATATTATCACTGAGTAGCATAGGTTATAATTTATAAAGATATGATGCGGGCGAAGCCGCTGGCGGAAGCTAGTTTGTTATAAAAGCTGCTTGTTTAAGGTAACTGTGGCTTCATCTAAGGAATTAGTTCAAAATGAAACACTAAAATGTATTTTATATGCATATATTCGGATTCAATATTTCAATAGCTATCAGTTAATAATTAATACAACTTAACTTAAAAAAAATACACTGACTCTTCATCGAACGGTACAAGTAATGTACTTAACTAATTTAGCTATGTCCAAGCTTAATATTTACTATAAATTACAATTTCATTACATTTAAATACTACAAAGTTGGGAATTTTGTTTTTGGCGCTGGCATCACTGAAACATCGATCGTAATCTTAATAAAAAAAATATAATTAACCTACTCTTGTTTAAAAAGAAAAATATTTAAATAAAGTATTTATTCTGAAGTTTAAAAAAAAACTATGATTGGCTCGCCTCCCGTTTGGGAACTAAAATAAGTCATTGGCGAACAATGAGTAAATAAACGACTCTTTTCTTGTACTTTTGTTTTTCTTCAGGAATGTATCCCAAGTTCTGAGGCAAGGAGGCAGGTTTACCATAGAATTATACAAAGAAAATCTTGTAATAATAAAAAGTAAGTACTTCGATGTTTAAGTAATTCCAATCGCGCGGTACTCTTTTGCCACTAATAAAGCCATTAGTGACAATATTCTCGCACAAAATAATCCCATTTTATTTGTAAAATAATATAAATTAACTAATAATCTCATTAAATTACTTCATGTGAATTTATTAGGCTCGAAAACTCGACTTCGAGCCAATAACATTTTTATTTTTAAAACCGCCATTTTATCGGCAACTGTCATGGGCGCCAATCTTGTTTATTGGTCGCCATCTTTATTCAGGTTTTATTTTTTATATAATTTTTATTCTTTATTATTATTCTCAGCGTAATTAACATCTTATTTGTCAATCAAAAATAGTTAAAATAAAGTTAAAGATTTTAGAGGATTTAATGCAATTTTGAATTTAACTATATTAATTTAAAAATAACTATTGTTATTCAAATAAATATATTATATTTGGTACATGTTTACCTATTATAAAAAATAAATCCCAATTTATGATGGCGACGCGAAGTTTACACTTAGTTTTATTGTTTTACGAATTAAATTATTTGTATAACTTATGGCAGGGTTGTCACTGGTCTAAAAAATAATAAAAAAATTACGATCACTTAAAACTAGACAATAATAACCCACATATACATTCGTAGCACACACATATACAAAATAAAACTCTTAACATACAATTTATATACAATAGAACTATGTGGCGTTACTTATATTAAAACTAAATTATGTTTAGGTAACAATCAACAATAAGGTTAATAAAAGACAGTTAATTGAGTGCTAGAAAAAACTAAAAGCTTTTATATGGTTTAAACTTAATTTTATGATGGATTTTATAATTTAGTATTTTTTATTATTATTTTATTTATTACAGTAAAAACCTCAGCCAAACATAGAAGTTTGTTGTCTTTATTATTGTTTTAATATAAGTAACGGCTGTTTATTTCGTTAATTTAGCGAATTCCGTCACTAATTTTAGCCTAAGTTAACTCGTTTTAAATATAATAAGTGATATGATTCTGGGTGTTTTTTTACACTGGCGCAGGGAAGCAAAAATAGGAAATTAATTTTAAAATTTCAAGTTTTTCCTCCTTTTTTCACATTTTGAACACCAAAAACAAGAAAAAAATATATAAAAAAACATCTTCACATTTTGTTAAAGTGGTTCCATTTTTTTTTCAAAATATTTAGTTTTTGGCGTTCTAATGTAAAATATAAACTCTACAACAACGTGTCCTTCGATACACAAAATTAGGCCTTTAGACATTTTAGCTTTCGTTGAAAATCGTTAGTTTAATAGCGTTTAGATGTAAAATAAACTTTTGTATTTTTGTAAATTAAAATTTGAACAAGACTTGAGTCCATATTTAGTGTTAGTCGATGTTTTATTGTAGGTAGTTTATTTGCTAAATTTTAATAATAAATAACTTTTCTTAGTATTATTTCTGTAAAAGTTTCTAAATATGATGGCAAGTCTTGTTAAAAATGTTCATTTACAATATAAAAACGCTTTCTACATTTGAAGTAAATTTGAACAGTTCAAAGAGAATTTGTATGTTTTGTAAAAATAATTTAATATACGATTTTATTGATATGTACTTACATCGTATTTTGTTAACTTACATTTTTTGTTACACTAAAAGTAAAAAAAAATAAAACAGTTTTACGTAATAAACAAAAAATTTAAATTATAAAAAATACGAGATAAAAACTGGTAAATACTGAAAGTATTAAATAAAAATTATTTAAGCCAATTTTACACAAATTGTTAAAACATTCTACATTCAAACTCAAAACAGTCATACCAACAGAGATATAAAAGTAAAAAAAAAATATGCCCAAAAACATACAAACTCCCTTTGAACCGTTCTCACACACCCAATATACAAGAAATATGTACAACTACAAAATAAAGGACTAGATGTACTAAACCATATTAATACCATACTTTTCTGGCGCAAAATAACTGTTCCCCGTGTTTGAAAAGTTCGTTATTTGAGAGGCCTGTAGCATGCTCAAATGTGGTGAGTTTTGGGACTGGTTTTCTGGGGACTCGGGGCCCGAAGACAGGATGTTGTGGTGGGATGCCCAGGCCCCTGGTGGCGATGGGTTGCCGAAGGATACTTGATTGTAGAGCTGGTTGCCGTTGGCAGTCAGGTTGTGGCCGTGGTGACTACCGTGCGTCTGGTTCACGGATGAACCGTTGAAGTACTCCATCTGGAAAGAAGGTTTGTTAGAATCTCCTTTGGAATCTATGGTCTAAAATTATAAAAAAAACTGACTTTATCTTGTCGATGAAACCAGTAACATTTAAATGTCATAACTTTGTTTTGAACATTTTGGGATGTTTTTTATTAAAATTAATTAAATTTTAATTGGGCGATTAAGACTTCAAATAATGTAATTAGGCATAAGATGGCGGTTCACAAAATATTTTGGCGCTAATAATACTTAAAATATTCGAATAAATTATTAATTTAATAACATTTAACGACGTAATAGTTCGTCAAAATGATTGAGATATCGATCCTATCCCATAGATTGGCAATAATTCTAATTCTGATTTAAAAAATGCCAATGCTAAATAATTGATTCCATTAATTTGCAAGATTTTAATAACAAGGTAAAAACATAAAAACATTTTTAATATTACAGAGTTGAATTATAATTATAAAAAACTTCTGTGAGACACAAATGTATTAGATTCTGGTAAATAACTTCAAGAAAACAATTATTTTAATACGGCAGACAGACGAAATGAGATTTTATTTATTTCTATTTCAACTTTTATTTTCTTTTGAATAAAAGACAAGAAAATTTGAAGTTTAATCTTACCACAGGGCATTTTATTATTCTTCAAACAATTATGTTTGAAATGAAGATATTAAGTATAATACCATTGCTGTTGTTATTGCAAAATTTTTTGATTGTTCTGTTTATTTTTATTTGGACAAGGGACCATGTCCGTATTTGATTATATGGCCGGAATTAAATCAGTGACCCTGGCATTGAAAGATGCTGTTCATCTTTTTTGGTAACATTTATTTTATTACACAAATTAATACCTTCAGATTTAGATCATTACATAAAGCATAATCAGCCTATAAAGTTCTAACTGCTACGACACACGATGTCCTCTCGATGAGGGGACCAGACCATTACAGGACATAGATTATCTACGTAATATCCACATTGACAGACAACGTACAGCCTAAGCCTATGGGTCTAAAAGCTTGAATATATCACAAGAGTACCTAACTGATATAATAAAGATGACCACTAACGACAGATTTTTGAAAATTGTTCTCCTAAAGGGGTTAAATAGGGGATAATAGTTTGTATGGAAGTTTATCATGATGAAATGCTTATAACTACTAAATAATGTAGTCATTCTGTACACTCACCTGACTAGGATAATACGGAGAATTATATGCGCTTTGCCCGTAGCCCTGATGATGGTGCGACGTCGAATAACTCCGGATATAGTCAGAACTGCCCGGCCAGTGGAAGCTGTTGTAACTGTCCGGGTGATACACGTTCCCTGGCCCGTTTATACTCTGAGGAGTGATAGGAGGAGACGGCGTGGTCATAATCGAGGAGTTGGATCCCAAAGGAGTAAGATTCCCCGTCAGTCGGGAGCTATACTGGTCCTTAACCAGATTACTTCCAAACTTTTCCGTGTAGTCCAACTTGCTGGCATAGTCCAGTCTCTTTGGACTACTGTACAGCTCTTGCTTAGGAGTGACTCCGTAACCATGGATGTTAGAGACAGGTTCTGAAGGCGAGGATTCTTTACCACTTATTCTTAGCTCGTTAGAATTATAGTGGGAAAGAGACGTAAGACTATTATTCTTGTTGAGGGGAGAACTTTCATAGTTCGATCCTGCTGACTCCTTCTTGCAAATAACGTTGATAGGTGGACTGACAGACGTCGTCGGCGTTATAGGAAGATTTGGAGATGACGTTGTGATACTAGAATTCTGTGTTGTAGGTACATTTGAAGAGCTGGTGAGGGATTTGGAAGTGGTTATCTTAGTAGAACTCGTTGAAGTTTTGATGCTGCTATTAGCGACTGTTGTCTTCGAACTGGAGGTGGATTTGCTGGATATCTGCGTGTTGGTCTGCTGTTGGAGCTGCTGTCGGCATTTCGCTCTTCGGTTCTTGAACCAGACCTGTTGACAAAAAAGTTTATTTAGGAATAGTGTTTGCATACTGCTGAGACAGGCCTCTCTTGGAGAAGGAGTGGACTGTAATCTACCACGCGGGCCCAGTGCGGGTTAGTAGATGTCACATGACTTCGAATTTTTGGTTCTAGGACATGCCGGTTTCCTCACGATGTTTTCCTTCACCGTTTATAGTGAGTTTTCTAAGGAATAGCGTTTAGGTAATCATTGGAAATGATACGTTTGCAGGATCAATAAGTATGAACACTAATGACGTTATGCGATGATATGTGCGCTGCAACGATAAATAAAAAAGTTTATTGTTTATTTATTAGTTCTAACTTCGAAGATTCAGTTTCATACACACAAAAAACATTAATACAGAAAAATAAATCTCTTTGGCTCTCATTTTAACTTGACGCCTGTCTAATTCTAAAATCAAATTCAAATAAATTATTTCAATTAGACACATGAAAGGCACTTTTGAACGGCAACGTCACCTTTAACCGGTAATTACTTGTAAACATGTATTAACCAAACAAAATTCGAACCCTAGCTGCGCATAACCTCCCAACATACCACGATTGCTTCCAGCAACTGTTAATGCCTCCTACTATTTGTTCGTTCCAATCCTGCGCAGCAATTACTTCGCGTTCGCGCTTGCAGTGTGCACAACGGATTATAAATGATTTATTACAAACGTGAGTTTTGTGCCAGTGGTGGGGTGTTTTTTAATGTTTTTTGTCTTATTTGGCGTGAGTACTAAATAGTGGGATAAAAGAATTAGTGGATTTTTTTGAGGCTGCGAGCTAAGCAGTTAAAATCAAGTGTGTCGTTTTGTGAAATGTTTGTTAAGGCGGAGAATCGTCTATTTACTGAACTGTAGAAAGTGCCTGTGGGTAAAATTACCCGACTGCGCAATAGCAAAGACAGGTTTGCGTTTCTTTTCATGTAAAGATAGTAACAGTTACAATATCATCATAAATTCACAGATGAATATTCCACTGAATCTAAGGCCACCGCCGTATTAGCGACAGACTGAGCTGATACGCAAATGGGCTTACACATGTAGAAGAACTAGAACTTTAGATCAAATTGTAAGACTGTTAAAAACATTGTAAAAGCCAATTATTTTAAAAGAGTAACCGTGGAGTTTCTTGCCGGCTCTTCACCATAAGAAGCGACCAATTGGAACCGTGAACCTAGCTTTTGACGTTTCATAAGCGTCCATGTAGGTTATGTGAAATAAAATATTTTGAATTTGAATTCTGTCAACAAATATTTAAAAATTCACATAGCACATTTTACCTCAAAAGTTAGTCACTTAGTCCATTTTACCTCAATTTTAGAGGTAAAACTTTCTTTATGCAAACAGTAGCGACAGATAAACGGTAAAGTCACTGCATTCGCCAGAGGGCGCTACGTGCTTTGCCGCATCAACCCAGGATTACCCCACCCTTAGCTAATAATGAGTTAATAGCGTTTTTTTGTGGAAAGAGCTAAATGTCCAACGACAGATGGGATGCTAATTATTCATAGTATTGTTGATGTTGCTTTGTTGAGAGCATGTGGCTTGAAGTGTATTGAATTATCAGTAGGTATGTAGAAATAAAATATATAAGTACCAGGTGTTGAAAAAGATAACTTTTCCAGATAACTTTTGCAAAGGATAACTTTTCCAGGGGCCGTATTATGACGTATTATTGCCACCATTATTCCAGTGTGAGTGAGAGACGGAGCTATACAAGGCCGCTAGCACCATCCTCTTTTTGCAGTGGAATAATTATGGCATTAATACTTCATAATAAGGTCCCTGGTCCTTTTGGTAGATTACAGAGATGGTTGTAAAATAAATAATGCAGTTTATGCACAACTGAAGAATTAGGTTTCATGTAGCCTCGTTTTCATTGGGAAATAGAAGATGTTGGATAGTTCATGCTGCGAACCACATTAACAAAGCTGGTTACAGTACATAATCCTAACTAATATTATAAATGAGAAAGTGTGTTTGTTTGTTTGTTACGCTTTCACACTAAAACGGCTGAACGGATTTAGATGAAATTTGATACACGGGTAGACCATGACCAGCAGGCCTAACATGACGCACGCGACAATTACTCGTTCTCGCGTGAGTAATTTTTGTCTATTTTGTCTCTTTTCTCGTTTTCTGACAGCGCCTCCATACAAAATAGTCGACTCCTTCTGTCAAACTTTATGTTTTGTCGACAAACCCTAACATGGCACCTTAGTTATCTCGATTTTTGACAATTCAACACGAGATAATCTGCGATTCTTCTGTCATTAAGTCGTATTTACTCGTCCTCGATTTTGACGACGAGAACGACGAGAAGAGTAGACAAAATTATTATACAAAAAATATCTCCAAAATAACATGGCAGTTTCATAATTGTAATTATTTTAGTCATCATTTTATTTTACAATATATATTAATAATGAAAATACTTAGTTTTAAACTACTATTTATATTGGAACGACGTGTTTTATATGGATTTTTTCGTTTTTTGTATTGAAAATATGAAAAATTATTACCTACATGTTGGGTATTAGGGGTTTATGGGTTTCATAAAGGGGGTTCAAATTTTCATTATTTTTGCGATAGGACACACCATTTTCGAGATATAAGCAAAACAAAAGAAAAAAAAGTCGAGGTGTTGGTGTGAATTTTAGTTCATGAAAATTAATTTCCACACCTTTTTAATCGCGATTAAATACTTGGACAATCAGAATTATAGATTTATATGATTTTAGAAATTAATAACTACTAAAATATAGTTAAGTTGTGTCACTTTAGTCTATTTCAGAATGGGAAATCGTCGGTTGAACGGAATAATCTAAATTTTGGTAATTTTTAGTCTAGTTTAGAGGTATTTGTGACAAGGAAATCGGCACCATTGAATGAATGAAACGGAATCTCAAGCCGATGTTGCTATCATAAAAATAATTTGTTTTTAATAACTTGCAACATCGGTTTCTCGTCGCGAGATATAGAAGTGTCAAAATGCTTTTTTCGAGTTTACTCGTCGTTTACGGTCATGTTAGGGTTTAGAATGACGTCAGAATCGTAGACAAAATTCGACAAAACGAGAAAAAGAGCGTTCTCGCGCTTGTCATGTTAGCCCTGCTGGAATAGGATATAGGATACTTTTTATCTCACCATTTCCACGGGTTCGAGACTTATGCGGGTTAACACCAGCTGCGCCCCGCGGTTTCACCCGGATAAGTCTAAAACTCACTTTCTCATTTATAATATTAAGTTAAGATTGTGTCTTTTTCTTACCAGATAACCAATTATCAACTAAATAAATGAACATATTTCCACTTAATTTAAATTTCTTGTATTTCCATATACATTTCTTGCCGAAACAAACAAACCAAACAAACGCATGACACCGTCAGTTAACTGCCACAATCTGCACAAACAGACCTTATCTTGTCCGACGGCAAAATGCGGAACTAAACGTTAAACTCCATACATCGAAAGCATTTTCCTTTGCCACTAGCGCCACCCCGAAGTTTCAAGATATTAGTGACGCACCCGTCCCGTTGCATCATTAGACGTATCAGACAGTGCGATCTAAACGGACCAATTATGATGTGTTTGAACTAATGATATCAGATGCACGAGGGACATCAAATGGTTGGTTGTTTGTTTTGTTTTGATTTACAGAGGCTAATTGATGAGTTGTGCAATGATGTATAGAAAAGCGGAATTGGGTGTTAGTTTGTAGATTTACTGCATTTCAAGTATGCAAAATTTCAATGTTAATAAGGTTACGTAGTAGACAATGGAAATAGTAAAGATACAGCAAAAAACTGAAACTTAGAAAAATAAGTTATTCAAAGACTTGTGCTTTTTAAACGTCGACATAGATTGACTATGATGCATCACCCAAAAACTCGCCCATCGACATTTCTAGTGGTTTTGCTACGAATAAGAAGAAATGGTACTATAATTTTCCCAGCATAACTCTATAAGAGGCATCGCTCTAATTTTTCTGATAAACACAGAGCGACGCTTCTTGAAACAGACTTCCAACAATCAGTAAAGTGTGATAAACAGAATAAGACCGTTATAAATAGGATTTACTGTTACATTTTTAACACATTGTAATTTTTCGCAATTGACACCCCTGTTCGAATGCATTCGATTTTTAAATTCCCGTTTTACCGCCATGTTCATAACGGATTCCTTAAAAGCTTTCCAAGTACTTAACAACTCAGCGTCAACGCAAAACAATCGAGTAATTCGATTTTCAAATTTCAAAATCAGAACGTAATTCGATTGGTAGCGCTAATGCTCTATCCGTGTTGGTATAAATTGAACGTTTGAACGAATTAGAAGTCAGTCGAGCGTCGGTCTCCTACTACTGTGGTCGGAAATTTTAATAAGTTTATTTTTTAATAGCGTTTTGGGTGGCTCACATTAAGATGGATTATATTCACGTATTAGATGCGCTATCTCGAGTTAATTGAAACTTAATAATCTACGGATTTTCTCCGCTTGCTTGATAAGACTGATGGTCATTTTATAATGTATTAACTAGATTATGATTATGAGCAGGTTTTGTTATGCAAGGCGCGTGGAATGTTGGTTTAGATGTTATAATTGAAAAATGTGATATTAAATAACGCATTGTACACGTTAATTCTAATAAAGAAGGTGGAGGCCTTCATTCTGACAGAATTTAAGTTATTGACAATAAAAACACAATTAAACGAGAAGACCACCGTGAACACTTCTTATTACTGTCTACCTATGTAGCTACGGTAATACATCTCAAAATTCGAAGGCTTTATTCCACTAAGTATAAGAACTACTTACTCTTGGTGATGAACTAATAATAAATGACCTGAAAAAATATGATCAAAGAAGAAAATTATATCAATAGTCCGGAAATCATAAAACCGATGAGCCTCGACGAGTCGAGTCGAGTGACGAAATTAAAATGATGAAAGCTCATACCATAGTAAAAAGCCAAACAACGACGTAATAGCGGGGCTGATTGACCGGGGTGCGTCGGGCGTACACTTAAGCCGAACATGGCAGCTATATGGCTATAGTTAAATGAAGAAGACAAATCAAATTCTTCTTTCGAAGGTACATCTATGTTTCCTATATTGTTTGGGCCCAGTAGGTGGTCACATTTATTGCGGCGACAGAGGCGTTTGATTGTCAAGGGTGCAGGTGAACGGACATTTGGGACACTAGCAGATGAGGCATAGTCGGTTCAGGTGTATCGCACTCGCACTGGATGTTGGATCAATCAGTAATGCCCCATTTCGCCAAATTTATTTTCAACGGCTTTACTTGGGTACGTAATAGATTCATTACTTTTCGAGGCAAGTGTTCTTGGGGCTTTACGAAGTTTTAAGGTGGTGAATACCTTTCTTCCCACAATTTACTTCGCTCTTTAGGTTGCCTGTCTTGGATTGCCTACGTGGAGTGTAAGAAGCTCTTGTGACTTTTAGCCTACCCGGAGTACTCGGTCAGTCGTAGAGGGGATATAGGGAATCGGATTCTTAGGACAAATCAAAATAATCAAGAAGATATTCCAACATACCTGCACTCTACTCTCAGGGAGGTTAATCTTCAGCGCGACCTCCTCCCGCATGAAGATGTCGGGGTACCTCGTCTTGCCGAACAACGCTTCTAACACGTCGAGTTGTGCTCGAGTGAATGTCGTCCGTTCTCTTCTCTGCTTGCGAGGGTTTACACCTGTTGACAAGGAGATGAGGGTTAGAAGAGAAGGTAATGAACTTGAGGCCAACCAACCAAGCTTGAGTCAGAAAGGTTTTTATGACGAACCTAATCATTAAGATGGTAAATTATTATATTAAAAGTTTGGGTAAGCGATTCGACATAAAGTTAAGTAACGAAAGAAGTAGACAATAATGGTGACTTCAAACAGTCTGTAATTGTTAAGCGAATCGAAGAGCAAATGAGGAGGTTCCAAGTTGGAGGACTCAGCCGTATGTTTTGGAACTGGTAACTAAAGTTGAATGAGAGCATATCTATACTGATATCGAACTGCGCATCAAACTGATGTTACGCAACATCTAGCATTGCGCAAGCATTACAACGACCCGACATCAGTCGTCGGGCAGTAGCCCATTAGACACAACACCCGTCTGGTCGTAGGATCCTTCCTTTTCTATGGAGGGTGAGTGAACTTTACACTCTGTTCCTCATATTCCTATACTACCTACAGAGTTTTTCGAATCCGCCTGAATTTGAAATATTTTTTTTGCATTTGATAGCAGCTCTAGCTCGAGGAAAGTCATATAACATTACGCTACGACTCTTAAGAACCAAGTAAAAAGAAAAAAAGTTGAACGCTTAGTGCAAACAAAGTAATAGCACGGACGGGCGATGCGATGCGATGTGTTGGGTCGGGGAAACAATAAATTTCACGGGGATGAAGTCGTGGGCAGATGTATAAAAGGTGGAAATTAAGATTTCATAGCTAGGTTATCCTTCCGTAACGATAGCTTGTTACCTACTGGTAACTTTGGCCAAGGTCAGTGTTCTGAATGTAATTAACATTTTTAATAGTATTGTAAATTTAAACCATGTGACGGAAAAAGTGCTACCACATATACATTATGGACTCGTAAAACGCGTAAAATCAGAAGTGTAAAACTAAAATATGACGATAGAAATAACCGGTTCAGTTATAACGTTAAAACATGTAATAGATCATCAGGTATGGCGACAAATATCACAGATAATATAGATAATTAATATGATAATATTAAAACCAGTTCGCGACCACGAAAACTTTGAATTGATGAGATTGAGAATATTAATATTACAGTGCTTTTATTAGAAGAAGAAATGTTACTAACAAGAAAAATATAGAAAAATGATGATCGATATGAAACTGTTGAAAATTTTCGTGGCAGAAAAAAGGAGAAAATGGATGCAGACGTCGAAAGTGCAGATTTCCGACATATGTTAAATACAATAGAATAGAATATTGTTTCTTGTCGCTATGTGTGGTAAACAAATATAGTTGCTTGAAGCTATAAAAGTTTCTGTACAATATACCTCTAGGGTGTTATTAGAAAATAAGTTAAAAGGATATATTAGCACGAAGGCTAAAGTATAAATATTTAAGCCTGAAATAATGAATTCATCTTAGAACATCCAAGTACCTCCTATTAGAGCAATATGAGAGTCTGTTCCAGTCACTAAATAAAATTATAATATTTCCAAGACGCCTCATAACACTGATAAATAAAGGTTATTTTTTTGTAAAATGGAGCTTTACGAAGTATTTGGAAAAACAAATACTAAGGTCATCTAAATATTATAAATTCTTTTGTTTGCCTAACTTTTGTTATATTTAAAGACTAACATAAACGTTTTGTTTTTGTTGTTTTATTATACCTTTGTTTAATATTAGATTCATATAATTTAGGTTTAAAACGCATTTGGTCTCATAGTTTTATTACACTTTTTACGATGGATATTAATATTATAACAAGTCTTCGAACCTCTAATCTTGCGTGGTGTAACTTATGCAACAAAACAAATTATTTATATGATATTTTATGTCTCAAACGATATCAATAAAAAGTTATAAAACTTTTTATTTTGTATTCATGGATTGGTTCCATAGTGTTGTGTCTATGCTACTGTTAGTAATTTTTTATTTTTTATCTGTGCCACCAGTGCCACTAAAATTTGAGATTACGGAACTTGTCACAGCCTTAATTAGAAATAATAATAAAAATAATTCTGTATTTAAAATAAAGAGCTAAGGTTTTATTGGCTCATAAAAAAATGGTCTTGCATTATAAGTATTGTAATTTTCCCTTATAACTAGATGATAAAGGTAAAGTCAAAGTCAAATCACTTGTTTTGAGGCACTTTTGAACGTCAAAATTTTCAAAAAAATTGAATTGATTCTAGTCGCCCCTTCCAAAAGGTAGTTTTCGTATGGGCAAGAAACTCCACCGATAGATGTAGGTTTCAGATTTTAATGTACATCGGTTAGTGAAAATATGTAGGACAGTTTTCTAGTGTAGATTTCAAGGTTAACTGTCAGCGTGGGCGTTACTTCTGGAACTGAAGGAATAAAAAGATAAACTGTATAAAATACCCACACGTTAAAGGTTTTCAAATAATATTTGTAAAAACACGCTCCGCCATAATTGGTGCCTGAAAAATGCCTTTTCTATACTTCTAAGAATGTTTGTATAAATAGAATAAAAAAACTACATATAACAGCTAATAATAAAAGCTCTCATCTAAAAACACCCACAAGTAAAAAAGCATAAATTACAAACGCATTCAACTAGAATTAATAATTGAATGATAACGATCCAAATATCTTCAACCAACTAATCGATTATACTAATCGCTTACTCTAACCTTAGTCGATTATCAAGTCCACATCGCTATGGCCACTGGTTTTTCCCGTATACTATGAATATTAATATTAAAATGACATTAATTGTTCCACTCATCATAATAATATCTAAATATAAAACCGGCTTTTGTTCATTGGCTTTCTTTGATATTCTTTCTATCAAACTTAATGGTAAAACGTTTATGATGTGGCTAAAACTATGGCAGAGGAATTAAAATGTTATGCCTGTTTAGAAATGAATGCTAAAATTTGTTTTATGGCTCAAGATTATGTTAATAAAGATTCAAATGTGTAGACGTGTCAGACGGGTGGTCTTGTTTCTCAAAATGTCGTAACCGTAGATTGAGGGAAAGCTAGACAGCCTGATTAAATGGATAGATTGATTTTTGTCCCGAGTTTGTTGGAAATTGGTAGTAAGCTCTGTTCCACAACTTAGTTGACACTGAGCTTGTGGTGGACTTTTCATCCTGTGTATCGATAAGTACGAGAAATGAGAATAAGAAATGCTTGCCTTACCTAAACTATCCAGGCTCCGGGCATTTAAACACTGAGGGTGTTTCAGAGAATATGCACTGACGCGGACGTAAAGAAACACTAGGTAGCGAAGTTTGGAAGTCTTTAACTCGGAACTGTGTATCAATGCCAGTGAGTTTCTAAAGTTAAAGTCTATTAAGTTAAAGTTTAATTTACCGTTTTTGTGTCCAAAGCGAATAAAATAAAAGCATTTTTTTAAATATTGACAAGCGCGATGAAAAGATCCAATAACCATTAAGAACAGACTTACATAGACTAAACAAACAAGTTTTTAAAGATGTCCATCAATCATTTTAAGATGCACTTAATTGAAACCTAGTTATAGATTTAGCTGATAACATGACTAAGTTATTAAATTAAGCAATTCATCATTCCAGTGAAAAAGCTTTTAAGCATAAAGATAGAAACTCTCCAGGACAACTTCTGTTTCTTTTATTAGAAGACAGCACAAAAACCAAAAAGAATAGACCAGAAAATGTGTCACACAACAGACGAAAGGAATTTATCCGCCATTACTCATGTGAACACATGTAAGACAAACAAATAAAGCAGGTCATACGTCCACTAATACCTTGTAATCCTCATAGAAATTAAAAATCATTAAGAAACTCAGCCATCAGTCAACTCCAAATTACATCTAACAGGGATGTAAGTCACGAGGTTCAATGATAAATAGTTTTGACGCATGTTTTTGACATGTTCCCTTCTGAATGGTCAAAGACAGACTGCGTGTCGCGAGCGCGCGCTCGAGGCTTTTGTTTGCCATAGACAACGCCTGGGCATAGAGACTAGAGTAATTCTTTATTTTCGGTTTTGGAATGTCTTTTTCAATGGGATTAGAATGTTGGTTTTTGGGACTGATTTGGTAGTTATTGTTGGTAGATTATCGACTATAAAATGGATAGAAAGCGACTTGATGTAGTGCGTTTCTTCTTCATTTGTTTTTGCCTTTATCCCATAAAACATGAAACCTAGAACCATAGACCTTATAAAACTTTAGGTTCTACAGTTATATTGGGCAGGTTTTTTCATTCTTAGCTCTCATGTCTACATCCAATTCAACGAAATAAAATGTCAAAAATACTTTGAAAGTTTATTACAACCTAAGTCTGAGACCAAAACCGACTCCTGTATGAAAGTGGTCTGAGTAAACAAGATATACTGGTGCAATAGCCTCAGCTGGTTCCTGTTTTACTAGCTGTCTTAATGCTAGATGTGTAGGCTTATTAACACGAATCTAAATTAGATGGCACTGTTCTCGAATACAGATGATTTGATCTTTACCAGCAGCACTTTCATTCAGTGCATTAATACACGGTGTTGTTTTTTTGCTATGAGATCATAGGAGACTTGGCGAATTTGTATGGGAGTGATCTATGGACCAATAGCGATACAGTTTAGATATTTGCCTTTGTGCAAAGGGGCATTTGAGCCGGCAACTTTGAGAAAAATATACTTTTGTAATATACAGAATGAATATCTCCACGGACGAGAGAATTGCGGTGATAGTCACGCTGTGCCGTCAAATTATCGCCGCGATGATATCGCCGTGTGGAGATCTATTTCATAGAGTTTCTATTGATGGCACAGCAAGACTATCGCCGCGATTTTCTCGCCAGTGGAGATGTCGCCTAAAGGTCGTAGTTACAGCAAAACATTCTTGAGAGACTGTCCTTAGCTAGCCCAGTCTCCTATAATCCCGTGCTTAAAAAATGTTCGGAAAACTTACAGTGTTCTTTAACAATAAAAAATTTAAGGATTGATAAAAAATTACAAGTTTCCACAAACATTAAAAATTAAAAAAAAGAGGAAGCACTAGATGTACTTGGATAATAAATAGTATCCTATGTGTTAATCCAAGAAATGGATAGTTGTTTTTTTTTTTAATCCGTTTGTATTTGAAACCCTCAGGGTTTGTTCAACGAAATCTCCAAACAGCTAGCTAGTTGCACTTCCCGTGACCGCGGGCTGGCTTTTTTTTACCTTAGCCAGAGGCTTAGCATTGCCATACAATTACAACGTGGCATGCTGCCAGTCTCTTGGGTACATTACCAGTCGCCAGTGATGCGGTGGTATTTTTGGACGCCATATTTTAGTTAGTTACCTAATAGTTTTAGTTTGGTTAAGTTATTATATTTTTATTTTAATACTTTGTTAGTTAATTTTGTAGTACCTGGTCGACCAAGCTCTGCTCGGGTGAAAATAGAGAATGTTCATAATAGTATTAGGATAGTACATACTAATTCCATGCTGCCATGATAGTAGGTAATTACTAATTCCATGCGGTCATGTCATTATTCTAAGGTAGCCATCTTGTTCTAAACTTTGAGCGACCAAACTCTGTTCGGGTGAAAATACGGAGAAAACGAATATACCCAGATATGAGACCTAGCTAGATCGATTTTTCGGTCCCGTAAACACCTATATTGCAACTTTCAACGAAATTGTTAGAGCCGTTTTCGGGAACGTCATTACAAATATATATATATAAATAAATGTTGCTCATTTAATAGTTTAGGGTATGAAGTTTATACAGTGTATATATTTTTTACCTCTTTATAAATACCCTCTGTTAGAAATGGTTTATTCGTGGGCTAGATTTCATCTAAATTCATTCAGCCGTTTATGCGGTTTAATTACAACATCATTGCAAACTTTTTCATCTATACTTAACATCAGAACTTCTAAGGATTTGAAGTCCGGGAATACTTTTATGAGTTATGATGTGGTTAAGATTTTCTTCTCAGAAGAATAATCTAAGTAGGTACCTTACTAGTTTCAAAATTTCCTATGAAATTGAAATCCTAAGCTAAAGAACAAAAGTGCCTGGATTACAGAAATTATTTCGGTGAACTTCGAACCACTCTAGAAATTAGAAAAACCTTGTACGAATTTAGCACCAAAAAGCTCCATGAATCATATATCAAAAAGCGCATATCGCATTTAAATATCACAAAAACAAATTCGATCTACTATTTATAACAATTCGCCGAAAACTGATAATAGCTCTCTGTAACGGATTAAAAATATAAAATAATACAATATCCATTTTGAAACTCGCTCGTGATACCCCATTGTGACTATACAAACAAACATTCATATGAAATCTGTCACATGTTGAAAAGTGAAAATGTATTCATATGTCTGTCTCTTTTACGCATATGGAATTGGGGCGAGTTAGAGAAAGATGGATAGATTTCAATTGTCATTTGACAACGGCCGGAGCGCTAATCCTAGTGACATGGCTGGCTTGGGGTTCCGTAGTAATATTATAAAAACCTTTGAGAGTTATGCACATGGTGTTGTGAGTATTAGTCTTTCTCGCCCATTTTCAACAAATGTATTATGGCTTTTATTGTAATGAATATGGGGCACGGATGTTTGAGCTATTTCTCTTTGTGATCTGCTAAATGGGTTACGAGAAAATGGGTTATATGCTCGTGTGTCCATTGATTTCAAATTGAAGCTGCATTGTCTGCATTTTATATAACTTTTCCTATTTCTACGAAATTAACTATAAAGTCTTGCTATGTTTACAAATAAACAAACAGAAAACCTAAAGTTTTTTTTTTTTTCTGTTAGCCATTAGTTCTACCATGACCCATTGCTAGGTTATCCATTAATTAACGGACACCTGTACATACAACACCTACAATCTGAGTAAGAGTTTTATGAAAAAATGAAATGAGAATTTTGTCAGTATATCCAGAAAAAGCGGTTGATAGAAATAGGCCCCTATTAAATGGGACTTAAATATAACTGGCGAAATGTGGGTGTACACCTCTGCTTAACCCAACTGGGAATACAGGTGTGCTGTTATGTTATCCAGAAATGGAAAAACAAGGATGAGCCAAGGTAATAATAGTCTTAAAAGTGGAACTACTATTTCAAATATATTATTTTTAACACCATTTAAATTAAAACCAAGATTCTTTGCCACTGTATCGTCTTTTGTCCACATCATGTTTGTTACACTTTTTTCTACCATCGATGGTATCATGTCGAGTCGATTGCTTTCCGATAGCTACCTACTGCTCTCCTAATGGCGGAGTCGTGTTTGGACTCCTATTTCTAAGCCTTGGAGATCTGGACGATTATCGGCAGTTTTTGTACGGTCAAATTACTGGAATGTTTGGGTTGTGGATTAGAATTTTTCGGGGCATGAATTCTTAAGTTTGAATTTGATTTGGGTTTTGGTTTGTGAGAATCAGAGAAATAATGGAAAATTTACAGACGTATGTAATCATTATGGCTGTCGATGATTTGGATCGGTAATTTTTTTAAAGCATTTTAAAATTATGCTCTGATTGTATCGTTCTTATTCTATAGGAGGAAGAATGGTTAGTAAGCTGAAGGTTTTATTGAGAGACTACAAACCTTATAGCCTACTTCTTTTATTCAAAAGCCTTTGGAGTTGTTGCTTGTTGCGTTTATGTCTTTTGGTCCATTTAGTTTCATGTAGATTTATTTCGTCCTTTTTGTTATCGGCTATACGTACCTACAGCCATAATAATTAACACATCACTATAATTTAAAAAAAACATCAACGTGTTTATATTCTACACCTAAAAAATCCTTCAAAATAACAACTAGCATCACACCACATAAAAATAAATCGTGAGGCTAATTTGTTGAGTACATAAAGGGGGACAAACGCATTATTTTCCCGTTTTTCACGGCGTTTGACCCCGGGGTCCCGGACCCCGTCCCCGGAGAACTGACAAACCCTAATGACGTGTAAAATACTTTTGAGGGTAGTACACAGCTGCAGGAGATTATAAAATGTCATCTTTGTTATCAATAAAGTAGGAGCTGTTTTAGATTGAATTTAATTTGATTTTTTTTAGGTTCAGCTAATGAAAAATATTTCTTTTGTTGTTAATAAAAATTGAGATACCTGTTGAGTTTTCTTTAGTTAACAGAATCTGAAACGAATACTTATTATTTATTTCAAAATTCAGAAAAAAATACGATATATTATCACGGTGATGATCAAGCTGAATATAAAACTATGTGGTCAGATATTATTATTTTCAATTACACAAAAAAATAAATTCAGAATTAACATATTAATTAAAAACAACAAAACAAAAATACAGAACGCAACATTTCAAAGCCTTTCTCTTAAAATGGCGGGAACGTCAACTGTCACTTTGACATTTCGGAGGGGGCTTTAATGGGCGCGCTCGGATTTAAACCGGATTGTTATTTTAGAGGAACATTCTTGGCGAGGGTAACTTGCCAAACATCCTATTTGATTAGATGTACTGTTACTTTGATACAATTATTTTGATATGCGTGAACAAAAAATAATGATTTCATTAGTGGTGATGGGATTTTTTAGATCTGGTCGATTGATTAGAGATTAGTCTGTTAAGTCCAGACGTATTCTTGCTGCTTTTGCAGTTTGGTTACCAAATGATGAGTTTATTTATGGAGCAGGATTTGTTTTACATAATATTGAGAAATTTTCTTTTTTGAGAGGACTTTCTGAAGCAACATTTCAGCTGTAACCAGAATCTGTATCGGTTGATGCTGATACCAGATCATGCGAGATGCGAGATAGGAGAGTTGTAAACGAAAGAAAACTGGTAGTCAATAATCAATTTGCGAATAATTGTGACGATCTGGAGATTAAAAAAAAATCAACATTACATTCTGTAAGCTTTTTGAGCAAATTTTCATATAAAATCATATATTATGTACGCACATAGCAATAGCCCATATAATAAAATAGGTAGCAACTAGCAACACCCACTAAAACGAGGGTTGCCAGCCTATAAATCATGTTAACACATAAATTGCGCTGGCAACTCTGCCGCAGGGGTGCGAAACATGACAAGTTGTGATAGATCACTGAGGGAAAATACGGCCTAACAACCGAGCTATTTTGAACCTTAAGACTTTGAGGATAAGAGCGATGGTGAATGGTAATGTGTACAGTATGCAATGAGTTATTTTATTATTATGATAATGTAGCAACCCTAGTGTAGGGGTGTGCTAACCGAATTGTTGGTAAATTGAAATATATCCTATAAATTATTGCTTATTTGTTACAGTTCGAAGTTGGGGCGTGGATTGACGATAATTTAAGTAATATTATGTAGAATGTAAGGGCGATAATTTCTTCTATGAATTCAAGGCGTTATCGACAATAAAATGGTGTCTGTGAAGTTCCTGTAGTATTCGTTTGAGAAGATCAATAGTTAGGCCAAAGACTAGTAATTAGATTCACATCTTAAACACCAGTGTTAGTACATACATTTGGCAAATTTTGGTAATAATTACTAATAATGTCAAAATCACCATTAATAATATCAACATCATTAATAATACAATAATCAAGTACCATCAATAATAATTAAATATGCAATAGGTACAAGAAACATTAATTCAAGGCACGATTTGAAGGTAATATACTTGTGTCCTTAGTATTAGACCTTGCGCCCTATAAGCCACAGTGACCAAGAAGCTGTTGGCGCTGCCCCGTCGCGTCAGGGAGGCGACACGCTTTTGCATAATTGCGTAAAAGTCGTCTATACGAGCCTCTGCGAACATCCCTGATGCGCTACAGTGTAGTGGCAACCTCAACAGGTTTATGTTTCATCATCTTTATCAGTCAATAGCAGGTTTCTGCTGGTCATCGCAAAGCCGAACACACCGGTGTACATCTCCCGCCTGCACTACACCACTAAGGCGGAGGACATCGTGGAGTACGTGCGCCAAAAGACGAGGTACATGCCGAGGGTGCAGTTACTAGAATCGCACCGGAACGTCAACTTCAAGGCGTTCGTCGTGCGAGTACCGAACTGTTATCTGCCCCTCGTCATGGAAGAGGACTTTTGGCCGCAGGATGTGGTGTTCCGTCGCTTCCGCGGACAAGTTCCACAGGACAACACAAAGTCAAGCTAGTGCAAAGTGAAGTGCTACTAACATAGTCTAAGCCTTATTTATTTACACAAGTTTTTGTTAAAATATGTATGTTTAGAAGCCTGTGTCGCCTGAAATAAATGGTACTATTATAGGCCTCTCAAATCGCATGACATTTAATTTGATACTGGCTACTCTCGTCGAGCCTCACTGCAACCAACGATGAGATTATATATATGTAAGTGGTACTGCCTCGGTAATCTACTGGCCGTAAGCGCTACAGCTGAGCATGAGCTCCTATGTTCAATTCCCGGGTCGGGTAACGTGTTAAAGCTCGTGCAGACCAGCGCGACGCGACGGCGCGACGCGACTCGAACAATACGATTTCTAAGAAAACTTCACGGGATAACAATAACCGGTGTCGCGTCGCGCCGTCGCGTCGCGCTGGTCTGCACGAGCTTTTATTCGGTTTTTCCATCTGGAACTTCTCAGTAGCATCCCGGAGCCTTGATGTGTGCCCGGTTAATGGCAACAGGCTCGCCCCCTATTACATGGGACTTAAACATAACTGGCGAAATGTGTGTGTACTATAGGAACACGTCTGCCTAACCCTTCATGGAATACAGGCGTGATGTCGTGTTATGTTAAAATGTAGTAATTATTTACAACAGTCTGTCTTTCTTTCTAACATCACGATCATGTTGGATATAGAAAAACACGACATGCAAAAAAAGCAATTTCCTTATAGATCCTAATCGTAATCACAATGAAATTAAATTAAATGAAATTGTTTATTCTGTAAATAGGATATTGGAATCACTTCTACAGGACATCTTAAAAAGAAAAAAAACCTAGATGAGTTCGGCGTTTCCTATCTGACTACTCTGAGAAAAAAGGCCGAAACAAACTCAGAGGTCCGGCCACCGTAGGCGCGGGCTTGCGGACGGTGAGCAATGGGTAGCTCGCCGTCCGATAAGGACCAGGCCCGGGTCGACGGCGCGTTGTGTTCCACGCGCGCCTCAAAGAGATGTCAGCACAACGGAAGGGGTCCGTTAGGACCGATGCCTGCCGGGGTTGCGGGAAAGTCCGAAAGGGATACCGTGGCCCCTGGCAACGTAAAGGCAACGGAAGGAACACGGGTGGGTTTTAGTCAGTAAGAGTCTGACACGCCCTCCCGCTCCACCCAGAGCGGGAGAAGTTATTTGATAATTTCCCACCCAAAAAAAAAAAAAAAAGGTCACAGTCTCTTTTAAAGTCCAGACATAATCTACATCAGACACAATCACAATCTTGATTACCTCAAGTTCTACCCAAAATTAGTCCCAAAAAGGCTAACAACACCTAACAATCTTAAGGACCCGACAAAGACCTCCGATATACCTGTCCCTTTCCCACACAGAGGATTAACTTATCGTAGAACTCCACGATAAACATGTTACGAGTGGGCTGCCGAGATAAGGGCGGGGGTTCGATTCCCGTTCACGATTTATTTCTTTAATGACGTAGCAACTAATGGGAGGGTTTGTTTTCGTATCTAAAGGAGCTAGTGAGGTGGATAATTTGTTTTTAGTGGATTTTGGAGTGCGTAAATCGAGAATGGTTTGAAAATGAAATTGGGGGAGTTTTCTTCATTCTAAGCTTTTCTTAACTGAAAGATGTTTGCTTCATATTTTTCCTTGGTTTCTGTTGCCTAAATGCTGAAGTCTATTTTTAAAATCTCACCAAAATGATAAATAGGTACCAGTGAATAATTTAAACACAAATTATTCACTGGTACCTATTTATCATTTTGGTGAGATTTGATAGCAGATTAAAAAGAACGAGAAAAAATTAAGAGATGGCAAAAACGTTGATGTGCTCAATTAGGGATGTATGGCGTAAAAATAGACTTTTTGACCTCAATGTGATGTTCCTAGGTGGCAATGACGGTAAATGTTTAAGTTTAATTATATTTCTGTCATTTTTTAAGTTAGCAGCAGTGGACCCGCAGATTTTGTTAAAATATTCCGATTAGTTTCTACTCCCATCAACCAGCTTTGTAACACCAAAACATCAAAAATTCAGTTCCAACTATCAAGTCATCCTCTTAATTATTAACCCCGTAAATATATTCAGTGCGAATTGCTGTGCAAACAGATAAAAGCAAACGCGTGACCGGCACGTGCGCTCCCCACGCCTGCTCACTTACGACTGACGATTTCAACGACCATAGATAATGAGGTTTCCGTTTTCTGAATTTAAATTTTAAGAAAATATTTTTATGGGTAGTCGAGGGTACAGTTTAAGTGCGTAGAGTAAAGTCAATTTCCGTGGAAAACTGAAAATAACGTTTAAGGAAGTTCTGACTACGATCGACGAGAAATACCAAACATTGATGTTGGTATTTGAGTCTGGCGTCAACTGCTTATGTTTAACGTAACCAACGGTAATCGTGCCTACTCAAAATTTGAAGCATATTTACTTAAATTGACAGAATCTGACCCTTTCTTACATGTACTAGCCTTGTTTAAGACTTGCCTAACTTCAAAACAGACGGAGATGAGGCATGAGCAAGATTCCTTGAACAAAGACTGGTTCTTAGCGCCTTACATTGAAATAAGTGAAAAGAAAGTAGGGACAATCAAAAATTGGAGTTGGTTTCCAGTCTAACCTGATGCAGCTGAATACATGGAGTGACTGCTCATCTGACCTCCACAACCCAGTAAATGGGTAATACGATACCCCTTGGTAAGACTTTTGTGAGCTTCTGACGACGCGAAACGACTGTCAAAGATCCACGAATGACATCCAGGCTTAACGTGCTTAAAGTAGGGACAATACGGGCTCTTAATAATAACTTAAAACAAGAAAACCCGTACAGAAGCACAATTTTCCTACCAATTCAGAGCACGACACAGCGTCACAACGCTACCAATAAATATCTAAACAATAATTCAATTAGCAGACACATGCATGTGTACACAGAGTCACTGACACAGTCACACGTCGTTCGACACGTGCCTCTAAGTAGGTACGTGTTAGCGGAGTGTGTGAACTAAAGTGGTGGGAATACAAGGTGTTTTCTTAACACTTTCGCTGCTGTAGCGGGTCTTTTGGACCCCAGCTCTAGTGTCCTATTGCAGAGAATAAAATAGATCTTATTTTACAGGCACAACTTCTGTAAAGTTATCTTGTTTGATTGGA
Source organism: Xanthia icteritia (assembly GCA_949128155.2). Taxonomy (NCBI): domain Eukaryota; kingdom Metazoa; phylum Arthropoda; class Insecta; order Lepidoptera; family Noctuidae; genus Xanthia; species Xanthia icteritia. Next base: position 11,884,129 of record OX421956.2, read on the forward strand.
CAGTTGTTTACGCTGAAATATGGTGGGCAAAAGTTAAAAAAAAATCTTTACACAACTAACGGTTTCATGAATGCGTCACCTCGAGCTTAACGTGCCGGACCGGTACGTGTGGAGGCGGCGACGCCCGCAACTGCTGAACGTGCCTGTGACTAGAACCAATCTAATGGCGAAAGCACCCCTCACCCGAACAATCCGGGTGGTGAATGAAGTCCATGAGAGACTGGATATTTTTGCGTGCGCTTTGAATGAATTCGCAAGGGTTCTATTGAATGTAGTTAGTTATGTAAGGTAATTCTAGTAAAACATTATGTTTGTTGTTATTTGTTATTTGTTGTTAGGTATCTAAGGATAAATAAGTCATTGTTTTATTTTTAAGTTAAATAATATTGTTAGTATGTAAGTAAATAGTATATAGATTTTTTTTTTTAACTGTTAGCTGAGTAAGTACTACACTGTCGCATTAGGTTTAGGCCTGTAATGATAGATGTAAGGAAATAAATACATAAATAAAAAAAAATAAATAAATAAATGAAAAAGTGAAGAAAATAGTCATTATATGAAAATAGGCTTAGTTATCCTGACAGAACAATATAGATTAGTGAGCTGGCTTTGATTCAAGTGAGCTGAACGTTCAAGTTCACAGTTTGAATAGTGCTTGATCTCAGGAATGACACAAACTACAATTACAGGCAAAAGGTAGGACGCGACAATGACTTTACTGAACGGACCAGATGTACCCTTTTCACGAATTCTTGTCATACGATTTTACACTTTATCATAAGCTAAGTAAGATCAGTTATGCAGTTAACAGTAAATGTGATAGGGTCTTATTCGATTTCAAAGCATTTGGCATTTGCATGCTGCCACATAATAGCAATATAGAGGAGTATTATGATGCGTTTTAATCAAATAAAAGTTAGGTTTAGTAAAATTCTGTTCATATCAGTTCTTTTTTGGAATTTTATCAGTTATGATTAGGAGAAAAATATGTATAGGATATTGGAATGAAAACTTTTGAAATAGTTTTTATTTTCAAAGAAATTAAAAATGTTTGAATTAAGAGGGTAGTTAAAGAAAATCATAAGAATGTGATGAACTTACTCCAACTCCAGGGCTTTTCATACTGATCTGGGGATGAAGGAAAAATATATATTATCTTCTTGTTTAAAGAGGGTAGTTTATGAATTAAATTAGTTGTAAAGAAGGTAGGTTAGAAACTTTTAAAAGACTAATTAAGGGCAGGAATTATGTCCAATTTTAATGTCAGTTTATGAAGTGCGTTTTAAATTAATAATTTCTAAAGAAGAAATCGCGTCTATTTAATCGAGGCAAAATATTTATAAAAAAGCATTTTAAAAATAATTTCGAAAAGTCGTATAGGTTTAGTACTTCCTAATATTTCCTATGTTATCATAGACAAAGTCCGACGCCTGATATTTTAAACGCGTAGCAGTCCCTGGCAAACCGACCGACAAAAGTCTAGGCTAAAAGTCAAACTCAAACTCAAACTCAAGGGAAACTTAAAAAAATATCGTAACTTCCACTTCACACCCTTCGCACACACCCCGGGGGTGATGCACTTGCCAAAAAACACAAACAATCACTAAAAACAGTTTTCTGAGCAAACACTGTGTTGACTTTACAATTAGCGGCGAGCGCAGGGTTGGGCACTTGGGGTACAAAACAACCCCAAAGTGGAAATGTATCGTTTTGCCTATTAGGGGCCTTGAGGCATACTGGAGTGCTTTTTAGAGTCACGTGTTGAAATAATAGGTTTGGAGTGTGGAAACGATCTTATGATTTTGTTGACGAGATCTTATTGGTACGAGTCTGTTCATAGGCCAAGCGAAAGCAGGAGAGTAGATGGCATGCAGTAAAACTTGGTGATAAAAACTATGTAGGTTTATAGCCTAATAAAGGACCACTTCTTACAAATTGAATATCCAATTTGCTTTTAATGATAGCGTTCAGAAGCATGCTCTTGCAGACTATAGTACCCATTTTGAACGCTTAATTTATTTAACGTTTTGAGGGACACTAAACGCTTATTGGCGTAATATTAATAAAACTTCTATAGTATCCTTCAACCGATTAAAAACAAGACCTCACTCATAAGACGGCAGAGAATTCGAAAACAAGTTCTTAGACCACTGTAGATTCACGCCTACACCGTTCGAAATTCGAAGTCGTGTTAAGAACTTCTCTTGCGTCAAACTTCCCTCCAAAAATTTGACAGCCACCAACTAAAAATTATCTTGTTATTTTTTAGTCTGTGGCCAGAGTTAACCCCGCGCGTGCCAGTGGGCGGGTCTTTAAAGCCCAGAGCATAAATAAACAGCGCCAGTGTTAACTTTCACACAGTGCCCCCTGACAAACAAGCTAGATGTTTAATTGAATAATAATGAGAGTTTGTCTATTTTGTTTTCTTAGTTAGAATTGTGAGTGGAGCAAAATGGTAGTCTGGGGGCTTTAACTTCTTTGAAAAAGTTTGTTTAAGTTGCTATTGACCATCTATCGTTATTTTGCCTTTATTATCAATTTATTTGGGGTCGGCGCAATATGTCTTCTTCCATACTTTTCTATTAGTAGTCATCTCAGTATTAGTCAGCCCCTTTCTAGCCATATCATCTTTCACACAGTCCATCCATCGTTTCTTTGGTTTTCCCCTACTCCTATAGCCATACATTCATATTCAAAACTTCCTCACGACATTTTTCTCATTCCTTCGCATTAGATGCCCACACCATGGCCAATTTTAGACTTTCTTCCATCCATGGATGTCAAACTGTAATAAATGTTGTATGCAATTATAAAAATAATAATTATAGAAATTCAAGTCATCTGCTGATTACACACCCTGAATATTTTATTAATTTAAATTCTGACATTTAAAAAACTAAGATTCCGTAATAATGAATTAATATCAATTTGATAGCAACAACGTTCAAATAAACAAAGTAATTGCTTTCTAATAATCCTTGTTCTCTTAAAAAACAATCTGAACATTTTTTGTCAGTGACGCTTGCGTATTTAGATGACTAACGTTAAAATAGCCTAAGATACTCTTTGCCTAGGTTTATTTTACTGGCTGTTCGAATATAAACCAGGATAACAACGTGATTTGTTTAAAATACTGGCAGCAATCAAACATTTAAAAACCTCTTCACAACCTAAACAGTTCAGTAAAAACATTTTTTTTTTTTACTAAAGTCTTAATAACAGCGATTCGTAGGTATACTAAGCTTCATTCGTTCCAAAGGTCAGACTTAATATTAAAGATTTTTCATTTATTTGGAAACAACCCGTTTCTAGATTTAAATAAATATATAAAAGGCCCACCACAATTTTCAAGAAAGAAAAAAAAAACACTTCACATAAACAAGGCAACAAAAAAACTTCTAAACCGTAACACAAAAGGCGTTTTCTTTTAAATTATGCAAAATACGACTAAACAATGGTGTGTGAAATCAGGCGGAACCAACCCTCAGGATGTCGTTGCGACAAATGAATTAACCCTCCAACGCGACGGGGGCCCGGGAGACCCGACCGTGAAAATCCCGAGTGTCAATTTTCACACGGTTTCATTTCTGTTTTTCTTTTCATGCATAAAAGATTTTGGCTATTGAAGGCACAGTGAAATGATTTTTGATGTCTGAATCAACGGGAACGGTATTTTGTGTGCGTTTTGTACTTTTTATTAAGTCTATCGACTGGTCCCAAGAACAAAGTCCTATCTTCAATATTGTCTAGTTGCAGTGCGAAGCAATAAAGTTACGCGAATCAAATAAGTTGCAAAAAAAATAAAATTAGTAGAAAATTATGGTGAAAGGTATTAAATACCTTTCACCATAATTTTCTACTACTACTACTTGATTACTACTATTTGATTCGCGTAACTTTATTGCTTCGCACTGCAACTAGACAATATTGAAGATAGGACTTTGTTCTTGGGACCAGTCGCTATTAATATTCTTTCGATTTGTTCCTTATGATATTTGTCTTTTGGATCAGTATTCACACGGTGTAAAGTAAGATGATATATTATTATGTGAATTTAGACACAAAAAATTGTCGGGCACTGTCTATTTTTAATGAACTTAAAACATTTCATCAATAAGTACTACGGTAACTATAATTTCTCAAATATAAAATTATAATTTCAATCAGCTTTAGCATTATCATGATTAACATCATGATAATTATAATCATCATTCGGTTAGCGTAATATTAATCAAATATAAAATATCCATAAAATGTACAGTTACTATCCACAATCTCCAGTAGTCAGTGAAACTAAACCTGCGGTTTACTCACAAAGTTATCTTAGACCTTACGATACTGGCGGAGGTAGCAAATTTTTTACATGTCATTTTACTTAAATGACAGGCTTCTGATAATGGATGACGCTGACAGGAGCATTGCATTAAGTTTAAAAAAAAAGAAAAAAGGTTATATATGTAAGAATAATTTGTGATGGGTTCTGTAGGTTACTGGCTAATCTTTTCAGTAAAAGAGGTGAAAGACACAATTATAGTACTAGAAATAGGGATCAATTAGTTCAACCGGGTTTCAGACTGGCGAAAGTAGACTCATCTTTCATGGGGTACTGTTTAAAATGTTATAATAAAATACCTCCCCACATACTACAACTAAATGAAACTAAATTTAAATCTTGTATAAAACGCACACTATGCTACCAAGCATATTATAAGCTGGGGGATTATATAGGTGACAAAAATGCTTGGCTCAACGCTGGTCCAGCTCCACAAGGGCGCATAAACTAATTTAATTTTAGCATTCGAAAATATTGTCGGAGCTGCTGAAGATTGCATAAATTATCTTTGAATTGTATAACTTCAATCTCATAGTATTATATAATTGCAAAGCACATGTGTGAGCACTGTGACCATGTACCTTCTATGAAGCTACCATTTACTGAGTACGTCTTTCATTGACTTGAATGTGCCCTGGCGGCTGAGAGTATGTCATGCTCACTCAAATGTCTCGCTGGTGGTGGCGTGTGTGTTGGATCGTTAAGTTCCCTTCAAAATGGTTGAGCTAAACGGTGCTGATCCATGCGTCATGTTCGTGAACGGGCGCCGTCAGTAGGGACTGGTCATCTCTTATCTGCCACGGCTTATTTTAATTTTTGAATTGTTTTTATCTTTTTATAACGGACGCTTTTTACGTGCACGTCTTTCTACATTGGTCTCACATGTATAATTTCAACATGAATGATGTAACCAATATTTTGTAACAACATTATGATTTAAAAGAGTGTCCATGGAGTTTCTTGCCCGTTCTTCTCCATAGGAACCTACGCTTTGGAATGGGCAACTAGCTTCATATTTGTGACTGACTGACCCCTTGACAATTCAAAAGTGCCTGTAAATGGTTTAATTGAAATAAATGCTTTGAGTTTTGAGTTTTTTGAGTTTTAATTATGGAAGAGTGTCAATTGAGTTTCTTGCCCGTTCTTATCCATAGGAACCTACTACGCTTTGGAATGAGCAACTAGGTTCATCTTTCTGACTGACTCCTTGAAAATTCAAAAGTGCCTGTAATTGGTTTAATTTAATTAAATGCTTTGAGTTTGAATGTGTAGTGCAGTTATCATTATTTTTAATTAGAAACATTCACCATTTTTCTATTTCAGTCTATAGTGGGAAACCAACCCTTCAAAAAAGGTAATTCGGCATTTATTCCAGTTTAATAATGTAATGTTGGATGGTCTTATTATATCTATTATGTAGGATTAATAGGCCTATGTAATTGAATTCATATTTAATAGACGGATTAGTAACTGCTCGCTTACATTGTTCAAAATTGCACAAGAAATTAACACAAATATTTTACAACTTTTTTAGTATCCTACAGTAGTAAATTTTAATCCAAAGGTTAGATTGGAAGCTTGGACTTTATTTGGAGATCTCTTCTTAATCGTCATATTAGACTAATTAGTTAATCTACAATCCCATAGAAAAACACTTACTTTTAGAAATTATTTCACTTACTCTATAATCCAAGACGATTGTCCACTTTTATTAATCGTAAAATAAATGTTTAGCCGTTAATGTTTAACGAACCCTAAAAAAAACAAAACAAACATGGCTGCGGCAAGATGGCGGCGCGTCAAAGGGCCGCCGCCGGTAGCCGCTCGCCGCATCGGAATTCATAAATGATAAATTTAATATAATTTATTACTCTTAGTCCGTAATTGGAGCTGGTGATATCTGACCAAGTACCATTTTGGTGTGACAATATTCTTTTTAACACGGTAGGACGGCAGTAAAAATTTTATAGCCATATGTAAATTCTAGATTACCTATTTTGTATCGAAATGTGCTTATTAAGACGAAAATATCTGTTTTATGTTTTTCAGAATGTGACATGCCGGTAGCCTTCACTTTGTTAAGGAATTAAAGTAGGTTTTCTAAAAAGAAATCGAAACGTTTACTGTATAATATTATTTCTTCCAAACCCGATTATGGAGAGACATTACAAATTTAATGTATTACTTATGTCGATACTTATCTTGCGAAGTTTAAAAAAAAAGTTAATACTCAATTAATTATGAATAATTCAAAAGCGTAAATGTGTCAACATTTCTAATGGACAGTAATTAATCAACTAATCACCAAGTGGTAATCAGAAATAAATATCATAAGAAAAAATATGACATTTGACTGTAGGCCAGACGCCAATATGTCGGATGTCACGAAAACACGTTGACTGACAGTCAACTAAGTATTCCTGCTAACTTTACACATTAAACTATCTGACTATGACGATTTTTACTAATAATCACAGAAAAAATAACAAATTACTTTGACGTAACACGTAAATTAATCTTCAGCTTCTCGAAACAGGTGAGCGGTGTCAACAACTCTATAGACATCACGAAATAAGTTAGGTTATATAAAATATGATGGTTAATTTAACTGGTCTTTCTTGGCGACACCACTATGACCTCGGGAGTTCGTGTGAAGGACCTCTCGTTAATCGCACCTTCGTTTTGTTAAAGACTCCCAAATGCTCATCTTTTAGGGTGTTTTTTTGTGTCGTGCTACGGTTCTGGGACGGTTTTGGGTTTTATAGGGACCAGTGGCGGTGAAAGGGTTAATGTCTAATTTTTATATCACGCCATATATCGCCTATTTCGAATTTTATGATTAATACACCTATTACTTACATTTTTAAAGTTATAATTCAGTCTTTAGGACATTGTTTTTTTTAAAGTTTAAAACGCATCTGAATCTGCGTTGCAATTCAGATACAGTTGCGATGCGTTGTCCTAAGCTAGGCATTGAATAGTCATTAGAATTGATAAGCAAAACGATCTGTCAATCTCAAACTCGAAGCATTTATATATTACGCTTTTGAATTGTCAAGGAGTCGGTCAGTCAAAAATATGAAGCTAGATGCCCATTTCAAAGCGTATTAGGTTCCTATGGAAAAGAACGAGCAAGAAACTCCATGGAAACTTTTAAATTATATTGTTATAAAATATTAGTAACATTATTTTATTGGGCACAGAAATCGGAGTGCGAGGCCTAATGGAATGAGTTGACACACAAGTATTGCTTTTCGTCTTCAGTTTTCGCGTAGACAGTCATTTTGATATCCGCAATATTTATACTGTTTGGACCAGACTATGAAAATTTCAATATGAGATTTTTCATCAAACAGGTCGGTTGTTCTAATGCGGGCCATAGAGTAGAGAGCGGATCAAAATGAGTTGTCAAATGGCATGAAGAAATATGAATTTTCATTTTTCGAACTGTTTGCACCAACCTGTTTGATCAAATTACTTGAGCGTCTATGGCCCGACGCATAGCAAACAGAACCAGTCCGTCAGATGACTCATTTGAATTTGGAACTCGGTTCAGATTAGTCACAGTTTACTGTCTATCGTTCTATTGTTTTTAAGACGTTCGTAATCGTAAGACTAAATTCAAAAGTATTTTAGTGATTTGATGCTATCTACAAATCTTAAATTTGTAATCGTAATTTTTATAGCACCCACTAGACCCCTTGGTCTTGTGGTCGCTCGCCCGACCTGGGAATTAAACCTGCCTAAGGAGAGAGGTTTGATTGCCGGATTGGGCAAATTCTTAATGGATTTTCATCAGGAATTTACAGTAGCCTCTCAGAGACTGGATTTGTGCCCGGTTAACGGTTATAGGATCGCCCCCTATTACATGGGACTTAAACGTAACTGGCGAAATGTGGGTGTACTATAGGTAAACCTCTGCCTAATCCTTTCGAGATTATATATGCGTGATGCTATGTGTACTTCTTACTTTTCTAGTGTTGATCCACGTTATCGTCTCTAACATTGTCTATGGCTTCGGTCCATGACCGTAGGCTGACACCTCATCTCTTAAGAGGGAACAGGGCCTGCGAGGAATTTGAAAAATAGGTATTTGAATAAATTATTGCCGTCGTCTTACCTCAAATCTGCCTCCATAGAGTGCGATAGGGACTGCAGCTCAGACCGATTATATCACAAAAATATTTACGAGATCGACGTTTCGTATTCCTCTTTTTTCTCCTCGTAAACTGAGCCGATTCAATTATTTTTTTCATTAAAATTTTAAGAAAGAATATGTCTAGGTTCCTATCATTATCTTTTATGTTAAAAACTTTTGGAATTTGAAAAAACATGATTGCTCTAGAGTCTAGAGGCAGTAATCAGGAATAAAATAGGGGAATACATTTGTATGGAATCGCAGGCCCTGTTCCCTTTTAAAACACTTTAAAAAATCAACAAATCCCTGTCCTAAGGTTGTTAGCTATATCTAAACATTATTATAAATTAAAGTCACATTTCGCGTCTGTCTGTGTGACCGCGTTCTTCTTCTTATAAATATATTTTTGAGAATTTAATAATGTTAATGTGTATCTTAACTAGTGAGTTTGTTTGTTTATTTGTCACGCTAAAACGGGTGAACGGATTCGGATGAAATTTGGCACATTGGTAGACCATGACCTGGAAAAAGGCCATAAGCTACTTTTCATCCTGGTCCGCGGACGAAATCAGGGGCAACATCTAGTAATACATAAATATTAAACTCTTAATCCAGATTTCTTTGATAAAGGTATGTAACCTATAACAAAAAAATCTCGATGTTTAGTCAAGTCGAACAAACCATGCGAAGCAGGGGCGGCTCACTACTTTATTTATCTAGCTCCTAACCTAACTCATAGGATTTGATTTGAAGTAGCCAAGTATTGAAGTTAAAACATGGTATTTATCAAGTAAGCACCCATCTAAAAACAAAACATAAACGTTAATCGTTTAAAAGCGGTCAAAAGTGTCGGCTCTCGAGCAATCTCCTTAATTTTGTGCGGCTTCACGTCGGTACTGACTAGTGACACAATGGTCTCCATATCGATTATGAAGTATAACGTTACACTGCTAAGAAATCAATTCTCTTTTTAGATATTGTAAAGCGGTTGGTCGCTCGCAACGGGCCTTATTTGAAGGCTAAAAGTCACCCAAAGGGCAATGGAGACGGCTATGCTTGGAGTTTCTCTACGTAAACAATTCTGAAATGAAGAAATCGGCAGGAGAACCAAGGTCACCGACATAGCCCGAACAATTGCCTAACTTAAGTAGCAGTGGACAGGGTACATTGCTCGCAGAACAGATGGCCGATGGGGTCGAAAGGTTCTGGAGTGGCGACCGCGTACCAGAAGACGTAGCGTTGGAAGGCCTCGCACGAGGTGGGCCGATGACTTTGTGAAGGCTGCAGAAATCAGCTGGATGCGGGAAGCACAGAACCGGGTGAAGCAGCGGTGCTTGGGGGAGGCCTATGTCCAGCAGTGGACGTCTTTCGGCTGAAATGATGATGATGATGATGTAGCGGTTGGTTGACACTTCACATGGTGTTTACTTTGGCCAGAGGAATATTATTGCCATCTGACGTGGTACCTAAAACCTAGGTCAGCTGGTAAGTCAACAGCGATTCGAAATATTTTGTAAAAGAAAGACGAAAATATTTAATGCAAACTAACTTCATCCACGTAAAAAAATCTTATTCCCCCGTCTCACCCCGTCGCATCGCATCGCCCGCCCGCGCTATTACTTCATTTTCGCATAGCGCTCTTTCTGATTTTGCATTTTTTTGCTTGGTTCCTAAGGGACATAGCGATAGCGCCTATAACGTTCCTCAAAAATTGGCCTGTCAAATGCAAAAATATTTTTTCTATATACGTAATACACGATCAATCGGAATTTGAATCGTTTTGAAACAAAACGATTCTAGAGGCATTATTCAGGAAGAAAAAAGGGGAATACATTTGTATGGAGAATCGCAGGCCCTGTTCCCTCTTAACGGGGGAAGCGTAAAAATTGATTCGCTGTTACAATGTACAATGCTTACGTATAACGATATAATTATTGATTTAAGAAATTAATCAAGTCATCTCACGTACATTTAATCACTATGCGTGGATCTAAAATAAATGTCAGATAAAAAGATAGTAAGATTGAAAAGGTAATTTGGGGAACTTTTCGGAATGACAGGCCACGATTACCTCAGACGTTAAATAAAATCAATTATATAGGTTTAATATAGACCATAATATGCATTTTCGAACATCTTGGAGGGAAGGAAAATATCAAGAGGAAAGTGTTGAGTTATTGGTTAAAAACCAGCAAGACGCGGTGATCAAGCGTGGCTATTGGTGGCATAATCAGCCTATAATGTTCCCACTGATGGCACATAGTCCTCCTCTCTGTGACAGGGAGTGTGCCATAATCCACCACAGGCCCAGTGCGAGTTGGTAGATGTCACATGACTTCGAATTTTTGGTTCTAGGACATGCCGGTTTCCTCACGATGTTTTCCTTCACCGTATTGAGAGCAGTGGTGATGAAATAATTTACACCAAGTAAAGCGCCTGTCAGGGTTTAAATCCACGACCTACAACTCGTAAATCGCGGCCGTTACCACTGGGCTACCGCTGCTCTACACTGTTTTATCAATCTGCCTAGCTTTTCCCAACTACATATATTGTGGTCGGCTTCCAGTCTAACCGGGTGCAGCTGAATACCAGTATTTTATATGGAGTGACTGCCTATCTGACCTCAACAACCCAGTAACTGGGTAACACGGTACCCCTTGGTAAGACTGGTTGTCAGACTTTCGGGCTTCTGACCCGTAACGACTGTCAAAGATCCACGAATGACAGCCGGGACTAACGGCTTAACGCACAGAGAAGTCTCAGAATGTAAAGATGGTCACCCATTCACAGACCAACCCCGGCAAGCGTAGCTTAACCTAACGGATCGACCCGTGCGGCAGTTATTACTTAGCCATGAGCGCCTTTTTTGTTTTTTTTTTTGTTTGGGGAATTATCAAATAACTTCTCCCGCTTTGGACGGAGCGGGAGGGCGTGTCAGACTCTTACTGACTAAAACCCACCCGTGTTCCTTCAGTTGCCTGTACGTTGCCAGGGGCCACGGTATCCCTTTCGGACTTTCCCGCAAGTCACGAGCTCCTTACGACACTTTTTAATATTAAAGTAAAAATACTTAGGTATTATATTCCGCGTAGTAGATTGCTACAGTCGCACTCTTTGAAGGCAGCCATCCTCAGCGGTACCTACCTATTGATTAAAGAAACCTTGTAGGTGTAATCCTGTCCATAGGTACATGTCTCTACGTAATGCTTTGTTTTTGTTTCGAGCTGGTGTCTTATAAGGTCGGTATCTCCCTTGGGAGTTGACTGTTTTCTTTATAAATGGAGGAATAAGTAAGATATTAGCCTGCCTGCCTCCAAAATCACAGGTATGTCACAAAGCATTTTCTCAGATATCATGTTTTCAAATTGCGTTGTGTCATACGACTGTTTTAATCAAAAATGGTATTTGCTAAGATTTAAATCGTTAGATTTGCCATGCACCGTATCTACCTACGTTGCGCTGGGTTTGGGAATTTCGGTATTTTCTAACTGAAAATTCAATAATAGGTCAAATACGGGGATCAAAACTGAGGCCCAATGCGCAGCAGTAACAGTTGCGCTTGCGATCACTACCAGACCAACAAAACAGGTAAAACAATGTTCTTTTCGGGAAAAATAATCATCTGCATCACGATTGTACAGACGCCAGCAGGTCAACCTACCTGAAACTGTCAAATTTTCCCAATCAACTGTGAACCTTATGCTTCAGTGATAAAGTTGAAAATGTATTAAAGAAGTTTGACAGATTGTAGTAGGTTGATGTGCTCGCGTCTGTAGGTACTTCAATGTCACAATTTGTTTTTCATTTTGTAGTTCAATAACATTAATTGCGCCATATGCTTTAAAAGTTTGTCATCTTGGCAACTAGATAAACGCCAAATTGAATTGACAATATGAAAGCGATTAGGTGCGTCGTTCGTGGGTGCGTGCGATGCGCAATTTTGCTGATTAGATTAAAAATCCTTAAGGAAAATCAAAAATAAATATGTAGGTTTACTCAATGAATCACTCCAGGCAATTTAATTCATGAATTAAAATGACGCCTACTAATATAAAAATATCTTACCTAAATTTTTTTTTGTGATATTATATCGCTATCTTTTTTATACTGGGCACCTAAATAAATACATTTATTCAATAAATAGATAAAAATCAACAAGATAACAATAAGCATTCACGTATATCCGGCTTCCGAAGTCCCGATTAGTGTAGTGGGGAAAAAAAAAGAAATTAATTATGCCCGCTAAAAGATTAAAAAAGCAACTAGCCATAAAATTCTAAGGGATGCCAATAAAAAAGCGATACAATGAAAAAAAGAATTCAAAAAACGAATGCCCAGCTGCCATCGTTACGCCGAACGCATCTATTGCATGAAGGAGACAACAATACTTCCATTCACGAGTGGGAGAAAGAGAAAGAAATATGGATTAAAATTGGAGGTCGGATTAATTTTATTGGAGAATTAAGTGTATATTGCGTTTAATAGGTCGCAAGTCGTTTATTATGTTTACAGGTTTTGTTTATTGTAACTATGATGCATCTTTTACTTTAAAACTGTTGAGTAGAGATAGAGGATTCATTACCGCTCTCGAATTAAAATTAAATCTAAATAAAAAATGGACATGCTACTTGACAGTGCTTGCTAGCGCTTCATCTGTGTTTCTTAGTAAGATTTCATAATGACTTATATTTTTATACTTAAATATAATTTTAACCGAATTCTGAAAACTTCAATTTATATTAAAAAAAATGTATATAGAAGACTTTATAGAAAACAATTATACAAGAAAATTTGTTAGACTCAGAATTTACTTTTTCTTTTTATAAAAGACTTATTTCTCAGTTACATTAATAGCAAAGTGAACTTAAAGGCTTTAACCATCAGTGTCACTCACAAAATAATTCCAGTGTAGAGAAAAAATATAGTTTTTTAAGAAATAAATAAATGATGGCTACCTGAAACCCACACGCTAAAAATATCGCCGAATATTTCCTGGAACAACCCTTTTCGGGATTAAGAACCCATTTTTTTTATAAATCTGCACTACGTTAGTGTACGCGTACTTTTAAAATCCTTTTACTTATTTTACTTGAGTTATTTCAGTACATTCTCACAAAAAATCTCGAAGAATTAAGAAAAAAAATCCATTTCTTTTTAACTTCGTTAATCCATCAATTTTGACATCATATTTATAAAATAACCTGTTGCACAAATAGGTTTTTTCGAACCAGCAAGAATCGAATCATTCAAGATTTCGTTTTTGCGTATACTATTTACCAAAGGGAAGATTACATGAACAATAACAATAGGACCAACGAATGATCCCTGCGGCACTCCACAACTTATAAAAATAATTTACTTGAAAAACCTGTAGAAAATGAATCCCGCAGTAATTAATTATTTTAATATTTACATAAAGCAAGTTCTTTTGAGTAAAAACAAGTATATAGGTATAATTATATTTTTCACAATATTTCTTTCTACAAGCTTCTCGAATGCCAGTATCAAAACGTTACTTCTAAGAAATGAAGGGATGTTAATCCGGATCCTGAGATGCCTCCCTTTTGAATTAAAAACGTCGTCGTTTCATTTTCTTTTTTTGAAAATTTTAATCTCTGTTGTGATTGGTCAGTTTTTTTATTCGTTGGACTTTGTTTTAGTAATTTTATATATCTATTTTAAAGCAAGTTTTATGAAGATGAATTTTGAAAAATCATAGCTAGATCTGGATCTCTCTACTTAATCAACGTTCAGCTAAATATAAATGCTCACTTTTAATTATATTGAGGAAATTGCCAGTTTCAGTCATACCTTTATCTTACGCTGTTTTGATTACCAAACTAACCAGACACAGTATGTTTGTTGAACACACCATTGTGAATTAGAAAACCACCCTACTTACAAACATACATTAACACATACTCATAAATCTACAGAAACGTTTTCAAACAGAAAAGGATCCAAAAATACAACACGCTAAATGTTGCAAGCATCAAAACTCAAACTTGCTACTAATTAAAGCGAACTAACAAGCGACTTCCCGTTTCTCCCACATTTCGGGGGTAGCGTGGTAACACAGGGGGTGGGGATAAGCGGCTTATGGGGGGGAGAGGGGCTGTTTTGATTATTTCGCAAGGATGTCTTCTTGGTACGTAAATTATGCAGCGTTCCTTCTCTGCTGTTGTTTTGAGAATGGGCTTGCCTGTCACGCTGTTGTAGTTGTTTGTATAGATAAAATTTTGTAATTTTCGTTAGATTGGCGATGATGGTATTCTCTTGTAAGCGGTAATTAGGTTAGTTTAAGATGTTGAAGATAGTAAACAAGATATTAGGACGAATTACAAAGAAGGATATCTTACAAATGAACATGAACTGTTTGGACACTCAAAAATTTTCGAAATTAAGATCGGATAGAGGTCAAGTAATTTAAGAACGGTACCGTAAGTATAAAGAAATAAAATACAAAGCATTTTTTTCGTTGATAGATTGCCACATATATTTTATATCAAATGAAACATTAAACTTAAGAATCAGAAGTCAAAATGCAAATGGTGTAGAATATTTTACACGTTTTGTCAAAACTTACAAATTGTAGTCATTAGTTTGATAAATGGAGTAGGTATCGCCTTTATGTTAACAAAGTTTAACAGAACATAAATTCAGGTATTTTATGACATTACTAGAATGGATTTTCTTGCCTTTTCTGTGTTGAATATCAACACAGAAAAGGCACAAAACTTAGAAGTTGAATTTAAAACAGACAAAGTTTTGACAAGTTGCCAATTTGTGCTTATTTTTACAGTAAGTTATCTACTTAAATATTATTCTGTTTTTCATTTTATTATAACGTGAAAATATTTTCGAAAAACTGTTATAATTTCCTGCTTTTCTTTTCTTGTGCCCGATAAAAAAACAAGAAAAATAAATAAAATGAGCGTCTATGTCATTAAAAATACCGCTTGTAAAAAAAGGTCTCGCAATAAAGAACAACCTGAAATTCCAAATGAAATTCGTTTTGTCGCCATATTGGAGTTCAGGGCAAACCACAATTTTGTTTTTCGTCATCTTCATTTCCTTTTTAGGGTTCCGTACCTCAAAAGGGAAAAACGGAACCCTTATAGGATCACTCGTGTGTCTGTCTGTCTGTCTGTCTGTCTGTCCGTCACAGCCAATTTGCTGCGAATCTAATGGACCATAATAAGTGGAAATTTGGTACATATATGTATTTTTGTGACCCAAACACGGACGTGTAACGTAAATAAATGAATTTTGTATATGCGGGTCACTTTTGGTGGCGGGGGAAAGTTTTGTTAACTGTACCGTGTGACATATCAAATGAAAGAGCTTGTTGCGAAGATCTCAATTTTTTTTTTTTAATAATTTAATATGAATGCTTTTAAAGATAATTAAGAAAGTTGATTAAAATTGACCATTATCTCATAACTTATAAGAAGTTTATGGTCTTAAAATAACATGGTAAATCGCTCAAATTGTGCGTACAAACTTACATTTGTAGTTGGAATGTATGGGAGAACATGTTTTTCAACTACAATGTTAAGTTTGTTCTTGGGATAAATTCATCCCAACTATGGAAACCCTCATTGTGCGTGGTCCGACACGCCCTTGACCGATTTTTTCTTTTGTTTTGGTATTTTAAGCTTTAATTTTATATTTGTAGTTAAAAAATTTAAATGGTAATTTTCATCCAAGCTTACTTCCATATTGGATAATTATAATGCAAATAATGGATGCATAAAATTAAATAGATCCGAACGCATATTTTTTAACTTTACTGCTGGTCTTAGAACCCTTGAGTGGTTCTATAATTATGAAAACTATTTAAACTATTAGCATCAAACTGTCTAGCCTTTGACAGTTGTGACTTGTCTACGTCTCTTTTTTATAACACACAGTTTTTAATTTTTACAAGGCATATGTTTATAACATGTAATAGCTTTTAACACAAGTGTGGGTATACAACTCGAGTTCACAGGCATCTACAACAGGAAACGTTTATTTCAAAAATCTAATTATAGTAACTTTTATCATAGTTGATTAAAACTTCTTCAAAGCTGTATTTATGAATTTAGGAACAACAGTTATTGGGTATTTTTTGTAATTTATCCAAATATACTCGATGACTATTTAGCCAATTTGGTAATAGGTAATTTAATTTTTATTAAAAAGCTTTTAGCGTAAATTTAAAGTGGTCGAAACATACCTAATTGTAAGTAGCAGTAAGTATTTGTGGTAAGAATCAGTATAGGTGACGGAACCAATAAGTATAATTTAAACTTCAGATCATGAAAAAATCTTACCTTGAGGAAATCCAACAGCTTCTAATCCATGTGGCGTTAACCCAAATGGGCCTAACCCTCCGAGCGGGCCTGGGCCCATCCCCATATGATGCGCACTCGAGTGGTGAGCGTAGGGATTCTGAGCCAGTGGGGACGGCTGCTTCAGATAGTGGAAGTAGTGATGCAACGGCGTCGCCGAATGGGCCTGAGGCGCCGTCGGCCCGCCTGCCGCCGGGCCCGCCGCCGACGCCGAATTCGTCAGCAACGCCATCTTGGACTTTTTCTTTCTTTTTGACGCAAACTTATTTAGTCACCGCGTCAACCTCTTTCGTGTGTGTATTGACATTTTTGCGGTTTGGTCGTTGTGTTACGTTACTTGAGGGAGGGTGACATTTTGTTTTTTTTATTATCTGAAACAAAGAAATGGGATGGTTAGTCAATGTGAACGTAGCTCAGTACCAATGTATTTTCTAAGACCCTCGCTAACCTTTTTTGCTCAAGCATTAATATCAATTTAATAATAGATATATTGGAATATGATGAATGATAGTCAATACATCTCCAATTTTCTCGCACAACTGAACATTAAACGCAGCAATTATTTACGGCTCATACGGTCATAAATAAACAGTTTACGCACGTCTATTTCAATTATAAGCAATGTCGATTGATTTTTTGCTACAAACTACTTATTTTACAATTATCCATGACAATGGTAGATTTTCTGCACTATTGCAACACTAAAAACGTTAAAGTCAAACACGTGAAACGCCTTCCAATTTTGATATTTGAATGAACGTCGAGCGTTCCATTCGTCACGATTCAGGAGTTTTGGATTCTAAAGTATATTTTTTTGGGTTCATTGAAAAAGGTTTGAGCAAAACTGAACTAAACTATCTTTAGTTTTTTTGTTTGACGATCTAAAATAAGAAAAATCTGTAGGAATTCATCGACTATTGAGAACGAGAGCAGTGGGTTTCCGAAAACCTATGCGGTCTACGTGTGCAAATCATTAAAATAGGCAACAAAAAGTCCTACCGACTTATAACTACGTTAAGTCTAAAAATATGTCTGGAACGGCAGTTTGCATTAAAAAACTAATTATAAGGTGATGATGATGGAAAAGTCAAAAATGTATTGATTTGACTTAAGCTACCGAAAAGCCTTTGTCAATTCTGTTGAAAGTCGTTGTAAAAATGCGAAACACTTTGAATACGATGCCACGTGGCCACTAGGCCCGCAGGACCATAGTGCATAAGTCTTCATGTAAGAATGCAGAGAACACCGAGAGAACTTCGAAAAAAAACCTGCATTGACCGTGTACCTTTCTATGAGATATATTCTTATTTTTTTTTCTAATGTTGGCAAAGGTATAGTAGGTACATGTTTACTGACATTTTGTCACGTTTATTTTTTTTCTGTCTGTTACCTGAGTTGCCTTTGCCAAATTGAGGGGGCTATCACGTGTTGCTTTTAAATTTAGAAAAAAACTGACGAGCCGTATCAAAGTGATGACATTTGAGATGAAAAAGTGTATGATATGTGTATGGTATTATAAGGAATGAGAAAAAATAGTTTTGTTGGTTGTTACGGGAAGGTTGTGGTACTCACGGCTACACATAAAGCTATACATTTCCAGTTTATGCTGGTCTCGCATTATATAGGATTTCCGTACAATGTGAGGTCAGCTTATACAGGAAATGTATAGCTTGATAATGTAGCCGTGTGTACCTCTCTACTCTTTGTTGGTCCGATTTAGAAACGCACTGCAATTTGTAGGTCTTTAAAATACCTTATATCATACTTAGAATTTTAGTCAGGTTGATCAAAACCCTAAGCTACCTACTTTCATGAAAACCTTACCACCCATTCTGCTTAGCGGTAGTTGGTTAAAGAGCATTAGATATACACACAGGTATATTTTTTACTTAAGGGAAGGACAACTCATCATTTTAGCAGCCTTATCTTCAATGACGTCCCAAAAAAACTATAGTTTACACAGTAAAAGTGAAGGAAAAAAAAAACATTGTCACTTTCAATATCCTAACCGGCAAAGGTTCGCAGAAACCGCACTGTTCGTACATTTCGTACCACATAATCATATCAACAAAAGATTATCCCAAACCCAGAGATACTATCTACAGAATCCCAAATTTACAGCATTGGAAACACAACTTTATAGCTATCAGTTTAAAGAAGAAAGTTGATTGACATTTTGTAAAAGGATTTCCGCTTAAATGAAACGTTACAGTTTGCCGGCAAAACCCTTAAAAGGTGTTCAATTGTATAACTTAATGTAGATTTTGTTAAAGATTTTCAAGTTCCAAAAGTCGGTGGTTCTGAAGAGTTTCCACGTCAACGATTTTTTGACAATTAGGAGCTTTTTTTTTAGTTTCGTAGAAGTTTTCTACAGTTAACAAAAGGGAGGACTGCAAGACGAAAAAAGTTTGGTTTTGCCAAGTAGAAAATTAGAATGCGGCAGAATTTCGCACGTACTTTAATAAAAACTTTGGTGTAGGAAAAAGAATATTGTCGCAATCTTCTTTTTAAGTAGCTATAATCACTTTGTAAACCCTTATAGATCGATAAAAATAGGTATTAACTGTTTTGATTAAACCTTTAATTAGGTATGTTGATTTTTTATTAATACAATTACCTCAAATTAATTTAATTATTGAATTATCGCCAGCATAAATCAATTGTGTGTAAGCGAAATTAAAACGTGTTTATTTCTGCCTGCAGAAATGAAATAACAAAAGAATCTTTAAAAATACGGTGTCAATCTCGGTAAATCTATTTGTCAAAGCGCAATAAACGCCATAAATAATAACATTGCAAACATCATCCATATTGTGTGAAGGAAAACAAACATTCGCGCCCTCGTTCTGTTTGCGCAGTTGGTAGCTCCGGCTGTCAGTGTGACAAATTGAGAAAGCGCGCGCACTGAGGGTCAAAAGTCATAGATATTTTAGAAGAAAATATGAAACATTTTTGGCCATTTTTAATGCGTCGTTTGGTAATATGAGTTAAATGTAGGTATTTTATAATATTTCTTCATCTAGCAGAGACAACTTTCGTCGCTATTGTGTGCTATGCTAATTTTAACACAGATAATTGTCTGCTGTATTTGAAGTTGCTCATGTTGGTAATAGTTACAATATGATGCATAATTAATTACTGTCAACCTCTTAAATGTTTCCCATTGCGTATCCACAAATTTCGAAATTGACATTTGAAAATACATTTTCATCAAAGAAACACTTGGCAAAGTGGTTTATCGAACCATAAATTGTCCTAAATAGGTTAAAATGTTCACAAAACCTTATTTTCTAGCCCGCACCAAGCTGCAACATAACCACACCATATTATGACAAAGACATTAATACAGGGCGTGATAATTGCCCGTCGGGGGCACCTATTGTGACAAATTTCGCGCATCGGAACACACTATTAACTATTTCAATGGCAGACGTGTATTTTTTTCCAAGTAACCATTTGTCGTTGCCACAATGGGCCTGTCGGCACTTTTTGTGGTGTTACTGCGTGAACAGATTGTATCTATATTCGATAGTTTTTGATGGAAATCGAGGTGGAAATAGCTGCTTAAGTTATGACGTAATTGGTTGAAAGTTTCACATTAACTAGTCAGTTATTTATGGTTTGGTTTCTGCCACTTTTCCGATTTCCTGTGGATATCAAAACGGTTGTCTCAACTGATAGCTGGAAACCATAGCTTGTAAACCTTTGATTATTTATATGTCTAGACAGTGTCGCGCTGCAAAAGAACTAAAACAAACAAGTCAACTTTGTTATGCTAGTGTGCGTGACAGTTACGTCTTACACTCGCGCCACGTCGTTGTGCTTTTCTAGTGTGCGTGAATTTAGCGGCTAACAGTTGGACGCTATTTTTTTCGACGAGTTTACAGCTTTGACTATCTATCTAGATCACATCTAGACATATTTATATCTTTGCTTGTAACATGATGTAGTTAGTTAGGTACTTTATTAATCTTATATAGCACCTACTTATAGATTAGTGGTAGGATCATATCGTATCTACCGACATTTCAAGCGTTCTTTATTTTCTGTATTTAAAAAAACTTTTAATGAAGTCATTCATCACGGTTTCTATGTTATTTAGAAAAATATCTTTGAGGAGCTTCGAAGTGTACGCCATCTAAACGGGCATTGCTTCAGTACAGGTGCAAACGCATGACCATTTATAAAACCAATCAACATTCAAGCCGTTTCCTTCTCAAAACTCAAAAAATATTTTAATTTGACATCCACATCAACAGAAATGTCACGGTAGCCTCAAATATTTATTTCATGTTCCCAAAACACCAAGAAAAAAAAATGTTATTGGACACGCGCATTAGGACGAAGGCACAACGTTGTCTATTGTCCAACATGACAGTTGCTAAACATTCCATATTTGAATGTAACTTTGAAATTGGAACGTCTGTATTGAGTTTTATATTGTGCCTGTACTCCTGTAGCTAAAGTGGAGAAAAACGTTTCGGTATTTGAAAGCGTTATTAGCAATCGATATTCTAGTCTCGTTTAATTGATTATTGACTTTTTAAAGGCAGCTAAATGGAATTAATGGCCGTTTAAAGTCCATTGTTAGTACTTACTCTCATTTCACCCATTGATTATCTCAAAAAAAGCGTTATTTCTTACCTCCCAACACCAATTTTTCCAATCAAAATCTAAAAACTATTTGTTTATCTTCTATCAACTAATCAGCTACTTACTAATTTAGGTTTTTCATTAAATTAAAGATAAAATTTGTTATTCTAGTTTATGCTATTACCTATATCATTAGAATGATTTTAGACGAGATTATCTCGTTCGATTCATATCTCGATTTCCCATAGTGCTACTCGTGATACGTAGATTTAATCGATTCTGATTTTATCCGTTTTTGCGATAAAACATCTATCGGTTTATTACGGTAGGATCTAAAATACTTGAACCACTGGTTTGATTTTATCAGATGTACAGTCAACAAAGTAGATTATAAGTAATCCTAACTAGCCGAGGAATTTACACCTTTATCATTTTCATTTCAGCCGAAATTAACTCCTGAACAAGGATGACCGGCCCTGCACTCTCTCTGCCTCTTATCCAGCAGATTCAGACCATCAATTTTCCCAACTGTGTTGGGGTCAGCTTCCAGCCTAACTGGATGCAGCTGAATACCAGTAGGTATTTTATATGGAAGAACTCACATAATAACAAAATAAAATAAAATACTCTCCTTTGATAATATTCTTGTTTATGGGGTGTGTTTATAACTTTACAAGAAAGTTGAAAATGTAATTACTACTCAACAACGCATAACATGGTTTAAAAGAAGTTAGGTATAGTTAGTTATCTCCCTGATTTTTATCTCTTTTGTTGACTGTACCACATATTTTCGAGGTTTCGGTATCTATCAACCATGATATGGATTATTGAAGCATCGCTCGCATTGCATAACTATCATAATGATATCTTTAATTTTGCGGCAGTATTAGTAATGAGTTAGTAATGTAATGCTATGTTCAGATAATGAGGTTTTCCAATTTGATGAAACGTACACACCCAGAAAGATGCTTACTTGAAATACATAGGTACAGTAGAAGACAGTAACTATACAGCCAATTAACTAATTTGATACTTAATATTAACTAATAAAAAGGAAGCTCTAACAAAAATCGCATAAAAATTAACCTCATAAACTTCAGAAAGAACATCATCCAGAGAAGAGCAAGTCCCCAGGGTTGCCAGCGCAGAAAAACAATTAGTCGCACAGTGGGGCCAACTTAATATGCGCCAGACAAAAACTAAAAGCAAATCAGTTGAATCGCTTGGGACGAAACTTGATACAGTCATTACTTGCTCGATTATTGCTTTCGTTGCGGTCATAAGGGATGCAAGAGGGGAGATAAATTTATGTTTGAAAAGTATCTTTGGTTTTTTTTGCTTTTATGGATTGAAAGTGATATTAGAAAAAAAATAGGCTGGTATTGTGGAGATGGTTGGTTGCAAGTAAGTACGTACGTACAGTCAACGAGAAATTTCGATTAACCATTCCGTTTTTTTTTAATTATTGAGCTAATCATTGACATCGGAACTGAAGTAAAATTAAAAGAATATTAACTCTTCGCCATTAGGTAGGTATTTTTTGATTAATGTTGTGTAAAAGAAAGTCATCTGTTCCTTACATTTTTTTGGGTTTTGCGAACAGCAGCAGCAGATTTTTTCGTTGACATTTCATTGTTTGTCCTATAGTATTAAGTTGTTCATAATTTTCAGTAATTTCAGTAGATAGTATTATATAATGTCACGTGCAACTATAATAAACACTATTATATTCTAAGAATTCATTGACGTGTTATCAATAATAATATATTTTGCACGAGGCTCACAGATAACGAACTTAATTTTATCAAGGTTGCTACGCCTGCCCTGTGTTAAAATAGTAATCATCATAATAATAAAAGAAAGGACGGAAGAAAAATATTTTATTTGGGATACGCACAGGAAATACAAACAGTAATAATAAAAAATAAAAAAGGAGTATTTAAAAACTAACAAAACAGCATTACCTAACACACTTACTTGAACATTATTAAAATAGCATTACCAGTGGTCAGTCTTGTAATGAAATATTATTGATTTTTACATAAAATACTTAATATTATTGTAAAATCTTGTAAATAGGTAAGTAATATACTTAAAGCCTGACTAATAATAAGTGATGTTGCTTTAATTCCCAATTTATATGTTTTTTATTTTATTGCATATTAGGTTTATCAATATTAGGTAAAGTATACAAATGTCAGCCACATTTGTATACTTAACCTAATATTGATAAATGATGCGACTGAAGAAGATACACGCTTGCCTAAGAGTAATGCATTATCCCACGTTTTGAATAAATAATACCAGCCTGTTATTGTCCTACTGCAGGGCAAAGGCCTGAGAAGGCACGAAGCATTATTTATCACATTTGCTAAAAGTGGATTGGCGATTTCTGACTTATATTAATCTGTAAGTAAGTATGTAAGGTGCCTTAAATACTTCAAAAAAAACATTGAAAATGAAATGGCCATTCAAGCAAAACAATGAACCATTTTCTCAACCATATTATTGTTGCTAAAGCACCTAATAAACAACAAAGAAGACCCAATTCAATTTCCAACCAAACATGTGCCTTTAATAACACACCAGAGAACCCAATATTAAGCATATTTCAACAAAAACTGCTACCGCGGTTGTCTCAGTAATTGCGGCACAGCCCCGGGGGGCGGATTCCCCGGAGAGACGGTAATGGCGCATGTTAGCAAATAGCCCACTGTGCAGCGATGAGCTGCGCTCTCGTGTTTTTTGCATTTTACGAGCGAAGCTTGAAGGCGGGGTTCTACTAATTTGTATGTGGTGTGGAGATCTCGTTTGTTGATCGATTAATGGTTGTGGGTAATAGAATTGTAAATTGGTTTGGTTGTGGGACTTTTAAGGGCGGAATGACAGCATTCGATATTAGTGAGGCTTTGAAACGGACTACGCGACTCCTAAGTATCTGGAATGTTACTTTCACTACACTTGTAAGTACTTGCACTAAGCAAGGGGATGGTGTTGCCAAAATGAAGATCACATCTTGAGACTGCAATTTTATATATTCACATACCTTACAATCGTTGCTTTTGCTTGCAACGAAAATATACCAAAAAATATTTTTTGTCATCAGTAAAGCAACGAGCAACACTACCCTATATCATTACCAAAATAACGCTGAAATTATTCAAACAAAGTGATCCATAGCTAATAATACTTGCATTAACATGATTACAATCTCAATACCATAAGGTTTCCCATACAATTCATGCTATCAATACGTTTCATATTTTCTCCATTGTAATTTTGGCGGGAGACCGCCGGTTGGAACAATGTGCACGTGGCTGCCATTGTTGAGCCACCAGTGTTGCCAATTGATTATATTAATTTGCTGGAGTGCTCTTGATTTTAAGGTTCTTAATTTCAATGGGTATCGTCGACAGTTTTGTTTACCGTGATATTTATTCGTAAACTTAGCAGCAAAGCTCGAGTTTCACTACTTAGTTAGACAGAAAGATTGGTTTTTGAAGAATTTGGGAATTTACTGCTATTAATATCTTTATCGCGCGAAACTAATAACTAGTGGCTATTGTGGCCTATAGACACCAGCAACATCAAAAGGGTTTGCCGATGCGTAGCCAGTCCTTTTTAGACTAAGTTTTAAAGTCTCAATGTCTGTAAATTTACGAGCACCATGCATCTCTAACTGGGACACAGCAATTTTTGGTGGCAAAAGTAGGTGTAATATATGCAAAAAAATGTAAAATTATTTACATTTTTTTGCATTAACTCTTTCACAAGGAGCTCTATTAATACCTAGTACCAACCTAAGAAGACTTTTGGTCAAAATAATACAAATGGCGCTAACAACATGTTGCCAGCTTAACTATGAATATCTGCCAAACTGTCAATTAATTTTAGAGATTAATAATCATCATTAGATTTTAAGTTAACAGTGTAATAAATCACAGATGTTAATAGCCAATAAGTTATTGAATTAATTACGTATATTAATCATGGTGATTGGTTACTTCGTAAAAGATGAGACGAAGTAAATAAATTGATTTCTTGTTCTTTGAGTTAGATATGAGGAACAGGGTGTAAAGTTCAATCATCCTCCATAGAAAAGGGAAGAGTCTCCAACCAGACAGGTGTTGTGTTTGGTGGGCTACTGCCCGACGATTGATGTCGGGACGTTGTATATATGCTAGTCGCGTGGTAAACACTGCTTGCGCGATGTAGGATTTTGCGTGACGTCAGTGTGATGCGTAGTTCACATGTGACGATGTAGATGCCGCCACAGACTGTTTCGTTCGTGGCTTATGAATAGCGTTTAGAGGATGATATTCTTATCATCATCTACCTAACCTTTTCCTAACTAAGTTGGCGTCGGCTTTCAGATCCAGTCCAATGGAATACAGCTGAATACCAGTATTAAATAAGGAGTGACTGCCTATCTGACCTCCACAACCCAGTTACTGGGTAATACGATACACCTTGTTAAGGTTGTTAGACTTTCAGTTTTCCGAGGGCGATATTATGTGTTTGGGTAATAAAGACTTTAGTTTACTGCAACATAGTGTAGTCTGCAGTCTATGGCTAATAAACCAGAAAAACTGAGTGAGTATAGGAAATAAAATCGGAATAAAAGGTCGGAATTAAAGGATAAATAGTTGTTCTGCATAATCAGCCTATAATGTCCCCACTGCTGGGACAGAGGCCTCCTCACTGTGAGAGGGAGTGGGCCGTAATCCACCACGCGGCCCCAGTGCCGGTTGGTGAATGTCACATGCCTTCGAATTTTTGGTTCTAGGACATGCCGGTTTCCCCACGATGTTTTCCTTCATCGTTTTGAGAGCAATGGTGATGAAATCATTTACTACATATTAGTTGTCCTCATTAATGTAAAGTTAAGTAGGAATTACAAGGCCTGGAATAAGAAAAGAGAGATGATGAGTAATTTTATGTAGAACGCCAGAGGCTACGTCTACAATCATAACTTCTATAATAGATAACTAAACTATAACTTCTAAATAATTCTTATACTTTCTTGGAATTTGCTTTGCGAATGAAAAGAACGCTTTCAGAAAGCTAGCATATATAAAATTTGATATTACAATTTCTGTCTACTTATTCATACCTATTGTAAGTATCTTGAGCAGACTCAACTCAGTGAAAATGTATTTTCTGTTTGAGACACGTTTCAAGCTTCAATTTTATCCACAAGACCACTGCCACAAGCAAAACCCACTGTTCACTTTCTTTAGAAACTTGTTTACTATTATACTTTACCAGTCAATAAACTCATATGGTGCGCTTTAAAATCAATAAATCACAAATACGCAATCAAATGGTCTATCATATTTCATAGCAAAACCTATTTTTAAAAAAAAGTAACGAAAAAACTTTCCGACATTGGCAACATCAACACAATTACATATAACCCCACCATGTGTAGTTCGCACAAGTTATTACAACCTATCGAACTAAATATAGCTACGGAATTTGGTCGGGTAAACAAACTTGGGACGGCGTAAATCGATAGTCGCGTGCGAGCGAGACGGCACGACTATTTGTATGAGATAGAAAAAGATAGGCACAGCGGGGTGTTTGCAAGGCGTGGTTACGAATCCGAAAGTACGGTAATGAGAGTGAGCAAGACGGCTATACGTTTGTCGTTTCGTTGGAAATGCACGTTGTAAAGAAAAAGGTTTTATTTGAAACCTAGATTGTAAATAAAACATATGACTTATCCTGGAACTGTTTTTAGCTGCTCGCTTGTTATTGGAAAATGCTTTGTGACTTATTATTGCGATTTTTTATTGGTTTGTTTACATTTTGCTGAAAGAAAAACTTTTATTGGAATTGAGAATAGTGAGTAGGTATTATGTGCAGAGTAAATAAAAATGATTAAAGGAAGAATTGTTTCGGTACGAACTATTGACATTTTAAATCGTTCTTTCGTTAAGTAACAAGGGCTTATCGCAGTTCAATGTAGTCTATCTTTGGGTAATAAAAAGGACACCTAATGACAGCACAATAAGCGTAGATTCTGCGCTTGCTACGGTCAGTCTGTGGATGGTGGACCATTCTTTATCACCATGTACTCGCCACACAATATATAAACCAGTTGTTAGCCAGAAGCCCTAAAGTCTGACAACCAAACAATCGGTATTCGGTATTCGGTGTAGCTTAGTACCTAATTGGGCATTGGAAGTCAGTCCCTTCAAGCAAAATATTCATATTCTGTCAAACTGACATTTAAATTCTTGGAATAAAGTAAGGCATACGAATTAAATCTTCAAAGAAACAGTAATCTGTACACGCTTACAAATACCTACTTTGGTAAAGTAAAAGAAGGCACAAATATTACATCTTTTGAAATAGAAATCATTCACACAAGGAAACTTTTTACACAAATAACCTTAACAAATTTCTAGATTGGCAACCCGATTCATGCGTACCAACACGCACATTCTAATTAATGCATCCTCTACGTGACTTTGAAAATAGAACACTAACAAAGGTTAATTTATAGTGTACGTTTTGTGCATGAATGCGTGTACGTGATTGTAACAAATAGTTGTGTTTTATTGTGTAGTGGCGATATAAAAACCCTTAATTTAGCGTCGTGTGTGGGTGGGATTATGAAATGAATAATTTGTTGGACTATAAATGGGAATGATGAATGATGAAAATAATTTTAGTAAGTATTCAGTGCATTTGCTAGAGGTTGAGGATTTGATATGTATTTTTATTTTTTTGATGGTATTTCGTCTACTTTATTGACGTTTGTGTTCAGGATGATCTCTAGGATTTTCACCTGCATCTGGCTAGAATTCTCAACACAAGATACTCAAGTTCCTACCATTTTGTTTTTCCAGGTGTACATATTCGGGCATTTATATATCCTACTAAGCAATGTGGTTTGGACCCATTGATTTCTCAATTATTGAACTAATTTTTAGAACTTTACCACCCAACAACGATTGTTGGGTGATAAAGTACAGTACCCCTTGTTCAGACAAGGGTATTATATCGTGTTACCCAGTAACTGGGTTGTGGAGGCGAGATAGGCAGTTCCTCCATGAAAAGTTCTGGTAGACAGCTGCATCCGGATAGACTAGAAGCTGACCCTAACATGGGTGAGAAAAGGCTAGTTAGTAGGTTTTCAGAAACCTAACGTCATATAGGAATATTTCCGAACGTCATAGTACCTACCTATCAAAATAATGACTACAAATTTAAAAAAAGTATGACTAGGATAAACTATGTGTTCATTTTATCTGTAGCTCGTCAAACCACTATAATTATTATCATTACAATAAACATAACGGGTGCTAAGCGTTTTTTTTTAAAGGGGCGTTTTCGCCCCTGTCTCTGAAACAGGGCCACTCTTTGTCAAATTGGCTATATGTCACATACGGCATCATGTGCTTCGAACATCTGCCTGCACGAAAAAAAAGTCGATTGTTTATGGTCGTCAAAATGGCGATGGCGGGAGCATTGTTTCGGTTTTATAAACCCTTTTTAAAGGGAACGCTCGTTTTTTAATGGCACTGCTGCTTTTATATAGCTAGGTTTGTTGTGAAACGAAATATATTAAAAATAAAATTGACGTCTTATTCTGACCAGATTCAATTATCTCATGACTTAAATTTTTAGATTTAAAATGATTCATCCAAATCATCATCTGCTTTGCTTACTACAAACTACGTTGAGGTCGGCTTCCAGTCTAACTGGATGCACCTGAATAAGTAGGTACCAGTATTTTACACCAAGCGACTGCCTATCTGACCTCCACAACCCAGTTTCTGGGTAACACGAACCTAAACTCACAGCATGTTTTCCAATTTTGAAGTGAAAACTTCTTTAGGCGCGTTGAGCACTTTTTGGGTGAAAAATAATCATGGAACTCGCGTCATCGTCACCGAACGCTTTCCATGAGCTATATGTATACTGTGTATATATGTGTACTTTTTGGATGAACAAAAAGCGTGAAACTCGCGTCATCGTCACCGCACGCTTTCACTTCTATCGGCAGTCTCCAAAGACTGCCCCGTTTTTTTCAAGATAACCTTTTGAACCTTCAATGCGTTGTTCTGACAGAAGTGGACAGTGATAAAAACATACAACGTATAACTCGATGACCAATAGGTCCTATGGACCAGAGGCCCTAGTACCTACGAACGCGCGACGTACTTAAACGGAACGTAAATATGAAAGGAATTTTGAATCGAAAATAACTATCATATTACTATTAGTACCACCCAAGCCGCCATGGAAGTAGCGAAGTTCTGAGTCAACAAAATTGAATACTGTCGTGACATCGACACTACGAAGAGATCACCCATAGGTATGGAAAATCTTAAAATGATTCCCTTCATATACTTATTATTGAATTATCAATATTTGTACTATATATTTTTAATCATGTTCTCGAAAACGGCTCAGACGATTTCGATGAAATTTGCAATATAGGGATTTACGGGGGCGAAAAATCGATCTAGCTAGGTCTCATGCCTGGGAAAATTCGTTTTCTCTATTTTAACAGTCTCGGGAATGTGATACAACGTTGGTATACCTGGACGATGTATAGTTAGGGGTCATTTAATAAACACCTCTTTGTCATAGGAGTCACAGACAGTCCGCTCTGCAGAGCCTGCGTGGAGGACGACGAGACAGCAGCTCACGTGCTGTTAAACTGCCCGGTGGTCGCCACTTACAGGGCAAAGTACTTCGGTAACCCAGGTACCCTACGCGAGATTGCCAGTAACACCAAGGCGTTGCTGGCTTTCTTTGAGGAGCTAGGGTGGATCGAATAACAGATTTTTCCCACCCATACGCAAAATACGCGCTTTGACGTGGAGTTGCGGAAACCAGCCCGTATTACCTATTACCTACCTGGACGATATGTTTATCTATTTTCACCCGAACAGAGCCCGGTCAACCAGGTACTTATGTGTAAATCGAGTAAGTATTTTCAATTTTCAAATAGTACGAATTTTAAGTATCGTTTACTGCGCGCTTTCGTGCTAAATACTTCAAAAATGTTTCTTCAACATCACTAATTAATTTATCTGTTTTGAATTCTTTTTACCTATTTATATAGTTATTTTATTCTAGGTGCATCGTCTTCATATAAAATTAATGAACACAAAATATTGTAAAACAGTATCGGTGGTGTTTCTTGCCCATTCATCTCTATACGAGAACTTGGAAAACTTGGAAGGGGCGACTAGAATCAATTATATTTTCCTTTAAATTTTGACGTTTAAATGTGCCTTTTCTGTTTGAAATAAATGATTTGATTTTGACTTTGAATTCAGTTAGACACGAGACTACCATCTTACTCTCTGGCGCCGTATGGCCGTACCGTAAGTAATCACAAAAACACACTCATGAATGACCACCATTCTGAAGCTTAACATACAAAATACTAAACAAAAATACATTTAGGTATACATGTGCCCATTGTGTGGGCTGGTTCTAAGCCAACATTCACGCTCTCCTAATTGGGAACCGAGCAGTGAGTCAGCAAAATGCTTTGTTGCTACCGAGTTACGTATGGAAATGTTAACGATATGTTTTAAAAGAGTTTTTTTTATTATTATGGGAGTTTGGTGAATCGACAGTTGTATGTAATAGGAAGAAAATTGAGGTTCTAAGTACATTTATCTCCATATAGGTAAAAAAGGCCTGAGATTTGAGAAAGGCCTGGGTCGACGGCGCGTTGTGTTCCACGCGCGCCTCAAAGAGATGTCAGCAAGTGAAGGGGTCCGATTGGACCGATGCCTGCCGGGGTTGCGGGAAAGTCCGAAAGGGATACCGTGGCCCCTGGTAACGTACAGGCAACGGAAGGAACACGGGTGGGTTTTAGTCAGTAAGAGTTTGACACGCCCTCCCGCTCCACCCAGAGCGGAAGAATTTATTTGATAATCTCCCAACCACAAAAAAAAATAAAAAGAAAAAAAGGCCTGAGATTTAAAAAAAAATGTTTTAATTTTTGGGCCTATTTTGACATTTACCATCTAGTAAGACAATACAAACCGGCGTAACGCCCATTTTGATTTCGACTTTGGCTATGGAATCCACAAAAAATAAGATGTAAAGGTCCATCTTACAATTGTTTGATTCCCATTAATTTTAAGTTTTGAATAAGATACATTCAAAAGTCTCACAAACAAACACAAACTATTCTCCTACATATTACACACACAATAAATTCAATATTAATCGCAATTTTATATCTGACTGTATGTCTTACCATGGCTTGCTTAATCGTAGGCCATTTTATTATCATTAGGCGTAACGTTTTGCTACACTGCAAGCTACGCGCTACGTGCTACGCGGTACGAGCTACGAGGCGTAGCGTTGCTACGAAGCAGCGAAGCGACACCGTCCGAAAATTACGCGACCGAAAGTCCGCTTGCATTATGTTTTCTGTAAAAATTACGCGACGTAATTTTGGCCTGACTTGCAGCACACGATAAACTTTCCATGGCGTAATTTTGGCAAATGTGTCACTACATGCTCAAGAATGATTATAATGACCTTTCTGTCTCAGTTTCTGGCACATATCATGGAGAAGCCTCGCTTTCCATACTAACTAAGCGAGTCACTGTTTTCTCGAACTATGACACAAAGTCCGCGACAAAAGTTGTGCGCTCAACGAACTTTCGACGTCACGATTTTATTAGTAGGTTAAGCCATCTCTAGACGAGGTATTGCATCTCTAGCTCTCGCTGCCGGCACGATTTCTGTGCCAGGTGATAGCATAAAAGCGACTGTCACTTGTTTTCTACAGTTGTCGTAAAATACGTTGTCATGTTCAAAGAAAGTAGGTACCTACAAAACGGTAATTCTAGCACTGTTCAAACTCAAATAAACCAATTACAGGCACTTTTGAATTATCAAGGGGTCGATCAGTCAAAAAGATGAAGCTAGTTGCCCATTCCAAAGCGTAGTAGGTACCTACCTATGGAGAAGAACGGGCAAGGAACTCCACGGACACTCTTTTAACTCAAAATATGGTTACAAAATAGTGTTGTTGTTACATCTAATAAGCACACCTAATAAATAATAAGCGTTATGTCTATTATTATGGTTGTTAGACCTACAGTAGCTATATATCATAAATAAGACTAATTAAATGATACGTGGCTTGGCGAGGAACAGTCTTATCAGTTAAGCTGGACATTGATGACGTAAATATAATATTATGTAGGTAGTTCTGAACGAACAAATGAAGTATGATACAAAATCGTAGCCGATAGTTTGTACCTAAATCTCTAATCCGTTCCAAAAATGTTCAGGTAAGTACTGCAAATATCTGTTTACCCTTTTCTCAACCATGTTGGGGTCGGCTTCCAGTCTAACAGGATGCAGCTGAATACCAGTATTTTACATGGAGCGACTGCCTATCTGACCTCCACAACGCAGTAACTAGGTAATACGATACCCCTTGGTAAGACTGGTTGTCAGACTTACGGGCTTCTGACGACCCGTAACAACTGTCAAAGATCCACGAATGACAGCCGGGACCAACGGCTTAATGTGCTTTCCGGGGCACAAAGCATTCAAGTAAGTATAGAGCTATAAATAACGTTCATATATCGCGTATCTTGAGGTGGTTCAACGTCCTAATTAGGCGTAAAATTAAGATTAGCTATGTAAGCATGAAGGCTCAGTCGTGATTCAATCAAGTTCAGATATGGCGCCAGTGGCATTGACGGTGCCTCCATGAAAGAAGGGTTATTATTAATACATCTTACTAATGATAATACTATGGTCCGTATGTTTTTGGGTAGAGAACTATTCCTTCCTCTTCCTCACGGATTATTGGGTAATGAAAGACAATTAAGTACCAAGGTTGCAAGCGCTACCGCTGAGCATGAGGTCCGGTGTTTTGCGGATTCTGGGGTCGGGCGAAGTGTTCGTGGGAATTTTCAATCTGGAATTTCTCGTAAAAGCTCGGAGTCTGGATTGGTGCCACGTTGATGGCAATAGTGGGTGTACTATAGGTACACCTCTGCTTAACACTTCGGGGAATACATTCGGCGTGATGTTATGTTCATGTTAAGAATAAATAAAGAAAGAAAATAGATTTATTTGACCCAGGTTGAGATACAAGGATACGTTAATACCATGGTTAATACCATTAATTATTGTATATTTATTTTATTTTTATATCTTAATTATATTTCATGGTATGCTGCACCGGTCGACGTCATAACGTCAACGCCGGCTGTCGCTGAAAATCAGCGCTGGGGCTGTGTCTTGCATAGGGTCGCAGCATCATGCTGAGCTATGGCCGTTTTGCGTGGATGTGACGCATATTTTCCCTAAACTTGTCTCTTTTTCTTAATTTTGTGTTCTTTTTTTGCGTCATGTTTACCGCAAATAAACGTATTTTCTTTCTTTATTTCTTTCTATATGGATACCAGAAGAGCTAACTGAGAGGGGCTTGTGGCTAAGTAATAACAGCCGTAAGGGACGATCGGTTAAGCTTCGCTTGCTACGGTTGGTTCCTGGATGGGCATCTTTACATACCAAGACCCTCCGCGCTTCGGAAAGCACGTTAAGCTGTTGCTCCCGGGTGTCATTCGTAGATTTTTTACAGTCGTTACGGGTCGTCAGGAGCCCGAAAGTCTGACTACCAGTCTTACCAATGGGTATCGTATTACCCAGTAACTGGGTTGTGGAGATCAGATAGGCAGTCGCTCCATGTAAAATACTGGTATTCAGCTGTATTCGGTTAGACTGGAAGCCGATCCCAACATAGTTGGGAAAAGGCTGGGCAAATATAACTGCTAAATCAGCTAAACAAATTGTGAAGTGAAAACTAATGTCATATATGTTTTTATGTGGTTGATTGGCAAATAAGCAAGCTATCCAGCTGAAGTTCACCGCAGCCTATAACCTCGTCTGCAATACCAGAAGCGCAGCAAGGGTGTTGTTATTCCAAAGACATAGCTGAGATGTCTCCTGTACCTGTCATTTCCCTGGCACCCATTACTTGAGCACCGAAACGTTTGGCGGCAAAAGTACTTTCTATTTTTGCGAAAAGAACCATGCTGTCGCGATACGAACTATGAGCTTACACAACTAATTGCACACATCCACTACAACTAGCTACTGTGTCTACATTTATAACCAACAATTATCATAATATCTTCACTTCAATAGGGATGATGCCCGAGTCAAAAAAAAGAAATTCTATTTAGTCCGTCAGTCAGATAATCAAAACATACCTATTAGACTCGTATTTTTTGCTTTATCATATTAATAAAAAATGACTTAGATAAAACGCATTAAAGTTGGGAAGTGGGCGTCGCTACGTCACAAGTACCTAAGTATAAAATCTTTTACATTTTAACTCAATGTATCGCCGTAATCTTTTGATAACGTAAAAAAAGAAAAAGTACGTGTACTTTTTCATAATCTACAAACCGGACAATTTTTTTTTTTTTTGTAATCATCCCTACTATTTGGTAAATACAAACGGTTCTACAGCCCAACCCCATCCATTTTATACTTCTACCATGACTCAATAGTCATGTCGAAGTATAAGATGCCCTACAGCCATAGTTGTAATTGATGATGGCCCTACCCCATTCATCACCTACCTGCTATAACTATTGGCCCTACAGCCATAGTTGAAAAACTGAGCACGAATATGTTTCCCGATTTTCAGAGCCTCGTGAACTCGTGAACGGCTCTTCTCACATTTAGACGCAACTAAAACTTAATGTGTTAATTCATGTAAGACTTTAAGCGCGAAAAAAGCTTTACTAGGTAACTACTAACAACTTCGAACATTTTAAAATCAACATCGATATCAAGCAAATGAAAGCATTATTTCGTCCTATATTTTAGCATCCTGAACCCTAATTGCGTAATACACGATCAATCACAATCTGAATCGTTTTGAAATAGATTGCTAATGCATAACTTCATAAGTTTGAAAAAAAAATCTGCTCGACGACGTAAATAACGCAATGAATGTCGTTGAACTGTCAAAATGAATGAAATTAGTCGTGATCTTTTACGAAAATGTGTTGCGTAATTAGATAGCTGGCAAAAAATACACGAACACACACTATTCCAAATTTTCCCGACATTCCATTGTTTTGCAAGAGTCCGTCATTGAAACAGCGAGGAGCGTTATTCATAATTTACCTACATTATCGGTAGGAAACGTACGACCTAGGAAATGTATTGGAATATAATTTAATGCTTCAGTTTGGTGTTCAATCATGATACCTTATCTGCGAGATAGTGTCGAAATTATCTTGTTTTTTAAACAATTTCGAGTTATTACGTGACCTCCTTGTGTTATTTCGTTGATTAGTTTTAGCTGTCGTGTTTAAACAAGATGGGGTAGGCAGAAAAGTACCTACAACTGTTTGAGTAAGTATCGGCAGGGCAACATTTTGTTAAGATAGTAAGATAATTTGTATCATGTCGCTATCTACGATATATTAGGATAAGTATTCACCAAAGCAATTTATTTTGAACTAACTACGTGATAGGCCAGTGGTTAAGGCCTCGCCTCATGCACGGGGGTTCAAATCTAGGCAAGTACCAATGTAACTTTTTCAATTTATAGGTACTTTCTAAGTAAAGTTTATCTTGGACATTACTGTTATCGGTGAAGGAAATCATCGTGAGTAAATCTGGACTTATAATGTAAGTCTGAAATCGCCAACACATCTTGAGCAAGCTTTATCAATGCTCATGCGTTATCTGTATGAGACGAAGACTTTGCCTCACAGCAGGACAATCACATCACAATCAGCCTATAATATTCCCACTGCTCGGACGCAGGCCTCCTCTCTTCAAGAAGATGTGGGCCGTAATCAACACACGGGCCCAGTGCGGGTTGGTAGATGTCACATGTCTTCGTATTTTTGGTTCTAGAACATGCCGGTTTCTTCACGATGTTTTCCTTCACCGTTTTGAGAGCAGTGGTGGAGAAATTATTTAGACAAAGTAAAGCATCTGCCTGGGTTTGAACCCACGACCTACAACTCGTAAGTCAGCGCCGATACAACTGGGCCACCACTGCTCTAGTCGGGGCCGATACCACTGGGCCACCACTGCTTTAGTCGGGGCCGATACCACTGGGCGACCACTGCTCTAGTCGGGGCCGATACCACTGGGCCACCACTGCTCTGGTCGGGGCTGATACCACTGGGCCACCACTGCTCTAGTCGGGGCCGATATCACTGGGCCACCACTGCTCCAGTTAGGGCCGATACGACTTGGCCACCACTGCTCTAGTCGGGGCCGGTACCATTGGGCCACTACTGCTCTGATCGGGGCCGATACCACTGGGCCACCGCTACTCTTAAGCAGGACAATAACAAGCTGGTATATTATTAAGTAGCATGATGATCCATAACATGTTGCTGTCGACTATTGTAATGATTAAGATATACCAAAGTAATTTATCTTGAACTAAATACTGAGAACCTCGGGCGAGTTTTTAGAAGAAGCTGAGTATCTATGGCTTGTGCAAATTATTGCAGGCTGGGCATTCAGCCTCGCTTCTAGATGAAACAATCGCCTATACTGTTGGCCTATTGGCCTCTGTTAGAGGGAGACGGTCGTAGTCAACTACGCGGGCAAGTGCGAGTTGGTGGATGTCACACGTCTTCGAATTTTATTTTTAGAACATACAAGTTTCTCACCATGAGTTCCCAACAGTGGCGATGAAATTTCACACAAAATTGGGTGCCTGGTCGAACCAAGGCCTAGTTTTTGCATAATCAGCCTATACCGTTCCCAACGCTGGGACAGGCGGGCCTGTGAGAGGGAGTGGGCCGTAATCCACCATGAAGGCCCAGTATGATGATTAATTTTCAATTTTCCGGAATATTATAAAGATATCTAATTATGTATTTATTGCAAGTGAATAAAACAGACAAGATTGTATGACTTGCTCTCAATCAACGTTTATAATTTCCGCCTGCGATAAGTTAGATTTCTTTGAATTACGATAAATATATGTATAATCTTGATATTTGTAGATATTGCTGTATAATTTGTGCACGATTAGAACCTAGCTGTCATGATATGTACATAAATGAGGATGAGCCTCTAGACTACGTCTGGCGCACCCTTCAGTCATGCTTGCCATGGCTGGCCACAGTATTTGCTGTAGTGCTATTGAGTTCACTTCGAACCTCACCTCACTCAAGTGACCGCACATGATTCGAAAGCGAACTCATTTGTTTTTTCACGGATTCACAAATGCACCGTTCGAATATCAAAGCGTTGTAAAAGTTTTGAAAATAGCCCTATTTTCATAGCTCGTTCATATTGCCTGCAAAAACCTGTATTTTTATGTGTTATGTATGAATTTTACCGCCTCTGTGGTCTAATGGTTAGACCACCTGTCAGACCCAAAGGTCCCGGTTCCGACCCCCAGTGGAGACAAAAAAAAACTGCTCGTAGGCGGTAGGGCTTGTTCTAAGTCCGCCTGGCTAGCTACCACCATCTTATCTAAGTCTGTCGCCATAACAACAATGTTAACAGCATTGTTGCGTTTCGGTAGTTATAGGTAAGATAGCCAGTTCCTATGTGGTTGAAGATTCCGGGTGAAGCTCGCTTCAACCTTCGGCTTGATCATCACTTACCATCAGGTGAGATGAAGGCCAAGAGATTCCCCGTCGTGGTAAGAAAAATAAAAACATGATAATATCAAATTAATAAAAAAAAACAAGTATCAAAAATCGAATAGGTGAGTTATCTAAATGATGAAATATTTGTGTAAGCAGAAGCCAAGAGATAACATATGTAATTTTTGTTATTTATTTCAAAATACGGCTTTGTTGTTAACGAAGAAGTCGATCCAGAGAGCAAAGAAACTTGAAACTTCAGAGCTAACGAAAATGACAGTTGTTGTCAAATGACCTAAGCCAATCAGGGGAGACGTAGATACGTCTTGAAGCGTCGGATTTGTTGCTGAAGATAGATTTCTAAACTTTGTTAATACGGTGTTTTTACTTGTGAGCTATATTTTCATATAAAAATAATAATAATACCAGCCTATTACTGCCACTGCGGGGCAAAAGCCTTATATTTTTTTGGAAAACGAAGTAAGTAAAAAAGGATTAGATATCTGGTTTTATACGATGAACTGTGTCATACTGACTGATGGAAAGAAAGAAAGAAAATTCGTTTTCTCAAACATGCTTGGAAATTCGAGCATTATTTTGACAACTTTCGAGATAAATAGAAAATGGTCGAATACATATGAGCGTCCGGCCGGAAATGTTTGTATGAAAACTCATAAATCTGTCGTATTATTTAAAAATGGAACGAACTTTATACTTCAACACATGGCAACCAAGGAGGTAACTTATCTAAAGATATTTTTAAATTTCGATTTGGCTTGCAAATAGAGCTGTTTAAAGTAAAGAAGAAACAAATGAACATAATGACGCGTGAAAAATTATCGTAGTTCGTCATTTAGATTCTGGTATTTATAATTAATTTCCTTAGTTTGAATTACGCATTATTTGAGAAAAGTACTGTATAAGCCTTGGCCGTAACCAGGCATTGATGGACTCACTTGCTTGATCCCACATTTTCACAATCATCCATAAATGCCCCTGTTGCAGGCCGCGACAGTAATGTACTATTATTTGCGTCAACTTTATATGAACACGATCATACAGGGTGCCACCAGCAATGTAGAAATTATAATTATAATGGGTGGAACTGATTAAATATTATTTATGCTAATAAATATTCTAATGGAGTGGACCAACAGGCCAAATGCAAGTACTTATGACCAAATAGCTGTGTAAAGTAATTATCATAGATAAACTTAGGTTGCTTAAAGTTCTCTTTATTGTCCACCGCAGAAATAAAATAACTCCTAAAACAAGTTCAAACAAACGTTTGTCGGTGTCCACATTAATAAAATTAGAAGGGCCTATAAAATTAAACATAATCTTTTATCACAGCTGTAACACAAGATTAGATTACTATCAGTTATATTCTGTATCTGCAACGGTTATCAGTGGCAATAAACCGAATTACTCAATCTAACTGGTCTTGTTATGCCTTATGTTTAACTGTTAAACCAAGTTATTGACTGTTTTTATAACCTTAAATGTAGCAACAGTAAAAGGGGCGTAAAGATTTTCAGAGTAGGTACTTATATATAGTACAACTACATATTTTCTTAATGTCCCTCGGCAAACTTCGTGTTTCGTCAGTTATCAGTTGCCCTTTGCAGACCGGACGCTCTCAATCGAATTGGAAGTATATAGAGTTGTTAATACTCTTTTAACTTAAGGTAATTTATTTAAAAAATGGTAGGAAAGTTGCTGGACTGACGAAACACGAAGTTTTCCGAGGAAAGTTAAAGAAAATGTACATTATTTTTTTGTTGATGATTATCCGAGTCAAAAGATTTTTTAGTCAGGTTTTTCATAATTCATCAGCACGTCTGTGTTCTCCGAAGGGCTAAGCAGAGGTGTTCCTGTAGTAGAAACACCCAGATTTCGCCAGTTATGTTTAAGTCCCATGTAATTGGGGGCGAGCCTATTGCCATCAACTGAGCACCGATCTTGACTCCAGGCTGCTACTGAGAAATCCCAGATGGAAAAGCCAACTTTGCCTGACCCGGGAATCGAATTCACCTCATGCTTAGTAGTAGCGCTTGCGACCACTAGACCAACGAGCCAGTCAGAGTCCGTTTTTATTTTAAGTAGGTACAGACGCCAGCACATCAACCTACTACAACCTGTCAAATTACTTTAATAGATTTTCAACTTTATCACTAAAGCATAAGGTTCAAAGTTGATTGGGAAAATTTGACAGTTTCGGGTAGGTTGACCTGCTGGCGTCTGTACTTCTTAATACAGAAATGCCTCTCATCAGAGAAGAAAAAATACGAATATGTTCGTCTTAAAATAATTTAATTTAAGTGAAGAGTGCTTTGTTAGTGAAGAAAAAATCAATCTGCCAAGCTTCTTCCCAACTTTATTGGGTTCGGCTTCCAGTCTAACCGGATGCAGCTGAATACTAGTATTTTACATGGAGCGACTTAAGACTGACCGTGGACTATTCGTGATGACGATATGCACCTAATTCAACATCATGTTGTTACGATGAGAGTGGGAAACAAAGTTTTTAGTTGGACCTAATTATAAAATCAGAAAAAAGGAGGTTTAAATAAAGATAAGTTTAAAATTACGTTATCTTTACGTACTTATGTAAGTATCTCTTTACAAGTCAATTATTAGGTACCTAAGTACTATCGCCGTAATATTAACCCGTTATCATAAAAAAGCGAAGTAAAAAACTTATACGATACTCAAAAAAAAACACGAATGAAGATTTTAAACTTTAACATTCCTTAATACCCTATAATCTCAAAAACACACAATAAAAAACAAAATCCGTACTAAAAAGTAAAGAAGACAATTAAAAAAATAATCTAAATTCCACAAAATAAGTTATAATCTGGCAATACTAAAGAATTACGCGTGTTACTTGTTCAAATAATAAAAATAAATCGAATCACTCGATATTTTTTTATCTGTAATTACCAAAAATTCCCGATAAAAGGCCAGATAAAGAATGTAATGTGTACTGATAATATCAAAGTGTCAGGATAAAGATAAAATAAGAATTGATGATTTATTTTCGCTAATCTAATTACGAAATAAAAATCCAATGTTAATTTGATTAGGTACAGACAAAGGTATACTTTATCACGTGTTGCGTGGATCATTAAATTAACGAAATTACCTAAAATACGCCTATGTGTACCTATTATTTTTGTATGTGTGGCATATTAATTGTTCTTCATCATTTCAGTCAATTCCGTTCATGTTACTTTATTTTAAATTGGTTGCATAAATTGATAATGTTCCAAAAACGGGTGAAGACCTGTAACATAGGTACCACTACCTAGCTCAGGAGCCAGGGATTTTTGTTTTGTGGTTGGGAAGTTGTCAAATAACTTCTCCCGCCCTAGGCGGAGCGGAAGGGAGTGTCAGACTCTTACTGACTAAAACCCACCCGTGTTCCTTCAGTTGCCTGTATGTTGCCAGGGGCCACGATATCCCTTTCGGACTTTCCTGCGACCCCGGCAGGCATCGGTCCTAGCTGACCCCGTCAGTTGTGCTGACATCTCTTTGAGGCTCGCGTGAAACACAACGCGCCGTCGACCCGGACCTGGTCTTTATCGGACGGCGAGTCAGTTGAAAATGTACACGTTTTTTTAAAATTTATTGTGTATATATAGGTAAGCTCTAAGGCTTGTGGCTAAGTAATACCAGCCACAGGGTCGTTCAATCAAGTTAAGCTACGCTTGTCGCGATTGTTCCGTGGATGGGTGATCAACTTTAAATACCAAATTTGTAATTGGTGGTGCATCCCAAGTTCGTTCAAATCAATTAATATTATGCCATGAAAAAGTAGTGCCAAAAATATAAACTGTATGTGGATTTTCCGCCACCACTGAAGTCCTTCTGACGCGGCGCTAGTGTCTATGGCATTGCATCACATTGCATAAAGAAAATGTAGTTCCACAATTTTCCGTCGGCCTGCTTTCGTGGCGCGCACTGAAATACCAACAGACCCGCACGGAACTGGGAAGTATGGCAGAAGAAAGTGCAGGCCTAGAGTGTAGACCCAGCAGTGAGTGATTCCGGGTTGAAATGATGATGATGATCTGAGAACTGAATTCACTTCTGGTCATGACTTTTTAAATATAATTGTTAATAACAACATTGTTATGTTAGGTACATAAAATATTCTTTAACGTTTTCATTACAAAGCTTGTACCAATATTCAATTCTGGTAGTTTCACGAAAATAATTTCCACGTGAAATCTATGCTACGTTAGTTTGCGGGAAAGGGACAGCGCCATTAACATCCCATAAGTATTTCTCTCTCACACCAAAATAATTAACAATGTGCTTTCCTACCACATTAATTCACATAAAGTATCAATGTTATTATTATGCTAGCTCGGTTTGTTTAATTACACAAATAGTCAAAATAAATTATACGTGGAACTAGTAATTGCCAGTTTACGTAACGTATCATTCGTTTGTAAGCTTTGTGCCTAATTAGTGTCGTGTATAGGGGTGATATGTTAAGTCATTTGTTGTTAGCGGGAAAAGGTTTTGTTTTTTTTTCTAACCCTTATTGGCAGGCTATGGGTGGTTAGTGATGTAATGGATTGTGAAAAGTTTTGCGACTTCACAAATTTTTTTTGTGACGTAATTTGCATCCGTTTCTCTGTTTTTCCGGGAAATTAATATTTATGATAATTATTATCAATTTCTTTTCGGTCCGTGAGTAAGTTCCAGAAAGATTATCTACATTTTCTTTAAGTAGACCTGCTACGTCCGACTAATTTTTGCCTTTAACAGCCACCAGTTATCGTGCAGTAAGAATTTTTTTTTTGTTTTGTGTATATATGCTGATTATCCAAAATTGCCCTTTGAATTATATACGCTAAATCAACCCTTTACTAGATTAATCTGCGATTAGATTCAAAGTGCAGCAGACGTCCAATTAGTTGGTGATTTGTTTGTTTGTTAACAAACGGGGCTCACGGGGCTGACGGGGCTGCACCCCCGACGTTTGCTAACGAGATAGCTAATTAAACGGATATCGATGTCAGATAACTGTGTTTTAGGTATTAGGAGAAATAATGACGTGTGGTGCTTTTTTAATGGTGTGTGACAATAGAGGATTTATGCTGGCTGAATAGAAGTTAAAATTTTCGTATTTAGAATGCAATTTTTTATTTAACGTCTGTACAGTACAGGTATTGTCTTAATTTCCCTCGGCAAACCTGGTGTTTCGTCAGTTATCACTTGCCCTTTGCACTTGGTGCAGACCGGACGCTTTCGATCGACTTGGAAGTACCTATATATAATTGTTAATACTCTTTTAATTTATTTAAAAAATAGGAGGAAAGCTGTTTGTATTCGGGAATGCGATGATTCACGAGGGACATTAAGAAAATAGTTGTACTGTACGTATATTTGTATACATACTTACAAAAAAAAAAAGAAAATGGCTAATAGGTACAGTCTTTAATAATTATTATTTGTACGATGATAATTTCTGTTAGTGCCTGACAGCGTTCGTTAAAAATCCAAGTTAACTAACGAGATAAAAACTTCTAGTACCTACCTAATAAGTGTTTTATAATAGGTAATAACAGTTAGGTTTTACTGGTTAAGAAAATCGGAGAGGAAAACTAGAAAAACAAATTCTGTATTTTACTGTTAATTCAATATTCTATAATTTGCTTGTAAGAAAAACCTTATTTGTCACCACCATAACTAAAAGATAAACCTACATTAATGGTTACTTTGCGTTTAAATTAAAGATTTTATTTTCTCGACATTTCATAGTGTAAAACGCTTGTCACGGAATCATCGTAAATTAGGAAAAGCGTGAAGAAAATTAGAATTATAATTAATAATTAAATAAACGCGTTATAGTACATCTCGGGTGTAAAATGATGAAAGCATGTTCAAGCAAACACGTCAATGTGCCTAGTCTGCCCGAACTACGTTGGGGTCGGCTGCCAGTCTAACCGGATGCAACTGAATACCAGGTTTTTACATGGAGCGTCTGCTGAAGTGTTTTGTTCGTGAAGAAATTGTGCACCAAATTCAAAATCATGTTGTTATGACCTGGGTACCTACATAATCTACCTCGCCTTTTCTTGTTGTCTAACTTAATGCAGCTGAATACCAGTATTTTACATGAAGTGACAGCCAGTCTGACTTCACAACCCAGTTACTAGGTAACACGATATCCCGATATGGTAAGATTCATCGTCAGACTTTTGGGCTTCTGACTACCCATAACGACTGTTAAAGATCTATGAATGAAAGCCGGGACCAACGGCTTGGCGTGCTTTCTAGGGTCTCGATATGTGCCTAATGGATGGACACACATTCAAGGACCGACGTTGGCAAGCGTAGGTTAACCTTTGATCGACCCGTGCAGCTGTTATTATTTAGCCATGAGCCCACGATAACCTAAAAACGTGTAGTATTTTAATAAATATGTAGTTATATGCTTTCCACGAAAAACATTAAAAGAAATATCTACCAAAAAACAAAAAAAATG
The DNA here is from genome assembly GCA_949128155.2 of Xanthia icteritia. NCBI lineage: Eukaryota > Metazoa > Arthropoda > Insecta > Lepidoptera > Noctuidae > Xanthia > Xanthia icteritia. The sequence goes on from OX421956.2 coordinate 11,928,632, forward strand.
CTGTCACTAAAAAAAACTACCACAGACAAAAATATTTTTATTTAAAAGAATCAGAGACTAAAATTATGTAGGTACAACAAGCAAGATAGAGTGTACCTAAAATCTTTCTCATAAAAAATGTGTAAAGTTCACCCCAGTGACTTGGGGTAACTCAAAATGGTAATAAATCGAGTGGGCGTGGCTTACCCTGTCACGCCCAGAGGGGATGAGTAGCCCTCAAAACTCGGTACCGCCGAGTACCACGTAATATGGGTACTTTGGCACTATAGGTGCCTCGATTTGCGACGGAAGGAGAATGCGATGGTTTGTTTTATTGTTATGGTTAAAGAAGGAAATATTTCGAGTTATTTGACTGTTGTTTGCAACGTTTTTTGGGGGCGTTTTATTTGTCCTCTTTTTTGTTTGACTGATATTAGTTGTATTGTTTGTATAAAATCTGATTTGAATATTTTGTTTTTAGGTAACAGTTTCAGACGGAGATCATTTAAATACGTTGCCACGTTTTAATCGAGTTCTTAGGTCCTTTATCTATATATAAATACCTACCTACTTCAAACTACTCGGATTTGTCAAAAACATAAAAATGGTAGGTTGTACCGATCGGAAGATATTTATGAACATCATCTAATTGCAACAAAACAACAATGCAAAATGAAAAAGTCATCTTTTTAGTTGATTTGTCACAAAAACACGTGCATTCAAAAAGAAAATTAACTCGAGTAGGGCAAATCACAATGGGCTAAATATAATCACGAGCACAAAACAGAAATAGTCGGCAGCTGCTGGCACGTAATGACTAGAAGGCTAGAAAGCTTACTAAGATAGGAACCTATTATGCAAGCGACGGGGGACCACTGAAAATCAGCGTAGGCTCTGGGTCCCATAGCACAGCATCATACTGAGTGGAAGCCTTCTTGTCACAGTCATGACGTGCAGCTGCCGACTATCTCTGTTTTGTGCTCGTGATTATATTCAATTAAATCTACTGTGGTTGATTGTTCTACTCGAGTTAATTATCTTTGTGTATGCATGTGTTTCTCTGACAAATAAACGATTTTTTTATTTCTTTATGCAAAACATTAAACGTAATTAGGATTTATTCGTGTAATTACGGGGTATAAAAACTCGTTTCTAGCGACGGACCATTGCGAAAGATACTTCTGAGCAATATTATCATGATTGTATTTAAATGATTTTGAGGCATTTTTCAATAAATATAATCTAGAATATTTACCTAGGTACATAACTCAAACACACAGCATTTATTTCAATGAAACCACAGTTTTGAATTGTGAAGGAATGGGTTAGTCAGAGAGATGAAGCTTGTTACCATACCCTAGTAGTCCAGAAGCTGGCAATAATTGTAGGCAATGGCCTGGATATTGGCAATGGGTGCAAAAGGACGTTCTTACTACTTATAACAAAATATTGGAACCGTTTACACATCGGTTCTAATTGCATTTGCACTTTGAACGTATTTAAAAATAAATCTTTTAAATCTTATCTTTTAAATTAAAACTCGGCAGGTACACCACTAGTCTGTTTAGTATGAGTCTCCTTGTGATCGTGTTAAGAATAAAACTGAACTGATAAACTCAAACTCAAAGCATTTATTTCAATAAAACCATTTACAGGCACTTTTGAATTGTCAAGAAGTCGGTCAGTCAGAAATTTGAAGCTAGTTGCCCATTCCAAAGCGTAGTAGGTACCTATGGAGAAGAACGGGCAAGAAACACCACGGATACTTTTAAATCAATCGATATTGAGATAGAATACTTACATAAACGCACGACTGCTTCCCAAGGGCACCTGCTACGATCCTTACATACTCGTTTTACTTCGTTTACGTTCGTCCATCTGGTCGTCAACGCACGCCGGTTGCGAGTACTACGCACCTCTCTATTTAATAATTAATAATCCTAGGTATACAGAAAATCAAAATGGCGGTGCTTGGGGGAGGCCCATGTCCAACAGTGAACGTCTTTCGGCTGAAATGATGATGACTAAAGAGAAAATAAAGCTATCCGAGCTGACGTTCGAATCTTTTCCCAAAATATGAAATAGTATTTATCTTCAAAATATACCATCTATCTATAGACTTTAGGTACAAGTCGCTTTTCTTGTCTGTCTATGTGACCGCGTTGTTCTTCTAAACTACGCAACGGATTTTGATGCTGTTTTCACCATCATTTAGAGAATTTATTCTGGGAAGGTTATGTGTATACTATATAGCAATGATAGCCTAGTGGTGCGACCGTCAGACCGCCAAGTCATAGGTCTCGATTTCGAACCCAAGGCACGCACCTCTGACTTTTCGGATTCATGTGCGTATTGTATAATTATCACTCGCTTCATAAACGGTGAAGAAAAACATGGTGAGGAAACCGGCATGCCTGAGAGATATGTCTCGACAGCATGTGAAGCCAAGTCAGAGGACCATGGGGGGCATAAAGACTCTGACACCAGGTTAGTCACTAACCATATAAAAAGAAGAGAAGATGTGTGTATAAACTACATTCATATTTAACTTAGTTATAATAAAGACATGTCGATGTTTTGTCAAGTCGTATAAACGGTCCGAAGGCCGAGGTTACGGGTGTTTCGTTCTCCATCTCACTTACGGTTATACCGTAAGTTGGGCAGAACGCCAAGCGCACGTATCTACGGCCGAAACTACGGATTCCGCTTAGGGAGTAGACCCCCAGGGGCAGGTCGCTAGTTAACTTATAAAATAGTCGTGGTTCAGTTGGCCAAACAATCCAGACAAAACCTGTACAGTACCAATCACAATATCTGCGTATCAGTATTACAAAAAAACTGCGTTATATAAAAAAAATATTTTTATTATTATTATCAAATTGCTTCTTTTTTCTTTTCCAACGCATCAGCAGATTAAATTCGTCCCAACAATAGAGTTGCACCCCAACATTGCCCGTATCTTCCCCAATTGTTGCCACACGCGAAAATGAATTATTATAGAGTTGCCAACTGGGGCGGGGTGGGCTAAAACGAGGGGCGTAGGGGCGTACCGGATATTGGTCATATAAATAAATTAGTAGGAAGACGAAGGAAATTAATGTTCATTTCAATTTACGGGTATGTGTAGGATGAGTTATGGCAGCTCGTATGTATGTGCTGTATGTGTACTTACGTGAAATGATTGATGAAAGTAAATTTAGAATTTAGGTTTCGGTTTAAAATCAAAATAACTGCTGTAAAAGTAACTTTCTTTAAACTAATTAACTGTTAAAATAAAATAAACGTAATTAACTGTAGATCTAACATGTTACTGATGAGTTTTAAAAAAAAAAAACATTTTTTTAAGGAAAAAAAAATACCTTAAAGTTTTTGGGTACATAGGTAAAAATTACGATTTCGATTATTTTTTATTTCATATTTTAGTCGTAAAAACTCACATTCTAACCTTCTAAAACGCAATATTAATTTATTATAAAATCACTAATATGCAATGACAAGCAATAATTAACAAAATCGCGGGACGAACTATAAATAATTCAAAACTCGCTTGCCGAACGCAATTTAAATTTAAATACAATAAATTAAATTTTTATTCACAAATTCTACTTCGTCTGAAGGTGAGAAAATACTATTGATTAAAATAAATCAACATTGGAAATAGACTTAGATTAAATGCGTACATTTTTCAAATAAAACAGAAAAAAAGGTTCAATTTGATTCACCGCTAGATCACTGTTGTAGTTTTTAGGGTTCCGCACCAAAAGGGTGCCAACGGGACCCTATTACGGAGGCTCCACTGTCCGTCTGTCTGTCACAGGGCTGTATCTTTTGAACCGTAATAGGTAAAACTAACACTTGAAATTTTCACCGAATGTGTACCTACTACTATGTCACTATAACAACACATAATAAAAATAAAATATAGTTAAAAATTAAAGGCCGTAATAAAAAAAACGTCTTTGTTACGGCGTTTTATTTAACTAAAGTATACAAAAAAAAAATTGTGTAAAATATAATACGGTGGTACAGAACCCTTCGTTTGCGAGTCCGACTCGCACTTTGAAGTTTTTTTTATTGTAAATGATCACGCGATCTATCGCATTAATATCATAAGACTAGCTACTGACAGTTTCCTTGTTTTTTTTCTACATATTGAGGATGTTTGACTATACAATGAGTGTGGAAATAAATTTATTGTAGTTATTTTAACTTTGGACTTATCCGACGTAAAATAAAGTAGGTACTATATTTCCTGATTGTTTTAGAAATCTTGTTTTGGGTGGATCTGTTCAAGATAGGTAACACAAAAAGGAAAAAAAAAACAAAAACAAAATAAATTCTGTGGCCAAAAAAAGATTGAAGTTTTTTTTCTAATTTTTCTCCATTTCTTTCGCAAAAAAACGGATCGCCTTATGTGATCGGGTAACGTAATCGCCTAAATAGATTAGGTTACTGCACTTAATATTAGTTTCACTATTCAGATTGTGCAATTGATTTCATTTCGTAATTCCTAATTCTACAAATATTAATCGGAGATACGCGTGATATCGACACATGTTATCATTGAACTGACATTGTAGATAGGCCTAAACTGGCACGCGACGTTCTCTTACTTTTAACTATTTTTTACACTTTTTTCTTCACTTTTAACCACTTTCACTAACTATACATGCGTGTTGGGTAATTGTAAAGAAGAGAAAAATATATAGAATTCATTTGAATGTGCGACGGTAAAGTTTTTGCGATACTTGAGATTAACTTGTTGTTTTGCTAAGTGAGCGCTTGCTTTTCATTGGACCGAGGGTACATTAAAAATAATAATAACCCTAAGTAACTTACGTAAGCGTTAGGTTAGTATTTGAGGTTATTGACTCGTCAGTAATAACTCCAAATAAGAACATATAAAAAATTCTACATTGTTTTTTTAATTGCAAAAATAACATGACAGCAGTATTCGACTGCGTAGCCAGTGATCACCTAAGAAAAAAAATCTAAAAAGTAAATAAAAACTTACCTATTTACGTCAAAATCCAAACTTTCAACTGTTAACGAACGCACTGACAGCGAAACTTAATAATGCACTCGACAAAAATAGTAAAAAAATAAACGCTAATTATCCGCGATCGATCACACGGCACGAACAAGACACGACTGAGACGTTCCCAACAAATTATCTTATCGAAAACCACGTTAATTACGATTGTAGTCCGAAAAAAAATCTATTTCGTTGTGTACTTAGGCCTTTTTGGTAGTGAAAACACTGCACTTGGTATAGATAGTCTCGTAGCAATGCGTCGACGCGAGCTCTGGCGTGGTCGGAGCCAGACTGCCGCATCGGATCGCCCCGCACGCCCCACGCCCCACCCCGGTACAATTTTCAGGTAAAAAAAAAACGGGAAAAACAGATAACATTTCTGTTTATTATCTATTTGGCGACAGTTTTTTAGTTACCGTGTATAGGCTGAATGTTGGTGGTCTTTGTGCTTTTGTTTCGCGTTTTATGGTTAGTCGTTTTGTTTTGTGGGCGTTGCTAATGTTTGGCGCCTGGAGGCACGTGCTGTTATTGTTTTAGTTAATTATTTACTGGTAGTTAGCCCTTTACTGAGGGCGTTTATTAATTTAGCGTAGTGGCTTTTTTTGTATTATTTCATGTGATCTGTAATTATCTATCTAAAATATACTATAGATAGTTGCACTTTATTTAAAAAAAACCTACATTTCTTCAAAAAAAAATCACCATTTTTTTAAATTTAGTATTTTAAATTATGTTCCAAAGCAAACATCTGTTATTTTATATAAAACTTGATAAATAAACTATTAATCCATGTAACGATTATTTATGTAAAAATAATTGAGACATTAATTTACCTATTGGTAGGCCAGTGTTGATAATTTATACATTTTGTATCATCAATTATATTTTGATACTATACGTACTGCTATTGAATGTGTCGTACAAAAAACATGAAAAATTACAAAATTTATAATTTATGAGTAATGGTGAGATACGGTGTTTGCGTGAATTTGCATTTATTATATTTTATTGTTACCTAAATAAAGGAAACGTTAAAAATTACGTTTTTTATTTTATGTTTAATTTTCTCCAAACGATGGGGTAAAGAAATGCAAGCATTTAAAACCTTCGGGTAATTCTACAAAACAGAAAAAAATACAATCAACCATAGTTTCTTAAACGGTCAGATTAACATCATTATTCTTAGCAAAACACAAAAAACTTATTAAAATGTCTGATTTTAAGTGACAATTGTCAATGTTAGTAGCTTCGCCAGCTTAACTTACGCTCAACTTAATCCACCCTTTTATTAACAGGTTAAAAACAGTTAAAATGGCGCGCGATTTTTTTTTAATTCGTGTAAAAAGGATGGATTATGAAATACTTAAAATTGTCTATGGGTCTGAGTGTTCGTTTAAAAAGATTACATTAATCTCTTGCGTTTTCGAGAAGTGATGTATTTATTTCTCACGATGGCTTCGGAGTGTACAAATTGTAGTAAAGTAATGTTAATCTGCTGATAAATTATCTATTAATATTCTTGAAAGTTGAGGTAAACTTTCCATTTTATAGTATTTTGGAACACAAGAAGTCAAAAATTAAAAAAGACGAGCTTACATTTTTTTATCTCTTCGTTTAAATAATCAAATAAATGATAATAATGGTAGACTTTTTCAATTCTTATGTACTTTCTAGTTTATTTTGGATATTATTGACATCGATGAAGGAAAAACATCGTGAGGAAACCTGTACTTACTTATAGTTAATACAACGTGTAAAAAAAATCCTGTTCGATCCGTGTGGGTGTTGTTTGTTAGATATCGTACTGAGAGTATATTTATGTGGTAATTTGAAGGAAAAAAGAAAAAAAAAAATTAACGGTTTTTTTTTCCAAATGAGAATTTTACCGGGGTATTTATTATATGGGGTGTGGGCGATCGTCGTTTAGCGGGTGTCTACAAGTCATAACTTAAGACTCCTGTTGAAAATTTGCTAATTTTTTCATGGATTTAGTGTAATTTCGGTACTAAAAATGTGTTTTTTTTATTTTCAATAATAATAAGATTTTTTATTACATTTTGGTATTTTTGTTGCAGTACCTAAGCACCCCTTTCAGATCGGAATGAGTTTTTTTTTAACATTTTGTATAAGTTTGAAATTGCAAATCACTGACCCGTATTGAGCAAGCGTAGTGATCAATGCTTCTGCCTTCTCTGTATGAGAAGAGGCCTTTGTCCTGAACTGGGACGGTAAGAGGCTGGTATTATTATAATTGTAGACTACTCAAATGATTATAGACTGATAATAAAAATATTAAAATTGACCAAAAAAAATTGAGTGCGCGTTGAAATCTTCTAAGCCTACGGGGTGAGGTCTACGAGCCTACGCGCTACGGTCTACGAAAAAAAAAGGTGGTCTCCTTTGTTTTAACGAAATGCTGTGATTTGATTGGCTGGACGAACTCGCTCGGCTTTCTTCGGTGTGGGTCGGTTTTAGATGCCTGTAGAATGTATGACGTGCGTATTGTGTATGGGATAAGGTGGTAATTGTCCTGGCTATGTGAGTTTTGTAAAATTATTATTGTTTCTGATTAGTTACGTAAAATATGTTGATGGTGGATGATGTCACTTTCTTTGAGGATTAAACGATTATAACCACGTACAGTACGGCCGATATAATTTGGCAGGTCTGAACATTACGATATTCGCGCATGTTCTCTCACTCACACGCTTCATGTCACCATTTGGTTCCTCAAAAATGTTACTGCGCAGGCTTCTCCGCGAAGTTTTTTAGAAATTATTTATTAGCGAATAATGTAGGTATACAGATATGATAGTTATTTTGATGAGAGTACCGATACTTTTTGCTTTACGGCATGCAAAGATATTTCATATAATACATTTACTAGACAAAAATATATAAACAAACATAAAAAGAAAAGAAAAAAAGAGAAAGCATTCCATTCGCTAAGCAACATTACTATCATTGTACATGTATCAAAAATACTCATGTTATTCAAAAAACATTCGGAGGCAGGCACACTTGGCAACATATTACATTAAATATATATCAGAAAATTTCAACAAATTAAATTTTAAATGACAATTAATTCAATTACAAATGTCAATAAATAAAAAATGAAAAATATAAAATGGCAAAATGTAAATAAAATAAATTTAGAATTGCAATAGCTAAAGATATATGTCAGTAACAAAATCTTAATGACAAAAATGTATATTAATGGTGTAGGCTGTTTCTTTATGATTTAATTTACTGACATTTCTATCTTTAGCTTTATTGCAATTCTGAATTTATTTTATTTACTTTTTACACAAAATCAAAATCTTTAATCGCGTAGTAACAATTCTCCAGTAGCAGTTTTACGACTTTGATGGATAATTATTTTAAATGTATCGGCAGTTTAATATATATAAGAGGACCCAAGGTAATATATTTTTTTTAAGTAAAGACTTTATTTCCCCATCTGTGTTGATTTTTATATTGTGACCTTATTGGTCCTGAGCGTTGTCTTTTATCCACTACTGACGTTAACAGGTGCTTGTTCGTTTTAACAAATAGGGCAACTTCTAATATATAGGCGATGTAAGTATCCTTAGCGGTCTAAAAACAGGTTGGCAGCTTTCTGTAGTTTGAAGATCTGTCATTGATCGACGGCAACGTTTTTGGGCCCTAAATATTCTTTCTCTGTCACTGCAGTTTCCCCACAGTATGACACCAAATCTAAGTGAGGCAGCAACTAAACCATGATGAAGTTCATATCTATACACCGTATGGACTATTTTTGCTTGCAGCGCTCGGCCGCTATTGAACCGGGGCGGTAACAGATGTGGTCATCGTGTTCACGGGATTTTGTTTTCAAACTGCTTAGTTATGAAGTTCTTCTATAGTACATAATAATATGCCGTTTTATTTAATTTATTTCACACGTTTTCAGCATGATGTTTCCATGTCAGTTTATTGTCAATGTGTATTGTGTACCCCTAGGAATTTTGTTACCGTAGTTGTATAGACTACGTTTGGGTCACTATATTTAATTATAATATTTAAGGGAACTGCCATGTTATATCGGCCGGCCTAGTTTGTGATTCCATTTTTGAATTTGACATTTGAATGTTCCAACTTCAATACAAACGTTCATCCCTAATTGAACCTCTTCAGGGAATCACAGACTACATAGAGATATGCAGGGAATGAATTTCCAAAAATCCTGCCTTAGTGCTCATTTTCGTCAAAGTATAAGGCATAGACTACTATATATGGTATAAGGAACTCTTGTGAAAAATGTCAAGCTTCTAAACCTAGCCCTTTAGGCAACGCGTTGTCTGTCAGTTAATCAATTTTAAGATTTATCTTAAGTAGAAGATTTCAGGAAATGCCAGGAATATTAACTTTGATTTCTCATTATCACCAGAATCATTTCATTTTTAACCAGCTTCATATAGGAGGTTTTTGAAAGTACATTTTCTAATCCTTCTAGGTACTTTAGTTTATTAGATTTAAAAAAAAACTAAAATCCATTGGCCCCACAGACGGCTCACCTAATTGATATGACTACCATATATTACATCAAGATGGCTACCGGATCGCTGCCGTAACTATATCGTTAAAGGATTAGAACATAAAATAGGTAGTAAAAGTAAGTAGGATATAAGATCGGAATGCCGGCTGTAAACCGTGCTTGAATCCGGAATCGAACCTGTAACCGTTAAGTTCCTATTTTGACTTGTGGCTTTACTTTTTTGTGTCTATCTTGGAGCTGGCTTCCTGTCTGCCTAGACTAAAAATGTAGATTTTAAATATGAAAATATTACATGCATGTCCGGTGCCAAAGACTAATAACGAGTCATTTTGGTTACTAATCGTAGATAACTTTTGGTAAGACATAAGATTCTAGTCACATAAAAAGACTTGAAGGAATTATATCAGTAAGTATTCTAGAGAATGAATAGGCCTGGCCAGTAGTTCAATCCTTTGTAAAGCTATTGCGACTACGCTGCCATATTGGCAATATACGTAATGTATAGGTACCCGTAATATATACTCTGAGTTATTCTCTGTTTTTGGGTATAAATATTCAAAAAATTGTAGTGTTGCCATAAAATTAATGATTTTAACAAATATCTTCCAAGAAAGTAGTTTTCACTACACATACAACATTCGTTACTGGCCACCGACCGAATTCAAATTTCGAACACCGTGCGTGCCTACTCAAATGTCATAAGATTCACACCTGTCAGAAAAGTACGATGATACTAATTATCTGCTAAGTGAAAAGAAGCTTTACGTAGGGCTATTAAAGTTTATTACGCCTTGTATACTTTAGCTTTTGAAACGTTTCGATATCAGGAGGTGGTGGTAAATGTCAATGGTTTTGTCCAACTAATGAAGCAAGATTAGTATAGATAAGACCTTAAATTAATGTTAAAAAAAACTGTGTTATTATTTTATATCTTTAGTAAATAAGTAATGCAAAGTTTTACATGAAATAAGTTCTCTACAAAGAAAAGATATAAAGAGTTAGATATTGCATTTATTTTCAATAGGAATAAAATGTATTATTGTGTATGTGATTTTGAGATAAGTGAACGTAGGTACATTCATAGATTTTATCTCTTTAGAGTACAGGTGAGCTCGATATCATGCTGATATTGGTGATAAGGTCAAGGTAAGAGTGTGTACTTGGGTATGATTTTAACAACATTAATCTCTGCAATGCAAAATGATATCTATTGCGATATCTGCTAGAAAAGTCAACAATACATTGGAAATTAGCAATCAATGTAAATTATTGAGATATTTAATTCCATAGATTTATCCACTAACATCGATTTTTGCGTTAGTCCCAAGGGGCTCGTTACACCTCGTTAATCCTCAACTGCCAGGCTTCGCAATGCACCTTCTTCATATCAAAATAATTTGGTAAAATTTTATGCAAGATGTCCTTTAGAATTAATATCAATAATTAAAAGTCAGGTCCACACTAATCGTCCACGGCCATTCGGCGCGCACCCAAAGTGTTCCACGTTTAAATATGATATTTTTTTCTAGTTTTCAGTGCGTCGCGTCCAGCCACACCGCCATACAGCCTATATTTATGTGTTGCCGCGTAATTTATTTATTTTATTTATTCACCGCTCTGTAACAGTCGGTATTGGACTGAGGTTTATGGCATTGCACTAGGAGTAAGGAAAATATTATGGATGATAAAAAGGATGGGATACCATTCTCATTTTATATTTATAGGTTAGATGTGATGTCACAATACTAAGCTAAATTAATAACATAGTTTGTAAGTAACAACACTGTCTAGATACCTAAATATTATGAGTCCGTAGACGTCCACTAGATAAATGCAAAGACTGCTTTAACTTTCTTGCCATAATCAGCACACTCCGCAGATCCGTAGACAAATTGGTGATCATTAGTTTACTGTAATGAATACACACCTGGATTCTGCTACTTGTCTTCTAGAAGGAGTGCAATGATCCCTTCATCAACATCATCACAACATTTCATATTGAAGGCACGAAAAACCTTGCAGTGTGGGTACAGATGCTGTATCTAATTGTGAGCAGAAGGTCTCGTATATCTCTCCCCACATTCTCTGAGTAGCAAATACACTAAATCTATCTGATTTGACTACGACCGGGTCACGGTCACAGCCATGGTGACGTCACTTCAAGTATACGCTCATAAACAGACTACAACAATTGACCATAATTCGTAAAATGGCGCATCCATTTTGGTCTGGATCCATGTCATCAGAGTATGCCGGAGGTCCCCCGATCTTCTGTTAAATGCTTTATTTAAGTGTGTTATTGTACGGTTAGGTTTGTGGTGATATAAACACGAAAAAATAAAAAAGTCTAAAGAAGGAATTTTCCAGAATATCTTCGAAGATATTGTTCACTTTAGCACAGCATACATCAAAAGTCATTAGTTTTCGACTGAGTTGACTTGGAGAAGAATTTCATACTAATACCCTTGAGTTTGTTTCTTCCATTTCTTCACAGCAGAAGAAATCTCACCCCCTTCCCTCAAATATGGCGAGGGGGGTAATGGCTGACCTTTGCGTTATGCTCGTAAACGGGTGCTGCTTGTGGTGACTGGTCGTCTTGCTGGCCATGGTTCTTGTTGTTGTTATTAGTAATTAACTGTTTATTTATTTTACTTCGATGGTTAGCTAGTTCGCTAGTTTATCATTTGTGATTTCCGAGTTACAGCTTTAATAGCTATATGTAAACGGGCACGCCCTTTATGCCTGGAGGCTTTCGTTTGCGTATTAAGTTCTTTTTACTTTTTTGTTGGTATATTGTATATCGTGTGCTAGTTGACGTATAGAAAATAATTTAATTTAATGTTTTGTGTTGCGTAAAGTAAATTATTTTGCATAAGTACTATTGTATAGAATTAAGTTTTTCTAACTGAACAGACAGCTGTGCTGCTGAGGAGTTTGTTGCGCCACTTCTTCTTCCCAGCTAAAGCACTAGGAAGTGGTGAAGGGTGGGCGTTTTTGGGGGACTGTCTTATGTAATTTTGACGTTCGAAAAGTGCTGATTTTCAGCCTGGTTTTAATAAATGACTTTTGAATTTTGAAGTCAGATACAGATACAAAATGGCCTCATCTAGCTTATTATTTATTATTTTATTAATGACGTGTAAAGGTGATTCCGATATCATATAAACAGAATATTTTTATTCGACTTAATTAGTTGTAGGTCGTGGACTCGAACTTTGTGTAAATAATTTCATCACCACTGCTCTCAAAACGGTGAAGGAAAACATCGTGAGGAAACCGGCATGTCCTGGAACCAACATTCGAAGACATGTGACATCTACCAAACTGCACTGGGCCCGCGTGGTGGGGTACCATGGTAGCTTGTGTCCCAGCAGTGGGGACATTACAGACTGATTATGCTTATATACAGAATAAACAATTCAATTTCATTTCATTTCTTTACGACTCATGTATCGTACATGGCACGCGCGCATTGCATAGATCAGCACTTTTCCGTCGCCTTGTACAGACGCCAGCACATCAACCTACTACAGTCTGTCAAATTTCTTTAATAGATTTTCAACTTTGTCTCTAAAGCATAAGGTTCAAAGTTGATTGGGAAAATTTGACAGTTTCGGGTAGGTCTGTACAAATTATAGTGTAACACGATAGTACACAATGAGCGGCCGAAGTCAGCTAGGCTGTACTCATTCACACAATAATTATATATTATTATTATTAAATTACTAAGTGAAATTATAGCTAGCTAAGTATTAGGTTCTGGTTGGTTGCTCATCTTCTCGAAATAAAATCAACTAAATAATTTTCGCAATGTATCGTTGTTATAAATCGTTCAGCAGCTAATTCAGTAGTTAAAATATTCCAAGTCAAGTCAGTGTGGGGCTGACTAACTTAACCATGGCTTAACTTGTGTAATCTCAACGTGCAAATGTCTTCACTTCTCTTAAAATTTATACAAAATCATTACTTAAATATTCTAAACAAAACATGCTCAATCTCTGCCCCTCCCGTGTCAGACAGAGCTTGAAGTTTGTCAATAAAACTGGTTGCATGACAAACACATTGACCTATTACCTCCGAGAGGTCGCGGATCGTATTTTTCATTAAATTTTGACATAATTATAAATATCATTATGAATACCATGTTTAGGCGAGGTTGCAGAGACAGCGGTGTGGCAATCGCTCGAGCTTGGTTGGGAGTTAAATTGTTTTATTTTGTAAGACTATTTGAATAAAGTTAAGTATATGCGTCAAACAACAAAAAAATTACTTTCAAAACGTTTCGTATTTGTTCAACGTCAACAGGGCTTTTTGATACATTTTTGACTTTTACCTTATCGTTATCGCTGACGGATTGTCACTTTGTCTAGGTCCTCAGATCGGTTATTGTAGCAATGCTTTATGGAGGCCTATGTCCAGCAGTGGCCCCATTTCTAATAAGTATTCAATTTGAGTTACACATACTAGTATGGGAAGAAAAGTAGTTATATGACTAAGTGAATGATTTTGCCTCTTTGCCGTTACGACCACTCTATTTTTATAATCATAGTATTTATTTACTGTTTGTGCACGAGTATAGCATTCCTTAAAATCGCTCAAAGGTCAGAGCAATATTCTAACGCTAGAAATTCTTCACGCTTGCAGTCGAACCTCGCCCTAGAACCCGGTACGGTACAAACCATATTCACATACGAAAACTATAAAAAAGCCGACGCAATCACCATCGCGACCTTAAGTACACCTAAAACAACCTTCAAATACATTGCTTGCTCCTAAACACGAATAAATAAACTTTTCATATAAAACCCGCGGTGCATGACGAAGTATTAATAACCGTTGAGCAAGGCATTCGAATTATAAAGTTCAATAATGGAATCTCGCCGCCCGGAAACGTATAAAAAAGCGCGGCAAAACTTTTTCAAACTCGGAACGTTGAATGGAACGTCATTTTTTACCTCGGTTAGGGATGTCGCAGTGAAAAATGATATAATTTATATCGTTTGGTAGCGGCTACCCGTTTTGTTGGACAAAATACAAGTAAAAAAAAAAATGTATATATTACAATATTTTTTACTCTTTTTACTACTAATTTAAAATGTTTCCTTATCAACGCGCGGCGCGATGCGACAAAAGGTTTAGTGATGCGAGTTTTTATGAAATCAAAAGTATCGATATCGGTATTTTTTGCTTTTTGCAGAGCTAGACTTTCAATTTTTACGGAAGCCTCATTTAAAAGCACATCACGCAACTACTCGTAAATATAGCTTTCTATGACAGGATAGTAAATTAGATAGCAATCACTTGTTTTTATTACTCTGTGAAAGTAATTGGATCTTAATTTATCCGCGGTATAAATTACATCTCATTAATAAAACTGCCTAGTAATAGCATAGTACTTGGTTTTTGTAGTGTATTTAATTACTCGTTTATGTTACCCTAGCCACGTTCCTTAACAATCTTTTTGTTGCTTTAATTGTGATTTCAACGATAATTCGCAATCACTTATTCATTTAGTGGATTTTAATTATGATACCTAAAGATTGCATTTTATCGCGCAGGTCCGTTTGCTAATAATTTGATAACATACATATTTTTTTCTCTGGATACAAATATTTTGTTGATTTTTTTACCCTCGAAACCTAAACACGTGTCTAATTTTAGGTCAAAAAGTGACTTATCGATACATCACATCCCTACAACACACACACTGTCAAAGCAACAACACAAATCAAAGCGCGCGCGTCGTACGAGCGAGAATGAAATATTCAAATTTGGAAGCTGATTCCGTTTATGGCTACTTAATTTGGGTGATTCGATTTGAATATTTTAAAAAGGTACGAAGGAAAAAAAATGTATGGCCATAGACATTCCTTGAGCGAGTGGACACGGAGTTTTTAATGTAGCAGATTTTAGGTAATTTATTGTCTGTGAGCGGTGTGTAAGATCGGTGAGGTTAAGTTGTGGTGATTGAGGTCTGGATTCGGATGGGTGGTTGAATGGATGAAATGTAGGTTTAGTTCAAAGAATTAGGGTTACTCCTTTTTATAAATATTAAAGAACTTTTTTAGAATACCTCAGTTTATTTTGACATGGTTATTGGGCATCAGCTTTGTGGTTAATTCGTTAGTCATGCTGTGCCTGAAAGTGTAAAAAAGTATGCATTGGGTTATATTCAACATATTAATTTAAATCTCTAGGATTTAGCAGCTTGTGGTTAGGTTGACCTATAGGATAGCCGATAAAATATCAATAAGCCTGTAATCGTCAACTGCTTACCATGGGCCAACCAGCTGACTACTTTAAAGGAGAATTTGGCGATATTGGCGTTTGGTTTGGCGGGGCTCGTAGTTAAGTAAAAACAGCCGCACGGGTCGATTCATCAGGTTAAGCTATGCTTGCCGCGGTTGATCCATGGATGGGTGACCATCTTTACATACCGGGATGCCTCCGTGCCTCGGAAAGCACGTTGAGCCATAATTCTGGATCTTTGAAAGTCTTTGAAAGTCGTTACGGGTCGTCAGAAGCCGGTCGATAGGCTATGGCATCTTGCAGGTGGCCACTAAGGTCATGGCTGCTTAACCGGACTTTCCTGTGGCTGCCTTTAGCTTCTACACTAAGGGCCTCCAGCCAGGAGCATATAAACTAGGTATTCTAAATTAAAGCTAGGCGAACTCTCGCTAAGGGCACCCCCTGTGGGGTACGAACCTCGGCTTAGGGCGTCGCTGACGGGAGGACAGCAAGACGGGACAGGCTGGATCAAGGATAGATCATTATTATTATAGGGGGAATTTAAAGCTACGCGCTCAACTGCGGCACGGGCTGGCGCTTCATCGGGCAAGAGTCACTCTGGGAGCTCTGTACTTACTTATAGCTTGTCCACTCTGAAATGACGCGTACCACTACCGCATTACCCATACCACATTACCGTGTACGTAAATGTGGTAGTGGGGCGCGTCATTGCAGAGTGCACAAGCTATACACACATCTTCTAAGCCGAGACTCTAGACTATGTACAATACGGCCGATATAACTTGGCAGTTCCGAACTTCGTGCAGAAGCCTGCGCAATAACATTTTTTAGGAACCAAATGGTGACATGAGGCGAGTGTGAGTGAGAGAACATGCGCGAAAGTTTGTAGTGCCAATGTTCAGACCTGCCAAGTTATATCGGCCGTATTGTACTGGTAGCAGACAGGACGGCACTTAAATAAATAAAAAAGTAGGTACTATTAAATTATACTAAAGAAGTGGTCTTAGAGAAATCACGGTAAGACGGTGACCCTTAATAGAGTTTTACGAGTTTTTCCATAGTTTTGTTTGTAACGCATATTAGACAGGATTTTTTATGATAATTAGGTAATAACTTTTATTGCTTTAATCAAGATATAACGCAAATGTGCCAGCTGATGTCCGTTTACTTGTTTATTTGATATTTTGGAGAACATATTGTCAGTATAAAACTGTAGTTTTATTATTCCACAAGACTTTGTGACAAACAAGCGGGCGACTCATGTCCGATCACCACCGATGGACTCCTGAACACATCGTATGAGAGCTGCCATTCTCTGAACTAATGCTGATACATCTCATGTGCCTGCACACCAACCAGCTCTCATTGCCTTCGAACCAAAAACAGCAATGCCGTTTGGCAGCAGACGTAGGTAAGGCTTCACAAATACTGCTCTGCTACTACTAGTCAATAACTGATAACATATACTTAATTATAAACACTCAAACAGTAGATAATCGAGATAAAAATGAACAAAGAAAATGCCTTATCATTTTGCACAAAAAAAAAAACAAAAGAAGTATCGCCAATCAAACAAAGTTCTTCGTCAACAAAAACTAAGATGGCCGATCCAGTGCTACCAACATTGACAAATCTGTAGTCAAACCTAACTGCCGTAGATTCCACGTCTATGATCGAATCTTGTGCTAGATCCATCTAAGCTTTCCCCCGTCAACTGTGAGAGGGATCGAGGTCACTCCAGTATGTCTAGATTCTTTTGAGAAATGCTGAAATGGATGTCTTTCGATTTTTGAATTCGTGTTACACTTTTTGAGACATTTTTGACCAAAAACATGCTGATATTTCCATAAGTATTGTAATTTAGTTTTTTCTAAACCCGTTGAAACCCTAAATAAAATGATTATTACAAACGGTATGGTGATGTTTGTTATTATTTAGTTTGTATTGCTACCTTGTACGTGTAGCTGGTAGGCACAATACCATACCATTTTCTATATGCGAGACCTGCTCAAAAATAACTTACAGGTATGTAGTCCTGGCAAAAAATACTTTCCCTCCATCCACCATTATCACAGATAAAGAAGAAGTTGGCTCACCAAACGACATTTTGCCATTACCAATTTTCTTAGTCATTCATTAATATTATATTCATTGATATTTGATCATTCATTTGGGCAGCAGTGGACGTTTAAAAGGTCTGACAGCATTTTCTATCAATTTGCCTTTAAAAATACAAAAAAATGTACTGACTGAATCTCCATCTGTAATATGATGTTGACTTGAGATAAGCCCTAACTAATATTATAGGTAAATGCGAAAATGAGTTTGTTTGTTTGTTACGCTTTCACGTCGTTTTTTATGCAAAATTGCATAATTATCTGTTGAGTAGTTAGTTAGTTAGTTTTGCATACACGTTGTCGTACAACGTGTATGCAAAATTCATCCAGAAAAATCTACAATAAGACCGCTTATCCTAAGAGCTGGCAACGTCGCAAATAGCTGTCAAATATTTACATGTTTTGATTAATTTGGCAATATCACCGTTTGTAAATATGTAGTTCGCTAGTTATCGACATTTAATATTTCCATACAGTAATATTGCCATATTAATCAAAACAGCGAAATATTTGCGA
Source organism: Xanthia icteritia (assembly GCA_949128155.2). Taxonomy (NCBI): domain Eukaryota; kingdom Metazoa; phylum Arthropoda; class Insecta; order Lepidoptera; family Noctuidae; genus Xanthia; species Xanthia icteritia. The sequence continues at coordinate 11,947,047 of OX421956.2, forward strand.
CGTTGCCCACTTTCAGAATTAAACGCTCTTAAGGCGAGCGAAGAGCAGGGCAAAAGCTAGTAAAGATATATGATTATGATTATAAGGTACTAACTAGGTGTAGGTGCCTACTACTACCTACTTTTACTACACTTGCCCACATAACCTAGGAACCCTATATCAGTCTACTAACCCTATAACAAGCAGACACTGTCTGTGTTTATTATAACCAATATTTCAAAGTTAAACCAGCGCGGATGACGCAAGTATTCTGCCATAAGTCGATAGGATCAGCAAGAGATAGTGTTGTGCGTCGCGTTGTCGTGAAATATCGATACTTTGCTACCGACAAATCGATGCTAGCAATTGATATTGCTTAAGTAGGGCTTGATGGGTGGATTTCGAGTTTTATTTACTTATGTAGTCTGTTTGTATGTGTACATAAGTGTGGCAGAGTGCAAATATAAAAAAAAATAGGCTTACGTACGATATTAAATCAATTTTCTATCTAGTTGAATAATCAGGTAGATAGATACTATAAATATAATAAAATCTGGAATTTCTCATTCGTTTTTATTCGGCGAAACGAATTGCTAAGTCTATGAATTCATTATAATGAATGATGTTGCATCAACAAAATTATAACCAATTCAAAATAACTACATCAAAGAACATTAATAAACAATAAACTTAACTATGTAGTACCTTCTGTAAACTATATACCCAATAAAATTGTCCAGTAGGCAGTAAGTGATGTTAAAAACATGATAAATATTCAAGACAATCACATCGTTTTAAATGACCGCTCGCGTCGGCGGACGCTGAGCGAATGAGCAAAAAAGCGCGCGAGACGTTCATCTGACATTCAACGTTGGGTGGGGCCTGCCGTTTCCCGCCTCCCCAAACGAGCACCACCATTGGCTCATTTAAAAATCGATTCCATTTTATAAATATGTAACCACTTTCATTTCCCGCGCATCAAAACCGTTGCAAGACACGCACAGCGTAGAATAGCTCTCACCCTTATTTTGACAGTTGAAGAATACAATTTCGAAAATCGAACAGTAAGTGTTGGGACGTTTACTATCGATAAACACTCAATTGTTTTACCGACATGTCTTTGTGGTCTCTTTTGTTTTATTTAAAGGAGAACAGGCCCAAGATGTTTTTTTGTTGGAATTATTTTTATTATAGGTCCGTGTAGGTAGGTCGGAATAAACAAGAATACGTAGGTGGGTGAAATTGTATCTGTAATAAATAATGGTGTATTTATGATTTATGGTGAAACAGGAGGGTTTGGGATGAAGATTATAGTGGTTCTGTTGGAACGTTTAATAGTAATGATCTGTACTCTATGCATGATCTTCAAAAAGATTCAAGATAGAGGTTTAATGAGGATATTGAGCGCTGTAGGTATATTTCGTCTGTTTGATCAAACATTTAACTTGGGCTTAGCGCGGCGCGTGGCTACATAAGTACATAACAACCGCAGAGAGAGATCTAAAAGGTTAAGCTGCTCTTGCAGTGGTCAATCTGTTGATGGGTGTCCGGTCACTAGTCATGTTCCACAGACTTCTCAGTACTTCTACTTTTTCTTAATACGCTGACGGTAGGCATACCATCGTCCCTGGTTGTTTTTAGAATTTCGGAGGTAAATTCGAGTTTTTGTATGAGTTGTGAATGTATAACGATTTTCAGGAAACATAGTTTTCTGTCGCATTAGACTTGGCTGCAAAAAGCTACATACCTAATTGATACCAAATACACCAACTCAAATTACTATGAATGCTTCCATGGTGCTAAGGGATTACTACACATTGCACATCACCTATCTGCCCACCCTCTTTATTTATATCCGTCAACAAACCATAGACAACATCGCTAAACAGAGTCAGTCCATTACAGAAATTATAGCCAGGGGCTATTGTGAAATTAAATGGCGGATTCAGGATTGTACTCGCGATGTTTTTAATTTGTTTTGTATTTTCTTTTTGCTTGGCAAATGAGAGTGGAAAATCTATAATGGATTTTTTATAGCGACATGAATTTAGGTATTTGTCTTTATAAAAATCCTGCCTCGTTGGTCTAGTGGTGGCAAGCGCTACTGCTGAGCATGTGGTCCTAGGTTCGATTACCAGGTCGGGCAGTGTTATTGGAATTTTACTATAGGAATTTCTCAGTAGCAGCCCGGAGTCTGGATTTGTGCCCGGTTGATGGCAATAGGCTCGCCCCCTATTACATGGGACTTAAACATAATTCGCGAAATGTGGGTGTACTATAGGTACACCTCTGCCTAACCCTTCGGGGATTAAAGGCGTGATGTTACGAGTTATGTTAACAATTTATTTTGAAGAATTTGAAAAAATAATCAGATTAATCATCACGTTTTTCTCAATTGTTGGACAAAAAAAAACGATATCTGTGAAATAGAAGCTTATTGGTTGATATTATTACGATAAAATTAAGAAAAAATACACACAAAATGTGCCAATTGCCTACCACAGATAATATAACTAATACAATATTTCTGGAGTTGTCAATTTGCCCACAAATAAATTAACTTCGTGTGAATCGCCTATAGAAAAAATAATATTATTTAAACGTGTCGATTGTAGGTTTATGTGAAATAAAAATATTTTGAATTTCGATTTGTCCGTTTCACGCGAGTAAATTCGTGTGAATCAACCGATAAGCCGAAATAGTAATGGGATCAGAATTTACCTAATATGATTAGGTATATTCTCTTCTGTAACATGTACCTAATATGTCCCGAAGGTTTAGGCAGAGGTGTACCTAATAGTACACCCACATTTGCCCCTACCGTATTACTAAGACTCCGCTGTCCGTCTGTCACCAGGCTGTATCTCATGAACCGTGATAGTTAGACAGTTGAAATTTTCACAGATGATGTATTTCTGTTGCCGCTATAACAAAAACAGAATAAAATAAATATTTAAGTGGGGCTCCCATACAACAGACATGATTTTTTTGCCGTTTTTATAGATGGTACGGAACTCTTCGTGCGCGAGGCCGACTTGCACTTGGCCGGTTTTTTGTAAAGGTGGCTCTTATGCAACGTTCGTGTTTTTGTTTTTTTTCCTTCGACCTGCAATTAGCCTGGCTGTTTCTTCACTTGGCAGTTCGAGGCTGTTCACATCTCGGGACGCGTCATCTTGTTATTAGAACGTTCGGGAATAATAATAATGTTTGTATTTAATATAGGTTTTATCGCCACGAATGACAAAATGACATCCTTCTTTTGAATGTTATAAAATTTATACAACTCTAAAATAATGTCTTGATTATGTGATCTTTTGGTTTGAGAACTTAAAGCGTCGGATATTTGATTAAACACGAGAAAAAAACTGCAGATTGGTTTGGTTGGCGGTTAAGCAAAAATCAACACAAAACTCACAGGACTTTGATTCTTAATGTACTATTACTCAATAGCACACCAAACACGACAGGTGGTGAACCCAAAATCGACAATGACCAAAGTACCACAAAGTACTACAGGGTACAGTCCACCGCACGTCTATCTTAACAATCTGACATTGGTAGCGCCTTCATCCCGCAGCATTAAGGGCGGTTTTCCTAATTTAAGTGTTACTTTGCGTTTGTGGTTGACTGTAGGAAGGTACTAGTGAGTGCAAGGGAGTGCTATTCAACCCCGCGGCCGAGAAATGGCCGCACAAAGGACTGTTATGAATATTACATTTCACCCCTCACTTGATGGGGCTTAGGGTTGGGATATTTGGAAGTATCGATATATCGATAGTTTTGAAGAAACGCCACTACTATAGAGTTGTTTTACGTCTGATTTGTGCAGAATAATTAAATTTATCTTGCTTTTTGTTGTGCGGTGCAAAGTCAAGTGCAGATACTGTTGGTGTGGTGCTGAAAAAGGAGTAATTTTTGTCAAAATATTTTTTCAAGTAGCTGGGCAGAGGGTTTCTGTGTCTTTTCTAGAGGGAAGTTATTGGCCTGCATGTCACCTGATGTAAGTGATAAACAGGTTGATACTGATCGGAATACTCAACCACAGAGGAACAGGCTATCTAACCTCTAACTGCCGAAATACAACAATGCTGTTAACATTGTTGTTATGGCGACAGACTTATATAAGATGGTGGTAGCTAGCCAGGCGGACTTAGAACAAGCTCTACCACCAACCAAACCGAGCAGAAAATTTTCGAACCCCAGGACCTGAGACAGGTGGTAACCACTAGACTACAGAGATGGGTAAAAACTAATTCAGAAGGCCACTTTCTCTGTTTTGGTATATAAAACCACCCGGTCTCCATCTGTATAAGGTTTATACTTTAAACACACCATAATAACAATTAAAAAACTATTGTTTAACCGGTACAAATCCATTATTCATGGCTCCTGTGGATTGCTCGGCATGAATTGCGAAATTTCCGATGGACAAACCTAGAATACTTTGGCAGACCCGGGTGGTACCATTCCGTACCCGACCACAGACAAAAAGAAGACTAGTACTGGGGTCAGATAAAAAGAAGAGTAGAACTGGGGTCAGATAAAAAGAAGAGTAGAGCTGGGGTCAGACAAAAAGAAGAGTAGAACTGGGGTCGCCTGCAGCTGCCTCCTGCGGTCGGGTCATGAATCATGGATTTGTACCGGTTAAACAATAGTTTTTTAATTGTTATTATGGTGTGTTTAAAGTATAAACCTTATACAGATGGAGAGTTCTACTTTTCTTTTGTCTTCTTTTCTACTTTTTGTCTGATCCAACAAAACGACTGTCACAGTAGGATTTCTTTCGAAAGTATTCAGACTACATAAATAACTGCCAAAGACTATCGTTATCAAATAAAAACATCACCTGCTCACTTGAGGACTTACTGGTTGCGTCAGCGAACGGTATTCGCGTTGCTGAATTTTTTGACCAAACTAATTAAAAAACCTATAGAAATATATATTTCTTCGTGTTATTTTTGTTATCGACACAGTAAGAAGAAGAAGAATAAAACCATCGACAACGCTCGCCAGAACCAAAACCGCACTCCACCCTACTCTATGGCAATTACTCGACGGGGTTGCCAGCAATATTCACTACTATTACCCTGCGAGCACACATTACCCATACCTCAAGTACGCCACAATTTCACGCTCGCGTAGCAGGGGTATCAGCAGACACAGAGGTTGCATCACAGCTTGATACAAGAGGGTCAAATAGTTTGAAGATGTAACAACTGTTTTTAATAGGAGGTATGTTATGGTTTTAGGCTGGAGTGTTGAGCTTTTTTTTAATAATGACATGTGGCGCGTACTGCGCTGTATGTGGTCAAAGTTTTTGTTTAAGCTCTGTTCATCAACATCAACTCGGCCTATCACAGTCCACTGCTGGACATACCTAGGTCTCTCCCAGGCTGCGCCACAACACCTTGTGCTCCGCCTTCCGCATCCAGTCTGTCCCAGCGCAGGGCCTGCGATTCTCCATACAAATGTATTCCTCTTCTTTTTTCTTCCTGAATAATGCCTCCACAAAAATCTTTTTTTTTTTTTTTTCGTAAAATCAAAGGCTGCCGTAGACTGTTTCGGGAGGTTCCTGTTTCGTATCAGGCGGGAGGAAACGCCCGGGTGTCATCACTGCGTGGATCGCCCGGAGGACACGGTTGAGCATACGGTGGAGGTCTGTCCGGCTTGGGCAGAGCATCGCCGTGTCCTCGCGGAGGCGATCGGCGGCGGGGATCTCTCGCGTCCGACCCTAGTCCAGGCCATGGTACGGAGCGAGAGGGCATGGCAGGCCGTCACCTCCTTCTGCGAAGCAGTAATGCTCGCGAAGGAGGAGGCAGAACGCGTGAGGGAGAGGCAAATTTCGCGCCCTCACGCCCCTAGCCGCCGCAGGAGACGCCCTGGGCGTCGGGAATCGCAGGCCGATTCCCGGGTTATCTCCCGGGGATGCCTGCCGGGGTTGCGGGAAAGTCCGAAAGGGATACCGTGGCCCCTGGCAACGTACAGGCAACGGAAGCAACACGGGTGGGTTTTAGTCAGCAAGAGTCTCTCACGCCCTCCCGCTCCGCCCAGAGCGGGAGAAGTTGTTTGATAATTTCCCACCCAAAAAAAAAAAAAAAAAAGGCTGCCGTAGACGCGTCCCTGTTATTTCCTTTTTTTTCAGTAACTTACTGGTAAAGAAAATATAACCCTCCAAAAATGACGAAAAATTACAGTTTTTGCCTCCGTGATTACAGGACTACCAGACAAATTCGAAAAGTATTTAACAAAGAAAATGATAGGAACCATGACATACTCTTTCCTAAAATTTAAATGAACTCAAACTCAAAGCATTTATTTCAATTAAACCATTTACAGGCACTTTTGAATTGTCAAAGAGTCGGTCAGTTAGTCAGAAAGTTGAAGCTAGTTGCCCATTCCAAACCGTAGATCTCTATGGAGAAGAACGGGCAAGAAACTCCAAGGACACTCTTTTAAATATAGAAATTACAAAATCCTGGGTACATTACTTTTGTTGCTTCTATATGTGAGAGATAATGAATGTAAAAGATAATTGAATCGGCTCAGTTTTCGAGGAGAAAAAAGGGGAATACGAAACGTCGATCTCGTAATTTTTTTTGTGATATAATTGGTCTGAGCTGCAGCTGTGTCCCTATCACACGCTATGGCAGCAGATTTGAGGTAAGACAACGGCAATAGTTTCTTCTAATACCTATTTTCCAAATTCGTCGCAGGCCCTGATCCCTCTTAAGGCCGTCGGTCCATCTAGCTGGGGGCGTCCCATGCTACGCTTGCCGATACGCGGTTTCCGCTCCAGGACTCCTCTACTCCACCGGCCATCGGTCCTTCGACAAACATAGCTATGGCAAGATTAAATAGGTTATTATGTAGATTTTTAAACAGGTTATAATATTGTATCGCTAAATTATTGATGGGTGCTGACTCCTACTCAGTCTTAATATAAGATAGCATCACGCCTGTAATCCGCGAAGGGTTAGGCAGAGGTGTACTGATAGTACAACATTTCGCTAGTGATGTTAAGTCCCATGTAATAGGGGGCGAGCCTATTGCCATCAACCGGGCACAAATCCAGACTCCGGGCTGCTACTGACAAATTCCTAAAACAAAAAAATAAAATAGTACGAGATTTCCTCATGCCGTGCATGGTAAATATATAAATTATGTCTAAATAAAAAATGACAATAAATTTAAACTGCGCCAGGATTTGGTCTTGTGCATCCTGCGGTCACGTTAAGGTCGTTTGTCATACACAAGGTCGAAAGAAGTGTAGGTATTCAAAAAGATAAATAAGTATTCATTATTACTTTAGGAGATACTTAAACCATGCTTATACCTAATATTATATTCTACATGGTTAGAAGGTCCAGATTTTTTAGGAAATACTACAGAGTTATTAATAGGTATTTGCAGTTGTAACACAGCTTTTCTTTGCTCAAAAATAGCCGGCATATTCAATCCTTCATTGTCATTATAATCTCAGCCGAAAGGCTTCCACTGCTGGAAGGCCTCGCCCAAGCATCGCTACAACTATCCGAACGTGTAAGCACCATCATTACCAATTAAAACTATTTTGTATTTCGAATGTTCGACATTTCAATACAATACTTTTTTTAAACTAATTTGGAACGCGACGTATTTCCTGTGTTCGGTCGTAAAGTGTTGCCAGTATAAAAAGATTCCTATTTTATTGGAGTAAAAGAGCGAACTCGGGTCAAGAGATATTTGATTTATCGTTATAGGTTTCCTTTGCTTTGTCCTTTTAGCTTATGGAGGTGTAATAATAATAACTGTCACTGCCTCTTTGATCCTAATATTTTGTAACTGCGGCTGCATAAAGTAAAGAGAAACATACACCGTGAAATCTTAATGGTTGTTTTCGCGCGGCAGAACAACTTGCCATGAGTACTTTCGAAGCATAGAGTAAAAGTAAAAAAATAAAAATGTATTTGTTTAAAAATATTTAAAAAAATATTCAACTCGAAAACGTGAGAATCAATAGTAACAGGTAACTTGTAGATACTACTCGAATCGCGCGTGGTGATAAGGCATAAACTAGTTTGCACGCAATAACACAAACATTGTTTCTAATATTTTATTTGTTTATATAACGATTGTATTACCAAGACAAAACCATTTCGCTGCGGGGAAACAACCATTAAGATTTCACGGTGTATATTAAAACAGTTGATCGCTGATTGTTCACAATGCCGGCGTGTACTTACTTACTCGTTGGTCAAACCGACAAGAAGTATAAGGCCGTATTCTCGGCGGTCAGCGGGCAGCGGGGCGGCGGCGGCGGCGGCGGCGACAGCGGCGCGGTAGCGGCGCGTTCAAATGTTTTATATGGACCTGTTCCCTAATTGCGTAATATACGATCAATCAGAATCTGACTCGTTTTTAAAGATTGCTAATCCATTGCTTCATAAGTTCGAAAAAAAATCTGCACAAACAACGTAAATAACACAATGAATGTTGTTGAACTGTCAAAATGAAACGGATTAGTCGTAATCGCTTACGAAAATTTGTTACGTAATTAGCTGTTCTCGCTTCCCGCACCGCTGCCGTCAAGAGCAATTCCATATTTAACTATGCATTTGAACAGCGGCGCGTATATTAGAGCCTTTTTTTTTTTGGATGGGAATTATAAATAAATTATAACTTCTCCCGCTCCGGGTGGAGCGGGAGGGCGTGCCAGACTCTTTCTGACTATAACCCACCCGTGTTCCTTTAGTTGCCTGTACGTTGCCAGGGGCCACGGTATCCCTTTCGGACTTTTTCGCACGAACGTATTTTATCGCGGCGATTTTTTTTCGTACACTGGATTTTCAACTCTCGGTATTGAGCCGAGCATTGAGAATCCAATAGAGTGCATCCAGCGCGTATCCCAGCGCGTCAAGAAAACACACTGTTGGATATTGAACTCTCGGCGCTAAGCAGAGAGTCGAAAATAAAATACGCGAAAAAAAAATTGTTACTAGCTCTACCCACTTCTCGTTAATCACCGGCGAGGGTTGCACCGGTGCCTACGCTCCTAAGTTTCTCTGAAGTTAGTTAATTCAGACGCCAAGCTACTACTTGAGAAATTTATTTCGATTTTCGGAAAAACACATAGTAACACTTTTCCTGCAGGCCTAACATGACGCACGCGACAATTACTCGTTCTCGCGTGAGTAATTTTTGTCTATTTTGTCTCTTTTCTCGTTTTCTGACAGCGCCTCCATACAAAATAGTCGACTCCTTCTGTCAAACTTTATGTTTTGTCGACAAACCCTAACATGGCACCTTAGTTATCTCGATTTTTGACAATTCAACACGAGATAATCTGCGATTCTTCTGTCATTAAGTCGTATTTACTCGTCCTCGATTTTGACGACGAGAACGACGAGAAGAGTAGACAAAATTATTATACAAAAAATATCTCCAAAATAACATGGCAGTTTCATAATTGTAATTATTTTAGTAATCATTTTATTTTACAATATATTAATAATGAAAATACTTAGTTTTAAACTACTATTTATATTGGAACGACGTGTTTTATATGGATTTTTTCGTTTTTTGTATTGAAAATATGAAAAATTATTACCTACATGTTGGGTATTAGGGGTTTATGGGTTTCATAAAGGGGGTTCAAATTTTCATTATTTTTGCGATAGGACACACCATTTTCGAGATATAAGCAAAAGAAAAGAAAAAAAAGTCGAGGTCTTTTTAATCGCGATTAAATACTTGGACAATCAGAATTCTAGATTTATATGATTTTAGAAATTAATAATTACTAAAATATAGTTAAGTTGTGTCACTTTAGTCTATTTCAGAATGGGAAATCGTCGGTTGAACGGAATAATCTAAATTTTGGTAATTTTTAGTCTAGTTTAGAGGTATTTGTGACAAGGAAATCGGCACCATTGAATGAATGAAACGGAATCTCAAGCCGATGTCGCTATCATAAAAATAATTTGTTTTTAATAACTTGCAACATCGGTTTCTCGTCGCGAGATATAGAAGTGTCAAAATGCTTTTTTCGAGTTTACTCGTCGTTTACGGTCATGTTAGGGTTTAGAATGACGTCAGAATCGTAGACAAAATTCGACAAAACGAGAAAAAGAGCGTTCTCGCGCTTGTCATGTTAGCCCTGCTGGGATATAGATAGACAGATAAATTGTTTATTTAGTGCACACAAAATATAATATATAATTATAATAAAGCAATATCGAACCCATAACAATACAGACTATCAGTTAATTAAGATAAGTTTCTTAGATCATCATCATCATAATCATTGCAGCCGAAAGACGTCCACTGCTGGACATAGGCCTCCCCCAAGCAGTGGCACTTTGACCGGTTCTGTACTTCTCGCATCCAGCGGATTCCTGCGGCCTTCACAAGATCATCGGTCCACCTTGTGGGAGGCCTTCTAACGCTACGTCTTTCAGTACGCGGTCACCACTCTAGAACCTTTGGGCCCTATCGGTGGGTGGATCTCACTATTCCCATTACCCATTGCAATGGTAATACTGAGACCGCACGTTTTTTTTCAAATCAGTCTCATTATATCCATTGACTAAAGAATCGACGAATGGAATTCTACGTATGGAAAATGTCTACGTATTCCTATTTAGAGCGCTTTTTTAAAAAAACACCTGGTGAACTGTCAAAATCGACCTTATCCTATAGAAAATGGCCACGTAGTGACAATGAAAATAGATTGACCAGACCTGGTATCGCTATTTGTTCTTTTGTGACTTAAGTATATAAGGTCCCATTAAAATAGATGGACAAACTTTTAGAAATCATTCAGACCACCAAAATAAGGACAATGGTAAAAAAATAATAAGAAAAACACATTGGATACTTACAAGAAAAATAAATCAACTAACGAAAATACACTAAAAATTTTGGTTACCCAATGCCATTTATTATTTTAGGTCAAAATAAAATCACTTTAATCAGTGTTTTTTTTTCTTGGATATCTTTGGTTAGACGTACTGAACGCTGTGCTAAAATTTGTCCATCTATTTTAATGGGACCTTATATAATGTTGATAAATCTTGTTTTTAAAAATAATAAGATTATCTAGTAATGTGAATCCTTAAATTCTCCGCACAAAAAACACTAAATACCGTGTAATGCCGAGAATTATGATAAAATGGTAAATTACATTTGAAAGCCCTAAAATCATTCTTTAAATTAAACTGTCAATCTTTGAGTCACTGCATGTTTCATACCGGTACTAGGTTCCTTAGTCACTTGGTCAATCACCTTTATCTGAATATAAATAACTGTCAAAGTCACAAGTAGTACGTACTTTAAGAAATTTATATACGAGTAAGTATATTTTTCAATTCTATATATATAATGGCAAACCAAAATTCTTTGAATTATTGTGATGGTATTTCCATTAACATTTTACGCAGTTCGAATGACTGCTGTTATCAAAAACAATATCTAATGGTCAGAATGCTAAAGAGGTCATAATAACGAGTCGATTATTGAAATAAACAACAATTTTCTTGGTCGCAGTATAAAAACGCAAGTAAAACGGGAATAGTGATACAAGTAGTATCAGTATTACCGTCAACGGGAAAGCTCAACGGGAATAGTGAGACTCGCCCCCATCGGCCAACTGTTCTGCGAGCAATGTGCCACTGCCACTTAAGTTTGGCACTTCTTCTGGCTATGTCGGTTACCTTGGTTCTCCTACTTATCTGTTAATTTCTTAGAAACAACACAAATGAAATCCTTTATTTTAAACATTTATAAAAACATTTAATCTTTTATATAGTGCAGAACGCCGCGAGTTCAAAAATCCTAAGGAATGCTAGAACAACAAAAACATAAACAAATTAACAACAAATTTTAAATAATAACAAATTGACAACAAATTTAATTTAAGTAAAATACAAAAAAAAAAAAATCGCTGTTCCGTTTCATGAAAGGCTACTAAAATCAACACAGGCTGCTGTGATTGGCTGCCTGAAATAACCACAGCCAATCAAATCACTTGTCATGAGTTTGACAGTTACTGTCATGAGAATTTGCTCACGCGTGCGGACAATACCGCGCTCTCAATTTGTCTCAATGCACCTCGTACAATATGTGATTAGTATGATGAGAAGACATTATTATGAAAAAGAGCATTGCGGGCGCCCCGCATGCGGGCTAATCGCGTGCGGGAGCAAATCCGCTGACACCAAAAACAACCTTAATATGACGGAGGTCTACATGCGGGCAGCCTTGGGGCAATACTAAATTGGGACACCATGTTGGCGCAACCTTGGTAGCACTGCCAACCAAATGTACGGTTCGTTAAGTAACCAATCGAACCGTCGAATTAAATTAGCTAGCGAAACTCTGCAGACGTGACGGGTATCAATACCAAACCATGATTTAAACAGAATAATAGTATAATTTTCAACCTTTTCATTTATTAAAGTATGTTCATCTCGCGGGCGTTGACCCCGAGCAGCTTGAACATCGAAATTAAAGTTTAAAAATCATATTGTATTTTGTATTGTCATTGTGCATTGATACTTGTCAAATCAGTGCAGTTTCGCTAATTAATTCCATTTAACCCCGTATACTTTGTTGGCAGTGCAACCAAACCATGGTTACTTGTTCCCAGTGTACATAATATAGCTGTTATTATTCCTTTAAAACCTCTCACCGATCAAAACAACAGGAAGGGCCATTAAAATTGTGTTTTTTCATTTCCCTCTGTTTCAGAATAACGGAGCAAATGAACAATATTATCGCTATTGAGTAGATAATCATGGTTTAACGTGTATGATTATATTCTTGTGTCTTCCCTTTGGCACCGTTACTAATTCCTTGAAGTGTGGCGGCGGCAGCGTCCTGCACAGTAATTGTCAGGAGGAGTTGTCGTTCTGGACTTGCGCTAAGAATTTTCTGAAATTTAAAATATCTTTACTTATTAAAAATCTTAAATATAACAGCACTCCAGGCTGAAGAGATAGGACATTCCCAGTCTCAGCGATAAATTCGCATAGAGAGATGTAAGCTACGCCACACAAATGGAAGCTCTCTCATAATAATAAATATTACTGCATGGAAATATGCAATATGGCTAATTAGTGAACTAAAATATTCATAATGAAAAGCAATAATTAATATCGTAACACCGAATATTTAGTTTTAGATGTAAAAAAGTATTTGGAAACTTTCCAAATGCCTTTTTTACACCTAAAACGGTTACAAAATGTGATGCATTTAGTGTTATAATTGCATTTCATAATCAATAATATTGCCAAATTAATCAAAACAGTGAAATGTTTTGACAGCTATTAGCGACGTTGACCACTTTCTGTATAAACGCTTTTAACAGAAAACGCACAGCCTAAACCACTGGGTCTGCATGACTACAAACATGAAATTTTTATTTTTGAAAGTTCATTCCATAGAAGAGTTTTATACAAGAAGTTCTTATTTTTCGCTGATGGGAAATCTAGCCGGCTTGTTGATTAATAAACTGAAACTGTAGGTTATTATAACACGAAAAGAACATAAAAGGTACTTCGCCAATAATATTTCCACATCTGGGCCACAGGATAGACAAAGGCCTCCCGTGGCCTGTAGTTTTACATTAAATCTCACATCTTTTTACGGTAGAAGAGCTTGCATTGTGAGAAAATTCAAATTTCGAAAAAAAAAAATGTCATTTATTAAAACTAGGCTGAGAATCTGCACTTTTCGAACGTCAAAGTTACATAAGACAGTCCCTCAAAACGCCCACCCTTCACCACTTCCTAGGGCTTTAGCTGGGAAGAAGAAGTGGCGCAACCAACTCCCCAGCAGCACAGCTGTCTGTTCAGTTAGAAAAAAAAAATGATTCTATATAATAGTATGCAAAATAATTTACATTACGCAACACAAAACAAAATTTAAATTAAAAGCCATATGTCAGCTAGCACACGCCAATATACCAACCAAAAATATCAAGAACTGTACTCAGGCAGAAAATTTAAAAATAAAGACTAAACGTAAACAATATCTAAATAAAAGCCTCCTCTCATATATAGCTGTAACTGGAAGACTTGGTCTGGTTTTTGATGGAATTATATTTTTATTTTATTAATGTAATACATACTATGTACTACTGTAAATACCTAATATAAATTAAGGCAGTACGATATCTTACCCCACAACATCCTTAAGATTTGTCGCTTCGCACAGATTATTGTGTCCGAGCCCTTGCCCGCGCTCGAACGAATGGAACACTACCGGAGCACCCGCCGTGGTCCGAGAGGCTTTCACTTTCTCATACAACTGAGGACATTTCAAAATATTCATGGTCATCATCTTCTGTCTAGACTTTTTCCCAACTATGCTAGGGTCAGCTCCCAGTCTACCTGGATGCTGCAGAATACCAGTATTTAACATAGAGCAACTGACCTCCACAACCCAGTTATATGGTACACCTTTAAGACTTGTCAGACTTTCGGGCTTCTGACCACTCGTAACTGCCGGTCAACCGAATAAAATTCTAACAAAAATCGATAAGAGAGTAAATGTGGCTAAAACACTCTTCCTTGTGGAACCCCATATACAATGGATATTAAGACGGCTTGTTCTGATACGACAATAAATCCAACGAACTCAATCCGTGATATAAACGTGGAATAAGCCCGAAGAGGAATGTTTAATTTCCATTGTTTCTTTTTTTTTTCAAGACAAGGATGTAAGCAAAGTCAAAAGCCTTTGTTAAATCTAGAAAGATGCCAACACTGACTACTTTTGCCACAAGATTAAGGTCATTGGATAAAAATTTATACGCGAATCCCATAAATTTTCAAATGTCCACCACTAACAAGACCCAAGAATAGTTTATTAAGTAAGGAGTAACTTTTACAAAGAAACCCATAAATAATCTGTCAGTGAAAAGTTATTGGTAAATAGAAATTATTTTTATATCAAAATGTTTAGCATAAATAGCTTGATTGATTTTAATAAATGATGATCATTAGATTTATCAAGCCGACGAGTGACACTGGCTAAGACTTTTTGAGAAAGAAAAACAACTTTGTACAAATTGATTTCAGTTAACCCAGGCAGAAACCAATAAAAATAAGACAATAAAAATTAAGAACAAAGTAAAATTAAAATAAAAGCAGAAAGTCCTGTACGAGGCCAAAAGACTCCTATCTCAGCATGATAATACGACATTTATTTTTTAAATGTGCGCTGCGCTGGTATTCTGATAGGGCCCGCAGTGATGTCACGGATAGATACAGAAATAAATATTATAATAAAATAAAAAAATAGATGTATGAAATACATTTAAAAATAAAGTTGTTGTAGTCCACGTGTCTGCACCCGACGTAGCATCAGTTACGTGTCTATGCCTTTAGTGTCTATGGTACTTCCTTTTTAAAAGTGGTTATGAGCTTATGACAGGTACTCTATGGCATCGTTGTGACAATCAAAGAGACGCAGACGCTGACACCGGTAAAAAAAATTGATATAAAATTACAGTAATACAGTTTTTTTTTGCTTCGTGGGTAGTGGTGAAGGCTACAAGTGCTTTTGTTTGTGTTACGAATTTTCTCGATTTTAGTTAATTTTACAACTGTGAACTACAATCGAGACTATTCTTTGTGTCTGTAGTTTAGTCTAAGGTTTGTTTTAACTCTATTTTTTTAATATTTTTAACGATTTTATCCGATATCCATAATGGATGACAAAAAGCCTCCCGATCCTCCTGATCCCTTTGAATACACTCCTGTGTTAACGGTTTCTCTCCCCGATGACAATGTACTAGAAAATGCAATGGACTCCGAATCGGCAAGTAGAAAAAGATTAGCTACTTCCCCCCCGACTACTATAATAAATCCTCCTAAGTTACTCAAAAAAGAATTCGGAAGACAATGTTACACTTTAAGGGATAACCCACCCTATGTCGTTCACGTTTCTTTGAAGGATGGCCAGACTCCAGGTACTGTACTGCACCCGGTTAAATTTGGAATGTTTTTAACCAAAAATAACTACAGCAACATTCTCCTAGGTAGTGTAAAACGCCTAGGAAGGAACCGGGTGTCGGTCGAGTTTAAGTCTCATCAGGATGCTAATAGTTTCTTGATAAGTAAAACATTAGTACAAAATAATTTTATAGCAACGATTCCTCAATTTAATATAACTCGTTTGGGTCTCGTTAGAGATGTTCCAAATGAGTGGACAGAAGACGAGGTCATTGAGAATATTAAGGTTCCAGTTGGATGCGGCCCAGTTATAAAGGCAAGGAGAATGAACCGTAAGGTGACTTCTCTGGGTGTTACAGAGTGGAAACCCACTCAAACTGTAGTTCTCACTTTCGATGGGCAAATCTTACCTAAGCGGGTTTATTGTTTTTATTCTGCCCTTTTGGTCGAGACATATATGTACCCGACTATTCAATGTTTTAACTGTTGTCGTTTCGGTCACACACGTACTGTATGTCGCTCGCAGCCTCGATGTTTCAAATGTGGTCAAGATCACCCAGGGGATGGATGCCAAGTTTCCACTGACTGTGCTATTTGCATATCTTGTTCTGGCAATCACTATGCGAATGATAAGGCTTGTCCTGAATTGGGTCGCCAGAAGGGCATAAAAGCTCTCATGGCCGAGAAATCTGTTTCATATGCGGAAGCAAGTCAGGTTTTCCCTCCAGTCTCACGATCATATGCCGAAGTGTCAAGAATACCACCAAAATCCAAACCAACAACCAGTTCGCCTCAATACCCCAGTCCAGCTCCCCAAACACCAAAATCATACCGTAAAACGGTCTTTCTCAAACCTAAATCCCATGCACCTCTTTCACCTAGCTACGATAGGCAGGCTCATCAAGCCCTTACTCAGGATTACGCCTTCTCTCCTTCCCAAAACGGTTGTGCCTTCCCTAGAGAAGGTGCTAGTACTCCTGATAAGCCCGAACATATATTAAATATTATAGCCAATATGCTAATAACTGTATTAGCTAACCCTGCACAATCTTTACCTGACCACGTTGCCAATAAACTGTCTTCAATAGTTCAATATATAAATAATGTTCCATCCCCTGACATTCCTGCAATGGAACGTGAGGAGTATTTCTCCCAGGAAACCTGACCTACTCTTTTTAATTAATAAATTTAAACCATTAGTCTGCAGCATCGCTGAGACGTGGCTTCGTTCTGAAAACAATTTCAGGATCCCATGTTTCGGTGGTGTTCGCCATGACAGATCAGATGGATATGGAGGATGTGCTTTGTTCATCAATAACAAAGTATCATTCTCCCAGATCCCTCTACCCTTCGTTGGCGACAACATAAATGTTGTTGCCGTTAAGGTTGAGGGTATAAATCTTTTTTCTTTTTATATTGCACACCCACGTTTTGAAGATCTTGTCTTAATTAAAAATTTACTAAGTAATGTAAACGGTCCATTACTTGTCATGGGAGATTTTAATTGTCATCACTACCGGTGGGGATCGGAATCTTGCGATAGTACTGGTGTAGGCCTAGTGGATATGCTGGATGATCTTGACCTGTGTATTATTAATGATGGCAGTGCCACACGTAGGTCTGGATTAGGGCAAAGTAATAGTTGTGTCGATCTGACATTTTGCTCATCCAGCATAGCTAGCCTTTTTATATGGAACCGTTTGAATATGACCTATGGGAGTGATCACTATCCCATCACAGTCGAAATTCCCTCTAAATCTCTTCCAGATAAAACCTCCCCTCCCTTATTAAAGTACCAACTTAACTCTGTGGATTGGGATCTTTACTCAAAAATTTTAGACCTACGTATCTCCAACCTCCCATCCATCAATGCTGAAAATGCTCAAGAATGTTTTGCTTCTTTTTCCAACACCATATCCGCTACAGCTGATGATTGCTTCCCTTCTAAAAAATCACCTTCAGGAAAACTCCCTTCTCCGCCTTGGTGGGATAGGGAATGCACTGCCATGATCAGGGCCAGGAATGAGGCGGAAGAGACCTTTAACCTTGAAATGAACCTGGATAACCTTCTCGCCTTCAATAAAATATTGGCTAAGTCCAGGAAACTAAATAGAAAAAAGAAAAGAGCAGGCTGGGTATCGTTTTGTAATTCCCTAAGTCCATCTACCCCAGCGTCGGTGGTGTGGCAGAGAGTGAAAAGTTTTAGAAACAGTTTAAAACCGTCTCCCACGAACATCTTATCCGAAGATTTGGGGCACCAGTTTTTCAAAAAAGTCGCCCCAGTCTATGTCCCTGGTGTAGACGAAATAAACTTTGTAGGTTCTGTTACTTCAAATGATCCTCTTGATAAGCCATTTTCCCTTGACGAACTTAAAACGGTTCTTAATTATGTTAAGGATTCTGCACCTGGCGTGGATGGATTCCCTTACTCTTTCATTGCAAAAGCGGGCGTAAAATGTCAACAATATTACCTGGACTTGGTCAATTTTTGTTTCATCTCTGGGTATATTCCTCCAGCCTGGAAGGTTCAAGTGGTTATTCCTCTATTAAAACCCGGCAAGGATCCTAGTGATCATTGCTCTTATCGACCAATTGCTTTATCGTCTATTCTTATTAAACTTCTTGAACATCTAATTAAAAACCGTCTAGAATGGTTAGTTGAACATAGAAAACTGCTCCCAACGACTCAATTCGGCTTTAGGAAAAGTCTGGGTACAACTGATAGTGTGGGTATCCTCACATCAGAAATCCGACTGGCCCTTAGTAGAGATGAGTCTGTGGTAGCCGTTTTTCTAGATATATCAGCTGCTTATGATTCTGTCCTCCTCCCCGTTCTCAGGCAAAAGCTGCACGAGCTGAGAATACCGGCTAGGATTATTCAGATTATTTCCACCATTCTTTCTAGTCGCACTCTTCAGCTGAGGATTCTTGGGGAAAACTCTGAGCAGAGGGTGACGTGGCGAGGCTTACCTCAGGGATCCGTCATTAGTCCCATACTATATAATATTTACACTTCAGATCTCCCTTCATCCTTAAATTATAATTGTAAAATCCTTCAATATGCGGACGATATTGCATTATTGGTCTCTGGCAGTTCCATAGAGGATGCCGCTCTATCTTTGAATGTCTCTTTATCTTCATTAAACCAATGGCTACTTGATCATGGGTTGTCTTTGAGCGCCCCTAAGAGTACAGCAGTTATTTTTACTCGCAAACGTCTTATCCCCCAGGTACATATTAACATAGATGGTCAAGCTATCCCGACCAAGGAAAAGGCCAGGTTTCTGGGAGTTACCCTGGACTCCAAAATGTCAGGTGTGGATCACATCAACAATGTTGTTAAAAAATGTGAACGCTCAGTATCAGTCCTAAAGGCTTTATCCGGAGTCTGGTGGGGAGCTCACCCATACACTCTAAAATTAGTGTACAATGCTCTGATCAGAAGCGTGATGGACTATTGCTGCTTCTTACTTGAGCCCTGTAATAAAGAGGCGCTTCGTAAACTAGACGCTATTCAAGCCAAATGCCTTAGGATTGTAGTAGGAGCAATGAAATCCTCACCTATAAATGCCCTACAGGTAGAATGTGCAGAGCCTCCCCTTAACCTTCGAAGACAATACTTAGCAGATCGCTTCCTGTCAAAAGTTTTCGCCCTTTCGTCCCATCCCTTACTTCCCATTTTAGAACAAATCCACCGTTCTTTAGAAGTATCACCTTATTGGAAACATAAATCGTTTCCCCCGCTGATGAATAGGTACAGAGAACTTAAAAACCTCTCCTCACCTGTTTGTCAGTATCCCACCCTACCAGTATTTTCTTCCGCATACGAGGTGGTCCACTTTAAGCCAAAAGTCGTTTTGGAACTTGGTCTTTCAAAGAGTTCCGAGGACGTAAAAGGTGATTTTGACCGGGTCATTGAAAGGTACTGGAGGGGTTGGAATTTATTCTACACAGATGCGTCTAAATTAACCCCAACAGGATGCACAGGAATTGCAACATACTTCCAGAATTCCAGAATTGCTCTTCTCTTCCAGTGCCCTCCAGAGGTTTCGGTATTTACAGGGGAATGTATTGGCATTTTAGAAGCAATTAATTTCATTAAAACTCATAATATCCAAAATTCGGTTATTTTTTCAGATTCTCGCAGTAGCATTCAGGCATTAAGTCAAAATCAATTAAAATCAAAAATTCATAGTAAAATCATTATAGACATTCAAAATTTGCTCTTCATTTGCTCTAACAACGGTTTGAACATTGAAATAGCTTGGGTTCCCAGTCACTCGGGGATAGGTGGCAACGAGTGCGCCGACTCGCTGGCTAAATTCGCAACATCCAACCCTGTTGACCAAAAACATTATGTCGTTCATAGTTACGACTTACGTACTGACACCAAACTTAAAATGCATAACTCATGGTCAGCAGGATGGCAGGTAACTTCAAAGCTGAAGGGGGCGTACTACGCCAGTATACAACCCAACATCCAACAAAAACCTTGGTTTTTTAAATGCACTAAATTATCTAAAAGAACTGTTTCATCCTTATGTAGGCTGAGACTCGGTCACTGCTGCAGTCCAGTATTTCTTCACAAGATTCGTGTTCGTGACAGTTCCCTGTGCGAATGCGGACTTGATGAGGGTACTCTGGACCATATCTTTTTTTCATGTCCTTCAAATTCACAGTCTTTTGATTTGTACCTTAAGCTTTCTAAAATTAAAATTACCCTTCCTACTAACTTCCATTCTCTCTTGACTAACTTTTCCCCTAAACTGATTCAAGTCCTAGCAAAATTTTTAAATGACAATGATATAAAAATGTAGTCTGGTGTGTGATAGATAAATAATAACTATAACTGTAAATATGTAAACTAATAACTAACAATTAAAAAAAAAAAAAAAAGTCATTACTAACAAAACTTGTCTCGTCCTTTCAGCTAATACCAATAACTACTAACAACTACCACGAAGTGCACAGTTCGACGGCTCATCTTGCTGTGCTGCCGTCACTACATGACACTGGCAGAATAGTCGACATCGGCTCAGTTGCCAAAAGCGAAAAAAAAAAAAAAATACAGTAATACAATGAAAGGTGTTCTGTGGTAGTCAGTTAACGGCATTTGGAGAAGTACAGATATACATAGTATATTCAAAATCAGAATTCTAAAAAGAGACAACTAGGTACTGGCCGCACATATGCTTTGTCTCTCTCTTACTTTTCGGTCTGTTTTCACTGCACGAGTGAATACAGAACGCTCAGTCCATTCTCTACGGCTATGAATTAATCGATCCTTAATATAATCACTACAATTGTATTACTACAATTTTATATTTATAAGTTAAAATGTTTTTTTTAATACATAAATTAGTGCGCGAGCGCATTCGTGTGTGTGCATGTGCATGTGTGCTGTATGTGCGTGTAACCACACAATGATAAATATGGTATAAAAGCTCCATATTAATATTACCTTGCAAGCCAGACTATAGGGTACAATTTTGTCTCCTTTGGAGTGCAGAATGAGGACAGGGAGATAAGGAACGCTGCAGAGGTACTGGTCTGTGTTGAAGGAGTACTCCGAGGATAATGTGAACGGCTTCACGAACGTGTCTTTGTAGTAGGGTAACCAGGACACCAGCTATAGGTAAAACATAATAATAATTAGTACAATAAACTATATATATTTGAAAATTCGTACATTTAAAAAACATGAGACTTAGTTCGTATTCATATTCATTTATTTGCATACCATAATGTCAAGAAGACTTCAGTCTTAACTTATCAAAGTTAAGTTGTTAAAAGCTTCCTCTGTCCTACTATTATTGAGTATTGAACCTAACATTATATTAGCATAGAATATGTAGCATAATCAACCATAATGTCCCCAATGCTGGGACACAGTAATCAACACGACCGTAATCCACCACGCATGCTTAGTGTGGATTAGTGCCACATGTCTTTGATTTTAGGACATGCTAGATTCCTCGCGATCTTTTCCTCTACCATTTTGAAAGCAATAGTATTGAAATAGATTAGGAAAACCATGGGGAAGGCCTTTACTAACGAGCAAAGCAATCGGGCCAAATGGTGACACCTATAATTTATATCATATATTTTATACGATTGCCAATAAACGCTTAGCTTCATGTGTAGGCAGGAGTCGTAAAGTGAAAATGCTTCGTACCTTAGCAAATGGATGGCACGTGATCTCATCCACGAGGTTATTAAAAGGTGCCTCTAGCACCAGGGCATCAGGACAGGGCAGCTGCGGCCGTCCCTGTTGGTGACACAGCTCTGTTAGGTGAGCTGCCATGTTCGCTGCTACCGCAGTCCCTGGTGATGTAAATAACAGCACATTCAGTCTATAACGTCCCTACTGTTGGGGCACAAGCCGATGTGACGGTAGCGAAACGGCCAAGGCACATATTTTGACTAAGATGTAAAGTTTGTGAAGTTAGGGCTTGTAGAGTTTTAGCGTGTAGAGTTAGAAGTTTGGCTCTACGTGAGATCTGATAACTTTTTGACAGTGCGAGCCTCGTCTTGGCAACATTTTACATGAAAATGTTTTTGGTGGGATTTCACTTCTTTTTGTAAGTTGCTTATGACAATATTTATTTATGTAGTTAATTTTTTCTTTCTTTTTTTGTGGTATATTTCTTGCATATCAGGGGTACCTTTTTACATAATAGCCTACTCTCTATCTTTTCCTTTTTTCTTTGTTGGCTTACTGTTTGCTATAAGCGATAGATCAGGGCGATACTTGGCTCTTAGACGATTATATTCGACTATAGCTGACTGTTGTGCTTTAATGCTTGTTCTTCTACTAACAATCTTGCGCTAGCAGAACCCTTTAAATTGCTAACTTTGTGTAGTGTTTGGGTCACCAAGATGTGCCTAGTTTGTGACTAGCTGTTCAATCTGTCTAAGTTTTCTGTTGGTTACAATCTCATGTCATGTTACTTGTATGCTTGTGAACTATGTGTAAGTTTAATAAATGAATTTGAATTTTGTTTATGTAATATAATCCAAACTCAAGCTTTTCGTTTCGAGAAAATGAGAAAATGTAGGTAGCGCCCTTGCGCTTTGCTTGGCTAGTCTTGGCGATGATCAATCTGCCTAGCCTTTTCCCAACTATATTGGGGTCGGCTTCCAGTCCAACCGGATGCAGCTGAATACCAGTATTTTACATGTAGCGACTGTCTATCTGACCTCCACAACCCAGTAACTGGGTAATACGATACCCCTTAGTAAGACTGGTTATCAGACTTTCGGGCTTCTGACGACCCGTAATGACTGTCAAAGATCCACGAATGACAGCCGGGACCAACGGCTTAACGTGCTTTCCGAGGCACGAAGGAATCTCGGTATGTAAAGATGGTCACCCATCCACGGACCAACCCCGATAAGCGTAGCTTATCCTGATGGATCGACCCGTGCGGCTGTTACTACTTAGCCACGAGAAACGAAAATTAACCTCAATTGTCGAATGAAGTATTCAAATCAAAGCTCTAAATTTGTAAGTGGCACTTTTTGTCATTCACAGGTAGGTTTTTTGATCCATTTGTTTACATTTTTGTGAGATACGTTTTGAACAGATTATAGGTCAATGTTACGGGTTATACCTTCGCTTGAAACAAACTCTGCGTTAGATACTGTTATCTTCCAAGATAATAAGCCATGTTTGAAATCTAAGCACCTACTGACCTAAAGAGTGTCCCCATATTAACACCGAGGGTCTATTATTTTCACTGAGAGACTCCATCAGCCAGGAGTATACTGCTAGAGCATCTTCCACCACACCTTTTTCTGTAGGTCTTACATGAGTTGAGTCTCCGTACCCTGGAATTCAAACAAGAAAGTCTTTGAGCCTCTTAGAACCTGAAGCTGGTCGTAGGCCTCTCTAGTTGCCTACTGAATTTGATCCTCGGTCACTTTCCTATAACGGGTGTCACACAGACACAGCCCACGATCGCACAGACGTAATAAAATTGCGGCGATATTTTTTTGTGCACTGGTTTTTCAACGCTCTGCTTAGCGCCGAGAGTTGAAAATCCAACAATGTGTTTTTTCAACGCGCTGGGACGAGCGTGCATGCCTGAGAGATATTTCTCGACGGCTTGTGAAGCAGGTCCTCTGACCATGACATGGGTCTTTACCCATGGCCGGCTTTATAACTATGACACCAGCTATCTAATTACGCAACAGATTTTCGTAAACGATTACAACTAATCTAAAAAAAATGTTTAATTTTGACAGTTCAGCAACATTCATTGCGTTATTTACGTTGTTGAGCAGATTTTTTTTCAAACTTATGAAGCAATAGATTAGCAATTTGTTTCAAAACGATTCAAATTCCGATTGATCGTGTATTACGAAATTAGGGTACAGGTTAGTCACTAACCAGACGAAAAGAAGATAAAATTCGCTATATATCGGATCACCTACCTCGGTTTGTAGGTATTCTAGATTAACTGGATTTAATTATTAATATAAGATTAAAGCCGTCAATAAAAAATAAAAAAAATGTGATTAAAGAATCACATTTTACTTGCAGCACCGATAAAATGAAATATCTGACTGTCCAACATTGAATTCATGAAATACTGTTTTCACTACAAAATGGTATCACTTAGGTAATTACGAATACCTACACAAAATACTAAATTAATTGGACAGTTCACGTGAAACATCATTGAGTAATTCAGTACCTAAATAACTATGAATGAAAATACCTCGATAGTCAAATGTGATCACATGGAAGTTTAATTCTTGGAAAACTTTGTACATTTGCAGTCGATGAGGCGATGCACGGTGGTTTGAATTACCTGTAAATTAATTAAGTTAATTATGATAACAATTTTTGGTTAATAATTAATACGGAAATAAAAGGAATAAAGTATTTTTTACTAAAAGAGTAACCAGCGCCTGTGAGTTTTTTTTGTACGTAGTTTGAGTTTGTAGTTTTGTTGCTAAGATAAAAGGTGTCGGCGCTCCAAAAAGTCTTGCAAATGAAAAATAAGTTTTCATTCCATGTACTATTGAAGAACTTCATATCTATGCAGTTTGAAAACAAAATCCCGTGAACACGATGACCACATCTGTTTATCGCCCCTATTTGCGTCGACCAATGAAACAAAAAAATACATTTAGTAATGTTTTGTCGTTTTTGTTTTTTTGTTGTTCGTGTGTTTTGTAGGCTCTGTTACAATGATCACAGATGTCTGATCCTTTTTCGACCACTAGGAACAGAACAAAAGAAACAAAGAAGAGAAAGTTTTTAATTTTAATGTTTACTGTCTTTTTTCTTTCATTTACAAAAACAAGGGACACATCAAAAATCTGATGCTATGATACTATTGGTTGATGAGATTTCTATAGCAGCCGAGCGCTGCAAGCAGAGATATATGAAGTTCTTTGATAGTACATAATTATTTACATCGACTTTGTCATGTAAGTACCTACTCTTTAATTTCCTATAATAGTTCTGAAAAGTAAGACCTTAACGATATATCTCTCACCGTGACAGTATAATACAATTGTGTTCTTGGTCCGCTTCAGTTCTTCATGAAGACGAGCATCCACCTTCAAAAAGTCTCGAATGACGAACACTTCGCGAAACATAGAACATGGAACGATGTGCCATACACCTGAAACAACAACTTGAATGAGACATTTGTTCAAACCCGTCTGTGAAAAATTACATTTCACATATACCTAAACATTCTGGAATAGATTTTATAAACAATGGTGAAAACAGCATCAAAATCCATTGCGTAGCTTAGAAGAACAACGCGGTTACACAGGCAGACACGAAAAGCGTCTTTATTATATATAGATATAGATTTTCTATTTACTTATTTCAGTACAACTATTAATTAAATAGTTAAGAACTAGTAAACACAATTACCAAGTTTGATAGGACAGTCGTCGACAACAGAGTTGAACTCGATATTAAAGTGTCTTCCTCCCACGACGTTGCAACTCGACGGGTTCTCATAGTCCAAGTTTCTTGGATAATTTACTGAAAACAAAATTAATTTGCCATTTTCAAGTTTGTGGGCAAAATTGAAACGCCTGACAAAATTGTTATAGCATAGTTTAACATTAGCGTTGATATGTTTCTATAATTATAGCGGGCGCTTTTTAACAAAATACAGCGCCTGACCAAATGATTAAAGCAAAGTTTAAAATTAACAAATGGTTGCTATTCTTTATTTCGCAGGCGTTTTAGTAAAGTAATTTTATACCAATATTTATAACACTTACTACAATTAGAAAATACCATTTTCCTCTGAACTGACTTGCTGTATTTGAAAACTAGGGGCAGCACAGCTACCTGAACTACTAATAAACTGGCTGTGACCGAAGCACCTGCTAATATCAAAGCCCTGGGAAAAACGGGAAGTAATTGTAACAAACAGGGGCCGTATTATGACGTAATGCCACCATTATTCCAGTGTGAGTGAGAGACGGAGCTATACGAGGCCGCTAGCACCATCCTTTTTGGAAGCAGTGGAATAATGATGGCATTAATACTTCATAATAGTTAGTTTAACTTAGACTGAAAACGTCCACTGCTGACTGATATGACAGCTGTTGTACAGACGCAAGCACATCAACCTACTACAATATCGACTGTGAACTGGCAACCGATACCTACTATCTCAATTTTGACAACATTGCAGGCTGAAGAAAAAACTTGTTTGCGTCATTTATATAGCATCTGGTATATTAAATAAAAATACATGGCTTTTTAATATTTTTATTACACTTGTTATTAAAAACAAAAGTAGCATTTTAGGCTTCCTTCTAATATAAAAACGAGATAGGACAATATAAATCAACACAAGAACAAAAATTAAGATAGGACGGGTTGCCAGTTCACAGTCGATATGTCACTTTAATAGATTTTCAACTTTATCATTAAAGTAGAAGGTTCAAAATTGATTGGGAAATTTTTACAGTTTCTGGTAGGTTGACTTGCTGGCGTCTGTACGTTCTCATCCCTTTTGCTTACTCTGTAAACTACTTTAGGCCAACGATGCGCGTCATAATTTGGCGTAATAGAGTAACATGACTAATGAATTTAAATATAGTGAACTTATTGTAGCTATCCACAACTGAGAGAAATAGCCACCACCCACTCTAGTGCTGTTACTTACTGTTAACTATATAAACTCAATATCTTTTTAGAGGTATGAGGAACATCGTGTAAAGTTCACTCATCCTCTTTAGAAAAGGGAGGATCTTCCGACCAGACGGGTGTCGTTTGACTATTAGTCTCTTAGCTGACGTCTGAGGTCATGACTACTTAACCGGGCTTTCCTGTGGCTGCCTTAAGCTACTACATTCAAAGCCTCCAGCCAGGGGCAAAAAAAAAACTATTCTAATTAAAACTAGACGAGCGCTCGCTAAGGGCACCCCCTGTGGGGTACGAACCTCGGCATAGGGCGTTGCTGGGGGGAGGACAACAAGATGGGACAGGCTGGATCAAAGATATTTCATGATTATTAGTCGGGGAATTTAAAGTTACTCGCTCAGCATCGACGCGGGCTGGCGCACCGTCGAGCAAGGGTCGAGGGGGAGTATTATTTACTCGGGAGGGTCGTAATCGCGGAGGACATCGACGGTGAGGTCGGAATGCGGGTCGGTGTCTGTGTTTGTGCACTACTGTACTTGTGGCCTTATTGCTCTCCTGGAGGAGGGTTATGGGGTCATCAGGGTCGGTAAGGATTTGCCTTGGGCGGCGGATCTGACTGATATCGATTGAGGACTATCCGACAGTCTTTTATATGTCATTCGCGCGGTAAACTTTAATTGCGCGTCTTTGATGCGTAGTTGGCGATGTAGATGGCGCCACATCTTAGTGGAACGTGTTTCTCTGTACTAACTGAACTTACATACCTTCACGAAGCAGTGTCTGGAGTTAACTACTACAACCCGTACAACAGTCATATGATAGTATTAACCACTACACTTGGCAAACTCGATCGTGGTAATTGCTCTCTTTGATTAAAAATGTTTCTGTAATACTTACTTTCCACGGCAATTTAGGGAAATTTGGGGACCGACTGTCCCCCATAATGTTGTAAGCACACTATACCTTAATATAAAAATTAAGTAATGTTTGTTTGTCTGTCATGCGTCCCTCCATTGATCCGATTACGATGAAACTTTGATAGTTTGGCAACTATAGCTCATAAATTAAACAAAAAGCTTACCCAATCATCATATTGATTTGGATCTAATCTATATGTTTTTACTTTTTTATTTTGTTTATCCTTTTGTTTATTATGTTTTTCGTACATTTTATAATTTTTATTGATGTATATTTTTTCAATATTCCTCTAAAAAATCATTTTTGGTTGTTATGTTGTTGACACAGACGTCAAATGGTCAATCTGTGACATTTTGTAAGATTTAACATTTTATTGGCAATGCTTGAAAATTAGGGGCAGCCAATGAAATGAGTTTTTATGTTCAGAGTAGGTACAGTCAGCTCCAAAAAGATGTACGCAAGAACCATTTTATTATCTGCAACTTTTGTTCCATAACATTGTATTCAGCTTACATGTACAAAACGTAGTAAGTATATAATAGGTCTTTACCTATGAAATTGCCGTTTGTATGAAAAAATTTAAACGATTTTTTTTCATGTATTTTTTATTTGTACCTATTAATCACAAATGCGTTAATCACAAATGCGTTTAATACCACTGCGTTGGCAAAGATGCATAGAGCATCTTTGCCAACGCAGTGGTAGTTTATTGATGCCCTTCTTAAAGAAATCAGCTGGACGGGAGGCAACAAATTCTTCAAAGGCATTTTGTACTGCCTCTCGGGTATTGAATTTTTTCCCGCCAAGAAGTTATCCAAATTCTAGAAAAGGTAGTAGTCTGTAGGCGCAAGGTCTGGTGAGGAGGGCGGATGACGGAGAGCTTCCAACCCCAGTTCTTGCAACTTGGAGACCGTCTGCTGTGCAGTATGAGGTCGCACGTTGTCGTGCGGGAGCAGCGGAGACGAGCGATTGACCAATGCTGGTTGGAGATGTGCCAGCTTCTCCATCATTGTGTTCAGTTCTTCACAGTACACATCTGCAGTAATGCTCACCCTGTTTGGTAAGAAGCTGTGATGAATCACAACGGCGCTAGACCACCAAACAGTGACCATCACTTTTCTAGGGGTAAGTTTTCGTTTAGGGCATTGTTTAGGTGCTGAACCAGGATCCAACCAACTTGCTGAGCGCCTGCGGTTATCAAACAAAATCCATTTTTCATCGCAGGTAACAATGCGGTTCAATATTCCTTCATTTGTGTGTCTGTTGAGCAGTGCAAGGCACGTCTCGACGCGAACTTCGCGCTGGCGATCATTGAGTTCGTGGAGCACCCATTTGTCAAGCTTTTTTACCTTGCCAATTTGACGCAAATGGACCAATATTGTTTTGACGCTAACGTCGAAAGCTGCTGCTAATTCAGCCGTAGATTGTGTATCATCAGCTTCCACAATCGCCTTTAATTCGTCATTATCGACCGAAGTCTTCGGACGACCGCGAGGTTCATTTTTCAGGTCGAAATTTCCAGAACGGAAGCGAGCAAACCAATAACAGGTGGTGCGTTGGTTTGTAGTGTTAGCTCCGTAAACGTCGTTGATGTTGCGTGCCGCTTGTGCCGCGTTGCTGCCACGACGGTACTCATATTCCATAGTTACTCGAATTTTTAACGTATCCATGATGACGAAAAAGATTGAAATGCGATGAAAATGTAACACTAATCAATAAACAAATGACTACTTTTGGAAAAAAAATCCATGTTTTTAAAATAAAATTAATTTAAAATTAGAATTCTTAGCCAAACAAAAATTATTTTGATTTGAAATGGCCAATACTGCAGAACGGCAATTTCATAGGTAAAGACCTAATAATTTATTTTACCAAAACAAAGAAATCTAAGTACATAAGTTTCACAAATATGTATAAAGTAATCATTCATTAATAAGGTAAATAATTCTAAAAGTTCAACTACGAGAGGAGGTGTTAGAAATAAGTATTTAGTTGAAAATGCGATGTCATCAACAGTTGCCATTTAGTATAACGCGTCAGACTGACACATTATATTGTCATGACAACGAGAGCGTATCCCAAAGGTTGGCAACGTCGCAAATAGTTACTACCCTAATTGCGTAATACACGATCAATCAGAATCTGAATCGTTTTTAAACACGGTAGATACAATGTTATGGAATAAAGGTTGTTGACAATAAAATAGTTCCTTGTTCGTGTTAATATATTTTTGGGGCTGACTGTACCTATGTATCCTACGCGACAGAGAAGTACCTACCCTGAAAAAAGCGCGGGAATCATCGAATTTGGCGGGCGTGATTTTTCTTTCGTTTTCATTTTTAAATTAAAAAACACTTAAGATTTGAGATAAGTTGTGTAAATATATGTAGATATTCATTAGATTAGTTAATTTTATTGTTTGTGTATATTGTACTTCATATTTAGGGTAAGTTTTTTGTATTTTATTTTTTTCTGTCCACAATGGACAATGAACCGCCTGATCCGGGGGGCACAGTCCCCTCGGTCGGGCATAATATAACTATTAATTATGAATCCAGTATGGATACCGATACATCCATAACCAGATCGGAGCGGAAAAGGACTAGAGCTCCACGTAAAGTGTGCAAAAATTGCAATAAAAGAAGGCGAAATAGTCACTCTCACACTACAACAGAAATAAATAAGGAAGCACAGTGTCATTGCGACAATGACTTAGTCACATTAACTTCAAAAATACATACAGACGTACCGGTACATTCAATTTTAGTTCACCAAGAAACCTCTCCACGTTCTGTGGATGTTCCCCAGACTGAAAACCTCATAAAGTCAGATCTTCCCCGGAAGGCGCCACAAGTTGCTAGGGCTTTGTATGAGGCCACAGACCTGTCGCCATACGTTGTACACATCCAAAAAAATTTTGATACACAAAACTCTGCTCAAACATTACACCCAATAACTTTAGGGCATTTTCTTAAAAAACGCATGTTCAACAACATCATTAACGGTTCATTAAAACGCATTGGTCGTAATAGAATATCACTAAGTTTCTCTCGTTACGTAGATGCTAACTCTTTCTTAAATGACCCAAGTTTGGCCAAAGAAAAATTGAGGGCATTTGTTCCATCAATTAATGTGTGTCGCATTGGAATTGTAAAAGGCGTACCTACCGAATGGTCTCCGGAGGAAATACTGGAAAATATATCTGTCCCCGCTGGATGCGGGAAAGTTATCAAAGCAAGGCGTCTCAATTATAAAGTGCACGAACCGACCCCTGTGTGGAAACCATCGCAAACAGTCGTGCTCACCTTCGACGGGCAAATTTTACCAAAACGTGTGTTTTGTTGTTACAATTCTATGCCAGTTGAATTGTATACATTCCCAACAATTCAATGTTTTAATTGTTGTCGTTTTGGCCATACAAAGGTACAATGCAGGTCGAACCCTCAGTGCTTCAAGTGTGGGGAGAAACATTCTACTGACACTTGCAGTATTGAAGATGAGAGTAGTAGTAAATGCTGTCATTGCGGTGGCATTCATTATGCCATTAATAAAAAATGCCCAGAATTTGAGAGGCAAAAAGCAATTAAGTATTATATGGCCCATAGCTGCGTATCATATGCGGAAGCGTCACAACTACATCCACCAATCTCAAAATTGTATGCAGATGTGGTAACATCTGCCCCATCACATACCACTAAAAATTCTTTCTCTTCACAACCTTCGCCCCAATCACGTAACACACCAATTGTCTCCTCACAAAGAAAAACCGTATTTCTTAAACCTCGGGATCCCCCAAAAACAACTAAGGGGTATGACCGGGCAGCTCATCAAGCATTAACCACTAACGATGTTTCTGTGTCAGGGAATGGTGTTGCATTCCAAAATAAGACTACAAATAATAATGAGAGCCAAATTTTTAATTTAATAATTATGCTTATTAATACTTTATCTAAAAATAATAATATTGAACCGTCCAACGTTGCCACTTTAATTGATACTCTGTCTAACTTATTCAACCTTAATCATAATGGATCCAAATCTACCCAAGATTGTCCAGTGGAACAGTCGCAGCATTGTGAATAAGAAATCTGATCTGTCCTACATATTGAACAAATACGATCCCTTTGCAGTCGCTCTCTGTGAGACATGGCTTAAACCAGGGTTTTCTTTTAGAATTCCTGGCTATGCGTGTCTAAGAACAGACAGAAGCGATGGGTATGGCGGTGTCGCCATACTTATTAAAAATAACTGGTCTTTTCAATCTTTTCCTCTTCCAAGTCTCAGTGACGAAATATCTGCTGTCGCTGCTATTGTAAATAAAATCTGTTTAGTATGTATATATTATTCTCGTCCCACTATAGATATTCTTTCTGAAATAAGTAATCTTCTTTCTGTTTTACCTAAACCATTTTTGGTAATGGGAGATTTTAATGTACAACATCAGTCCTGGGGTAGTTCTAGTTCCAATTGCTATGGGGAAAAGTTACTAGAAATTCTAGACTTTAATAATTTGTGTATTTTAAACACATGTCTCCCAACACGCCAAACAAATCCAGATGAGGGAATAAGTGCCCCTGACCTCTCAATCTGCACACCTGAGTTAGCATCAACATTATCCTGGTCTCCTTTACCGTCTTCTTATGGTAGTGATCATTACCCTTTAATAATTTCTTTTCCACATAAAAAACCAGTTGCTAGCAATCCAACACCACGATTAAAGTATAGACTTCAAAATGCAGATTGGGATATATACAAAAATGATGTAGATGAAAGAATTCTTGGTTTATCTAATTCCTTACAACTACACGATCCTCAGTTATTATCTAATCAAATAACAAGAATTTTAATAGAGGTGGCAGATAATACTTTCCCTATTAAGAATGGTGCTACAGGCAAAATTCCTTCACCACCTTGGTGGGATGCTGAGTGCACTCAGGCCATTAAAAAAAGAAAAGAGGCAGAAAAAAATTATGGTCATACTATGACTCGTCACAATTTTGAGATATACCTAGAAGCTGCTCGTACAACTCGTAAGCTCCTTAGGAAAAAGAAATTTGAAGGTTGGCAAAGATTCTGTGCATCTATCTCGCCAGAAGTTAACGCATCTCTAGTATGGCAAAATATTAGGCGATTCAGGTCAGCATTTAGTGACACAACAGCCTCAAAACTGCCATTAGAATTAGCCAATGAGTTTATGGATCATTTAGCTCCTCCTTCAGTCCCAGAACAGAGATCTTTAATGCACTATCCCTATGTTCCTATTCCTAATTCTGAGTTGAATTCCCTGTTCACACTAAGTGAGTTGAAGGGAGTCCTTTCACATGTTAAGGATTCAGCTCCTGGTGAAGATGGTATACCATATTCATTTATAGCTAATTTATCCGACTCTGTTCTTTTAATATATTTAAATCTCATCAATACAGCTTTGATATCTGGCAACATACCATCAAGTTGGAAGTCTCAAATAATTATTCCCATTCTGAAACCAAACAAACATTCCTCTAATGTTACATCTTATCGACCAATTGCACTTTCTACAGTTCTTGCTAAAATTGTTGAACATCTCATTAAGAATCGTTTGGAGTGGTTTTTGGAAAGCAAAAACTTGCTAGCTACATCACAGTTTGGTTTTCGGAAGGGTAAAAGTACGATGGACAGCCTTAGTGTATTCACAACTGATATTCGCTTAGCCTTCTCTTCTAATAACTCTGTAATTGCTGCTTTCCTGGATATTAGCTCAGCTTACGATAATGTCCAGGTATCAATCCTAGAACAAAAGCTGAATTCATTACAAGTTCCATTAATGCTGTCTAAGTTCATAATTAACATGCTTTCAGAGAGATCTTTAAATCTTCATATTGAAGGGTATACATTTACCCGTTTAGTATGGAAAGGTCTCCCTCAAGGTTCTGTAATTAATCCAATTCTCTACAATATTTACACTTTTGATTTGGAATCCTCTCTAAATGAGTCAGTACAAGTTCTTCAATATGCCGATGATTTACTTCTTTATTCATCTGGTCATTCTGTTGAGAATATTTGTACTTCCTTAACCTCTTCTTTATGCTTACTGAAGACTTGGCTAGAAACCAATGGTCTACACCTGTCAATTGATAAAAGCAACATTGTCTTGTTTACTAGAATGCGTAAGCCCCCTATAGTTATAGTAAGGTATAATAATATCCCTATGCCTGTTAAAAACCAGGTAAAATTTTTAGGCCTTATTTTGGATACACATCTTACTGGTTTACCACACTGTGATTATATAGCTGCTAAATGTGAACGAAATATCAACATAATTAGATGTCTTGCTGGTGTTTGGTGGGGAGCACATCCCTTTTCATTAAAACTGTTGTACAACACCTTGATTAGAAGCGTATTGGACTATGGGACGTTTTTGCTGGAACCTGCTAATGTTGCTGGTCTTAAGAAACTTGACAGTGTTCAGTCAAAGGCACTTAGAGTGGTTTCAGGTGCAATGAAAAGCAGTCCTATTAATTGTCTTCAGGTGGAATGTGGAGACCCTCCACTTCATTTACGACGTCAATTTTTAGCTGATAGATTTATGGCTCGGTGTCTGCAATTTACATATCATCCTTTGCGAAATAAACTTTTCATTCTCTCTGAAGAAGTAATTTCATCCACTTACTGGAAGCACAAAGCTACTCCGTGTTTAGTTAAAAGCTTTAGAAAATTCAATTTAATTGAAGCTCCCTGTCACCAATCTCAATTTCTTCCTATATTTCATTGTAATTACAGTTCATTAATTATGTCACCAAATATACAATATAACCTTAACATTTACCGAGATGACGTATGTCACAACCATATCTTTAACTTCACTATGGATAGAGACTGGAAGGACTGGTGTGCGTACGCGCAGCGGAATGTTGTTGAATTTAAAGATTTTAATTATGCAGATATTTAGTGTATGACGTCGTATAATTGTGCTCTTGTTCACAGATGCTTCGAAACATGGAAGAGACTCATGTGTGGGAGTAGGTGTATACCACTCCCAATATAATATCGTCCAAAAAGTAAAACTCCCGCCCGAAACATCTGTATTTACGGGAGAATGTTACGGTCTATTCAAAGCTGTCGAATATATACTTATAATGGGCTTACGGAATTCACTCATTTTGACTGATGCAAGGAGTGCCTTACAGTCTTTGGCCAGATTCCCTTTCTATTCTCATAATCCTTATATTATATTTGAAACACGTGAACTCCTTTATAGGTGTTCTATTAAGGGGTATTCAGTGCATTTTGCGTGGATACCCTCGCATTGTGGCATTTTAGGTAATGAGAGAGCTGACCAGATAGCTAATGATGCCATATTGTGTGGAGACGTTTTTCCGAACAAAAATAACACCCAAGATCTGGCAGCTCTGCCCAAGGTTTATCTACAGGAATCCTGGGGTCAGCTTTGGTCCGGGCAATCAGTGAAAGGGAAATTTTATCGTAATATTCAGCCATCCATTTTTGTTAAACCTTGGTTTAGCAAATACAAACTAAGCAAAAAGATTACAACAATATTCATACGTATGCGATTAGGTCATGTGTGCACTCCTGCTCATCTTGCCAGGCTTGGCATTGTGCAGAACCCTGCGTGTGAATGTGGCGCTGAAGTGGGAGATCTGAACCACCTTATTTTTTCCTGCCCCCTTTATGACCACTCCTCACTTTTCCAAAGTCTTGTTTCCCTCCGAGTCCCTTTTCCCACTTCTATTGCATGTATTTTATTTAATTTTAATGTAGATATCTATAAAACCATAGCTCTTTTTCTTGTAAATAATAATATATCTATTTAAACATCATTTATGAACCTCTTCTATGTACCATGTAGCTCTTAGTTTACACACCGAGTCGGCCTTTTTTGCTGGGCCACATGGTGGCGTTAAAACGTTAGTTTTCTGTTAAAGTTAATTTGTTATAATTTATTATTTTTATTTAATAACAACTAATCTCCTTTCCATTTCCAAATTTCCCGTTATAATATTTAATCATTTCGCGAGTACTTGATTCTTACGTTTTGTTATCAAATAAAACAATATCAGTGGCAATAAGCACGAATAGTGCAACGCCAAAAAGGAAAAAAAAAAAAAAAAAGTACCTACCCTTGTGTTCTGTCTATGGTGAACATAACATAATAGAATTCCCTATTTTGCCCAAAAAGAGTTTGGGTACAACTTTACGTAATTTTGTGTTGATTTTCGTTAAAATTCGAAAAAATAAAATAATTATTTCAATAATAAATTTATTAATTCATATTATTTTACGATACTATTAAAATTGGACCTTCAATTTGGTTACCTAGCAACTGCATACCTATTGATTGTCACTCTCTTGTCAAGAAAAAACTCGTGGTGTTTTATATAAGATTTTATTGTAAAGTATTGTTATTGTGTATTTGTGATTATATGTATTTCTTTTGGATAAACCACGCTCTGCTACCTTAATCCCCAAAAGGTTATGGGCCCAGAACGCAGAAGTGTAAAATGGAGCTTTCAAAAATACAAATCACAAAACTTGATGGCCACAATTGGGTCGCCTGGAAATACCGTATGGTTGCCCTACTAAAAGGCATTAACGGAATTTGGGAGATTGTGGAAGGCAAGGCACAAAAACCGGTGAAACCTGCGGAAGGCAGTGGTGATGCCGTAGTTGAAATGTACAATAAAACTTTACGAGATTTTGTTACATTGGAGAGCACAGCCCTACTGCTAATAACAAACAATGTAACGGATGAAACACTAGGGAAAGTAATAAGGTTGTCTACTCCCAAGGAAGTATGGAAAGAACTCCATAGGTTGTATGAGGGTCCTGATGAGGGCAGGCTCTATGACTTATGTTTGGACTTCTTCAAACTTAAAAGGGATCCGTCAGACAACATGTCAACTCATGTCTCAAAACTTAAGAATTTGTGGCACAGTCTGAAGGAAGAATTGCTCAAAGAGGAGAACGTTGAAATGCCTGAAGTTCTCTTGATTTGCAAGATTCTGGATACGTTGCCGGAAACTTATTTTTCGTTCAAGTC
Source organism: Xanthia icteritia (assembly GCA_949128155.2). NCBI lineage: Eukaryota > Metazoa > Arthropoda > Insecta > Lepidoptera > Noctuidae > Xanthia > Xanthia icteritia. The sequence goes on from OX421956.2 coordinate 11,984,047, forward strand.
TAGTTGGCTATTGATGTCTAAGAAGGAAAGAACAGTAGACAATATTACGGCCCAACTGTGTGCACATGAAAAAGCGCTGAATGCAACGATGGCTGACACTGAATCGAGCGGAAGTGCGCTTTGTGTAAAAACGAATAGAAAGGTTGCTAAAGGAAATGACCAAAGAGGCCAGCAAAATAAAAAGAGGTACAAATGCTTTATTTGCAAAGAGTCTGGACATCTTAAGAAGGATTGCCCGAATAATGGCAAAAAAGAGAAGGAAACTATAGCTTGCAGTTCCAACATGATGTTACTGACGGTGAATTCAACAGATTCTGAGACTAACCGTGATTGTGATCATTGGTACATAGACAATGGAGCAACACATCACGTCACAAGTCGAGGAGATCTATTTCAAGATTTTAAACATTTTAGTGAAACTCACACAGTAACTACGGCTAACGGAAACATGATAAAGGCTGTTGGAAAAGGCACAGTTCGTTTAGAGGCCAATGTTAAAGGAAAAAGTGACTTCCTTTTGTTAAGAGATGTTTGGTATGTTCCCCAGATTAGCAAGAACCTTTTCTCTGTGCTTAGTACACAGGACAAGAACCCCTCAAGTATTTTTGAGTCACGGGTTACAACGTGTTCCATGAAGATCAATGGTAAGATTGTCTTAACAGGAAAAAGGCAAAGGTATGGCGGTTTGTACAAGATAGACTGCAAAGCCATATGTGCTGATTTTTCAGTCAACTTAATTGAGCATGGAGATATGCTGCAAGTATGGCACGAGCGTATGGGACATCAAGACAAGAGACATATCAAAATATTGATAGAAAAAGAGTTAGGAATAAAGACATCTAACAGTGGAGAATTATGCGAAGGTTGCATCTTTGGTAAAGCGCACAGGAACCATTTGGTGTTCGCGAAAAGGCAACAAAACCTGGTGAGCGCATACACTCAGATGTCTGTGGACCCTTTCCTTGGAGTGTCTCTGGATATCGATACTTCGTATTGTTTAAGGATGAGTTCACACGATACAGATCTGTATACTTCCTTAAAAATAAATCTGAAGTTCCCGAAAAGTTAAAACAGATGATGTCTGAGGCTAGAAATGCTGGACATACTATTATCGAGGTCTTAAGCGATAATGGAGGCGAATACGATAACAGGAAAGTACGAGATATACTTGGACAAGCTGGAATAAAGCAAAGACTCATTATGCCGTACACTCCAGAACAAAATTGGGTGTAGTGAAAGAGATAAGCGCACTATAGTCGAATCTGCTCGAGCGATGATGCACGCGCATGAGGAGATTCCTCAGAATTTGTGGGCTGAGATGGTAAACACTGCTGTTTACATTCTAAACAGGACAGGACGTACTTCAGTGAAACACAAGTCGCCTTATGAACTGTGGCTTAACAAGAAGCCTCAGATAAAGCACCTGAGGATAGTCGGTTCACCTTGCTTTGCGCATGTACCAAAGCAGAAGAGAAGGAAATTGCAAAAGAAAGCTACACGGTGCATTTTGATTGGATACGACAATGATGACGGATACAGACTTTGGAATCGGGAAATAAATTCATTAGTCCGATCTAGGGACGTTATTTTTGATGAAAAAGCGCTAGAGACTTCAATGAATGAATACCCTAAAGCAGTCTGCAGTCCGGAAAATGAAATTGAAGTAGATCTTGGTAGAGGTGCTTTAAGAGATGATGGAAAAAGAACTCCTGTTATGCCTGATATTGAAAGAGTCGGTGAAACTGACATGGATATAGGTGAACAGAACCTAGATGTTGGAGAAGAGTTTCATGACGCAGAAAATGTAATAACTGAACAGTCTGTTGAATCAGAGGGAGATGGAAACGTTAACAAAGATGATAATGTCGTTGATGAATATCAAGATGATGTCAATGATGAAATTATCGCAGATGAACGTGAAGATGTGTTCCCAGAACAGATGATACTTCGAGACCGTTCTTTGTTACGTCCTCCAGATAGATTCAAAGACTTTGTTATGAACGCGATAATGGGATACAATGAACCAGAAACGTACAAAGATGCGATCAGAAGCCCAGATAAAGAGCTATGGGAAAAGGCCATGGACAGCGAAATCAGTTCTTTGAAGGAAAATGACACATGGAAGCTTGTGAATCTACCCAAGGGCAGAAAAGCTTTACCTAGTAAGTGGGTTTTCAAAGTCAAGATGAATGCTGATGGCTCTATAGATAAGTACAAGGCTAGATTGGTGATAAAAGGTTTTCATCAAAAGAAAGGTATAGACTACATGCAGACCTTTAGCCCTGTGACCAGAATGGCAACTGTTCGCTCAGTGATTAGTACAGCAGCGAGCGAAGGCATGTCGATGAGACAGTTCGACATTTCGACTGCCTTCCTGTATGGCTCTTTAGATGAAGAGATCTTTATGAAACAGCCAGAAGGTTATAACGATGGCTCCGGTCAAGTATGTCTTCTAAAGAAGAGTCTCTATGGGCTGAAGCAAGCACCACGGTGCTGGAACCGGTGCATTCTAGATTATTTCAAAGAAATCGGTTTCAAGGCAAGTGAGGCAGATCCTTGTCTTTTGATACGAAAGAGAGGTTGTGGAAAGCTTATAGTAGCTCTGTACGTGGATGACGGTCTGGTCGTCGGATCCAATGACGCACTGATAGACGAGTTAATGAAGGAGCTTAAACGTCGGTTCAAAATAACCATGAAAACTGCGTCCTATTTTCTTGGAGTAGAGATAGAAAGCAGAGGAGATAGTATTAAGATATTCCAAACGTCTTATGTGCATAAGATCTTGCGGAGATTCGGAATGGACACCTGCAAACCGGTCTCAACGCCGATTGCAAAAGACGGCACATGGAGCGAGAAGGTGGACATGAGTTATATGAAAGATAACTACAGGCAAATAGTTGGAGCCTTGGCTTACTTGATGGTATGCACTAGACCTGACATTGCATATGCTGTAAGTGTAGTCTCACGAAGTCTGGAAAAGCCAGAAGAAGCAGACTGTGTCCGACTAAAGCGCATAATGCGATTTTTGCAGTACACGCCAGATCTAGGTATCATGTACAAGAAAAATTACAAACAAGGCATTTTGGAATGCTATAGTGATGCTGATCATGCAGGAGATATTAGCACTGGTAGATCCACTACTGGAGTGCTGTGCATGTATGCAGGAGGAGCGGTGTCGTGGCTAAGCCAACGACAGGCAAGCGTTTCAATATCGACCACCGAGGCAGAAGTTGTTGCCGCTAGTGAAGCAGCTAGAGAGACTGTTTGGCTATCTCGGCTTATGAACGATCTTGTCGTTCTTAAAGAGATACCATGCATAAAAGTGGATAACGAAGCTGCCATCAGGCTGGCTGAAAATCCTGAATTCCATCGACGGACATGGTGGCGTTAAAACGTTAGTTTTCTGTTAAAGTTAATTTGTTATAATTTATTATTTTTATTTAATAACAACTAATCTCCTTTCCATTTCCAAATTTCCCGTTATAATATTTAATCATTTCGCGAGTACTTGATTCTTACGTTTTGTTATCAAATAAAACAATATCAGTGGCAATAAGCACGAATAGTGCAACGCCAAAAAGGAAAAAAAAAAAAAAAAGTACCTACCCTTGTGTTCTGTCTATGGTGAACATAACATAATAGAATTCCCTATTTTGCCCAAAAAGAGTTTGGGTACAACTTTACGTAATTTTGTGTTGATTTTCGTTAAAATTCGAAAAAATAAAATAATTATTTCAATAATAAATTTATTAATTCATATTATTTTACGATACAACATAGAATACACTTTCAAAACAAATAAAACAATGGATTCTAAATATTTCCTGCCTTTTGTGAATAGAAGAATGATCACCTTCATGGATAAAGTTATTCAACGCTGCCATTATTCAATAAATCAGTAAACATAGTTTCTGACCAAATACAGACAACAAACACAACGCCATTTTAATTTTTTTTGACGGTTTGTCATTGCTGGGATAATCATTTTGGTGTAAAGACATCTAAGAAAATATTTTGTTTTAAATTCGCTTGCTACTTCGGTCACTTATGAAGATTACTTATGAAAACGTATTTATTTAATTAATGTCTCTTGGATATCGTAAAATGATGGCCCGTAGCCGTTATCTTGGTAATGGTATTTCGTAAGTTTTAATAATTTTATTAAAACGCCTAACGGGCCTCTGCAAGTTGGCTGCGGCCCCCCGTACGCCTTCCAAAGGTCCGGGACCCCAGGGTCCCGAGAATAGTGAAAAACTAAAAATAATCATAATAATACCATTTATTTCAGGCGACACAGGCCCATAAAAAAATACCTTATCCTAAACATACATATTTTAATGTAAACAAAAACTTAGTAGCACTTCACTTTGCACTAGTTTGACTTTGTGATGTGGAACTTGTCCGCGGAAGCAACGGAACACCACGTCCTGCGGCCAAAAGTCTTCTTCCATGACTAGGGGCAGATAAAAGTTCGGTACACGCATCACGAACGGCTAGTTGACGTTCCGGTGCGATTCTAGTAACTGCATCATCGGCGTGTACTTTGTCTTTTGACGCATGTACTCCACGATGTCCTCCGCCTTAGTGGTGTGGTGCAGGCGGGAGATATACATCGGTGTGTTCAGCTTTGCGCCACGCAGGCTCACTTCGGGGTCCGTAGGAGCTTTGCCGCAGCGGTTCTTGTTTGTCCGCGATCGGCGTTTGCTCCTTTGCACCATCATGAACCCTATTCGGCGCCTTTTCTGGCATGGGCTTGATACTAGGAGCGCCAGGGGCACTCGCGGTGACGCTAGCGAAATTCCTTTGTAGGGATTTTGCATAGTTATACCTAACTAAATGATATTGATTATAACTAATTTAATTACGAATAAAAAGGTTGCCTATTTGACCACATAGAATTATAATATAATAATAATAATATTTATTCTTCAAAAAGTACAAAAGCGTTACAGAAACAAAATTTTTTTTAGTGAGGTGAATGTACAGAGGCATTTTAATTTAAGACTACGACTCACAAACTGAGTCATGCTCGTATCTTGGGTAGTCGGGGGGGTCGGCTGTTTTAGATGTCGTATACATATCACCGCCTTATTTTATGCAAAAATATTATGCATAACAATTTTACATCATTAGCTTGTTTACAAAGTAATGTGTAGGTATGTTTCGTTTTTAATTATTATTTAAAAATTCAAATTTAAAAATTGAATAAGACTGAGCTGATTAGATAAAAAAAACATATTAATTTAAAAAAATCTTTTTATTCATCAATAAATCATTCATAGTTAATGTTCACCGAGAATGTTTGTAACCTGAATATTTGTAACCGGAAACAAAAAATTAAAAATACTGAATAAAAATGCTTGGATTTTAAAACCCACGCATACCTATGCCTACTAATAAATCTTATTAAAATATACATCAGATTTTATTTTCAGTTTGTAATGCTGTATTCGCTAAGAAAAACCTACATTTCAAATGAGCCCTCCGCGAAGGTTCCCGGCATCCTATATGCGTCTAGGTGAACCTTCCATGAGGGCTCCCAGGACTGAACATGTTAAGCTACTGTTTCGTAGAAGAGCGGTGGGCAATCGTCTGCAATTTACCGGACAATGACGTCACTGAAACGTTACTAAGAAAGTAAGTTGGCGTGTTTTCCTAGAGAGCATTTTTGACAGCGTAAGGGACTTATCACACCGGATGCGTTCTGCGTTCTACGGTCCGGTCAAATCGAACATAACATAACTGTTCGAGTTGACCGAACCGCAGGACGCAGAACGCATCCAGTGTGACAAGTCCCTAAAGTCAAATCCCGCTGCCCAAAGATTCAAATCGCTAGATTTGTCCTCATCGTACTTAGTTACACGAAAAAGTGTCCATAATAAGAGTGAGCTGACCACATAGCGTTTCTATGACAATCAAGTCACTGCGTCATTGTGTGTCAAAACGAAACAGAAACGCACACACATATCTTTTGACGCGGTAGGGCGAATCTTAAGATTTAAATCGTTGCCACTGCCATCATTTTCATGCCGCAGTTATGTACCGGCCACCGCTCTTCTAAGAAACCGTAGCTTTGGCGTGCTTTACGAGGCACGGAGAGGTCTCGGTATGTAGTGTTTCTATCTGCTAAATAATATATTTCCCTGTACCTACGACACCATTTTAGTTTTACCAAAACTTACCATCATAGACAGACAGACAGAATACTCTATATTGTGTAGATTAATAATAAATTACATCATATTGTACTCGCAGGTGTACAGATATATCGGACTGCCTTTTTTTTTTGGATGGGAAATTATCAAATAACTTCTGCCGCTCTGGGCGGAGCGGGAGGGCGTGTCAGACTCTTACTGACTAAGACCCACCCGTGTTCCTTCAGTTGCCTGTACGTTGCCAGAGGCCACGGTATCCCTTTCGGATTTTCCCGCAACCCCGGCAGACATCGGGCTGCCTACTATTTAAAAAGCTATCGTCGCGATCGTCCCTCAGGCCCGTAGCCTGGGGTACGCCAGGGCAGGCTTAGCCTGTCCTGAAAAAATGTAGAGCCTGCCCTAGCCGCTAGTCAAAGCTTTCTAAGAATTTCGAAATTTTCGAAAGAAAAATAGGGGGCGAGCCTATTGCCATCAACCGGGCACAAAAGCAGACTCCGGGCTGCTACTGAGAAATTTCAGTTGGAAAAAATCCAATAACACTTTGGCTGACCTGGGTATCGAACCCAGGACCTCACGCTCAGCAGTAGCGCTTGCGACGACTAGACCAACGAGACAGTCAATAATATTATAATAGTGGATTATTTCAGCTTTCAGCCTACCTTGAACAAACAAACAAACTCACTTTCGCATTTATAATATTAGTAAGGATTTGATATTTAAACAATATTGATCAAGAAATCTATGAGATGATTTCCAGTTTCATTGATTTCTGAGCCTGTCCCGATTACACAGTCTGGCTTTAAAATTTAAAACTGATTTCTGAGCCTGTCCCGATTACACAGTCTGGCTTTAAAACTGATTTCTGATCCTGTCCCGATTACACAGTCTGGCTTTAAAACTGATTTCTTAGCCTGTCCCGATTACACAGTCTGGCTACGGCCCTGTCGTTTCTTTTTGTTCGATGAACCTGAACGTTGTCGCGTTGTCGCGCCGACAGAGGGCGCCTTCCGGTTGTCCAAATAAAAAGTGACATACGCGACGCGACGATCGCTTTCAAATAGAACACGGGGCTACACTGTGAAAATAAAAAGGTGTGTTAATCGGGTTACAGAAATAAAACAGCATGTTTTATAAAAAAATATATTGAAATTCAACTTAATAAATAAAACAATACATACAAGACTCAGTAATACCATTTTGACATTTAAGCATTATGAGCGATCATTCTAAAAGTTGGCAACGTCGTAAATAGCTGTCAAATTATTACCCGTTTTGATTATAAAAATATGAAATATCGCTAACTAGTGAACTAGAATATTGATAATGAATTGCAATTATAACACTGAATATTATGTTGTGACCGTTTTAGGTGTAAAAAAGAAGATTCCAAATACTTTTTACATCTTAAACGAAATATTCGGTGTTACAGCGCGTGAAATGTTCAATGTTTTGCGTAAAACGTTCAGAGGTCGCATTATTTCACGTTACGGTGACGTCAAATGGCCGCCAAGATCGTACGATTTAACGCCGTTGGTTCTTTTCGTGGGGTTTTTTTAAGAGGCGAGTCTAAACCAACACCTGCAACGTTGGAGCGCTTAAAAAGTAACATCCTCCAAGTTATTGCCGAGATAACTCACGAAAGCGAAAATGTCATCGAAAATTACCTCGACAGAATCAACTGCAGAAGGTCCAGAGGTGGCCATCTGCCAGACATAATTTTCCTTTAAAAAACAGTTAGGAACCTCGATTTGAATCATCCTATACAATAGTAGGTAGTTATGAATTTTTAATGTGTTCGTAATTTTGGAATTTTATTATGATTATTTAATATTGACATTTTAGCTTTTAGAATGTAATATAATTTTTATTTATTATTGACATTTTATTGTTATTTTGATGATTTTTAATGTGTTCGTAATTTTGGAATGTTATTATGATTTTATTTATTATTGACATTTTATAGATTTTTAATATGAATGTATTTTTCGAATGAGTTTTACTATGGTGTTTTATTTTTATTGATATTTTAATTATTTCTGTGCTTTTTGTGATTTGTATTCTCTCATTATGGGTATTTTTGCCTGAAATAAAACACATTTTTTTTTTAATATTATGTGCGCAAAGATGCTTATTTAATGAGAATTCGCATTGGTAGCCCGCATTTTTTATTTTTTGCAGGGCAGTGTCAGGTTGTATCTCTCAAAGTAAAGCAAGGCTTGCCGAGGTCGGCCCGTGGATCGGACAGCACGTTAAGCCGGTGGTGTTATTTGTACATCTTTGACAGTCGTTACGGGTCGTCAGAAGCCCGAAAGTCTGACAACCAGTCTTACCAAGGGGTATCGTGTTACCCAGTAACTGGGTTACCTAACATAGTTGGAAAAAGGCTAGGCTGATTGATTGACCGCTAGTGGTTTCGTTAGATACTTAAAGTATGAGTTGAGATAATCTCTTTTCTTTTGTTTTATCGTGTTTAGATATCGAAACCAATCACTTCATTGAAGATTAAACAAAAAAAAACTGACTTTTTAAACTGATATTTCAAGTGACTGCACTAACTGCGGTCGATGACCCCACAAAAATAAACTTCAAATTAATAATTTTTTTGTTTATCATGTTTAGTGTGTTTAGTCGTCACATCTGCGGAGTTTCGCTCGCTAATTTACTTTGACCTTATATTGTATTGACTATTTCGCGTCTATCATTACGAAAAGCTACATTTTTATATAATTATAATGCACTGTTGGTATTACATTAGCTTCTATTTAATAAATAATCAATTCCTCAAAATTGCGTTTTATTGTAATTCTATTTTGTGACGTAAAGTAGGCCTTGCATTTAAATTAAAGCTTCAGCATTGAAAAATTAATTAATAATTCTTCGTACAGAAGCAGAACCGGGCGTAACATACTCACACGCAAACACACACACACACACAAACACACACACACACAGAGACACAGACACACACACACAAAACATAAAATCATACATACAACAGAGGTGTACCTACAGTACACCGAAATATCACCAGTTATGTTTAAGTCCCATGTAATAGGGGGCGAGCCTATTGCCATCAACCGGGAAAAAATCCAAACTCCGGGCTGTTACTGAGAAATTCTATACCATACGCCACGAAACTCGAATAGAGCGGTTTCGGACGCATACGGAGCATACGTTCAGTCAATCAGGATTCAAAAAATCGAATCAATCCTATCCTAAACAAATATCATAGGCTCTATGCGTATATTTTTATTAATAAACTTGGAGTAAAGTTGCTAAGTTGTTGTACTCATGGCTACACATCAAGCTATACATTTCCAGTATAAGCTGACCTCGCACTGTGCGGACATCATATACAATGCGAGACCAGCATAAACTGTATAAATGTATAGCCGCGTGTACAACGCGTATTGGGCGTTTTTACTATAACACAGGGAAGTAATATGTACGGAACTATACGAAGACGTTTTTAAATTTTCGTCCACAATAACGGACGTGGACGTGCACGATAATATTGTCACGTTAGTAGTGATAAAAGCGGACATTAGCTTCAGATATACCATACGCTTTATGAGGTTTAAGTTTAGCATAACTATACTCCGCGTTTATTTAAAATGAGGGATATAGTTAAGGTAGGTACAGAAGGTCAGGTCGCTTCACGTACAGCGAGTACAGGCGCACTCGTGACTAGAAATGCATTTACGAAAAATGGCTCGAGATTCAATCTCGTGGGAAGACAATGTCGTTCGAGATTGACTGTTTTGGTCGAGATTACGAACTCCCATCTCGAGACTGAGCGTTCGCGACCTAGCCATAAAACATTTTTTATTTAAAAAATCGCATTACTTTAAAAACTTGGCCGAGATCTCGCCTGATTACCGGGCGAGATTTCGAATGGCCAATCTCGAAACCATACTTGGCACGCAAGATCTCCCACCAGTTTCTAAAGCGAACATTATCGCAAAATGAATGTGACAATTTGTCAAGGGCGCGTAAACTGCTGTTATTGGTTGAAAGATTTAGCAATAGGCAATCACAGTAGTTTACGCGCACTTAACTATTTGTCACATTAATTTTGCGATAATTTCTAATCTCGAAACTGGCCCCTCGAGCCGCCAATCTCGACTCGAGATTCCATTCCCTACTCGTAACTGCCTTTTGACCGAGATCGCCGATCTATGTGCGTGTGCGCCTGTTTTCATTATTTGTATGGAACCAACCTTCTGTACTGTGTTCTGTGGTAATTGTGTGATTTTGACCGCGTTCATGTCATACCGGGATTTCGCTTTCATACGAAGTATATTACTAAAACCTACGGCTAAAAAGCCGTTTCAGGCTTTTTTGAGGTCTATCGGTCGACACAAGATGGCGCCTAAGCATTTTAAACATGTCTTGCGCAGCAAGTACAATCTTACAACAGCAGTGATAGCACAGCCTAGTGGTGTGACGTCGCCAAGTCACAGGTCTCGAAGTCGAACCCAAGACCTCTGACTTTTCGAATTCATGTGCGTATCGTATAATTATCATTTGCTTCAAAAAACGGTGAAGGAAAAGATCGTGAGGAAACCGGCTGCCTGAGAGATATTTCTCGACGACATGTGAAGCCAAGTCAGAGGCCCATGGGCGGCATAAAAACTGACACCAGGTTAGTCACTATAGTCCGTGCGCGACTGCTAGTTTCCGCCTAAGGTATGTGAGCGGTGAGACGGGGGAAGGCGCCATTGACAACATTAAAAAAATACAATAGACGTAAATATATTTAGTAACCTATTCCGCTTTCAACTATTCTTAAAGACTCATAAAAAACCCTGTAAGGAATCGACACATGTTTCACCTCTCAACGAGGCATCCCCATGATGAAGATTGACTTGTCGCGCACCCGAACACGTCGTGTTGCTACGCCGAGCACCGGACGCAGAGTGAGCTACCTCTTTTTTTTTTTCTACTAATGCATCTCGCAGTTGACCTCAGAAGAGGGTCGTAGCTGCTTAACCGGACTTTCCTGTGGCTGCCTTAAGCTTCTACACTTAAAGCCTCCAGCCAGGGGCAAAAACTATTCTAATTATAAACTAGGCGAGCGCTCGCTAAGGGCATTCCCCTTACGAACCTCGGCTTAGGGCGTCGCTGGGGGGAGGACAGCAAGATGGGGCAGGCTGGATCAAAGATATATTATTATTATAAGTCGGGGAGTTTAAAAGCTACAGACTCAGCATCGACGCATCGCAAGGGTCGGGGGGGAGTATTATTTACTCGGGAGGGTCGCGATCGTGGAGGACCTCGGCGGTGAGGTCGGAATGCGGGTCGTCGTTTGTGCTTGTATACTGTACTGGTGGCCCTACTGCTCTCCTGGAGGAGGGTTATGGGGTCATCAGGGTCGGTCAGAACATGCCTCGGGCGGCAGATCTTACTAATTCTAGAGGGGACATATCTGGCTGCCTCCACAACCAGAGGGTTGCGATGTTTGGCGACTGTATCGAAGAAACGCTTTGAATTGCGTTTAAGAAATTGGGCTATAGTGGGGATTTCGAGGTCGAGATGGAGGATCTCGTTCCTGAGAAACCAGGGGGAACCCGTTGCCATTCGAAGGAAACGGTTTTGGAGGGTCTGCATCTTGTGGAGATGATAGGGTTTGGCTTGTGCCCAGGCGGCGCACGCATAGGTCATTATTGGTCGAATGCACGCCAAGTAGGTACGTAATTTGCACCTGAGTGACAATTTGCTACGTGCATTCAGAACGGAGTGAAGTGAGCTACCGGCCGACAACTCCACTTATATACTGCTCGGTCCACTTGGACCACATTTGTCCACATTGTCAGACTCAGTTAGCGGCCAACGTCTACCTCCCGCGTCTCAACAGGAACATACTGAGGGCAGCGACTAGCAGTCGTGCACGAACTACGCCACACGAAAAAGTAAAGCAGAAGACAGTACACCATTTCATCAGTGTATTCTAGATTTGTCTATTATTGTACCTACTAGGAACCCTGGTTAGCACTTACTCAGTTTTCCTAACTTAATATTATTATTAAGTAATAACACGGATTAATATAGATGGGACACTCCGCAAAATTCGCGACTCTAGCTACGACACAATAAAATGCAATTCAGGTCGCACAGCGCTAATTACCCACAGTTATATTCACGTAGAAGTTGCCTCTCTTTCTATCACGTAACTCTTAGATCTTCTGACTACGTTACACTCACTGAATTGGCCTAACTTTGTTAGTTAGTTTCATAACTAAACTGTGAAGTGTCCCATTTGTATTAATCTGTGATAATAACAAAATGGCCGTTAAAGACGACGAATCATTCGACGCCAGGAGAAGTGTGTCCTTTAACGTGTTGGTTGACGAATTCCCTGTAATTGAAGAAAATGTATATTTTAAAGTCAGTATATGGTAAAATGGAGCATGTGGTTCAGCAATCAGGTTAAGCGACGCTTGCCGGTTGGTTCGTGGATGGGTTACCATCTTTACACGCCGAGACTCCTCCGTGCCTCGGAAAGCACGTTAAGCCGTTGGTGCCATTCGAGGATCTTTGACAGTCGTTACGGATCGTCAGAAGCCCGAAAGTCTGATAACCAGTGTTACCAAGGGGTATCGTTATTACCCAGATACTGGGTTGTGGAGGTCAGATAGGCAGTCGCTCCATGTAAAGTACTGGTATTCAGCTGCATCCGGTTAGACTGGAAGCCGACCCCAACATAGTTGGGAAAAGGCTAGGCAGATTGAGTACTTGGTAAAATTATTGCTAGCTGACTGTTTCTACCGTTGTGTAGGACAACACATAACATAACATGACGCCTGTAATTCCGGGAAGGTTAGGCAGTTGTTTGCCTATAGTACACCCACATTTCGCCAGTTATGTTCAAGTCCCATGTAATAGGGGGCGCGCCTATCGTCACAACGGGCACAAATCCAGACTCCGGGCTGTTACTGGGATATGGGAATCGAACCCAGGACAACTGCTAATAATACCAAATCGCCAACGACATTACCCATATTGGCATACATTATCACACAATGTAAAGTCAGAGATAATTGTTTATCAAATTGACTGTGGCACTATCTGCATCGCCACATGCGCACTACACATCACACTGACGTCACGTGAAATCTTGCATCGCGCAAGCAGAGTTTACCACGCAATCGGCATATATAAAACTCCCCGACATCAATCGTCGGGCAGTAGCCCAGACACAACACCCGTCTGGTCGGAGGATCCTCCCTTTTCTATAGAGGATGAGTGAACTTTACACCGTTCCTCTTGCCTCTATATGACTACCAACTTAAATTGTCCGTATATTCAAATCCATTCAGGGGATTTAGGAGGTAATTTGCAACGAAATGTACTATTTTCGAGTAATTTGGCATTTTATATTTTAGAAATAAAAACAAAATTTCTATTGATCACAGTCGCCACTATGGTAACGTATCGCATTGTTTGTCATGATTGCCTAAAGGTTAAGGCCTCGTCTCTCATGCACGACGTTGTGGGTTCATATCCAAGTGTCAATGTGATTTTTTCAAAGTTTATCTGTCTAAGTTTATCTTGGACATCACTGACATCGATGTAAAAAAACATCGTGAGGAAACCTGAACTTATAGTTAACTAGCTGCGCCCCGCGGTTTCACCTGCATAAGTCTCGATCCCGTGGGAATATCGGGATAAAAAGTATCCTATGTCCTAATCCAGGTCATGTTCTACCCATTTGCCCAATTGCATCTAATTCCGTTCAGCCGTTTTAGCGTGAAAGCGTAACAAACTCACTTTCGCATTTATAATATTAATAAAATTAAGAAAGTTAAGATAGTTAGGATATAAGTCTGAAACTGCCAACCCCAACTCTGTATGAGAAGAGGTCATTGCCCCGCAGTGGGAAAATAATATGCTGGTATTATCCCTCCGTTTAAAGAAACACAATAATAACATTATTATGTTTCAGCGCGCTGTTTCGTTGTATCTTGATTATTATTCAATTCGCGGCAGTTATAATAAAATAATTACTAAAATATAATCATTTAAAAATCATTATAATAGCTCTCGAAATTATTATGTGTGTTATGGATATAAGATTATTTAGTGGAAATGTGGTGATTTAGAACTATATTGATGATTAAAATTATTATAATTTCTAGCTAACTAATTGTAGATTATGATTTTCATTATATTCACCCTTTTCCACCCACATCTGCATCCGAATGAGCTCCGCATTGATAAATGCGGATGCGGATACGACTTTTTTTTTAAAATATCCGCAATATTTCTAATGTAGTCTTACCCTATAACTTCGGGCAGGTCTGTAGCGTGGCAGATCCACTTGTGTCCGAGGTCGAGCTCCTTATTGTACGCGTGTAGTCTGACGGACGCGTCGTTATCTGTACGCGACTGTCTTATCCATCTGTATAGCTGTAAGAGAGAAAAATATACAGGGTCAACATAAATTAATTAGTGAAACTCCGCGTACGTAAATTTTTTTTTTCATTCGCCTCCTATTTTCTGCTACTTTCTCATCCTTAGCGTGCAGAATGAGTACCGCTACCGGCAGAGACTTAACTTTGCCAAAACACTCGTACTATTATTACTATTACTATCATATTATTATTATTACACTCACCCTTAGCCCCACCACGAAAGTCACAATAACATCATCCTTAGCGTGCAGAATGAGCACCTGCAGAGACTTAACTTTCTCAAGATACTCTTAATATTACAATTACTATTAGATTATTATTACACTCACCCTCAGCCCCACCACAAAGGTACAATAGCATCCTTAGCATACAGAATGAGTACCAGCAGAGATTTTAATTTAGTAAGGTACTCATACTTATTATTACTATTACTATCATATTATTATTATTACACTCACCCTTAGCCCCACCACGAAAGTCACAATAACATCATCCTTAGCGTGCAGAATGAGCACCTGCAGAGACTTAACTTTCTCAAGATACTCTTAATATTACAATTACTATTAGATTATTATTACACTCACCCTCAGCCCCACCACAAAGGTACAATAGCATCCTTAGCATACAGAATGAGTACCAGCAGAGATTTTAATTTAGTAAGGTACTCATACTTATTATTACTATTACTATCATATTATTATTATTACACTCACCCTCAGCCCCACTACGAAAGGCACAATAACATCATCCTTAGCGTGCAGAATGAGCACCGGCAGAGACTTAACTTTCGCAAGGTGCTCGTCAGACTTGAATGTTTGTTCGTTATTCGAACGGAATGGGGCTACGAACGTAGATTCGTAATATGGAAGCCAGGTTACTAGCTGTGGAAGAGAACAATAACTAAATAAATATCATGTTATTCATATACAAAATTAGTTTTTGGGATAACAATATAAGAAAGTGCCTGTAGAAAAGCTTATCATCATTTCAGCCGAAAGACGTCCACTGCTGGACATAGCCCCTCCCCCCCCCCATATCCCCCATATTGACCGGTCCTGTGTTTCTCTATCCAGCGGATTCCCTCGGAGAGCTACTTTCAATCTGCCTAGCCTTTTCGCAACTATGTTGGGGTCGGCTTACAGTCTAACCGGATGCAGCTGAATACCAGTATTTTACATGGAGCTGCCTACCTGATTTCTACAACCCAGTTACTGGGTAATACGATACCCCTTGGTAAGACTGGTAGTCAGACTTTCAGATCGGGCTCCTGACGATCCGTTACGACTGTCAAAGATCCACGAATGACAGCCGGGACCAACGGTTTAATGTGCGATGCACGGAGGAGTCTCGGTATGTAAAGATGGTCACCCATCCAGGGACCAACCCTGGCAAGCGTAGCTTAACCTGATAGATCGACTCGTGCGGCGGTTATTACTTAACCACGAACTCATCAGAAAAAAATTACTTTGAAATTGAAAACGTCAATTAGACACAAGGATTTGTATAGACTATAGGTAGGGTAGCTCTCTTAGACAAATATTGACTTTACGGTAGTCCAAATTAAGTCGATTTTAGAATGACTAGTATTATTGAAAAAGTCTATAATAATATTGAAATCGTTTCCATTCACATCTGCCCTTTTGTTAGTCGCTTTTCATTCATCTTCTCAATAAGAAAAAGTTTAAAACAGTATACTTAGATTGTCTGGTTACCATATAAACATACTTTAAAAAAAAATCACTAATTCTTGTAATATTCTTCTTCTTTTTAGGGTTCCGTATGTCCGAATGACAAAACAGAACCCTTATAGACCCAGACAAATATACGAGTGAAGCACTCGTATATTTGTCTGTCCGCCACCGATTAAGTTGAAATTTGATACACATGAATTTCTGTGACCCAAACACGGGCGTGTTACGTAAATAAATGAATTTTGACTATGGGGCTCACTTTTGGGGGGCAAATAAGGTAATTATAAAAAAAAACTTTTGCAAACTGTACAGTGACATCAAAATAATGAAAGCTCGCCTCGGTCTCGAGTTATTTAAAAAAATGATTAAAAAAGACTTTGTTAAAATTATTAAAAATTGGACATGCCCCTCCCCCCTTATCTTAAATCTACTGAGCCTAAAATTTCGAAAAAAATACAGAAAATAGTTCTATACTTATTCATTACAGGAAAACCTATATAGTCTTAAAATAACACGGTAAATCTCTCAATACTGTGCGTACAAACTTAAATTTGCAGTTGGAATCTATGGCCGAATATGTTTTTCAAATACAATGTTAAGTTTGTTCTTGGGATAAATTTATCCCAACTACGGAACCCTTCACTGAGCGTGGTCCGACACGCACTTGGCCGGTCTTTTTTAAATAATAAAATGACCTTACCTTCGACAATGGATGTTTAGCGACCTCATCAGCTAAGTTATTGAAGGGTGCTTCGAGTATCAGACCTTGGGGCTGCGGCAGCGGGACAGAACGCTCTAGTCGGGTCACTGACAACTCCTGTAGGTTGCCCAGGAGGTGCGAGGATATTGCTGTGCCTGTAAACACATCATGGGTTCACATACATAACATATCATCACGCTTGTAATCCTGGAAGGGTGAGGCAGAGGTGTAACTATAGTACACCCACATTTCGCCAGTTATGTTTAAGTCCCATGTAATAGGTGGCGAGCCTATTGCCATCAATTCGACACAAATCCAGACTCAATACCTACTTCATTAAAGCAATTTATTTAATAAAAATCAATTACCAGAAGTAATACGAGTATACCTCTGTATTAATTAAAACCTTGAAAATACGTGTAACTTCGATCTTAATTTTATTTAATATTAGCGACCCGCTCATGACTCGCACGCTCTTTATGATTTTACAAACCACCAATATTTCTTTATCATTATGTATTTTAATCACAGATATAGATAGACCTAGATAACGCGAGAGCAACTACTTCGCGTGCCTAGCTTACGTACAAAAATCGTAAGTGGCCAATTTCGCGCTCAGTCTGCATCGGAGCATAGCGCTAGTCGGACGTCAGATACAAATATTAAAATGGTTAATTGTGCTGTTATAAATTGTAAAAACTGTACAAATGCGAGGAGAAAAAATAAAGTAAACGTTTCCTTCCATCGGTAAGTCATTTTATGATTAATATTATGCGTAATTAATTTAAAAAACAATTATTTTTAATCTAATACCCTCAGTAATACCTGGTAATACTAAATTTGAGAAAAACAAAACATTCCTATTACATTGTAGCTTTTACTTGGAGCGGTCGATGAGACGTTTTGTTTAAACAAGTAATGAATATCGAAACAAGCGATACTATCGTATATCGTTTCGGTTTTGTAGTACAGGGACTTTTATCATTTTTCTGTCAATTTTAGCGATTAGTGCTGTTCATCATATGCAACACAAATCGATTCTCAAGAATCGATTTCGGAAACAGGAATGATTTTGTATTATATAAGTACTTATTATGTAGACAATTTTAATAAATAATCGTAACATTTCGTGATTTTTTTAGTTTTCCACATGAACCCAATTTAAAACAAAAATGCATCAAAAGTACAAAAGCACTGTTTCAACATTTGATTGAAGAAAACTGCTGGTTGCTGAAAGTCTTTGTAGTGAGAGGTTGCGTGCTCGAGCGCTTGCGTTCCGACGATGTGCTAGTTTTTGGATACCTTTGCCGTAATTTCAAGTAAGTTTACCATTATAAACACGTAAATATTCGATCAAAACACCTTATATTTAAATATAAGGTGTTTTGATCGAATTCTTTTAGTTCTAGTGTTTACAAGAAGAACGGGATTCTACCCTTTTTCATTTCTTTCTATCACTTAAAGATTTGCTGGGTGAAAACTCAATTTTGAATAAAGTTCGCCTTTGTATATACCATTTCTCAATTACTATACGAATACTATTTATTGAGTAATTGTGTACAGTACCTAAAGCATTATTAAGAATCGTTCAAATCGATTTATGAATCGATTTTATGACAGAGTAATGAGATAGATATACAGAGGAATGAGATAAACAGAAAAATGAATGACATAAAATTCCTGATCTGCTTATAAGGCAGTTAGGAATGTATATGTTTTATAAAATTGTTAGTATTTCCCTAATTATTTCTTGTAATTGTTGTAGACTATCAAAATGTCGGAAACAAAGAAAAAATCCAGAGAAGAAATTTTAGAAGCAAAACGAAAAGCAAGTAAAATACGTTAGGTATAATAAAATTAAAATAGATCCAAAATTACATGAGCTACGAAAACAAAAAGATAAAGAAAATTACTTGAAGAAAAAGCAAAACAAGAGTGTTATAGGTATAAAGGACAAGAGCATAGATGAACAGCAAAAACAGCGAGATCAGTGGCGTAAGAATTCGAGAGCATATTACAGACGTAGGCAGAAGCAGAAAAAAACCCTCCACGTGAATGTTAATGAAAACGCCGTAAACGTACTGCTGGCCGGGTGAGCGCTGGCGCATGGCGGGGGGTGGGGCGAGCGGGGCGCCGTACGCGGCGGCGTCTTTGAATCGATTTGATTTTCCCATCACTAAATAGTGCTTGTGACGTCATAATAGGTAGTCAAAAAATGGCACGCTTGGTTTTCATACAGATCGTGATACTTGCGTTATCTAGGTCTATCTATATCTGTGATTTTAATATTAATGTATTATACACATAAACCGTCCGAAACAAATTCTCTTAAGAGGGAACAGGGCTTGAAAAATAGGAATTTGAAGAAGCTATTGCCGTCGTCTTACCTCAAGTCTGCCCCCGTAGAGTGCGATAGGGACTCCGGGCTCTTACTGAGAAATTCCAGATGGAAATATCCAATAACACTTTGCCCTTCAATAACCATGTTTTTTTAATGCTGTACAGTTCGCGTCAAATTACTTTGCGGCTCTGAAGTAGGCTACAAATGGCTGCGCAGTAGTCAATCTTACTTATAAAACAGTAGAGCGTATACCAGCGCGCATGCGCAAGCTAACTTCAGAGCGACAAAGTTATATGACGCGAACTGTACTCTTATTTTTTTGGAAAAAAGCATCAGGTTCTAGTTATAACTTTGTAAAATTATATCCTAGTATAGCCTTTATTAATTTTTTTTTTTTTTTTTTTTTATAAACTATGTTGGGGTCGGCTCCCAGTCTAACCGGATGCAGCTGAATACCAGTATTTTACATGACTGCCTATCTGACCTCCGCAACCCAGTAACTGGTTACTGTTACTTTTATCTATCTATCTTACTGGGTAATATGATACCCATTGGTAAGACTGGTTGTCAGACTTTCGGGCTTCTACCAATAAGGACTGTCAAAAATCTGCGAAAGACAGCCGGGACCAACGGCTAACGTGCTGTCCGAGGCACGGAGGAGTCTCGGTATAAAATGGATGGTCACCTATCCACGGACCGACCTCAGCAAAAGTTACTTAACCTGGAAGATCGACCCATGCGGCTGTTATTACTTAGCCATGAGCCCCTCAAAGGTGCTAAGGTCTAGTAACTTATCTAAAGAATGTCCCCACACAAATATGACCCTCTTCTGACCATAGAGTAGTCACTCTCATAATTTATAACGTCTTCCACTAGCAAGTAATTATAGTATTATTGATAATAATCTAGTAAATTACCTAAAGTCGCGATGGCCCAGTAGTTAAGGCCTCGCCTCTCATGCACGAGGTAGTGGGTTAAAATCAGGGTAAGTAACAATCTTCATCTTTTTGTGTGGTTAGTGACTAACCTGGTGTCAGAGTTTTAAAGCCGCCCATGGGCCTCTGACTTGGCTTCACATGCCGTCGAGAAATATCTCTCAGGCATGCCGGTTTCCTCACGATATTTTCCTTCAACGTTTTTGAAGCAAGTGATAATTATCCAAGTGGTAAGCAAGGCAAGTGGGTAAGTATCAATGTATGACCGACTTTTTCAATTCATATGTACTTTCTGATTTTATCATAACATTACTGACATCGGTGGAGGAAAAAATCGTGAGGAACTTGCACTTATAGTCCATATAAGTCCGATATCGCCAACCCATCTTGAGCAAGCGTGGTGATCAATGCTCGGGCCTTCTCTGTATGAGAATAGGCCTTTGCCCTGCAGTGGGACAGTTATAGGCTTGTATCCTAACGATAATATTATAAATACGAAAGTGGGTTTGTTTGTTTGTTACGCTTTCACGCTAAAAGGGCTGAACAGATTTGGCTGAAATTTGGCACATGGGACGGCTATGACCTGGACCTACTCATCATCCTGGCCCGGCAGTATCGACAAAGATAGCGATCGCTATACGACCGAATTCGGTCGCAAAGTCGTAATGGCGTCCCTAGAAGCGCGCGACGTGATTGAAAAGCACGAAAAAATACAGAACTTGTGAAGTCGCGGGCCACAACTAGTAATTTATATAACTTACCTAAAGAGTGTCCCCACACGAATATGTTCTTTTTCCCGCTGAGCGTTGAGTACAGCCACTCGTATACTACTAACGCGTCTTCCACTACTCCTGCTTCAGTCGGTCGCAGGTTTGTGGAGTCGCCGTAACCTGAAACACAAAGATAAGCAATTGAGAATAATCCATACAAACAAAAAAAAAAAGATAGATAAGCCTTTTATTTACGCCCGAACCTGTTTATCACCAGTTTTGGCATACTGGATGTAGATAAAACCTATCTATTTATGGTTTTAACGTCCCAATAATCCTTCACTGTGCACGCGGTGCGGTTGTGGAATTCACTTCCGCCCGACATTAGGGACTGCCAGACTGTTGCAGTATTTAAAAGAAGAGTGAAAGAACACTATCTTTCCGCTTCGTCATAGTTGCGTTGGTATTTTATTTATTTTAGTATGTACGATTGTATGTATGTATGTATATTCTCATATCATTTGTTTTATTTTATTAAGTGAATTGTTTTGATTTTATGTATTTTACTTTCTCTCTACTCTTACACACGGTGTCTACATCTCTTTTTACCCTCTGTCCTATCGCAGGTATGCTGGAGGAGATTTCTTTAGAAATAAGCATCACCTTTGTACGTATTTTTCTGTTCTTTTCTTCTTGTCTGTTTATATATGTGTGTACATAAATGGTTAAATAAATAAAAAATCTGTCAGAGAATAAGGAATCTTACGGAATGACATACAATGATAGAATTATACTGTCTACCATCAATAGCGATCTGTCTTTTACTGAAAATAGATTATTGGGTTCGTTAGTGCACACAAAAGAAACAGCACAACACAAAGAAGCACAATTACACAATTAAATAATAACAAATCAACTGAAAAAGAAAAAAAGAAGAATTAGGTCGATTCATCCGTTTGTTAGTTACGATGGCACAGACATTCATACTATTTATACTTCCATATCTATACACTATATTTATATTTACATAGTATAAAACAAAGTCCCACGGCGCGTCTGTCTGTTTGTCTGAACACGATAAACTCAAAAACTATCGAGCGGATTTTCAAACGGTTTTAAGCAATGGACGGAGTGATTCATGAGGAAGGTTTAATTTTATAATTATTTCAATGTCGACTGGGACCTTTCCTGGCGTGCGCCGCGTACTATAAGACATATATAACTAAAAGAGATACATAAAATTAATGTTCTACAGGATTGTACAGACGCCAGCAGGTCAACCTACCCGAAACTGTCAAATTTTCCCAATCAACTTTAAACCTTATGCTTTAGTGATAAAGTTGAAAATCTATTATAGAAATTTGGCAGATTGTAGTAGGTTGATTTGCTGGCGTCTGTACATCTTAAAAAGTGTGCAATAGCATATATCGATCTTCTAAGGTTGACCCACAATAACCATTTCTATCTTTCAAAATTTGGTAAATATTTCATTGTTATTTTGACCGGTATTATATTAATCCTTATCCAATAAAATGCCTCCGGTTAGACTGGAAGCCAACCCCAACAGAGTTGGTAAAGGCTAGGCAGATGAGCTTTAAGTTACCGCAAATAAAGAATATGAACATAATTAGAAATAATAAATCTTACCTCGGTAGTCAAAGGTGATAGTATGAAACTCCATCTTCTGGAAAAACTTGTACAGTTCAATTCGATGCGTCGCAGCTCGGGAATTGGAATTTCCTGAAATTATAAACAGAAATTTAATATAAGCATAAATTACAATAACAGTAAGAGCGAGCATTCTGAAAGTGTGTAACGTTGCAAATAGATGTCAAATATTTCGCAGTTTTGAATAATTTGACAATTATAATGTATGGTTATATGAAATATGGCTAACTAGTGAACTAAAATATTGATTATGAAATGCAATAATTAATATCGTAACACCGAATATTAAGTTATAGATGAATAAAAAGTATTTGGAAACTTTTCAAATGCACTTTTTACACCTAAAACGGTTACAACATCAAATTCAGTGTTATAATTGAAATTAATGATAAATATTCTAGTTCACTTATTAGCGATATTTCATATTTTCATACAGTATATGTCAAATTAATCAAAACAGATAAATATTTGACAGCTATTTGCGACGTTGCCAACTTTTAGAATAAAAGCTCTTAATTACAGCACAATTTCTTCTGGTCAACTGGTCAACTGCCTCGTTGGTCTAATGGTAGCAAGCAAACAGAGCATGAGGTCCTCGGTTCGATTCCCGGGTTGGGCAAAGTGTTTAGGTTTTTCCATGTGGAATCAGGAGCAGCCCGGAGTCTGGATTCGTGCCCGGTTGATGGCAATAGGTTCGCCCCCTATTACAAAGGACTTAAACAGAACTGGCGAAATGTGGGTGTACTTTAGGGGTAAACCTCTCCCCTTCTCCCTCTCTCTCCTTTTTTTAAATATTATATTTTATTTATTCATGTAGAATTAATTATTGTATATTTATTTTATTTTTATGTCATAATTATATTTCATTGTATACTGCGCCGGTCGACGTTATAACGTCAACGCTGGCTGTCGCTGAAAACCAGCGCTGGGGCTCTGTCTTGCATAGGGTCGCAGCATTATGCTGAGCGATGGCCGTTTTGCGTGGATGTGACGCATATTTTCCCTAAACTTGTTTCTTTGTTTATTTTGTGTTATTTTTTTCGCGTCATTTTTACCACACATAAACGTATTTTCTTTCTTTCTTTCTTTCTTCTCTGCCTAAACCTTCCGAGGAGTCAGGCGTGATGTTATGTTATGATTAGTAGCTCAATCTTACCGTGACAATATAATACTATGGGTGTTTTAGACTTGGCTAGTTCTTCGTCTAGTATTCTATTCAGTTCTTCCTTATCAGTGTTGGACTCGAAACTACCTTTTAGTTTCTCATACACTGTCTTTGGTAGTATGTGCCATATACCTGCAAAATAAAATGTATCTTTGAAATTCTTGTTTATAAAGGCCTATTCAGATATGAGAGACTAGCTTCGGCCCGCGTGAAATTTCGGCCTCCGTCCCACTGCGTCGCGTCCCATCGCGCGTCCGCGTTCTTTCCGACTTATTCTCTTGTTGCTCGGCTCCTAAGGGTCGTAGCGTGGTTTTAATCCTAATATTATGGTCTACGATCGATACAAAATACTATCTGTCTAAACATGGGGGATGTTTAGACATTTTATTTTTAAAGGGAAAATTTTTGCTCTACAAGATTTGTTCTAGATTTTCAGTCTTAAAAAAAAGATAAAAAGAATAGTAGTAATGAACCCAAAGTAGTTTTAAAAACTTTCACGGACTCTCAGCTTTCAAAAGCAATACAAATAATAATTACTTTTCGCGACATTATTTGGAGAAATTGGAGTTCGAATATGGTAGGTCAACCGAAAAACACATATTTTTTCATACTTGATAGTACTAAAGTATTGTATGTGTTTTCGCTTGGAGTAATCCATTTTTCATGTAAAACCTTACATCCGATTAAGCTGAAATCAGTCAAAGTCCGACCACTACAGTTACACAAAAGCAAATATCTTACCAATTTTGACTTTGCATTTGTCCACTTTAGACTCATACTCGATGCTGAGGTTGCGCGCGCCATCGATACCCGACTTTGACGGTTCTTCGAAATCCGCGTGTAGTGGCCATTGTACTGAAAGAAAGTAAAATAAAATTTTAAGAATATTGCGGAATTTATTTATTTATTCACCGACACAAACTTTCATTTACAAAAAAAAAGTATTCTATAACTATATGACGGTGGAGCGCATGTCTCTGTCGTTATTATCAGTCATATTTTAACTACTGTGGTTATTGTGCAATAGAAAACCCGTTTGCAGTTTAGATCAAATTATAATTTACGATCACATTAATCACACTATACTTCATAAAATATAGCTTGATCTCTGCAACAGCTGTCAGTAAAATCACGCCTATGAAATCCCGAATTTCATAATAGTTCAGACATTAACTGTCAAT
Organism: Xanthia icteritia; assembly: GCA_949128155.2. Taxonomy (NCBI): domain Eukaryota; kingdom Metazoa; phylum Arthropoda; class Insecta; order Lepidoptera; family Noctuidae; genus Xanthia; species Xanthia icteritia. Next base: position 12,009,007 of record OX421956.2, read on the forward strand.
GTCATACTTTATGGGAATACCGACCTAATTAGTGATGGGCGATGAATCATCGACAATGTATCTGCAGAAGACTGGAAGAAGGTGGTAACTAAATGCAGAAAATTAATGGAAGAAGATTGGGAGCGGGACGTCCGATTTGATAATATTTGCGAACAAGAGTTTATAATAAAATAAATTTACAAGATTGTTCTAGCGATTCAGAAACTGATTCAGATATGGATTTGGGGTGTACTCCTTTAAGAGAAAAAATATATTTAATATTCGTTTAATTTAGTAACGTTTGTAATTAAATTAAACCCAATTATATGTTACATTAGCATCGATAATAATAAGAAACGTCGATAATTTCTATCGACAATTTTTAATATCCTGACAATCCTAGGAATGTCAGTTTGACATATGTAAAATATTTTATGTAGTATAGCAATTCACACTGTAGTAGGAACACGACACAACCATATGGAACGCGCGACAGTATCTAAACGTGTTCACTGCTTGACCGCCACTCTGCTTAGCTTCCGCCCGCGCCGGTCCGACCGTTATGTTGTGCTCTGTGGAGCGCCGCTAGGCGACGCTGATGTCCCGATTAGTCAACTCAGTAACGTATTTCCACCATATACATATTATGAATCTTAATATATATTTTTATCTTGGTCTTGGGTTCGATTCCCGGGTCAGGCAGTGTTATTGAGTTTTTCTATCTGAAATTCCTCAGTAGCACCCGGAGTCTGGATTTGTGCCCGGTTGATGGCAATATGCTCGCCCCCTATTACATGGGACTTAAACATAACTGGCGAAATGTGGGTGTACCTGCTACAGGTACACCTCTGTCCAACCCTTCGGGGAAACAAGGCGTGATGTTATGTGTTATATATAAAAATCACGTGTCACTATGTTCGTACACGCTAATCTTCGAAACCACCTAACCGATTTCAATGAAATTTTGCAAATGTGTACGGTTGGTTCCGGCTTCAAAGATAGGATAGTTTTTCAAAGATAGCTAGCCAGCTTCAAAGATATTTCATCTTCAAAGATAGGGCCGAAGTCTTGGCCGACGCCGAAGGCAAACAGGCGTCGCACACAAGGCCGGATTTACAATTTACGATGGCAAAATATAATTTTGCGATGTCTAGAAACTTAACAAAACTACGAACAATAGGATCATAAAACAAAAAAAAATACTAAAGTAACACAAAAGCCCGTGTGAGCGCGCTTTGTGGCGCTTTTTCTCGCACGGAAAACGTGAGTCGGTTGCGCCCGAAAGCTTGACGGAGTAACCACGTTTGTTTTGTGCCGCAGTGTTTAAAAATTGAGATTTTTTTAAGATACGAGATTGAAGCGTCAGGTGTGTACTCTACTGCGTGGATCGCCCGGAGGACACGGTTGAGCATACGGTGGAGGTCTGTCCGGCTTGGGCAGAGCATCGCCGTGTCCTCGTGGAGGCGATCGGTGGCGGGGATCTCTCGCGTCCGGCCCTGGTCCAGGCCATGGTACGGAGCGAGAGGGCATGGGAGGCCGTCACCTCCTTCTGCGAAGCAGTAATGCTCGCGAAGGAGGAGGCAGAACGCGTGAGGGAGAGGCAAATTTCGCGCCCTCACGCCCCTAGCCGCCGCAGGAGACGCCCCGGGCGTCGGGAATCGCAGGCCGATTCCCGGCCACCGTAGGCGCGGGCTTGCGGACGGTGAGCAATGGGTAGCTCACCGTCCGATAAGGACCAGGCCCGGGTCGACGGCACGTTGTGTTCCACGCGCGCCTCAAAGAGATGTCAGCAGAAGTGAAGGGGTCCGTTAGGACCGATGCCTGCCGGGGTTGCGGGAAAGTCCGAAAGGGATACCGTGGCCCCTGGCAACGTACAGGCAACGGAAGGAACACGGGTGGGTTTTAGTCAGTAAGAGTCTGACACGCCCTCCCGCTCCACCCAGAGCGGGAGAAGTTATTTGATAATTTCCCACTCAAAAAAAAAAAAAAAAAAAGGTGTGTACTCTAATCACTATTGTTTAGTTGTCGTTTTTTTTCATTTATCGAGCAGTAATATAACTTTACGTGGAAGGCTAATTTTATACATCAATCTTTAAGATTCACTTGAGTTTATAGACTTTAAAAAAATGTTCCGCATATTTCCATTATATTTTATAATTCCTTAGAAACTACGACTCGTGAGGATTAAAAACAAGCAAAGAACTCATACCCCTATCTATCCCTTTGATAAATAGAGTCCTTTATTTCCAGGTAGCCGCGTTGATCCCGTTTCACAGCAGAAGAAGTTATATAGAAATTAATAATAATTATTGTTAAGAGATGAACGTTTTTTTAGTTTTTCGTCAACCAAGTGTAATGAACGATTATTACAATACATAATCAACCAGTTAAGTATAGTGGACCCGTCTGAGACTTTGATAAAAAAGTTAAAAGATGTCGTTAAAGCGTTTGTGGCAAAGCTTTTAGCTAAATGGCGTGAATGTAAACATCAGCGGCGAGGTGTCAATTTTTATGAGAGGGAAGCCGAAGCAGGGCCGGTCTTATCTTACTTTTACTTACGAATAAAGAAAAAAAATAAGTCTTTCTTTAACTGAATTTAACACCATCTATCGCCAAGTAGCAGAACAAAAAAAGACGCGAAACATAACTTTATTTTTTTTACTGAAATAAACTATATTAGGTTCTATCATTCCAAAGTTATTAAAGGAATATAAAGAATCGAATAAAATATACTTGAACAGGTGAAAACTAAATAAAATGCAATGCAATGCAATGTTCCTCCATCTCATTCTTGCTGACGCATTTTTTCTATATCTGTCTCTATTGTAACCCGTTGTACACCGGCTTGCTCTCGTCCTTTATCAAGCGGTGCCACATGACCTAAAGTGACGTCATGACGGGACCGCTATTGTATGAATGTTTAGTTCCCGATTATGACGTTTTGGCGCCGGGTTATGTTAGGACATTTTTTTTGTAGGTGTAATTTATAGCTAGAAATAGGTGTTTTTGTTGTTTGAATGTAATGCTGAATTAAATACCCATAGTGTAACTAGATTTTTGGCAATATTGACTGTGCCAATTTTCAATACCGGTAGACTTGCTGGTGCGAACCTCTTTTAAAGTTAAGCATGCCAATTGGCTCAGTGAAGAATTTAAGCTCCCGGAGATACAATCAACAGCTTCACAACAACCGAGAAGAAGCGAGGTAGGCCAAAAAAGTTGTTTGAAGTCAGCTCTGAACGCAGCAGAAAGAGAAAACTTAAGTCTCTTGTCTCGCGTTTTACTCCGCAAATATTAGGTTGGGGAAAAAGTCTTTTCGCATTATAGTATGTATGAACTTGTAATAAAATCTCTTTGGCTATACTATGTGTATCTGGCTGGTTTTGGTATCATTGAAAGTTTAAATTTTAAAGAACATAATTCCAAATTCAAATTAGGAAAATGTGTGATTTTTATTTGTTTTTCGTACTGTCAAGATGAGTGAATCTAATGAAGAAATTCGATACATTTTAAAATTTTACTACAAAAAAGGTAAAAATGCAACGCAAGCCGCGAAAAAAAATTGCGATGTTTATGGACCTAGTGCAGTGTCTGTGAGAGTAGCACAAATTTGGTTTAAGCGTTTTCAATCCGGAAATTTTGATGTCAAAGATGCACGTCGCTTTGGTCGCCCTATTACGGATAAAATGGATGCCATTTTTGAAAAAGTGGAGCAAGATCGGCATATTAGTAGTTACGACGTAGCTGAAGAACTGGGAATTGACCACAAAACAGTTTTGGCGCATTTGAAAAAAACTGGGTACACAAAAAAGCTCGATATTTGGGTACCTCACGAGCTCACTGAAAGAAACCTAATGAACCGTGTACTCATTTGTGATTCTTTATTACGACGTAATGAAACCGAACCATTTTTGAAGAAGCTGATAACTGGTGATGAAAAGTGGATCACGTACGACAAGAACGTGCGAAAAAGGTCGTGGTCAAAGGCCGGTCAGGCTTCACAGACTGTGGCAAAACCCGGGTTAACTCGCAACAAGGTGATGCTGTGTGTGTGGTGGGATTGGAAGGGCATTATTCATTATGAGCTGTTACCACCAGGCAGGACCATCGATTCTGAACTCTACTGCGAACAACTGATGAGATTAAAGCAAGAAGTTGAGAGAAAGCGGCCGGAATTAATCAACAGAAGGGGTGTGGTTTTTCATCATGATAACGCTAGACCTCACACATCTTTAGCCACTCAGCAAAAATTAAGAGAGTTTGGCTGGGAGGTGTTAATGCATCCGCCGTATAGTCCTGACCTTGCACCTTCAGATTTCCACCTGTTTCGGTCTCTTCAGAATTCTTTAGGCAGTGTCAGGTTAACATCACGGGAGGACTGCCAAAACCACTTGTCGCGGTATTTTGATCAGAAGTCCCAAAATTTCTATAGCAATGGGATCATGTCCCTACCTACAAGATGGCAAAAAGTTATCGAACAAAATGGTACCTACATACTTTAGTTAAATGTAAACATACTATGTTAAAAAATGTTTTGAATTTTCTTAAAAAATGCGAAGAAACTTTTTCCCCAACCTATTAGATATTCTTCACTGGATGCTTGTATCATCAGATCCTGTCGTGACTAGTCACAGGGAAAAACCAAAGAAACAAGGAGATTTATATAATGATGTTGTTGTAGGCATGTTACGGATGGGATACCTTCTTTTCGCATAATGTTCTTTGTCCTAATATACTTCGGCATAACGATTTTGGCACAATTTGTTTTGGCATAATAATACTTCGGCATAATTTTTTTAGGCATACATTTTATGTTGGCATAATCATCTTAAAGACTAATTTGTTTTGGCATAAATTTGATTCGCATAACGTTAGTAGGCCTAAGAACCGAATTGCTGCAAAACCGACTCCACGTAGTCTTGTTTGTCCTACCCCTAGAGTGTAATTTAAAATCGCGTAGGCGCGTAGGAGCGAGGCGGCCCGCGGGCTGAGGAGCAGGCGGCTGCGAGCGAGCCACCGCGGCTGAGGCTGGCCGGCGAAGCCGGCCAACAAGCCGAAGCTGCGGTGGTGAGCGAATGCCGTCTGCGACGATTAGCACGCGTGGGGCCGCCGGAGGCCCGCAGCGCCGGAGCCGTGACAGAAACCCTGCCTGCTGCATGTTGCATGCTCGCTTGAATGCTGCATGCTGCATGCCTGCTTGCATGCTGCATGCTTGCTTGCATGCTGCATGCTTGCTTGCATGCTGCATGCTTGCTTGCATGCTTTAACTTTATGCTTAATAAATTTATGCTTTAACTTTATGCTTAATAAATGTATGCTTTAGAATATTATGCTTAATCATTATTATGGTTAGAGAAATTATGCTTAAAAAATTATGCGTAAGCTGTTATGCGTAATTATATTATGCGAAAATATAATTATGCCAAACAACATTATGCTAAGTTATATTAGGTCTTAAAATTTTATGCAAATGGATAGGGAACCGTTACGGATGCCTACATATCTTTGTAGTGAAGAGGTTGAAAACAGAGAAAATTAAGATTCCGATAAGCAGATGAGCAGTAGGTAGCATACAATCTAATAAGGATATTTTTACCTATTACTTTAAATAAAGCTTATTTTCTTTTTTTTTTTATTGTACCATCCCAAAATTGTATTTCTACCTTGTAACACTTATAATACATAATTACCAAGTCGAAAAGTAAATAAAAACGTACACTTTATTTTTGTCATCGTAAATTGTAAAACCGGCCTTGTGTGCGTCATACTCGGGCGAGGGGTCATACAAAAGTCAACATAAACTTAAAAAATACATTATTTTAAATCTTGGACTGAATTTCTTAGGATTATTAAACCTTCGGCGTCGGCCGAAGGTTATATCGATAGCCGATTAATCCGGTAGTGGCGATCGCTGTTTAAGAGGGAACAGGGCCTGGGAGGAATTTGAAAAATAAGTATTTGAAGAAAATATTGCCGTCGTCTTACCTCAAGTCTGCCTCCGTAGTGTGCGATAAGGACAGCTGCAGCTCAAACCGATTATATTACATAAAAAATTGACGAGATCGACGTTTCGTATTCCCCTTTTTTCTCCTCGAAAACTGAGCCGATACAATTATTTTTTACATTAAAATTTTAAGAAAGAGTATGTCTCGGTTCCTATCATTTTATTTCATGTTAAACACTTTGCGATTTTGTCTGGTAGTCCTCTAATGTGTGTACAGTGGAAAAAATGAGGCCTTTTTGTAGATTTTAGAGGGTCATATTTTCTTTACCAATAAGTTACTGAAAAGAAGGAAATAACAGGGACGTGTCTACAGCAGACCTTGATTTTTATTATTTTGAAGAATTTTCATGATTGAAGAAAAAAGGGGAATACATTTGTATAGAGAATCGTAGGCCCCTCTTAATCGGCCAGAAATCGACCTTCGGTCGGACACTAAAAATAACTTTAGTTTGGAATTCGGTGGCAAATAAAATGAATCAAACAACCAAAACCAGTACTACACTCCGTATTTAAATACCTATTAGAATATCTGTGTTCAAATCTTACCAAAATTAGCGAAAATAAGGTTTCTTCTAAACGCCTTCGAGTATTTGAAGATGAGAGGCACCACAGCTACGTGGAACACGAACAGGCCGGCGGATATTGAGGCACCTACCAATAGCACCCTGGAAATTATGAAAGAAAATCTATTAACATGAAATACCTATACACACGAGTATATGTGGGGAAGATTGACCGAAATAAAATCTTTAAAAACTTTATAAGTAGGTACTTCTTTTTTTAATAATAAAATTTACATATTTCCAACTCGGAATAAAAAACCAAGACATAGCGCAGTCAACAGTGACGTGTTCGATACTAATATCGATATTTTTTGGGGTTATCTATTATTTCGATACATTGATATATCGATATCTGTCATAAGTGGGTATCGAAAATCTATCAAATACGACATATTTCCGTTGTCACCACTGGCTATAACCGCTGGAATTCAAACCCGTAAAAAAGTAGACTTAAGAAATGATGTTCCTAGTTTGGTATCTAAATGAATACAATACAAAGAACAGAATTTCATAAAGAACAAATATTTTTTTGAAAATTTCACCGAATTATCGATGTTTTTTTTAAATATACAATATAATAAATCGATACTATTCGGCATTTCTTGCATCATACAGCGCGCCCCTGTCACCGTCATTCGACCACTAAAAGAGCCTTCTAGCATTGTAAAGTCCTTTCATCATAATTATTTTACTTACTCGTACCTCTGATTTTGAATCACTGTCAAAATAACTGTGATCTTTATTCTGGTTGCAATAAGGTTGCTGTTGGTTTACTGCTTTGCTTGCTGTTAGAGGTAATAATATGAGGGACTGTATGATTCACAGACAGATTCCTTGTATAAGTTTGCAAGTTACCTACCACAGAGGGCAAAGGTAGTAATAAGCCTACCACAGAGGGTAAACGTACCAATATTCGTCCTGTTATAATATCCATAGTAAAGAAATCAAATATTCTTGTCTTTTAACCTGTCAAACGATCACCTACTACATAGAAGCCGTTTGAATGTAATCGCTCAAAGGTTTTCATAATTATATTTATTGTTGTTTAGAGTGTATTTTTCTTATGGACAATTGCTGGTTCATGCAACATTTCTCTGGCATTTCCTTGGATTGTTGCCAGTTACAAAAATAAATAAAACAGCCAAGATTTATCTTATTATTTACTTTATCGCCTAGGCAACTATTTCTTTTGTTTTAAATAATAATTAACATATCAGGCTCGTTACAGACTTAGTACAAGATAACATAGAATTATAATTTTTCATAGATACCAATACTTTAATAAAATCGGTGTAATGCCTAGAATTAAGATAAAAGTAATTAAGAACTGATAAATTCAATGTCCTGATTAATTTATAATAAGTACAGATGCCAGCGCATCAACCTACTACAATCTGTCAAATTTCTTTAACTAGATTTTCGACTTTACCTCTAAAGCATAAGGTTCAAAGTTGACTGGGAAAATTTGACAGTTTCGAGTAGGTTGACCTGCTGGCATGGCTGGTCTGTACATGAAGATTTCTTTTGTTTTGGTAGTCCGGTATTACAATTTTTTTTAAAATGAGGTGACTTGTAAAAATATTGTAGACGCCAGCAGGTCAACCTACCCGAAACTGTCAAATTTTCCCAATCAACTTTGAACCTTATGCTTTAGTGATAAAGTTGAAAATCGATTAAAGAAATTTGACAGGTTGTAGTAGGTTGATGTGCTGGCGTCTGTACAATATAATTTACTTTAAAATATCTCAGTCAGGTGCTCATCTTAGTGATGATTTTACGTACAATATGCCAGGAGCTGTCAGTGTACAATGTTCCATAACAATTTTGACACTGACAGCTCTTGAACGCATTTTAGAAATGCTGATCACATTCACTTTCATTGGTGAAATCAGCCCTTAGAGGGCTGGTTTAAAATTTATGAAGCAAATGTCAGTCTTACAATGAATCTTACTTAAATAATGCATATTATTTAAATAAGAACTCTGTTACAGACACTACTGTAGGTAAATAAAATAAAGAGGCCACTGGAGTAATTAACTTTCTTTTGGTCAGGCTTTCTCCTTTCACTCCTTGTAAAATCAAATGATGCATTAAAGAAATTAAAAAAGGTTTTCCGGCAGGTGGGCCCCGATTTACTTATGTCCTTAGCCCCTGCACATTAAAAAAAGAAAAATAAATGTTAATTTTACTTACCCAACTGTATAAAGAGGCACACATATCAACAGTCCTTGTAAATCTACCATATTTAGGAATTAAAAAATACCGCAAAACAGACAACCTTATTAACAACAAAACAACAACTACACTTCACAAAACTTATTAGAATTATTAGTAACAAATAATAAATAAATACACAGTTGAATACGTGCGTGCGTCTACGAAAGGATTCTTTAAATAATGAAATAAATGATGAATGAAAACTGTGTCGAGACTAGGCTACTATAATATTTTATGATTTGATTATCCGTTTTGTATTTAGATTATTAGTTATCGGCCAATTATTACAAATTAGTGCAAATCATGAATCGAACCTTCGTACTTTTGACGACATTTGAATTGACAGACGCGACGTCATTAGGTACCTATTACTTCTATTGACTGTTGACATTGACACCTTCGTTCAGAAATAATAACATAAATGCGAAAGTGAGTTTGTTTGTTTGTAACGGCTGAATAGAATTGGATGTTTGGCACATGAATAGACATAGGACATGGATACTTTTTGGGCAGTGTATAGAGTCTCATTGCCTACGAAATGTATGGGAAATGTTTTTTTTGTGATTTCTGACTTTTCTAGTACTCAAACCTCAGTTGGTCCAATACAGGTTTTTGATCCTTATATGAAACAGGAACGATTGGCATCAAAAAAAGTTTTCATGAAAATGCCCGAAGAACCACTCAACATGTTCGTTTTATCATTTAATAATGACGAAGATGTCAACAAAATCTATGGCATAAAGTACATTTTAGGATGTAAAATTGAAATACACCCACTCAAAAATCCTAAACTAATTCCCCAATGCAAGCGATGCCAGGCATATGGGCATACTCATAAATACTGCAGAAAAGAGCCAAGGTGCGTAAAGTGCACTGGCAAGCATCTCACAGCCAACTGTACCAAATCTCCACAAGAGAAGCCAAAATGTGTACACTGTGGTCTACCTCACCCTGCCAACTATAGAGGGTGTGAAGTAGCTAAACAGATGCAAATTTTGAAAAATAAAAATATTAAAAAGAAAGTTGTATTACCAACCACTGAACAGTCTCTTCCCCTACGATATCCTGACAAACAGGCACAGAAAGCAAGTGTCCAGCCAACTGCAAAACCCGTGCAAGTAACCAGCACTGGTTCCTATGCGGAAGCTGCAAAATCAAGATCACAATCATTGAACCTGGAGGATAAGATTAACCAGATCTTAAGTTGTATTACCTCATTTGACAAGAGATTAGAGAAACTAGAGTACAGCACTAAAACAGCTGTTTCAAGGAATCAAAAATGAATAACACCCTTAAAATAATGGCGTGGAACTCAAATGGGCTCCTTAAACATCAAAATGAGTTGCAGGCGGTCCTGGACACAGAAAATATAGACGTGTGTTTGGTCTCCGAAACGCACTTCACTAAGCAATCTTTTGTCAAATTTAGAGGATATATGGTATATAATTCACTCCACCCTGACAACTCTGCCAGAGGAGGTAGTGCGGTTATAATCAAAGACAACATTAATCACTACGTGCAGTGTAAATATGAAGAACAAGACATTCAAGCCGTGGCAGTATCTGTTAAAACTAAATATTGTCACGTGTCCATTGCAGCCGTTTACTGTCCTCCACGGCACATGATAAGAAAAGAGCGATATTTACATCTCTTTGAATTATTAGGCCAGAGATTTATCCTAGGCGGCGATTTTAATGCTAAGCATACGCATTGGGGTTCAAGACTTACTACACCTAAGGGAAGGCAGCTCTTAAGCGCAGTTAAAGATACACATTCCGAAGTTATAAGCACAGGAAAACCAACGTACTGGCCCACTGACCTCCAGAAAATACCAGATCTTATAGATTTTTTCATTTGCAAAAATATATCTGCCAATTACATCAGTTTGGAGGAAGGTTTTCATATGAACTCGGACCACTCTTCGATCATGCTAATGTTGAGTCAAAAAATCCTACTCAAAGAAAGCCACTTAACCCTGGTTAATAAGTTCACCGATTGGGAAAGTTTTGCCCTTGATCTAGATAATATTATCGACCTCAAAACTCCGATAAAAAAGCAAGATCAGCTTGACTCAGAAGTAAACAAATATATTGTTAATATCCAACAATGTGCGTGGAACAACACACCTCAATTAAAACGTAAATATAAGGGATTTACCTATCCTAAGGAAATTGTGGATTTACTATCTGAGAAAAGGAAACAAAGGAAGCTGTGGCAGCAAACGAGGTGCCCGCGAGATAAAACATTACTAAATAATCTAACTAAAAGATTAAAGAGGAAAATTCTACAATTTGAGGATAAATCTCTGAATACCAACCTTCAGCAGGTAACAAATGACAAATCGACGGATTACTCCCTTTGGAAAGCGACAAGAAATCTAAAAAGGCCGATTAAACAAATACCGCCCATCAGAGATAGCGACGGAAAATGGGCCGTAAGCAATGACCAAAAAGCGTTAAGGTTTGCTCAGCACTTAGAAGAAACTTTTCAACCTAACGAAAGCCCGATAGAAATACTTGAGAGTGAAAATCTAACACAAAACCAGAGAATTAAGCTTGTGACTCCTAAAGAAGTAATGAGAGAAATTCAAAATAACATCAGCTCGAAAAAATCTCCGGGTTACGACCTCATTCCAGGTGAAATTCTAAAACGCCTCCCGCGCAAAGCCATAGTAAAGCTGACCAAACTCATCAATGCTGCATTTATTTTAAAACATGTACCAGCGCCATGGAAGGTTGCTGAAGTCATTATGATTGCGAAGCCTGGGAAACCACCACATGAAGTATCTTCATATAGACCTATTTCTCTGTTGCCCGTGTTATCAAAACTATTTGAGAAACTGTTATTGAAACGGTTAAAACCAATAATAGAAGATAAAGGCCTTATTCCAAATCATCAATTTGGCTTCAGGGAGAAACACTCAACAATAGACCAGGTACATAGAATAACAAACATCATTGAAAAAACGCTAGAAAATAAGAAAGTCTGCGCCACCGTGTTTCTAGATGTCGCGCAAGCTTTTGATAAGGTTTGGCATAAGGGTCTAATATTCAAGCTCAGACGCATGCTACCAGAATTTGCAGATATAATAGAGTCGTATATAACTAATAGAATGTTCAGAATACGGCAAGAGGACGCATATTCCGAACTAAAAGCTATAAAAGCTGGGGTACCTCAAGGAAGTGTACTAGGCCCAATTTTGTACTTGTTATACACATGTGACATCCCAGAACTGGAAAATAACACCATTGCGACCTTTGCAGATGATACTGCAATTATGGCTACTGGTTCAAGCCACAGAGAAGCAGTAGAAAAAGTTCAACTTGCTGTGAACAAAGTTTATGACTGGACACAAAAATGGAAGATCAAACTGAATGAGTCAAAATCAATTCACATTGACTTCACAAACAAACACTTGGACTATCACCCAGTCTACATAAATGGCATGCAAGTGCCGTATGCTAATACAGCCAAATATCTTGGCATAACCCTCGACGCCAAGTTGCGTTGGAAAGCTCATGTCAAAAAGAAAAGACAGGAACTCGACATACGTTATAAAAGTATGTATTGGTTACTTGGAAGGAAATCCTGTCTATCAATACATAATAAAATAACCATTTACAAGCACATACTGATGCCAATTTGGACGTATGGTATCCAACTTTGGGGCTGTACTAAACAAAGCAACGTCAAAATAATCCAACAATTCCAAAATAAAGTACTCAGGGATGCTGTAAATGCACCCTGGTACATAAGAAATGACGACCTTCACCGTGACCTTAAAATGGAGTTCGTCACCACTATTATCCAAAGATTTGCTGAAGCCCACGAACACAGACTCCACCGACACGTGAATGTTGAGGCTATCCAGCTGCTAGACAACACAGACTTAGTGCGTAGGCTAAAAAGAACTAAACCATTTGAATTAGTGTAGTGTACAAAGTGAATAAATAATAGTAACAATGTTGTGCTATTGAAATAACACATGAACATAGTGTTTATATAAATTATATCAGACTCTAAGAAAGTGCTACGGACTTGTGTAAAAGTGCAAATGGACACTATTCTTAGTTTAACATTATCACGTAACATATTAAGTTAGAGTTAAATTGCTTATTAGTCTTTTAATTATGTAGGCTAGATCGTAATTAATTATTAAGAATTCTGTTCTTACTAACAGGAAAAAAAAAAAAAAAAAAAAAAAATGAAAATGCCCATTTTTTTGCTGACTGCATTTACAAAATCTTAGATTAGTTCGCTGTAAAATATCACATTCCCAAAACATTACATTCTGTTGTGCCTAAACAGCAGGGGCGGATCTACTTAAAGGCTTTTTGGGCTGCAGCCCAGGGCCCCGCGAATACAGAGGGCCCCCAACCGAACTGAAACCAATAGACGATATTGTCAATAATAAAAATTATCTAGAATTTTAAAAAATCCGATCATAAGACCCCTCTGGTTCCTCTGGAAACGAAATTGGTGTTCAGCAAAAGGAAGAATAAGAATCATTTATTCGCATGAAATATGGTATGGTAGGCATGAGGAGTTATACAGCAGCAAGTACATGACATATTTCACCCTCAATGAGGGTATGCAAAGATAGTATTAAAAATGTAAGTATATAAAATTTCAATTATTTGCATTATACAATTATTATCTAATCTAAATTACAATTACTAGGAAGGTAATACCGATACCGAGGTGGAAAGAAATTTAGAAAATATTCAGTTTGAGTTTGAGAAATATGTTGACGTGGGCTTGTGGCCAGATTTGCTAAATAATGATTTTATTAATTTCGTTCTCTCACATAAAATGACTGACTTTCAAAATGAAGAAATATAAAGAACAAAACAGATCTTTTTCAAATAGGTATTTCACTAGAAAAATGAAAAATGGCCAATTACTGGAAAGATCTTGGTTATGTCATTCAAAAAGGGTTGGTACTGTTTTTTGTTTGATTTGCAAACTTTTTTCTAAAACTCCTTCTCAATACACAACCAGATTTTCTGATTGGAAACACATAGGATTTTGTTTAAAAAATCACGAAAATTCTAATGAACATAAGAATTTAATGTTAGTGTGGTTGAAACGAAAATAAAATAAGACTGTTTTAGACAAGCAACTTCAGGAGCAATTAAATAAAGAAACAGAATATTATCACAATGTCCTAAAACGGGTTATTGCAGTGCTAAAATTTTTGAGTATAAGAGGCTTAGCACTTAGGGGTTCCGAAGAAGTATTTGGTTCTCCACATAATGGTAATTTTATGGGTGCTCTAGAGCTATTGGCAGAATTTGACCCATTCATACGTGAACATATTGAACAACGAGAGCTGCGACCAAACCCTGTATTATCATATTTATCAAAAACAGTATATGAGGAAATAATCGAGATTATGGGTAAACAGATAATTAAACAAATTATAACTGAAATAAATAACGACGACACAAAGTATTATTCAATTATGATGGATTCAACCCCAGATCTGTCTCACGATGACCAACTTGTAATTGTATTACGATACTGTTTTCGGGGAAAAGTGTATGAAAGATGTGTATCTTTCATCAAAATTAGTAGTCATACTGGCTTATATTTATTTAATATTCTACAAGCCTTTTTGGAAACAAATGGACTACTACTGGATAATTGCAGGGGACAGTCATATGACAACGCTGCTAATATGGCCGGAATCTACAATGGTGTACAAGCACTACTAAAAGAAAAAAAAAAAATCCGCGGATTACGTGCCATGTGCTGCGCATTCCCCTTAACCTAGTTGGTCAAGAATCCGTGAAGGTTGCAACCGAAATTGTATTTTTTTTTGGAATAGTGCAAAAAATATACGTTTTCTTCTCTGCTTCGACCCATAGGTGGGAACTGTTAAATCGTGAAACAAAACTAAAATTTACGTTAAAAAGTTTAAGCCAGACCAGATGGTCTTGTCACTTTGATGCTGTCAGAGCTTTGAAAAGTAATTATGATGGCATTATGAGAATTCTCAATAGTTTCGGCGAAAATGACGATGAAAAAGTTGATTTCCGAAAAGAGGCACGAAATTTATTTAATCAACTGGCGAAACTAGAAACTGCAATTTTGATTGTTTTTTGGGAAGAAATTTTGGAGAGATTTAATGTAAATAAAAAAGTACAGAGCCCTGGTTTAGACATTGGTGAAGGCAATAAGTTAATTGTGTCATTAAAAGAGTTCGTGAAAAACATAAGGCAACAATCAGATCAAAAGCTAAAGGAATACGAAGAGAAAGCTAAAAAAATAAGTACTAGTGTGGGAACATACTACAGTGACATAAATAAGAGACGCATTACTTCAAAATTTTCAGATAAATCTACAGATAAAGTCTCAGTAAACGGCGCAGAAAAATTTTAAAGAAGCACGCTTAACGTTGCGTTAGATAAGATGATTATGGATTTAAATAATAGAAGCCAAGCCTATGAGACCTATAGCAAAAAAAATAAATTTTTAATGGATTTGCAAGACAAAAATCAAGAACACATAGAT
The DNA here is from genome assembly GCA_949128155.2 of Xanthia icteritia. Lineage (NCBI taxonomy): Eukaryota > Metazoa > Arthropoda > Insecta > Lepidoptera > Noctuidae > Xanthia > Xanthia icteritia. The sequence goes on from OX421956.2 coordinate 12,024,286, forward strand.
CTGGAAAGTGTACGTAATATTATTGATTATTATCCAAATAACGTAGACGAACATTTAGTGAATGAGTGCATTCAGTTAAAATCTTACTTACTGCAGTCTAAGACAGAGTCTTACACCTCTTGCAGTGTTGTTTTTTGGCTAATTTATGAAAAGAAACTTGTTGATGTTTTCCCAAACTGCTATACCATCTTAAAGATTTTTTTAACGATGCCGATTACTAGCTGTGAAGCGGAGCGTTCTTTCTCCAGGATGTCGTATATAGAAAACAAATACAGGACAACAATGTCGAACTATCGACTAAATCATTTATCAGTTCTTTCGATAAATTGCGATTTAACAAAGGACCTACATACAGTGCGATGACCAAATAAAAGAATTTGCAGCACAAAAATGCAGAAAGGTTGCTTTATAATTTATATAACATAACCATTTATAACCTGTCAATTTATTTTGCAATAAATTATGTTTTAATAAATTAATAAAATATTTTGTTTTCCTATTTTCTTCCTGTACTTAACATATATTACATTACATATACCTACACCACTACAGAAAACAGTTTCTTGTCAAAATGGCAATTAGTTGAGTAATTAGGTAGGGCCCCTAAGCTGTATTAGCCCAGGGCCCCACAAATTCGAGATCCGCCCCTGCTAAACAGACCCTGGTGGTAACATAACCTAACCTACCTTTCAGCCATTTTCATTTGCTATTTCATTTTTAGTAAATTCAGTCATTGTAGTGACTTTTGATATAATTGTCTAAAAATACGATCAACCAATACAAAGGGCGGCGAACTAACCTCAACAATCAAACAAAATAACAAGTGACAGTGACAATGACACTGCAATGCTTACGGTACTTTAGCCGGGCCGAGGCAGCGCCACTATTATGCCGCAAATTGCGGCACTTTATCCGATAGGGATAAACAGCACTATAAACACTTCCTACTTTTTATCCCGATATTTTCATGGGATTGAGATATATGTGGGTGAACCCGCGGGGCGCACCTAGTTGTTTATAAAATAAAAATTCCAATATATTTTGTTGTGCTTCTCTAGCTATGTAAAGTAGTGCGATGGCATAAACAAGTTAATTAATTCGATTGTCACACATTTTTTTAATATTTCACCAATTTCCAAATGCGACCTTTGCCAGGCTTATCGACATTTTCATCGGCACCTTTAAATTTTTTTTTAAACTTGTACAGCCGCCAGCACATCAACCTACTACAATCTGTCAAATTTCTTTAATAGATTTTCAACTTTATCATTAAAGTATAAGGTTCAAAGTAAATTGGGAAAATTTGACAGTTTCGGGTAGGTTGACCTGCTGGCGTCTGTACCTCGTTAGATAGCTGATTAAATGAAGATGTCTTACCCGTAATTTGTACGAGATAATTGGTGGCAAAGTTCAAGTACGTAGATGATTTTTGAAAATGGTGGTTGGGTAGTGGTTCGAAAACTTCTTCCTTTATTTTTTAATATTTTTGTTTGATATTTTTGAAAATATGGTTACATCAAAAGGCTTATTAAAGTATTAGGTACCCAATAGAATCGCAACTAATAGACTTAAATGAGAGGAAAGAATAATTTAGCAAAAACTCGTCCGAATCGCTGTTAACAACCTCATCCTTTATTTGTAATGTTTGTTCTGTTCCCACAGACAAACCGTGAAAACGGGTTTGCGGGGCATACCTAGTTCTTAAGTTAAGATTTTTATAAACTTTGTTCATGATAAATAAATAAATACTTAAATAATAATAAATAGGAAAAGTGCCCAAAAGGCTGGCAGCATTGCCACGTTGTATGGCGACGCTGATTCTTATAATGTTCTAATCTTCTTCTTATTTTCACCCAGGTTTCACTATCAAACCTTTCATTCAACATAAATAAAAGCCATAAACACCTATACCTGAGGATCATCCAGGGAGTTTGTCATAAGTTTACCCAAAGATTCGAAATTCAACTTTGTCTTTGTCAACGACCCTTTCTGCGTTGCGCACATTCTGGCCTGGTCGTCATAGTCGGCGTTGTTCAGTTCAGTCCTAGTTCAGTGGTCGGCAAACCCCGGCTGCTCTTTGGCCATGCAGGCTGCATGCCGGCTGCTCTTTGCAGCATGCGGCTCTTTGGCCTATAGAATGCGGCTCCGTCTGTAGCTAAATTAACAGGACATCGAAAATAATCGTTTACTTGTACCTTTCAAAGTTTTCCCAAGGTTAACTTGTTACTAAGTTAAGCCAATGTGATGGTGATGATGATAAAGGCGTCCTACTTCTTATCAAGTAAATTTTAGGAAGCGTTGTGAAGTGAAAGATTGTGGGAGTTTTACAGATTAACACTTTCCGGGACAGACCGCCTTTCGACGTTATCTCGGTGCATCGTTACGTGACAGTACGGCTAAGGGCGGTGAACAATATTTCATGAAATTTGGCAAACCGTCGACAGCAGTTGCTTGCCCATAACAATCCTAGGAAGCACATGATCTAGTGTCACATCACGAGACTTCATTCGTTCGTAGGTGTCACGGCAGACTCTTTTCGAGATATTTTTCAACACACACATGCGCAGTGCTTATGCAACACATTCACACCGCCGACAGGCGTAGACTGAACCAAACAAGTACAATAATGTTGATATTTAGTGTCACGGCATGTGCACCGCCGGCACGTACCGGCCGGTAGTACGGCTGTAGACGGTATGATAAATGTATGGGATTTTGAAGTGACATATCATGACATTTGCAAGTAATCAAATGTCCCGGAATGTGTTAAGAAAAATGTATTGAGATTGTTTGGACACACAGAAAGAATTGGCTCTCATAAGAAATCTTATTCGTTATAGTATTGATATTTGGCTCTATTGACTAATGACTTTGCCGACCACTGGTCTAGTTGGTCCACCTTGGTAGGTATGGGTCCAACCAACTAACTTACCGGTATACATTTTTCTATGTAGATTTATCCAGACCACCGGAATAAGTATTATGAACACAGTTATGTCTACTGACGGACTCATAAACTGCATCAATGTTCAAGACGCCTTTGAAATAAACATGTTAACCAAGTGTTCAAACTTTTTAAACCAATTTAAATTGAAACCTATAGTTTGGTTCGTTAACTTCACAACAGCGTAGTATCATATCCTTAAATGTATGTTTATATATTGGAAAGGACCATTATTTTTTTTGTAACATAAACGATAAATGTAACAAAAATTGAAAAATTGGTCTTAGCAATATATTTTCTTTTAATAAGGTGTATTGCCTCCACGTGCCCTTATAACAGATTCTAATCGGTTCCGCATAGATCTGATTAGGGTTATTAAACGGTCTTGCGGAATATTGTTCCATTCTTGTGAAAGCGCTGTTTTTAGTGCTGCCACTGTTGTGGGCACAGGATTTCTCGCATATACAGCTTTTTTTAAACCGTCCCAAACATGCTCAATGGGATTAAGATCGGGGCTGCGTGCTGGCCTATTCATGGTAGGTACGTATCCCAACCTCTTCGCAATGTTGTCGAACTTGTGCAGCGGCGCGGGGCGTGGGGTCGGGCATTATCTTGCATTAGAGTAAAATTTTCGCCTATTAATCCTATATAAGGTACCACGTGAGCTTCTAAAACCTCTGTTATATAGCGTTGTGCCGCCAAACCTCCTCTTTTACCGTTTTGACAAACTATGTCGATGAACGCAAGTTCTGTTCGCCCGATCATCGAAATGCCACGAACCGCCTCCAAAAGGAACACGCTCCTCAATGCAACTTTGAGTATATCTCTCCCCACGTCGACGATAGACTCTCCTGCGACCGTCTGCACCATTTAAACATGTCCTACACTCATCGGTGAACAATACGGAAGCCCATTGCTCTTCAGTCCAATTAAGATGTTCACGCGCAAATCTTAAACGAGCTTGTCTGTGAGCTGCAGACAGCTTTGGACCATTTGCTAGTCTAAAAGGGGTGATTTCCGCTGCCTTAAGCCTCCTTCTTATTGTCCGTACACTCACGTTTACTCCACGGACTTCATTCAGCTCTGTTTTGATGTTTACTGACGACGGAAACGATTTCGTAGGGAAGTTGAAACAATAAATCGGTCGTCACGACGGGTGGTTGCTCGAGTTCTCCCGGTACCGGGTCTCCTTTTGTCAGAACCTGTCTCTACAAACCTTCGGTATACTCTATAAACCGTAGACAGGTTTAAATTTAAATTTCTAGCAATCGTTCGTTGATCCAAGCCTTTCCGCACCAATGCCACAAATTGAGCGGCTTGTTCGGACGAAGTATCCATATTTATGGTTACGAAACTTTTGTTGAGTTAAAAATACTAATAATAAATACTATTGGTAACAATCATTTAAATCACAAATAAAAAAAAAAACAAAAAGATGTAATTTCAAACTTTACTCTAATACACACAAATTTGAGATTCAGCTATAATGTTATCTTTTACTGCAGTTCTATTTTCAAATTTTGTTTTTTTTTATGATTTATGGACAGTCGACATTTTCATTAAGTTTAATGTAAAACCTCTTATTATTAATGGAGTCAATTTAAATAAAGTCAACAAAGAAAAATATCTCGGACTTATTCTGGATAACCAACTTACATGGAAACCACATATTGAGAAAACCTGTTCTAAAATATTAAGCCTAACGGGGGCGTTACGTCGAATTGTGAGATGCTTTCCTCTTAAGGTCCGCCTCACTATTTATAATTCACTGGTGAAACCGCACATTGAATATCTTATAGAACTGTGGGGTTCAGCAGCTAAAACCAACCTAGAAAAGCTACAAAGAGCGCAAAACAGAATTATAAAAGTCCTATTTCACTACCACTATCTGACCCCCACACACAAAATTTACAAAGATACCAATCTATTTAACATTTCTAATATATATTTATATAACACATGTATTTTAGTTCGTAAAATTCTTTCCAAAGACTTACACACACAAATCACATTCACAAAAAACATACAGGTACAAAAACGTGTTCTGAGGCGCGCCCAAGACTTGCATATACCTAGAACTAGAACTAATTATGGAAAAAAAACAATAATTTACGAGGGAGCAAAACTTTATAACTCATTACCAAAAGATATAAAAAATACGCAATCGTTATTACTATTTAAAAAGCTACTAAAGTGCCACATCTTAAAGGGTCATAAAATAAAATAACCAATTTAACTAATTAACTCATTTGCCTCTAGTGTAAACGATTCTTTAGATTTCATTCAAACACAAAAACAAAGATAACGAGTCACCGCACGTCAACCGCGTCAACGCGCCGTACGGCGGTAGACAATGCAAAACTTTAAACAATTTACCTTCATAATATTCGTAATGTTAACACTCTAAGCTCCTATTACTCCTGGAAAACAAAAATGTATAAACTAATATTTTTTAGTATTTATTTCTGTATAAGTGATTTGTAATCTTTAGAAATAAATGAATTCAAACCGTAAAAAGTTTACATACTTATCAAAAATATTAATTCGAAAGTAATCCTGAACTTTAATGCAGTTTAGGAGTCCGTCAGTGTAATCACTGTCTAACCCAACCCCCTTGGAAATAGGTATAAATGATTTCCATCTATATACATAAAAATCAATTGCCGTGCATTAGTCTCGCAAAAACTCGAAAATGGCTCGACTCATTTGAATAATTATTTTGTTGTTTTGTTCGCCTCAATACAGAGATGATTTAGGAAGAATATATTGGAAAACCCCATTGGCTTTTCCAATATTTTCAAAATTCGAATTTCGATCTTTCGGCTGTTTCTTTAAACAAACAGCCGAAAAATCGAAATTCGAATTTTGACAGGACAACGCCTGACGGGTCAGCTAGTAAGCAATAAGAAAGTCAACTTTTCAACATACATTTTATTTCTGAAGTTTTGTATTATGTGTTATATTTATTGTAACAATTTATCTTAATTTAATCATTCTTTTAGAACATAGGTTTTTGATTTTTTATTATTAGCCTACGCTGTCCTACTCCTGGGCAAAGACCTCCCTATATTTTTATAATATATAATTTTTCTGAGCGTCTGTATGTCACTGAACTCCTCCTAAACGACCGGGCCAATTTTGATGAAATTTTCTGTGTGTTTGAGTGGGTTTACTGAATGGTTTAGATTCACAATTGGACCCACACCCTAATTGCGTAACACACGATCAATCACAATCTGAATCATTTTGAAGGATATTGCTAATCCATTGCTTCATATGTTCGAAAAATTGTCTGCTCAACAACTTAAATAACGCAATGAATGTTGTTGAACTGTCAAAATGAAACAGATTGTGATTGATCGTGTGCTGCTAGGTAGCGCTGCGATCGAGTTCTAAGAATCATGACAGCCTGTTCTGTAAGGCAGACAGGCAAAATATTGACTGTACATTAAAAACCACCCACTTTTACAACGTGTAACCCCTAATATTCTTAGTATTTTTCTGTTGTGTTGGTTTTTTCGTTTTTATATAAATAACCCGTGTCACATTTCCATTCCTTATTATTTTCATTTGAGGTCGTTTCTTCTTAGCAGGTTCTACAATCTCACCCGTTAATTTGTCATATACTTTCAATTTTGGGTTTGTAAAACACCTTATTTCTAAAATTTCCGTGGTGATCACTTCGTTCGTCATATTGCCGGCCGCCATTATACTTTTAACGGACGGAGCCCAGAAGTGGTATTTGCCATATAGCTCTGCAAAGTTAGCTATGACACTGCCTGTAAGGTGTGCTTCGTAAACCAGTTTCATAAGCACTATAGTTTTTGAAGCTGTTAATTTTGTCACTACTGTTTGTCCTGGTTTGATTGAAATGAGTCCATCTCTAGTTAAACCAATGGGCATTTTAACATTATGTGTACTTTCATTTCTCCATTTCCTCACACATTTAAACTTTCCATAGCCAAAATCAATGTTGAAATTGGTGAAGATTTCATCTTTCGGCAGTCCAGTTTTAGACCATGTTGAACTGATTCTGTTTTCAATACCTACGTACATGCTTATTTTGGATGTTATATTAATAGGTGTATTGTTAATATGTTCGTGTGTATCCAGAACAACGTCTTCATTTAGAATATCTATAATTTTAGACTTTTTAAGTGATAGTTTTCTTATCATTTCTTCCCAGTCATATTTGTTGAATAAATCGCCGTAAGGCGTAGGATTCTTCAGGTATATATCGTGTGGTACTTTACCTAGTTCTACTCGCATTCCTTTATTGAGTCTAGATTTTGTAATGTTGAAAAGTTTAAGTTCTTCATCTGTTACGACTTTATTGTCATATCCGCTGTAGTTTGTATTGACAACTACATCACTTTCATTTGAGAGCACTGTTATATTGACCGTTATTCTCGCGTCTACTATGCTTTGTACTAAAATTATTAAAAATATTACTAACATTTCTACTTTTCGGTTTCTCCGCATAGGTGGGGTCTACGTACACTTGATATCTTAAACACAGCTATTATTTTTCGATATAGATAGTTTTCGTTTTGAAGTTTATTTTATTCATGAGCACTATTATTAGGTACACCACTGAGAAGCACTGCTTTGATTTGAATCAAAAATATATTTATGTGTTTCAACTTATCCTCGTCAGTTTGTTTCCGATACTCAATACGTATCAATAATAAGGTTATAATTATAATCTGTGTATATAATATGGATTCATTCAAGAGCTCGTTCTTGACCTTATTATCTCAGAATGTATAGATACTATTATACATAGCAGAAGTTAGCGTAGAACGTAGATGTAAACATCGCCAAAGCTAAAGGAATTATTTCGTCTGTTTATCATCATTATTTGGAGTTTCACAGAATCAGAAAAAACGGAGATCAAAAGGTCACGCATCTAATCGGACGCTCCACACAAAATCCGTCAGTGTTACAATAAAATTCAGCCCAATACACTACTAGGTACTGAAAAAAACAAAAATGGGTCTCAAATTTCTAGTGTTAGTGCTTTTAATAAAAATAGTGGCAGCAAGAATAAGCATTGACGTGAATTTAGACAAGGATCAGAATGTGAAGTTATCATTCTCAGGATCAGAAACAGATTTAATCACGGATGACGACATCAAATCCTTCAAAATCGAAAATGAGAATCTACTCACAGCGTTGAAACAGCACTTAGGAAAAAGGCCGAAAGATGCTTACCTTGGAAGTCCAACTCCTTGGGGAGACTTGTACAAGTCTTATAATTGGGAACCAGTGAAGAGGGTGTTGTCGATAAAATCAGCGAGAGTGAAAAGCTTGACAAAGAATCCAATCATAGTTCTGTCTCAAGACTTCGAGAACTCCTCAAATCAGACGATAAAAGTGAACACAGGCATAACACACAGCATAGAAAATACTTTAACAACCAGTTGGACAAGAGATAAAGAATTTACAGTATCCCAAGAAATAGAATACGAATTCAATGTTGGCATCACAAAGGCTACGGGAAAAACCGCTTTTTCTTTCACCACCAATTGGGGAGTCAGTGAAGAGAAATCAAAGACCGAAATTATTGGCACGACAAGCGGCATGGAGGTTGAGTTAAAGCCAGGGAAAGCTGTGACAGCGGTTTTATCGGCAAACGCCGGTTATTTAGAAATAGAAGTTGTACATATGGCATCGTTGAGGGGTAATGTAGCAGCGAACTTCAAGAAAGCGTATAGAGGTCACCATTTCTGGGGGCCTTTGATAAGTAATGTGATGGAGACTGGGGGTATTAAGAATGAAGTTACAACAGAAGAGACAATTCGATTTGGATTCCATGTTGAAGGGAAGCTAAGAGTTTATGACAAGGAAACCGGATTGCCGATATGAAGTTGTAAATATTAAAATTAAGTATAGTGATTGTGAGGTTTTATTTCTTATATGATCTTGTATTTTCTTACTGCTGCGCGTAACCAAGTAGACTGAACGCTGAAGCGCCGCCGCCGCGCCCGTCTACGTACCGTCGCCGCGCCGTCTCCGCTTGATTTTGCTATATCACTCTACGATCTGTGGCGGCAGCGCGGTAGCGGGTAACGTTGCATATACATAGGTCAGAGGCGCGGCGTATGGCGGCAAGGCATATGAGTTCTATGAAAATGGGTGGAGTCAAAAGTGTTAAGAAGCTTACAATAGCTAAAGCGCGGTCACTGGTCGGACTGTATAGAAAAGAAGGAGAAGCACGATGACACAAACGTAAGTAATTGAATGCAAAATATAAAGTAATTATCTATTTACAAAGAATCTATTGATTGGACTAAAAAATTAAAACACAATTACGGTAATAGGTTGCTTGTAGAAGAATCTGACAAAAAATCTGAATGATTGCATATATGATTTTAAATCGCTAAAATATTTTTTTAGAGGTATCTTTGTTTTTTTTTTCTATCGTATCGTATATTTGGATAGTCATTCCCAAAAACAAGTGGTTCTAACTATATCATACATTTTTAAAGACCTCCAATTGTGAGAAAAAACTTTTTTATTTTAGTGTGTATTTACTCATACAACGAACAAACCTTTCTTATAATCTTGGTTAATAAAGTGAACACACCCCATAAAATAGTAAACTTGTCAAAATTACACATGACTGTTATTACTGTCAATTGATTGACAGAGACAGCGAGGTTGTGTTTATTCGGTATTAAAACTATGAATATCGGAAATCTTCTTAAAATTTGATCTATTTTTGTGTACATACAATAGGTTTTCAAAAATATATTGTGAGGCTACAGTCAGAATATTTATTTCTTTGATTTTTTCTCGAAGGGAATCTCTCGGACCTAGGTTGTAAATGGCTGGAACAGCCCTTTTCTGTAGAACAAATATAATATTAATGTCCGAACAGGTTCCCCAGAGAAGAATATTCCGTATGACATAAGACTATGAAAATAACTAAAATAAACAATTTTATTCTGGCTGTATCTACGTCAGTTATCTGTCTAATTTTTTTAACAGCATAGGCTGCCGAATTTAGCCTTCCTGACAATTTTTCTATGTGTGGGCTCCACTGTAATTTAACGTCAATAGTGATTCCAACAAAAACTGTCGACTCAACAGGGTCCAGCTCTATTCCATTAACTTGAACATTGGTGCTGAACATAGCTGCCTGACATTTGGCGTTGAAAATTTAATGAGTTTAGTCTTTTTTTCATTCAAGAGAAGATTATTTACATTAAACCAATGCACAACTTTGGAGAGCGCATCGTTCACTTGTTCAAAGTTGACTAACTGACGTTTATGATTTGACAATGATATGATTTAAAAGAGTGACCGTGGAGTTTCTTGACCGTTCTTCTCCATAGGAACCTACGCTTTGGAATGGGCATATCCTTACAGGTGGTTATAGTACTAATTATTTATGATTTTTTGACATACGTCACATAAAAATTATCGCTGCTATTTTTTTTTTAATAAATCGTCAAATTATTTTTATTTATTTTTACATATGAAACGGTTCCTTTTAGTGTCTAAGTTAAGAACATCGATAATTATGAAGAATGTTATTGATCCAAATAAGAATATATAAAACAAAAAAAATAAGGATAAGGGAAATGTTTAATATCAAATATTAAACATTTTCCTTATCTCTGTCGTTGTCGGACTCCAATTCTGACTCAGAATCCAGGGGGCTTACTCTTGATTTTAATTCCGATCTATCGACATTGGAATTATGATATTTCGTACTCTTGAGTTCGACGCTAGCGCCACATTGTGTTTAAATTGGGTGTCCATTTTTGGGAACTAACTGGAATCGGGATTGGGCTTGTAGTGCTACTCTCGACTTTATTTTGACAGCTTGTATATTGCGCCGGTATTGCGTTGGGATTGTTTGTTGATTGTGATTATTCCAATAGCAAAAGTGTAACTTTTTAGAAATTGTATTGCGTTTTAAATGGTTTTCAGTAAGTATTATGTGTATAACAGGACACGATTAGCAGTAATATACAGTGTTTTACATAATTCCCATAAAAAACAATTGAAAAAAAGACGAGATGAGCGTCGGATGATGCGATATACGAACAAAGCGTTTTCTATGAATGAAGACGAATTTAAAGCAAATTATAGAAAGATTATTTTTTTTTTTGCTTTTACAATCTCATTCTATTATTCACTGCATAGGTATGTAGATGGAATTAACCGTGACGTATTTCGATGTATATTATGGAGAACATGTTTTTCAACATTAAAGTTAAGTTTGGTTTTGGGATAAATCCATCCCAACTACGGAACCCTTCATTGTGCGTGTGGTGCGTGGTCCGACACGCACAAGGTCGGTATTTTTGCTATAGCTCGAAATGTGATCAGTCCCAAAACACTTCAATGTTAGGTACACACTTATGTTGGGTTGTGTAACTGATGGACTGCTTATTCAAAATATTTAAACATTCCTAAGCAAATTCGAATAAAGACTTACTTGTGGATGATGCTGGTATTGCGTCATTGTGTGACGTGCCAGGAATAGGGGATATTTGGATGTTATGCAAAGAATGCAATTAATCAAATTTAATCATGTAAAACATTACTTTAAATTATAAAGTAAGTGTAGTAAGTATGTTTGTATATTTACTTACCACTTGTATAAAACTTTAATATTAGTTAAGTAACTTAAGGAAAATCAACTTATTGTTACTAAAGAGGAACCACACGCGAACAATAAGTTAATGATCTAAACAAACTTGCATTTCGAATTCACTTCTAATTTCTAAAACAACTTGATTTCACTTTTTTTTTTGTAGTATGGCAACGACCCTACCGCATACAGCCAAGTCATGGTTACTTTTATGATTTTAATCATGTTCTTACGCCCAAATGAATTGAATACGTTGCAATTAATCAATTAAACAACTATTTATATAATATTTATTTATTAGCCTTGCTATTTAAAGGATAAAGCATTTCAAAGCGCTATTAGCAGTTTATCGTAGTAAGTTTTACAACACTATTGCGGGGCGTAACATAGCTAACTTCATGTGTAACAAAATAATCGCGAGGCAATCCCAATTACAATCCAATGTTGACAATATTGTTTTCAAGAGTACCGAATCACGTGACTGCAAAATTAACATTGGAATCGTATTGGCTTTAGATTGGAATTGGGATTAGTTTGAAGAGTAAGCCCCCAGATTGGATATATCTAAAAACTCGAACTCACTTTCCTGAAATTGAATTAAGTCGAGAGTTTCAGCAAAAAAGCTCTGCTTTCTCTTGGCATCTAACTTAGGCCTTTGTGCACTTAGGAAAGGATCTGAAGAAACAACAAGCATATTTAAGATATCTTGATTAGAATCTTGCCTGCTTTTCCGCGAATGATGTTCCCGGAACCTCCTAAAATCTTTGTTTCGGCACAATATCATTTTTCTCGATTATGTCAGCCCCATGTATTAATAACTTATGTACGTTTGACGACATGTAGTACCAGTCGTACAAATTTAAAGATTTTGCGGGCAAATTCTTTAAATTTGATTACGTCGATCTTCTCGCCAGATGTTATCGCTTGCAAAATCACAGCAAATCTTTTAATAAGATCTTCGTCCAACCCGGTAATAGCTGCAGTTTTATTGGGAAACTCGAAAAACTTTCTTGCGGTATTCCCGTCATTGGTAATTCCCGAGCCTTGTTTCACAATATCAATCAACAGATTGAGCTGATCTTTGAATTTATTTTAATTTTTATTTTTTCTGTTCCGCAACATTTCTTTGTGCTCATTACTTCTCGCTTGAAGTCCAGCCTGTACGCAATCTGTAACAGACATTCCATACAATTTATGCGTACGTGTAGGGATGACAAGCCAAATTCGTATATGTCAGCACACACAGTCTTTGATGTTACAAAATCTAAGCGCTTCATTTCCGTAGGTTTTGCTAAGCACAGGTAGCACGATACATTTGATCTGACCTCAGAAAGGTACGTGCAGACTTTGGCGTCGATCATTGTCATCATTAGTTGATGAGTCAACCTGTTACTATTACTGCACTCTGTGGGGATAAGGGCCTGAATTTCATCATCCATTTGTCTTTTGATACCAATGACAACTGGTTCGCTCTCCTTTACAAAAGTAAACTGAACTGGACAACAATATAAAGCTGAGCATGGTTTTGGGTTCGTCCATACAGTCATTATCTCCATCTGTAAGTTTTAGTGGCACCAAGGAGGTCATGAAAATGCTTGAATCATCTTGCTCACCATTATTCATCAGTCATCATTGCTCATCATTTTCTGCTTGTATCGGCTTTGGTTGGAAGCACCATCAAATCCCCACTTGGATATCAGCTTTAGCTGCTTATTTTGCACATCAGCATAGTCAGAAAGACTTTGAAGAATCCTCGTGACCGTGATGATAAGTAAAGCTTGAAGTGTAATCCTAGCCGAGGAATCCGTAACTGACACTGATTGCTTCGGAGGGTAGCAAGGAAGCTTAGTTTGTTGCACTTTATAGTAGGATGGATAAATATCCTTAGCACCTTCCCGAATGGCAGCCTCTCGCAAAGTAATATATTGCCACTTTGACAGTTTTACTGAAAGAAGCAATCCAAGCGCTTTCTCTGGTGTAAATATGACTGTTTTCACTGGTTTCTTAAGCGTTTCATTAATTTTAAAGGCTGCTTCAGGATTTTTCATCATGTATTCGATCACAGGTGCGATATCCTCATGCCCTTCTTCTTTTAAACGCGCTGCAGCTGCATATGCCAATTCACTGGAGTCTTCGCCTGTATGATCATCAGATCTTCTCTTTTTCTGTTTACTTCCCAGATCTTCGAATGGTTTTCGGGACCTTTATGTCATTGTTCCAACTTCGGACGATGATGTCGACGGTTCTTGAGAGTCTGATTGTGCTCTTGGTATCTCATCAACAGTTGGTTCTTGATTAACTAAAGTTTGCACACAACTTGGCCAATCAATATTTGCTTGCAGCCAATTTCCGTACAGTCTTCTGAAGAGATCAAGGAATCGGTCGGATTTCTGCCAGCTCGCGTGAATTTCCGACATAATTCTTTGAGAGTTACTCGATCTTCCGCAGAAAGGTAATCGCCCACGTGGGATACAACTGCACCAAACAATACTTCATGATTAAATTAAGTGCTCTCGCTTTTTAGAAGAACAAACAAGTCGAAATTTAGTGTTAGCAGTTACACAGGCGCAGGTCGCAGTAGACCAGCTGTAACTGAAAGGGTACGGCCGAAATCCATCTGAATCCGAGATAAACACCATTTTAGACCAGAGAGAAAGGCAAAATTATAGATGAGGTGGGATCAAAGGGGTGGGATATAGAGGATGACTTGGAATACTCACGTGAATACGAAGAATACCTTTTAAGGGCAAATATTCCGGGTCGCTTCTTGAAAAAGGGTCCTCGATAATGTTGTGAAAGGTGCCTGTTGACCTGACCTCGATATTAACGTAAAATATCTTACAGATTTTTTAAAACTTTATTTGCGAATATTAAGAGGGAACAGGGCCTGCGAGGAATTTAAAAATAGGTATTTGAAGGAACTATTGGCGTATTCTTACCTCAAGTCTGCCCCCGTAGAGTGCGATAGGGATAGCTACAGCTCAGACCAATAATGTCACAAAAAAATTGACGACGAATCGACGTTTTGTATTCCCCTTTTTTCTCCTCGAAAACTGAACCGATACAATTATTTTTAACATTAAAGTTTTAGGAAAGAGTATGTGTGTGATGTAATGATCCTAGGATCCTGTCATTTTCTTTTTTATGTTAAAACTTTTCGAATTTGTCTGGCACTCCTCTAATAACGGCAGTAAAGAGGGGACATTTTTGCAATTTTTGGAGGGTATTTTTTTCTTTACCGATAAATTGCTGAAAAAAAGAAAATAAAAGGGACGTGACTACAGCAGATCTTGATTTTATGAAAAAAAAAATATTGCTCTAGAGGCATTATTCAGGAAGAAAAAAGGGCAATACATTTGTATGGAGAATCACAGGCCCTGTTTCTCTCTTAAGCGTCAGTTCACACCGAGACGTGACGCGAAGCGACTCTACGCGCACTTTTTAAGTTAGTGATACAAAATATAACTTTATTTACTTCTCAAAAAGATAACATTTAATTGAGATAATTCGAAAATGCCTCGCGGCGCACGGTGGGCGGAAAATCGGATTTCAATTTGCAAGTGCCAGATTTTTTGCCGGATATCGATTCTATTAGTTATTACTATATTCAAAAATGACACCCGAGTTAATTCTGCACAAAAACGAAGGAATTCAATTTTTTTTACGAAAAAATTGTATGAAGCTAGTATGAAAAAGCTAATTATCTTTTAAATAGCAAGGAAAACCGTAATACCCTTACAGGTGATTATAGTACTAATTATTTATGGTTTTTTGACATACGTCACATAAAAATTATCGCTGCTAATTTTTTTTTAAATCATCAAAATATTTTTATTTATTTTTACATATGAAACGGTTCCTTTTAGTGTTTAAGTTGAGGAACACAGACTATAACAACACGTAAAATAAAATAGCATGACCCCTATATTCCCGAAGAAGTAGTCAGAGGCTTATAGTACATCCACACTTAGACAACTATGTTTGAGCTAGATATTTATCGATACAAAATGAGTTTTAAAACTTTAAATACAACCAAAATGCCAAATATCAAACTGTTTAGTCTTTTAGTGAGTCTGAAAATAAGTGATTAAGTAATTACAATGATTTAGTCTTCTAATAAGTCTGAATAGGTGATTCAATGATTGTTATATATATACAAAACTAGCTTTACCCGGCCCGGCTTCACACGGGTAGCACTAAGTACTTATACCTACCCTACCAAACTACTCTACCTACTCTACCCTACCTACCCTACCTACCCTACCTACCCTACCTACCCTACCTACCCTACCTACCCTACCTACCCTACCTACCCTACCTACCCTACCTACCCTACCTACCCTACCTACCCTACCTACCCTACCTACCCTACCTACCCTACCTACCCAACCTACCCTACCTACCCAACCTACCCAACCTACCCTACCTACCCTACCTACCTATAAACCTCACGGAGCCCGAGACCTTTCCAACGAATGCAAAACCGTGGAAATCGGTTCGTGCGTTCTGGAGTTATAGCGTCAGGAAGGAAAACCCGACTTATTTTTATATAGTAGATATACACAAAAACTCACGACTTCTTCAAAACTCACGACTTTTAAAAAAAATTATGCGTAAGCTGTTATGCGTAATTATATTATGCGAAAATATAATTATGCCAAACAACATTATGCTAAGTTATATTAGGTCTTAAAATTTTATGCAAATGGATAGGGAACCCTTACGATCCTTTTCCTCTTGCTTTTATGAGCTGGCGGATGCTGGTGGATTCTTTTGTGACGTAGGCATCCATTAAAAAACTAAATCAGCGTTAAATGGAATGAAAGTTTGAGAATGTTAGATCTCTAAGTGGGCGAAGTCGCTGGAAAAGTGCTAGTCTTCATATTATACCGAACTAAAAATGTTGATTCAGGAGCTGTTTGACCTTATTATCTCAAACTGCATAAGGCAATGTCAACAGCGCGGCCATGGTAACAGTTTCTTATTAACAACGTCTTTAAATCATAGCAATAAGAACGGTTTTCGTAGTACAAGTGGCAACTGTCTTGCGGTTGACGGTACTATTATCAGACTTTAAAATAATATTATTTTACTCTTATCTTATTGTTGGTGTTCAAATCTCTGAATCAATCCTTTACAGAAAGTCAGCCAGTGTTATCAAAATCTCTGCACAATACACAGTGACTTAACTTAATAAGTGGTAAAAATGGGTTTTAAAATACTAGTATTAGTGCTTTTAATAAAAATAGTTGTGGCCAGAATAACACTCAATGTGAATGTAGACAATGACCAGAAAGTGAACATATCGTACACAGGAACAGAAACTCATTTAGTAACAGATGATGACATCAATACATTAATCAAAAGGGTGGATATAATCAGAGCGTTTGAAGTACACAGAGATAAATACGGGGGAGCAGTTCCTATACGAAATTGGGGGTACGATAAAGATAGTACTTTCTATAAGAGCTGTGACACCGGTGCATCGTCAGACAAACATGCACTAAAGAAAGTTTCATCGATAAAATCAGCAAGCGTTAAGAGCCTAACGATGCAACCAGTCGTAGTGATGTCACAAGATTTCGAGAACTCATCAAACCGTACTATGAAAGTGAACACAGGTATATCACACAACATCGAAAACACATTGACAACGAGTTGGTCAAAAGATCAACAGTTCGATGTTTCCGCTAACATAGAATATAATTTAAACGTCGGAATCCTAAGTAGAAAAGGCTTTTCTTTCAATACCAAAGGAGGTGTCAGTGAGGAGAAATCAACAACCGAAACTATTGGTACGACTAGCGGCTCGGAGCTAGAATTGAAGCCAGGAGAAACTGTGACAACGGTTTTGTCGGCAAACGCCGGTTATTTAGAAATAGAAGTTGTGCACAAGGCCTCTCTTATTGGTTATATGGGGATGTATTTGCATTATTGGAACCCACGCAATTCTTGGAAATTCTTTGGATTATGTGATTCAATCGAGCTTGTAATGGAATCTGGAAATGTGACGAATGAAATTACAACAATAGAGACGATTAGGTTTAACTTCTATGTTAAAGCGAAGTTGAGAGTTTATGTAAAGAAGACGGGAATATTGATATTATAAAGAACTGCTACTCGTATCGCCATTGTTCGCGCTGCGTGCGAGTGTTTCTTTTTCATTTATGCGTGCTGTATGTAGGAGCTAAATGCTGCTAATCCATGCGTCATGTTCGTGAAAGGGCGCCGTCAGTAGGGACTGGTCATCTCTTAGCTGCCACGGCGATTTTAATTTAATTTAATGTTTGAATTAGTTTTTATTTTTATTTCTAACTGACGCTTTTAATGTTTTGCATCGTTCTCACATGTATAACTTCAACTTGAATGATGTTACCAATATTATGTAACCATATTTTGATTTAAAAGAGGATCCGTGGAGTTTCTTGCCCGTTCTTCTACATAGGTACCTACTACGGTTTGGAATGGGCGACTAGCTTTATAGTTCTGACTGACCGACCCCTTGACAATTCAAGTGTCTGTAATTGGTTTATTTTAAATAAATGCTTTGAGTTTTTTTTTAACATTATGTTTTTTGGCGTTCCGCACAATACTAATCTTATAAAAGTTTCAACCGTAGTGAAATTATAGTTTTAAAAGGAGTTGTTATCAAAAGTGTAAAAGCATTTCATGGTTGACTTTACCTATCTACTTAAAAATATTTATATCTTTATTTTTAATTATTTTTTTTTAGTATGTAATAAAATTTATAATTAATTGTGTTATTGGACTTTTTACAAAATAAAATTGGTGAAAATTAAAAACAGTATCTATATTATATAAGGTCCCTTTAAAATAGATGGAAAAACTTTTATAAATCATTCAGACCACCAAAATAAGGACAATGGTAAAAAAATAATAAGAATTAAATAAGCATTAAATACTTACAAGAAAAAAATAAATCAGCTAACGAAAATACACTAAAAATGTTGGTTACCCAATGCCATTTACTATTTTAGGTCTAAATGGAATCACTTTAATCAGTGTTTTTATTTTGCTTGGATATTTTTGGTTAGACGTACTGAACGCTGTGTTAAAATGTGTCCATCTATTTTAATGGGACCTTGTATATCCCTCCTTAAAAGTTTGTTTTCTGCAATACTTGCTAAAGGCTGTAGGCGGATACTACACAAAGTGTCCTGCTGCGATCCTTTTATACTTCTTTTGATTTTTTAAAGCTAGCTATATGTTATTTGCAGGGTGGGTTCTTTAGTGACGTAGGCGTTCATTAAAACTCATGTTTGTCAGCTAGGGTGTATCCACTGAAGTTGTGCGGAGAAGACGAGGGGGGGACCAGCGGCGGCGCAGCTCACTACACGCCGCTCACATCCCTTCTCGTTTCCGCTGCGCGCCGTCGCCAGCTTGCGAGGCACATCTGACATCTCCACTTTGTATTGCCGCCCAGCTCAATATTGGCGAGGCATATGATACATCTCCGTTTATTGGTGTTTACTGAAGCTGAGTAGAGACGAGAAACACATCTCCTGTCCTCTCGGTGGAGTCGGGGCCTAATTCTGTGGGCACGAAATTAGCGGCGGCCGAGCGATGGCGACAGCGGAGCGGGCGGCGGAGCGGGGCGATCCGGCAGCGGCCTGACACAGATTACCAGATAAATCACTCCATACAGTACTACTACTCCATACAGTAATACAGTAGTACTACATACTAGTCTACACCTTCGAGTCGCTAGACGCAGAGAACGAAAATGTACCTAACCTTACAAGCGTAAAGTGAGTTTTGCTTTGAATCTGTGCGCCGCCGCGTGTAGTTATTGTGAATTGCCAGGGCTGCCTCTTTCGATAAAGATGTCAGTAGGTCTTTGTAGTACACTTCATGAAATAAAATAAAATGCTTTTTACTGTTTTAGCATGTTTAATTGTTAAAAAAATGTCAGTTGACAGAGTATCTCAGACGCATAGTAGAAGCACAGATTACGTGGTAGAAGTAATTATGTACCTAACAATAAAATACAAAACACGAAACATGCAAGTTTAAACAATTTTCCTGCGTTTTGTTTGTGCAGAATAAAGCATTTATTTTTCTTTCTTTCTTTCTTTTCTTACCTATTTAACGAAAGTAAAATAAATTAGATACTCACATTTCTGTATCAGCAGGTAAACTGAAAAAAGATAAGTTTTTATCCCTTCTCTTGCTGGATCTCCATCCATTAACTGCACATAATGCACTAGAACCAGCCACATCATAAGAACTTGAAACTAAAGTACGTCAGGTCACCCGTACGCGCCTCGCGGCTGTCGACAACCCATTGAGAAATGGTTCGCGTGCGAACCAGCGGCCGGTAGGTAGTTAGCGTAAGTACATGAAGTGATTTATCTGGTAATCTGTGGTCTAGGCGTGGGCACGAAACTGGCGGTAAAAAATACAACACTACTGAAAGGAGCGGTCATCGAGCGGCGAAAACCAACAAGTTTGTTTCTGTCGCTTGGGCGTCGTCACTGCACCGCCCCGCGCCACTGGCCGTGCATCGCTCGATCGCCCCGCGCCGCTCTTGTCCGTTTCGTGGCGCGTCACTTCAAATGGCTATGCTTTTGTTTACGTAGCCGCCGGCGTCGCTTCGTGACGTGTCGCTTGATGCAAGACTCACGACGCTCGCTGTCGTAAACGGTAAAATAGAAAATGAAAGTCCATTTGGCGTTAACTTATCGAAAATCCATTAGCACGTTTTTCAAACTATTTTTCCGAACGACATATTACAAAATTAATTTCATTTTACGTAGTTCAAACATTACGGAGGTCTGTTTCAGTGGTTTATGCTCTACGTTAACAGTGTCGATTACGATAGCTTCTGCCTGCGACTTTGTCCGCGTAAAATGTCTTGTTTTATCATAACTGCAACTGCTGTACTTTTTAGATAGCAAGCGCGCGCGCAGGCGACGCGGCGGTGAAGGTGGGAGCGAGACAGAACACTGGATTTAATCAATATTTACACACTGAATTTATTAATATTGATTTACTGACCGTACATATTTTTCGGGTGACCACTGAAAATCAGCGCTGTGCTGTGGGTCCCTCATATCACAGAATTATGCTGAGTGGAAGCCTTCTTGTTACAGTCATGACGTGCAGCTGCCGAATATTTCTGTTATGTTTATATTGTTGTTTTTTTGTATGCTATTTGTATTGTATAGTATATTTGTTACGTGTTTCTGTGTGATTTTTCTTTCTTCTTTCATAAAATTGGCTAGGTATTTTCCTAGACCTTTCCAAAGCATTTGACACAGTTTCTATTCCCGTACTTACCTCTAAGTTGGAGCTTCTCGGTGTACGTGGTATATTACTAGATATTTTTAAAGATTACCTCAGAAATCGTACTCAATGTGTCAAAATTGATACGTACCTTAGCGACGAGGAATCAGTGTCATATGGCGTTCCTCAAGGAAGTATCCTGGGTCCAACATTATTCCTTATTTACGTCAACGATCTGTGCAGAATGAGTCTCCCAGACTGTAATATATATGCGTATGCAGATGACACTGCTATCCTCGTGCAGGGACTTACGTGGGATATAGTCAAAACAAAAGCAGAAATGGTTCTGGCTCAAGTAATGGAATGGCTAAACTCAAATCTACTTACACTTAACCTGCAAAAAACCACCTACATTCCTTTTGCAATACTTCGTAACACCGCACCGACAAATACCTTTAATTTAACTGCTCACACATGCTCAAACTCCTCAGGACCCTGTACATGCCCAGCACTCACTAGAACTGACAGTGTAAAGTATTTGGGAGTGCAGATAGACGACGGTTTACGGTGGGATAAACAAATTGATGCCCTCACTACCAGAACGATGCGCCTGATACACATTTTCAAGTCTCTCAGACAGTCGGCTAATGCTGACACCTTGAAAATCGTGTACTACGCTCTATGTCAATCGGTCATTGGCTATTGCATCGCTGCTTGGGGCGGTGCAGCAAAGACTATCCTTCTAAGAGTTGAGAGAGCACAGAGAGCGATTCTAAAAGTCATGACAAAAAAACCCTATAGATACCCAACCACTGAACGCTACTCTGATTGCAAAGTCCTTTCAGTTCGTCAACTCTTTGTGCTTAAATCGACTCTTAGAAAACACTCCAGTCTTCCCAAGTCCGACCCAAACAAACGAACAGTTGTTATCCCGGGTACTCAGCACAAAACTTCTTTCGCTAAACGCCAGTTTTATACCCTAAGTGGGCACATTTACAAAAAAGTTCATAAACATATAAAAATTATAGATTTAAATTCACACACATTAAAAAAAACATTAAAAGAGTGGCTACTACAGAAAAACTACACATACACGGAGTCTTTACTCACTTTCATCTCACTCACAAACATATTCACACATACATCCACACACATTCACCCTATATTCATTCACACACACAAACCCACAACAAGCACATAACACATCACACCACTACACATCCCCTCCACATGTTACTCGTACACGCACCACTATTACTGCTGTCAAGTTTAAACGGTAGATCGACACTGTCCACTGTTGTATAAAAATGATGAATTTATAAGCTAGACACTGTCTCTTAAAATACAGGTTAGCCTAGTTTAATTAAGAGGCAGGGTTACATATAATTATGTACAGAAATTTTTGCAACACATTGTAATGCCTAGAATAAGTCTACCCACTAGTTATATCTACTTGTGTACATTTCTGTAACTTTTTGGTAAATAAACTTTTATTTATTTTGGAAAGATTTTTGGAATCGGACCCTACTGATCCGATTCCGAAAATCCTTATATTACCAAAAATTACCCCCTACATATAGACATTCAAATTGTATCTCTTTATAATATTAAAATTGATGATTATTAGTCAACGTTATTTATTTTTATTGACAAGTATTGAGAATACTGAGATTGAAGGTAAAACACTTACAAGGAATTAAACACTTAAATTAAGGAAATATAAATAGAGTTAAATAGTACTAGTTATTAAATTGTACAGACGCCAGCACATAAACCTACTACAATCTGTCAAATTTCTTTAATAGATTTTCAACTTTATCACTAAAGCATAAGGTTCAAAGTTGATTGGGAAAATTTGATAGTTTCGGGTAGGTTGACCTGCTGTCGTCTGTATTTAACTCAATATTTTTTTTAAACAGAACCGGCCAAGTGCGTGTCGGACCCCGCACAATTAAGAGTTCCGTAGTTGGGATGAATTTCATTTTAGTTGAAAAACATTTTCTCCGATACATCGATATACGCCACGGTCAATTCTCCAACTGCAAATGTAAGTATGTAATAGCAAAAAAAAAATGAGGTAAAACTACAAATGAACGATTTTAGGACTATTTCCTTTACTTGTGCTGTGAGACCTTGCTTCTTGCCAAATTTCATGATTCTAGGTCAACGGGAAGTACCCTGTAGGACTAGCCAGTATAAAAAAATGTCGCATAAATGGCCATATTTTTTTGTGCGTTGACTTACAAGCTTGATTTTTTTAGAGCTTCAACGGACCGTAGACTTACGCATTTGATATTAATTTCAACTCGATACATCCACGCGTTCCTGAGAAAAAGGGTCTTGACAGACTGACGGACGGAATACGAAGTGATTCTATAAGGGTTCCGTTTTTCATTTTGAGGTATGGAACCCTGAAAACATCGAGGTACAGACGCCAGCACATCAACCTACTACAATCTGTCAAATTTCTTTAATAGATTTTCAACTTTATCACTAAAGTTTAAGGTTCAAAGTTGATTGGGAAAATTTGACAGTTTCGGGTAGGTTGACCTGCTGGCGTCTGTACATACTTATTTGTAGTTTTAGTCTATATTCTGTTTGTGAGTATGTAAACGAAGTACTGTGAACTTAATAGTTTCAGCCGAAAGACGTACACTGCTGGATATAGGGCTCTACGCAGCGCGGGCTTCGGGAAGTCCGACATTCGAGCAATTACGGCCCCTTAATACCACCAGACCCATGAGGCACCTTGCAACCGCTGCTATTGAGCATGAGGTCCAGGGTTCGATTCCAGAGTCGGGCAATGGGCTATTGGGTTTTTCCATCTGGAAGTTCTCAGTAGCAGCCCGACGTCTGGATTGTGCCCGGTTAATGGCAATAGGCAAGCCCCCCCGGTTACATGGGACTTAAAAATAACTGGCGAAATTATGGTGTACCTACTATACGTGTGCTTTTACACAACCTTTCGAGGAATACAGGCGTGTGTTATATTTATTTTATTTATTTATTTAACAGTTTATGTACACACATATAAAGAGACAAGAAAAAGGAACAGAAAAATACGTACAAAGGTGATGCTTATTTCTAAAGAAATCTCTTCCAGCATACCTGCGATAGGAGAGTGGATAAAAAGAGATGTAGACAATAAAAAGAGATGTATATATTATTTTGCATGTGCTGATATGGTACGGCCCGGTTATGGACCGCTAACGATAACCTTTACGTGTATAGTACGAACACGGTCAAAGGTAAGGTCTTATCTTCGGAAAAACCGAAATGTGACTGGGATTCACAGATACTCTTTCTGATGTCATTGTTTACATTTTGCTCAGATACCTACAGACTGGACACATTTAGCCACGCATTGTACTATAGAAGAACTTCATATCTAAGCAGTTTGAAAACAAAATCCCGTGAACACGATGACCACATCTGTTACCGCCCCGGTTCTATAGCGGCCGAGCGCTGCAAGCAGAAATAGTCCTTACGGTGTATAGATATGAACTTCTTCCGAGGGTACGAATACGAGGCCGGTATACAGTGGATGGCACGATGTGTCACCGTGAGTACAGAACCTACCCGAACCTGTCAAATTTCCCCAATCAACTTTGAACTTTATGGTTTAGTGATAAAGTTGAAAATCTATTACTTAAAGAAATTTGACAAGTTGTAGTAGGTTGATGTGCTGGCGTCTGTCCGATCGCGAACAAACAAGAACCGCTGTGGCAAAGCTCCTACGGACCCCGAAGTGAGCCTGCGTGCCGCAAAGCCGAAGACACCGGTGTACATCTCCCGCCTGCACTACACCACTAAGGCGGAGGACATCGTGGAGTACGTGCGCCAAAAGACGAGGTACATGCCGAGGGTGCAGTTACTAGAATCGCACCGGAACGTCAACTTCAAGGCGTTCGTTGTGCGTGTACCGAACTGTTATCTGCCCCTAGTCATGGAATAAGACTTTTGGCCGCAGGACGTGGTGTTCCGTCGCTTCCGCGGACAAGTTCCACAGGACAGCACAAAGTCAAGCCAGTGCAAACTGAAATGCTACTAACATAGTCTAAGCTTTATTTATTAACACAAGTTTTTGTTTATATTAAAATATGTATGTTTAGGTTAAGGTATTTTTCTATGGGCCTGTGTCGCCTGAAATAAATGGTATTATTATTATTATTACTAACGCTTATGAAGCCACGAACTCAAGCGGTAATTTTTGTGACTGTGATGGATACGCGATAGTTGGAGAACTTAAAATCTAAATAATACTTAAGTTTAGTGAATCATTTTATCTGCTTATCTTACTTAGTTGGTGTTAGAATGCAAAATAAGGAAAAATTAAGATCAAAAGACTTCTAATCAGATCTAATGCTTCACAGAAAGACAGCCAGTGTTAAAAAAACTCTGTCCAATACACAGCTTCTTATACAAGAGATAAAAATGGGATTAAATTATTAGTGTTATGTTGGATTTAGATAAACTAAAACTAATTACAATATGAAATCAATTAAGCAAAATCAGCGCGTCCTTTGTCGCATAGGCCTCTCTCAGGCTCCTCCATTTGTCACGTTCTCATATTCCTCTAGCCCACAGGGCACCAGGTGTCTCAACCATGTCATAGTCCCAGCGATTTCGTTGTCTTCCTCTACTTCTTTTTTAACCATCTCTGATTTGCCATTCCATCACAGTTTTAGACCACTTATTGTTCCTGTAGCGGTTAGCACCGCTGGTTAGATAAATAGGTACTGAACTATTTTATAACTAATTGTAAACACTGCACAAGCACATTTCATAACCTATATTAGTTACATACATCATAATTTCTCGTTTGACATTCCAATCTGTCACATACACATTCCGTGCACCATAGACACCAAACGAGAAGTATATCATTATCTATTGCTTAACACGACTAACAAAATATATTTACAACTACTACTTATTTACTGTATTTACAACACACATTATATCTATAAACATATTAAATAATTCTAACTATTATTGACGCACATATTGCGATTACAACTATATTGCGAAACATATGACCAGCCCATCTCCATTTCAGTCTTTTTGTGTGGAATGTAGCATCACTTAGTCCGGTAATCTTTAGCTCTCTTTTGTCTTTTCTT
This sequence comes from Xanthia icteritia, assembly GCA_949128155.2. Classification (NCBI taxonomy): domain Eukaryota; kingdom Metazoa; phylum Arthropoda; class Insecta; order Lepidoptera; family Noctuidae; genus Xanthia; species Xanthia icteritia. The sequence continues at coordinate 12,050,207 of OX421956.2, forward strand.
TTGAAGTAAATGGTATCCGTTCGGACTGCCCCATTGGTCTCGTGGTCGCAAGCGCGACTGCCTAGGTTCGATTCCTGGGTCGTGCAGTGTTATTGGGTTTTTTCATTAGGAATTTCTTAGTAACAGCCCGGAGTTTGGAAGTTGGCGGTGTGATTCCCCCGTGCCTCAGAAAGCACGTTAAGCTGTTGGTCCTGCGCCTGATCTCTCTCCGGTCGTGTCGGATTGCCGTCCCATCGGACTATGAGAGTGAGGGAAAAGAGAGAGCACCTGTGTCTGCGCACACACTTGTGCACTATAATATCTCCCGCGCCGAAGGCTAGTCTCCATTGAGATTGGCTGCCGTGGCCGAAATACGGTCTGGAGGACTATATCAGTTCAAACAAATACCAGTGGTATTAGTTGGGTTTAGACCGGAATAAATCAATATAGTATGCTGCGAAAATATACCAAAAAATTAATAAAATGCACTTTTTCGGTTTAGTTGTTCAGTTCAGTAGTTCAGACAGGCAGCATTGCCTGCATTGTCAAGCCATAGGTTTTAGTGTAGGTTAATCAGATAGGAACTTGTCGGCGCTTATCGGCAACCGACGGTTCGCGCTGATTAGGCAAAAAGCATGAAAACTGCTTGCGCCGACAAGCGTTAAGAGGAAACAGGGCTTGCTATTATCCATACAATAATGTAGAATGTAGATGAAGGGGATAAAGGGAATGATGAAAAAAGGGGAATCCCTTTTTTCTTCGTGAATAATGCCTCTAGAGTAATATTTTTTTTTGATGTAAAAAATAATTAAATCGGTTCAGTTTTCGAGGAGAAAAAAGGGGAATACGAAACGTCGACTTCGTCAATTTTTTTTGTGATATAATATGTAGCTACCCCTATTGCGAGGTAAGACGACGGCAATAGTTTCTTCAAATTCGTCGCAGGCCCTGTTCCCTCTTAAGGGGAAAGCGTTGGGTAGCTCGTGAAATTCAAATTTTCTTACTTTTTTCCCATTTTGCAGGTCAGTGTCAGGTTTGTAAGTATAGGGTTAACTTTACACAGGAATAAAAAACAAGCGAATAGTTAATCACTTTTAATTCCAAACCAATTAGTTAATTTGGCACTCAGGTATTTTACAATAATTAATTAACAATAATAGTACATGTTTATGCGACGAAGCGCGCGTGAAAAGTGAGCTCAGCCCACTGAGCTCGGGGTTTTTATAAACTCTGTATCCCCACTAAAGTGACGTCTCCCGATGCCGATAGCTAGCACCGTTTCAACGCAGGTGGCAGCACTGGACCTACGGTGCGTCGCTTGACTCGTGGAATTGGCGCTATGTTTGATCGCCGGAAGCAATGGCGCCAACATCCGGCCCTCCTGAACTGTGTCTGTCCCTAGACACACCGTCATCTGTAATGTGAGGAATAAACTTGTTAGCTTTGATGACTATAGTAAGTATAATGTTGCGTTGTGTTGAATGAGTTCCCACCACTGAGCTAATGAATAAGACATGGAAAAGTGTGATCCCTGACTTTGCACCACCATGCTCAGACTCGTAGTCCACATGATAGCCGAAGCTTTCCAGTTCATCCACCTTTATCTGCATGAATCTACATTTTCGCCCACAACAAGCTCAAGGTCGAACCTCACTTGTTTTTGTGGTGGAAACATCATTACAACTACAACATTTCTATTCCATAAGGTGTTAAATGTTAAAGTGATTATTGCAGAACAACATATTGAATATTTTTTTTTTTTTACAACAATTAGTAATAATTTAAAACCAAAATATGAAGCTGTAACATTAAACAATTTTACCTTTTGATGTTTTATTTGTACATACCAACCACGCCAACATCCTCATCCCAGTCGATTATCTTGATCCATGGTTTCATGTTTTCTACACAGGTAGTACCAGAATATTTCTTGTTGTAAACACGTTAAAACATCATCCCAGTGTGTGTAGTCGTTATCTGCACCCAATGAACGCATTGCTTCCATTATTGTCTTATTGTAGCGTTCGACTTGTCCGTTCGACCTCGGCATGCCAGTTGCTATAATGTGTGCACGAATATTTTTGCTTTCGCAATATGTGTGAAATGCCATTGCCGTAAAAGCAGGACCAGCGTCAGTAATGAGTCTTCGCGGGTTGCCAAAAATCTTAAACAAATGATCTAATTCTTTAATGACACAAGCAGTGCTTGTATCACGCACCGGAAATATAAAGGCGAACTTTGTAAACGCATCAACAAGTACCAGAATATGACAATTTCCCTTTGATGATTTCACAAATGGACCCACATGGTCCATATGGAGGGTATGAAACGGGCGAGCATACTTTGGAATTGGAAACAACTGACCATTTTTTTTACCACTTTTATTTTTATTGTATAGGCAATGTAAACAATTTTTTATGTATTTAGTTACTGTTTTTTTCATTTTAGGAAACCAATATTTATGTTTATTTCTTTCTAACGTTTTGTCTACAGCGAAGTGACCTATTTTGTCATGATTGTACATAATAACTTGCCAGATACAATTTTTGGGGACAACCCATCTACGACCTATTTCAGTACGGCGGTAGACTTTGTTCCCAAGCAATTCGTATTCGTTAAAAACATTCAGATTTGCATCGGCCTCTCCTGATAGTAAAATTTCTCTGATTTTACATAAATTAGGGTCTTGTTCCTGAACACTCAAAAGCCAGTCAGCTTCGGTGATGGACATTACCATTTGTTTTTCGCAAACTTCACCACTATAGGAAGGGTTTCTGCTAAGTGCATCAACATGTTGCATTTTAGCGCCGGGTCTGTCTGTGACAAATCTCATAATCAAATTCTTGAGTCATGAGCACCCATCTGGCTATTCGTGGCAACACTTCTTTTTTGTAAGCGAGTATCTGACAGCATTGCAGTCCGTAATTAATTTAAACTTACGGCCCAGCAAATATAAACGAAATTTTTGAAATGATGCCACAATAGCAAGAAGCTCGTGCTCAAACGAGTGGTAACGCTTTTCCTCGTTGGTCGTTTGCCTGCTATAGTAATTTAAATTGGTCGCTCACCATGTTCATGCACTTGTACCATAATTCCAGCTACCCCCTCCCTACTTGCATCTGTGTAAAGTATAGTTTCTTTTTTTGGATCAAATATAGCTAAGGTAGAATCGCAAGTTAAGGCTTCTTTTAATAGATTTACCGTGCGATCTTGTTCGTCTGTCCATTGCCACTTTTGTCCTTTTTTGAATAATTTTGTAAGTGGGCTACTTAGTATTGCACAGTCTTTAATAAACTTACGGAAATAGTTTACCAACCCTAAGAATTGACGCAGCTGATGAACCGACTTAGGTACTGGGAACTGCTTTATTGCGTCAATTTTCTTTGGTGTGGGTTTGATACCATTACCATTAACTTCATACCCAAGGAATGTGATCTCGGTTAAAAGAAAGAACACTTTTTTAGGTTAAGAGTCAAACCGTACTCTTTAAATATTTTTAGTACAGATTCCAGGATGTTTGTTTTCTTTCACGGTTTCTGAAACGTCAGTTGATTTCCTATTCTCATATACATAACTGACGTATCTTTGGTCACATTCCGGCCTATCAGGACATCACAATCCGATAACACGTCAATAACATAGAAATCTACATTTTCAAATTCTATACCGTCTAAAATCAGAGAAGTCGTTACGTAATCTTCTACCAAAACCACAGAACAATTCGAGAATCCCTGCAAATGAATCGGTATTGCCAGTTTTAGTTTCGTTAACTTTAATTGATTCACTAAATCCGACGTTATTAAGGAGCAATCACTGCCCATATCAATAAACACTTTTTGAGTAAAGCCCCCTATACAGGCAACTTTATTAAATTTATTTTTATTTTCACCGGACTTAACAAATTATACCTCTTTTTTTACTTCGTCAGATTTTTTGTTTCGACAAAAGTTTTCTGAATGTCCCTTCTTACTGCAATACTTACAAACTTCTGTACACTCATTCCGTTTGTGATTACCCCCACATCCGAAACAAGTTATCTGCTTTGTGGTTCTGGCAAACGTTGAACTTTGATTTGACACAGCAATACGATTCGACTGTTCAGATTTAATTGTATTTCCTAGATCGGTTCGTTTAAAAGAGGATTGAGGCACCTTATGTTCACTGACAGAGCCAAGACTTGTATTATAAGAACTACTTAACCGACCGTGGAGAAAAGATGCAAATTGGTCGCATGTATTTATACTTCCGGCATCCACTGACGCACTTATGTTAGGATCGTTGATATTGCCCGTAATGATAGAAATTATGTCCCGGTCAGAAAAATTTACACTTAACTTGTCAATTTTACATTTCTGTTGAAAGTAAAATTCATACAAATGTTGCTGTGCTGTAGGCTTACTATCAATGATTTCTTTAAGTAATGTGAACATGTTACGTTTTGTTTGAAATGTAAACGATATTTTATCTCGCCATTGTTTCCATCTCCAACTAGCCCAACTACTCTCATTTTTTTAAAATGAGTCATACCATGTTTTCGCAGTCCCTTTGAATTTATTGACAGCCTGGTAAATTATAACCTGATCCTTCCAATTAAATGTTTTAGCATGCAGATCAACAATATTGAGCCAATTGTTTACTTTATCTGTAAGGGGGTCAAATTCGGGTACCATTGAGTTCAAAACCATACTATAGCAACCCGCTACTTGACTATCAACTGATTTTTTTGCTTTTTTACGAATGGGCAAAGGCGTATAGCTTCTACTGGACTTACTGCTTGTCGATGTTGATGACGTAGATCTTGCACGTTTCCTCCTTTTCCGTTCCCGTTTACGGGCACGTGACTTTCGGCCCATTTGTAGGCTTGAATTCGAATCACTTCTGATGTAAGTATAGGGTTAACTTTACACAGGAATAAAAAACAAGCGAATAGTTAATCACTTTTAATTCCAAACCAATTAGTTAATTTGGCACTCAGGTATTTTACAATAATTAATTAACAATAATAGTACATGTTTATGCGACGAAGCGCGCGTGAAAAGTGAGCTCAGCCCACTGAGCTCGGGGTTTTTATAAACTCTGTATCCCCACTAAAGTGACGTCTCCCGATGCCGATAGCTAGCACCGTTTCAACGCAGGTGGCAGCACTGGACCTACGGTGCGTCGCTTGACTCGTGGAATTGGCGCTATGTTTGATCGCCGGAAGCAATGGCGCCAACAGGTTGTATGTTGATCTAAATATGATTCGCGACCGTATCAAATATTAATTTATAGAATTATAGTCATAAATACAATTCTCTAAGATCATATTATCCTATTGCAGTGCCGGATTAAGTAAGCACGGGGCCTGTAGCAAATTTTATCGAGGGGCCCTTGATCTGCTATGGGTTCTTAAGTTTAAAGTGGTAACAACAAAAGTAATACTCAATACGTTTTGCCATAAAATTTTAGATATGTAAAAAAAAATATTACTGATTGTGTGACGTGAATTGTCTTAGTCGGAAAAGGTGTTACGTATCACATTTTTGTTACATCAAGTAAACTCAATATACTTTTTTTTATGTAGGTACTAAGATTTATTAAATTTACACAAACGTATTTATATGAATTAAAAACCTAATTTAAAATAATAATAATTCAATATACTCAATAAATTACGGTCGTGCGGAGGTGCCGCGGGTTTGGCCACCTTTAGCGCGGGGCCCGTAGCAATGGCTACTTTTGCTACGTAGTTAATCCAGCACTGCCTTATTGAATGACTATTTCATGAAATCATGACATTTTAGACCAATGTATTGTTGATATCGTTCTAATGATTATAATTCTGTAAAGCCATATTTGTTACGGTCGCGAATCATATTTTAATCAACATACAACCTGACACAGATCTGCAAATTGCAAAAAACGAAAGATAATTTGAATTTCGCGAGCTACCTTATCGCATCCCCAACGCTTGTCGGCGCCGAGGAGCGCTGGCATATTGGCGCCGGCCACCAGCATTCTACATGAATACACCCGCATTTGGCACTACAAACTTGCCCGATGAAGCGCCAGCCCGCGCCGCAGCTGAGCGCGTAGCTTTAAATTCCACGAATAATGATCTATCCTTGATCCAGCCTGTCCCATCCTGCTGTTCTCCCCCAGCGACGCCCTAAGCCGAGGATCGTTCCCCACAGGGGGTGCCTTTAGCGACCGCTCGCCTAGTTTCAATTTAGAATAGTTTATGCCCCTGGCTGGAGGCTTTGAGTGTAGAAGCTTAAGGCAGTCACAGGAAAACCCGATTACGCAGCCATGACCTTAGTGGTCACTTGCGAGATGCCATATTTCAAAAAAAAAAACGGGTTGCACTCCGGGAGTGCCGGCAGAAGTGAAAACTTGAATATTAACGTTGTGCATTTTTGACATTCTGGTACTACTCTCCCTCCGTCTTACGAATTTTCGATCAGTGTCCTGACGCGAGTTTAACATTTTTTACCCATCACAAAAAAAGTGCACAACGCCGCTAAAGAAGTTTTCACTTCAAAAAAAAGCTCTACAAATGAGACCAATGAAGCTGCAACATCTCGTTTTATAGGTTTGACTTACTTTTATTCGCATACACAGAGTGTGATGAAGATTTCTTTTCCTACATGGAGTTTAACATTGAAAATTCAATGATTGAAGGTCATTTATTAAATGGTTACATCGTGCGCCTGACCTGCGTCTCTTAAGAGTTATTTCGTAACTAAAGCTCAGGTTATGTTGGGTCGTTTAATGACATGACGATTTGATACTTCAAGTGACAATAACAACCTTTCATTTGATGTCCTAGAGCTTAATGAGGGCTGACTGCACGATGTTACGTTAGAGTAGAGGACTGACGCAAAGGTTAACTCTAGTTAAGAGGGAACATGGCCTGCGAATCTCCATACAAATGTATTCCCCTTTTTTCTTCCTGAATAATGCCTCTAGAACATTTTTTTTTTTCCCTAAAATCAAGGTCTTCTGTAGACACGTCCCTGTTATTTCTTTTTTTTCAGCAACTTATTGGTAAAGAAAATATGACCCTCCAAAAATTAATAAAAATGCCCCATTTTTACCGCCGTGATTAGAGGACTACCAGACAAATTCGAGAAGTTTTTTAAAAAAAAGAAAATTATAGGAACCTAGACATACTTTTTCTTAAAAAATGTATGTATAAAATAATTGAATCGGCTCAGTTTTCGAGGAGAAAAAAGGGGAACACGAAACGTCTCGTAAATTTTTTTTGTGATATAATCGGTCTGAGCTGCAGCTGTCCCTATCGCACTCTACGGAGGCAGACTTGAGGTAAGACGACGGCAATAGTTTATACAAATACCTATTTTTCAAATTCCTCGCAGCCCCTGTTTTCTCTTAAAGCTCCTGTTAAGATGTGACCTAAGTCGTAGGTATCTTTGTATAGTAAATGGTACACCACTGACTACCTGCAGTATTGTCTCTCCTGTTACCTTTAATCCATCCAAAGGTTGTCTGTAAAAGATCGCTTTAAGCGATAAGACCGCCCATTGTGTCACCCTATGTAAAATGTCAAAAAAGTTTACTGTATTTTTAATGGTTTACATAATAAAGAGTATTCTATCTGTCTATCTATATTTTTCTGGCTTTAGGTTTTGGAAACACAAAAAACATTTTTTTAATCAGTATTATGAAATTACTTTTCATAAAAACAGGTAAGTATGTATTCTCTTGCAATTTTTAGATTTTATGAAAATCCTCTCGTGAATTTTGGGTCAGAAAAGGACAAGCATATTGCAGGTTGGTTTTTATGGTCACAGGTGTCTGTCTATTCATCTTAAGTCAAATCATTTGGGACAATTTATGTGACTTACAAGGACAACCCATTTTTTTTAACCGGTTTAAAGAAAGATCTATATTACTCTGATGTCCTAAAGCTTAAAGAGTGCTGGTTGCACGATGTTACGTTAGAGTAGTATGCATCTGTCGGGAGGACACGGCTCGGCACACGCTGGCAGAGTGTGCTGCTTGGGAGGAGCCGCGCCGTGCCCTCATCTCAGTTGCCGGCAGTGACCTGTCGCTGCCGGCCGTTGTCGACTCGATGGTCGGCAGCGAGGAGTCCTGGGACGCGGTGGTACGAAATGACTGTTTCGCAGAAGGAGGCTGCGGAAAGGGAGCGGGAGATTGCTTCCGCTAACCCGATCCGCAGCAGACGCACCGGGCGTCGGCGGAGGGCGGATAACGCCCTCTTCCAGCCCCCCTAAATGGGTCCAGGGGCGACGGATCTGGGGAAATCCGTCGCCCCCTACTCCTTAGGACCCGAGATGGTGGCGCGTAGTGTTCCACGCGCGCCTCTCAATGACGTAAAGGGGGAGTTTAACACTCCCCCCTAACTCGAGGTGGCCCGCAGAGGCGGGCCGGCACTAGTCGGGGATCGCGGAAGTCGCATTAGATCCCGTGATCCCCGGTGCAAGTGTAAGACGGAGCACCGGGGTGGTTTTAGTCAGTAAGAGTCTGACAAACCCCTCCGCTCTCCCCAGGGCGGAGGACATCCATGAGGATCTCCCCCCGTAAAAAAAAAAAAAAAAAGAGTAGTATGCATAGATTAACTTTAGTTAAAGCTCTCAGGTTAAGATGTATCCGAAATCGTGTCTTGGTTCCTTGCTTTGGGTTTCCGAAGCCTACGTAAGCCTAAGTCCTACCAAGGGGCATCGTGTTACCCAGTAAAGGGGGTTGGAAGTCCGATAGGCAGTTTTCCTTTCTCAACTGCATCAAGTTACGACTGGAAGCTGACCCTAACATGGTTGGAAAAAAGCTGGGCAGATTGGATGATTTTCGAAGCCAAAAAGGATTTATCGCTGTTGTGAAATATACTTTTCATAAAACGCAACATAAACATAATATCACGCCTGTATTCTCTGAAGGGTTAGGCAGAGGTGCAGGTACCTGAAGTACACCCATATTTCGCTAGTTATGTTTTCTTTTTCTTCATTAAACACTAGAAGTAAGTAGGTATCTTTATTCTTTTGAAATCTCCTATCTATATTTTTCGATCTAGCGGATTGCAGGTAGGTACCTATAGCCACATGTTTCTATCTATTTACCTTCAAAGTATAAGAAGTCAATTCTTATGCGACCAGAGACACTGAAATACTTACCTACTTAAACCATAGGTTACTGACTAGGACCACCTGATTTTAAGTGCTTTGTAAACAGGCCAAAGTTAACGCCAGTTTAACCAGAGTGTGGTGTCATCGACTTATCAAGTGCATCTTTCATTGAACGATTTACTTAACTAAACAATAGGTAAGTATGAGTAAGTTCTTGACTAAACGAAAATAGACTTTATTAAGATTCAAATAAGTTCACTATACGAGCACTAAGTATATTATTTTGAATATAACTATTTAGACCCCTAGCATCAACTTCAATGATACCTACAATAGAAGAACTTGAAAGCACAAAATTCCTGGAACTCGAAATTGATAAAAAACTAAATTGGAAATCACATATTGATATTTTATGCAAAAAAAATAGCAAGTCTGCATACGCCCTTTATTATGGCATAGTAGAATCACACTTACGGTATGGGATCATTTTTTGGGGAAATTCCACTGAAAAAGAAACCGACTTCGAGGCACATAAAAGATGCATTCGAGCGATGTTTAAACTTAAAACAACGGATAGCTGTGTACGGTACTTTAAAAAATACAAAATATTAACATAGTCTTGTCTGTACATACTGGAAGTAGCTATGTTTGTGAAGACAAACCCAAGTTGTTTTAGACGTCAGGATGAAGTAGTTCCCCGCAATAGGCGTGATAATAGCGTGCTATGTCTACAATCAGCCAAGACAGCACTTATAGGCAAAAGTGTCCACTACATGGCTCCAGTAATATTTAATAAAATACAGAAGAGTAGGAAAGAGCTGCCGATTTCATTATAAAAAAAAAACACTTCGAGGCTTTTTAGTGGTGAAGGGTTATTATAATTTAAGGGAGTTCTTTAATGTAAATGATGTAAAACATTTTAAAAGAGTAACGGTGAAGTTTCTTGCCCATTCTTCTCCATGCGAAAACTACCTTTTGGAAGGGGCGACTAGAATCATTTAAATTTTTTTGTAAATTTTTGACGTTCAAAAGTGCCTATTTGAAATAAATGATTTGACTTTGACTTTGAATGAAAAAGATTTTTCAAGTTAGTTAGTAAAATATGGCTGATCGTGTATTATTTTTGTTAACCTTTATAGTGTCTACCCATATTTGCAAAATAAAATTATATTATCTTATCTTAGTTGCGTAAAAACCTAAGTATAGTCAACGTCGTATTTTTTGCTGTACCACCCCAAAAGCTTCATGTATATTACTATAGATTTTACACTCATTCTGAGATATTCTGAATTGTTTTCATCTTGCAGCCTATTGCAGTCTTGCGGCGCATGATTGATATTATTTCGTATACAAACATGCGGTCCGGTACCGGTGCGACTCCGGCTTCGTATACAGGAGGCCTGAGGACAATTGCACGCCATAAAACGTCAAGGTCTATTTTTGCTCTAACCTCGCCTTCTAATTATGTAGAAAAGCGATCGCCGCGCGAATACGCGATTGTCGCGTCCATATGTCACTTGTTCGGAAAACAGGAAGGCGCCCTCTGTCGAGGTCGACGCGATCACGCGTTTCGGTTGAACGAAGTGACATAAATGAATGTCATGTACATATTCGCGCGACGATTGCTTTCTACTAGGACGCGACCTAGAACCTGACAATAGAATGGACCTGACATATCTCATCATAATCATCTCATTATATTTCCACTTCGTCATAATTGCATATTTTGTTTTTATTTATACTACATTATAATTAAGTATACATATTTTAGTCATATTTATTTTAGAAATATTTATGTAAGTATATTCTCGTATTGTATGTTTATATTTAAATTAGTGAATAGTTCAGTGTTTTTATTTAATGTATTTTGTTTTCTCTTCTACTCTTACACACATTGTCTACACTTCTCTATCTACTTTCCTATCGCAAGTATGTTGGAAGAGATTTCTTTAGAAATCACATCATCACAGCATCACCTTTGTACGTATGTTTCTGTTACTTTCTTCTTGTCTGTTTATATGTGTTTACAAATCCTGCCGACCGAATTTGGTCACGGTGGACCATCTCATTGGAGATTAGCCAGGTACGCAGGAGATATTATAGTGGATAAGTGTTGCGCAGACACAGGTGCACTCTCTGTTCCTTCACTCTCATAGTCTTATGGGACAGAAATCCGACACGACCGGAGAGAGATCAGGCGCAGGAGCAACGGCTTTACGTGCTTTCCGAGGCACTGGGTTATCACACGACCAACTTCAATGGTCACAAGCGCTATTGCTGAGCATAAGGTCCTGGGTTCGTTTCACAGGTCGGGCAGTGTTATAGGGGTTTTTTCACTAGGAATTTCTTAATAGCAATCAATCATTTATTTTGTTAAACATAGGTATGGTTACAGATAGTATATTGTCTAAAATATGTGCACTATGTTTTGCCAATATATGGCGTACAAAATTAACATAAACAAGCAATTACAATAAAAAAATAAAGCAGCCAGGAGTTTTGTACCCAGTTAAGGGGAATAGGGTCGCCCCCTTTTATATGGGACTCAAAAATAACTGGCGAAATGTCGCTCTACCTACTAAAGGTACACCTCTGCCGAACGCTTCGAAGATTGCCGGCGTGATGGTATGTTATACTAATTCAAAGTAGAGCTTTATTTTCAACACAAAGGATTGCCCAACATCGTCTGCAACGAATTGCCATTTGTTTGAACTCGTCACACAATTCAATCTTTTGTTTGCCTTCGTCTTCGTCACCAAGAGTGCGTCCTTGCCCTTAATAGATTACCTCTTTTGTCCACGTCGTGATGATACGATTGTTTTGTTCAGCTTTTGTAGATTCCAGTTTATCTGGTGTTTAATTGGGATTATCTAATCTACGATGCAAGCTCAGAGCTTTGACAAGTCGTAAGAAAGGCGAAAATCATCGAGGGTCTGAGTATCGGTCAAAGATTGCTCACTCAAATATCTCGCTGGTGGTGGCGTGTGTTGGATCGTTAAGTTCCCTTCAAAATGGTTGAGCTAAACGGTGCTGATTAATGCGTCATGTTCGTGAACGGGCGCCGTCAGTAGGGACTGGTCATCTCTTAGCTGCCACGGCTTATTTTAATTTTTGAATTGTTTTTATTTGTTTATTACGGACGCTTTTTACCGTGCACGTTTTTCTACATTGTTCTCACATGTATAATTCCAACATGAATGATGTAACCAATATTTAACAATATTATGATTTATAAGAGTGTCCGTGGAGTTTCTTGCCCGTTCTTCTCCATAGGAACCTACTACGCTTTGAAATGGGCAACTAGCTTCATATTTCTGACTGACTGATCCTCAATAATTCAAAAGTGCCTGTGAATGGTTTAATTGAAATAAATGCTCTAAGTTTGAGTTTGATTTAAATCGTTAGATTTGCCCTCACCTTTCTTACGTATATATCACGATAAGTGTCAATACTGTGACGCCAGTAGGACACCTCCGCTGCGAAACCGTAGCAGCGAAACCGTAGTAGTTTAATTGGCTAGCGTCATATCGCTCGAATTTCGAGTAGCGGAACATGACGCGAGCCAGTTGCATAGAACTACTGCGGTTTCGCTGCCATGGTTTCGCGGCGGAGGTGAACTATCGGCGTGAAGAGTGAGCCTACACATTCCGTTAATGCCGTATCCCGTTTCAGGCAGCGTGCGTCATTTGTGTGTGTCAGAGGTGACAAAACGAAATAGAAACGAGATTATCTTTTGACGCGTTAGAGCGAAATGTTTGGGATCCACCTCTAAGGGCCCGGTCACAAGTACCACACCCACACCACAACCACAACCTCAGAATGATTGGTCAGGGTTGTCCACCATAATCTTCAATTCAAAACAAAGTCAGATATCTAAGAAAAGACTCGGCACCGGGAAAACGCTTGCTAATAAACCAATTAAAAAAAAAAACGACTAAGTGCGTGTCGGACCACGCACAATGAAGGGTTCCGTAGTTGGGAAAAATTTATCCCAAGAACAAACTTAACATTGTAGTTGAAAAACATGTTCTTCCATTCATTCCAACTGCAAATGTAAGTTTGTACGCACAATATTGAGAGATTTACCATGCTACTTTAAGACCATAGACTTCTTATATGTTTTCACGTACAGAAAAAAAAAATATTTTCTGTATTTTTAGTTTAAAGTTATTTAAGAAAATTGATGAAATTTGGCGCGGTTTAAAAAAAAAAAACACGTTGACTTGACAAATTTTTCGAACATATCAAGCAATGGATTAGCAATATAACAACTCTTTTTAAGGCCTACTGCCAAACATTTTACATCAGCAGCCTTTGGGCTAACCATACCCTAAAAGCAGACAATGCCCTGCGCATTCAATACAACAATGCCTTCAGGGCGCTGTTGAGGCTTCCACCTTACTGTAGTGCGTCAGGTATGTTCGCTGATGCGCACACTGACGACTACTTTGCGAAAATGCGGGAGAAAGTTGCCTCAGTAATGATAGCGAGGGGAAGCAGCAACAGCATTCTGAAGGTGTTTGCGGAGAGGCTGGATGGGCCTACAATGGGGAGGTTTACCAAGCTACATGTTGGCAACAAGGCTTGTTAAACCTTCCCATGATTGTGATTGTAACCTTTTAAATGTTCCTGCATGTTACTAACATAGTTTTTAAGTAAAATGTAGTACTAACACTCTATGGACCTTGATGCCTGATAATAAAATATTTTTATTTTTATTTTATAATATCCTTCAAGATTATTCAGATTGTATAGGATGCTAGTGGAGCAGACGAGTCCTGGAGTGGAGACAGTGTATCGGCAAGCTTAGTGTGGGACGCCCCCTAGCTAGATGGACCGACGACCTTAAGAAGGTGGCTGGGACAGGCTGGATGTGGAAGGCGGAGGACAGGGTGTTGTGGCGCAGCCTGGGAGAGGCCTATGTCCAGCAGTGGACTGAGATAGGCTGAGTTGATGAATGAATTGACTGCTGTAACCTAATTACGTAATACACGATCAATCGGAATTTTAATCATTTTGAAACAAATTCCTAATCCATTGCTTCATAAATTCGAAAAAAAAATCTGCTCAACAACGTAAATAACGCAATGAATGTTGTTGAACTGTCAAAATGAAACAAATTAGTCGTAATCGTTTACGAAAATGTGTTGCGTAATTAGATAGATGGTTTGTAAAGAGAAAGAAGATGCACAAATTGATAGTTTACCAAATGAAGCGATTGACAATAAAACAATACAAAATGATGGCAATTGATCCTTTCGGGGACCTCTTAAGAGGGAACAGGGCCTGCGATTCTCCATAGAAACGTATTCCGCTATTTTCTTCCTAATTATCGCCTTTAGAGCAACATTTAAAAAAAAAAATTCAAGGTCTGCTGTAGACCCGTCCCTGTTATTTTTTTTTTTTTCAGCAACTTATTGGTAAAGAAAATAAGACCCTCCGAAAATAACAAAAATGCCCCATTTTTACCGCCGTGATTAGAGGAGTACCAGACAAATTCGAAAAGTTTTTAACATAAATGAAAATGTTAAGAACGTAGACGAACTCTTTCTTAAAATTTCAATGTAAAAAAGAATTGAATCGGCTCAGTTTTCGAGGAGAAAAAAGGGGAATACGAAACGTCGATATCGTAATTTTTTTTGTGATATAATCTTTCTGAGCTGCAGCTGTCCCTATCGCACTCTACGGAGGTAGACTTGAGGTAAGACGACGGCAATAGTTTCTTCAAATACCTATTCAAATTCCTCGCAGGCCCTGTTCCCTCTTAAATAATATTTCGCAAGAGACTATATCTATTTAAGTAACACTAAATCCTATCTTACAGGTTGCTACACATGACCTAATAACAAACCTAATCTGCATTTCTCACGATTTAACACCGTGTCTCATAATTCTGTTTATAATAAACGCATGACGAACATCAACGTTCAACCAATTTCAAGTTGCAACAGACATACATCGGATGGGACTAACGTTATATATCTAATATGTGGTCATAGATATACGAAACGTTTTACCGTTTCTGTAAACTGCGTTCGCAATTTATTTGCCAAACATGTAAACAACCAGAGGATTACAAATTAGAGGATTATATTCAAGATAAAAATGCTTGGAAACATGCTGGTCCTGCTCCATAGGACAATTTAGAATCTAGACAAAATCTAACTGGTTGGTAATTTAATTGTATAATATGGTTTTTTTTTTATATTGATTTTACATTCTGTGATTACTTGAACTCACACACTGACTTATTAGTACCTATTACTTGTTAAAATGTTAGGAATATCGTATATTTTTACAATGTTTGTAAATATGTGAGCACCATGCATCTATCACATGATTAATTTATCTGTTATTCCTTAATCTTTCATTATTTTTACCTATCGTGGTATAGTAATCTTATTCTAGGTGCATCGTCTTCACATATAATTAAAAGAGTAACGGTGGAGTTTCTTGCCCATTCTTCTCCATACGAAAACTACCTTTTGGAAGGGGCGACTAGTCATTTTTTTTTTTTTTTGTATGCTGACGTTCAAAAGTGCCTTTTTTATGCCTAATTGAAATACATTATTTGACTTTGACTTTGACTTTGAACACGAGTTTTAGGAAAAACAACTGTAATGCCTACACATAAGGTTCAGTTGCGCTACAACTTCATATTTTTTAATGAGTTTTTCAATAGTACTAGTCAGTCTGAAATTAACTTTATTTACATTACCATAAAGTTGATGTTTGTTTAAGTGGAAATAACATCAATTGGAAACAAGGGTTTAAATATACCTTTGGTATAATGGGTATAAAACTGCTATATCGAACAAAGACTTTCCCTATAACAAAAATTTTGATAAAATTTACAAAACATAATAATCCCCGAAGGGCCGGCAGAAATATACCTACAGTACACTTACTTACATTTCGCCAGTTATGTTTAAGAGAGAACAGGGCCTGCGAGGAATTTGAAAAATAGGTATTTGAAAAAACTATTGCCGTCGTCTTACCACAAGTTTGCCACCATAGAGTGTGATACGGACAGCTGCAGCTCAGACCGATTATAACACAAAAAAAATTTACGATATCAACGTTTCGTATTCCCCTTTTTTCTCCTCGAAAACAGAGCCGATTCAATAAATTTTTACATATTTTTTTTAAGAAAGAGTATGTCTAGGTTCCTATCATTTTATTTTATGTTAAAAACTTTTCGAATTTGTCTGGTAGTCCTCTAATCACGGCGGTAAAAATGGGGCATATATTGTAATTTTTGGAGGGTCATATTTTCTTTACCAATAAGTTGCTGAAAAAAAGGAAATAACAGGGACGTGTCTCCTTGCAGCAGACCTTGATTTTAGGGGAAAAAATGAATGCTCTAGAGGCATTATTGAGGAAGAAAAAAGGGGAATACATTTGTATGGAGATTCGCAGACCCTCTTAAGTCATCAACCCGACCTGATAGAAAAACCAAATACATATAAAAATAGGTCATTATGACGAAAAACTACGGCGTTACGGGTAGTTAGAAGCCCGAAGGCCTGACAACCAGTCTTACCTAAGGGTATCGTAGCACCCAGTAATTGGGTTGTGGAGGTCAGATAGGCAGTCGCTCCAAGTGAAATACCGGTATTCAGCTGCATCCGGTTAGATTGGAAGCCGACCCCAAAGTGGAAAGGAAAAGGGTAGGCAGATGACACCCATGAAGATTATAAAGCGATTAAATGATTGTCTGTCTATTCGGTGTCGCCATAGTTTTTAGCAAAAAGAAAAATTATTTTTTAGGGCTCCGTTCCCGAAGAGTGCCAAACGGAACCCTATTACTAATAATAATATATAATAATAATAACATTGTTTATTTTAAGAAAATTAGACATAGATTACATAATATTTTAACAGGCAAATTTAGTTCAGAAAAAGTGGTGTAGTCAGCTGTAGCCGAACTAGGCAGAGCCTGTATTTCAGCTATCAGTGCCGAACCCCTCGAGTATTATACAAATATATAAAAGCCATAACGTAATTTCATTTACATATCTTGTACATAATCACTTTAACAGTTTATAATGTATTAACTGGGGGTTCTTGTAGATGCAGATTAATATTAATAATTACTAACAAAAATACTAATACTTTAAATACAATGAATTTAAAACTAACAAAACTAAAATAAGAATATTAATACTAGAAGTAAAAAACAATGTTTTAATAAAAAGTTGCTAGAAACAGATAGGTAAAGATGTACTGTAATACTGCTATTATTATAGATTGATATATATTGCAGATTTATATTAAGTAACGAAATGGATAGCTGTAAAATCTACGAGAAATAAAAGGCTTATTTATTTTATTTTATTTTTTATTAATGTATTAACTTATTACTAATTTTTTATATGTATTTGAGAGAGTACATAAAGAGAAAAAAGAAAAAATATTGTGTGGTGTTTGCATGCAGGTCCTCTTATTTGAGTGAGATACTAAGCCTCCGCTGTCCGTCCGTCCGTCTGTCTGTCAGCGGGCTGTATCTCGTGAACCGTAATAGGTAGACAGTTGACATTTTCACAGATTGTGTATTTCCATTGCCGCTATAACAACAAATAATAAAAATTAAGAAATGTAATACCTAATTAATCCCCATACAAGAAACGTGATCTTTTGCTCGACCTTATTATGTTACGGAACCCTTCGTGTGCGAGTCCGACACGCACTTGGCCGATTTTTTGGCTTTGTATCGTACTTACTACGCTTCAAATTGCACTAAAATAGAAAGCCCAGTAAATTGTGAAAAGATTTGGTCCTTGACTCCTTGTCATAAGGTACAAATTGTAATAATTTTAGGCCTTACTAAAAAAAAAAGAAAAGAGTAAATATAGGAATTTCTCTTCGTGCAGTATCTACCCAATAAAGTACAGAAGGAAAGCGTCACCATTCAGTTTATAATATAAGAGTAAATACTCGTAACATCAAGCCTTGTTCCCCAAAGGGTTAGGCAGACGTGTACCCATAGTACACCCACATTTCGCCAGTTATGTTTAAGTCCCATTTATTTATTTTATTTATTGTTAATTAAAACGGTAACACCAATTACATTAATTAACATAAAGATTTAAACAGGTATGGCAGGTATACAAGAATATTTCTACTACTAACATACAATAGACGACACCCTAGCATACTTCTTCTCACAAAACATCAGACATACACGCATAATTCTACTCCATTCATCGGCAAACAGATCACATTCAGGATTGGTGGTCAGGAGGGCATTAAGCATCCTTAAAGTACGACACACAGGGGACTCAGCTCTGGCGACAGTTTTAGATGACGGCGGTGCAAACAGATTGTGTCGACGACTTTGGCGATGTCCGATGTATTTGTCGGGAACAAATGCCGACAGAAAAGATCATTGAGTTCGGGACTGTCAATGCGTCCTCTGAGAGTTTTGCAGGCTACTGTGAGCTGTTGAAAGCCACGTCTAACCTCCAGCGAGTTGAAACCCAACACTCCTAGAAGGTAATTAGTAGGGTACATGAAAGGGAAGAAGTGAAACGTCTTTTTATATAGAAATGTAATAGGAGACGAGTCTATTGCCACCATCGGGCATGAATTCCCGACTCTGGGCTACTAGTGAGAAATTCCTGATGAAAAATCTCAATAACACTGCTCGACCTGGGAATCGAACCCAGGACCTCATACTCAGGAGTAGAGCTTGCAACCACTAGACCAACGAGGCAGTAAGGCCAGAATAAGAGTAAAGATTTCATTTTGGCTTTTTTAATTAATAATTTCAAATTATTAATTAAAAAAGCCAAATTATTAATTTGTATGTTCAGGTTTTTATTCTTGTATTGAATATGGTATATTAATTTGGTTTAAGCTTGAATGTTATACTATTTTTTTTCTTTCCTCTATTTTTTTTTGGCAGCAGTGTTGTGCTGTTCACACTCTCTCCTTCCAATCTGTTCTTAGAAGTGAAGACTTTTAATTGGCTGTCAGTGTCACATACTATTTTTTATTCTGTTTTTTTTAGCTGTAAGTCGTCCATAGTTAATAAATAAATAAATAAATAAATAATATGAAAAGTAGCTTGCTTGCTTGGTTGGTTCTTAGATCAATTTGCTTCGCCTTTTTCCAACTATGTTGGGATCGGCTTCCAGTTTAACCGGTAGCAGCTGAATACCACTATGTTACATGGAGCGACTGCCTATCTGACCTCCACAACCCAGTTACTGGGTCACACGGTACCCCTTGGTAAGACTGGTTGTCAGACTTTCGGGCTTCTGATGACCCGTAACGACTGTCAAAGATCCACGAATGACAGCCGGGACCAACTGCTTAACGTGCTTTCCGAGGCACGGAGGACTCTCGCAATACATAATTATGTTCATTATTTCAAAAGATATGACAATCAAAAAAAGAAAATTCGTCTTTAATCGTCGTCTCAGAAAAGTTTATTTGGTGTTGCTCCACAGGTTTATAATAAGATACCTTGATGAAATAAAATGTATCCATTGCAGAAGTTTAAGAAAACACTTAACGAGTTACTGATTGAAAAATGTTATTATACTCTAGATGAATTTCTCAATGAAAAAAAAAAAAAGAAAAAAAATATATAATAAAATTTAATTTGCTCGCATGCGTTAATTTAACAATTAGGTATCTACTTAAATACTTATTTAATTCAATTGTAATAAGTGGTCATTGTAATTTAATAGTATGATTGAATAGCTTTTTATAATATTAATCATTTGTATGTCAATATTGGCAAAACATAGCGCACTGTCTAATATTTAAGATCTTTGTATGTTATCACCTATGTTTGACAAATATTTTTTTCTTATTCTTATTCTTCGTAGAAGATGGTGGATCCTCTCCAAAACATCGAATGCGAACCATATCAGATAAAATATGTCAATAATCTACGAATTATATTGTGCCGATAGCCAAGTGCAACAAACTTGCATAAGAACATGTAACAATAGGTTCTAAACAGGTCCTTAATTCGGTGCAGCATAAAGACGAACCCACATTTCACAAAGGTACAATATCTGTAGCACTAAGTGTTGACACACGCATATGTACTATCAATACACAATGTAACTATATACCAAGATAACAAAACACCTCGAAAAGTAACCTCACATCTTAATAGTAAAGAGTTAAGGTTGTATATGCAACGGTAAGAGGGACCAATAGATGTAAATGTAACTTGGTATATAGGAAGGTATTGTCGAGAATAGTTAGTATAAATAGTTGAAGAGTTTAAGATGTAACCATTCGAAGTTCAGCTCAATTCGAGTCGTATCATCTTTATTTGAAGGGTAGGTTCATTTTAAAAGATAAATAATAAAAAAATAGCTCAAACCAACCCTATTTAAAAGTCATATTAAACTAAAAATCTATATTGATAAATGTAGATTAGCCGTGACTGCGTGCGTCCTGACGTGCTACAATTATTTTTGTTTTTGTGATCTTATAAATAAAATATCAAAAATTCGCGTGATATTACTTGTTTTTAACATAAAATATATTCTATGACACTCGTCAATACTGTAGATAAGTACTTATTAGTGTCTGACCGACTCCTTGAAAATTCAAAAGTGCCTGTATGGTTTACTTGAAATTAATGCTTTGAGTTTGAGTTCGAGAATTGCCAGAAAAAAAAAGAAATGTTGTAACTTATCAAAATCAAAATTCATATGAGTAGACACCTAAATTGACTTTCACATAACAGCATAAAATTAATCAATTGGAATTACGTCGGTATATCAAGAACTTCTTAAGTAAATCAACTTAAACTTGAAACAGTGTAAAGTTTTCCTAATAGCACGAAACTAACGCTATGTTCAATAATATGGTGTTTCAAGATTTGAGACTTATTAAATGTTTTATTTATTTGTTTCAGTTATATTTGGTGTTTGATCTCAACTTAAGAAAATGAAGGTAAGAAAATCATCCCAATTTATTTGCGGTCGGCGCAACGTGTCTTGTTCTTCCTTACTTCTCAAGTCGTCATTTCGGTAGTCACCCCCCTTTCTAGCCATACTTATAATTCTTGTACCTACTTATTAAAAAAGAAACTTAAAATAGGGATGATGACAAAAAAAAAATTTGTCCGTCTTGTAGATTATAAAAAAAATACGTAGGTACACGTATTTTTTCTTTTTTTACATTATCAAAAGATTACGGCGATACATTAAGTTAAAATGTGCCATGACGTCACGAGTATGTAGATTTTATACTTACTTGTGACGTAGCAACCCCCACTCCCCAACTTTAGTGCGTTTTATCTAAGTAATTTTTTATTAATATGATAAAGCAAAAATTACGGTCTAATATTTTTTTATTATCTAACTGATGGACTAAATAGAATTTGTTTTTTTTGACCCAGGCATCATTTCAATTACTTGACATTTTACAAGGATTTTAAAAGTTTAATCTTGTAATCATGTATTTTTTCATATTTCAGGTGTTCATACCTCTTTTATGTATTGCGTCGCTAGTCGTTGCCGAGCCTCCTGTCGGGTAAGTCACCTAATTTATACTTAAATATTCAAAGAAAAAACAACAAAAAACCCATAAGTGTCGGTCCTTTTAAACTTGGAAATAAGGACATATTATTTAACTACCATCATATTTTTATTCCCAACCATTTTAACTAAGAAAATAAATCTACTTGAAACCTTATAAAGCCACAAATACATAGTTTTGAAATAAAATAAGGTGCGGTGATGAAGATTTTTATGGTTAAGGGGGATGCACTAAGGTAGTCTGCGAAATTCAAAATTTCTTTCGTTTTTTGCAATTTGCAGCTCAGTGTCAAGTTGTATGTTGATTAAAATATGATTGGCGACCGTAACAAATATGGCTTTACAGAATTATAATCATTAGAATTAGTAATACAACTCCTTAAGTTAGCATAATCCTCAAATGTCATGATTTCATGAAATAGTCATTCAATAGGATTAAATCATGATTTTTATGATTATAATTCTATAAATAAACATTTGTCACGGTCGCGAATCATATTTAGATCAACATACAACCTGATACTGACCTGCAAATTGCAAAAAACGTAAGAAAATTTGAATTTTGCGGGCTGCCCTGACTCTTTTGCCTTAATGAAATTTATTTCTCAATAAGAAACTACAAGAATTTCACTTACTTGAGAACATTTTTAGACCTTAAATAAATGTATAAGAAATTTGACATACAAACTAAGCAGGTATTGTACAAATCATTTACTTAAATAACATTTAATTTCGTACGCAAATACCTCTAACGAGATTTTCGAGATTTCGTTTGTAAAACATTCAAAATCCCCAGTAAATATAATACAATTTGATTTATCAATCATAATTTAAAAATAATAAAAATCATTATATTATCAAATTCCAGCGACAGCTACGCATCAGCCCGTTCCAGCCATCATCATGACCAGGACCATGAAAATGATCTTGACCACAGCCTAGACTTCCAAAGATCTCTCTCTCAGGAATACGGACCTCCAACCTCCAGAGCCTTCGGATCCTCTCTCAACGCCCTCTCAACCGAATACGGTCCTCCAAACGCCAGGACCGCAAGCCCTAGAACCAGTCCTTCCCAGAGATATGGAGCTCCGAACCAACGCAGTGGACCTTCTCAAGAATATGGTGTGCCAAATGCTAGAAGTCAGATTTCGTCATCTCGGAGCCTTTCGACGGAGTATGGTCTTCCAAACGCTCGAAGCTCGCCGTCCACTGAATATGGAGTACCAAACGCTCGAAACTCTCTTTCAGCTGAGTATGGTGTCCCCAATGCGCGTAGCGGTCCATCTCAGCAATATGGTGCTCCTGCTGCTAAAAGCTCTTTGTCCCAGGAATACGGCGTCCCAGCCGGAAGAAGTGGTCCGTCTCAAGAATATGGTGTTCCATCTTCAAGGACACCCTCCACCCAATACGGACCCCCTGAATTTCGTTCAACACCTTCAGAAGAATATGGAGTACCCTCACAAAGAAGTTTCGGAGCGCGTACACCTTCTCAGAAATATGGGCCACCTACTTCCCGGAATTCTCCTTTCTCATCAAACTCTCTGTCTCAAGAATATGGTGTGCCATCAGCCAGAACTGCTGATTCCCAAAGCTTTACCCCCAGAAATATTGGAAAGTCGTTTGGAAGCAGCTCAGCCCGTTCCTTCAAGCCTCAGTCGGCAGCTCGTTCATCCTTTGGTTCTCGCTCCCCGTCAACCAGCTACGGAGCTCCCAGTGCAAGGAATTCTGACTCTTACTCCCATGACTCCAAGGTTCCTTCTCAATCGTATGGTGCGCCTGCGCAGCGTGATCTGTCTGACACCTATGGAGTGCCAAGTACGAGGGGTTTATCTCAGGAGTATGGTGTACCTTCGAGCCGCGCTGCTGATCAGAAGACCAGTGCTGTTGCTTCGTCTTATTCTGCTGCTGCATCCAGGTATATTATTCTACATACTTTATTTTGTTTATTAAGTTCAATAGCCAATTGTTGTTGTGGGCCCCATATTTATGATGTCTTGTTTTATTCATTTAAAGTTCATTCAATGTCAAAGATAAATAGTTTTATAGGCTAAATAAATAAAAAAAACTTAAGTGGAACACAGAAACTAAACAACAACTAGATTACATAATATAATATATTTCGCTTAGAACCAGTTTTCTTTACAAATAATCCAATTAGAACTAATTCTATCTCATCTCTTCCCAGGTCTTCTCCATCAGATACCTACGGACCTCCTTCAGCTCGCGACTTCATGCCCTCGGACCAATACGGAGTACCAGACCAGTACAGCAACCAGGACAACCAGGGATACTCTTACAACAGGGATGCTCTTAACGAACTATTGAACCAGGTATGTCGAAGTTTCTAAATTCGTAAATAAAACTTTCATGGACAGTTAGGGATATTAATTATTAATCAAATTGACACCTTACGTTAATTTGCCATGTTATAGCCATTTCACACAACTGTCAAAGAATAACAGTTGTGATTTGAATATACGGCTAATTTAAGTTGGTCGACAATTTGCAAAAAAGAGACAATTTCTGAACGTCCTTTGTAACCACTCCCTAGTGTTAAGGGTACGCTAGTCGGTCATCCTTCTATACAAACGTAGTGTGGTGATTACTCGTATGTTTGACAGTGTACGTTTAAAAATAAAAATAATATCAATTTGTCTTGTCATTATTATCTAGCCCTGTGCGAAAACAGAACTGGAAAAAAAAATGGTTTGGAAGTTATGAGCGTCGAAACTTACACGTTTCAACACAAATTTTAAATTGTGTTTGGGCGTAAATAAATAACGTATGTAGTAAAAAAATGGCAAAATAGAAACCATACATGGATAGATAATTTATTCAAAAGATAAAATAATTTTATTGTGAGTAAATACATCCAGTAGTTTTCCCTTAATGTCTATACGCCCAAAGGTCTGTTCATGAAATTTAACGCGCTCCTTTTCGTTATAAATCATCGTCTATTTTACTAAATAAATTAATAAATATATAAATAAACAAATGAAAACTAGATAAATAAATGAAACTCAATAAATAAATAATTTGACTAATTAGCATGTATATTAGTCACGCCCACCAACGATTTCCAGCCGCCGACTAGTGCACCCTTAAAGGCTGATAACAAAAGGTGCAACACATTTCCCAGTTGTATATAAGTATCTGAGAGGAAGTGTCCTTAATAGCTCCTTGCTCAGTAACACCTGCAAAGATTTATTTGTGACGCCTTTGGAAAATCTAGCCAAGTTTCTAACGAAATATAGGTATGTAAGCGACTTTACTATTGCTTACAGTCATATTTACATTTATTACTTTATAACTGACTACAAGATAACTGCCTCGTTGGTTAAGTGGTTGCAAGCGCTGCTGAGCATGAGGTCCTGGGTTCGATACCCGAGTCGAGCAAAGTGTTATTGCCCGGAGTCTGGATTTGTGCCCGGTTGATGGCCATAGACTAGCCTTCTGTTACATGGGACTTAAACATATCTGGCGAAGTATAGGGTCCTCTGCCTAACCCTTCGGAGAATACAGGCGTAATGTTACTTGTATGTTATGTAATAAAAAGGTCGCAAAAAAAAAAAAACTTTGTTACCTTCTGCATCATTAGATATTACTGCAGAATGTAGGATTACTGACTGACTTACCTATACTAACGACCTAATGCCTCATTATCTGGGTGAAAATCAAACCAGTTTTATTACAACCTCCTTCTTTTAATCTTCAGGAACCCGCCAATTACGACTTTTCTTACAAAGTGAACGACTATGAATCTGGCAGCGACTTCGGACACAAGGAGTCGAGGCAAGAGAACAGAGCTGAAGGCTCCTACTTCGTTGTTCTCCCTGATGGCACCAAGCAGGTAAGCTAAGAAACACACAAAGCTATTTACAAACCAGTAGTCAAGTCAATCAGCTAAGCCTGTCACAGTTCACTGTTGGACATGGCCGCTCCCAAGCTGCACCACAACTCCCGGTTCTCCACCTTCAGTATTCAGTCTGTTTCAGCAACCTTTTAAAGGACAAACTAGTAACATTTATATGTGGCCCAGTGGTAACGGCCACGATTAACGAGTTGTTGTTATAGGTCCAAACCCAAGCAGGCACTTAACTCTTTGTAAATTATTCCATCACCACTGGTCTCAAAACGGTGAAGGAAAACATCGTGAGGAAACCGACATGTCGGAGGACCATTAAATCGAAGACATGTGACATCTAACAACCCGCGTGGTGGATTACGGCCCACTCCTTCTCGAAGAGAAGAGGCCTGTGTAGGCCTGTGGTTAAGTCTGGCCTGTGGAGTGCCTGTGCCCAGCAGTACGGACATTAAAAGCTGATTATACTATATTATAGTACAGATTATTCCATGGAATTTTTATGTACTATCTTGGTTTATTCCCTACACATCACTTCGAAATTCAAACGGTGTCTCGTTTTGAATCACTTTTAAAACAAATGAGTTCGCTTTCGAATCGTGTGCGTTCACTCGAGTGAGGTTCTTAGTGACTTTACAGAATAGCACTACAAAAGTTACAACTTTTTGTGTATTACACATTTCATGAGCCATTGAGCGTTTTCCATATAAAAACGTTTTTATCACATATTTGTGTATTAATAAACCCTACACCATGAGCTACATACTAATCATCTTTGTTTATTTTTGTTACAATATAGGTAACTAACATATTATTTTAGATTTCCCATCTATTTGTATATTCGGATCCAAACAGTGTTGTAGTATTGTTGCAACACGTGAGGCAAATTCTGTGGAGTTAATTAAACATGGTTTTGCTATTTGTGGCTCTCGATGTTAATGTAACTTCCAAATCAGCTGTAAGAATCCCTTCATCAGCTACTATGTAGCTTCTGCCCGCGACTTCATTGTCGTCATCTCAGTAGTCTCTCCCTTTCAAGCTTATCATTTTCCACACAGTCCATCCATCGTTTCTTTGGTCCTCCCCTACTCTTATAGCCATACACATTCATACTCAAAATTTTCCTCACGAAAGGAAGGTTATTATTATTTGTATAATCCATTAAACTGAATTATTCCACTTTGCCCCACCAAGCCGCCGCTGGTGCGTGAGCAAAGTGGAATGCCAAAAATTATGCAGTAAATTCTGCCCCACTAGTTCGATTTGGTGGGGCAGATTCCATTAGTCTTTAGAGAATTCTGGCCCACTAGGGTTGGCACCTTAGAAATTGTGTAGATAAGTATGCTCGTATTTTATATTAGTTTGGAAAAGAAAGAAACATAATAATAAAAAAGAATTCTCGATGTTTTGTCAAGTCGTAATGTTTTAAAATTGTTTTTTTTTTCTGTTTCCAGACCGTAGAATACGAAGCTGATGAGCGTGGCTTCAAACCCAGGATCTCAGTGGAACCTGCAGATCTTGGCAGATCAGGTGGTTATGATGACAACGCGGCTGATCTCGCCAGGTCTGGTGATGGGCCTTATTAAGAAGATATAAGAATGATATTGCAATGGTGAAATGAGAAGTTGTGTTAGGTTTTGATTAGTCTTTGGTCTTTATTTGTTGTTTTGTCTGATACTTCGTGTGAAGAAGTTGTGCTAATTTAAAAAAAAAAAAACAGCTACTTATCACTGATTATATTTTTATTTTAGCAATATTGTTATAGTCATCTAAGGTGTAAGAACCAATTTTGGTCCTTTTTCCTTATATTCGCGATAGACAAAGTAGGGAAAATCTAGTAAGAGCACCGACAGTACAAAACTGCAAAGAACATCTATTTTGATTTTGATATATCTTATGACAGTAAATATATTAAAATAATGCAAGATTCTGAATGCTTTGTACTTATAAATATAAATGACAGATAGTTAACGAAAAATTAAGAATGACTTCTCTTCACACTATCGCCTCTAGCGGCAAAGTTTAGAATTAACATTACTTCTCATTTTATGTCTTCGCAAATCTATAAACTCGACAAATTTCAAATGAAATGGCATTGTAAATGGATCGTCTGTAAAATACTCAATAATTTATTATTTTGTCTAGCAAATGTAAAAAAAACTGTAAAAAAATATTAAATGTACCTCATATAGTTTGTAAGTTGCTTGTGATGTAGTGATTTAGTGCAAAATATAAATATTTTTGTGATATTTTTGAAATTTGAATTTCCTGTAATTCCTTTAGGTCATCTGCCTACCCTAACTACGCATGCTTCAAAATGACACCTGAAACAAAGAAACAAAAATATATTATAGTTGTTAGATTAAAATATAGTTTTCACTTATCCATGAAATGAGCAATATTTGTATATATATATATATATATATATATATATATATTTGTGAAAACGGCTCTAACGATTTCGATGAACTTGCAATATAGGAGTTTACTGGGGCGAAAAATCAATCTAGCTAGGTCTCATATCTGAGAAAATTCGTTTTATCTATCACCTGAGCACAGTTCGGTCGACCAGGTACTTGGTTTTTAAATGCTTTCAGGTAGAAAAAAGAAGGAAAAACGTCTAATACTTTATAGGCTGGTATTATTTGCATTTATTAAGGACAGCCACCAAAACGCCCAGCCTTCACCATTCTCTAATGTTTATCAGACCCCACAATAATTTCATCATCATCATCATTTCAGCCGAAAGACGTCCACAGCTGGACATAGGCCTCCCCCAAGCACCGCTGCTTCGAGCGGTTCTGTGCTTCTTGCATCCAGCATATTCCTGCAGCATCTAGTGGATTCGTGCGGCCGTTGCCAGACCATCTTGTGGAAGGCCTTCCAACGCTACGTCTTTCAACTTCAACAAAAATTTCCCTGAAAGCTTTGTTTGTTTTGATCAAGCAATGATAATTCATTGCTTGATCAAAACAAACAAAGCTTTCAGGGAAATTTTTTCTGCTGTAATCAGCAGAAAACTTAAGATTTGACCACAGATCGATCGCGGAAGTTATGAAAGAACAACCAACAATTCAACAGTTTCGGCTGCGAATAACAAATGTATGTTATATCTACACATTTTCAGATCAAATACTATAAAAGTTTCATGAATATGTAAACTCCAAAAACAATAAACATGGGTAACATGATGGCAATTAAGTGTTATGCCGTATTTCTTGATTTATTTGTTGTTTTATAGTCAATAGTGCCATATGCCTCGATTTCTTTGTTTTGTTATTTTTACTTGTCTATTCAGTAGTGTCTTAAATATCCGTCCACGCAATAAACTGATCCCATTTGTTATGTTAACTTAGTCTGTAGTGTAATGTATACTTATTGAAAATTATAAATTTTTAAATAGTACTAGTTATTAAATTTTACAGACGCCAGCACATCAACCTACTACAATCTGTCAAATTTCTTTAATAGATTTTCAATTTTATTACTAAAGCATAGGGTTTGTAACATATCTACTACTTATTAAAATAAAAAGGAAAGCAGACAAGTTAAAAATATATAATTTGAGGTAAATAATTAAAAAAAAAAAACACAAAAAATAATTAAAAAAGAACCTATCCTACCTAGCGCTCTCAGAAAAGAAAATATTTACAAAGGACAAGTTAAAAATATATAATTTGAGGTAAATAATTAAAAAAAAAAAACAAAAAATAATTAAAAAAGAACCTATCCTACCTAGCGCTCTCAGAAAAGAAAATATTTACAAAGGAAGTATGTTACGGCTTTCAGGTTCGAGACGTCCGTCAGTTCTGAAACATCCAGATTCGTTTCCCAGATATCTTGATTGATTCACAGGCAATGTAGAAGACGTCAGGCCTCGTTAGCTCTGAGGCCTGAAGATCCGCTTCCCAGTCTCTCAGACAGTCCAGACAGGACTTAGTAGTGGAAGGTCCTCCTGGCAAGAAACGTAGTACCGTGAAGACAGAGTATGATTTCAGGGTGAAATGTATGTAGACCAATTTGCAAGACTTTTCTTGAGGAGATGTTTCCTTGAGCGCTTCCAGATCAGCTCTGCCGCATGGGTGCGTAGTCCCTCCGACGTTTATTTTTCAAATTATCTTTTTCTTGTTCTTTACAGAATTTAATTTCAAATTCAGAGATCGAAAAGGGCCAGACATATTCGTACCAAAAAACCTCTTTGATGAATTCTGAGAGCGTTTCAATTATTATTATAAAATGTAAGTTAGGATACAAATATTTTACAGTAAACAATTATAATTGCCTATAAAATACCATATTTGAGCTAAACATATTGATAAAAATAATTTAAATTATATAAATCAAAAGTAACCTTCATGGACTAAGCCAGTAAGAAAACTAGAGAGAAAATTAGAAGAAAAAATAATGACAGCTTGACAGCCTGACGTAAGTGTCATAACATTGAAAAATATGAAAATTAAAGAAAACTAATCGTTTTAGAACGATTCGCAAAATAATAATGCAAAATCAATAAACGAGTATAATACATAATATTAATGAATGCATAGTGTAAGTATAATTATGATGTAGTGTCTGTAGTATGTAGATACTATAGGTTCAAAGTTGATTGGGAAAATTTGACAGTTTCGGGTAGGTTGACCTGCTGGCGTCTGTACTATAAATGTTGTATGAAATAAAAGTTTTTTTGAAGTGAAAACTTCTTTAGGCGCGTTGAGCACTTTTTGGGTGAACAAAAATCATGAAACTCGCGTCTTCGTCACCGCACGCTGTTTTAACTTCTATCAGCAGTCCCCAAAGACTGCCCCGCATGTTTATTTTTTTCGTCTTTGACATTTCTCTGGATCCTGGGATCCCAGACCTTTGGAAGGGCTACGCGGGGCTGAAGCCAACTAGCAGAGGTCCGTTTGATGTGTTAAATGAAATGAGGCACCAAATGACGATTATTCCTGCACGCGCTATACAAGAGCACCCAAGGACAGCCCCCGGTTGGTTTAGGACTATTTCAGGTTATGGAAACAAAACATATTGGGTGTTACACAGAGTTTGGATGGGTATAGTTTGGGTTGGGTTTTGAAATATGGAAGAACTATGTCCCCTGCCTGTCTAATAATATAATATATTATACACGGATAAAATGGCAGGGGGGTGACTTGCACACTCAATAATGAACCCCCGGAAATTTTCGCGAAAACACGACAACGTTTCAACGTTTTGACGTAGCGAAAAGGGGGCAACATGTCCTTAGGTGCTTGAGGAATGGAGAGGTATTCTAGGGCTTTCATGACAATCCTGGAGCCCGGAAGATAGTCAAGATCCCTACCAGCATCTTACTGGAATACTTCCTTCCTCTGAGCACGTTTGCCCTTGCAAATCTTCACTCAAGCCGGCCAATAATGGCAAGAAAAAGGTGGGAGCTCTGGACCTCAAATTCATAAATAAAATATTTTATTTCACATAAACCTAAATGGGCACTTATGAAACGCCAGAAGCTAGGTGCACGGTTCCAATTGGTCATTTCCTATGGAGAAGACCCGGCAAGAAATCCACGGTTACTCTTTTACAAATAATTGGCTTTTACAATATTTTCAAATAACAGTGTTTATAGGTATGGGAGGACAGTGTAGGTCTTTCAGCTAGTACCAGATACTTAACAGAATAATGATGGTCAAGAAATCTACAGTCCACTAAGCCTACAGCGTTCTCACATTCACAAAATAGAAAATAATCTATTAATAAAAATAAAAACGAAATGACGTGATTGCTATTACAGCTGTAACAACCTCGCCAGTGTTCACTCCAGCCGGCCAATAAAGGCAAGCCAGAGGTGAGGAACAAGACTCCTCCCGGAAGATATAATAGGGTCCGTGGAGTCGCTACTGCCCAACAAGTCGCCAGGTGCTCGCCCTGCGAGTTTATGTATCTCTTTAGGTCTGGCTCCTCACCCAACACCAGCTCCCTAATTGCATAATACACCATCTATCACAATCTGGGGCCGTATTATGACGTATTAATGCCATCATTATTCCAGAGTGAGTGAGAGACGGAGCTATACAATGCCGCTAGCACTATCCTTTTTTCGCAGTGGAATAATGATGGCATTAATACTTCATAATAAGGCCCCTGAAGGATATTGCTAATCCATTGCTTCATGTGCGAAAAATTTGACTGCTCAACAACGTAAATAACGCAATTAATGTTTATTGAACTGTCAAAATGAAAGCCATTGCTACTGTAAACGTGTTTCGCAATTACCCCGCAGGTTTCCGTACGATGTTTTCCTTCACCGACGTTAGTAATGTCCAAGATAAACTTAGAACGTACGTATAAGTTGAAAAAGTCACGTTGGTACTTGTCCGGATTTAAACCTACAACCTCGAGCTACATATGCCTTTGCACAATTATGCCGCTCAAGGAACAAAACTTGGTCTTTCGATACCAAGGACATCAAGACCATTAATTATAATTCATCATCATCAATCTGCTTTCATCAACAGACGGTGAAAAGTATTCCTGTGTCCCGTATTATACCGAACTGTACTCGAGTCGTTGAGCTCCTTAAGGTGGAACTAGTTGATATTTTTTCCCTACAAATTTCCGGGTATTTTACTCTGCTGTTTGACATTGTACATCCAAAGTTAAACATGATATCGTTTTGTCTCAATATTAATTTTGTCTGTGCGGAAACAGAAGAGTAAAATAATAAGCTATTAAATAGGTTAGGAGCCAACAAAGATTCGTTTTTCTTGCTCATTTTAACGCAACTTTGGGCGTAAATAAGTTATAAAAGAAGTATAAAATTTCGAAAACAAAGTATTTGTAATTGATTTATGCAGTGGTTTTTTCATAAAACTTGATTTGCCAAACCACTAAATAGTTCGGGACGGTGTTTGTGTGCGTGCGAACTAGACGTTATGCATGTAGAACAACGTCTTTCTGCTCATCACTGATACTATCTCTGTCGGACACGATGCCAGGTGAGACAGCGTGCTTTTTGGCCATGCCCACCTGTGAGTTCGAGCCTACGACTAGTTCAACCTTAAGATGGAACAGGGCCTGCGAAGAATTTGAAAAATAGGTATTTGAAGAAACTATTGCCGTCGTCTTACCTCAAATCTACCCCCGTAGAGTGCGATATCCCGGGACAGCTGCAGCTCAGACCGCTTAAATCTCAAAAAAAAATTACAAGATCGACGTTTCGTATTCCTCTTTTTTCTCCTTGAAAACAGGGCCGATTCAATTAAAATTCTAAGAAATAGTATGTCTAGGTTCCTATCATTTTCTTTCATGTTAAAACTTTTCGAATTTGTCTGGTAGTCCTCTATTCACGGTGGAAAAAATGGGCCATTTTTGTAATTTTTGGAGGGTCATATTTTCTTTACCAATAAGTTGCTGAAAAAAAGGAAATAACAGGGATGCGTCTACAGCAGACTTTGACCTGATTTTATGAAAAAATTGCTCTAGAGGCATTATTCAAAAAGAAAAAAGGGGAATACATTTGTATAGAAAATCGCAAGCCCTATCTTAAGTTCTGAGTTGAGCTCCACGATTACTAACAAATGCTTGCACTGACTGTACAGGTCCACTCAAATCTGTGTGGTTCTTTCTTCAAAAGACCATTTTAGACACTTATCTACTTGTCGTTACCGTTGGAGCTGCTGAAGATTTTAAAAACTATCTTTGCATTGTATAAATTCAATGTCTTAGCATTGTATAATTGCATAGCACATGTGTGAGTACTGTGTACCGACTATAAAGCTACCATTTAGGTACTGGGTATGTCTTTCATTGACTTGAATGTGCCCCGGCGGCTGAGATTATGTCATGCTCACTCTAATGTCTCGCTGGCGGTGGCGCGTGTGTTGGATCATTTAACTCCCTTCAAAATGGTTGAGCTGAATGGTGCTAATACATGCGTCATGTTCGTGAACGGGCGCCGTCAGTAGAGACTGGTCATCTCTTAGCTGCCATGGCTTATTAAAATTTTTGAATTGTTCTTTGTTTTTTATATTTTTATTACGGACGCTTTTAACGTCGGCTTTGCACGTCTTTCTACATTGTTCTCACATGTATAATTTCAACGTTAATGATGTAACCAATATTTTGTAACAATTTTTTTATTTAAAAGAGTGTCCGTGGAGTTTCTTGCCCGTTCTTCTCCATAGGTACCTACTACGCTTTGGAATGGGCAACTAGCTTCATATTTCTGACTGACCGACTTCTTGACAATTCAAAAGTGCCTGTAAATGGTTTAATTGAAATAATTGCTTTGAGTTTGAGTTTGAGTTCATATGGCCTGACCAATATTACGTCTGGACTTTATAAGAGACTGTGACCTCTGAGTTTGTTTCGGCCTTTTTTCTCAGAGTAGTCAGATAGGAAACGCTGAACTCAGCTAGCTTATTTTTAATAATTTTTTTTAAGATGACGTGTAAAAGTGATTCCAATATCCTATTTACAGAATAAACAATTTCATTTCATTTCATTAGTTTCGATTAAAACACCTTTGATTATGACAGCTGGCTAGAATACTTCAATGAAAGAAGCCGCAGTAAAGGTAAAAAAAAATGATGTAGTGTAACAAATTTAGAATTACTCCTAGAGATATTTTATGTCGTTGCGGGAAAGTCCGAAAGGGATACCGTGGCTCCTGGCAACGTACAGGCAACGGAAGGAACACGGGTGGGTTTAAGTCAGAACGATCTGACACGCCCTCTCGCTCCGCCCAGAGCGGGAGAAGTTATTTGATGATTTACCATCCAAAAAAAAAAAAAAGTATTTTAAGTCGGGTGCACTGAGTGGCCTTTGTAAGACGGCTAAAATTTCACGGTGTTATATTTTTGAAATGTGCTAATTAAGCGCTTTCATTTGACACCTAACATGGCACCATATTTTTTTTTAGTTTAAGACTTTATGTCTTCTAGAGGGCGCCATATTCAATTTAATGTGACGTCACAAAGCCTATGAAACAAGCGGACGATCAATACGCCTCTAACGACGCTTCTCACATGTCAAATTATGATGAGTAGTTTAGAAGTTATGAGGGAACAGATGAACATACATACCGGTCAAAATCATAACCCTCCTTTTTGCTTCGCCGTAGTCGGGTAAAAGGTAAGTGGATCGTAATCACTCATAATCAGCCTAGAACGTTCCCACCACTGCTGAGACACAGTACATGCCGGTTTCCTCACGATGTTTTCCTTCAGCAGTGGTGATGAAATAATGTACACAAAGTAAAGCGCCTGTCTGGGTTCGAACCTTCGACCTACAACTCGTAAGTCACTGGGCCACCACTGCTCTCCAAAAGCTCTGTAAAAAATACGTGGATGGATAGATAGATAGTGCCAATATGGGAAGACAGACAATCATATCAGCCCTTCGACTTCGCTCTGGACATATTCCCAACACCAAATTATGTAGAATACAACTTAATTGAAGATGTTTATCATATCATCAAGGAGTGTGCGGAATGAGCCGGAAAGATGAGATTTATCAATTGTATATACGTATAATAAATGTGCGAGACTGGGGTATGTAACAGTGTCCTGGCTGCTTATGCTTAAGAAGGAGCCAGGATGCTGTACAGGCTCGTAAATATTGGAATCAATCGTAGAGGTAGATAGTGTAAGTAGTAGAGCAGTAATAGCCTAATGGTGTGACCAAGTCATAGGTCTCGACTTCGAACCCAAGGCACGCACCTCTGACTTTTTGGATTCATGTGGGTATTGTATAATTATTACTTGCTTCAAAAACGGTGAAGGAAAACATCGTGAGGAAACCGCCGATGCCTGAGAGATATTTCTCGACGGCATGTGAAGCCAAGTAAGAGGTCCATGGGAGGCTTTAAAACTCTGAGGAAGTATAAGATAATTTTTAGTTGTGTAGTGGTATGTAAAGTCGATTTGTAACCATGTGGGTAGCATAATCTGCCTTAATTAAAACCCGTAAATAAAAAAAAACAGTTGCCTAGCCCTTTTCTTAACAGTTTTGGGGTCGGTTTTCAGTAACAGGATGCAATATTTTACGTGGAGCGACTGCCTATCTGACCTCCACAACCCAGCCATGAGGAATTATTGTAAAGGATTATTAAATGTAGTTAATCCGGAGTAAGGTCAGAAGGTGGGTACAAATAATACATGTGCGTAGTTTAGGAAGTCTATGTTGTTGGTACATCCTTGAGTGACATATTGGTAGGTTAAGAAAACCGTGGAGAGGTGAATGGTGTTAAAGATTTGAGCGAGTTTATGAGATGGAGGCGGGATTGTATTTATGTCTTTTGATTTAGGCGGTAATTAGTAAGTAAACCAATTGGATTTTTATTTTATTTCATGACTAGCTGCGCCCCACGGCTTCACCCGCATAAGTCTCGATTCTGTGGGAATATTGGAATAAAAAGTATTGTATTTATTTATTTAATACTTCAAGCACACAAATGTACAGAGGTGGACTTAATGCCATAGGCATTTTCTACCAGTCAACCTTTGGGTGATGCAGAGACAAACAGTGGTAGGTGCAATAGGATATTTATATTTAAATATAAAGATATACATATATACCTATTAAAATCCCTAACCCAGATCATGGTCCACCCATGTACCTATTAACATCCAAATCCGTTCAACCGTTTTAGCGTGAAAGCGTAACAGACAAACAAACTCACTTTCGCATTTATAATATTAGTCAGGATTGCAACATGAAATCGCATTCTAATATCGAAGAAAAATAGATTTTCAAGTCAAATACCGAAGGAGAACGTGTGTTTCGAAAAAAACTTACTTATGTTTTCTTGCTTATTAATTTTCATACACCTACTTATGAAATGAAAACACGATTATGAAGGCAATTGCGGGAAAGTCCGAAAGGGATACCGTGGCCCCTGGCAACGTACAGGCAATGGAAGGAACACGGGTGGGTTTTAGTCAGTAAGAGTCTGACACGCCCGCCCGCTCCACCCAGAGTGGGAGAAGTTATTTGATAATTTCCCATCCAAAAAAAAATAAAAAAAAATGCAATGAATTATTTTATTCATTGCATTCGTAACGCAAAGCACAAATCATGAAGTCGTTGAAAAAGAATAATGTCAAGTCTACTCCACGCTATACTCTGTTCCAAATCGTATTACACCTTGAAACATCTTTTATGTCGCTAATGAGCATCAATTTTTCACCCCCAAACCTTTTGAACACAAGTCGTATAAAAGCTAAACCAAGATGGCGACAGTATCACTTCAACAAGTCACATCTGTAGATACAGACTTACATTCGACATCAGTTTTGTTATAATCTTTACAATATGAAGGTATTATTTGTTTTAATATTTTGGATATATCACAGTTCTTGGATTGCAGTGTTTAACGTTGTAGGAGCAAGTTTGAGAATTTGGTCCTTATGATTTGGTTATTGAAACAAAAACCTATGTATAAAGACAAGTATTACAAAATATCTTTATTTAATAATACGAGTAATATAACCTCTTTTTTAGACCATCGCAGCTGTGGTGCTCCTGGTGGCGTTTGCTTCTGCCGAACCTCCTCTTTCAAACAGGTAAAAAAAAAACCCACCCATACTTCCATACAAATAATTAACCCTGTTACTGGGCTGTGGAGGTCAGGTCATTCGCTCCATGTAAAATACTGGAAGCCGACCCCAACATATTTGGCAAAAGGCTAAGCAAACGATGACCTCCATACTATGTACTAATTATTATAAATATATCAATATTATAAATGCAAAATTAACTCTGTTTGTTTGTCTGTCTGTTACCCTTTCACGCCTAAACCACTGAAACGATCGTTATGAAATTTTTCTCGTGCTTTAGCTGGGAAGAAGTGAGTTTGAGTTTGCATCAAACTCAAACTCAGCAATACATGTGAATTCATGAATTTTGTTCTACTTATACAATAAAGTAATAAACATCACGATACAAAAATCATTAAATTTAATTTAATTCCACATGCCAGCTAACGCACGCCAATATACCAAAAAAAAAACATTGAAATTTCTGTTAAAAATTACTTTTCATGAAAGTCAAAGTCAAATCATTTATTTCAAGTAGGCCCGTATAAGGCACTTTTGAACGTCAAAAATTTACAAAAAAAATTAATTGATTCTAGTTGCCCCTTCCAAAAGGTAGTTTTCGTATGGAGAAGAATGGGCAAGAAACTCCACCGTTACTCTTTTAAAATGTTTTACAATATTTTGTATAAGTACATTAGTTATATAATTATATGTGAGGACGATGCACCTAGAATAAAATTATTATACCACAATAGGTAAAAAGAATTAAGAATTAAAAATGAAGCAACAACAGATAAACTAATTATGTGATAGATACATGGTGCTCACTGAAATCTTTAATATCCATTTGGGTTACCTTTCAGCTACCTACCGCCTCCATCATCAAGCCGCAGTGCTGGTTACCCACAAGGCCCAGCCAATCAGAACTTTGGAGCTGGACCTCAGATAGTGGCAGCACGGAACCTGGACGGACCTCAAGGTCACGCTGGAGCTCATGGTGGAAAGAGTGGACATGGATCTCAAATTAATGCTTTTGGAAGGTAAGTAAGCAATAGAAAGCCTGTATACAGGGTGGTAGGGACATCGACCGACAAGCTGTTACCCCATGGTAACAGGTTGTCGGTCGATGTCCCTGGATCCATATCCAGTACATGATTCTGAACTTTATTATTTTTTTTTATTTTTTTCCATACATTTTGTTCGCGTAGGTATTGCACTTTTCTATGAAACAGCGTGTACCATACAAAGTGTATCTGACGCTGATGTTCAGCTGCAATCCACGAGTGCCATACGCTAGAATATTAAAGACAGGGAAGTGTGTGTCCTTTTGAATAAATTAAAAGTAGTAAAAGATAGGATAATATGAAAAGCTCACAAAATCAAATAAAACCTTGTGACATAAGCGCGTGTGATGTGTTGTAAATGAGAAACTAAAATAAATAAATACCCAATATCTCTGTCATAATAACTACATTAAAATAAAATAAAATCTATCCTCTTTTGAACATGTCTGTTAAGAAAAACAAGCGAAAACGGGTTCTGCGCATCTACGATTCTTGCCAAGCTACGAGTATTTTATAACTTTCAAGAATAATTACATCGAAACTAAACCGATGAAAAGAAGGCGGAGGTTGTCAAGTCAACGCCTATTTTTTTTATTTTCAGACATACTGTATAGAAATGATAGGCTGACTATGGGTTTTGCCGATCAGCCGACTAGCTATGTGCCTAAAATATTGTTTACGGTTCGCGTCAAATAACTTTGCCACTCTGAAGTTAGGTTGCGCATGCGTGCTGGCATGCGCGCTACTGTTTTTTAAGTAAGATTGACTACTGCGCAGTCATTTGTAGGCTACATCAGAGCGGCAAAGTTATTTGACGCGAACTGTATTTGATTGAATTTTTGTATGAAGGCTGGAAACGTCATTAGATAGGTATAGGCACAAAGTTTAGTGTCGTATTGATAGATAGACAGACAGCTGTGCTGCTGGAGAGTTTGTTGCACCACTTCTTCCTCCCAGACAAAGCACTAGAAAATGGGGAAGTGGGCGTTTTGGGGGACTGTCTTATGACATTCGAAAACCATCCTAATTTGAATAAATGACTTTTGATTTTGATTGTCGTCTCCACCTCGAATGTCGAAAAAATAAAAATAAATATAATAGATGTGACGGGACATTTAGACACTTCTCGCATTAGGATTCTGCAATAGGTATTCGTCAAAGATTAATGCGCCAGACAGCTATTGCGATGTATCAGTGTATTATGTTTTATTTCCCTCAGATCCGCTCCTCATGAACACGGCTCTGGTGCTCACGCTCGTCTTGGTGGTGAAGAGTCAGCTGGCTATGCCAACAACGCGGCTGGGTACGATCCGAATGCCGCTGCTTTCGCCAGGAAAGCCCTAGAAGAAATCAATTCTGTAAGTTGAAAAATTATGAAATGGAAATTTCCTATGTGAACAACACAATTTATAGATTAATTTTTTTTAATACCTTAATGGCCTTAATCTATTGATGATTTTATACTAATTATTTTTGGAATTATCTGCTAATATTTTATATTTATGTTTTCTTGCCCATTCAACTCTACCCGATGTTTGATAATTAGGTAGGTAGCTTTATTTAAAAACCTATGGGATAAGATAAAACCTGTAAGGACAAAATATCAGAGCTAGAAAATGCAAAAAAGTACCGCAGGTTCAGAACCCTATAAAGCAAAAACAGAATTATTAAACCTTCAATATTCTTATAATGATTCATTTTAACGTCCGGTCGTTAACGATATTATTATACTTACCTCAAACATATAAAGCGGTTTTTTGTAGCTCTAAGGTTTGCCTACTACAGAGCACTGCAAAGGTTATTCTGGCGTGTGGCCAAAATCGGAAATATCTCCGCCATCTTGTTTTGTAAATATACAATGACAGTGACAATTTCACAAATGTTTACCAACAACGCCCCCAGTCAGCCATTCAGGCGCCAAAGATCCTTGCGCCACTCTTCATCTGCCTAGCCTTTTCCCAACAATCTTGGGGTCAGCTTCCAGTCTAACCGGATGCAGATGAATACCAGTATTTACATGGAACGACTGCCGATCTGACCTCCAAAACCTATTGACTGGGTAATACGATACCCCTTGGTAAGACTGGTTGTCAGACTTTCAGGCTTCTGATGACCCGTAACGACTGTCAAAGATTCACGAATGACAGTCGGGACCAACGGCTTAACGTGCTTTACGAGGCACGGAAGGGTCTTGGATTGTAAAGATGGTCACCACCACGGACCAACCCGGCAAGCGTAGCTTAACAGACAGTTATTACTTAGCCACTGTTTTTGAAGTGAAAACTTCTTTAGCGGCGTTGTGCATTTTTTTGTGATGGGTAAAAAATGTTAAACTCGCGTCAGGACACGTGACCTGATCGAAAATTCGTAAGACGGAGGGAGAGTAGTACCAAAATATCAAAAATGCACAACGTTAATATTCAAGTTTTCACTTCTGCCGGCACTCCCGGAGTGCAACCCGTTGTTTTATTTATTTATT
Source organism: Xanthia icteritia (assembly GCA_949128155.2). NCBI lineage: Eukaryota > Metazoa > Arthropoda > Insecta > Lepidoptera > Noctuidae > Xanthia > Xanthia icteritia. The sequence continues at coordinate 12,090,702 of OX421956.2, forward strand.
TATAAGCCTCTTTATTCTGAATTGTTTTTAGTGTTGTATGTTGTTGAAGTAGGTCTCTCCTCTTGGGAACGGCCTCCTCTATCTGTTACCGTTGAAGTCATTCACGAGCCACCCTCCTCCAGTTGGGGCTCGCTATAAGTTGAATCTCATCCTTCCATCTCCTTTGCCGTTTTCGTAAACACCTTATGAAATTCTACAGGAGCCTGCAAACTACAACTTTGGTTACATGGTAAATGATTACCAGGAGGGCACCGACTTCGGACACCACGAGGAGAGGCAGGAGGAGCGCGCTCAGGGGGAGTACCACGTTGTGTTGCCTGATGGCAGGAAACAGGTTGGTAGTTCTTTATAAACATAACATCACGCCTGTAATTCCCCGAAAGGTTAGGCAGAGGTGTACCTATAGTTACAGTCACATTTCGCCAGTTATGTTTAAGTCACATGTAATAGGGGGCGAGCCTATTGCCATCAACCGGGCACAAATCTAGACTCCGGGCTCCTACTGAGAAATTCCTAGATGAAAACCCAATAACGCTTTGCCCGACCTGGGAATCGAAACCTCATGCTCAGTAGTACTTAGCGCTTGCGACCACTAGACCAACGACGCAGATCTATATTGTGCCCAATAGTTAATTGCTGAATGGTCGAATCCAATTATTTTACTAATTTTACTTTATTTATTGTTGACATAATCTACTCATTACAATGTTTTTTTTTTATGAGTTGTATTGCAATATGTGGTTAGCTAGCGACCTCGATAATTTTTTAATTTACCTCAATGGTCCTAGTTTATCAATTATAACTTCTAGTTACAGCTATATGTAAGCGGGCACGCCCTTTATGTCTGGAGGCTTTTATTTAGATATTGTTTTCGTTAAGTTATTTTTATTTCTGCTTGAGTATAGTTCTCGATGTTTTTGGTTGATATATTGGCGTGTGCTAGCTGTCATATGGCTATTAATTTTATAATTTAAATTATGTTTTGTGCTGCGTAATGTAAATATCATTTTGCATACTATTATATAGAATCTTTTTTACTGAACAGACAGCTGTGCTGCTGGGGAGTTTGTTGCGCCACTTCTTCTTCCCAGCTAAAGCACTAGGAAGTGGTGAAGGGTGGGCGTTTTGGGGGACTGTCTTATGTAATTTTGACGTTCGAAAAGTGCTGATTCTCAGCCTAGTTTGAATAAATGACTTTTGAATTTTAATTAGTTTCGATCTGGCCTGTCAACATTTAGAGCTAGAACTAATCAGCAAAAAATGTCTAGAAATAATGAATAGAAAATACAGTGAATATTTAATTTCCACTTGCTTCATGGCGTTCTGTTTGGCAGTGAAAACCGCGTGCATTGCACTTTGCTAAACCTGCGCCGCACCGGCCTTACGTCTAACTAACTATATCATTGTTTGTTTCAGACCGTAAGCTACGAGGCTGACGAACGTGGTTTCAAGCCCCAGATCTCTTACGAAGATTCTGAAGACTTGGCTCGTTCAGGAGGCTATGACAGCAACGCCAACGCTCGCAGCAACCAGGACAACGGTTACTCTAGCCATGGTAAACATGGCAACGGGAAGGCGCGCTCCAACGGTTACTGACTACAACATGGCCGCCTCGTAGACATTATTCTATTTTTGAATTGTATTTATTTTTTATATTGTGGCATTGGCACGTAATTTCTTTTTTTTTCTTTTTGGGTGAATATGGAAAATGTATAAAAAAAATTATGTCTATATTTTTTATACGTCTATGGTCTATATATTTGTTTTAAGTAATTTGTAAGCTTTTACATAAGGCTTTTTTAATAAATATTATTTCATACATACCTACTGACATTTTGATTTTTCAAGAATAAACAATACTAATGAAGGTTTCACCGCTGAAATAATGTAATAAAAGACGATCCTATTTCCATAAATCGGGCACAAACTCAATAACTATTGTCCACCCAACCCAAGAACCGACACAGGATACCAAGCTCAACAATCACGCTTAAAACTACTAGACCAAACGAGGCAATCAGTTTTTAAACGTATTACGTCACAAATCTTAACAGACCCAGATCCAAAGCAAATATTTCAAAGTCAACAATTATTAGCAGAGCGGAAAACGACTAAATATTTAAATAACATATATTATATAAATATAGATCTAATTCTCGCCATTGACCTTGGTCTAATGTATTGTCTTACATTTCCGTAGTAGACCATTAGGCGACATGTTTTTTTGCAGGGACGCAAAGTACTTAAATATGGTTTGTTTGATGACAAAACAAATGACGGTGTAACATAGCTAAGAGTCTTTGATGTGGCATACTTCAGGTTTTTAAAAGTATAACGATAGTTTCCCGTCAGCATTTATTGCCGTAGGTCCCTAACGCAAGTACGTACCCTGGAGGTCTATACACTAAGCACGAAATCCGCAATTTCGGCCGAAGTTACGGACGCTTCCGACTCCGTATCGCCTACGGACATAAGATTAGTTTAGGGCCCGACTTAAGAATACATGACACCACGATTCAACAGTTATCGGACAGTTTACAGAACGGACTTGGGGAGTAGGCCCCCAGTTCTGAGCCCTATTTGTTTAAGATAATAACATACATCACAAGTCTGAATATTACATGAATATTCATTTCCAAGTTGAAGATCAAGAAATTATACAGGCTGGATTTTTGAGATGGGTCAGTAAGGGCAGCTACCTGAACCGTTGTAGCTACTGGAAAACGGTCTTAGAAGACTGTCCTTAACTTTTTGAGACATTTTGATCTGCATTTTGACACAGATTTTGAAAAAATTGTACAGTCAGCAAGAAAATGGGCAGTTTACACAAAAACTTTGTTTATTGCCTATCGATCCTGTTTCTTATCAGGATCTAAAAACTCTATATACTAACTGAGGTTTTAGTACTCGAAAGGCAGAAATAGCAAAAAACTTTTCCCTTACATTTCGTAGGAAATGAGACTCCAACCTACTTTTTGCGGTGGACTGGGTCCTAAGACCGTTTTCTTGTAACTACAGCGGTTAAGGTAGCAGCCCTATCTGCCCTATCTCAAAAATCCACACAGTATAAATATGCGGGTGTGTTGTGATTGTGAGATAGGTATTTTTTTTTAATATGGCCGGCAGTCTATAAGCCAAAGTTAAAATCCATAAGCCAAATTCTATAAAATCCAACACTAATAAGTGATTTAAAATATAAAATCATAACTCTCCTTTTTACAACCAAGACCTCAGGAGGCTCTCATTGCGCGAGTGGGTCAAGGGCTTGATTCAGAAAGCAGTACTCCTAGACATGGCATGGATAGTGTTGTGGTGGTTAGTAGTGGTTTCTCTCTCTATAGCCCTGACCACCGGCAGCTTGAACCCTGTTCCTGATGCCGATGGGCCACTATCTTTTATATGTTTATTTATAAAAATAATTTAAAATGTAATTAATATGTATACAAATTCAATAAAGGTAAATAATCAATGCTATGCGTATTAGGTATATACTTGTATCAAACTAAAAGCATTTATTTCAATTAAACCATTTACAGGCACTTTTGAATTGTCAAGGAGTTGGTCAGTCGGAAATATGAAGCTAGTTGCCCATTCCAAAGCGTAGTAGGTACCTATGGAGAAGAACGGGCAAGAAACTCCAATAACGGAAGGAGGTAGTAAAAAATTGGTACATATAGAAATCTAAATTCTGATTAAGGAAAAGCCGGCAATCTAAACCAAAATTCTCATTCGAATATCTACTCAATACTCTGCCTATCCCATCGAACTCATCAAATAACTGATAACACGTGACCTTCACAAGCCATCCAACAATTAATTCACATTAAAAATTGCACAACACAATCTTAATCAAATTCCGTTCAACCAATATTTGAACTAAATGTTGATCAAGGTCTAAACCATTGTTTGATTTATTTTAGTATAAAACTGGGATCTTTTGAGGATAAAGCATCATTCGTAGAATCAGTTCTTTAGATCTCATACAACATGAAGGTATAACATTTCTGGTTTATTCATATCTTATTCCCTTCATATCTGAAGAGTTCAAATTGGCTTATCAAAAGTGTTCTGCTCTAATTATTTTATAAGCTAAATATTCAATGTTAAATCATTCGATTTATTACTTTCTACTTTTTTCTTGGTTTAAACTTTTTTCATTTAATAGAACTACCGAAGTTGTCCCTTGAAAAATAATAGCTTATTTAAAAAATATTTATTATTATCATTGGTATTTTTAAATCTACCCATATAATTGCCACTTTGATCTATTTTAAAGCTGTAATTTCATCCAATGTGTGCATCTCTATTATACACTTCAAATTATCAGCCTGTTGTTCATCTTCATAGACCTTTTCATCTGTGATAACCAGGTCCTCATCGCCATTGTTTTCGCCATCGGCTCCGTGTCAGCTTTGGGCTCCGGACCTTACCTGCCAAGTGGATGGAGGCCTCAGGGTCCTAGCTTCTACCTGCCTTCTGAAGTTTCGGTAAGTAACCACATTCAATCACATCTAGAAAATTCAAAATTCAAAAGTTATTTATTCAAAGCAATCAGCACTTTTCGAACGTCAAAGTTACATAAGACAGTCCCCCAAAACGCCCACCCTTCACCACTTCCTAGTGCTTTAGCTGGGAAGAAGAAGTGGCGCAACAAACTCCCCAGCAGCACAGCTGTCTGTTCAGTTAGAAAAAATATATATATAATAGTATGTAAAATAATTTACATTTCGCACAAAACATAATTAAAATTATAAATTATGAGCCATATGACAGCTAGCACACGCCAATATACCAAACAAAAAAATCTAGGCAGAAATAAAAAATAAAGACTAAACATAATCAATATCTAAATAAAAGATTATCAAATTAGTTTTCAATAAAAATTAACAAAAGGAACAGAAAATACAAAAAGGGAGACTCCCATTATGTACTTTCGTTTCCTTATGTTAATTCCTTTAGGTATATAAACAACATTGATTTTTTTTTTTTTATGTATAAAACATTGTTTATTTATTAAATAAATTAGCTATACTGATTGTGGGAGAAAATTGTGGTCACATTATAAATCTACGCAGCACACAGACGCACACGCATATGGGTCTAGCGTAGCCTACTACGAAGTATAGGTACTTCGTCCATTTTGGTTTCTTTTGACTGTACAGCGAAAGTGTAACTGTAATTTACGTAGTTTAAAAATGAAGAAAAACGATTCAGTAAACGATTCTGAACAAACTACTTTCATAATGTGCATTGAGCCATTTAAACATTGTTTAATTCGTATTCAAAAATTATCTATACACACATATATAATTATGAAATTCTATTAACTATAGTATAACAGGAAATGGTAAGCCAGGCTTGTAAAACCTTAAAAGTTTGACATTCAAATAATTATAATCATCCTGTCGTACGATTTTTATGGCGACTGGGAAAAGTACAATAAACTGAGATGATGATTATCAACCTTACTTTACTTATCTTTCAGAAGCCATCAAACAGTCCACTCAAAGAGAACCTCCTCCAAGAGACTGAAGCTTCCGGCTCCGATGCCCTCAGGGAGTACGGACCTCCGAAGGTCGAGGAAGTTGTCCAGTTTAGTGTCAACCAGGGCCTGCCTGATGTGGCTACTGAACAGACCTTCTTCGTACAGTCTTTGGCTACACGGGAATTGCAGTCCGCTGTTGGGGAATCTGTTGCTGTTGAAGGTAAAACCTTTTGCCATCTTATTTCTGGATGAATAGTACCGAATATTTTGGTTCAAAACCATATACTATATACTATTAAATGAGTAATATTTTTATATTTGTAATCACGTTCTTGAAAACGGCTCTAACGATTTCGATGAAAGCTGCAATATAGGGATTTACGGGGGCGAAAAATTGATATAACTAGATCTCATTTCTGCGAAAATTCGTTTTCTCCGTTTTCACCCGAGCAGAGCTCGGTCGACCTGTTAATAAGAAGCAAAAGAGCAGAATTCAATAGCGATGTAGTTTATACCAACATAATAAGATTGATATACTTTTAATTTATGACGTACAAATCTGTTATAAAAATACCTGTCTAAAAATATATCGCTCTGATTTCTGCTCTAGAATCTGTTCTTTCAGATATTACCACACAAACGATTAAAACCATTAATAAACCATCTAACTCCAATGATAACTTATTTTAAATCACAGCAAGCACTGAACAAGCCGCTGCTTACATCGAAGAAGTAGCATCAACTACCGAAGCCCAACTCGCTCAATTAGCTGCCGAAGTACAAGCCACAGAAACCCTTTCTGAAGCCCAGCCTACCTTCGAAGCAACACCCCTAGAAGTTGTTGCAGAGATCGTTGAACAGACTTCTGAAGCTGTCCAGGCTGAAGAAGCCACAGAGGCGGCAGTACAGGCAGAAAACCTTGCACCTACTGCAGTTTACGCTGAAGAAGAGATTGTCGCTCCTACTGCAGCGGCACAAGAAGATGTTACCGCTGTCGTGGGAGAGGCTGTGGCACCCACTGCTGCTGTTCTTGAAGAGATTGTAGTACCAGCTGCTGTTGTCGAACAAGTGGTTGTTGAAAGAGTAGCCGAGGGAGTTAACAACATCGCCGAGGCTTTGGTTAAGTTGGAGAATGAAGTTAAGGCTGCTGAGGTGAGACAAAACATTAAAAACTAGAATATAACTGTGATAAGGATAGTAAGACAATACCATAGAATCTAAGATTAACGGTAGAGCATGAATATCAGGGGAAAACTTCTGATTTTCATCACTTATCAAACGTGAACTTAAACGGTTATTCACAATTCAACAAATGAAATATTTAATATTGTTTTCAGGCTCTTGAGTCTGCTGTCGAAGTCAAATCTGAAGTGTCAGGGTAAGTGCTATTTAGACTACTTCGGCTACCACAAAAGTGACTTTGGTTTGCCAAATGCATACTATTCGCAAGCTGTCAAGCATATTGAACCCAAATTAGTAGGCTTTAGAATTTATAATTCAATGTGTTTACAGATCGCTGCAACAGGCCCCTGAAGGCTTCCTTGAATACGGACCCCCCGGTTTCAGGGAATACGGACCGCCCAAGGCGGAAGACATCGCCAGGTCTGCTGCAGTTCAGGTAAGTAAATAGCCCAACCATCATCAACGTCATCATTATTTCAGACGAAACACGTCCATTGCTGGACATAGACCTCCCCTAAGCGTCGCCACATCGACCGGTTCCGTGCGTCTCCCAGCGGATTCCTGCGTTCTCGGGGTCGTCGGTCCACCTTGTGGGAGGCCTCCCAACTTCCAACTTCCGGTACACGGCCACCACTCCAGAACCTTTCGGCTCCATCGGTCATCTATTCTGCGAACAAGTCCAACCTACCTAGTTCTAATTTGGACAGTTTAAACTATAAATTCATTAATATCATGCAGCCGTAAAACGTCCATTGCTGGACCTACCCCAAGTTCATAACGGCCACTATATAAAGCCATTAGACGATGCTCACTATTTGAATTATCCATCAAACAACCAACAACAATACAGAAACCAATAATGACGCACCTTCATTTCGTGTACATCAGGCTTAACTTACAATATTGTAAAAACTCTGACTAGTTTGTGCCTCTTTCGATTAAAGTTCGTACTTCTTGATCCAAATTCCTTGATTTTCAATTTTCTTCTTTCATTGTCAACATTGCTTGGTCTTTTGCATCCCTACACAGTTCTCTAATGGTGTTCGAAAATATCATCAAATCATCTATGTATAACGACGAAATTGATTTTAAAAGGTATTTATGTATTGTATTTCAGGTGGCTCCTACTAGTGCCTTTGACAACAACGAAGTCAGGAGGAGGCGTTTCTCACCCAAATTCAAGTAAATTTTTTTTACATATTTGTGTCACTTTTAATAATTATCTTTACGAAATTAGCTAATTTCGTAAAGATAATTTTCTCCTCCCATATTTTATAACTGACAAAATCTCAATTGTAATTTATTGATTATGAATAAAAAGTATTCCATCTATATCTCTACTGATAGAAAACCATTTAAATGGCAATCCAATGCCAATCAATAATGCAATATTATATGAAGGGGCTTGTGGCTAAAATATAAAAGCCGCACGGGTCGATCGAAGGATAAACTACGCTTGTCGCAATTTGTTCATGGATGGGACCATCGTTACGGGTCATCAGAAGCCTAAAACTCTGACAACCAGTCTTAGCAAGGGGTATTGTGTAACCAATTAACCGGGTTGTGGAGTTCAGATAGGCAGTCGCTCTATGTAAAATACTGGTATTCAACTGCATCCGGCTACACTGGAAACTGACCCCAACATAGTTGGTAAAATGCTAGACAGTTTTTTTTACCTACAGTACTAAATAAATAATAATTTCGCTTTCAGGTCGGGACACAAGAAACACTGAGGTCACAAATAAACGGAAAGCAAAACAGCACCAGGGAACAGCGAGACAAATGGACTTCGTAGACAACTCTTTATTTAAAAAGGCAATTAAAAACCCTTTTCGCCATTCAAGTTATTTATAAAACTTTTTGGCAAAAGTGATCAAAATATGAGTGAAGAAATGATATCACTTTTGATGATAAAAATATCTTATAACATGTAATCAATGGTGGAAAATTATCTAAGTAATAATGTGATAATTTAATAAATAAATGAATTTGATGATTAATATAATGGTGTAATTTAACATTCCTATAATAATACCAGCCTAATATTATTGTCTAACTGCAGTGCAAAGGCCTCTTCTCATAGAGAGAAGACACGAACATTGATCACCAATACAAGGCGGGTTGGCGTTTTCTGACATTGATTATAAGTACAGATTTCCTCACGATGTTTTCCTTCAGTTATGTCGTTACAGTAACATTCCTTTAATTTTCCAAAAATACAGGGAATTTGTATGATGTGTTGTTTATTTCCAGTCTTTGCTCGGAACGGCCACCGTTTCTTCAAGCCCACTGCCATTCAGCTTGCTTTCTCTGCAAGCTATGTACACCCTTCGTCAATTTCCCGTGTTATAGCCACTTCGTCATAGTAGTCAATTTGCGTAACATTTTTGAATTTTTAATTAATCATAGTCTGGCCAGGAGTTTTTTAGCCACCCCACTCGGGATATATTTTGATATAAAATACTTTTCATTCATCAAACAGATGGGTGTTGGTCGTCCTTAATCGGATCTTAGACCATTAAGTCAAAATCGAAAGACTACCAATCAAAAACTAAGGCTGAGAATGAGCACTTTTTGAACGTCAAAACTACACTAAAAAGCACCTCTTCAAATCCTAGTACTTTAGCTGGGAAGAAGTGGCGCAACAAAGTTTCCAGCAGCACAGCCGTCTATTAAGTAAATAAATAAATAATAAGTTTAGTCGACACACACAATCATACACGTCGTGATTGTACAAGCAGTAGTCAAAAGCAGGTTGAACAGATGGCTCGTGAACTAAGTAAAAACATACATTGATTTTGATGTTAGAAGAACTTGATTCCATAGAATATGCGAAACGAATAAGCAAACATGCGAAGTAATTAACATTACAAAACATTAAATTGAATTATTTGCCATAAATATGTGAGTTAGCACACACCAATATAACAACAAAAACATTGAAAAATATATTCAAGCAGAAATTAAAAGTAAACAGAACTTAATACCTAAATAAAAGCCTGCAGGCATAAAGAGCGTGCCCGCATACGTGTGGCTACAGCTAATCGAAGTCACAAATGATATAAACTAGGACCATCGTAGTAAAATCAATAAACAGTTAATTAGATATTCAAAACATTAACAAAAACATGGTCAGCAAGACGACCGGTTACAAGCAGCACCCGTTCACGAGCATAACGCAAAGATCAGCCATTACACCCCTTGCCATATTTGAGGAAAGGAGGTAACCCGACCCCCGACGCCCGACGACCGCAAGCAGTGACATCTAAGGGAGCATACGACTAACTTGCAATCGCTGAGATAGCGCTTATTTTGCATTATTATTATAAAGTATTAAATAGTCTTTTATCAGGCGGAAACAAGGTGCGCAATGGTTTGGTCATGCCGGTTTTGATGTACTCTTTCGGCATACCCAAATGGACTCAGACGGAACTTGACGCCCTGGATAGGAGCGTCTGCACATTGCTGACCGCAAATCGGATGCATCACCCACGTTCAACGGTGATGAGCGAGGGTGAGATACGAATATATCCCGCTTAAGTGCGGAAATCGAGACTTCTTAAATGCTAAGATAAGATAAGATGTTGTGCCCCTACACAACCGTGAGATATGCTTCTAGGAAGTATTTCCTGATCATATATATATATTGTTTTTTTTTGGAAGGTATTGATCTAATCTATCACCCCCTGCAATATGTCATACTATTTATTGGACACCCTGTATGCGTAAGGCGCATGTACGACACACAAAATTAAAAGTTATAAACACTCGTTAAACAAGTTAAAAGCGCCACGGAAACAAATTTATTTTTGTCCTCATTCACCAAAATTAATTACTTTCGTTTTTAGCGGGAAGACGCAGCGAAGTAGCGACCGTTGCTCTACGTCAATCGCTCAGCGTTGACAGCTAGGTGAACGCGGGGGTCGGGCCCTATATGCCGTATGCAAACTATGCCTGAGTCTCTTTTGTTCACCGGGATGAGTGTATTTCGCGGGATAAACTGTTTTCACGAAATTTATGTTTCAATTATCTGTTTGGGAAATTCACTCCACATTCCATATATACTAATGACCGCAGGGAGGTATGGCAGAGCAAAGAGCTTCACGGACGCTTTTACCAGGCCTTACATGGCCCGATGTAGACCTGTTAGCGTCCATATCCTGTTGCGATTTGGTGATCTCTTTAAGGGAAATCGAAGGTTTTGTCTTTGCAGTTATGGACGAAGTTATGATGACGAACAACAACCGGAAATATATTGTGAAGGACGGCACGGTTGACATCTGTTGGGCATGCCACTGTCCAGGGGAATCAATCCAACACATTAATGCTGGCTGTTCTCGTCTAACTAAGGGATACTACTTGCATAGGCACAACCTTGTAGCCAGGATTATCCACCAGCAACTTGCTCTTAAATACAGTCTTGTGGAATCGCAAGTACCATACTGTAGGTATGTGCCCGACCCAGTTTTCTAAAATGGCAATATCACATTGTATTGGGATTGATCTATCATCACTGACAGAACTATTGTTGCCAATAAGCCAGAAATAGTGGTGATAGATCGATTAGAGCGTCGCACATTGATATTGATATAGCGGTCCCGCATGACGAGAACCTCGTGAAAGCTGAAAAAGATAAGCATTGTTGACCTGACTCGCGAGGTTGTCGACATGTGGGATATGGATACAGCAGTGATTGTGCCGATAGTCGTGACGGCCGATGGCATAATAGCCAAGAGCCTCGACCAACACCTGAGGAGGCTCTCGTTAGGCAGCTGGATCAAGGGCTTGATCCGGAAAGCGGTACTTCTGGACGCGGCGCGTATCGTTTGGAGATTTTTCTCTCAGGAGCCCTGAGAGCTCTCGGTAGCTTGGACCCTGTTCCCGATACCGGTGGGCGACTATTTTTTTAATTTTTAAATGTATTTTTAAATTTGTTTTTATAAAAATATTTAAAATTGTAAACGATATGTATACATATGAAATAAAGGAACAATAATAATATACAATCAATAAATTAACTCATATAACCTTTTAGTAGTAAGATAGAAATAGGCCTGAAATTGCCAATGTTATTTTTATTACCTGATTTAAACAAACGTATGAGTTTATTGCTCTTCATTAGGTCAAGAAAAGTTCCTAAATCAACACATTTATTAAAATATACAGCTAGATACGATGTCTATTATATTACTTAATAGTTTAATGGAGATCCCCCAATAATCACCAGTGTTTTTAGACTTGAGTGTGTTAAAAACGTTAACTACTTCACCTGTTCAAAGCTAAATAAGCGACTATGTTTAGGCACATGACTATGCAAAAGGTTTTCACCTTTAGATGTGGACGAACTTAAGGGTCGAGTCGTAGTTACAGGCGGAGCCACCTGTAAGCCCACCTTCTAGGGCCAATTGTACTCATCGCATGCATTTCGACATCTCGTCTAGATAATGAGGATTCCAGAGCCACCTTAACCCGCCATTTCATGGAAGACCTGCCAAAAGTCAGTCAAGACACCATCAAGGATTACGACCGGGCTCCTGAAAGCGGGAGGAAGTCCCATACTGAAACAGCTTCGGGAGCTCTTCAGCTCTGTCCTGTTCTTTGGCAGAACTCCAGAAGCGTGGTCGTTTTTTTTTTAAAGGGTGATAAGACGCTTTTAAGGAATTACAGACCCAATTACACTCTTAGCGACGTTTAAGTTATTTTCGAGAGAGTCACGGATCGTCTAGCGCGAATACTCGACGAGTTTCAGCCACCGGAGAAGGCCGGGTTTCGAGGAGGATACAGCACCATATACCACATCGACAATTATACAGAAGACCGAAAAGTATAATCGGCTGCTATGTCGTTTGTGGACTATGGGAAGGTTTTTGAGTCTATCGAGACCAGCATTCACTTCCACTCGATTTGCTATTCGATTCGATTGTTATGATTCGTTTAGTTTTATGATTATTTTATGGAAGAATGTGTTTATAAAATATTATTATTGAAATTTCGTAATATAACCTACAAAAGTGCTCCTACAAGGTGGGACAAAAGTAATGTGACTTGAATGCCATTTTATTGAAAATTAAAAAAATTGGACCCTGTTTTCACGGAACTGTTATTTAAATGTGTGAAATTTAGTCAATTAAGTAAAAAAAAAAATATCGGTCAAATGACCACCTTTTGAGTTGATGCACATTTGTGCTTGTTTTACAAGCATTTTGAATTAATCTGGCTGTGATTTCTTGTTTAATGTTGACTTTCAACTCGAGATTTCAAAAATTCCCAATGGAACTGCGCCGTGAAAGGAATGGCGCCGTCAGAACTGGCGATCTGGACAACCAGTTAAAATTGCCAAAACGAACTTATACGGCCCAGAAATTGTTGTTTCAAAATCTTCGTCGTTGCCTGAGGCTCCTGAGCTGTGTGTATGGCTCCATTGCGTTGTTAACTAATTCTCCATCTGTCTACAACATGAGTGTCACATGAAATTATAAATCACAATGACATTATGACCCCAAATGCAAAAATTATGGCATATTCACATTATGACATTACTTTTGACCCACCTTAAATAAAATATACAGTACAGAGTGAATAAACCAGCAGTAATTTTATAAAATAACATAATATTGTTCGATGCCTTTTTTTTTTGGGTGGGAAATTATCAAATAACTTCTCCCGCTCTGGGCGGAGCGGGAGGGCGTGACAGACTCTTAATGACTAAAACCCACCCGTGTTCCTTCCGTTGCCTTTACGTTGCCAGGGGCCACGGTATCCCTTTCGGACTTTCCCGCAACCCCGGCAGGCATCGGTCCTATCGGACCCCTTCCGTTGTGCTGACATCTCTTTGAGGCGCGCGTGGAACACAACGCGCCGTCGACCCGGGCCTGGTCCTTATCGGACGGCGAGCTACCCATTGCTCACCGTCCGCAAGCCCGCGCCTACGGTGGCCGGGAATCGGCCTGCGATTCCCGACGCCCAGGGCGTCTCCTGCGGCGGCTAGGGGCGTGAGGGCGCGAAACTTTCCTCTCCCTTACGCGTTCTGCCTCCTCCTTCGCGAGCATTACTGCTTCGCAGAAGGAGGTGACGGCCTCCCATGCCCTCTCGCTCCGTACCATGGCCTGGACTAGGGCCGGACGCGAGAGATCCCCACCGCCGATCGCCTCGCGATTGTTCGATGCCTAAGAGTCCTTTTGTTTTTATTTGTACAGTTAGTTAGCTAGTCTTTTAATTTAGTACCTAGTGTAAATAGTTAGAAGTGTAAAAAATGGTAAAATTTATATTACATGTATAATATATATAATACTGTTTTTCATATTTCTAATAAACTTGCTTTGTAAACACTATATCGAAGGAGCCCTCTAAACTCTATTCACTAAACGAAAATCGGAAATTATGACAGATCAAATCGATTTCAAATCGAATTAAATTCCGTTCAGCCAATATTTGCACTAAATGTTAATCAAGGCCTAAACCATTGTTTGATTTATTTTGGTATAAAACTAGGAACTTTTGAGGCTAAAGCATCATTCGTAGAACCAGTTCTTTGATTTCATACATCATGAAGGTAAAACATTTCTGGTTTATTAATAATTGTTAATAAAAATATTCTACCCTTTCTCATCTCAAGAGTTCAGTACAGGTTTATCAAAAGCGTTCTGCTCTATTATTTTTTTTAAATTATAAATATTCAATATTAAATCATTCGATTTATTAATTTCTACTTTTAAGTCAGCATTTTTCTTATTTTAACTTTTTTGTTTAATAGAAATACCGAACCTTTTCTAGCCTATTTTAAAAGTTGTTCAGATACGCTCTAATAATTTTATAAACTCTTTTCTAAACGAAATCACTTTTAAAATCTAATTCATATTTAATTTTTACTGTGATCTACGAGTATATAAAATCTTTAAATACATCGAATCTGTCATTCATGTGTATGTGTCTGTACTATCCATTTATCATACAAATCGTCAAGTTTTGGTTCATCTTCATCTTTTCATCTGTGATATGACAAAATTTTGTATTTTTTTTTATATCTAGGTCCTCATCGCCATTGTTTTCGCCATCGGCTCGGTGTCGGCTTTGGGCTCCGGACCATACCTGCCAAGTGGATGGAGGCCTCAGGGTCCTAGCTTCTACCTGCCGTCTGAAGTTTCGGTAAGTAATCACATTAAATCCAAATCTTCATAACATTACATCATGATGTAATATTATATAGATCTTTACTGTAAACTAGTTTTATAATTATTGGGGTTGTGCCCGGTTAATGGCAAAAGGCTCGCCCCCTATTACTTGGGACTTGAACATAACTGGAGAAATGTGGGTGTACTATACGTACACCTCTGCCTAACCCTTTGAGGAATTCAGACGTTATGTTACGTGTTATGTTATGATTTGCAATAAAGTTTTCAAATGACAAAAATAATAAAAAAAAATTAGTCTCAATTCAACAATTCAATAGAATTGTGAATCTTTTGACGTTCAAAAGTGCCTTATAAGGGCCTATTTGAAATAAATTATTTGACTTTGACTTTATAGATTAAGTACAGTATATCAAAAGTTGTGAACTAGGCTATTGTATAAAAATTACAGTTTGCCATTGAAGTTAATTAATATCTTTCGAAAACCATCCGTCCTACGAATATTATGGCGACTGGGAAGAGTACAATGAACTGATTATATTGATTGATTGACCATATCTTACTTATCTTTAACCATAAATCTTTTCACAGAAGCCATCAAACAGTCCACTCAAAGAGAACCTCCTCCAAGATACTGAAGCTTCCGGCTCCGATGCCCTTAGGGAGTACGGACCTCCGAAGGTCGAGGAAGTTGTCCAGTTCAGCGTCAACCAGGGCCTGCCTGATGTGGCTACTGAACAGAACTTCTTCGTACAGTCTTTGGCTACCCAGGAATTGCAGGCCGCTGTTGAGGAATCTGTTGCTGTTGAAGGTACTTTTTGCTATCTTATTTTCGGATAAATAATACTGAATATTGTAGTTCAAATAAATATTAGGTTGGGGAAAAAGTCTTTTCGCATTATAGTATGTATGAACTTGTAATAAAATCTCTTTGGCTATACTATGTGTATCTGGCTGGTTTTGGTATCATTGAAAGTTTAAATTTTAAAGAACATAATTCCAAATTCAAATTAGGAAAATGTGTGATTTTTATTTGTTTTTCGTACTGTCAAGATGAGTGAATCTAATGAAGAAATTCGATACATTTTAAAATTTTACTACAAAAAAGGTAAAAATGCAACGCAAGCCGCGAAAAAAATTTGCGATGTTTATGGACCTAGTGCAGTGTCTGTGAGAGTAGCACAAATTTGGTTTAAGCGTTTTCAATCCGGAAATTTTGATGTCAAAGATGCACGTCGCTCTGGTCGCCCTATTACGGATAAAATGGATGCCATTTTTGAAAAAGTGGAGCTAGATCGGCATATTAGTAGTTACGACGTAGCTGAAGAACTGGGAATTGACCACAAAACAGTTTTGGCGCATTTGAAAAAAACTGGGTACACAAAAAAGCTCGATATTTGGGTACCTCACGAGCTCACTGAAAGAAACCTAATGAACCGTGTACTCATTTGTGATTCTTTATTACGACGTAATGAAACCGAACCATTTTTGAAGAAGCTGATAACTGGCGATGAAAAGTGGATCACGTACGACAAGAACGTGCGAAAAAGGTCGTGGTCAAAGGCCGGTCAGGCTTCACAGACTGTGGCAAAACCCGGGTTAACTCGCAACAAGGTGATGCTGTATGTGTGGTGGGATTGGAAGGGCATTATTCATTATGAGCTGTTACCACCAGGCAGGACCATCGATTCTGAACTCTACTGCGAACAACTGATGAGATTAAAGCAAGAAGTTGAGAGAAAGCGGCCGGAATTAATCAACAGAAGGGGTGTGGTTTTTCATCATGATAACGCTAGACCTCACACATCTTTAGCCACTCAGCAAAAATTAAGAGAGTTTGGCTGGGAGGTGTTAATGCATCCGCCGTATAGTCCTGACCTTGCACCTTCAGATTTCCACCTGTTTCGGTCTCTTCAGAATTCTTTAGGCAGTGTCAGGTTAACATCACGGGAGGACTGCCAAAACCACTTGTCGCGGTATTTTGATCAGAAGTCCCAAAATTTCTATAGCAATGGGATCATGTCCCTACCTACAAGATGGCAAAAAGTTATCGAACAAAATGGTACCTACATACTTTAGTTAAATGTAAACATACTATGTTAAAAAATGTTTTGAATTTTCTTAAAAAATGCGAAGAAACTTTTTCCCCAACCTTAAATGAAAAGCGAAAGAGAAAAAATTTATAGCGATAATATTACATGCCAACAAGTACATGCCAAAAACATTTTAAATAATTGATGTGCTTTTGAATGATAGTTTTCAAAATTGTTATAGAAATCCCTGTCTGGAAATATCTCGATTTGTTTTTTACTATGCAATCTGTTCTTTCACTATCGTACCATAGAGATGACAGAAATAGAAAGAAAAAGAAAAGAAAAAATAATATTTATTTGGACACAATTCGTGAAAAACATCACAGAACCGAAAAAAAAAATAAAAAAAAAATCTCTCCCTTTTCTTTAATGACTTCGAAAGAATCGAAATCATTAAAGAACTGTCCAACAAGTCTTAGATATAATCAAATATTTTTACAATTACAGCAAGCACCGAACAAGCCCCCGCTAACATCGAAGAAGTAGCATCAACCACAGAGGCCCAGCTCGCTAAAATAGCTGTCGAAGAACAGGCCACTGAAACTCTCTCTGTAGCCCAGCCCACCTTCGAAGCAACACCCTTAGAAGTTGTAGCAGAGATCGTTGAACAGACTTCTGAAGCTGTCCAGACTGAAGAAGCTACAGAGGGGGCAGTACTGGAAGAAAATGTTGCACCTGCTGCAGTTTACGCTGAAGAAGCAATCGTTGCTCCTACTGCTGTGGCACAAGAAGATGTTACCGCGGTAGTAGAAGAGGCTGTGGTACCCACTGCTGCTGTTCCTGAAGAGATTGTAGTACCAGCTGCTGTTGTCGAACAAGTGGTTGTTGAAAGAGTAGCCGAGGGAGTTAACAACATCGCTGAGGCTTTGGTTAAGTTGGAGAATGAAGTTAAGGCTGCTGAGGTGAGACAAAAACATAACGACATACACACATTAAAACCACAATTACTGGACTAAAAAAGCGAGATAATGCAAAAGTATTGGAGATTAACCGTGGAGCATGAATATCGGGGGATAATTTCTGCTTTCCATCACTTTTTATAATGACACATTAACTTTTAATCCACAATGAAACAAATAAAATGTTTTCTTTTGTTTTCAGGCTCTTGAGTCTACTGTTGAAATTAAAGCTGAAGTGTCAGGGTAAGTACTAACAATGCTACTTCTACTACAACAAAAGCGAAGATTGTCTTTGGTTTGCCTTTTGCCGCCATCCGCATGGTGTCAACCTTAATTATCATTAAGCATATTGAACCCAAAGTAGCAGACTTTAGAATGTATATTTCATTATGTTCACAGATCCCTGCAACAAGCCCCTGAAGGTTTCCTTGAATACGGACCCCCCGGCTTCAGGGAATACGGACCACCCAAGGCGGAAGACATCGCTAGGTCTGCTACAGTCCAGGTACATAGTTCAATCATCAGTAGTTCTAATTTGTATAGTAGTATTACTTCATTATCATCATTAAGTTGAAAGCCGCACTGCTGGATAAAGACCTGCCCCAAGTTTTACACAACGGTCACTTTATAAAGCCTGGTGTACACGATATCATTAAATGGTGCTCCCTACTTGATGATTGATGATGCATCAGACAACCAATGACAAGCAGAAATCACCAATGACGCATCACAGTGATTTCGTGTGATTTATAACTTACAAGTGTAAAAACGCTAGCTGGTTCTAGCCTATTCCTAGATTTACAATTGTTTTCTTTCATTTGTTTGTCAACATTGCTTTGACTTTTACACCCCTACACAGTTCTCCAATGGGGCTCGAAAATATCATCAAATTATCTATTTTAATATTATATAATTGTATTTCAGGTGGCCCCTACCAGTGCCTTTGAGAACAACGAAGTCAGGAGGAGGCGTTACTCACCTAGATTCAAGTATTTTTTTAATCATATTTTTACCCCTTTTAATAATTATTATCTTTAGGCAAGTAGCTACTCTCCCCATCCTATATAACTCTCAAAAATTCAATTGTATTTTTTTTAATGTTAGCTGCGCCCCACGGTTTGACCCGCATAAGTCTCGATCCCGTAGGAATATCGGGATAAAAAATATTCTATGTGTATTATATTTACTGACTTGATGTCCGTACGTATTTTTCGGGTGACCACTGAAAATCAGCGCTGTGCTGTGGGTCCCTCATAGCATAGCATTATGCTGAGTGGAAGCCTTCTTGTCACAGTCATGACGTGCAGCTGCCGAATATTTCTGTTATGTTTATATTGTTGTTTTTTTGTATGCACGTGTTTCTGTGACAAATTATTTTAACCTATTTTTCTTTCCTACTTTCTTTCTTATACAGGTCACGGTCTACCCATGTGCCAAATTTTATCCAAATCTGTTCAGTCGGTTTAGCGTGAAATCGTAGTAAACAAACGAACTCACTTGCGCATTTATAATATTATTAAGTTAGGATTAGCGACTCACCCCTGCTCCGCACGGGTGCTTTGACAACATGCCAAAACAACCATGATGGCGCCAAATACGTGGCCGAATTCTGGGCCGAGTCTATTTTGAGATTGTCACCGACACGCTAAGAAGAAGAAGTCTAAACATCGAGATTTCGGTGCTATATCTAATTTAAATATAAATGTACTACACTCATGGACCTTCGGGAATTCATTCTCTGAATGATGGTGAAAACCTCGTCAAAATCCATTGTGTAGTTTAGAAGAACTGAGCAATCACACAGATAGATACGAAAAACGACTTTGTTTTACACTATATTTAGATAAAAATGGTGTACGAAAAAGTATTCTACCTATCTACTGAAGGCCAATCAAAAAAACGGTATGATTTAAGTCTACAGTACTAATTAAATATACAATTTTGCTTTCAGATCAGGACACAAGAAACATTAAGCTCGCAAATAAACTGAAACCAACACAGGACCAGGGTACAGCGACACAAATTGACTTCAAACAACTCTTTATTTAAAAAGGCTATTTAAAAAACCCTTTTCGCCATCAGCAAATCGCCATCTTTTTCTTATTTGAAATTGGAATGAATATACCGATATAACTTTTTGGCAAAAGTGATCATAATATGAATCTAGAAGTGATAAATCATGATATTCCTACTTAAAATTACATTATCAATGGTGAAAAATGATCTAATGTGATAATTTTATAAATAAATGAATTTGATGATTTACATAATGGTATAATTTAACCTACATATTAATAATCTCTCTCTACAAGTTAGATTTGTTCCATTGAATTACTTTTTCATGAAATCATGACATTTGAGAACAAATCTAAATTAGAGAGATGTATTAATGAATCTTATTCTTTAAAAACATATTTGTTATGGTCGCGGATCATATTTTGATCAAGATACAACTTAACACTGATCTGCAGATAGCAAAAAACGTAAGTAAATTTGAATTTCGCGGGCCACCATTGCGGATCTTCCATTTTAAAGAGTATTTACATCTATTTATTCGTCTTTTCCTTTAAAGAAACTCTAAGCATAGCTTGTTCCTTCTTGGTGAACTTGAATTTGTGGCTCAAGGACCATCACATCGCATGACCTGTTTCCGTCGTAACGATTAAGCTCAAAGGCGAAACACTCTGTCAAATTATCTACCATGTAATTTATGGGATTGTCTGTGCATAAACGATATTTTTACATGAAGTAATTTGAGTGTATTAAAATATTAATACAGAAGCCGAAGGAGAAAAAGGTGTCCGTCAGTCTGTCTGTCATCGCATCACGCAAAAACTACTGCGGAGTAATGCGTAGCACACTGTCAATTGCAATGCCTTTTATTTTGAAAATTCAACAACTCTTTTTGATTTAAAAGAGTGTCCTTGGAGTTCCTTGCCCGTTCTTGTCTATAGAGATCTACGTTTTGGAATGGACAAATGGCTTCAACTTTCTGACTAACTGACCGACTCTTTGACAATTAAAAGCGCCTGTAAATGGTTTATCCTACTATTCATATAATCTATAATATATATATATATATACATATTATAAATGTGACAGTTTGTATATTTGGATGTTTGTTACTCAATTACGCAAAAACGGCTGAATGGATTTGGATGAAATTTGGCACACAGGTAGTTTATAACCTGGATTAACACAAAGGATACTTTTTATCTCGTCATTCCTATGGAATCGAGACTTATGCGGGTGAAACCGCGGGGCGCAGCTTGTTTGAAATAAATCCTATGATTTTGAGTTTTCTTCTTGACATAATTAAACAGTCGGTCAAAAAAACTCACTTTTTTCACAAAACGTGATACCTATGTGTAAGAGGAAAGATAAAAACCACCTCTTTCCTCTTATACATAGGTATCACGTTTTGTGGAAAAAGTTTTTGCCTCAACATCACAATAATTAAAACTCGACATTCCCTTCCAGCTTTCGTGCGGACAGAGTCGCGATCAGGGCTAGTGAATTAAAGCAGTCGCGGATTCTCGAGACGCGAACAAATTATCGAGATTTAATCTTTAATAAATAATAATTGTGTCGTTATGAAATTACCATTTTTATAAGATCGAGGTGTCTGGTATATAAATGCTGGGATAGGCATTATTATTACATTAACAAAAGGGTCGGTTTTGATAACATCATGGAACAATATTTCATTCTGAATTTGTTTTTGGCTGTCATCATGTTATCCGTGTAAGTAGACATCCTATAAGTACTAATTTAAATGAGCAATATTTGTATCTATATATAGGTATATATATTTGTAATAACGTTCGATGAAAGTTGCAATATAGGGATTTATATTGATCCATGTACTAAAGAGCTACCATTTACCAGATAATATGTCTTTCATTGATTGAATGTGGCCTGGCGGCTGTGAGTATGTCATGCTCACTCAGATGTCTCGCTGATGGTGGCGTGTGTGTTGGATCATTTAGCTCCCTTCAAAATGGTTGAGCTGAATGGTGCTAATACATGCATCATGTTCGTGAACGGGCGCCGTCAGTAGGGACTGGTCATCTCTTAGCTGCCATGGCTTATTTTAATTTTTGAATTGTTCTTTGTTTTTTATATTTTTATTACGGACGCTTTTAACGTGCACGTCTTTCTACATGTGAGAACTCACATGTATAATTTCAACATTAATGATGTAACCAATATTTTGTAACAATTTTTTGATTTAAAAGAGTGTCCGTGGAGTTTCTTGCCCGTTCTTCTCCATAGGTACCTCCTACTACGCTTTGGAATGGGCAACTAGCTTCATATTTCTGACTGACCGACTTCTTGACAATTCAAAAGTGCCTGTAAATGGTTTAATTGAAATAAATGCTTTGAGTTTGAGTTTGAGTTTCTCATATCTGGAAAAATTCGTTTTCTCTATTTTCACCCGAGCAGAGCTCGGTCGCCCAAAGTTTAGAACAAGATGGCTACCTTAGAATAATGACATGACAGCATGGAATTAGTAAGTACTATAACATGGAATTAATATTAACTATTCTATGGGTACTTAAATGAGTATTCTCTATTTTCACCAGAGCAGAACTCGGTCGCCCAGGTACTTAATTATAATTAGTGAAAAAGAAACTGGGGTGCACTGAAATATCTCTACAGTGGTGAAGCTTATAAGGGTTACCGTTTCTGGTGCTCGAACCAGCAGTGATCTGTCAAACTCTCTCCATGAAAGCTTAGGTGAAGTGTGCTTGAAGTGAGCTGTCATTCCACCTGACTTCAAACTAATCTCACCTAAATTTTCACGGTCAGATTGTTTGGGAGCTTGTGGGTAAGTAATAACAGCCGCACGGGTCGATCCTTCAGGTTAAGCTACGCTTGCTGGGGTTGGTCCCTGGATGGATGACCTCCTGTGCCTCGGAATGCACGTTAAGCCGTTGGTCCCGGTATCTTTGGCAGTCGTTACGGGTTGTCAGAAGCCCGAAAGTCTGGCAAACAGTCTTACCAAGGGGTATCGTATTACCCAGTTACTGGGTTGTGGAGGTCAGATAGGCAGTCGCTCTATGTTGTAAACTACTGGTATTCAGCTGCATCTGGTTAGACTGGAAGCCGACCCCAATATAGTTGGGAAAAAGCTTGGCAGGTTGAGTTCGGTAGGTACAGAACAGATGGACTGGTCTTTGACATTTTAGCAGATGGCCAGCCGAGGTTTGCCAGTGAGCCACGAAGCGCAGTATCAATCTTAAGTCCCTTTGAATGCAAGGCCACTCTGCGAAAGACCAAGGCGAAAGACCTACTGAAATACTGAGAGCAATGGGCCTACCACCACCTTTTGATAAGAAGATTATTTTATTCCGTGGCCTTGACATCAACCAAGAATGCCATGAATAACATTGTAAATTTTTTATTTATTGGTTGAATACGAGGCTTTTGGCTATTTTTGTATGTGTGTATCTTTTCTTTAAATGTTTTTTTGTTTTTTGTGCAGAATAAACAATTTTTCTTTCTTTCTTTTCTTTTTTCTTTTAACCTTACTTCACTGTGGGATAGTGAGCTATAGGTACTGTTTAGTTCCATCTCTTTCCTCCACTAAATTAAGATTTACAAAATATTAAAATATACGAGGTGGTGGTAGGCCCCCTGAAGGGTGTGAAAAATGGATAGGGAAGCTTCTGCTCCAAAATTGGATAATACAGTCTAGATAAATGGAAAAACCGGCAAGTGCGTCTCGGACCACGCATAATGAAGGACTGGTTGGGATGAATTTATCCCAAAAACAAACTTAACATTGTAGTCGAAAAATTTTCTCCCATACATCGATATACTTTACTGTCAATTCTCCAACTCGAATGTGAGTTTGTAATTGCAAAAACATGTTGTATTGTGATAAAACTACTAATTAAGATTTTCGGACTGTTTCCTTTACTTGTGCTGTGAAACCTAGCTTCTTGCCAAATTCTAGGTCAATGAAAGTACTCTATACTTTATAGGTTTTGATTTACTTGCGAGTATCAAAATATGTCGCATAAATGACCGTAAACTTTTATTGCTTTGACATAGAAGCGTATTTTTTTATTGCGTTGACTTAGAAGCTTGATTTTTTTAGAGCTCCAAGGGACTGTAGACCTACGTATTTGATATTAATTTCAACATGATGCCTACACGCGTTTCTGAGAAAAAGGGTCAGGACAGACTGACAGACAGACAGAAAAACGGACAACGAAGTGACCGTTTTTGCTTTTTGTTCAAATAAGAGGCGGGCTTCCATTTAACATTTATTGTGAACTGACAACTGACTATTTGGTGTCTATAGTATACAACGTTATGGTTGCCATATACAACACCTTCACCCCTAATAAAACAAAACGAATTAAACAAACACTTAGCCTAATCAATAATAAACAAAATAAAACTTAGTAAATAGCAACATTTAAATCATTAACTCAACAAACCAATATAACTAACTTCAATTAAACTCAAAACAATATAAAAACAAACTCATACGGAAACTTAATCAAATTCTAAACAATATCTTTTTGGAGGCTGAATAATTCTTTTTGGTCTTTGATGTACCACCGGTACCTCAGTTGTGACTTGCACATCATTGTCGCAAGGAATAATAGCTGTCGTTGCCTGCGGGCCGTCCACTGACGTGGTCGCCGTATCAGAGTCATTTACAATTCTCTGTTTTTTACTATCGGACTACCACTGGCTGCCCCACTCGACTTCTGCTCTTTAATTTCTGGAAAAATTAGCGAGCCACGTGACTTCCTAGTAATCTTATTACAAGGTGGATGGCATGGCGTCTCTGGTAATACAGAACGTCGCCGCAACTGATCAATATGTCGATGAGTATCGGTTCCACAATCAGATCGAACATTATAATCAGTCCTACCTAATTGCTCTAATACTTGTCCCGGTACCCATCTGGACCACGATAGTCCCTATACCACACATTATCGCCCACCGCGACCCGATGTGCACCTTCCGGTGTTTTTCGTCGCGATTGTATACGCGCCTCCCGATCGGGTTTTAAAGCATCCAGTCTAGTGCGTAAATTTCTTCCCTGCAATATTTTTGCCGGACTATCCCCTATCGTGTGATGTTCAGTATTTCTGTAAGTTAAAAGGAACCTGCACAATGCCGTATCAGGATCTAACTTTTGTTTAAGTGCTTTTTTAATTACCCGCTTACATATTTTTACTGCACTCTCTGCTGCGCCATTAGAGGCAGGATGGTAAGGCGCGGAGAAAATTTGCTCAATACCATTTTTTACTAAAAAATGTTTGAACTCAGTGCTAGTAAACGGTGGACCATTATCGCTTACTAGTTGTCTCGGTAGTCCAAACCTAGCCCAAATATCTCTGAGAACCGTTATAACCGCTTGTGCCGTAGTGCGTTTCATTTGAATAGCCTCAATCCACTTTGAACAAGCATCAACAATTATTAAATAAGTTAGTCCAGCCACTGGTCCTAAAAAGTCGATGTGTACTCGTGACCAAGGGCGACTTGGCCACGGCCACGGCTGTGGCGCATGTTGGTGTGGCGCATCTGCCACCGCAGCGCATATTTTACACGCCCTACAGACCGCCTCCACAGCTTCATCAATGCCTGGCCACCAAACATAACTTCTTGCTAAGGCCTTTGTCTTAACAATTCCCATGTGTGGTTCATGTAGTTCTTTTAGAACTCTATCCCTACAAGCTAAAGGTATCACAACCCGGTGACCCCACAAAACGCATCCTAGCTCCGTATAAAGTTCATTTTTGCGATTAACATAAGGTTTAAGCTCCTTAATCTCAACTTCCTGTGGCCAACCGTCATTAATATAGCTCATAACTCTACTTAATAAAAAATCAGAAAAAGTCTCCTTCTTTAGAATATTGTAGTCTAAAAGAAGTGCTTCAGAAGCGAAATGTAAGTATGTTTGTTCTGGTAAATCATTGTCTGCCGTACTAGTATCTTTATTTGTCTTTATCAAGCGCGAGAGTGCATCAGCCACATTTTGGTCTGTTTTTACGTACTCTATGTCAAAGTCGTAAGCTGATAACTTGATCGCCCATCTTTGTAATCTACTAGCTGCTGTACTTGGAATACCAGTGTCAGGCCCAAAAATACTCACTAGCGGTTTAAGGCTCGTACAGACCAGCGCGACGCGACGGCGCTACGCGACTCGAACAATACAATTTCTAAAAAAACTTCACGGTATAACAATAACCGGTGTCGCGTCGCGCTGTCGCGTCGCGCTAGTCTGCACGAAGCTTTATGATCGGTGCGAAGAGTAAATTTTCTCCCGTATAAATATTGGTGAAATTTATCAACCGCAAAAATAATGGCCAGAGCCTCTTTATGAATTTGGCTGTAATGCTTCTCAGCAGAGGTGAGAGCTCGCGACGCATAAGCTACTACTCGTTCATCCCCTCCATGTTGAGTGCGCTGCGCGAGCACGGCGCCTAGACCGTGTGCGCTAGCATCACAAGTCAACGTTGTCTCTAATGACATATCATAATGCGCCAACACATCCGTACTGCATAACAACTTTTTAACTTGGTTAAATGCTAAGGTATGTTTCCTAATCCACTTGAAATCTTTGCCTTTTTTAAGTAATTCGTAAAGTACACTTAAATATGTGCTCAAATTTTTTATAAATTTTCCGTAAAAATTTACCATGCCTAAGAAAGACTTTAGTTCAGTAACATTATTTGGATGCGGCATAGAAATAATAGGTTTAATTTTATCCGCATTTACCTTCACTCCGTCTTTGCTTACAATGTAACCTAAGTATCTTACTTCATGCGTCAAAAATTCACATTTTTCCCGCCTAATTTTTAACCCGTTAGACTCCAAAATGTCGAACACTTTGTCTATTGTTTGTAAATGGGTTTTTAAATCTTTATTTTTGATTAAAATGTCGTCGTAAAATATGACTACATTTGGAACATTTTTAAAAAGATTTATCATGAATCTTTGAAAAATACCGGGACTAGAAGCCAACCCAAACACTAAACGTTTATATTTAAATAATCCACGATGAGTATTAATTATTGTAAAGTTTCTAGAGTCTTCACAAAGTTCTAATTGATTGTAAGCCTGTGATAAGTCTAATTTAGTAAACCAAACATTTCCACAAATATCGCTAAATAAATCGTCAATCTTTGGAACCGGGTACCTGTCGATCATCAAAGAGCGATTAAGTGTTACCTTAAAATCGGCACAAATTCTTATGCCACCATCCGCCTTACGGGCTATTACTAGAGGAGTGGCCCAGTCAGAGTGGTCAACAGGCTCGATGATATCCGTGCGCAGCATAGCGTCCAACTCTGCATCAACTTTGCCACGCAGCGCATACGGTAATGGGCGAGCACGACAGAATATAGGCTGCGCGTCCGGACGTACATTCAGCTTAACTGAGCCACCGGTGTACCGACCCAACGTGCCATCAAAAAGAGATTTATGCCTGGAAATAATAGTTTCTATCATTTCATTTTTGTTACATCTTTCGTTTTTAATACAATGCACACTGAGTTTTGGAATATCTATGCATAATTCAGCTAGCCACTGGCGACCTAATAAATTTGTAGTTCCATTATCAAAAATGTACAGATCCAAAATTTTAATCATATCTTTGTAACGAACTTCCGTTTCTACATACCCAATTGGCTTAATTCTAGACCCATCATAAAAACTTAAATTTATACGACATGGTTTTATAACAAGATTTTTTAAATATTTTTTATAAGTATTTTTACAAATACAAGATAAAGGCGAACCAGTATCTACTTCCATTTCTAAAAAGCAATTATTAACTAATAGTGAAATACGCACCGGGGTATATATAGACAAAGACATTTGATACATAGGTTCATTCAAGTCTTCTTCGCTGACATCATCGTCACTAGAAGATAGTATTGAACAGTTGCCACCTGTTTCTTGTACCCAATAAGTATTGGATCGCTGTCCATCCGTGCGCCTGCGCGTTGCACCACCGCGTGCACCTCGACCACCGCGACGGCCCTGCCCTCTGCGTGACGTCTCATTCCGATCGTCTTCTGGTTTTGAGGAGTCTGTTGACTTTTTCGGTCGTTCCGCGTCAGTTTGTGACCGTATTGAACACATTCGCCTCAAGTGCCCAATTTTGTGGCACAAACTACATTCAAAATTTTTATACTTGCAGTCCAATTTCCCATGGTTTGTACTTCCGCAAGCTGTACATGAGTTCACTAGCAATTTGTTTATGCCTCCGCTTAATTCTGCCGCGTTCTTCACCTCGCTACCGATGTTATGTTCTACTGCGCAGGCATCTCTTTCCGCCGCCTCAAGAGTTGTGGCCAAAGTCACCGCTTTTGAATAACTAAGATGCTCTTCTGCAAATAACCGCTGCCTAATGAATTCGCTCTTTAAACCGCAGACAAATTGATCTCTTAAATTGTCTTCTAAAACTGTATTAAAATTGCAGAATCTGGAAAGCTTTTTAAGCTCGGCTATGTAATCGGCAATAGATTCACTGGCCAACTGTCTCCGTTGACGAAATCTGAATCGTTCCGCCATTTCTGCAGGTCTGGGTTGTAAATGTTCTTGTAGCATTTTAACAACTTCTTCGAACTTCAAAGAAGACGGCTTTGACGGACTTGCTAAGCTTGATAATAGCTCATAAGTTTCTTCACCCATTAGTGAAATAAGCGTGGGTAGCTTCACATCGTCACCGATTTTGTTGGCTACAAAATACATTTCAATGCGTTCAACATACGCCAACCAGTTGCCGGCTTGTACATTAAACTCACCAATTTTACCGATAGACATATTTTTTAACAAGAATTATCTGCATTAAACGAGATTTCCAATTTTTTTCGTCGCCAATGTTCAAATAAGAGGCGGGCTTCCATTTAACATTTATTGTGAACTGACAACTGACTATTTGGTGTCTATAGTATACAACGTTATGGTTGCCATATACAACACTTTTAAGGTACGAAACCCTAAAATCACGCTGTCTCGGTATTAAATTCACATAATGAGCACCATAACAACTCTCATTGTTCATTTGTTGATTGCAAAACTGGCGAAATGTAATTTGACGTATTCCTTCTAAGACGTGATAGTGTGACCCATTTGCAAAAATTAAGCACCGCATAAACCCTAGGCAAAAATTGGTTGGATTCGAGAAATTTTTATGTATTTTTGAAAATTTCCCAGTATTCGTCACTAAATAAACTAAACTTTCAAATTGAATGGCCTTCATTGCGTATGCCCACGAAAATGTCGATAATGCTGGCAAAGGTAGAATAAGGAAATTGTTGAAATATTGAAAAACAATTGCCTAGGGTTTATGCGGTGGTTAATTGTTGCAAATAGGTCACACTATCACGTCCTAGAAGGAATACGTTAAATTACAAGTCACCCTGTATACCTCTGACCATCCCTTTGGGGAATATGTTATCGTAATTCAGCCGATAGACGTTTTGCTGGATATAGGGCACCCCCAGGCATCGCCACTTCGACCGGTTCTGTGCTTCTCGCATCTAGCGGATTCCTAGGGTCTTCACAATGTCATCGCTCATCGGTCATGTTAATTTCAAATCTAGGCATGCTGTTGCCTCATCGATAAAACATTTAAGTAATTAAATATTGGAGAGTTCGAAATCTCTTTGTAGAGGCTACAGTTTCTTTCCATTTCAGATGCTACCCCACCGAAGTTCAAGGGTATACGACCTCGGACTACCCTACTAGAGACTTCTACAACTATGCCTGGCGAAGATTCAACCATCTCAAGAGAATGGGAACTGGTGTAGAGAGAAACGAGATGGCATTAGATGGAGATGTGATGTGGCCGTGGGCCGATAAGATGTGAGTTGCTACCGACTAACCAAAAAGGAGTGTGTTGATGTATTCATTTTTATATAGTCCTCCAGACCGTATTTCGGCCACGGCGGCCAATCTCAAAGGAGACTAGCCTTCGGCGCGGGAGATATTATAGTGCACAAGTGTGTGCGCAGACACAGGTGAACTCTCTCTTCCCTCACTCTCATAGTCCGATGGGAGAGAGATCAAGCGCAGGACCAACGGCTTAACGTGCTTTCCAAAGCACGGGGGTATCACACCGCCAACTTACAAACTCCGGGCTGTTACTAAGAAATTCCTAATGGAAAAACCCAATAACACTTTGCCCGACCCGGGAATCGAACCCAAGACCCCACGCTCACCAGTCGCGCTTGCGACCACCAGACCAACGGGACAGTTCTACCCGAGATCTACGCCTTAAAAATAACAAAGAACTTTTTAATTACAGGAACGATACTTCAAATACTCCCATATATTATCATAATGATACGCCGGAAGACGAAAACGATGTTAAAAGCAAGAAGTCTTCAACCAATGAAAATCGTCTCAATAATGTAATACCTGTAAGTATTTAAAAGGTAACTCACCATCGTTCTTTAGCCCTTATCTTTATTTTGGGGTCGGTGGTTCCATACTTTTCGTCGTCATCTCGGTAGTCACTCCCTTTCTAACCATATCGTCTTTCACAGAGTCTATCCATCGTTTCTTTGGTCCTTTAGGTGGGTAACTAACAATGGCGAGGCTTGACATTTCGTAGGAGGGAAGTTAAGGGAGGAATTGTTCAGTAAATAGTCATACAAATACGTCAAAAGTAATTAATATATGCAGAAAGAAAAATTATGCAAATTACACAAAAACAATGTGTAAGTTCTACAATTTACAAGAAAGAGAATGGCACTGTCGTTAATCATAATCAAAATGTTTTACTGCTGCTGAAAAATACAGTGTTAAAAATCATGAAATTGCGTAAAAAATGTAATAGGGCTCTTAAATGTCTGTACTATATCAATATTATTTGGCAATCCTTGCTCTTCCGATAGTCCTAATGGAAGCCAACAGCAATGGGGTTGTTGGGGCGCTATGCCTCTGCTAACTAATAATTGAAAATCACTACGTGCCAACTAATTGAACCTTCTAAGGTTATATGAAAGCATGCATTCTGAAAGTGGGCAACGTCGCAAATAGATGTCAAATATTTCGCTGGCGAAATGCTTCGCATGGCTAACTAGTGCATTGAAATATTGATTGCAAATTGCAATAATAATTTATAATACATAGAGTGACTATATAAAAAAATGGAAATAATGGATGGAATGGATAATGGATAAAGTAAGAAATGAGTATATAAGGAGAAGTTTGAAAGTGGCGCCAGTGATAGAAAAGTTGAAAGGAAAACGTTTGGCCTGGTATGGGCATGTGATGAGGAGGGAGGAAACGCATGTGGCTAAAAGAGTGATGAATATGAATGTTGATGGATGGAGAGGGAGAGGGAGGCCGAAGAAAAGATGGATGGACTGTGTGAGGAATGATATAAAAGAGAAGGGAGTGCAGTAATGATAGCGTGGCGGTTGACAGGGGAGAGTGGAAAGAGAAAACGGGGTGCGCCAACCCCACGTCACATGGGACAAGGGCAGGAAGGTGGTGATGATCACATAGACTGACTATATTATGTTTTGTTTACATTTCCATCAAATACTTTTGGAACTGACCATACTACCTACGAAAAGCAGTCATTCGTGTAGTGTTTCAACAACGCAAATCAGAAGCTACGGTTTTATTATAAGATTAGACAGAGGTGCGCCTATAGTACCCCACATTTTACCAGTTATTTTTAAGTCCTATGTACGGATAGTGCCATCCACGAAGAGGCGTCGCACTCCATGATCACTGTACTGTAGTTTTACCTAATAATAGTATGATGATGATTAAGATTTGATGAATATTATTTTATGATTGGCAACATCTATCTACAATAAAACATTGTAGGTACTTAATGGACGTTGGTATTTAGTGCGCATACGTGACGCGTTACAAGTTAAATAAGTAGGCAGGTGACTGCCTAGCGCGCATGCGCGATTCTAAATGCTTCAGCGTGGTGAAGTGAACGTGGCGGTGCGCGCGCTGCAAATGTCAGCTGTTGAACTGTTGTAATGATTTGATGAATATTATTATAATATTGGCAACGCGTAGGTAGGTTATCTACAATAAAATATTAGGTAGGTAGGTACCTACATATAATCCGCACGTCTTTTTATTTAATGTCTACATCGTTTAGAGAGGTTCCCACATAGTTTGTGTGGGGTTAAATTACACACTATTAACACTCGATTGCGTTTACATAATGAAATAACAATGGGTTCATAATAACAAACTATGTCGATGCGCATTTTCTTTAGTAAGTAAGTAGCAGCTTAAACGTGTGATATGTATGTTTTATTTTATTTATTATAGGTACCCACGTGCTTAACGCGCTCACGCCTCAGGTTATTTATATTAAGAGGGAATAGGGGCTGCGGGGAATTTGAAAAATAGGTATTTGAAAAAACTATTGCCGTCTTCTTCCTCAAGTCTACCCCCGTAGAGTGCGATAGGGATAGCTACAGCTCAGACCAATTATATCACAAAAAAAATTGACGACGTATTCCCCTTTTTTCTCCTCGAAAACTGAACCGATTCAATTATTTTACGTTAAAATTTTAAGAAAGAGCACGTCTAGGTATCTATCATTTTCATTTATGTTAAAAACTTTTTTGAATTTGTCTGGTGCTCCTCTAATCACGGCGGTAAAAATGGGGCATTTTTGTAATTTTTGGGGGGTCATATTTTCTTTACGGATAAGTTGCTGAAAAAAAGGAAATAACAGGGATGTGACTGCAGCAGACCTTGATTTTATGAAAATGATTGCTCTGGAGGCATTATTCAGCAAGAAAAAAGGAGAATAAATTTGTATGGAGAATCGCACGCCCTGTTCCCTCTTAAGGGACTAGTCCTTAATATAAATAGCTCAGGCACAAAATAGAATAAAACAAAATTGATTTTCTGACTGATTATCTGTTTTGTTATTTTATTTAAAACCTCTCTAAATAGTAATGTTTAGACACTTAAATTCTAGCATATGATCAACAGAATTAGCATAAAAAATTAATAAAATTAATTAAAATCTCGATTATGATTGTAAATGTAATGCTTGGTCAATACCTCAGTGAGATGACACTGACAGCTCACTCCAAGCAACTTTTCACGGTGAGATTTTTACAGAACCGACATGCTGTACTTTAGTACGGAGCGGTGTGGCGCGTTTTCGTGAATGGCGGCACTATCTATAACAGGGGGCGAGCCTATTTTTATTATTATGTGTGAAGTCTGAAAATAACGATTAATATTATTTTCCAGGGATACGGAATCAAAGTGTTATATGGTCGTGTCCCTGGTACTGTCATGGTCTGGCCGTCGACTCTCTGAAGACTGATGATATTTTGAAAACGAATGGGCATCCTTCCTCCAGCTAGAACCAAAGAAGTATACTGCCAAAGTGTTATTTTTGAATAAACGTATTTACAAATTAACTTGCTATTTCTTGTGTCAATACCTATTCCTAAATTCTTGACTTTTATTTCCTATTTTTTCATGCGGAATTACCATTCCTTCAAGCCGTTTAGGCTACAGAGCGTGCCAAGGAAATAGACATACATATGTCGCAGTAAAATGGTTATAGCCGTGATATAGTTATATCCCTAGGGATATAGCTATATATCGTAACATAGTTACATAAAAGCGGTTCATAACAGTCGGAGTGCCCTAATTTTTTTACTGCGTCCATTTTCTACGTAGCTGGTCACAGTTCCAACCTAACCTATTTGGTCGGGGTGCCCTAATCATTATATTACTACATCGTGTTCGTATCATAGTTATATTCCTAGTAAGATAGTTATGAACCGCTTTCATATAAGTATATAACGGTACATAGTTATATCCCTAGGGATAATATAACTATATCATGGCTATAAGCATCTTACTGCGACTCATACATACATACTCTAGAAAAACGTTACCCTAGCTTCTGTGGCAGTCGGGTAATTAAATAAGTAACACGGCTAGGTCGCAGTAAAGGTTTTAATCCTAAAGCCGCTCCCCATTAGAATTAAAAGACTCTTCAGGATCACCTGAATTTAGGTAAATATTTAGTAGCATGAGGAACTGGGTGTAAAGTTCACTCATCCTCCCTTTTCTGGGTGTCGTGTCTGAGAGGCAACTGCCCAACGGTTGATGTCGGATAGTCATATACACCGTGAAATCTTAATGGATGTTTTCCCGCAGCGAAATGGTTTTGTCTTGGTAATACAGTCGTTATAAACAAATAAAATATTAGAAACAATTTTGATAACAAATTTTGTGTTGTTCCGTGCAAACTAGTTTATGCCGTATCACCACGTGCGAGAGTTTATTTTGCTTTGAACATATTTTATGCATCGCTGTTCCCTTTGTCGGCGGCGCGTGCGATTCGAGTAGTACCTACAAGTTACCAGAGGCCCTAGTGTGAGTTTCTTTTAACCATCTCGACTTTACGCATCGTCCGCGGTCGGCGGTCCGATGGGCCCTCCACTGGTGAGGGCCGGCCGGCTACCAAACGGAACGCGGTCGATGCGTCAAGTCGAGATGGTTAAAAGAAACTCACACTAGGGCCTCTGTTACTATTGATTCTCACGTTTTCGAGTTGATGAATATTTTTTAAGTAAATTATTTTAAAACAAGAACATCTTTATTTTTTTTATATTTACTCTATGCTTCGAAAGTACTCCTTATGGCAAGTTGTTCTGCCGCGGAAAAACAACTATTAAGATTTCACGGTGTATAATTATGTCGTTCGCGCGGTAAACTCTAATTGCGCAATGCAGGATATGTGTGACGTCAGGTCTTTGATGCGTAGTTCGCATGTGGCGATGTAGATGCCGCCAAAGTAGTACTACAGTCCGGCCGTCGCGAGAATACGTTGTTGACACCTATCAGTTTCATACAAACGAATATGTGTTTTGCGAATTTGATCCTTATTACTACTAAAAATGGTCCAACTGACAGGTGTCAGACTGCACAAGTCACAAATTACAAAAATCTTTTCCCAAAATTTCGAAGTGATCAATCATCATAAGCAGGATATTTTTCAACATAATAATATGCTTATGAAAATAACATTTTCGGTCGGGAAATTCCTGATCCAAAAAAACAATCTGCCTAGCCTTATCCCAACTATGTTGGGGTCGGCTTCCAATCTAACCGGATGCAGCTGGATATCCTGACCTCCAGAATACGATACTTTGTGTTTCTGAAAACCCGTAACGAGTGACAAAGATCTACTCTACGAATGACCAGCCCCGGATCTAGGGGGGACAAACCGTGGCACATGCCCCGGGCGCCAACTTCAGGGGGGCGACAAACTCAAGCGTAGCAGACAATGCCCAGCGCACCGCAACTTTGCAATAAATGAGATGCGCAGCACTTGGATAAAATCTTTCTCTGCGGGTAGCGCACTGAGGAAATCACTAATTAGCGAAGGCATAGGTCGTCGTCGTCAAACGGTGTGAGCGGATTGCGAGCGGGCGCAGTTGAATTCTGGAACTCAATGAAAAAAAAAAATCTCTGTGGCAAAAAAATAAAGTAAATAATCCTTTATTTTTGAAGTTTTACGTCGCACTTCCGGCATCCAGCCCTTTCCGAAATCTGTACGTGCAAAGGTGACACGATTTCCTTTAGTTTTTAGCATAGTTTTGGCGCCCCTGTTGGATTGCCGCTTTATCGATAAATTTTATTAATATGAGAAAAATTATGAGCTCGCTACGCTCGCTCATACAGCATTGTAACTCCTGGTTCTTAATTTCTTTCTAATTCTTAAATCGCAAAAAAAATCGAATCTTAAGCAGACTGCAAAATTTTTCGCAGTCTACATTGTTTTAATTGGTGTTAACTTTCTGCATAACTCCATCGAAAATCGGACCGCACATCAAATTAGTTATGGTTCGAAGAGTAAAATTGTAATTCTAATATGAATACACACATCAACACGGTCTAGGGATATTTCATACTCAATTAAATAACTCGAAAAGTACTGGCCGCATTGTAATCTTTCATACACCGATTTGTTTGTAATTTATCTCAGACTAATTCCAAATTCAAATTTTTGAAAATTCTTTTGTTTCGGTGGCATAAAAATGTCTTGATGTGTAGGAGAGGGAATTTTCATTTGTGCGAAATTTAGAAAACAATACGAATTACGTTTAGTTACAGTTTTTTTTCATTTTTAAACGAAAGATAAAGTTAAAATTGAGGTATTGTAGCCATGCAACGCCAACATTTGACGAGGGCGGAGATGTTACAGTGATATAGCAAAATCAAGCGGAGACGGCGTGGCAACGGTGCGGCAACAGCGCGGCGACGGTACGGCGACGGCGCGGCGACGGCGCGGCGACGGCGCGGCGACAGCGCGGCGACAGCGCGGCGACAGCGCGGCGACAGCGCGGCGACAGCGCGGCGACAGCGCGGCGACAGCGCGGCGACAGCGCGGCGACAGCGCGGCGACAGCGCGGCGGCAGTGCGACGACGGTGCTTCTGTTTGTGTGCTTTCTGTTACTTCCCCACACACTGACTTATTAATTGATCTACCCCATTTATTAAAAAAACAACCACAAATGGTGTTATTTGCTGACGATACTTCCCTAATTTTTAAGATAAATAGACGTGCATCAAATCTTGACGACGTAAATAACGCCCTACTGCAGGTCCAAAATTGGTTTACTGTAAATAATTTAGTATTAAATGGGACAAAAACGAAATGCATAAGATTTGCTTTACCGAATGTTAAAAGTAGTGATTGTGATATAGTATTGAATAGGGAGAAACTAGAATTCGTTGATAAAACTGTTTTCCTGGGGATCACGCTCGACTCAAGGCTGCAATGGGGTCCGCATTTAACATCTCTTGCAGGACGGCTAAGTCCAGCAGCATATGCTGTAAGAAAAATCCGTCAATTTACTGATATAGATACCGCAAGGCTAGTCTATTTCAGTTACTTTCATAGTATCATGTTTTACGGTATTTTACTATGGAGACGGGCTGCAGATATCGACTCTATTTTTATTCTGCAGAAAAGAGCCATTACAGCATATTGCCTCCTCAGGCGCGATTCTCTAAGGGAACTGTTTAAAAACATTAACATCATGACGGTACCTTGTCAATATATATATGAAAACATCATGTACGTCAGGAAAAATCTTAATCTTTTCAGTAACAGAGGTGAAAGACACAATTATAGTACTAGAAATAGGGATCAATTAGTTCAACCGGGTTTCAGACTGGCGAAAGTAGACTCATCTTTCATGGGGTACTGTTTAAAATGTTATAATAAAATACCTCCCCACATACTACAACTAAATGAAACTAAATTTAAATCTTGTATAAAACGCACACTATGCTATCAAGCATATTATAAGCTGGGGGATTATATAGGTGACAAAAATGCTTGGCTCAACGCTGGTCCAGCTCCACAAGGGCGCATAAACTAATTTAATTTTAGCATTCGAAAATATTGTCGGAGCTGCTGAAGATTGCATAAATTATCTTTGAATTGTATAACTTCAATCTCGTAGTATTATATAATTGCATAGCACATGTGTGAGCACTGTGACCATGTACCTTCTATGAAGCTACCATTTACTGGGTACGTCTTTCATTGACTTGAATGTGCCCTGGCGGCTGAGAGTATGTCATGCTCACTCAAATGTCTCGCTGGTGGTGGCGTGTGTGTTGGATCGTTAAGTTCCCTTCAAAATGGTTGAGCTAAACGGTGCTGATCCATGCGTCATGTTCGTGAACGGGCGCCGTCAGTAGGGACTGGTCATCTCTTATCTGCCACGGCTTATTTTAATTTTTGAATCGTTTTTATCTTTTTATAACGGACGCTTTTTACGTGCACGTCTTTCTACATTGGTCTCACATGTATAATTTCAACATGAATGATGTAACCAATATTTTGTAACAACATTATGATTTAAAAGAGTGTCCGTGGAGTTTCTTGCCCGTTCTTCTCCATAGGAACCTACGCTTTGGAATGGGCAACTAGCTTCATATTTCTGACTGACTGACCCCTTGACAATTCAAAAGTGCCTGTAAATGGTTTAATTGAAATAAATGCTTTGAGTTTGAGTTTTTGAGTTTGGAAGGGGCGACTAGAATCAATTCCATTTGTTTTGTAAATTTTGACGTTCAAAAGTGCCTAATAAGAGTCTATTTGAAATAAATGATTTGACTTTGACTTGACTTTGAGGCTCCCTATTACATGGGACCTAAACATAACTGGTGAAATGTGGGTATACAATTGGTATACCTCTGCCTAACCCTTCGGGGTTACAGGCATATAACCGGGTACCTACCGTGAATGGCTATGAGAATTTTACCAAATTTGGAGCGAAATAAAATTCTGTGTTCAATTACATAGGATATATTTGGATATAATCGTTTTTTTAAGATCTTCCCTTCTTTTAATTCGAGCACTACATTTATAATAAATCTTTGCGACAATACATACTACAGTTAATCATTAATTTATAATACTGGATTTTATAATTCATAACATTTTTTATTTTAAGCATTATAAAGCTACGTACTCACACACTGCAGATACTGTTGGAGAAACAAATTGATTATCAAATAGACACTGCGTCAATTTTACCGCACTATTTCAAACAACTGTCAAAGAATGTGTTCAGGCCAATCACCGAACAATAATAACATGTCAGCGTAATTGCGACACCGCGCTCTATGCCTTGAATATTTTATGTATTACCTAAGTAAAATAGTCAGTACGCTTTCAGATAGCATATCGGGCGCGACTCAATCTCATCTCTTTCAGATATCTTTAATCTTAGTTTATCTTAATCTCACCCCAACCCCGCACAGAGTGACAGTTGTGATTTCAATATTTAGAACATTTTAATTGGTAGTCAATTTGATAAACAATTCATTTCCCTGACTTTACGTTTGTTCTGAAAATATTTATAGATCTTATAGATGAGGAACAGAGTGTAAAGTTCACTCTTCCTCTATAAAAAAGGGAGGATCCGCCGACCAGACGGGTGTTGCGTCTAGTGGATTACTGCCCACGATACAAAGTATACAAAGTTACAATTATTAACAACAAAACTAGTAGTTTTCAATTTTCATGTTTTAAATGTTAATGATGAATTTATTTTAACGTATAGAATCTGCAGTGCGGATGCACGTTAACATGTAAACTACCATACGGCTTCATCTTTAAAAATATCAGCGTTTAAATTTAGGTGAAGTCGATTGACACTATTGACAGGTCACTTCAAATTCACTTCACATGAATTTAAGATTTTTACAGAACAGCACTACAGCCGATCTATTCTGTAAAAATCTCACGGTGTAAACTTAGGTGAAGTGAGCTGTCATTACACTGATGCTAGGGATGGACAATATTGACGGCTCACTTCACCTAAGTTTTCACCGTGAGATTTTTACAGAATAGCACTGCAGTTCACAGAGCTATACCTAAAACAATAAATAAGATGCTCTATGCTTAAATATAATCATTAATCGTAAACGTAATTTTGACTATCCAGTAATATCTACCTCAGTATTTTTAAAATACACGTCTTTGTTGCTGGATTTAAACAGAATATGTCTAAAACAGCAAATGTGAAATGATGCAGTCTATCTAGTAAAACATTTATAATACAATAGGCACTTAATATTTGCTAACACTATTACAGGAACTTGAAAAAAGAAAACAAGACAAGACAAGTATTTTTATGACTACACAAAAACATATTAAAAAATAAATCTATTTTCCTGTGTAAGTACTTTAGTACCTATTTGATAAAAAAAATAAGTAGGTTGCGGTTAGTGTATGAGTCTATCTAGGTAGGTACTAAACAAAATAGTTTCCTTAAAATAATTTAAATAATTTATAAATTCATTCACTCTTATCACAAAAAATGGCTGAATGACGTATTTTGCCTGCAAAGTTACGTCATTATCTCAAATGGAATATTAGTTATTAATTCGAGCACATGAAAAAAAAGTATATTTTTGCCATTTGGCTACGAAAACCTAAAAACTAACAAGAAGTAGGCTTGTGTTTTCCCGAAATCAGTTAGTAGGCAATTTATATTTTCGACAAACTGATTTTGAAATGAATACCAGGCAAGGCCAAATAGTTATTTATTTTTAGGCTAGATAAAAATTTTCGGAATTACGCTGTGTAACGCAGCGTAAACTCTGTCAACTTTAATTTTAACTCTGCCATATCGTCAGCCGGTTTATTCTGTAGAAATCTCTTCTCACCGTGAAAACGCGAAGTGAGCTGTCATTTAACTTGATGCAGGATTTTGACACTTGACAGCTCACTCCAACCGCACTTCACCTTTGTTTTCATGGTTTTGTTTTGATATTTATACAAAATAGCAATGTCAAAAAAGCAGGCCTACGACGTTGTCTAAGACCTTAACTAAAAATATATATTTGTAGCTAAACCTAAATTAATTAATACGAAAAATAATAAAACTTTAGTATTCAAATTGACTAGTACGGACAGCGAACAGTGCAATAACCATAGTCCTCCAATGAATTGGGTGAGATCATGAATTCTATCGTTCTACTGCAGTGGTATTCACAACCATTCGATATGCTTCCGTGCCAAAACGAACATCAATCTATGTTACCAAAAAAGCCCTCTAAAGGCTATTCACAAATCCAACACCCGATTTTTTTTATTAGTTTAAATAAAATATACGACCGCCATTCTTCCGATAGCTATTTGTATTAATAATTTGGCTTGCACCAGCTGTCGGGGGCAAGCCAAATTATTGAGATGCAACGACCGGCGACCTGTCGAATTGTTGTGAATAGCTACAATTATATAGGTCCGCTAATTATGACTGACATTTTGTATGACGACAAACACCTTTGGAGTTCAGGAAAATTAGACATAAAACATTATAGATAAGAATAACAATTGAATATAATGCTGAATTTCTGGGCCACACTGCATTCGTGTTATGGTGTGTCTAAACACAAAGCGGCAATTGTGCGCGGGCGCAAACATTCGTCGGCTTAGTCCTAACTCCTAACTAGAGCACCGCAGTAATGTGTCCTGCCGATCTATTCTGTAAAAATATCACCGCGAAAACTTATGTATGCTAGGGATGGACAATTTTTTTTTTTTTTTTTTTATTTATCTTTATTCCAAAAAGGTAAGTAACATATAAGACAGATGACTTCACCTAAGTGTTCACCGTGAGATTTTTATAGAATAGCACTGCGGCAAACGCCGCGTGTTGCTACCGCGCTCTTGCCGCTCAATGTTTGGACACACCTTTACGAAACAATTTATTTAATATTTTATTTTTATTTTTATAATTTTACACAGTGGATGGATGGATGGATCCGAAACATTTTCTATTTCTACTTATTTTTGTTAAAATTATTTAATCCTATGAAAACAATTATTGTTTCAATATTTGCAGGAAAATATTCTTCAATAATTTTCTTAAATATGTTTTTCCTAAATTCCGTTTAAATGA
The DNA here is from genome assembly GCA_949128155.2 of Xanthia icteritia. Lineage (NCBI taxonomy): Eukaryota > Metazoa > Arthropoda > Insecta > Lepidoptera > Noctuidae > Xanthia > Xanthia icteritia. Next base: position 12,131,922 of record OX421956.2, read on the forward strand.
ATCAATTCGTTTAAACGGGAATTAGGAAAACGTGTTTTTTTTCAGAAAACCTGTTTTTTATGACCGTTATACCTCCAAATCATTTGATGGAAGAATCAGGGAGTCTATAGGTGATTTGAATTCCCCGATAGCAATGTGTATAAAAAATTCCAGACAGAATTTATTTTCCTTGCATGCGTCAATTAATTATTTCTTATCTATTTTATTTTTATTTTTCCTGTCCCCAAATTGCGTAACACACTTTCAATCACAATCCGAAGGATTATGACGGAAATTCCTAATCCATTGCACCATATGTTCAAAAAAAATCTGCTCATCAACGTAAATAACGCCATTAATGTTGTTGAACTGTTAAAATGAAACAGAATAGTCGAAAATATGTTACGCAGTTGGATATACCAGTACCCTAATTACGTAATACACGATCAATCGTAATTTAAATCGTTTTGAAACAAATTGCTAATCCTTTGCTTCATAAATTCGAACAAAATTCTGCTCAACAACGTAAATAACGCAATTAATGTTGTTGAACTGACAAAATGAAACAAATTTGTCGTAATTGTTTACAAAAATGTGTTGCGTAATTAGATAGCTGGTTGGAATTGGAATGAAGTTCCTTTTTCGCTGTATAATAATGTATCTTTTTTTAGCAAGCTTAAAACTTATTCACTAGATGGCTCTGTAAAACAAAAACCTTTGACATTTGAAACTGTTTTTTCGGGCATAACGCTTTTTCGTTACGTGACGATTTCTACTAGTTCACTCCTACCGCAAGACGCGTTAAAGAACTTCGTTCCAAAAAGCGCAGATTCTTCGATATACATAAACATTCTGTTTCTACATTCTTATAATAATTTTTGCAACAACTTAACATTAAATATTATGCTTAACAAGCTATGTAATATTAAGTATTTTGTCTTGTTTCTATAAATAAGTACAATAATTTAAATAACGTTTTTTAAATATTTGGTCTTGGTCTTGACTTGGAGTAACTTTTCATTTCTTTTAGAGTCGTGATGGCAGCGGCAAAATGACAATTGCAGCAGTATTGTGTACAAAAGGGGCGCCATTTTCGTTATTCTGAAAAAAAAAACAGTTTTTTAATTTTTTTATTTATCTCCTTTCATAAAAGGCAAAGGCGTATTGGAAATTTAAAATAACTTTGACCAAATAAAATAATCGAGAGACAATTTTTTCATTTAAGTCCTTCTGAAATTCTTGAAGTCAAAGTCTGACTTTGACTTTGACTTTCTGAAATTCAAGAGGTAGCATGGAAACAGAATACCTGTGAAGACTTTACGAAAAACACAACCGACTTACTTTTGAACAACAAAAAAAAATGTTTGTTGAAGAAAAGTTTTTTTATTTTTCATTCTTGGGCTGTAGTATACCCCACACAAATTCGTATACTACTACTCGCTATATAAACAACAGTGACGGGAAGTTTTATAACATCATAAACTTACCCAAAAACTACCAATTCAAACTTAATAAAAATTCATACGGGATCACTGCGCAAGCTTCATATACCAAATGGAAAAAGAATTTTCGAAATCGGTTCATAATTGATGAAAATATCGATGAACATAGATTTAAAAAAATACATACAGACGAACGTATATCCTCCTTTTTTGAAGTCAGTAAAAAAAAGAAATCAGCAACGGCTACATTGGTGCCGATTCTCTTGTCACAAATGCCTCTAAACTAGACTAAAAATCACCAAAATTTAGTTTATTCCTGTCAAACGATGATTTCCCATTCTGAAATAGACTAAAGTGACACAACTTAACTATATTTTAGTTTGACAGCACTAAGATGGCACTGAGATTTTAATTTAGTGAAAATGACAATTTTGCTATTCTGAATTTGACGTTTTCACCTAAAATTTTAATTGTCTAACTAAATATGACTATTTTTAAGCGAGGTTAAAAATGGTGTATTACATGTGGAATACTATTAGTTGTCATGAACTAAAATTCACACGAACACCTCGACTTCAGGTGCAAAAACAGTACTGAATATATGTTTTTCTCTATTCTTTTGCTTATATTTCGAAAATGGTGTGTCCTATCGCAAAAATAATGAAAATTTCGACTCCCTTTATGAAAACCTTATACGCCTAATAATCAACACGTAGGTAATATTTTTTCTTATTTTCCATGCAAAACGTGAAAAATTCCATATAAAACACGTCGAGGTTCCCCCCGCGCGCGCCTCCGGCTCTAAAAAAATTCAGTCAAATTCGATTTGGTTGTGTCAAAATAATGTTTAAAATTAGAGACCATTTATTGCAGAATAGCGTTAATATTCTCATAGTTAAAAGTAAGGAATTTTAGTGATAGTTAAGTTCGGTGTACAAGAGAATCGGTACCATTGTCAAACTTACTTGTTGTCCATTGGTTAATAGAACATCATTTTCTTTTACTCCATCAGTCATTGGAACTATTTTCTCAACATCTCTTTTCTTGCCATCAGTGACGTCAGTAGGGCTTGTTTCATCGTTTTGATAATCGATTGACCCCTCATTGACTGATTTTTCATACACGTAGAAATTCTGTTGCTTGGAGGGGGTGCTGCAATTAAAATGGTAATTTTATTTTACCTCATTGGGATCCTTTTCTTTATTAGAATGTGTGTTTTACTACTACACTTTTCGCCTTATGTACAGTTACAAGTTCTGTTCTGTACAGTTATTACTCTGTACCAAGGTCCGCGAAACAATTATTTAGAAATAGTTAAATGCGTGTTTTGATTATACAGAAAAGTAAGAAGTACAGCCATCTACATATTTTCAAATGATAAAAGGTGTAATTTAAATAACTGAAAACCTAAAAAGAGGTAATTGTACCTACTCATCATTATGAACCGCTTTTACTACGGGACAAACCCTGAAACCGCGACAAAAATCAGCTTGTCCCTTCAGTTTGTCGAGATGTATAGGGCAGCTGATTTTTTTTCACGTCATGGCGCGTAGTAAGCTGTGATAATGATGATGATTTCGATAACAGCAAAAACATTTAGACTCTCACACAGGCCTACTCTCTGTGGGATCCCGAGCGAGACCAGTGGGGGTGCTGGAAGAGACATTCTGCGAAATACAAAGGCTCATAGACAGGGCTGTAAAACATACGCTTAACAAAGCCGAGCGTCACCTCGTTGTAAAAAGAATATTGTACCACACCCCAGCCCCTTCTGTTTGCGGAAATATTGAAGTTGAAGTTTTTACTTTTTTTCACGAAAACCAGTTTTAAATACTATAACTTCACTTGAAATACCCCACAACTCCTATACCATTGTATGCACATAAGCAGAATGTTTTGCGCGCGTTACCATTGCACGCTGCCATAAACAGCGATTTTACACACCAAAAATAAAAGTAGTTTCCCAGCAATCATTTTTGCTCAATGTTACTTAGTTTTGTGTACAGAACGCGTAGATAAAGATTTGTGATGGATCTTTTTACATGTAGCTATAATAATGATTACGTACTCTTGATTATCTTCGGATCCATACATCATTTCGTCGTCCCTCTCCATTTCTGGCTTCATGGCCTCAGTCCTTATCGGATCGTTCTGTCTCTCGGCGTTACTCATTGTCGGTTTTTGCCCTTGATCTGACAAGTCTGGCCACTCTGACCAGCCAGCAACGTATCCTTCGGCAGGGAACGTTCTGAAACAAACGAATAATACTTAAAATTAATATAATGAGATCTATAACGTGTCTGTAACAATTCTCGCAAAACAGATGACTAATCAAAACGTGGACCGTCCTCCCAAAAGGTGACCTGGTGAAGATTGTAGGAATCTGATGGATGTACGAGAAGTATAGGACCGATCGATGTGGCGACGCTTGGGGGAGGCCCATGTCTAGCAGTGAACGTCTTTCCGAAATCTTTCTTCACGCTGAGCTACCTTGAAATTTTGGACCAGCCCGACTATCAGTGTCTACGTTTCAACGTCCTGAAAGATTGTTGAAGGACCGATGGCCGGTGGAGTAGACGAGTCCTGGAGCGGAGACCGCGTATCGGCAAACGTAGTGTAGGACGCCCCCCAGCTAGATGGACCGACGACCTTAAGAAGGTGGCTGGGACAGACTGGATGTGGAAGGCGGAGGACAGGGTGTTGTGGAGCAGCCTGGGAGATACCTATGTCCACCAGTGGACTGCTTTAGGCTGAGTTGATTGATGAGGTTTGTATTCCTTTGTTTGGTCTTGATTTCAAAGTTTGATCTGATCATGATCAAACATGAATATTTTTGGAATGGCGACAGGCTTTTCTTCTTGTTCACTTCATCGATTCTATTAAAGAATCGATGAAGTGAACAAGAAGAAAAGTCAAAACTAAATTGATGATGATTGATGCTTTTCTTCTTATTCACTTCATCGATTCTATTAAAGAATATATCTCTCTTGATTCTCAAAACAACGGAATTCTATATTCATGTCTAAACAGGGCAAACGCTGCTGATATGACTATTCCAGCATTACTATTTGGGGTTTCCCCGACTACGGGTCAAAGTTACGAGGATAATATTGAAAGATAAGTAATTTTAGAGTGACAACCGTCTGACCTGTTGGTGCACTATGGATATTAATAGTTCGCACTGATAAGGTATGTTAAAATAGGACTGGTTACGATTTTCTGGATTTTATTAGATAGCCAATTCCCGTTTTCAGTCACAATCTCATCTGAGTGACAGTCAATGTCAAAAACTTGTCAAAAATTTACGTAACATCAGAGATATTTTTGACAGATTGAGACTGAGATTAGATGAGAACGTTCTTAAAAATACGGGATTATCTCTCTGAGGGCCGTACCTTGCCGGGACGCCATGGCGACGTCGCCAGGTCGCGCTGCCAACCAATGGCCGATTCCAATAACTTACGGAATAAAGATCTTTATTAAAGACCACATGTCATGGTCCATAAAAAAAACACATAAATAAAAAAATAAAAAAATCAAAAATGTAATCTAAATTAAAATTAAAAACATTTACACGGCTATTTGCAGACACCATTTGTAGGTCTTTAGCAATAATGAAGCAAAGACTATGGCATAATTTTGCAAAGTAGACCCTCTCCTATATAGAAGTAGCTATCACAGGTAAAATTAGCTTAAGAATTTATTTTCATGCCCATTTTGGCAATTAAAAAAGCTACCATTGGTAAGCAAAACGATTTAAGCATAACGTTTTTGTTTATAGGAACCGAGCATAACTGTATACAACAAGAAAAATACGTATTATTGAAGCTAACTCAAAATCTACCCAAGCAAAGTTAATAAAAAATATATATGAGACCACCGCGCAAGCCTCTACTACCAAATGAAAAAATAATTTTCAAAATCGGTCCAGAATTGACGAAAATATAGATGGAATACGTAAAAAAAAAACACAGACGAACTTAGAACACTCCTCCGTTTTGGAAATCGCTTAAAAACCAAATGAGTTTGCTTTCGAATTATGTGCGGGCACTTGAGTGAGGTTCAAAGTGAACAATACAGTATAGCATTATACGTTTTAAAAAAATACGAGCAAGCCTTACAGTAGTCACATACGATGTAAAGTTCATTTATTTGCATAAATTGTAGGTACATGACATAAGGTATTAATAACAATTGTGATCCTTGTACAATCTACTTTAGATTAGGCATGCAAACATTAATGAATGACGTAAATGAGAAAGCCAAAAAAAAATTGTGTCAAATTAAAAATTACGAATTACAGTTCAAAACGGGTACAATTTTAAACAAGTTGGCATGTCGTTAAATTGCATAAAATAATAAATAGCGCGCGCTTCCCCGGCTCCCTGTTACACACTTCCGTCCCTTTTCACGAAATCACTCCCATAGATTTTTAGAGTACATATATACAAGGTCCCATGAAAATAGATGGAGAAATTTTAACACAGCGTTCAGTACGTATAACCAAAGATATCCAAGCAAAAACGAAACACTGATTAAAGTGATTTTATTTTGACCTAAAATAATATATGGCATTGGGTAACCAACATTTTTAATGTATTTTCGATAACTGATTTATTTTTCTTGTAAGTATCTAATGCCTTTTATCTTATTATGTTTTTACCATTGTCGTTATGTTGGTGGTCGAATGGTGTCTAGAAGTTTGTTCATCTATTTTAATGGGACCTTATATGTTCTGTGCAAAGATTGCAGAAAAGTGAGAGGAACGATGTTAAAAATCAAAAAGTCAAATAGTACCTTTAAAAGACGCATAACACGTAAAACGAAGGAACACTTTCAAGACGTGTCAATTGTGATGTAACTTAGGAGCGTCCCGTGTCCAAATGAGAACTGAAGAGCTCCCGATTTGGTATCAGCTTTAAATATTAATTTTACGGTTTTCCTCCACGTCAATCCTGATAAAAAATTGCGTAATAACGGAAGTGGTTTCTGTCTTATCGATCCAGTAAATTAAAAATGTTATATTTAAGGCTTACCTATGTAGGTATGGTGTCTATCCCGTACTTAGATAAAATTAATTGATAGAATTTTAGTTTTTGGGATTTTTGTAACTTTATTCGTGGTGATACCGTCATCATACATGTATGCAGGCCTTAAGATGGACCACGGTATAAAGATTGTATGAAATTAGTTCGAAAATAAGTGCGCAACATGTAATTAAATTTCGATTTAATATTTAAGTAATTGTTATTTTGAGTATTATGCTGGGGCCGCACCCGCATCTATCCTGACAAAGCAATGCATGCCGAAGCTTCGTATGTTTTATTCGCTAAAAATGTATTGCCGCTAATGCGATAGTCTCATTAGCGGCTTCATAATTTTAACGAATTATCGTGGAATAATCCGTGATGACTCTACATTATTTTGACAGAGCTTCTACGCAGTCCGGAAACAACAGTCGAAAAGAACAACGGCAGTCCGACCACTCGTCACGCTACTTAGCACGCTAAATCCCTTTAATGTACCGCCATATCGCCACCCGGGCAATAACTCCTACGCAGCCCGAACTATCGCAACGATAGCCGATAATGATTGGTCACATCTACGTGTATCGTATCACTGTGCGAAGCTTAGTCACGAACACTATAGACGCAGTTGTGGCCCCAGCATTAGGGCAAAAAATAATGAAACCCTGCTGTGTCGCGTAAACATTGCTCACAATTTCAAAATTACCTTATAAGGAAAGTTTTAATATGCATTTTCTTTGATATCGGACATAACATTCTAAGTAGCAGTACCTAGGTATTTTTCAGAAAGACTGTTCAGTAAGAAAATAAGGCTGTATTAAAAAAAAAAACACAAGGTCAATTCATTTCACAAAACTTACCCATTAAACGATTTAAAAGCTGTATTAAAACCAAACTTTGTAAAAAAGGGTACTATAAAATTTCAGATTATTTAGAAGATAAAAAGCGTGGGATTGAGTGGCTCGCTCTGCTAAGCCTTGTGATAAAACCATAAAATTTGACATTTTAATTATTATGTAAATCATTAAAAATACCAGTTTTTTATATACATATTGACGTTGTTGAAAATTATATACAAAATAACATGATTACTTTGTAAAGTATTATATTGTTTTAATGATTGTGAATGTGAGGACTATGTGGATATTTTATTTTTATTATTTTTCCTCTTTCTTTATTTTTTTTCTTTCTCAGTTAGTTTAAATGATGGTCTGGCAGTTTGAGTACTTTATGCGACCTACCCAAATGTCCTTTCTTTGGTAGTGTTCGTCGAGTTTAGCTCCTTAAGTTCTGAGTTGAGCTCCACGATTACTGACAAATGCTTGCACTGACTGGACAGGTCCACTCAAATCTGTGTGGTTCTTTCCTCAAAAGACCATTTCAGACACTAATCTACATGGTCCTCATATGGCCTGACCAAGATTATGTCTGGACTTTAAAAGAGACTGTGTGACCTCTGAGTTTGTTTCGGTCTTTCTTCTCAGAGTAGTCAGATAGGAAACGCCGAACTCATATAGCATTTTCTTCTTTTTTTTTTCTTTTTTTTTTACTATGACGTGTAAAAGTGATTGCAATATCCTATTTACAGAATAAACAATTTCATTTCATTTCATAAAGCACATAGGACTTCTGTCAAACAACTAAAGTTGTACTTTGTAGTTTTCTTCAAAATCCAGCTCATGGTTCTATAACTTTTGGTCAGTTTCCTCGAATTTCGAACGAGATTTCGATAAGTAGTATTCGATTTTCGCCCTATTTGATTGAAACACCTTACTTGGTACCTACACCGGGCTGCACCCTATAGAACGTGCCGCTACAATGGCGACTTTAATTTAACACATGGGTAGGGGCCCTACCCATGTGTTAAATTAAAGTCGGTAGGGCTAGTGGTCAGTAATCATAAAAAATATAATAAGATAAAATCATTTGTATTTTTTTTTTTTTTTTAAACCATCTAAATAATAAAGCTCGCTGTTTCCTTCAATTCGCCTTCTCTTTGCACGTTATTCGTTTTAATTTCATTGATGCGATGGTATGATCCGAAAAATAACCTCTGCGCTACAGATCTTTAAGTACAGGTAGTTCTAGAAAGATGCTATTGTAGAAAAATTGAAATAAATTAAAATCCTATACATGTGTTAAATTAATGTCGCCATTAAAGCGGTACTCTGTATAATGTATAGCAAAATTTCGTAATACCTAATTGTTAGGGATGGTGCTGCAGGGAGTAACTGTTGCGTTTGTCGCAACGAAAATACAGGCGAACTTTTGAAAACACGTTTATTAAGTTTATAACAAGAACAAGATGGCCGCGTGCGCAAAAAATTTAATATTCGGGCGTGCGCATCGAATTAACATTTGGAGGCAGACTGGCGGGGGCCCACAGTGTGACAAGCATGTCAGCGTGTCCCGCCTCTTACCTAGGGTTGTTTTCTTAATAAAATAACTAAAACTAGTGATACTACTTTATTCATAAATTTTCTTAATTCTATTGAGCGCGTCGCTAACACTAATGATCACATCACCATATTATGTGAACATCGCCTAAAATTACACGCCTGCATGATGTTAAAGTACTTAAAAAAACAATATTGGAAGCCGAGCCGGCAATATTCCGGAAATTTGATTATATCATCGGGCCCACAAGTAGGCACATATAATGAATCATGACCTATTTAATACTTCTTTTAAGCTTGTCCACTCTGACATGACGCGCCTCACTACCGCTTTACTGCATTACCGTGTGCGTAAAATGCAGTAGTGGGGCGCGTCATTTCAGAGTGTACAAGCTTTACATGATCTATTTGAATACTTCTTTTAAGCTTGTCCACTCTGAAATGACGCGCCCCACTACCGCATTACTGCATTACCGTGTGCGTAAAATGCAGTAGTGGGGCGCGTCATTTCAGAGTGGACAAGCTTTACATTGGTATTTTTTTTAATATTAACTTCGCAACGCATTTTGATATGGTTTTCACCATCATTTAGAGAATTTATTTCGGATGATTTATATGTATAATTAATGCGTTTACATATAATAAACTTACATAAAGTATCCACTATAGCCACCCAAACCTATAGTCCAATATCCTGCAAGTCCTGCACCAACCGGGGGTTGTCCTTGGGTGCACTTATTAGCATAGTTCAAACAGGGATAATCGTTCATTGCTGCCTCATTCCATTTAAAATTGTCTAAGAGGCCTCTGGGGTCTCGACATGTAATTGATAGTCACCCATCCACGAATCTACCGCGGCAAGCGTAGCTTAACCCTTAACCCTAAAGCATAACACAGGTAGGTAGGTATTATGAGTTGAGTTATGATAATTGTTTTTCAACTGTCCTAAGTAATATCAATAAATCAAACATGATTGACATATTGTGGCACTATTTAACATTGTGAATTTATCAATTACCTATCACATAGAATCATTATCATATATTCTTTACTCAAATGACATCTGGAATTACAGTTATTGTTCTTCATATACACAGGCATATTACTAAATCAAGCTTTTATTTATACCGGACTAACGACCCGCTCCCGCTTCGCACGGCTTTTACGTCTTTACAAAACATCAAGATTTTTTATTATATATAAGTTTAATATTAATGTATTATACACATAAATATATTCCGGAATAAATTCTTTAAATGATGGTAAAATCTGCATCAAAATTTATTCAGTAGTTTAGAAGAACAACGCGGCCACACAGCCATACACGAAAAGCGGCTTTAATTTATAATTATCTATTTCATGATGATGAAATTTTTCGTAAACAAAATAAAAAGTAAACTACTTAATAAAAAGAAAACAAAAACACAACATACCAACTGGAAAACGAAGTCTTCAATTTGCACAACACGAAATTATTTAAACTTTACACAAAATAAACCACACAATTGTAATGATTACGACAATGTTGTGTTGCAACACGTTTATATACTCGGCTATTGGACCGATTCCATCCGAATGACGAATGCCTGCATTCACACCTGTACTAGAACTCTAGAACTTCAGCATACTGAAATGACTGACCGGGACCGCTATAATGGCCTTGCCAGCCAATCAGCTTCGTTTTCGTTCGGCAGTCTCCGCCATGGATACCGAAACGAACGATAACCGAGCGCGATGTTCACTGACAAACATGCATTGATACATGTAGTGTAGAGTCAGCGCCACCATTCAAGTCCGATAGACGCGGCGCTACTGTCTATGTCGTTGCATCAAATTGCATTAAAAAAATGTAGTTCCACAATTTTCCGCCATCCATCGATGCTTGCGACGCTGTCAGATTCTTCTCTTTTTGGTCGTGTCCCTGTAAGGCCTCCGTAGCTTTATGAATTATGTCCTTCCACTTCGTTTGGTTCTCGGCTTCTCTCAGGGCGGTCGTTAAAGAGAGTCTGAGCGCTTACTTAGTCTGACCAGCCGTAAGGTGATCAGCCGCGACGTCTTTTCCCTTCTACCTTGCCCATCACCACCAATTTTTCAAGGTCAGATTCTAAAGTGCGATAAAGACTTGATCCTTCCAATACAGACAAGGGCACCGAGGGGTCCGCTAGCCCACTAAAATTTGGTCAAAACTCTCCCATTATTTCAAGAAATATTAATTGCATATATACGTTTTCAATCATAATCAGTTTCATTTTGACAGTTCAACAACATTCATTGAATTATTTACATTGTTGTAGAGCAGATTTTTTTTCGAACTTATGAAGCTGAAGATGTGATTGTGATTGTAGGGATCGCCCCCAATAACCTATAGAAAATCTTATTCAACAATTATCCGACCCTAAAACAATTAGAGGTAAACTCGGGAGGAAGATTTAAAGATTCATTAAGATCATTGATTATTCCCCCCCCTTCCCCTCCCCCTTTTTATATACTTGTGCATATTATTATAATTTTAAATTAGTAGTATTAGTATAAATACGTGTATGTTAATAAAATCTCCATTACAGAATCATAAAAAAAAAATTGAGAACATTTTAGGACCTTGACAAAAAAAAAAGAATTATAGAAACACTAGAAATAGACCTTGAGGTCTTGATGCAGAAACTGAGTTTTTTTTTTGCAATTTTTTATGAAAAATTTCATTTTTACAGATTTAATTAAGAAGAAAATGAGTACGACTGTAATAATGTCACAATATCGTGCTGTACCTAATAATGACACAATATCGTTCTGTAATACTTGTAATTTAACGTAGGCCTGGTACTAGGGTTGCCAACCCTGCTATTAATATAGTATCCTGCTTTATTAGAGGCCTAAATACAATATTTCTAAAGAAAAAATATAGTAGGCGAAACTACTATATTTTTATTTCAATACAAAATGACGAGATGCTCGCAAAAGGACCAGTATTAATCTCATAAAAGCTGAATTAATGGTATTTTGTAACCTTAATAAATTTAGAGTGTAAAAATAGTTGAGAAAAAAAAGAAACCTATTAAGAGGGAATAGGGGCTGCAAGGAATTTGAAAAATAGGTATTTGAAGAAACTTTTGCCGTCTTCTTACCTCAAGTCTGCCCCCGTAGAGTGCGATAGGGACAGCTACAGCTCAGACCAATTATATCACAAAAAAAATTGACGAAATCGACGTTTCGTATTCCCCTTTTTTCTCCTCGAAAACTGAACCGATTCAATTATTTTTTACATTAAAATTTTAAGAAAGAGTACGTCTAGGTTCCTATCATTTTCATTTATGTTAAAAACTTTGAATTTGTCTGGTACTCCTCTGAGCACGGAGGGTCATATTTTCTTTACCAATAAGTTGCTGAGAAAAAAGGAAATTACAGGGACGTGACTACAGCAGACCTTGATTTTATGAAAAAAAAATTATTGCTCTAAAGGCATTATTGAGGAAGAAAAAAGGAGAATACATTTGTATGGAGAATCGCACGCCCTGTTCCCTCTTAAAGGTTCATAGTAGCAAAAAATATGCATTTACAGAATAAAAATGTTTTTGAAACATACCTACTACTTTTTTATTTTTTTGCCATCTACAAAATGTTTACAGGCAATGGCTTCTAAAATACTATATTTGATATAAAAAAAAACTTGGCAACCCTACCTGGCACTGACCGTGAATACAAATTGGCAATGAACGTGCTAATTTAACGAAGTCATTGAACTCTTGCCTTCCTTTTCAGGAGCAGGCACTTCTACAGAGTGATTGGAAATATGTCATACTAACAGTTGCCCGCGACTCTTGAGTCTATTTTAAGGTCAGTATACACTTGAGCATTTCTAATGTAACGTTCAAACTCACACTCAAACTCAAAGCATTTATTTCAATTAAACCATTTACAGGCACTTTTGAATTGTCAAAGAGTCGGTCAGTTAGTCAGAAAGTTGAAGCTAGTTGCCCATTCCAAAACGTAGATCTCTATGGAGAAGAACGGGCAAGAAACTCCAAGGACACTTTTAAATATAGAAATTACAAAAACCTGGGTACATTACTTTTGTTGCTTCTATATGTGAGAACAATGTAAAATAAAATAATAATCAAAAACGATTAAAAATATAAGATTAAAAATAAGCAATGGCAGATAAGAGATGACCAGTCTCAACCGACGGCGCCCGTTCACGAACATGACGCGTGGATCAGCACCATCTAGCTCAACCATTTTGTAGGGAACCGAATGATCCAACACACTCGCCACCATCAGCGAGACATTTAAGTGAGCATGACATACTCTCAACTGCCATGCTCTTTCAAGTCAACATACAACAAAACAACATAGTAAACGGCTCCATGGTACTCACATTTACAAAAATTGAAAAAAAAATGCTTCTAAATTATACAAAACTATAGTTTGCAATGAATTTGTGAAATTAAAAGAATTTTACTACCAAAAAGAAAAATAAATACATTATTAACTTTTGGAGTATTCAACAATTAAACCTTGGTTAAGTAAAAATAAAAAGTAAACATTAAGTTCGTAAAGTCAGAAAAAGTAAAAAAGGGGAAGCAACTCTTCCAAAAATAAACATGTTAACTAGTGAGCCCAAGTGGCTGTGGAGCAGGACCAGCGTGAGTGGTATTTTATTATAACATTTTACACAGTACCCCATAAAAGAAGTGTGTACTTTAGACAACCTGAAACGTGGTTGATCTAATTTGTTCCTATTTCTTGTGTTAAAATTATGCCTGTCACTTATTTTACTAAAAAGATGTAAATTTTTTCGAACATACATAATGTTCTTACACTTCTTACGAATGGTATAATACAAGCAAAAGCTCTATTTAAAAAAAGCATTTTCTTGTAATGTAATTTTCCTGCGAATGCTCGACAAGTCGACACGGTGCTCGAAGTAATGCTCACGACTGAGCATTTACCTGTAACATTTATCATAGATCCAATTGATGTGGTGTAAAATCTGGTAAAAGAATATGGGGTTTAGTTAGGCGTTAGGTATCGGTTTTTATTTTCTCCATTTTAGTGTATATTAAAAGCTTTTACAGTAATTGATTTATTACTATTATACGAGGTGTTTTTTTTATATTCCAAAACTATAGGGTATGAATGGAGACCATATGAAAGAATCAATTAGCTTATTTTTTTTATTTTTTTTAAGGTAACTTTTCAAGTACAAGTTTCATTGATAAGTACGAGTAAATCATTTTTATCCAATCATTCATATTTAAAGCTAAGGAAATGCGACATTTCATATTGTATTTTTATGAACAAAAATAGTCTGAATCAAATGTTTTTTTTTTTTATTTTTCATATTTCAACTAAAGGTTTTTACATAAATAATCGTGACTGTCGAATTATTTTGAATGAAAAATGAAAAATAAAATAAATATAGCTGATTCATTGATACGGTGTAATTCATACCCTAGAGTTATGGGATATAAAAAAAACACCTTGTATATTAATAATGAATACCATATTTGGTTCAATATTAATTAAAGCTTCGGTTTTCTCTGTTTTTCCGTATAACCAAATAAGGACAGAAATAAAAACGTAATATTAGGTATAATATGAATGACATTTAAATGATTGTAACTGACTTTGACGTATTTCTATAGTTCAACTGTCACTAAGGTAAATCGACAGTTGAGCGGCTATAATTACCTATTTCGAACTGATTTGAAACAATTAAACGGTGGTAAACCTCAGAAAAACTTTATAGAGGAATGTCAATGACATGACACGTCACGTTTTAGTCACATGGTTTGTGACACGTCACGAATTGAGACGTGCCTATACTAGTGTCAGAACAATGGTTATGCCTTTATAAAGGCATGCAAAAGTAAAATACCTTTTTCTTTTTTTTTGGTTGGGACATTATCAAATAACTTCTCCCGCTCTGGGCGGAGTGGGAGGGCGTGTCAGACTCTTACTGACTAAAACCCACCCGTGTTCCTTCAGTTGCCTGTACTTGCCAGGGGCCACGGTATCCTTTTAGGACATTCCCGCGAACCCGGCAGGAAAGTAACATCCCTCAAGGCTATTGGGTCCAGTGAGTGGTGAACTGGTGAGTGAGTGAACAAAAAAAACAAAAAAATTACAGAACAAATGTCATACTAAGTGTTAATTTCACCAATGATGACATGGACAGCTCTTGAACGAGGTTTAGATGTGCGGATCGCGTTTAGTTTAATTGGTGAAATCTACCCAAGTAATTTTATAGTTATATGAAATGAAATGAAATTGTTTATTCTGTAAATAGGATATTGGAATCACTTTTACACGTCATCTTAAAAAAAAAATTAAAAATTAGCTAGATGAGTTCGGCGTTTCCTATCTGACTACTCTGAGAAGAAAGGCCGAAACAAACTCAGAGGTCACAGTCTCTTTTAAAGTCCAGACATAATCTTGGTCAGGCCATATAAGGACCATGTAGATTAGTGTCTGAAATGGTCTTTTGAGAAAAGAACCACACAGATTTGAGTGGACCTGTCCTGTCAGTGCAAGCATTTGTCAGTATAGTTAACCTGATATCTAATTGATTTACACATTTACAATGGCAATGCTTTACATTTTGACAATTAAATAATATTCATTCCATATTTTTAGCAAGAATAATATTAAGAAACTATAGTATAGTATAGAGATTTCAGGTTTATCTGGCCCGATGGTTTTAATTGGAAATAACCAAAATAACTATAAAATACTTAGGGCGGATTTCACCAAATGAACTAAACTTGATACGCAAATCTAAACCTCGTTCAAGAGTTGTCAGTATCATCATTGGTGAACTGGTCTAGTGGTCGCAAGCGCTACTGCAGCTGAGCATGAGATCCTGGGTTCAATTCCCAGGTCGGGCAAAATGTTATTGGGTTTTTCCATCTAGAATTTCTTAGTAGCCGCCCGGAGTATCTAAATAAAAATAAAATGCTGTTCGTTGGTGAGCGCTTCACTTAAGAACAGTTGAACCGATTTAGATATGTGTTGTTTAAACATGTTCGTGATAGTCTGAGTTAAGTTTTTATGAAAAGAAAAATTGGAAAACTTTCAAATTCGGGAAAAACTTAACGTCCTTTTTTCTATGGGATTTTTGTATGAACTATGGAAATTCCGACCCGACAACTTCTAGGTCTGCCGGGTCAGCAAGTCTACACTAATCTTATATCGTTATCGATGGAAAACCTCCTTAATTTTCCGGCCGGGGCCTTTTTTTTTGGATGGGAAATTATCAAATAACTTCCCCCGCTTTTAAACCCACCCGTGTTCCTTCAGTCTTAAACGTCTTCAACGTACAGGCAGTACGTTGCCAGGGGCCACGGTATCCCTTTCAGACTTTCCCGCAACCCCGGCAGGCATCGGTCCTATCGGACCCCTTCAGTTGCTGACATCTCTTTGAGGCGCGCGTGGAACACAACGCGCCGTCGACCCGGGCCTGGTCCTTATCGGACGGCGAGCTACCCTTTGCTCACCGTCCGCAAGCCCGCGCCTACGGTGGCCGGGAATCGGCCTGCGATTCCCGACGCCCAGGGCGTCTCCTGCGGCGGCTAGGGGCGTGAGGGCGCGAAGTTTGCCTCTCCCTCACGCGTTCTGCCTCCTCCTTCGCGAGCATTACTGCTTCGCAGAAGGAGGTGAGGCCTTGGTGTGAATCACAGGTTATTTTAGATTCACACTAAGGTTTTGGTCGAGCCGGCGGCGCGGGCAGAGTGCGGGCGCGCGCGTCTCCGAGCACGTACACCTCCAGACGGATACATACTTAGACTCTGTCAGTGTTCGGTGTCAACGGCTCGTCCGCGATCTGACCGTGGCGGTGTGGCCGATCCTCCTTGAGTGAAATAGTGCTTATTTGATAGTTTTAAGGCTATTTTTTACTGTAGGTATGTAACAAGAGCTTCTCGCCATCAAACTTGAAAGTTTGCCGAGCAAATTTGTAAAAAAAACAAACAATGTACCTATGTATTATAAATTAAATATGTATATATATATAATGGGACCTCCATTAAAATAGATGGACAAACTTTTAGAAATCATTCACACCAAAATAAGGACAATAGTAAAAAAAATAATAAGAAAAACGCATTAGATACTTACAAGAAAAATAAATCAGCTAACGAAAATACACAAAAAATGTTGGCTACCCAATGCCATTTATTATTTTAGGTCAAAATAAAATCACTTTAATTAGTGTTTTTTTTTTTTCTGCTTGGATATCTTTGGTTAGACGTTCTGAACTCTGTGTTAAAATTTGTCCATCTATTTTTATGGGACCTTGTATATAAAGATAAAAGATTTGCATTTTTATTTGTAACGAATAAACTCAAAAACTACGAAACCGACTTTAAAAATTCTTTCACCAGTAGAATGCTATATTATCACTAAGTAAAATAGTAACATTTATAAAGATATCATCTCTAAAGCCGCAGGCGGAAGATAATTAATTCATGTTGTGATTGTTTTAATGAATGAACCGTTCAAAATGTGCGAAACACGTGTCGTCAGTGATGATGATAATTATCCTTGTACCTGTGGATGTGACGATGTTTGTCGTACTTGTTACTTACCTAATTAAATATATTTCGTAATGGGTAATTGAGTAACAATCAGTTCCTGTACTGTAAGTCAGGAAACGTTGATACTGGTGCCGATTCTCTTGTCACAAAGGCGTCTAAACTAGACTAAAAATCACTAAAATTTAGTTTATTCCTGTCAAACGATGATTTCTATTCTGAAATAGACTAAAGTGACGCAACTTAACTATATTTTAGTTTGACAGCACTGAGATGGCACTGAGATTTTAATTTAGTGAAAATGACTATTTTGCTATTCTGAATTTGACGTTTTTCACCAAAAATTTTAATTGTCTAACTAAATCTGACCATTTTTAATCGAGGTTTAAAAATGGTGTATTAAATGTGGAATACTATTAGTCGTCATGAACTAAAATTCACACGAACACCTCGACTTCAGGTGCAAAAACAGTACCTACTGTATATTTTTTTTTCTTTTCTTTAGCTTATATCTCGAAAATGGTGTGTCCTATCGCAAAAATTATGTAAATTTCGACCCCCTTTATGAAACCCTTATAATTATCCCTAATTATCAACACGTAGGTAATAATTTTTCTTATTTTCCATGCAAAACGTGAAAAATTCCATATAAAACACGTCGAGGCTGCCCACCCTGCGCACCTCCGGCTCTAAAAAAAATCACGGGGTAGGGCAAACAAGTATGTACCACGTGGAGTCGCGATTGTCAAATTCGATTTAGTTGTGTCAATATAATTTTTAAGTTTAGAGACTTTTTATTGCAGAATAGCGTTAAGATTCTCATAGTCAAAAGTAAGGAATTTTAGTGATAGCTTAGTTAGTTTAGTCCGGTGTACAAGAGAATCGGCACCATTGTCGTCGTTCTTAGTTAGCTACGTAGCCAAAACTTTTTTAATAGGAAAAAAAGGAATTTTCTGAAACTATAGCATAAACCCTAGGAAGTGGTGATGGTCGTTTTTGGGGACTGTCTTATGTAATTTTGACGTCCAGAAAGTTCTGATTCTCAGCCTACATAATTTGAATAGATGATTTTGTAAAAAAATATAATGTTTCAAACACTACTTTTTATTACATAATATAATTATGCTTACAGGCTTTTTAAATGATAATAATAATATTTATATGTTTATACTCGTAAAAAAAGAGGGGAAAGAATCATAGGACATCAAAAAAGTCGTCCGTGTCGCTGTCAACAGGTAAATGATTATTTATTTGATGTTATCCAGTGACAGTAGGTTCATTACAGAAACGTCATTCGAATCGTTATATATCACTCCTAGCCATAGAGTATACGATTTTTTTTTCCGAAATGAAAACTACCTACTTGTTCTACCTGATTATTCGCGTACGCGTAGTCGCGGACAAATTGTCCTTTATCTGACGTGGATATGGATTTTTTGATACAATACACAGCAATTAGTTAGACACAGAAGCGGCAGTGGGCAGATTGCTCGCACAACAGATGGCCGATGGGGCCGAAAGGTTCTGGAGTGGCGACCAGTGTAAGGTGGACCGATGAACTGGCAAAGATCGCAGGAATCCGCTAGATGCGTGAAGCATAGAAACAGTCGACGATGGTGGTGGTGCTTGGGGGACGCCTATGTCCAGCAGTGGACGTCTTTCGGCTGAAATGATGATAATGATGGTGATTCCGTTTAAGGAAAACTTTCATCAGACGACATTGAAATATTTTTCATACGAAGTCATCAATTGGCAATCAGAAACGTTAATGGTATGTACGATGTAAGTAGGTACCATGCATCATTGATCTCTGAACCACTTGGTACGTCAGTTTTATTTGAAAATGATTCATCGATTTTACTGATACATTTCTTCAGCGTATCGATGATTTCATTTATCCAGCTTCAACCAGATTGATACAGTGGGAATTCACACAGTGCATTCAGTTTGAATACATGATTAATTTCTCTAATGGATGGCGTCATGCCGGGTTGTCCGAGATCCATAAAACGAGTGCAAGCCATGAGCACGTGGCTTTATGGGTTACGTCACGGTATTATACGGTTCGGATTTTCAGTCTTGACAATTCGAAAGTGCCTGTAATTGGTTTAATTGAAATAAATGCTTTGAGTTTGAGTCTGCATTTCAGTCTTTATTTAGATTGATTTTATTCTTCAAGGTTGTGCTAGAATTACCATGATGTACACACCACGTTTACCTTTGAGTTCACGTTTCGTTTTAAGATCAGGTTAAGCTACGCTTGCCGCGATTGGTCTGTGGATGGGTGACCATCTTTACCAAGACCCCTCTGTGCCTCGGAAAGCACGTTAAGCCGTTGGTCCCGGCTGTCATTCGTGGATCTTTGACAGTAGTTCCGGGTCGTCAGAAGCCGGAAACTCTGACAACCAGTCTTACCTAGGGGTATCGTATTACCCAGTAACTGCATTGTGGAAGTAGTCGAGAAGGATAAGAAAGACCAAACTCTTGTAGTTTTAAATACATTTATTAAATATTATAGATAGGTAAAATGTTTTTTGAAACAATCAATATACCTAGCCTTTTGCCAACTATGTTGGGGTCGGCTTCCAGTCTAACCAGATGCAGCTGATTACATGTATTTTGCATAGAGCGACTGCCTATCTACCTCCACACTCAGTTACTGGGTAACACGATACTTACTCCTTGGTAAGACTGGCTGGTTGTCCCACTGGTGGTTGTTCTTTGAAAGAATTTACAGAAATAAATATCATTGTGGCTCTTTCTAAGTTTTGTCGATAACGAAACTTTCGAATACAATTATTTTAGATGTTGATATGTTGTCTGTAAGTAAGTACCTAGGTACTGATTAAAAAAATAAGCTAAACTATATAATAATATGCTAAGCAAATAATCAATTTGTAATGGTACGCTTTCTTTCATTTGTAGCTATCCTAAACTAATAAATATTCAAACAAAACCAAAATAAATTGTGTATAAAAATAAATTAAACTACCTATATTTGCAACCACTAACGAGAGTAACTAAATAATAATAAATCAATAAGCATCGCGTGATGGATCGTGCATTGTTCGTTCATAATGAAGCACACATATTTGCTTACTATGTAAACCTGTAGTACTTATCGTGTTAATAATTACTGTAAAGAGTTAAGGGGGGTGCGCCAAGGTACCCCGCGAAATTTAATTTTTCTTACATTTTTTGCAATTTGTAGGGTAGTGTCAGATTGTTTCATGATTAAAATATGATTCGCGACCGTAACAAACATGGCTTTACAGATTAATAATCATTAGAATCAGCAATACAACTCCTTAAGTTAGCATAATCATCAGATGTCATGATTTCATGAAATAGTCATTCAATAGGGTTACATGAACTTGCAGAGTTGTATTGATGAATTTTATGATTATAATTCTATAAACGAACATTTGATACGATCGCAAATCATATTTAGATCAACATACAACCTGATACTGACCTGCAAATGGCAAAAAACGTAAGAAAATTTGAATTTCACGGGCTACCCTGACGCTGTCGCCTTGTGTCTATTATGTTTTTTTTTAATTATTAATTACTGGTTTCCGCCAGCGGGTGATATCTTTATAACAGCGTTATTAAATAAAAGTATATTATGTATGGCTCCACGCATATATAACCATTTACCAAAGTCACTTTTGGAGATAAGTGATATAAATATATTTAAAAACTCTCTGTCGCTGAATATTTACAGGACAGACTTATATAGGTAATGTTACAGCATACGATATTTTAAACAATATCTTCTATTGTTAAATTGTAGTTTCATAGATACCTGTGTATTTTTAATTTTGCATGCCTTATGGTAGGATATGGCTAATGGACGCTATTGTTTGTATAAGACCTTTTGTACCCATATTCGCAAATTAATAAATGCTTATGATTATGATTAAATGATAGCCTATACATATATTACTCAGTGATAAATTGATAATATAGCATTCTACTAGTGAAAAGATTTTCAAAATCCAATTGTTTTTGATTTTATTCACAAAAATACAAACATACAAAAATACTAATCTTTTATTTATTAAAACTTTATGCACAAGTAAAAAAAATACTGTACAAAGGCGGACTTAATGCCTGAGGCATTTTCTACCAGTCAACCTTAGGGTGGAGCAGAGACAAAACATGGCAGGTGCAACATGAGTAATAGATAACTTAAAAATGAATACTTACTAATACATACATACATATATTATAAACCGAATAAACTTTGTCAGGAGAAATAACGATAGGTAGAGAAGAAAACAAATCCAGCAAATCAGCGCTGCAAAGATTCTGCCAACTTTTCACGAATATATTCACGTGCCTTCAGTTTGAAAGATAACCGACTGGTTGCCATCCTGATGTTCAGAGGAAGCGCATTCCAAAGAAATACCGCCTGGACAAAGAAAGAAGAGTGTATAAAACCAGAGCAGTGAGAAGGACATCGTAGAAGACGATTGTTGGTAGAACGAAGATTTTTACTATGGGCAGAGCATAGGTATTGAACATGGGAAGTCAGGTAAGAAGGAGAAGTGGGTTTGTCGAGTATAGAATACAACATAGACAGAGCCCTCAACTCTCTATGCTGACGCATGGGTAACCATTTTAAAAGCAATCGATGCGCAGATACATGATCATACTTTCGAAAATTGAATACGAATCGAATGCAGTTATTTAGAAGGCGGTCAAGTTTATTGAGGAGATCTGCATTCAGGTCATAGTAACACACATCACCATAGTCTATTATGGGAAAGATTAGGGACTGTACAAGCATTGCCTTTATGTGTGATGGGAGAAGGTTTTTCAACCGATAGAGCGACCGCAGCGTTCCGGTGACTTTTTTACTTACAGTCGTGACCTGCTTACGCCAGTCAAGACATGTGTCAACATGTAGACCAAGATCCTTAACATCGGAGCTAAACGGGATGACTGAGTTGTCAAACATTACAGGTGGCACAGTTAAGCCATTCAGCTTCCTCATACTGTGGGTGCTCCCTACAATGACAGCCTGACACTTTGTAGGATTAACCGCCAACCCAAAACGATCAGACCAGCTTTTAACCACAGCTAAATCCCGGTTTAGCTCCTCAATCGCATCGGATATGTCTCTGGATATGTATATGGATATGTATGAATCTTTTCTTTTTATAATATTAATCTAGACATAAAATACAATGTGTTAAACCCAACTTTGCTCAATATGTGACATAAACGACAGTCTCTGAACAATTTATTCTTTTTTTTGTACATTTTGACGTTCATAAGAGCTTTTTTTTGTGCCTAATTGAAATAAATTATTTGACTTTGACTTTGACATTTGTCTGCGACGACGCTTACATTCTGTTTGTGAAGTCAACGCACTCTACAATTATCTGCGAACTTTTGTCTACGATACTCCCATGATTCTGTATATTTTCTGAGATTCTGTGGGTCTACGAGCTCTACGACGGTCTGCGAACTATTTGTCTAAATGACATTCTCAGACAGCTCTACGAATGTGTCGAACTGTTTGTCTACGACACTCTCTACTAACATTCTGTTGGCCTACGCGCTTTACGACGTGTCTACGACATTGCAACGTTCTTGAGGTCTAAGCGCTCTACGATGTGTCTACGACAGTACTACGTTCTAAGCGTTCTACGAGAATATCTGCGCACTCTTGTAGATGTACGCCACCCTCACCCTACTAGAGCATATAAGACAGTGGTGCCGATTCTCTTGTACACCGGACTAAACTAACTAAACTATCACTAAAATTCCTTACTTTTGGCTATGAGAATCTTGACGCTATTCTGCAATAAATGGTCTCTAAATTTAAAAAATATTTTGACACAACTAAATCAAATTTGACAATCGCGACTCCACGTGGTACCTACTTGTTTGCCCTACCCCGTGAATTTTTTAGAGCCGGAGGCGCGCATGGGGGGCAGCCTCGACGTGTTTTATATGGAATTTTTCGCGTTTTGTATGGAAAATATGAAAAATGATTACCTATGTGTTGATTATTAGGGGCATAAGGGTTTCATTTCATTCGAAATTTTCATTATTTTTGCAATAGGACACACCATTTTCGAGATTTTTAGATATATACACAGTACTGTTTTTGCACCTGAAGTCGAGGTGTTCGTGTAAATTTTAGTTCATGACAACTAATAGTATTCCACATTTAATACACAATTTAAATTTAGTTAGACAATTAAAATTTTAGGTGAAAAACGTCAAATTCATAATAGCATAATTTTCACTAAATTAAAATCTTAGTGCTGTCAAACTAAAATATAGTTACGTTGTGTCACTTTAATCTTTTTCAGAATTGGAAATCATCGTTTGAGAGGAATAAACTAAATTTTGGTGATTTTTAGTCTAGTTTAGAGGCATTTGTGACAAGAGAATCGGCACCAGTGCCTCCATTCTACGGTCTACACATCCTACAACAGTGTCTATAAAAAAGGTATCTACCGTACTGAGCCTCCATTCTTTTCTGAGTTTTACGCGCTCTTTAAACGATTTTTTTGTCCAGGACGACAGTGCTGCCTTTTGCAGGCATTCTCTGTCAATACTAAATTGTCCGCAACAGCGATATAATATGAGTATTCTTACTGACGAGTTAACCGCTATCACTCATGACTGTTCCAATAAGCATAAACCGAAATATATTGAAACAAAATGGTCATCCTCACCCGAATATAATTTCCATAATCAACCTATAATTTCCCCACTGCTGGGACAGTGGCCTCCTCTTTCCAAGAGGTAATCCAAAACGCGGGCCCAGTGCGGGTTGGAAGATGTCACATATCCTCGAATGTTTGGTTCTAGGACATGCCGATTTCCTCACGATGTTTTCCTTCACCGTTTTGAGAACGGTGGTGATAATAAATAAATAAATAATAAATATTTATTCAGTATTAAAATTTGTAAAATATTAACATAAAATCTTGAAATAATTTACAAAGGTAAAATAATGTTAGATGCTTGTACTAGGATAAACCTAGAT
Organism: Xanthia icteritia; assembly: GCA_949128155.2. NCBI lineage: Eukaryota > Metazoa > Arthropoda > Insecta > Lepidoptera > Noctuidae > Xanthia > Xanthia icteritia. Next base: position 12,156,309 of record OX421956.2, read on the forward strand.
GTGAAAAGAAAGAAAGAAAATAAATTTATTTGACTCAGGTCAAGGCACACAATATTTACACAAAAGCAAAAAAATAAAAATAACTTAGAATAGCACTGTGTACCTCACGGCTGCGCCAAATAGGGGCCTATTTAACATAAATGCCAGAGAACTAGTGTTTGACGCTGGTTTTCAACTGGACCTTATGTTACGAGGACGTGATGAAATTAATTAAACAGAGTAAAGCGCCTGCCTGAGTTCGAACCCACGACCTAGAACTCGTAAGTCGGGGCCGTTACCACTGGGCCACCACTGCTCTGATGCTGCAACCGATGTGACAGTTAATTTTTAGGCTTTTGTTTGATCACTATCTAAGTACCTGAGGCAGCAGGTGCTGATGCTGCAAAACGGTGGTATAAACTCGCTTTCGGATACCATAGACTCTTGCAGGGAATTCCACTTATAAAATGGAATAATGTAGGTACAGACGCCAGCAGGTCAACCTACCCGAAACTGTCAAATTTTCAACCTTATGCTTTATTGATAAAGTTGAGAATCTATTAAAGAAATTTGACAGATTGTTATAGGTTGATATGCTGACTTCTGTACATTCAACGTTCAAAATAATAGTTTGGCATTTTGTTCATGTATTTCCCACAAGCAATAAAGTACATGGACAGCAGAATGTACTATTTTCCTAATCGTTTTGCAGAACATCTAAATATACGACTACACGTCGCGTCATGTATGTGCTATATACTATTGCACAATTTTTGCAATCATTCCAGGGTTTCAAGGCGCAATTAGACGCGGTTGCGCGGCCCGAAAGTTTATTTATTGATATGACACTTCAACGACTCTCAATAGAACATACACACACAAAAATCACATACAGTTTTAGGTATTATGATGATTAGAGAACGTGTAAGATAGGACTTCTTGAGGATTCTATGACACACTGTCTCATTGTTCTCTCGGCACAAACAACGAAAGCTCTAGGAATGATAAAAATATTTAGTGCTAACAGATCTAAAGGCGTATGATCACGAAAGAAGAATGGCAGCAGTCCATGTAATCTGTGTGTCGCACTTAGACTTCGCGTACATTCGTAAAAATACCCTCAAAGGTTAGATCTCGGTCAAATTAAGATAAAAGGTAATCGCAGCATAATTATAGAAATAGAAATACCATATTCCGGTAAGTATGGTAACATGGAGTTATGGAGCTTCCGACCCAGGTTCTACGTTTAGATATTGCAAATAATTGCGTTTCGATAGTCAGATTTAATCAAATATATGCGTTTCGATAGTCAGATTTAATCAAATATTTGCGTTTCGATAGTCGGATTTAATCAAATATTTGTTTATTCTTTTTTATGTTTGTGCAGCTTATTAAAAAAAAGATGATGCATAAAGAGAAAAGCCCTGTGACAGTTTCATATAATGTACCATCGAATAAATTCATATCATTCATCGTAAGGATTATTTCTGCTTGCAGCGCTCGGCCGCTATAGAACCGGGGCGGTAACAGATGTGGTCATCGTGTTCACGGGATTTTGTTTTCAAACTGCTTAGATATGAAGTTCTTCCATAGTACAGACGGCAGCAGGTCAACCTACCCGAAACTGTCAAATTATCCCAATCAACTTTGAACCTTATGCTTTAGTGATAAAGTTGAAAATCTATTAAAGAAATTTGACAGATTGCAGTAGGTTGATGTGCTGAACGCTTCTGAAATTAAGCGACACCAAAACTGCCTTTCTTCTTTCATGATAAGCCGATCTATAATTGCTGTGCAGAAACCGTATTCTTGTAACCTTTGAACTGCGCGTAGCAGTCTAACAGTGGATTGCATTCTTAAGAGAGAACAGGGCGTGCGAATCTCCATACAAATGTATTCCCCTTTTTTCTTCCTGAATAATGCCTCTAGCTAGAGCAATCATTTTTTTTTCATAAAATCAAGGTCTGCTGTAGTCACGTCCCTGTTATTTCCTTTTTTTCAGCAACTTATCGGTAAAGAAAATATGACCCTCCAAAAATTATAAAACTGCCCCATATTTACCGCCGTGATTAGAGAGTACCAGACAAATTCGAAAAGTTTTTAACATAAAACAACCGAGACATACTCTTTCTTAATTTTAATGTAAAAAATAATTGAATCGGTTCAGTTTTCGAGAATAAAAAAGGGGAATACGAAACGTCGATTTCGTATTTTTTTTGTGATATTTTTGGTCTGAGCTGTAGCTATCCCTATCGCACTCTACGGGGGCAGACTTGAGGTAAGAAGACGGCAATAGTTTCTTCAAATACCTATTTGTCTAATTCCTCGCAGGCCCTGTTCCCTCTTAATGCGCTCGTGAACTCGACGCGAGCGTATCTGGCAGCGGTAGAGAATACGATAATGTTTATTTAATTTATGCCGTCGCGTCGTGCGGTGCAAACACCGACTTCCGAAGTTAAATATATTTTTCTATTGTAGTTTTTTTTTTTTTGGGACCCATTGTTTTTTCTTTTTTTTTTCTTTTTTGTGTTGTAGTAGTTACCTACCCCACACAAATTCGTATGCCACCTCTTGCTATTTATAACAGTGATAGAAAGTTATTATCAACGTACACTACGTGGAAAAATACGTACTATTGAAGCTAACTCAAAAAACACTCATCCGAACTTTGACCAAAATATGGAACCACCCTATGAGTACCTAACCTACCCTTTCAAAAAAAGAAAATAATTTTTCAAATCCGTTTATAAATGACAGAGTTCTGAGGTAACAAATATTATTGTAAATATTCTAATGAGTAAGTAAAGTTATTTAGAATTAAAATAATATTATATAAACATTCTTCTCACGGAACCCGAGAGGTTGCAGACTATAATACCATTTAAAACAAACTCTTATCAAAAGTCAAGGTTGACAACCAATGTAGTACAGATATTTAAATGTAGTGTCTATAAATAACCGTTTAATAATAACTAATGCTTAAAATAAATCAAAGATTACACACATATGAGTTCAATTCTTTATCACAGGTTGCGTACTGACTGAGGTTATAAACGTCGCGTTTTTTTACGGTTTTTCTTAAAACGGTTTGACAGAGAAGTTTTTGGTTAGGAATTTATTCAAAACATGAAGACCCGCAGTTCGATTATTGATGTCAAATAGGTATCATACAATGAAGATTGAGAGTTTTGCTATTTAATTGTTATATAAGTATCAATATCTAGAATATTCAAAGCTTCGACTTGCTTTATACATTTCACAAACAGAAAAAATCAATAAAAATTTAGATTCAAAGTTTCAAAACCAAAACTAATGACACAGTTTATTGAATTTGAAAATTGATTCTGGAAGTTTGTATGAAATGCGACTTTTATTTACCTACAGTGTAATAATTTCATACTGGGTTGGTAAGATGTCTATCACGCGTTTTCATACTCAAATAAACGCACTGAACAGTAACTAACAGGAACAGCCTAGTCCGTTAACACCCTTATTTATTTTTATGTAGTGATTATTTTTAATATTATGTATCGTTGAAAACTGTATTAGAATTATTTCTGAGAAATACTGGGACATTTAAATTAATGTTATCAAAGTTATAAGTTTAACTTTCAATTGTGAGGAATGTGGAGTTGTTGAGGACTTTCAACATATATTGATGGAATTTGTCCAATATGAGACCAGTAGAAATCATTCAGAAAAGTCCCTGAATTTGAACAGAACTGATGTAGGCAAGTTCCATACAATTCTATCCCAACCAAATGGCGACGATGCGAAGGGTTTGTTCAAATTCATGGCCCACTTCTTGTGAAAGTACAATTGATTAGGATATGATGGGACTGACAAAAAAAAAAAAAAACTTACAGCGAAGGAGGTAGATTAGCGGAAGACTTGTATCTATAGATAACCTACCCCATCCCAGACGCTGGTCATTTAGGCAATGACGATCTTATCTAGACGTGTCCAAACTGTGTGACAACACCACCGATGACGTCACAATGTAAGTAATTGTTTAGTAATTAATTATTAAATTTGCGTAAGTTGAGCCCTCTTATAGTTTAGATGTGCTTCCACCTTCTCATTATTAACAGGGTTGGAAAAAAATGTCTGTTTTTTTTTTAAACAAACCGTTCATAATGTTTTAAATAAGTTTTTTTTTCTTTTGAGCTATAAATATATCAGGCCAAATATAATTCATATTTAGACTATTTATAAAAACACGATCAGAATAACATACCTATTTATTATAGTTAGTTAGTACTAACTATTAAACTATCTCGACTCATCGAACCGGCTCTCACTGAATCTAGCTGTCTTGTATGTACTGTAGACAACAAGTAATAGTAATATTTATTTCTAAGTATATGGTACATTGAGATCTTAAATTAAACATTGATTCACATATACTACCATTGCTGGTGTAGAAAAATTAAATAAGCTAAGTGCATGCAAATCGTAGACATTACAATAAAAATTATAATAAATTAATATAATTGTTTTGAATTTATATATTTAATGATATGATACAATAATATTGATTTGGATTAATTGAATAGGATTATGTGTAATGTCAAGATATTAATTATTTTGTCAAACATGAAATACAAAACACGACAAAAAAAAAATAATAAAAAAATAAAAAATAATTGCATGTCAAAAATATAAGTTCTACATAGTGTCAAAAATATTAATTATAATGTCAAAATACTAATAGCATAAAATATTAATTACAATGTCAAAATACTAATATCATAAAATATTAATTACAATGTCAAAAAGTATGATTTAAAAATTCATTAACGGAATAAAAACACATGTCTAAGAGCCAACTAAACATTTTACATTTGAATTTATTCATTGGTAACATTCTCAAGCCAGATGGTAGTTTATTATAAATTTTTACTGTCATACAACTGGCATTTCTACTGTATAGTTGCAATCTCTGAGGCGGTACTAGCAATTTCCCAGCATTTTTTTTATTCAGTCTTTGGGAGACTTGTTCATTTAATAGGAATAAATGTGGGTGTTTTTTTACAAATAAACAAACCTCAAAAATATACAGGCACGGGAGTGGAAGAATTTTTAATTCTTTAAATAATGGCCTGCAATGGTCTAAATATTCTGCTCCGCTCATGGCTCTGATACATTTTTTTTGTACTTTTAATGCTCTGTCCACATCCACTGAATTACCCCATATCACTAGACCGTAACGCAATACTGATGAAACATACCCATGATATGCATTGAGGACAGTTTGTTTACTGGACACCAGTCTTAACTTACGTAGGGCATATACAAACTTATCAAGTTTGCTGCATACTCTTTCTACATGTTCCCTCCAGTTCAGTTTATTGTCAATTATTATACCTAAAAATAAAGCCGATGGTTCTGGTTGCAAAATTGTATTATCATGTCGAATTGTTGTTGGTGTTACCGACATGTTGCATGTTTGAAATTGAACAATTTTGGTTTTATTAACATTAACATTAAGATTATTGTCCCCGAGCCATTTTATTACATTAATTAATTCAATGGTAGTATTAGTTTCCATGTCAGTTTTGTTGGAAGATTTTATAGTCAAAGTAGTGTCGTCAGCAAATTGGATACATTCATATTTTAAACATTTTTTGAGGTCATTTATGTATAATATAAATAGTAGCGGACCCAGTACGCTTCCCTGTGGAACGCCAGATTTATTAATTTTTAATTCTGAGCTATATGTCGTCCTAGTGTTTTTTTCTATTTTAGAAATAACAGTTCTCTGTTGGCGATCAGACAAATAGCTTTTAAGCCAATCATGCGCCTTGCCTCTTATTCCATATCTCTCTACTTTGTAGAGTAGTCGCTCATGTGAGACAAAATCAAATGCCTTGCTCATATCTAAGAATACCGATAAAGCAGACATCTTTTTATCCAGAGCTTCGGTAATTAGCTTTATTAATGAAAAACAGGCTAGAGTTGTTGAACAATTTTTTCTGAAACCAAACTGACTCTCTGCAATTAGATTATGTTTAGTTACAAAGCTATTTATTTTGTCATGCATTGCTTTTTCAAAAATTTTTGAAAAGATTGGGATCAGCGTAATGGGCCTATAATTACCCATATCAGTACAGTTACCTTTTTTGAATAATGGTTTAATTATAGACTCCTTTAATTTCGACGGAAAAACACCTTCTTCGAATGAGAGGTTTATTAAGTAGCTAAGTGGGGATGCTATAATTTTCGCGCTTAATTTAATTATTTTGGTGGTTATTTCGTCATATCCCGTAGAATTTGTATTGTTTAATGAATAAATTATTTTAATAATGTCAATTTCATTTACAGGAGTTAAAAATAAAGTATTTTTCAAGTTTGTCATTGTTGCGCTGCATTTGACAACTTTTTGAATAGTCTAGATAATTTTCTCTCCAATTACAGTGCATACAACAATACTATTGTAATCGGTGACTTAAACATAAATATAAGTCCCAGTCATAACGATCAACGCTCTCATTACTATCTAAATTTGACTGCATCCCACGGGTTTCTGCCTGCACATATTCTCCCTACCCGCTTAAACAATTGCTAATTGCAATTGCTTATTGCTTTTTCTCCTGAAATCTAACAATAATGCAATCACACTCGTTCTGGAAACTACCATTACAGACCATTCGGCAGTCATACTTAGCATAGAAACTAAAAAATCCCCTAATGCTACGCATAAAATCAATACATCTCGACTCAATCTCCCGGACGCTATTAAATCCATCGAAGGGTATGATTTCTCCAATATCATTGCGTTGAATGATTCCAATGACGCCACTAACAAATTACTGGAAGTGGTGTCATCAATCATATACAGGAATACTAATCGCATATGCTTCCCATGTGAATTATCAAGCCGTGGATTACACCCGCACTATTGAGATGCATACGCAACAGAGATAACATGCATAGGAAAACAAATAAGGAACCCCACAATTCTATTTTGAAATTAACCTACCTACGTTATATTGCAACAATTTATTGAAAAAACCAAAAATCGATCACGAGAAACAACTATTTCTTAAAGCCAAAAACAACCCAAAAAAATGTGGAATGCTATCCGGACTGTGACTGACTCGCACCGCTCGTCGCCTACACCTATTGAACTCCTGAAAATAGAACATTCTCCCTCAGAATCTGTCAACTCTTGTAATGCATTTTTTGCAAACGTGGGTCTAACTCTTGCCAATAAAATACCACAAAATGCAAGGTCTTCCCAACCAACCACAGACAATAAACAATCCATGGTCAATTCGTTGGGTCTCCTCACGACTGACGAGGAAGAAGTTGATTGCATTATTAAAGATCTCCGTGTGGATAGTGCGCCTGGTTGGGACAATATACCCCCCAACTTAGTAAAAGCTGCCAGTCATGCTCTAGTTAAACCCATTACGCATGTCTGCAACCTAGCGTTGTCTACAGCAACATTTCCAAAGGCGCTGAAAAAGCAATCGTACACCCAATTTTTAAGTCAGGGGACAGAGACGGTGTCACCAATTACCGCCCTATTTCGGTCCTACCAGTCATCTCTAAAGTACTGGAAAATATTATCTACAAAAATCACAGCAGATTTCTCGACAAATACCAAATAATCTCCAAAAACCACTGGAAAAGATTATCTACAAAAATCTCAACAGATTTCTCGACAACTACCAAATAATCTCCAAAAACCAATTTGGTTTTAGAAAAGGTTTATCTACGGAGGATGCAGTGACCGCATTGCTGGATATTGTGGTGAACAAACTTGACAGTAAACAGAAATGCCTAGGCATCTTCCTGAATCTCTCTAAGGCATTTGATACCGTCTCTGTTCCCAACCTTCTCGCCAAACTGGAGTTGATTGGGGTGCGCGGTGATGCCCACAAAATACTCAAAGACTTTTTACTGAACCGTACGCAATCTGTGAAGATAGGGGACAAAATTAGTAGCGAAGAATCTTTAAATTACGGTGTCCCACAAGGAAGCCTCCTCAGTCCTCTCTTCTTTCAGATATACGTGAATGACCTCTGCACCCTCTCTCTGTCATCCACCCAAATCCTGGCAGACGCAGATGACACGGTCATTCTAACTTATGGCAATGATTGGGCCACGGCAAATAAGGCTGCTGAAAAAGCACTGAGAGAGACAATTTTCTGGTTGGCTAATAACAGTCTTACATTAAATATTAGCAAAACACACTTTGTCACCTTTGGCCTCAGACCTTCCCTCCTACCAGTAAACTCAATGGCACTCAAAGCGCATATATGCGCGCTCAGTGACCCACAATACGCATGCTCCTCTGTGTCCCGAGTCCCGGTCGTTAAATGTAGGCCTACAGGTTGACGCCTGTCTATCTTGGCACTATCACCTTGAGACTGTATCCGCGCGGGTTAGAAAACTTATATACATCTTCAAAAAACTGAGACCGTCCGCCCATAGGGAAGTTCTAAATATGGCTTACTGTGCTCTTTGTGAATCCATCTTAACATATTGCATTACAGCCTGGGGTGGAGCAGCGAAAACTGCGTTTATACAGGTGGAGCGGGCGCAAAGAGCAGTAATTAAAGTGCTTCTTAGTAAGCCTTTTAGATTTCCCACGCAACTCCTATATATGGAGTACAAGGTTTTAACAGTCCGACAACTTTTCATCTACTGCACACTAATCCGCAAACACTCAAACTTGCCATTAAACATCAGCAATCCTTCTACAACAAGAAGAAGACCAGTACCCCTATGTCGTACAAAAAACACGCACACGACTTTTGCTACACGACACTACCCATTTCTCCCTCACCGTCACTTATAATAAATTTAACCAGATTTTGAATATGCATTCTCTTAACACATTTCATTGTAAATCTAAAATTAAAGAATCTTTTATCTCTTGACTACAGTAAAACAGAAGACCTATTAAAATCGCAATATACATGACCACTCTATTCACATACCCTCTCACACACACGCACCCCTACAAACACACAACACACACACACTCACACACGCACTCACCACATCTTTTTCACACTATAATTAAACACATGATTGTACCTACCCCTAAAAAATAAGTACTGCTTACTTACCTGTAATCTTGTATAAACATAATGGACGGATGGATGACTCCTGTAACACAGGTTCCACCTAGCATGGGAGTCATTGATCAGATTTCTGTGCACTTGTAAGTCCTACGCTGTAAATGCTGCGCATAACTATTTTGTACATTACTTTTGGAAATAAAATAAATTATTATTATTTTTTATGTCTTTGACATTTCTCGGGACCCTAGGGTCCAGGACCTTTGAAAGGCGTACGAGGGGCCGAAACCAACTCGCAGAGGCCCGTTAGACGTGTTTAATGAAACGAGGCACCAACCGACGATTATCCCTGTACGCACTATGCTAGTGCACCCAAGGACAGCCCCCGGTTGGTGCAGGACTATTGTAAGATATGGAAACAAAAATAATGGATTATGGGTTTGGGTGGCTAAGTGAACTGGTTATCTAGAACTATGGAAAGACTATGGCCCCTGCCTGACCAATATTTTGTACAAAATACACAGGTAAAATGGCAGGGAGTGACTTGCACACTCAATAATGGGCCCCCGAAAACGGCCGATAGCACAAAGTGTCGTAGCGACAAGGAGGCAACATGTCCTGAGGTGCTTATAAGGAGTGGAGCGGTATTCCACGGCTATCAGGACAATCCCGGAAGTACGGTCAAGATCCCTACCAGCATCTTACTGGAAAACTTCCTTCCTCCGAGCTCGTTTGCTTTTGCGAATCTCCACTCAAGCCAGCCAATAAAGGCAATAAAGAGGTGGGAGCTCTGTTCCTCATCAGTTTTCACTCCAGCCGGCCAATAAAGGCAACCCAGAGGTGAGAAACAAGACTTCTCCCGGGAGATAGGGTCCGTGGGGTCGCTACTGCCCAACAACTCGCCACATGCTGCCCTGCGGGTTTCTGTATCTCTCTTGGTCTGGCTCCTCATCCTAGACCTGTTCCGGCAAAGTAAACTCTACCGGCACAGATCTAGAGTTTGGAGCGCGCAAGCCCCACCACGACGTCAACGTAGTGATACGACGGTGGGGTTATTATTATTATTAACTAATCTGATAACATAGGCACGATTTTTTTTCTAGTCAATCTAAGTACGTAACACAAATACTGAACCATTTCCATATACCCTGTACGTTCCGAATTGTGAATTCCGATGTTCGTTCTTAGACACGACTAGTATTACCTTACCTAAAAGTATATTTAAATAAGAAAAGTCCCCAAAGTAAATTGCGGGCAATTATCTCTTTTTGACAGAACGGGACTTTACCGGCGACGAAGTATAGATATACATAGATAGGACGGACTATATTCAAATAAGGGGAATCCCCGACATAGTCACTAGGAATTACTTCAAATTACAAATAGATCTAATAATCTAATATCAAACCTATTCAATTTCTTTTCGAGCTATTTCTAGATCTAAACATATATAACTTTTCATTTATTTCCATTCATTCGCTATTAAAAGTTGATTTAAAACCGTGTTCTTTTTCTTAATATTTTAAACATTGTTTGAAACTTGTTTTAAAACAACTTGTTTGTTTATTAACCTGTTTATTAATAACCGCAGAGTAAAGATGTATGCTATTTTTAAACCTTTAAAAAAGTATGGTAAATAAAGAAAGAAAGATGAAGTATTAATTGGGTACTTACACAGGAAAAGTAAACAAAAAAAAACAACGGTAGATAAGTATAAAAAAATTAAATAAATAATTAAGTCCTAGACGAGGTCGATAGGCTATCTCAGAATGGTGCTGCAATCAGAATTTTATAATTACTGGTTGTAAACTTTACTACGCGTTTATTAATGAGTCTTCGTTCATTCTTCGTTCATTTTAGATTTCGTCGCTAAGAGCGTTTACCCACTGCATCCAATCCAAGTTCAGGAAATGTCTTTCCGAAATGGATAGTTGCATGATTGATTGCTCACTAGATGCACTCAGTCCGTCCCAAATTGAGAACATTTTCAATTCAGATTCGCGACGCTCTTCGCGACGAAATAAAATAGTAGGACAGCTCTACCAGCTCAAACCAGTAATTAGGGAACAGGGGCTGCGAGGAATTTGAAAAATAGGTATTTGAAGAAACTATTACCGTCTTCTTACCTCAAGTCAGTAGAGTGCGATGGGGATAGCTACAGCTCAGACCAATTATATCACAAAAAAAAAAGATGAAATTGACGTTTTGTTTTCCCCTTTTTTCTCCTCGAAAACTGAACCGATTCAATTATTTTTTACATTAAAATTTTAAGAAACAGTACGTCTAGGTTCCTATCATTTTCTTTTATGTTAAAAACTTTTCGAATTTGTTTGATACTCCTCTAATCACGGCGGTAAAAATGGGGCGTTTTTGTAATTTTTGGAGGGTCATATTTTCTTTACCGATAAGTTGCTGAAAAAAAGGAAATAACAGGGACGTGACAACAACAAACCTTTTATGAAAAAAAAAAAGATTGTTCTAGAGGCATTATTCAGGAAGAATAATACATTAATTGTATGGAGAATCGCACGCCCTGTTCCCTCTTAATATGATAAGGGAAAAAAAGTAAAGATATCAATTAATATCTCGTCCGCCCCCTTGACCACATACTCAGAGGTCAAGTTCTAGGTGCAGATATCGTTATTCAGCCTACAGACAGAACTCAATGTAATCAATTGTCTGTCATTTGTCAATACCCGTTATACGTCACCATCATCTGCCTAGCCTTTTCCCAACTATATTTGGGTCAACTTCCAGTCTAATTGGATGCAGCTGAATACCAGTGATTCAGCGATCCACACAATGGTGACACGCGCGCGTTTCGTCCCGCCTTATCCGCAGGAACCTCCCGAAGCAACCGTGTCCGGTGAGGAGCTGCGTCAGGTGGAAGGTGACGCGGCAATCCGGCAAGGAGGCCGCCTCACCGGAGACCGTGCGGTATCCCCGGTCCAGCCGGATAGCCATGACCCTTTGGGACGCGTTCAACCGGCGGACTGGCCGCAGCCTCAAGGAACGCGCCCACACATGAACGCGTTCCGCGTAGAGCTTCCGGCAGGAAGCGTTTAGACTCCCTAGATTGGGCAGGAGCCGCTTCAAGGCAGCGCCAGTCCGCTCCAGTCTGGGAGCCAAACGTTGGAAATGCGCCAAGAAGCTCCACCGGCTGTCGAGGAAGAGTCCCAAGTACTTCATCGTCAACTCGACGCTGATGTGAATCCCTCCTACCGTCATTTGGGAACCCGACGGTGGCGCATTCCGAGGACCATGAAAACACATGGCCTCGGACTTATGCAGGGCCATCTCGAGTCCCAATTGCCGGATCCTGTCGAAGATTGTCGCAACCCCGCATGTCGCTAGTTCTACCAAATGTACCTAAAGTGGCTAAATCGAAAACTTGATGGCAAAAAACTAGATGTAATAGCGGAAACTATATTTAGGAATTTATTTAGGAATTGCTTTAGATTCAAAGTTGCAATGGGGCGCCCACATTAGAACTCTTTCAGGTAGATTAAGTTCAGCTGCATATGCAGTAAGAAAAATAAGGCAGTTGACTGATGTAGCCACAGCTAGGTTAGTATACTTTGGTTATTTCCACAGTATGGTCTTATGACGTTCTGCAGCTGACGTAGATACAATTTTCATTTTACAAAAGAGGGCAATCCCTCCCTTAGAAACAAATTCAAAGAAATTGATATAGGTACTGACTCTGCCTTCTGTTTATATCTTAGTTTAACTTAGGACTTTTCAAAATAAGAAGCGATTTCCATAATATAAATACACGTAGTAGACATGAAATTGTGATAACCAAATTTAGATTAACTAAAACAAGCAAGTCATTTTTTATAAACAGTATCCGCTTTTATAACAAGTTGCCTAAGTCGGTTACAGAACTTAACGATGGGAAGTTCAAAACCTACAATAAACGTATCCTTATCAAGAAAGCATATTATAAAATTTTATTAAAGATTACGTTGAAGATAAGGAAGTTTGGCAATCATTCCTTCTGAACATATGGCTTCCCTGGTACCTTATTAACGGCAAATTAAATAAGAGTCTATACTGCTCCCAAATTACCATGTTTATATTTTTTACAATCTTCCTTGACATAATCATGCTATTATTTGGCATTATATACCTACAATTTAATTTCAACTCTTTATTTATGGCTTTTGTGGACATGATAATTATTCAGATTTGTTACAATCATTCGTTTAAAATGGTTTTTTTTTAATTAATTTATTTATATTTTCTATTTTGTGGATGTGAGTACGCTGTAGGCTTAGTGGACTGTAGATTTGTTGACCATTATCATTTTGTTAAGTACCTGGTACTTGTTGAAAGACCTACACTGTCCTTCCATACATAATATAATAACACTATTATTTGAAAATATTATAAAAGCCAATTATTTTTAAAAGAGTAACCGTGGAGTTTCTTGCCGGCTCTTCTCCATAGGAAACGACCAATTGGAACCGTGCATCTAGCTTCTGACGTTTCCTATGTGCCCATGTAGGTTATGTGAAATAAAATATTTTTATTTTGTATTTGAATGCTATCCTACTTTGGTGTACCCTGCATACCCAAGGAAAATCCTTGACGTTTCATTATAGTTTCTTGTAATGGAAACCACCGTTCCTACAACTAACATAAAACATTTAAATGAATGGGCTGCACTCATTAGTATTACGATGGCGTTCGTTGCGTTCATAAGAGGGAACAGGGCCTGCGATTCTCCATACAAATGTATTCCCCTTTTTTCTTCCTGAATAATGCCAGCAATCATTTTTTTTTTTCATAATCAAGGTCTGCTGTAGACACGTCCCTGTTATTTTCTTTTTTTCAGCAACGTATTGGTAAAGAAAATATGAAAAATTCACCTCCAAAAATTCTAAAAATGGCCCAATTTTTACCGCCGTGATTAGAGGACTACCAGACAAATTCGAAAAGTTTTTAACATAAAAGAAAATGATAGGAACCAAGACATACTCTTTCTTTAAATTTTAATGTAGAAAATAATTGAATCGGCTCAGATTTCGAGGAGAAAAAAGGGGAATACGAAACGTCGACATGTCAATTTTTTTTGTGACATAATTGGTCTGAGCTGCAACGGTCCCTATCGCACTACGGTGGCAGATTTGAGGTAAGACGATGGCAATAGTTTCTTCAAATACCTATTTTTCAAATTCCTCGTAGGCCTTGTTCCCTCTTAAGGTATATCCACACACATCAGTCACATCATCATGAAAACGTGGCGCGGCCGCGCGGCCATGTTTTGTCATTTTTTTTTTGTAGCTTACAAGCAGGCGGTATATCTGATGACAGCTCCAATAAGTATCATGCATGGCAGGTGCATTGTTATCCCAGAGAGAAAGGTGCGGGGTAATTGCGGAACACACATAGGTACAATGGCAATAATGCCATTCATTGACAATTCAACAACATTCATTGCGTTATTTACGTTGTCGAGCAGACACACTTTTCGAACTTATGAAGCAATGGATTAGGAATAATCAAAGTATGTTATGCCAATACATACAACTGTCATTCTTTAATAGTTATATGAAAGCCATTTCATACTGGAAGACACCAAAGTTACTGCTCTAGTTTTGGTGGATTTCTCGAATGCTTTTAATACCGTCAGTCACGACATCCTGTTAGCATTTTGTCATATCTTATGGTCTCTCCCGAAGCACTGGAATGGTTCTCCTCTTATCTTCAGGAACATCAGCAGTCTATTCAGGTTGGGGATTCTTCTTCATGCTGGTATGATTTGGATACTGGCGTTCCTCAAGGCGGTATACTTTCTCCTCTTCTGTTTTCTATTTTTATTAATCTTATAACTTCCGAACTTCAGTGTGCGTATCATCTGTATGCAGATGACTTGCAGTTGTACTGTCAGGGAAGGGTTGATGAATTACCTGACGCTATCGACAAATTAAACAGGGACTTGATAGCCATAAAAACCTGTAGCCGTAAACCCTACGAAGTGTCAAGCGATCATTTATTTATTTGGTTCACCAACAATTGTATACACTGGTATAAGCCAATGAAATAAAAGCAACAAATCAGAATAAAGTGTAACAATCACTTATAGGTAAACTCTGCATGCACACAAAACGTTGTAGTAACTTACAAAAAAAAAATACTAAATACTAAATTAAATACGAGATTATAAAGTTGCACTAAATAGAACTTAGTTAATCAACTAAACTAAATTAAATAAAATAAAACAGAAAATTAAAACAAAATCAAAACAAACTGAAGTAAACAAAACTAGGTAATACAAAAAAAATAAAAATAAATAAGTAATCAGTATCATCATTGGCAGTCCTCGCGGTATTAGCAAGGTGGATGGTACAACCTTGCCACCAGTTCTCTTCAATGGTACGATCGTTCCTTTTAGCACTGACGTGAAGGACTTAGGCTTGCACATTGATAATACCCTAAACTGGCGTACTCAAGTCGCTAGGGTAAGCCAGAAGGTTACTGGAACGCTGCGGGCTCTATACCGATTGAAAAATTTATTGCCATCAAGTACGAAGACAATGCTTGTGCAGTCCTTAATCTTCCCTATCATCGATTATGGTGCAATAAACTCGACCGTCTTCTCAATAACTGCATTCGATTCGTTTTCAATCTGCGTAAATATGATCATGTTTCTGCGCATCGGTCGCCTCTAACGTGGTTGCCCATACGCCAGCGCAGAGAGCAAAGGGCGCTGACCACCTTGTTTTCATTTCTTAACTCTCCCTCTTCCCCTAGTTATCTGGCCCCCCACTTTCAGTACATTTGCGCCAACCACAATAGAAATCTACGTTCATCTCACAATCGTCTTCTTCAATGTCCCACTCACCGCACAGACTTCATTCACTCTTCCTTCTTCATTCAGTCTATCTCTCTGTGGAATGCGCTCCCTCAGGAAATCAGGATGGCGACCAACCGATTATCTTTTAGAATTAAAGTTCGCGAGCATATTCGCAAGAAGCTGGCAGTATCATCACAACGGTAATGTTTTCCCATTGTTTGTTTTATTTGTGCTTATATTTATATATAATTAGGTGTATTTATTATATTTATAGTTTTAAATAGGTATATAAGTATATCTTTATATTTAAATGTAAAAAATCTTATTTTCTCGCTATTGCACCTACCACTGTTTGTCTCTGCATCACCCGAAGGTTGACTGGTAGAAAATGCCTATGGCATTAAGTCCGCCTCTGTACATTTGTGTGCTTGAAGTATTAAATAAATAAATAAATATTGCGTTATTTACGTTGTTGAGCAAATACATTTTTCGAACTTATGAAGCAATGGATTAGCAATATTCTTCAAAATCATTCAGATTATGATTGATAATGTGTTATGTAATTAGGGTACTTTCTTTCATTTTCGTATGGTTAGTGACTAACCTGGTGTCAGAGTTTTAAAGCCGCCCATGGGCATCTGGCATGCCGGTTTCCTCACTATGTATTCCTTCACCGTTTTTTAAGCAAGTGATAATAAATGCAATACGCACATGAATCCGAGAAAAGTCAGAGGTGTGTGCCTTGGGTTCGATCTCGAGACCTATATTATATGTAAACGGGCACGCCCTTTATGCCTGGAGACTTTCGTTCGGGTATTAAGTTCTTTTTACTTTTTTTTTGTTGGCATGTGCTAGGTGACATATAGAAAATAATTTAATTTAATGTTTTGTGTTGCGTAAAGTAAATTATTTTGCATAAGTACTATTGTATAGAATCATGTTTTTCTAACTATTCAGACAGCTGTGCTGCTGGGGAGTTTGTTGCGCCACTTCTTCTTCCCAGCTAAAGCACTAGGAAGTGGCGTTTTTGGGGGACTGTCTTATGTAATTTTGACGTTCGAAAAGTGCTGATTTTCAGCCTAGTTTGAATAAATGACTTTTGAATTTCAATTTGAATTTATGACTTATATAATATATTAGGGTGTTGTTGAAAGTACCTACTTAGTTGTAAAAATACGAAAAACTGAAAGCGATTACCACTAGGCGTGTTGCTGTTTCGATTCCTACAGGAAACGTATATTTGCATAAAGATAATTATGCCTCCTGAGATAAGAATGTTAAGAGGGGTGTGTACTACGCGAATGGATACGGATACGGATACGGGGTAATATTCTAGAACTTTTAAAGTCAAAGTCAAATCATTTATTTCAAATAGGCCCGTATAAGGCACTTTTGAACGTCAAAAATTTACAAAAAAAAATTAATTGATTCTAGTTGCCCCTTCCAAAAGGTAGTTTTCGTATGGAGAAGAATGGGCAAGAAACTCCACCGTTTTAACAAATAGACGACAAGTAACCGAAATCAACAGGATAAATGTAATTAATAAACATGACGAGATATTTAGATCAGAAGTGCTAAAAGTTAGATATGGGGTACCACAGGGTAGTGTGCTGGTTCCCTTGTTATTTATAATATATATTAATGGCTTACCGGAGTGGATTGAACAACCATTGACTCTATTTGCAGATGACAGTATCGTGACGATACCTTCGAAAAGCGTTGACACATACCAAAGTGACATTAACAATTCGTTAAAATTTATTATAAAATGGTTAGAGGAAAATAACATAAGAATAAATTTAAATAAAACAAAAATAATCCAATTTAACCAACGCATGACTGATATGGACAATCTCAAGGTGCAATATAACACTAATAAAATTAACGAGGTAGTTAGTACTAAATTTCTTGGACTTGAAATAGATAAAAAACTTGGCTGGAAACAACACATTGAGTTACTTTGTAAGAAACTAAGTTCATCGGTTTACGCATTATGGATAGAATAATAAATAAGTTCATAAGTGGAAATCTAAAAGTGACACCGGTGAGTGCAAAGTTATTTGGAAATAGGTGGTCATGGGAAGCCATGTGATGCGGGGAATGAGGGAAATGTCGTCAGGAAAGTTTTGAGTATGAATGTCGATGGCTATAAGAGTAGGGGAAGACCAAAGAAACGATGGATGGACTGTGTGAAAGATGATATGGCTAGAAAGGGAGTGACTACCGAGATGGCGACTAATAGAGAAGTATGGAAGAAAGGGACATGTTGCGCCAACCACAAATAAATTGAGATAAGGGCGGTAAAATGATGATAATAGTTCCGTCTCTAACTGTTTGTGTTCCTACCTACGATAAGTACGTACAGTCAGCCTCAAAAAATGTAGAGATCATCTAAAACCTGCAAGCGCCTCCACCAACATTTCTATACCTTCAAACATTTGAAATGTGTTTTCAACTAGCAGTGGCATAGCTAGTACAAAAGGGGCTCTGTATCAAAATAAATGTTGGAGGCCCTTTTTTATCCGTCTGTAGCGAACCTCAGAAGGAGGGTATATTTTTTAACAAAATAAATAAAATAGCATCCTGAGTCGAGAGCTTAAACTGTCATTGTGACTTTACTAAGAGAATCCAAGAGCGAGCGAGGCGAGCTAGAAAACTGACTCAGATACTTTAAGTTTTCATTGAAGAGCGAGCGAAGCAGACTATATAATAGAAGCATTCTCAACCGGGATTGGTGATGATTTCATTGGGATTTTACTGAGAGAATGTTACTCGAAAATTGGAGCATTTTGATTGGTAGGTTAGTTTTTCTGTGTGATTTAAGTGATTTTACTCAATTTACGTAAGAGCTTGAGAGTTATCATATCAGTTGGACCGTACCTTTAGCTTGAAGCCTTAGAAAGCCATAAACAAATTACGTGTATTCATTACGGGCTCCTAATCAATAAGAATTTAAGGTTTTGGATAATATTGTACGAATTTTTGCTTACACATCGTATTATTGATAAGACTGATACGGCGGTATTTACGCCCCTGGCAACAAGCAGTGGAGGAGCGTGGAATTTTAAATTAGACTGCTCGCAAGATATTATGTCTGCGCGCGGTTTATTTGTACGTACTATTATTTATTCTGTGGTGCGGTTGTAATCGGAACTAATCGTGTGCCGTCGTCTTGTTGTTTCTGTAAGGTCAAATTAAATACAGAATGATTTAATTAATTCATATTAATATAAGATTAATAATATTTTATATAATATTAGTAATATACAGGGTGGCAGGGACATCGACGCGAAAACTGTTACCTTGGATTCAGTACATAATTCTGAACCCACACCTAGTAAGTGTTAGTCCCTTTTCGGTTCACCGCCGATAAAAATACAAAAACTCGTGAAACCTGTTCAGTGGCGTAGTTACCGAAGGGCTAGATGGGGCAGTGCCCCGGGGCCCCCAAACTCAGGGGGCCCTCGGACCCTGACCAGCAAACCTCGTATTGAACTAGCTACAAATTCTCTCACCTTCGGAATGTCAATACATAAAATAGGTTGCAACACGACTTTAATCATGGCAACTCATTTGAAAGAATACAGGAAAATTTCCAACAAGTTTCGAGTTCTGTTCGAAACTTGCGGAAACACACAACACAAAGGCCGAAATCAACAAAATCAAAATGAAAGGCCTTCTTTGAAAGCGTAGTCACCACAGACTTCAAAGACTTAAAACGTTGATACTTTTGCTAAAACTAAGGCTAGGAAAATATTCTAAACTAAATTGTAACTTTGTTGTCAGTTTAAACATCAGTCTATTAGATAGATCACCTATACTATACTATACTGATGTGTATACCTACTAACTGAAAAGTATCAGTGACTTTGGTTAAGTCTAGACTTGGCGCAGCTTTATTTTCGATTCAGGCGACCTGCAGAAACCTTTATAAAATAAATAAATAAACATTTATTTCAGATTATTATCCATAATTTCTTACTACTAATCCATACACACACACTATATGCCTGGAGACTTTTATTTAGATAATAAGTTCGGTTTACGTTTAGTTTTTATTTTTGCTTGAGTACCTATAGTAGGTAAGCGATGTTTTTGGCTGGCATATTGACGTGTGCTAGCTGACATAATGGCTAATGATTTAATTTATGTTTTGTGTTGCGTAATGTAAATTATTTTGCATAGATACTATTGTTTAATATCAATTTCTTCTAACTAAACAGACAGCTGTGCTGCTGGGGAGTTTGTTGCGCCACTTCTTCTTCCCAGCTAAAGCACTAGGAACTAGTGGAGGGTGGAGGTTAGAGGAGGTAATTTTGACGTTCGAAAAGTGCCGTTTCTCAGACTAGTTTGAATAAAAGAACCTTGTATTTTTATTATTTTTTTATTTTGAATTTTGTAGGACCTATCATAGGTCCGACATTCATATAATAACTGGAAAAAATCCCATAAAGGAATAAGTTTGTCTTTATTCAAGACTTATCTGTTTCTAAATTGCTTATAATGTTTTATGTACAATCAAGTGTTTTACATACATACGTACCTACATAAACCTTTTCATTTACTTCGTTTTATTGCAAGATACGTTCATAAAATCTTCACCTGTAGAACCTAGATGATCACTAAAGCTCACAAAAGACACTCGTGCGCATACATGTAGTAAGTACCTAGCTTTGCTGTGCTCTGCAGTGCACGATAAAGAGCTGCTACTAAATTAACTTTGCACTTTTAAAGTATTTATATATATTTAGACTTTGACTTGATAAAACTTCAGTTTAGTTAGGGTCCCCCAGTTTTTTTTTTGCAGCAGGGCTTGGTTTCCTAGCTACGCCTCTGAACCTGTTAGGTACCTAATGGTAGTAACCACAATCTAACATATTATAACTAGAGTCTCAAATGGGTTAGCACGATCCTCGTACATCCAAAATACATACCTATACTCCATTTGAAATAAGATTAGAAATTTAAACAAACCTTTTTTACAGTCCGTTCAACCGATTCTGACTTCTATACCGTAGGCATAAGGATGACATTAAAAGCAAAAAACTGGTAACAATACCAACTGTTTACTGCAGCTGCCATTTGTCATGCCACCAACGCAATAGAAGTCAAAATCGGTTGAACGGACTGTAAAAAAGATTAAGTGAATAGTCTGTATTTCATAGAATCATTTTTTTTCTAACTGAACAGACAGCTGTGCTGCTGGGGAGTTTGTTGCGCCACTGCTTCTTCCCAGCTAAAGCACTAGGAAGTGGTGAAGGGTGGGCGTTTTGGGGGACTGTCTTATGTAATTTTGACGTTCGAAAAGTGCTGATTCTCAGCCTAGTTTGAATAAATGACTTTTGAATTTTGAATTTTGAATGGAGTACCTATAGGTTAACAACAATATTTTTGTAAATCAACAAAAATATTGTTGTTAACATTGGTTAACTAAGAAGTCAAGTAGGGTAGGTATCCTACCTACATGACCTGTTATTTTTGTTTAAAAAAACACTTTAATTATGAAGTTAAGATTTGAGCAAGGTGACTTTTACCTGCCTCATGTGAACATAACGAAAACAGATTTAATTCGGTTTACCGCGCAATTTACCTTACCTACACTTTTTTAACAGATCAGTAAGTTAATGGAGTGGAAGTAGGTACCTAAGTAGTAGAAACAGTACTTTTCAGTAACTAGGTACAGACGCCAGCACATCAACCTACTACAATCTGGCAAATTTCTTTAATAGATTTTCAACTTTATCACTATATCATAAGGTTTAAAGTTGATTGGGAAAATTTGACAGTTTCGGGTAGGTTGGCCTGCTGGCGTCTGTACCATGGCGTTTTAAAATATTATTGTTTAGGTAGGTACTATTATACAAAAATTCAACGAAGCTAAGGAAGTAGGTATACTTACGTTAAGATCGCAGCAGGTAGCGTTCTGTTGTTTCTGCCTACACCCATGGGGTGGGGGCGTGAGTTTTTTGTAAGTATTACACAAAAATAATTAGATGTAAAGTGAAGAAGTAGAAATTACTTACATTTGTACCATAAATGAGCAGGAAGAAGGATTTAATTATGTGTAAATGTAATCGTAACTTACTCGTAGTGACAATAATTTACGATTTTTCAGACTATGTTGTGTGCCTTTTAGTCTGTGCTAATAATAGTGCTACATTCAAAAATGCTCAAACTTCACGTAAGTTCTAAAACACATTTAAATTTCGCGGGCGAATAAAAAGCTCCAATCAATGTGAAATAAAAAGTTGACAGCTATCAAAATAATTTTAAAGAACCCTTTAAATTATTTTTTTTCAATGCTCTAAAATTAGGTGAAAAAATATATTTTAATTAAAGAAGGAGAAAAAGGCCTTTAGTTACTTGCACAATACATATTTAAAAGAACTAAACAGATTTAATTCCGACAGTGCTGCTACATTAAAAAATAAATAATTAAAAGTACTCACATTAAAAATAATCCGAAAACCACTAGCTGCAGAAGACTGGCAATGAAACTGATGTTATCCATAATGTTAGTATCACTCCACTTTTTGGTGTTAGTGCTGCCGAACCAAAAGCTTATCACAAATTGAAGCTTGTTTGGTCTAGTCTATAGTTTTTATACGGCCCGTGTCAACGAGGCCCACCCGAAACTTGAGAATCTTAGCAACTCATAAAATATTATAATCTGGCAATAATTATTCATTGAGAATTATCTCGGTTCATTTGTAGTCATTGGAAAATAGTCAAAATTTTTTTTTTCTAATTATCATATTATTACATAATTATGACTTTTTCATTTTCCATCATTGAACCGTGGCACTCCGTCAAAGGTCATCATTATTTAAAATATTCTCTTACAAAATTGTCACAGATTCAAAGTCAATGGGAAATCAACATTATTACGTTGGGTTATGTACTAATATAGAATAGAGAAATACTTAGCATTTAAGTGGTCATTTAATCGTAATTAATTTGTTCTACAATATTCTAGGTTACCGCGATAAACACGTTCGAGACAGACGAATGTCTCGTAACTTTATCATTATGAAGTGTCATCTGCATTAATAAGACTCCTAATTTACACCCTCGCTTCGTCATCAGTGTTTTTTCCCAAATCTACTTCAACTGAAATTGAAACTCAGCTGTCGTGTAGTATCTACTAAGAAAAGCGCCATCTATTATGTCTTATTCGAAATATCAACTGTTAACGTTAGTACTTTTTGTCTTGACAGATGTCGCTTGCGCGGATGTAAAATGATAATCAAAATCTTTAACTGACAAAAATTTAAACTCAAAGTGAGAGTGAACAGAGGTATCTTCTGGATACCTACGCTCGCTCCATTGTAGGTAGGTAGGTAAACTTCATTCATCGCTTTCCATAAAAAAAAGAGAGGCAATTTGGTGGCAATACCACTGCCGCTTGTTCCCAGCTGGCTTTCAACAAGTTTTATTAGACATTTTAATAAAATTAAGTACTTTAGCTCATTTTGTGAGAAGAAGACAAATACCGACTTAATATTTCTTTATTTTCTCACCTTACTTACCGAGATACCGTACTTATAGCCATGCAAACTTATTTTTATATTTTTTTCATAATGTGTCATAATAATTTTATTATGTTTAGATATCACAAAATCGGTAAAAACAAGGTAAAAACCCACTTGTTTACAAACAGAGTAATCATAACAGTACTATTAAAAAGTGAACCTTGCCAATTAAAATAGTGGCGCTAATTATGCCCTCTCACTCACACATTAAAGAAATGTACACTGTGCGAATGAAAGGAATGACAAACGCATTTGTTGGCCGCCAATTTCAATCGTTTCATGGTGCGGATTATTATAGTAATCAATTAATTATAATATTATCAAATATAGTTAGCACGTTGCACTACAGTATGAAATTCAGACAACAAGCTATCGAGAGCACAGAACATTAATAGATCGACAGTAATTATCACAAGGCCTAACCTAACCTGGGCAAGACGTGTTTGTTGTTTTAAATAATATTGGATGGCAAACAAACCGGCGATAATAGAATATCACCAGACATCGCAATGCGTGGCCATCCTAGAGACGAAGCTGGAAAATGCATCGGGTGGTAGATTCTTATGAATCTATACATAATATTAAAAACTATTAGAATAATAGCTAAATATGAAAAAAAAAAAAAAAACTGACCGTCCTCTGCCCACCCCTTCGGAGAATACAGGCGTGTGATAAAAAAATAAATTAATCAATCGAAATCAAAGAAAATACAATTTTATTGGTAACAGTCAACATAACTTTTAAATTGAAGCAATAAAAATGATTTTGAAATCGGTATTCCCCAGGTATATAGTTCATGCTAACGCATAAAGCCTGAACCACATGTATTCCTTCCAACCAAAAGCGTATATTCATTATGAAAACTAATTGATACCTAATAAACTACTGAAATAAATGATGTTACGATGATAAAATAAAAAATATTTAGAAAAAGAGTTTTAGTGATCGGTTTATAATTTTTATTAGACAGAAATAGTAAAATGCGGCAGAATAGTAAAATTCCTTGGAAACTTAAAGAAATAGTATTGCCTGAATGTTGGCTAAACTAACTGTCAATTCTGTGTTGCCGTTAAATAAACAATGACAGAATCTAGGGAGACAATATTTCTAAAATATGAAATTATTTAAAGTTATTCAAAGAACCGTGACGCGTTATGTATAATTTAACTACGTCAAATTAAAAAGGCCATTTCAAGCACAGTCACACAAACCGTCACAGTCACACCACCACACTATTAATTTTTAACTTTGCGGCCCACCCTACTTCGCACGAGTGCAATATAATATACTGATGTGGTGACGTGTCAAAACATCGATATTTCTGTGTTATACCTATGTTAAATATACATGTACTAATATACACATAAGCCTTCTGGAATATGACTTCTAAATGATGTTGATAACCGCATCAAAATCCAATGTATAGTTTAGAAGATTTACGCGGTCACACATACCGACACGACGATATGAGTTTTTTTATACTATGTACAGCATAGCAAAAATATGAAAGGATATTGCAAAGCACATTAATAAATTTTACTTAAAAAACAAAGATTTGATTTTTAAGACGTAGTGCTTAGTAGATTTTAAATCAGGCTATGGCAACCCAGTAGACTCACGTCATTCATTCCAATCAGTTCGAAGTTCGGTACTAATCGGTGCGTCTCGCTTGTTTGTTTTGTTTACGTTTTATTTTCAATTAAAAACTTTTCTAACGCCGCCGTCCTTTGTTTACATTAGTACACTAATTAACACGAGAAACGTTCAAGTGTTGTGCATAACTGTGATATCTTATGTAATTGTATTGCAATTATTTGCATGAGTTTAGTCATCGTTCGTGAATTTTAAGTTCTGGCTTTATGTTTTTGTGAATTTTTTCGTGAATTTACCAATATAATGCGACTTCCGCATTGATTCACTGGCGAGTGGAGGTTAGTGTTATTTTTTTTTATTGATTTTCCGATATCTGGTATTGATAACACGTGTAACATCCAGTATCTTGTTTTTGCTTTTTTTGTTTTGTCATTGCATTTTTTTTTTCTGTCGGCGCGGTTGACCTCGATTCTCTTTTTAAAAGTTAACTTTTCTGTTATGGTGATTACGATTTAAATAATCTGAACGTGTTTGTTATTCTTTTTTAGCAATATTGCGTTTCTTATTGCATTTCGAATGTAATTAAATTGTTTTGAAGCTATAACAACAAGATTTATATAAAAGTTGTCTGAAACTTATTACTTAAGTTTATCAAAATAGAATATTGTCTTAGGATAGAGCCTTTGAATGAGACTAACGTAAACTTGAATGCACAATTTCTACGGTTTTAGAAAGTTTTCCTAATGTACTTACATTCAAACTGACGAACCTTAATGGCCTAAATATAGTTTTTAGTCATTCATAAATTAATTCTGTGTAGTACCGTAGAATAGAATACACTTTTTTTCAGATATTAACGTAGAAATATGTTTTATAAAAAGTATTATCAAGACTCACTTACCTTTGTAATACATAATATCAGAATTCTGATTTGTGTCCATCCGTTTCTTAACTTACAGTCCTAAAGTCATATATTGTGAAATCATAACACCTGTATTCCCTGAAGGGCT
Organism: Xanthia icteritia; assembly: GCA_949128155.2. Classification (NCBI taxonomy): domain Eukaryota; kingdom Metazoa; phylum Arthropoda; class Insecta; order Lepidoptera; family Noctuidae; genus Xanthia; species Xanthia icteritia. The sequence goes on from OX421956.2 coordinate 12,182,260, forward strand.
ACGCAAAGTTGTACCCACATTTCGCCAGTTGTGTTTAAGTCTCATGTAACAGGGAGCGAGCCTATGGCCATCAAGAGGCCACAAATCCAGATTCCGGGCTGCTGCTGAGAAACATCAGATGAGAAAACCCAATAACACGTTACCCAACCTTGGAATCATAACCCAGGACCTCATGGTCAGACCAACAAGGCAGTATTGTGCAATATTAATTAATAACCTGCCTTTAAAGCTACACTTACCCTCAGACTCTTTTGAGGGAATACAGGAATGCACACCCGCACACTGCACATTTCTTTATCTCAGTATATGATACTATACAATTGCCTTTTTGATCAATTCGCAGGACACTCAATGATACAGTTACATTTTTATCATGTCTGCATTTAGTGTCCCACAAATTGTTAATCAACTTACATTCATCCTCTTGTCATATTATTAATCTTTAAAAACTCACAAAAGCTAAGAACACTAACCAATTCTCTTTTAAGAAAAACATAGCACAAGCTACCGCATAAGTACTTGATATCGCAACAAATAAATTGACCAAGTAAAACTAAATTTTCATCTCATAATCAAAAGTCATTTATCCAAACTAGGCTGAAAATCAGCTCTTTTCGAACGTCTCAAATTAGAAAAACAGGTGTGAAATAATAGACCAAAAACATAAAAAATCCTTATTTGTCAAACTAAATGTTTGAATTTATTTTAATTTTAACATACAAAGCGCATTTATATTTTATTGCGTCAGTCTTTCCATGTAAGGTGTGGGTATAGTGGGTGTAAAATTATGTGCCACACTGCATCCTTGACAACATCTGTCATATTCACAGTTATGTTTATAAAATGACTGTTTTTATAGTCTACTTTTTTTAGAACTCCGTTTGTTGTATTGTCGTGGGAATGGGTTCTTTTTTTTGAAAGGATGCTTACAGTAGCTTTGTTGTTTTCTTAACCAACTGGCAAAAAGGAGGACGTTCTATTTTCGTCTATATTTTTTTTCTATGGAGAGTAGGTACTTTCTAATTTTCTTGCTTTCATTTAAGAGGTAACATGGCCTGCGAATCTCCATACAAATGTATTCCCCTTTTTTCTTCTTGAATAATGCCTCTAGATTTTTTTTCCTAAATTCAAGGTCTGCTGTAGACAGGTCCCTGTTATTTCCTTTTTTTAGCAACTTATTGGTAAAGAAAATATGGCCCTCCAAAAAATACAAAAATTCCCCTTTTTTACCGCCGTGATTAGAGGACTACCAGACAAATAAGAAAAGTTTTTAACATAAAAAAAAATGATAGGAAACTAGAAATACTCTTTCTAAAAAAAATATGTAAAAAATAATTGAATCGGCTCTGTTTTCGAGGAGAAAATAGGGGAATACGAAATGTCGATTTCGTCAATTTTTTTTGTGATATAATCGGTCTGAGCTGCAACTGCCCCTATCGCACTCTATTTTTCAAATTCCTCGCAGCCCCTGTTTCCTCTTAAGGTAGATTTTTAAACTAGCAACTGCTTCGCACAGTTTATACAATTTCAGTTAATACATGACAAAACATAGAGATTTCTTTGTTATGTCTAAGTTTATTATGAGTGTATTATACACAAACCTTTCAGAATTCATGTTCGAAATGATGGTGAAAACGTCATCAAAATCCATTGTGGCGTTTAAAAGTCTCACAGACAGACCCGAAAACGCGGCTTAAAATTTATAATATCTAAGTATTGTTGTAGCACATACACATAATACACAACATCACGCCTTTAATCCTCGAAGGGTGAGGCAGAGGTGTACCTATAGTACACCCACATTTTGCCAGTTATGTCTGTAATAGGGAGCGAACCTATTGCCACTAACCAAACACAAATCCAGACTCCGGGCTGCTACTGAGGAATTCCTTATGGAAAAACCCAATAAAACTTAGCCCATCCTGAGAATCGAACCCAGAACCTCATGCTCAGCTGTAGCGCTTGTGACCACGACACCAACGAGGCAGTCTGTTCTTGTTGTAGCATGCTAAGTCATTTCATTTCATTTCAATTAAAATAAGTAGGTATTGTATTAATGTAATTTACTTGATGTGTTGTGTAGTTGTAAATCATTTTGTTTGTAATTCTGCACTGTATTTATTTCTAAATGTGTTGTTTTATGAATGAATTTATACCTAACTTACTAACCACAATATATTTCAAAGTAAATAAGTAATAAATTATTGCAATGAGCAATCTAATATGTTTGTTTACACCCATTTGCGTAGCAATTACCTATTTTTATTTTATATATTACAGTAATAATTTTGTGTTTTTTTGTATGATAGTCTAGTAGGTATCTATTTATTTTAAAGTGCGTGACAGACGTATCTATAATATATATTACTGTATACTGTATAACAGGCCATCACACACGGTAACTATACTATAATATATATTTTTGCCCTCATTTGGTCTGTGGTTTAAGGTCGTCAGGCACTTTGAAGATAATATAAAATATATATTATCTTCGACGTAAATCACCAGGCACCAGTCCACCACACACAGTGAAGATAATATATATTTTACCTTAAATAATTTTTAACCACTATAGTATGTATTATCTTCAATGTGTGTGAGCTTTAATATACTTACCATAATATGTATTGCTATATATTATATGCTTATTTTGGTGACGCAATAGAAATATTCTGAGGTCGCTCGAAAATTACTATGGAAAATATATCGTAATATCGGCAATATATTATAGCTACGTCTGGGAAGGGCTTAATACTTGTTTTTATTTATAGTCAGTTATAATTTTATAAATCTTAGCAATAACACATTACATTTATTTTAATGGCACGAATACATGCATGTCAAGAAAGCACGACATTATAAGTTTGTCCCTAGGGTACAAACTAATACCGCTTTCTACGCGAATACTGTGGTACTATGATTATACAACACTCATTTCAATTCCGTTAGTGCACTTTGCTTTTCTGCATAATTTTCTACTAGCCAAACAAACTAAAATGTAATTATTAATTTATTTAGTACATGGCGGACTTACAGCTAATAAAAACAGACAAAAAATAGACCACAGTCAACCGAGAGCCACTTACAAATCCTCACGTATAGCGTTATAATAATAATTTATGGTGTGAGCACAAAAACAAAAAACATATCGCCTTAATTAGAGTAAGAAGCAATATAAATAGTTGGGTTGCAATTTTATGAGAGAGAAAATAATAAAAACAAGAACAAATAATATATCGTCGGTGAGCGTGCAAGATCGCGTAAGAGCAGTTTGTAAATATCGCGTATCGGCGTTTTCACGATTTTACAAGAAGAAGAAAAAATTAAATATCTTGGCCATTCAAATATATTTTTCTGACTGAACTTGTTTACTGTTTCTTTGCAACTTATTTTATAAGAAAATAGTGTCAATATACCAATAGCTTGTGTAGTTTACGTGTAAAGTTATTTACGCGGTTTTGTCGTGATAAATATCAGAAAAAGTAGTATACTTTTAGTAGGTACGCGGATTTGAAATGAAACTTTTTTTTAAATATTGAATTTATTATGACAAAATAACAAAAAAAAAAACTTCTAAACCATAAACATTTCCTTAGAAAAGATGTCAACTTATCATTGATAAAACAAAAAGAAAGTAATCACTTATTATTACAACAAGACAATATTAAGCACAATAAAAATGAAGTCTCCTTGGTTCTCATTAAAATCACAGTATTCAAGTCTTTGCTAAATGATTTGTACTTAAAACGTAATTGTATTCTATATTTTTCATAATCTTAACACTTTTTTAAAATAAAGGCAATCAAAATTTTAAAATGAAGATGATACTTTCTTTGGTCTTCTAGGCAAAGGAATAAAGTCATCAGCAAAGCGAAGCTTATAGTCTGTTGTGCCATTTAGATTATATCTCAATGCTCTTATATCAACAACACAGTGATCACCCGCCCCACGACCAGTTCTTATTGATTCATAGATCTGGTAATCTTTAAAACTGAAATCTTTAAAAAATATGTAATCAGGTGTAATAACTTCGTACGGACATGGTATACTTCTGGCCTCCTTTGTAATAGTGGCGTATTGTGAGGGTAAAAGATTTCCCGATTCTTCAACTTCCTCTCAATCACGGAGTGAACCTAATCTACCTCCATCTGTGTATGGCTTTCTCCAAATATTATCATGTTCTTCGTCGTAGCCAATCGCAACAACGTATTCGATACAACATTGTGTTTGTTTTGGGCTGTACAGTCATCTGTGAATATGACAACATGCTTGGGGTCATCATTTAATAATTTGGTTAAATAATTTGTGAATGTGATGCGTATGTTGTGGCTTTTAAGTCGCATACCATCTCGTCGAACCAGTAACACACAAAATTTCTGGACAAACTTCTTCTGTTAATTTTGAACAATACATAGCTTTGCCATTGAAACATAGCCTTGACATACATACAGGACCTATTCTTTCTGGTTTTGAATAATTTTGAACATAATTATTTAGCAGCGTCTTTTTTAAATCCCTCATACTCCTCTCCCACCATCCTCTTTTGCTTATTTTTTATTCTTTGCCAATTGTTTGGATTTCCTTTTCGCTTTCTTTTATTAGTTTTTTTCGAGTTTTCTTCTATTTTTCTTTCGGGAAACCACTCCATATTTTCTAATGATGATGACCTCAAATTTGTTATGTCTGAGAGGGCGACAAAAGAAGGATCAGTGACGGAATCGTCTGATGAAAAATCAGGGTCATTATTATGATGCTCTATTACATTTACATTTATTTCAATTGGAGGAACAATATCATCTTTATCTTGTGTTGATACGGGATCGAAAACTGTTGTAAGTGTAGCAAACTCTAATGTAAAATTTTCATATAGACGTCGATTTAGTAAATACGCGGAATTGCTGCCAACTTCTGGCATGTTACTAGTACGCGGTACTGTTTCGATGGCAAAAACGAAGCTTTTTATTGGCTAATTCAAATCGCGTGAGATCTAGTTTAAGCGAATTAGGTTAAAGGATCGGTTGGCAAGATATCTCAAAATTGCGACTTTGCTGTTACGCGGTATTTACAAACTGCTCTTCCGCGGTCTTGCACGCTCAGCGACAATATATTATCTTTTTTCTTTCTTTTTCGTGTGGTTAGTGATTAACCTGGTGTCTGAGTTTTTATGCTGCCCATGGGCCTCTGACTTGGCTTCACATGCCGTCGAGAAATATCTCTCAGGCATGCCGGTTTCCTCACGATGTTTTCCTTCACCGTTTTTGAAGCAAGTGATAATTATACAATACGCACATGAATCCGAAAAGTCAGAGGTGCGTGCCTTGGGTTCGAAATCGAGACCTATGACTTGGCAGTCCGACGGTCACGCCACTAGGCTATCACTGCTATACATAAGAATTATCTTTCTGGGGATATAAAGTTAATACTTAATTACTTAAAGGCTCGTACATACCAGCGCGACTTGTCGCGCGACGTGTCGCGTGGCGATTCTGCGATATTATCGCCACGCAACACCTCTCACACTAGCGCGAATCGCGCGCGATTCGCAGCGCGACACCGACAAAGGAATATTCCTTTGTTCTTGTAGCGCCGCGATATCGCCGCGATATCGCGTAGCTGGCGCGACGCGAAACCAAGAGAGTATAAATGGCGGTGCATTCCGAGCTGAGCTCAGTAGTAGACGATCTTCGTCAGAGGACGAAGGCAGGTCTGTGCGTGTTTGCTGAACGTAGGGTCCTAGGTTCGTTTCCCCGGTCGGTCAACATAACCCAACCTAACCCAAGTAGGTACCTAAGCTTGACTACACAAGCACGGATGACGAAACTGGCGAATTAGGTCGTGCTTTTACGAAGTTTTTATTTAAAAATCAAGATTTTTTTATTTAGTTTTCAATTTATGCCATTTCGGAAAAATAACGGTATATTCTACATGTAAAGTGTACTTTCGGCTGTTTTCGGCCGTTGGCCGTACGGCCTTTTTATGACTAGGTAGGAACTTACGTATCATTTTGAAATCATTTAAATTTACACACCCGTAAAGTTGACAACATGCGAGTAGGTATATTGGAACTAACCTAGGTATCTACTTACTTTTAATCTACTTATGAAACTGATTCCGTATCTCCGTGAATGTATCTCTAATAAAACTATGCTCAATATGCATAACACCACAGATGAATAAATACGCATAACTGCCGAAATGCGGGTGTACTATAGGTAGGTACCTACACCTCTGCCTAATCCTTTGGGGATTACAGGCGTGATGTTTAAGAAATACTCGGTGATAACTTAATATGTGTGAACATAAAATTACTAGCTGCGCCCCGCGGTTTCACCCGTATAAGTCTCGATCTCGTGAGAATATTGGGATAAAAGTATCCTATGGTCATGGTCTACCTGTGTGCCAAATTTCATCCAAATCCGTTCAGCCGTTTTAGCGTGAAAGCGTAATAAACAAACTGACTTTCGCATTTATAATATAAGTTAGGATAGTAGGTAACTACTAACAAACTGCCTCGTTGGTCGAGTGTAAAAAAGTTATTTTTCACTTTTCTTTTCTTTGAAAGTCGGTTGTTTTTTTTTGTAAAAATGTTTTTATTTCTCGCTAAGTTACTTTAGTCTAATGTCAACTGATCATCACCTTTTACAAATTATTGCTTTTCCCCATGCAGGGACTTTAATCGTTGAGTTCTCCAGGTACTTTACCATCAGCTCCACTTCTCCATACCTATGCATTGTGACAAGCAAATTGCTTGGCAACTATATTAAAGAAATCGAAACACAACCCGTGAAATACTTATTATTGAGTAGTTCCGGTGGCCAAGCGGCGCGGAAGTATATTCAAACAAAAAAATATTTTGCAAATCCGTCTCACTGGTGTCCGACCGGTTAAGGCGAAGCAATATGATAAATTTTATCGACGAATCCACCATAATAAGGCATTTTTTTCTTGTTTGTAAAATTGCGGAGATAATTTTGAACAATTATTGTAATCATTTTTGTGCCTTTTTAAATTAAAATTGTTATTACCTATATTTATTATTTTCCTTCTACTTGTCAGGATCTTTAGAAAAGGGTCACCCGAAGGTTGACTGGTAGAAAATGCCTATGGCATTAAGTCCGCCTCTGTACATTTGTGTGCAACTCCTAAACTATATATTTGACTTAGAGCTTAGGTCTTGACATCAGTCTACACTACTACCACTTTTATGCCTGTAGGACCTCTACATCGGTAGATATTGCAAAATAAATGTAACCAAACCGCGCTCAGTAAAAAAAAAAATGGCGGCCGTTTCAAAAAGTAGGGGCAAAATGCCTTATTATGGTGGATTTGTCAATAAAATTTATCATATTGCTTCGCCTTAACTGGTCAGACACCGGTGACCAGACACACGATGTAGATAAGCCCGAACAAACATTAAAAAAAAACTTCTGAATTGATAACCTCTTCCTTTTAGAAGTCGGTTAAAAATGCAAAATATGGAGAAAAAAAACAGGCTCTGTATTCGCGCGGATGCGGACGCCGCACGCGCCTCTTTCAAATAGAAGACGCCGCATGTCGCACCGATCTGCGTACGCCGCAGGCCGCATACGAGTATCACATTTTTGACTCCGCCAAGTTTAGGTATCTCAGTCGCAACAAAACAACACTACGCGCACGCACACTTTGAAACCGTTGCTGTCCGCTCGACTTTATACATTACTTAAATAATCTTGGTACTTGAGGCTATTTTTTTTTTATTTTTACTAGCATTGTTGAGTAAAATTTGTTGTTACTTTACTTAATTGCATATTTTGTTAAAAGTAACTAAGTATTATCTGCATGATCATCATGATATTAGCATTACGTAAAATTCATAGGTATGTACCAAATATAAGCCATATAAAACCGGATAAGTGTCAGTTGGACTCGCGCTCTGAGGGCTGACAACAAAATACTTTAAAAATATTCGTTTTGTCTACCATTTTTGGAGCATGACATTAATCAAATATTATAGTATCATTAACAGAGGTTTCGGGTCGGCAGAAGCCCGAAAGTCTGACAACCAGTATTACCAACGGGTATCGTGTTACCCAGTAACTGGGTTGTGTAAGTCAGATAGACAGTCGCTCCACGTGAAATACTAGTATTCAGCTGCATCCGGTTAGACTGGAAGCCGACCCCAACTAGGGTTACCATCTATGTAAGGGAGAATGCCTGACTGGGATGTACAAAATGCCTGATTTTTCAGAAAAATGCCTGTTTATTGTAAAAAAAACTAAGTCTTAAAATAAATAATACGCAACAGATAGTTTCAAAGACTGACATTTATTCAAAATAAAAGTATAAACAATTTACGACCAAACTAATTTAGAATAAAGAAACTTACTACACAGAGTGATATTTTTCCGAAGACATAATTTAAAAAAAGTTTCTCTGTCATTTTGAATTTCATAGTAGATAATAATTATTTATTCGTAATCAACATCCATTATTTATTTATTTCTAAACCAAATTCTGGTAATAAGTTTGGTACTCGTACTATTGTTCCAAAAGTATCAACTTTTTCTAACCATAGTATACAGCACGGCACTCGTTTTAATATTATTATTTTGATCGTATTTATTGTTTTGCAAACAGAACTTCAGCCGTACTTCCTATACTACTACTACTACTATACTAGAGCGCGTATGAGCGCGAAATGACAAACCGCGAGTAGAAAATGTATGAAGAGTTCTTTATTTTTAAGTTTATTAAGTTTAGTATACGTATAGGTACAGGACTACCTACTAATAAGCCACAATTTCTTATATGGTAGGTACTTATTTTTAAGTTAAAATATGACTATTGGATCTTGTTATTCTGGTTCCTATTCAGTACTCATTTTCAGGGTTCCGCGCGTCCGATTGAAATAACGGAACCCATCACAGCCGATTTGCTCCGAATCTACCAATTAAGTTGAAATTTGGTTCACATACGAATTTCTGTGACCCAAACGCGACTGTGTAACGTAAATTTTGAATAAGTATGGGGTTCACTTTTAGGAAAAAGATTGCTTTTGTACCGTGTGACCATAGACGTATAAAAAACCTTTTTTATACGTCTATGCGTGACATATCAAATGAAATAGACAAAAATTTACCAATCCCCCTTATCTCCAAAACTACTGAGACAGTTTTGAAAAAAAACAGACAATAGTTCTATAGGTACTTACTTATAGATTACAGGAAAACCTATAAGAAGTCATAACAATAACATGGTAAATTACTCAAAATTGTGCGTACAAACTTACACTTGCAGTTGGAATGTATAATAATATGTAACATGTTTTTCAACTACAATGTTAAGTTTATTTTTGAGAGGTAAAGGCAAAAAAAAATATTTTATTTTATTTTACCACTTATTGTCGGCGTGAATAATACATATCCATGCATATCCATGCCAAATTACAGCTTTCTAGTACTTACCAAGAGTCTCTGGAGCTATGCCGCGGACAGACGTCTGTCTGTCTGTCCGCGGCATAGCTCATGGACATGGCGAAACTATAAGGGTTCCTTGATCACAAAGGAACCCTAAAAAGGGGCCCCCGTTGGATACAAAAAAGCTTATGAACGTAATTTCTGCTGTAAGTCTGTATTATCCAAGGTTTAAAAAAATGAATGAATAGAAATAGGTAGGTAATAATTTGAAAAGTACTTAGGTAAATACATTGGAAGGAGTATCTCCAATAAAATTTTAAAATCTCTAAGCAATAGAATAACGAAGGGCCGAAATTATAGAAAGCCGAAAGGATAGAAACCGAAATTAAATGCCGATCTCGCAGTGTATAGGATTTCCGTACAATGAGAGGTTGGTCAGCTTATACATACTGGAACTGTATAGCTTGGTAAATATAGCCGTGTGTACTGTAATTGAATATTTTCATTCGATGAGACGTACATTCAATAAGTTAACAGTCTACATCGGTTTCGTTGCTGTGTGTGGCTCAGGTGGGCCAGCTAGATAGAAACATCAAAATCGGCGTGTGTGCGGCGCGTTGGCGGCAGCGACTGGCTTGCGGCAGCTAAAAAAGGTACGTAGTCCTTTGACCGCGCCGCCGCGCCGCCACCGCGCGCCGCCAAAGCCATTAAGTAGTCAGTGCAATGTAATTCTTATGAAATTGCAATAAGGTATAAATTAGAATGATTGACATTTGCGAGAACTTTTTTAGTTTGAAATGGGTAAATGATTATTTATTTGTAGTCAAACACCCTAATGTATACCTTAAAACAATGAGAAAAGAGACATTGTAGTCTGCCTAGCCTTTTCCCAACTATGTTGGGGTCGGCTTCCAGTCTTACTGGATGCAGCTGAATTTTACATGGAGCGATTGCCTATCTGACTGGTTATCAGACTTTCGGGATTCTGACGACCCGTAACGACTGTCAAAGATCCACGAATGACAGCTGGGCCACGAGGCACGGAGGAGTCTCGGTATTTAAAGATCACTCATCCACGGACCAACCCCCGCCAAGCGAAGTACTGTTGTACCCGTGAGGCCGTTAGTATTTTTTGGAATAAAACGTTAAATAAAACTAAGCCCGCGGTTAGCACGGGCGTAAAAATCGCCGTTTGTGCTGGCGTGGGAAAGTTTAGGTACCTACCTAGGCTAGGTTGGGTTATGTTGACCGACCGGGGAATCGAACCTATGACCCCACGCTCAGCAAACGCGCACAGACCTGCCTTCGTCCTGTGACGAAGATCGTCTGCTACTGATCTCAGCTCGGAATGCACCGCCATTTATACTCTCTTGGTGTCGCGTCGCGCCAGCTACGCGATATCGCCGCGATATCGCGGCGACACCATACAAAATGTTCCTATTTTTGGTGTCGCGCTGCGAATCGCCTCCGCTACGCGATATCGCGGCGATATCGCGGCGCTACAAGAACAAAGGAACATTCCTTTGTCGGTGCCGCGCCGCGATATCGCGTAGCTGGCGCGACGCGACACCAAGAGAGTATAAATGGCGGTGCATTCCGAGCTGAGCTCAGTAGCAGACGATCTTCGTCACAGGACGAAAGCAGGTCTGTGCGCGTTTGCTGAGCATGGGGTCCTAAGTTCGATTCCCCGGTCGGTCAACATAACCCAACCTAACCCAAGTAGGTACCTAAGCTTGACTACACAAGCACGGATGACGAAACTGGCGAATTAGGTCGTGCTTTTACGAAGTATTTATTTAAAAATCAAGATTTTTTTATTTAGTTTCCAATTTATGCGATTTCGGAAAAATAACTTATATTCTACATGTAAAGTGTACTTTCGGCTGTTTTCGGCCGTTGGCCGTACGGCCTTTTTATGACTAGGTAGGAACTTACGTATCATTTTGAAATCATTTAAATTTACACACCCGTAAAGTTGACAACATGCGAGTAGGTATATTGGAACTAACCTAGGTATCTACTTACTTTTAATCTACTTATGAAACTGATTCCGTATCTCCGTGAATGTATCTCTAATAAAACTATGCTCAATATGCATAACACCACAGATGAATAAATACGCATAACTGCCGAAATGCGGGTGTACTATAGGTAGGTACCTACACCTCTGCCTAATCCTTTGGGGATTACAGGCGTGATGTTTAAGAAATACTCGGTGATAACTTAATATGTGTATGTGTGAACATAAAATTACTAGCTGCGCCCCGCGGTTTCACCCGTATAAGTCTCGATCTCGTGAGAATATTGGGATAAAAGCATCCTATGGTCATGGTCTACCTGTGTGCCAAATTTCATCCAAATCCGTGCAGCCGTTTTAGCGTGAAAGCGTAATAAACAAACTGACTTTCGCATTTATAATATAAGTTAGGATAGTAGCTAATTACTAACAAACTGCCTCGTTGGTCTAGTGGTCGCAAGTAGGTACATCTGCGCGTGAGGTCTTCAGACTTCCGAAATTAAAGAGAAAAAAGTTATTTTTCACTTTAGAAGTCTGGAAGTTTCTTTGGAAGTCGGTTGTTTTTTTTGTAAAAAAGTTTTTATTTCTCGCTAAGTTAGGTACTTTAGTCTAATGTCAACTGATCATCACCTTTTACAAAATATTGCTTTTCCCCATGCAGGGACTTTAATCGTCGAGGAGTTCTCCAGGTACTTCACCATCAGCTCCACTTCTCCATACCTATGCATTGTGACGAGCAAATTGTTTGGCAACCATATTAAAGTAATCGAAACACAACCCGTGAAACACTTATTATTGAGTAGTTCCGGTGGCCATCTATGGTCTTCATCATCATCATCCGCGTAGGCCGCATGCCGCATATCACATTTTGACTCCGTCAAGTTTAGGTGTCTCAGTCGCAACAAAACAACATTACGCGCACGCACACATTGAAACCGGTGCTGTCCGCTCGACTTTATACATTACTCAACTAATCTTGGTACTTGAAGGTATTATTTTTTAATTTTTACTAGCATTGTTGAGTAAAATTTGTTGTTACTTAATTGCATTTGTTAAAAGTAACTAAGTATTATCTGCATGGTCATCGTGATATTAGAATTACGTAAAATTCATGGGTATGTACCAAAAATGTATAAGCCATATAAAACCGGATAAGTGTCAGTTGGACTCGCGCTCTGAGGGCTGACAACAAAATACTTTAAAAATATTAGTTTTGTCTACCATTTTTGGAGCATGACATTAATCAAATATTATAGGATCTTTGACACTGGTTACGGGTCGTCAGAAGCCCGAAAGTCTGACAACCAGTCTGACAACGGGTATCATGTTACCCAGTAACTGGGTTGTGTAAGTCAGATAGACAGTCGCTCCACGTGAAATACTAGTATTCAGCTACATCCGGTTAGACTGGAAGCCGACCCCAACTAGGGTTACCATCTATGTAAGGGACGATGCCTGACTGGGATGTTGATGATGACTGGCCTGTTTATTGTAAAAAAACCGTAAGTCTTAAAATAAATAAAAACATTTATTCAAAATAAAAGTATGAAGAATTTACGACCATTAAACTAATTTGAAATAAACAAACTTTCACTACGTGATATTTATTACACTACACTGAGTACACTGAGTGATATTTTTCCGAAGACATAATTTTTGTTCAAAAGTTATTTTTTGCCTAAAGTATAAATAGGTCTAAAAATCTTCAAATGAAATGAAACGTTTTTATAGTTTTCTTGGGTTACTAATAGGCGATTCCTTTCTTTATTCCACTGTGCATTTATTAGGGAAAGCATTCGCTCCACATTTGCATTGTGTGCGAATATAGAAAATACAAACTGACAGATTTTAATAAATTATGTGATGTCACCAATCACGTCCCTACTTTTCAAAAAATTGCACCACTGTGGCGTTTGACGTGAGTTACGCGTGTCTAAGCTTTGGCAATATTCTTTCGGAACTATACTTGCGAGATACCGCGAAATTAAAAATGTCTGTGCCAGCTTAGCGCCGGCCGGCCGCACGCACGCTTGTCTAATGCCAGTCAAATGCGGCAAATGCTTGTCAGATGGGAACCCTAACCGCAACATAGTTGGGAAAAGGCAGATTGATTGATTAATGATATTGAATTTCTAAATAACAAAAATTTGGCTCCGCCATTTTGAATTTCATAATAGATAATAATAATGTATTCGTAATCTTCATCCATATTTTGTTTTTCTAAACCAAATGCTGGTAATAAGTTTGGTACTCGTACTATTGGTCCAAAAAGTATCAACTTTTTCCAACCATAGTATACAGCACGGCACTCGTTTTAATATTATTATTTTGATCCATTCGGACGGAACTCCCGCTAAGACAAAACTGTGTCCCGTAATGGCGGCGACTAATTTATGTGTGAGTGAATTTAGGGATGCCATGAGAGCCAAATTTACCCATTTATTATTGCTTTGTTTTATTAAGACAAAAAGTCGTGTGTAGGCAGAATTATACCGTGCCATTTCAAAAAGTTAATGGTAAGAACCAATTATTATGAAAATATAAAAGAAAAAAAAGATAATAAAACACAGTTAATTGAAAATAATTTAAATGTTTAAAATTTTACTTTTTAACCTAATGTTTTCGCACGGGCGTATTTTTATTGAGGCGATTTTATTTTCGCGAATTGGATTTTCGACGCTCTGTTTAGCGCCGAGAGTTGAATATCCAACAGTGTGTTTTCTTGACGAGCTAGGATACGCGCTGGATGCACTCTGTTGGATTCTCAATGCTCGGCTCAATACCGAGAGTTGAAAATCCAGTGTACAAAAGAAGATAACCGCGATAAAAATACATCTGTGCGAACCTGGGCTAAGGAGCCGGGGAGCACGGCTCGCAGCAGCCATCTTGGATTTTCATTTTAACCAAATTCACACTTTCTACCAATCAACCCATCATCATATACATCTTCCACACTTTATAGTTCATATAAATTTCCCATATTCCGGGTAATTTGAACACGTGAATATTGGCAACACTGGCCATGTGACGAATTTTATAGAATGAAGATTGATTTTGATGTATAAAATCGGGAATTAAATGATTGAATTATTAATTTATCCATGAAACGTGATTCCTGGATTTTTACTACGGTTTTTACACCATTTCACCACACAAGAAATGCTGTATCTTAAAAAAAAAATATCGCCGCATAGACGTATCGCCTGTGTTGACGTTTGCGCGTAAATGGCTGACTATTGTGTGAATGTGTGCTGTACGTACAGCGAGCTGGCTGACTCTGAGTGACACAGTTTTTTGTTAGCGAGAATCCGTCCGACCTTTTTTATACGTCTATGTTTTGATCGTAATTATTTTTTGCAAAAAAGCAATTCACCCGTGCTTCCCATCCTAGAGCGCGTATGAGCACGAAATGGATTACCTACTACCTATTAGGACTACCTACTGATAGCCACAATTTCTTATAAGGCGCTTATTTTGAAGTAAAAATGTGACTTGGAGCTATACTGGTTCCTATTGAGACCTCATTTTTCTGTCTGAATGAAATAACGGAACCCGACCGATTAAGTTCAAATTTGGTTAACATACTGTCTGTGACCCAAACGCGAATGTGTAACGTAAATTTTGAATAAGTATGGGGTTCACTTTTAGGAAAAAATTTGCTTTTGTACCGTGTGACATATCAAATGAAATAGATGAAAATTGACTCTTATCTCCGAAACTACTGAGCTTAAAATCTTGAAAAAAACACAGAATAGTTGTATAAGTACTTACTTATAGATTACAGGAAAACCTATTAGACGTCTATGGTCTTAAAATAACATGGTAAATAACTCAGTATTGTGCATAAAAACTTACATTTGCAGATGGAATGTATGGGGGAACATGTTTTTCAACTACAATGTTAAGTTTATTTTTGGGAGGTAAAAGGCATTTTTTTTAATGATTTTATTTTACCACTTATTATAATAATAATAATAATAATAACGTTTATTTGGACCAAATAATATAGCCTAATACAGAAATGTTACCAAGAACTAGTAAAAACATTTATATAACAGAGAATTAGGCAGCTAAACTCAATGAACTCCTGACTTCCGAACTAGGTTAATCCTGTATCTCAGAAATCAGGGCTCTTCCATGGCGGAATTATAATATAAAAGCTGAACATTACAAAAAAGACATTTACAACACTTAAGAAACTATTTGATTAGGCCAAACTAAGGGTGTTTTTTCCCTTTTCTTTAAATTTAATTTTGATAGAAAATTTAAGAAAACAAAATTAAGGTAAGTAAGATTTTATGTTGTATATTGTACTTGACAGATTAATGTTAATAAGTATGTATGTATGAATGTATGCGTGTGTATGTATGCGTGTGTATGTATGCGTGTGTATGTATGCGTGAGGGTGTGAGGGAGTGTGTGTGACGGTGTGCTTGTGTTCGAGCGTGAGTGAGTGAGTAAGTGAGTGATTGAGCGTTATATTGGTTTGTGAATTCAAGATTATGAGGTAAAAGTGTAAGTTAATGCAAATTAGGTATAATCCGGTGACATGATTCTACTTTTGAATATTTAGGATTAGTTCCGTTTTGGTATAATCAAGTGTCATGAGCCATTTAGTGACTGCTTTTATTTTAATTAATATATCCATGCCAAATTACAGCTTTCTAGTAACAAGAGTCTGAGCTATGCCGCGGATAGACAACAAACGGACATGGCGAAACTATAATGGTTCCTTGATCACAACGGAACCCATTGATATATTAGTATATCAATGACGGAACCCTAAAAAGGCCCTCCCGCTGGATAAAAAAAAGCTTATGAACGTAATTTCTGCTGTAGGTAGGTACTACCTATCCAAGGTTTTTGAAAATGAATGAATAGGTATTAATTTGAAAAGTACTTAAAACTCAAATCTCCAAGCAATTGAAAAATGAAGGGCCCCCGCTGGGTAGAAACCGAAATTAAATGCCGTTTCTGTCTTAGTGGCGATGGCGAAGGAATACACCAAGCTATACATTTCCAATATAGGCTGATCTCGCAGTGTATAGGATTTCCGTACAATGAGAGGTCGGTCAGCTTATACCTACTGGAACTGTATAGCTTGGTAAATATAGCCGTGTGTACTGTAATTGAATATTTTCGTTCGATTAGATACGTACATTCAATAAGTTAACAGTCTACATCAGTTTCGTTGCTGTGTGTGGCTCAGGTGGGCCAGCTAGATAGAAACATCAAAATCCGCGAATAATATAGGTACCTATAGCAGTGGTGTGTGCGGCGCGGTGGCGGCAGCTACTGGCTTGCGGCAGCTACAAATGGTACCTAGTCCTTTGACCGCGCCGCCGCCGCCGCGCGCCACCAAAACCATTAGTAAGTCAGTGCAATGTAATTCTTATGAAATTGCAATAAGGTATAAATTAGAATGAACATTTGCGAGGACTTTTTTAGTTTGAAATGGATAAATGATTATTTATTCGTAAAGTTAGTCAAACACCCTAATGTATACCTTAAAACAATGACAAAAGAGTCACATTGCAGTCTGCCTAGCCTTTTCCCAACTATGTTGGGGTCGGCTTCCAGTCTTACTGGATGCAGCAGAATTTTACGTGGAGCGACTGCCTATCTGACTGGTTGTCAGACTTTCGGACTTCTGACGACCCGTAACGACTGTCAAAGATGACAGAATAATAATAAATAAATAATAAATAATAAGTTTATTGATTCATAAACAAGTGTTACAATATTTAGGTGTGACACTGGATCCCGCACTAGGATACCCTGTGTCGCAGGATCCAGTCTCTTTCGACACATAATGAATTATTTAAAATATTTTAACAAATGCAACGGTTTCAGTAGGTACTTAGATATAATTAATTAATTAATATAAACTTAGAACTAAAAGGTAACCAAATGTATGTGTGTGTGATGAGTGTATGTTTGTGATGAGTGTGAGTGTGAACGTGATGAGTGTAAGTATGCAGTGTTGAGTGTTAGCGTGTATATGATGATGAATACTTTATTAGTTGAATGATAAAAGATTTTCCGTTTCAGCATAATTAAACCCAAGCAGCCAATCCTGAACCCGTTTTTTGCATCCAAACTTTGTCAAGGGGTAGATATCCAGCTTTTTGTTAATTTTCTCATACAGGTATGGTCCAATACGAGAGAAAGCCTTATTGCCAAATTTAAGCTTGCAGAAAGCTCTGTTCCACTTAGGTTTTCTACTGAATGATAGCAGGGACCACGAAGCACCGAGGAGTCTCGGTATTTAAAGATCACTCATCCACGGACCAACCTCCGCCAAGTACCTACTATTGTACCGGTGAGGCCGTTAGTATTTTTTGGAATAAAACGTTAAATAAAACTAAGCCCGCGGTTAGCACGGGCGTAAAAATCGCTGTTTGTGCTCGCGTGGGAAAGTTTAGGTACCTACCTACCTAGGTTAGGTTGGGTTATGTTGACCGACCGGGGAATCGAACCTATGACCCCACGCTCAGCAAACGCGCACAGACCTGCCTTCGTCCTGTGACGAAGATCGTCTGCTACTGATCTCAGCTCGGAATGCACCGCCATTTATACTCTCTTGGTGTCGCGTCGCGCCAGCTACGCGATATCGCCGCGATATCGCCGCGACACCATACAAAATGTTCCTATTTTTGGTGTCGCGCTGCGAATCGCCTCCGCTACGCGATATCGCCGCGATATCGCGGCGCTACAAGAACAAAGGAACATTCCTTTGTCGGTGCCGCGCTGCGATTCGCGTGTCGCAATGTTATCGCATCACGTGACGCGATATATCTGTGTCGCGGCGCTACAGGTCGCTCCTGTGTGAAGTGTCGCGCGCGTTTTCATACAAATTGTTCTACGGATATAATATCGCAGTATCGCGTCGCGCGACAAGTCGCGCTGGTCTGTACAAGCCTTAATGCCCTTCGAATTTGCGTAGGTGTGAATACGGAGACTCTGATGTCAAGTTGAACTATAGAAGGCCAAGTTTGGTACCTACCAAAAAAAACCGGCCAAGTACGAGTCGGACCCGCACATGAAGGGTTACGTACCACCGTGCAATATTTAGTAGAAAACGCCGAAAAAAAACACGTTTCTTGTAATTTTTAAATTTATTTTATTTTTATTATTTGTTGCTGTAGCGGCAATAGAAATACACAACCTATGAACATTTCAACTGTCTACCTATTACGGTTCATGAGATACAGCCCGCAGACAGACAAACGGACGGACAGCGGAGGAGTAATAGGGTAAAAAACGTTAAAATTTTTGTCGCATTCTCATCTCAGCGACAATCGAAGTCAAAAACTTATCTACAATCTAGGTAAGGTCTATCCATAACCTTGTTTCCAATTGATGTTAATTCCGTTTAAACAAAATTTATTATTTTAGACAGAAGTTGTAGCGCAAACTGAACCTCATGTGTAGGCATTACGGTAATTTTTCCTTAAACTCGTGTTTGGCAAATAAATTGCGAACGCAGATTATTTGAGGTTTATGAACAGATTGAGACTGAGACTAGAAAATATGAAAATTTCTCCTCAGATCTCTAAAGCCTCTTCTCATCGAAGACACGAGCATTGATCACCAAGCTTGCACAAAGAACAGGTTATCAAAAGAAAGAGTAGATTAATATTAAAATTGTACCTACAAATATCTATAATAGCCCTCCTCCTAATTTTTATGTTGTTATGCCCGACAGGGCCCACAATGCTCCAAAACTAATGTATGTCTTTATGTACCTACCACCTAAGTTCACATTGTGGAATGCAATAAATGTATTGAGTATTGAGTATCAATTTCACACCACTAAAAGCACAAGTTTCCTCAAGATTCAATGTTTATTTACCTAGAAATTACACAGGAAATATAAAAAAATACTTTGGCACTTACCAGGGGGTCTACTCCCTAAGCGAAGTCACCGTACAAAGAAGTATACCGTAAGTGCGACGGAGATCGAAGCGTCCGTAACTTCGGCCGAAACTACGGACTATCCAAAGGAAGTAGACCCCCTGGTGCGAACTCAATGCCGCAATCCGCCACCCCATTCTCGAGTAGCAGCTACCTTAACTTCTGGGGCATGATCATTTCTGCCACTGTTTATCGAGTCGGTAGTTAGCTATTTTGTTTGGGCCACATTTCCCCAAGGCTCCTTCAGACAGACGGAATGCGAGAAGCACAGGACCGGTCGAAATGGCGATGCTTGGGGGAGGCCTATGTCCAGTAGCGGAACTCATTCGGCTAAAATGCTGATGGACTCCGCGGTCATGGCGTGTAGCTCCTTTTTTTTTTTTTTGGGTGGGAAATTATCAAATATCTTCTCCAGCTCTGGGTGGAGAAGACTCTTACTGACTAAAACCCACCCGTGTTCCTTACGTTGCCAGGGGCCACGGTATCCCTTTCGGACTTTCCCGCAGGCGTGTAGCTACCTTCCTCACCAATTATAAATTTAAAACACGCGACCTGTCACTTTCTTTAGTTGCCGACTTGAATGTCGTAGTGTATTCGTGACAATGATTAGCATTGCTAATTGTTCGTTAGTTAAAAGGAAAAAGTACAATGGAAACTGCACTTACTGATTTTTTTTTTAAATACTTTGCACATGGTATCAAGTTCTTCAAAAGATTCTTGGAGCAAAGGACCTGTTGGGGTCGGCTTCCAAACTACCCTAATGCAGCTGAATACCAGTATTTTACATGGAGCGACTGCCTATCTGACTTTCACAACCCAGTTACTGGGTAACACAAGTAAGTACCAATAAAATCAATCATAAATAATAAAAATGGCGAATCTTCTTTTTTTTTTTGGATGGGAAATTATCAAATAAGAAATAACCATTTCCGCTGAGGACCTGCGTCAGGCGGAAGGTGAGGACGCCGTGGTGCCTCTCTAGCCACTCCTCAAAGTGAGGACTTATCGCCGCAATAGTGGCGTGCCCATGGCGAATCTACCTCACGTCAACCTTGTTCTCCTCTCGAGCAAGGTAATAGCGGTGCTGACTGCCCAGGGTAACACCCATTTCTTATATCTATGGTTACGTCAGGTGTAACCATAGATATGGCGGAGTATGTAAATTTTAATGCACCACATTCTCAACACCCTGACTGACATAAATTGTAGCTGATGTCAGTTATTGTAAGACACTGTTTGGTTTGTTTCCAATTTAATCATCAGCTATCTATAAATTTACGAATTTCTCGCCATTAAAAATAAATCCTTCCACATTCTACACCATGAAGTTACTAGCTGCTCTCTCTAGGTGCATCTTTTAAATAGGCATAAATAACACTATTTCCAGTAATGTGAATGTCCCCATTTCAAATTAAATAAGCAAAATAAGAAAATTTACATTAATTAACTCGGTAAAACGCCGTTTAAATACAAACTGTATAATATTTTAATTACCAAGTTCAATTATACGAAGTACGATAGCTAAATGATTGAATATTAAACGTATTATAAAAGTAGTTTATTTCTAGTTAACTTTCCATACTGAATTGGATGTAAATTATCAACTCGTGTAGTTACATATCGCGCGGTAACTGATTGATAATATAAGAGATAGGAGTTAAAAAATAAGAATAGATAAGCGCAAAATAAACTGCTCAATTTTGCGTAGTATACAATGTGCTACACAAAACCCTGTCCGATTCGAAAAGGGCACATAAGTACTGCAATAACATTAGCAAAAGTAATATTTTTTAATATTGAAAATAAAATAATTATTGCTATTTAAAATTCACATTTTTAGTACCAAAATTATCCCAATTCCATAAAAAATGGGTAAATTTTCAAAAAAGGTCATACTCATAAGTTATGAGTTTTAGACACCCGCTAAACGACGGCCGCCTGCGCCCCTTGTAATAATAACCCGAAAAAAAAACTCTTTGGAAAAAAAAGGGCGAAATTTTCTTTAACTTTTTTCCTGAAAATGACCACATAAATAGACTGTCAGTATGATTTTTAGCAACACTCACGGATCGGACAGGGTTTATTTTACATGTGTGTAATAATACCAGCTTATTATTGTCACATTGCAGGGCAAAAAACAATTAAATAATAATAATAATAGTCCAGGTTTCCCCACTATGTTTATGTTCATCGATGTCAGTTATATGACCAAGATACACTCAGAAAGTACATTTGAATTGAAAAGTCATAATTATGATGGTCTATTCTTGTCCTGTACAAGAATAGACCATCATAATTATGACTGTAAAAAAGGTTTGTATAAATGTCTCTAATCTTATTACAAATGTAATTAAATAATTATAAATGCAAGTAGTAACCAACCGCTCAAAGTTTGGATGCAAACTCATTTGTTTTTAACGTAAATCATCGGAAATGAACACCTCAACACCGTTCAAATTTCTGAACTGCTAAAATGCAATTTGTTTGGCAAAATAGGCCCACAAATTAAATATATTCCAAAAGTGCCTTATGCTCCTCTATTTTCTAGTCTTAATTCTGAAATACTCCATCTTCCTACTTCGCCACGAACCTATAATTAACAGAATTGGGTTCCAACGCATCCTGCAGTCGCGGCCTAGTTTCACACGTGTTTAAGATATCAAATCGTTCTCAATTGAACACTGTTCCATTAGTCTTGTTGTGAGAAAAACGCATTGGACTTGTGAAGATTTTATTGGATGAGACATCCAATAAAATCTTCACAAGTCCAGTCTTTATTGTGAAATGATTCTGCTTTACCGATCTATACTGTAAAAATCACACTGAAAACTTAGGTGTAGGTAGGTAAGTGTAATTCCCTAGCATCAGGTGGAAAGTTTTACAGAATGGACCGTCTCGTGTAATCTCCTATTTGCTATCGTTGAAGAGTTAGTTTGGCTTATTTTAATTTTGAATTGTTCTTTGTTTTTTATATTTTTATTACGGACGCTTTTAACGTGCACGTCTTTCTACATTGTTCTCACATGTATAATTTCAACGTTAATGATGTAACCAATATTTTGTAAAAAAAAAAAATTGATTTAAAAGAGTGTCCGTGGAGTTTCTTGCCCGTTCTTCTCCATAGGTACCTACTACGCTTTGGAATGGGCAACTAGCTTCATATTTCTGACTGACCGACTTCTTGACAATTCAAAAGTGCCTGTAAATGGTTTAATTGAAATAAATGCTTTGAGTTTGAGTTTGAGTTTGAGTTCTTATTGCTCTGGTGCTAACTTATGAGGTTCAAGAGACCGATTAGGAGGAGTAATCGTTCTCGCCAGCCGGCATCCAATAATAAACAGTAGTGTTAGTACAGTCGCCAACACGTAACTTGGCAAGGTTTTGGAGTATTTATTGTATTGGTTTGGGAGTAAGTTTGCGAATGTATACTTAGTGCAACAAAAAAAAATGACACTTTTATTGCATGCCATTATTCTATGGTTATTGCCATAATTGATTATTGAACATTTATGTTAAGAAACAAGAGCGAAAACGAATTCTGCGCATCTACGATTCTTGCCAAGTTTCGTGCCGGCAACTATACTGTTAGAATCAGGCAATTCAATATTGTATCAAGCTGATTTGCTGAATGATTGTAAGTGTCCATTTTATCAACCAATATGGCTTTCATAGGCGGTCTCCAATACCAATTATTCCATCATTACAGCTCATCGTATGCCAGTCACAAAACGAACACTGCGAAAGTTTACTTTCTGCTTTAATCATATAAATTTTACCCGATTGATACCTCCTTTTTAAAAACAAATAATCAATGCTAGCTCATGTAATGCCCCTACGTATGTAAAAAAGCCATTAGAAAAACCATGTCCCCAAGAAACATGTAAATTGTAAGCAAAAGCAATAATGAATTCAACCAATATAGATTTTGCGTCGTTTAGCATACATTTGAATTTAAAACCAGTCACGTTTTCAGACGGAATGGCGTTTAAACAAATTGTTTTAACAGTTTCCTTCATGCCTTCATCAGTGTTGAGTTTAGGTCTTTAGAAATTGTGCTTCTGTCTTTAAATGAATATTTGGTTAGCTTGTTTGCGATTTTGATAAGTCTCAATGGAGGCTGTTAGTTCTTATAAGTTTTACAGTTTTTTATTGCCTAATCGGTCTGCTTTTGACCTCGATTTCGCCTGATGGGAAGCGATGGATGAGGTTTAAGATTAAACGATCGTGCCCAGAAGATGCCTGTGTTCACTCTTGGTTTATTGGCTGACTGGTTATAGGTGGAAGGGTACACAGACGGTGGCAGAGAGTTCCACACTTCGGTCGTGCAAAATAATAATTTTAATACATAAGTAGTTTACTTTTGGTGGCAGTCTCATTGTAGTCTCGAAACATCCTGGGACATCACGCTTTATACCAATTTTAGCACTTTTTCAAGTATCCTGAGAGCTGAGACACTACTTAAGGCCCGTATTACAGAACCTCACTCAAGACTCAAGTATTACTTATAACTAGTTTCAACCAATCAAATGGTTTTAAACTAGTTTTAAGTAATGTTTGAGTTTTGAGCGAGGTTCTGTAATACGGGCCTAAAGTTGTCACAATCTAAGAAGCCCGATTTGACACCTATCAAAATACTTTGTGTAATGACGGGAAAAGAAAATCGGTTGCTTTAAAAACCGATTCTCGAGACATATCGATTTATCATACTCAGAGTTTGTAATCGACAATTTATTTACATTGCTTGAAACGGATTCTCGAGGCATATCGTTTTATTACACTTCATAGTCATCAGCCTACAGCAGTCCACTGCTGGACATAGGCATTTCCAAATACACGCCTTTCAGCTCGATTCTCGGCAACTCTCATCCAGCTGCTAAAAGCTTGTCAACTCTGAAATGACGCGCCCCACTACCGCATTTACGCTCACGGTAATGCGGTAGTGGGGCGCGTCATTTCAGAGTGGAAAAGCTATTATATTGACCTATTAAAATATCTAAATAAAGTTAAAACTATATGTGATCAGATTTTGTTTTTTATGTTTTAACATTTAATAATAAAGTAATTATACGTTTCTATCTTTTCTAAATGTAATATTTGTAAAAGTATCGATTTTTCAAAACATCGATTTCATTAGGTCAGAAAACGGTCACAGCACTACGATAACGAACCCAAAGACGTAATTGTAATGACGTCCTGTGGGAATATTAATCAACGATTAATTCATGTTTTTTAATGGATTTTTCCAATTTAAATGGAAACTTAGCGCTTACGAATGATACCCATTGTTATAGTGTATGGATAACATAATAATAATGTGGAGCGTCGGAACAAAAACCGATATGTCGCATTTATGCCATTATTTTTTTTTATTTTTTTTCCGTTGCAAAATGTTGTATTACATCAGGAAAGAAATCTATTCAAAAACAGACATTTCCAGCTTTAAAAAAATATCACAAAACAGTGGTCCAATCAAAACCCGACACATACATATCTAAGGAGGTTCAGTTTTGAAAAAGTTACAAACTTTTTTCTAATTTGTGTAAAATACGGTAACTTGGATATATCGTTCTTTGTTCCAATGCTCCTCTAATTAATAAGGATTATGAATTTGATTTTTAGATTTCTTACGTAGACGTTCATACAAAGATAACGCGCCATGTATAATGAGAAACGTCAAATCGGGCTTCTTAGATTGTGACAACTTTAAGAGACACTTCAAAGTTATGGCAATCTGACATCATCCGAATTCCATTCCATAAATTATGTTAGCTATTATTCCAAAAGTTTTCCTCTTCGGCTTATCTAAAATGGACTCTTAGGAAGTTTGCCCATATAAAGTCCCAAGGATCTTCAGGCCTTTATCTCCTTACTTCATAGCCCTAAATACTTCAACATGTAAAACTTGTACACCGAGAGTCTAGACGAGCCATGATGTCATCACATAATTGCCTGCACGCAGATAAATCGAGACCCTGCAGTCTTAACCCACACCACAAGCCACTCTCACTCTTAAAACAATAGTTGTAATGACTTATTTGGTTTGTTGGAACCGCAGTAGGCGTTAGAAAGTTAAAACTGGCTAAGATGGTTTCTGAGGAAGATCAGGGGCATTATCTTGACGTAATGATGGATAAGTTGCGAGTGGTGCTTTATATGATTAGTAGAGATGCCGCGGATAGTTGTTGTAGCGAATAGTCGAATACCGATTATTCGCCATTCCGTATGGCGAATAGTCGAAACTAGCCATTATTACTGGACATAAAAAAGAAGTTTATTTATTGTCAAATAATAATATAGTTTATTGGCTGCACCACAATCTGCCCCTTTTGGACTTTAAATATTTTAAATTATGAATTAAAAAGCCTGATTAATTAACTTTAACATGACTGATTGTTGGCTAACTTTTTATATTGTTTTTAAAGATTAATAAAAGTTTAATTATTTTTAAGTCTATAGTTTTTCTGTTCATTAAAAGTTTACTTTTATTTAGACGAATGTCGAATAATAGACACTATTATTCAGTATTCGATGAATAACAAAAAAAAACGAGTAATGCCGAATAATAGCGAGCATTCGCGGCATCTCTAATTATTAGCCTGCCTAAAGGGGCATTTTGTGTCTCACCTAGTGGATTTGGACAATTTTTTTGTAAATTTTGACGTTCTAAAGTGCCTTATAAGGGCCTATTTGAAATAAATGATTTGATTTTGATCATGGAAGACATTTTGGAAATGATTTAGAAAACCTTTTCTCGGTTTAAAATCATACTCAAGATGTAAAATACGTATTTTCCCTTATGCTACAAGGAATATCAAGCAATTGCATCGATCCTATTACGTATTCCAAGACCGTGGTAGGTTTAAAGACCTTACCATAGTCAACAAATACTACAGCAATAGATTGCTACACCTGGCATAGGCACTATTCGTCACCCTCCCCGCTAACTGTTGTATCTCACAAACTCACGTATCTGCACTGACATTACCTACGTGTTCATAACTTTTCGAAAAAAAGTTTAATGGCCTAGTGCTTTAGGGCAACTACTAATTCAAAGAGTAAGCTAAGAGCAATATAAAAAAAAAGTTGTTAATTCATTAACATGATTGTAGCGCCCGACTGACAAACTGTTGCCCTGGAAAAATATCAATTGCTAGTTAGGACAGTTAGCGGGGAGGGTGACGTATTATGCGAAATTGAATTCTGAGCCGTTTATGAGCACCTTGTTGGATGTTATATGCGGCCTACCCAAATGTCCTTTCTTTGGTATTGTTCGTCGAGTTGAGCTCCTTAAGTTCTGGGTTGAGCTCCACGATTACTGACAAATGCTTGCACTGACAGGACAGGTCCACTCAAATCTGTGTGGTTCTTTTCTCAAAAGACCATTTCAGACACTAATCTACATGGTCCTTATATGGCCTGACCAAGATTATGTCTGGACTTTAAAAGAGACTGTGACCTCTGAGTTTGTTTCGGCCTTTCTTCTCAGAGTAGTCAGATAGGAAACGCCGAACTCATCTAGCTAATTTTTAATATTTTTTTTAAGATGACGTGTAAAAGTGATTCCAATATCCTATTTACAGAATAAACAATTTCATTTCATTTCATTATACCAATCAGCAATCTTTAAATAAGATTGGTCCAATCTTTAGGAATACTTAATGGCGAATCCTTATGACAGTAGTCGTCTTTCTTGGTTATATTGTAAATTAATTAAGTGTAAGCAGAAAACACAGTCTTAATTGGGAACAAAATAGGAGAACAGTATCGAAGGACCAAAAAGTAAACTAATATTCGGTTATAAGGTATTTTTTATTAAATGCCTGACAATAATAACATCGTAATGAATGCAAAATATAGCCGACGTTATCAAGACAAAAAAAACAAGTTCATTTTGTAACTGATAACCCTTGCAAAAGCAGGCAACACGAAAACAACTTTACGTCAACATTATGTTTAATTCCGTACGTAATTATGAGATGTCGGAAATACGCCATCTTTTTAAAATTCGACTCTGTTTGCAGCGGTTTGTAGCCATATCGGGAATCAGGGAGATTACCATTACCACGAATTTGGATTGCCCGTGCAGCGGAAATTTACCAGTTTTTTCAATATTTATGGCATGGTCTCCTGTTCTGACCTCCTGTTGTGTTATTGCCTACTTAGATTTCTGGTCATGGCGACAATAAAATTGTAGGTATTTGTTTAAAATTGCAACATTATGTGGACACAAACTCCCCCCAATTTTAGGTAAGGACGGGTCTTACTCAACTCAACGCTGTCAGAAGTTCTGCATTGCAAAACATCCGCTAGCTCTTAAAAGTCTATAATACCTCAAATTGCTTGGCATGATCTTCCGTTATATCGAAAATACTGCAGTCAAACCGCTAGTATTAAAAAATACTTCAAATTAGATCATGAAACTTTGCATCATAACTAAACTAGGTAAATATAAAGCAGATACTATGTTTTTTTATTGTCATGATTTTCCCCGTAAAAATAAATTGGCTAAACAATCGGCGCCTTGGAGCCTTCTCTCCGCCGCTCAGTCTTGCTGTCTGCCCGCGAGCAGTAGTGTGCGAGCAAGATAAAGAGTGAATTTGAGGTGAGATATTATGAAGTCTGCAGCCAGCTAAGTAATTCATCTCTACAGCCTACTCCACAAGACTGTAAAACAAAGAAAACAACTGCTTAACAAAGTAGGCGTTTAACTTTGAATAAATAGTCATTGTGTTTAAAGATGGGTGCCCCAAATTCATGACACTCGGGCGCTATTGTTTTCAAGTGAAACTTATTGATTTACTTTGGCTTTTCGAAAGTCGGTGACTTGATAATTAAATGCCAACGATCGGTCTTCTAGTTAAGATAGTATCGATGGGTACTTAAGTGGGCAGGCTAATGTTACAAATTATCAGACCATTTAAATGGTCAAGCGACTCGTTCTCGAGAACGACGAGCTTGAATTAAGAAGTTTCTAGACTTTTGGTTCTTGTATCATATGGTATTTTGTAGACCCCGCATACCCAGATAGGATGAAGAACCAAGATTGTCGATAGTCGTTACGAGTAGTCAGAAGCCAGAAAGTCTTACATCCAGTCTCACCAATGAGTATCGTGCTACCCAGTAACTGAGTTGTGGAGGTATGATAGGCAGTAACTCCACGAAAAATACTGGTATTCAGCCGCATTCGCATGCCGGAAAAGAATACGCAAATCAAAGATAATATGTCTAGATAGACAGTCAAAGCTTTGAACTCGTCGAAAAAAGTAGCGTCCAACTGTTGGCCGCTAAATGCACGCACACTAGAAAAGCACAATGACGTGGCGCGAGTGTAAGACGTAGCTGTCACGCACCCCTGCATAACAAAGTTGACTTGTTTGTTTTAGTTCTTTTGCAGTGCGACACTGTCTAGATATATAAATAATCAAAGATGAAGATAATGATGATATTGGATAAACAACAACGAACATGAGTGTAAAAAGTGATCAGTATAGATGAAGATGACTCAATCAATCTGCCTAGCCTTTTCCCAACTATATTGGGGTCGGCTTCCAGTCTAACCGGATACAGCTGAAGACCAGTATTTTACATGGATGGACTGCCTATCTAACCTCCACAATACAGTAACTGGGTAATACGATACCTCTTGGTAAGACTGGTTGTCAGACTTTCGGGCTTCTGACGACCCGTAACGACTGTCAAAGATCCACGAATGACAGCCGGGACCAACGGCTTAACGTGCTTTCCGAGGAACGGAGGAGTCTCGGCATGTAAAGATGATCATCCATCCACAGACCAACCCCGGCAAGCGTAGCTTAACCTGATGGATCGACCCGTGCGGCAGTTATTACTTAGGCACGAGCTCTTCGAATACGACTATAAGAGCAAGAAAAATCAAAGAAACGATGTGTTGTGTACTAATACTACAGTCCAGCTCGATTAGTATTTTACCTGCCCAAATATTCTAGAATTTATACACCAGAAAACCCGGTGTCATCAATCACCGATACATCGGAATGTTTCTCTGTATAAACAATAGTTATTTATTTTATACTCGTTTTAACTTTTAAGTTGACGACATGTTCCTTCGAGAGTAGCTTCTTCTGTGACGTAGGCATCCATTAACAGCCCAGCTAGGGTTAAATAGGAAATGAAAGATTTGTATGAACATTTGAATCAGTATAAGTAGGCAGGTATTACTTATTGTCTATAGGTAAACATTATGAAACACATGCTCGAAATGTCTAAACCACAAAATGCTTCAGGATTTTCGAAGTGTCTAAACCAAAATGTATAAAATAAGGGATGCTAGTTTGTATAGGAATGTTAGAAATATACGCGGGCGGAATCGATGGAAAAATGGTCTGCATATACCTAATTAAAAATGTTAATGCAAGTGCTGTTTGACCTTATAATCTCAAATTGTATTAGCACAGTCAACCGCACATCCGTGGTAAACACTTTCCTTTTGGCAGCGCCTTTATGTCATTGCAATAAAAACGGTTTTCGTAGTTCAAGTGTCAACTGTCGTACGGTTGACGGTACTACACACATCAACACGGTCTAGGGATATTTCATACTCAATTAAATAACTCGAAAAGTACTGGCCGCATTGTAATCTTTCATACACCGATTTGTTTGTAATTTATCTCAGACTAATTCCAAATTCAAATTTTTGAAAATTCTTTTGTTTCGGTGGCATAAAAATGTCTTGATGTGTAGGAGAGGGAATTTTCATTTGTGCGAAATTTAGAAAACAATACGAATTACGTTTAGTTACAGTTTTTTTTCATTTTTAAACAAAAGATAAAGTTAAAATTGAGGTATTGTAGCCATGCAACGCCAACATTTGACGAGGGCGGAGGTGTTACAAGCTGTGGGAATGCTGGAAGCTGGGTCTGTTCAGCGTAATGTTGCTGAGGCCATAGGGACCCACCAAAATGTAATTTCAAGATTGTGGACACGCTATCGTGCCACAGGTGAAGTAGCGGAGAGGCACCGGGGGCCAAGTCGCATCACTACCCCCAGACAAGATCGATTTTTGCAAATTACTGCGCGAGCTCAACCAAATGCAACGGCGACTCAATTGGTCCAAAGGCTGCGAGTGGAACACCAAGTGCTTGTGAGTGACCAAACTGTAAGAAGGCGACTGCATGAAAGCAATCTACGCTCTCGTAGACCACTCCGGGTCCCATCTTTACGGAGAGGCAATCGTGGACGACGATTAGAATGGGCTCGGAACCACGTGGACTGGGGCCGTGAGCAATGGTCCAATGTGCTGTTCACGGATGAATCCAGGTTCGGTTTCCATCCAGATTCACAAAGGACGCGTGTTTGGCGAGTTCCTGGATGATGGAGCCGTCTTCAGAACCCTCAGGTAGTTCACCCATACCAAGGAGGAACAATTATGATTTGGGCAGGAATTCGTCTTGGAGGACGGACGGATCTCGTTTGGGTGCGGGGCAATATGACGGCAGAACGATACGTCCAACAGGTGCTGGGGCCCGTAATCTTGCCCCACAGAACACAAATGGGGCAAGATTTCCTGCTCATGCACGACAATGCCCGGGCACACACGGCGAGAACGGTAGCAGCTTGGTTACATACACACAATGTTAGGGCCTTAGACTGGCCTGCTCAATCGCTAGATCTAAATCCCATTGAGCATGCGTGGGATATGCTACAAAGAAGAGCTCTGAAGGAAGTTCCTGAAAATCTGGCTACAGAAGATCAACTTTTTGCGCACCTCAGAAGGACATGGGACAATATTCCGCAGCAAGACATTGACAACCTTGTTCTGAGCATGCCGAATCGTTGCCGATGTGTTATGAACATCATGGGCGCTTTCTCAGACTACTAACTTCAAGTTTATAAACACAAATTAAATGATTTTTCTATTTTTTTCAGTTTTTACTCATAAATTAAAAGTTAATTCATATACGGTTTCCGTCTATGCTTCATTTTTTTTCCATAAAATCCTGAAATTTTAATCGAAGTACCTTAACCATTATTAAAAAATGGTAGAATATTAAATAACGTATCTTTTAAATATATACATGTCATATAAATAATTAACACATTGATAGAAATTCGCTTTTTAAAAAATATCCCTAGACCGTGTTGATGTGTGTATAATCAGACGCAGTCGTTAGCTTATCTTATTATCTTGGTTTTAAAATTCAAAATAAGAAATAATGAAGACCAAAAGGCTACACCTACGCTCTTAATCAAACTAAATGCTTCACAGAAATTCAGCCAGTGTTACAAAAATCTCTGCACAATACACAGTTACTTAAAAAAGTTATAAAATGGGTTTTAAATTAGTAGTAATAATCTTTTTAATAAAAATAGTGGTGGCCAGAATAACACTCGATGTGAATGTAGACAATGACCATAAAGTGAACATATCGTACACAGGAACAGCAAATCGTAAACTAACAGAGACATGAATTCATTTAAACTCGGAAAAGAGAATTTTGACAGAGAGTTTACAGCATACGTGGAAACGTTTAGTAGTTTAGTTCAAATTGCTAGTCAGATCCCACGTTCGAGGTATACTAGCTGTGAAGTGAAATGAAATGAAATGAAATGAAATTGTTTATTCTGTAAATAGGATATTGCAATCACTTTTACACGTCATATTAAAAAAAAATAAGAAGAAAATGCTAGATGAGTTCGGCGTTTCCTATCTGACTACTCTGAGAAGAAAGACCGAAACAAACTCAGAGGTCACAGTCTCTTTTAAAGTCCAGACATAATCTTGGTCAGGCCATATGAGGACCATGTAGATTAGTGTCTGAAATGGTCTTTTGAGGAAAGAACCACACAGATTTGAGTGGACCTGTCCAGTCAGTGCAAGCATTTGTCAGTAATCGTAGAGCTCAACTCAACTCAGAACTTAAGGAGCTCAACTCGACGAACAATACCAAAGAAAGGACATTTGGGTAGGTCGCATAAAGTACTCAAACTGCCAGACCATCATTTAAACTAACTGAGAAAGAAAAAATTAAAGAAAGAGGAAAAACAATAAAAATAAAATATCCACATAGTCCTCACATTCACAATAATTAAAACAATATAATACTTTACAAAGTAATCATGTTATTTTGTATATAATTTTCAACAATGTCAATATGTATATAAAAAACTGGTATTTTTAATGATTTACATAATAATTAAAATGTCAAATTTTATAGTTTTATCACAAAGCTTAGCAGAGCGAGCAGCTCAATCCCACGCTTTTTTATCTTCTAAATAATCTGAAATTTTATAGTACCCTTTTTTACA
The DNA here is from genome assembly GCA_949128155.2 of Xanthia icteritia. NCBI lineage: Eukaryota > Metazoa > Arthropoda > Insecta > Lepidoptera > Noctuidae > Xanthia > Xanthia icteritia. The sequence continues at coordinate 12,214,873 of OX421956.2, forward strand.
AAGTTTGGTTTTAATATAGCTTTTAAATCGTTTAATGGATAAGTTTCGAATATCAATGGGAAGTTTGTTGTAAAAGCGTATACATTGACCCATGAACGAGTTGCCTACTCTGTGGAGACGTGTGCGATGTACAGCAAGGTTGTGTTTATTCCTGGTATTTAAACTATGAATATCGGTCATTTTCTTAAAATTTGATATATTTTTGTGTACATGTAATAGGTTTTCAAAAATATATTGTGAGGCTACAGTCAGGATGTTTATTTCTCTGAATTTTTCTCGAAGGGAATCCCTTGGACCTAGGTTGTAAATGGCTCGAACAGCCCTTTTCTGTAGAACAAAGATAGTATCAATGTCCGCACAGGTTCCCCAGAGAAGAATCCCATAAGACATAAGACTATGAAAATAACTAAAATAAACAATTCTGGCTGTATCTACGTCAGTTATCTGTCTATTTTTTTTAACAGCATAAGCGGCCGAACTAAGCCTTCCTGCCAATTTTTCTATGTGTGGGCCCCATTGTAATTTACCGTCAATAGTTATTCCAAGAAAAACTGTTGACTCTACAGGGTCCAACTCTATTCCATTAACTTGAACATTAGTAGTTAGCTGCCTGACATTTGGCGTTGAAAATCTAAGGAGTTTAGTTTTTTTTTCGTTCAGGAGAAGATTATTTACATTAAACCAATGCACAACTTTAGAGAGTGCATCGTTAACTTGTTCATAGTTGACTAACTGACGTTTGATTTTAAAAATGAGGGAAGTGTCATCTGCGAATAAGACGATCTTGTGATTATCCCTTATGTGGTAAGGTAAGTCATTTATATAAATTAGAAATAAGAAAGGACCTAGAATTGAACCCTGCAGAACGCCCATGGTGACCGCAGATCCTGCAGATCTCTTGCCATTAATATCGACCCTCTGAATTCTGTTGTTCAGATAAGAAGTCAGAAGGTCAAGAGCCTTGTCCCTCATACCATAGTGGTACAGTTTCCTGATGAGTGTGTCATGATGTACGCAATCGAAGGCCTTGGACAAGTCGCAGAAAATGCCAAGAGCATCTTGCGACTCCTCCCAGGCCTCGAATATGCTCTTCAGTAATTCCACGCCCGCGTCTGTAGTTGAACGACCCTTTGTGAAACCAAACTGTTTCAGATGAAGTAAATTATGTGCATTGAAATGTCCTAAAATTTGTTTTAAAATTATTTTTTCAAAGATTTTGCTCAATGATGGTAAAATCGAAATAGGCCGAAAATTTGTGGGATCAGTTGTGCTGCCAGATTTGAACAGTGGAATCACTTTGCTAAGTTTCATCAGATCAGGAAAAACACCAGATGCAACACAAGAGTTAAAAACGATTGCTAAAAAGGGTGAAATAACATCAATTATTGAAGACAAGGTATGTACTGATAATCCCCAAAGGTCAGCAGTTTTCTTTACATCAAGATTTCTAAAAGATTCTATAATGTCTTTAGCAGTAATAATTGTGAATTCAAAAAGTTTGTCACATTCTGGTACACATTCTTTAAGTATTGAGTAAGCAGAAGTGGAGGATGACGATGACAGAGTTTTGGTTGTTAAAATGGGAATATTAGTGAAAAATTTTTCAAACTCAGTGGCCACCTCCACGTCTGCCTTAATATCTACATTATTGATTTTTAGATGGAAGTCACGATTCCGTACTGTCGTTCTTCCCGTTTCTGAATTAATAATATTCCAAGTTGTTTTAATTTTATTTCCAGAAGATTTTATTTTATTTTTAATGTGTATGGCTTTTGCTGAGGAACAGGCTCTTTTAAAAGTTTTTGAATATTTCTTAACAAATTCTTTAAAAGTTTCATCATGGTTATATGATTTTTCATGATACAATTCAAATAACCTCTGCCTACTTTTATAAATACCTGGTGTTGCCCAATCACTTAATATAATGCGGTCACGAAGAGTTTTACAAGGATTTTGAAGGAGCGATGAAAGTTCTATCGATTAAATCAGCAAGCGTTAAGAGCCTAACGAAGCAACCAGTCGTAGTGATGTCACAAGACTTCGAGAACTCATCGAACCGTACTATAAAAGTGAACACAGGTATATCACACAACATCGAAAACACTTTGACAACGACTTGGTCAAAACAACATCATATAAGTAATGAACAAGATGTAAACTACGAGATCAATTTGGGAATCGTAAGTTTTGGAGGTAAAACCGACTTTTCTTTCACAACTACCGGAGGTGTCAGTGAGGAGAAATCAAAAACCGAAACTATTGGTACGACTAACGGCTTGGAGGTAGAATTGAATCCAGGAGAAGCTGTGACAGCCGTTTTGTTGGCAAACGCCGGTTATTTAGAAATTGAAGTAGTGCATAAGGCTTCTCTTAAAGGGCATGTATGCCATAGGCACGATGAGCTATGGTTAGTATGGATCGAAGCGCTTATGACTTCTAGAGGCATCAAGAATGAAGTTACAACGACAGAGACGATTAACTTTAACTTCTTTGTTGATGCGCAGGTGACCGTTCATAAGAAGACCGGGCCAGACAGTTCTTCATAACATCATTGATATTGTTATAGGCATCGTTCTCACTGTGTGCCAGCGTGTGTTCCTTTCTTATTCGTGTGTAAGTCATCGTGTTTTTTGGGGTTCCGCAAATTATGAATCTAATAAATAAACTTTTTATTTTATTTTTTATATGCTGCATATTATATTGTGTGCCTTTTAGTCTGTGCTAAATGTATTTTCTTTAGAATAAAAGTTTAAACCATAGAAATTTTAATTTACTG